>CM062517.1:6909969-8313059 GCA_031439585.1 Pterocarpus macrocarpus
TGCATCTGCCAATTTTTGTATTTCTGAAACATTATAATTGACCCAATTATGAGTTCATGTATCTTTTGTATCTTAACCTCGTTTGGCTGTCACAATTTTTCACATTTTGTTTTCTTTGCTGCACTTGTTTGGACAAAAAATTTCTAAACTGTAAGATCGATGCCTATAACATTATTATAGTTCATGCCTATAACATTATTATAGTTCATGCCTAAAAGTGGCCTTTCGACATGCGACTCTTAGAAAAGACTTTGCCGCAAACTTCCTTGTTTAAATCTCTGAATATCTGTCATGGATTTTGGATCATCTGAAGAGCAGGAAAGTGCAAATGATACCCGCTAATGAGGAAATAAAGGAGTGGGTTCTCACATATATATGATTTGTTACTCGGTTGGATTTTATAAAAGTCCAACCTGTTGATTTTTACCGAAATTCTTATCAACTGTACACTTCGAGTATCCAGGTCAATGTATTATATTCTGTAGATGTAACTGATTAGTCATCTGTTTTTTTTTTTTTTCATTTTTTAATCAAACTTCTATGGTGCCCAAGATGAAGAACATCATGTATTGTGGTTTGTGGAACCCTATACTGTATATGCCCATTTATATGTAATATTCAGCACATTGATATACATAGTTTTACGTGATAAGTTTAACCTTTGTAACCCAATTGTGATCAGGTTAATTTTTCTTGATACTTTATTATTGCAGCAAGCTATGGCCATTGGGAATACCTCAAATGTTCCGATGACTGGACAACTTTATCAGTCTTCTGCTACAATTTCTACATCTTCTGTGCCAAGTCATGCTGCTACTCCCACTGTTCCATCCTTGCAGGTACCCTCTCTTTCAGCATCTACTCCTCTACTGCCCCAGCATGATGCTCCTGAATCCAGCAGCAGCAGCAGCAAACGAGCCACAAATCTTGTGAAGCCTTCTTCTTTTTTCGTCTCTCCCCCTTCTTCAGCAACAGTGATGCCATCTGTGTCTTTGTCCGCACCTACTGCTCCTCCACTTCATCCTGCTGTTAGTGTACAGCGCCCATATGGTGCTCCACTGCTACAGCCATTTCCACCTCCAACTCCACCACCTTCACTTACTCCTACTTCTGCTTCCGTTCCAAACTATGGTCCAGTTATCTCCAGAGAAAAGGTCCGAGATGCTCTTCTCATGCTTGCTCAGGTTAGTTTGCTTGCTTGCTACTAGTGCTCGATATTCCAATGACTATGATCTTAAATATGACCAATAGGAAGCAGATAATTTTTATGATCTTGTCATATTCTATTCCTATTCCCTACTAAGAAAAGGACATATCATTATTATTATTATTATTATTATTATTATTTGTCCTCACATTTTCTAATTTCTTTTATTTTTTTCCCTGTGTGCTAGGACAATCAATTCATTGATATGGTATATAGAGCGCTGCTGAATGCTCATCAATCATGACTTCATGAGGTGTTTATTTACCAACTCGCTGGAGGAATTGTTTTTTGGGCTGAATTTACATTAAGTATGTCTTTTAGGCCAGGCTTTAATCATGTCCGAAACTTTCAAATGTTTCAGTCATTTTCAGCATGTAAAATTTGTTGTGTGTTGTGATGACCATTTGAATCTAGCTAGTTTCCTGAAAATGTCATCATTTTGTCCAACAAGACTGATTGCAAATAAGCTGCCATATCTACTGTAATTGTGATATATATGACATGGCAGGAAAAGGTGAGACCCCGATGAATGGCTAGAGCAATACGGAACTGATTTCACGAAATATGGTGATTGACTGAAGCAAATCTACAAATTAGAGGGGGTGGTATGGTTGTTATTGAGCCTTGTTTCTTGTGTATTTTAGTAAGTTTTATATGTTAAGAAGACTTGTATTGGACCAGTGGTCGGTGTTTAAATGAAAATGGACTGTGCGGCATAGTGCAAGTATATAGTTAGCCTGACTTTCTGTTTCTGATGAATTTGATTATACGGCAGCTGAGAAGCTTTCTTGTGACAAACCAGTATGTCTCGCCTCATTGATATTGCAGTATTTGTACATTTATACAACAGAAAGAAGCGCTCAACTGTCCCCTAAACTACGCTTCCATTGGTTTAGGTAGAAAATTTTTTTTAAGATTTATTTGTGATGTACTGAGCAGTGAGCTTTTATTATTAAATTCGTAATTAGTAAGTAGCCACAAAAAAGTTAGTATTTTATAAAATTATTGAAACATTTCGCCGTAATAATATTATGTTGATACATGATAGGTCTCTTTATATATATATATATATATATATATATATCAGTATTGATGTTTTGCTACTTCCAGTTGTTGTTCTTTCCTTCACCATCTCTAAGGAATTCAACATGAAAGCATTGAAGGGTTGTAAGCAGTGTGCACACTTCTGGATGTACCTCTCTGCATCTCCACTTGAGGACAGCCAAATAAATTATCATTCACTTGACCCATCTTCATTTTCTGGAAATACAAACTGCAAGTCTTCATTGTCTCTATAAACTTGCACTAGAACCGCAGCCTTGTAGACAAACATCCCAAATATGGCCGGTACAAGCTGGAATGAACAAGATATAGTAATATAAATGACAATGTTTCGCTAGAGTTGAATGGTAATGCTATGTGGCTCAAGAAAAATTTTTAATACATGTTTCCAAGTTTTACCTGAAAATCAAAGAGATCGTCGGTAAAATATTGATTAGACAGAACCCAAATACCAAAAATTGCTGCTGGAATCACAAGCCTTGGAGAAGAAAGTGAGATGCTACAACCCTTTATCGACCGCTCCAACGAATCTCTAAGGTCGTCACTTCTTATACCAATCCTGGTTGATAAGAACTTTTAATCAGAAACAAGGGATGAAAGTATATCAACATCAGAAAATGGTAATTGTGAATATCAACTAGTTTCAGTTGTACTTCTTTGATTTCTTTTTTGTGAATATCTGAGCAACGGTTTCAGTGGAAAGGTTATCTGCATGTTGATACAAAAGCCGAAGGTACAAGCAACTGCGTTGGAAATGATATCAGTTAAATATCATAGTAAACATCGAAAAAAAGATCATCTGCTAAGCAGAAAACTTTTAATTCAATTTCTTAATCACATCCACTATGCTACTCAGAAAGCAGACAGCATCTCTAAATATTCCAGAGAAGTTCAACTCTCATGAGCTGAGTCCAAATCTTGTGAATCACAAAGAAGCTCACTACTGACCAATAAAGCTCATCAACCATGACTATAACTAGACAGCTTCAACCAAATAAAATGCAAGACAAACCTGAATAGAACTCCAATCCCATAACTCACAGCAGCCTGCACATCAAAAAGACAGGCAGTCAAACACAATAATATGCACCAAACTGTTTTTATGTAGGGAAAGAAAACAACATCTTCCAAACTTGTTTTTTGGTCTTACAAATTGCTCACGCAATTTCGGACTGAGGGTGGTGGTTAGGTAAAGTATTTTCCATTCCCAAGAAATTACACATGGCGAAGGAAATAATTTGTCTTCCAAACTGCTGTTTTAAGATGAAGGAAATAATTTGGAACTCACACATGATAGTGGTTAAGGTTAAATCACAACGCCTACGGTAAGACCTTGGCATCCATCAAATGTTAGCCTTATAATGACGAAATGGAACATGATTCAGTGATTAGAACCAGCAGGTTAGCCTTGCTATCAACTACAATAGCAAGTTGATAAGAGTTTCTTTTTCTTTTGATGGAGAAAAAAAAAAAAGGAGCATATGTAAATAAAAAGTTTACCTGTACTGACAAAGTTACCAAGCAATATCCACTACAAGCCAGTCCAATACCCACAGATAGGAGCAGTATTTCCCTCTTGAGCTACAATTACAAAATAATAACAATCAGACGCTTACTCAACATTTGAAAAACAATAATAAATCAAACCTACATGCCTTGAGGTAAGATAACACAAATGTCGTTGACTTAAGAAAATAAAGAACCTACTGAATTTCAAGATAAGTATCATACAGATTCATATTTGAGAATGTTCAGCTTCTTCCGTCTTTCACTGCTATCCTGCAGCATCTGTTAATACATGAAAGCAAGCCTCAACTATTATTGGATGATTGAATTATTATTATTATTATTTACCGAAGAAATGAGCTACACTTTAAAATCATCTGAATAAACAAAATATGTATTGAAATATATCAACTTCATATCCAAGTTCCCACTTTTATGTCAAGGACTGATGATGTAAACAACAAAAAAGAAAGTTCCACAAATGTCAAAAACATACCTTAGCCTCCACTTTCTTGTTTATTGGTGCAGAATTTTCACCTAATACCCACTCCTGGGTTCTTGAAAGCTTCAAAAAGCCATCATGACGATTACTCTCTATGATCTACAAATATCAGAAGCATCTCACATGTGATTGAATTTCCTGATTAATGAAACCATACACAACAGAATTTGCTATTGGATCACGTTATAGAATTTATAAAATCAGATCAGAATGGTTTAAATTAACATGAAACACATGACACAATGAACGGAAGCCAACTTCGAAAAGTGTTGTTGAAAATTTCAATACAAGGATTTTGCTGCACCTGCCCTGGTTGTTGAGAAGTGGTGTCGTTGGTGAGCTTGCTAATATCATCAGAATCAACAGAACTTCTGAATTTCCTCTGCCATAATATATCAGACGCTCTTGATATAAGATCCCCATTTAATTCTCTCTCCTTAAAAAAGATTTGCAAGACATCCTCCTCTGCATCACTCACTGTCACTGATAATCAAAGAGTCTCAACCAATTAGGTTTCAGTAGAAACAAGGACTGCCAGTGACAGGCAAAAGGCTGCAAGAGGATACTAAGCCAACAAAATAAATATTACTTAATTGTGGGGATGAAAGGATAAAAGGCATGATGAAAGAACATGTACTCCAATAAATGTATAAGCTACAACCTACAAGGTGAAGCATTATCCACAGAAAGAATTCAAAAACTTTATCTTAAAAGTATTATGACAAAACATTATGGCGTCGTCTGATCCCTTTGGCCAACCCCACTAAATGAGATAAGACTTGGTTGTTGTTGTTGTTGTTGGTGTTATATCTCAAAACCAGCTGAACAACTCCGAATATACAAGGTCCTTGATGAATAACTCGAGTCTCATTGAAACCAAACAAGGGAAAATGAAGAGAGGTGCTAAGTGCTAACCTGAAGGAGGACCAGCTCTTAACACTGAGACCATTGGGGTACCTGTAGTGGGAAAAGCACTTGGGAAACGAGACAAGGCTTGAATTCTAGGGAGCTGAAGGCTGTAACAAGAAGGGAGGAATCTTACCCTTGAAAGGGTATCCATGATGTATGGAATTATGGATGGAACTGCCAAGCTTCCTGATGACCTGTTTGCCTAATTGTTCATTTCAGTGCAGAGAAAGAATATCCGTTATTTGCTTTTTCAGCAACAAAGGAAGCAAAATATCTCACCGAGTACTTCTAGTATCCACTCGCTCCGCTTTTAGTCTTTTGTTCGGTCGTAAGATGTCACTACGGAAAGTAACATTATCCGCAGAAATTCAAGTGAGAAAGAAGTTTTCTGTTTAAAAAGGTTGTTATGTGATTTTTTTTTTTTCAAGAAAAAAGGGCTTAAGTAAAATTATAAATTATAAATACTAAAATACAACTATGATTTAGTGACAAAAGGAGCGCTGTAATACAAAGGTACAAGTATCGAAAAAGTACAATATCAATCGGAATTAGAGAATTCATGAATAGGAATAGAAATAAAACAAAAGACTATTTTTATGTTTAAGCTATATGTGTCAAGAACAATTAGCTCACTTGATTAGTTTTATTTAGCAATCACTATAACTTGAATTTAATTCATAATTTTTTTATCCTTTTTGATGGGAGTGTTGATGGATTTGATGTATATTTAAAATATTTTATGTTATAGATAATATATCTAATTAATAAACAATAAGGCATGAAAGTTCTAATTATTTTTTTCTCTTTTCTCTCTTTTTTTGATCTCTCCTTGCATGGGTGTTGTTGAGAGGGCTATTATTTTTCTTCTTTGGTGGCAAATCCACCATTTCTTTTTCTTTTTGTTGTTTGAGATTTTATATCCTTTATTTTGTTTTTATTGCCTCCTTTGTGATATTTTTGTTTGTCCATTTTTAGATATTTTCGTTGCTTTCGTTGTGGGTATTTATATTATCCTCTTTGTGGGTATTTTGATTTCTCCTCATGGATACTTCTATTTTGACGGTCTTATCAATGACAGAGATGTTTAGATTTATTTTGAAAAGAGATATAATATATTTTTTAAACTGCTGCACTTTTCATGTTGGTCTCCAATGTAAATTATGCTTAGGCATCGATAATCTTTGAATAAAGAATAGAGTCATAGATTATTGGTTAGTATAAAATGTAGAATATATTTGTTTCTTATTAGATTTTGATCTAATATATCTTTTTCGATTTATAAAGGTTATTATGCTTTTACATGAATAAATTTTTTTTCTAGTAAAAGAAAAGACATAAAAAAGTTAATTAGAATATTTATTTAAAATATTTTTCTTATATTTACTAAGATATTTCCATTCTATTTGAAAATTTTTAATATATTAGTTAATAAGTAATTAATAAATATAATAACTATTAATTACATTTTTTTTTTCAAAAATGTAGGGAAAGCTAGGGTTTTTGTTGCGTTAGAATAAGGAATTCATATTAGAAGTTCCTATAAGCCTCTCGAGTTGAATAAGTGAACTGAGCGGAGAGAGCGGTAGCAATGGCTCGCCTGAGCTCCGAGCAGATATTGAAGGACAACAATGGCGGCGACCCAAGTTCCATTACCAGTCTTCAGCTCAATCACAAAGCACTTTCAGATGTAAGGGTTCCATTCCCACCCTTTTGATTTCTTCACCGCTTTCAACTTAGAACCACCATAGATATTAACTTTCTTAACTTTGGAAATTGCCCAGGTGTCTTGTTTGGCCAATTTCAAAAACTTGGAAAAGCTTGATCTCAAGCTCAATAATATGACTTCACTTGAGGTACTTTCTGTTTCATGGCTGTGTTTTTTTTTTTTTTTTTGAAAAAAAAAAAGTTATGGGCATTTCTTATTCGTTTGATATGTGTGATATAACAGGGGTTGAGGTCATGTGTTAATTTGAAGTGGTTGTCCGTTGTAGAGAACAAATTAGAAAGCTTGGAAGGAATTCAAGGACTTACTAAGCTCACTGTAAGTAGATGCCTTGTGAATATCACCTGAGCTTGGGGATTTATTTTGTTGCTGTTTGGCTGCTAGTCTTGGGTTGTGTAGTTTATTTTTGGAGTTAAGCCTTGGTTAAAATTTATTGGTTATTTGAATGGTGTAAGTGTTGTTGCTAATAGCTTTTCTTGTGCTCTTACTGGTGTGTTGGTTCTGTGAATTGTGTTGTACATTTCTGTCTCTTTTTGTGTGATTGTTTGTTTGTCCATGCATGTGTTCAGAATGATGAGCTTATTTCCAGTCAAACAATCTGCCTATGCTTAATTCTTCTGATAAAGTTCAATGAGTTACATGAGGATGTAGGAGTCACTTTTATACATATATGTGAACCAGGTGCTAAATGCTGGCAAAAATAAGCTTAAATCTATGGATGAGGTCAGGTCAATTGTTAGTCTCCGAGCACTGATTTTGAACGGTGAGACTTCTTTTATGATTGCCTGCTAACCCCATCTGCTTGGAAGGTTGAACTTAGAACAACGTGAAAAATAAATATTAGTAGTGAATCTTTCTGTACTCTTAGAAGGATTTAGAAATCCTTTTTTTTTCCTCTACTCTTACTTTTCTTTTTGCTTTGGGCAGAAAATGAGATTGTCTCCATTTGCAAACTCGATCAGATGAAAGACTTGAACACTGTTGGTATGAATAATTTGTTTTTTCTATAAGTTCTAACATTTCTGACCCCCCACCTATTGGGATAATTTTTTGGCCAAATAATCTCAGTGATGGCTTGAACTTGACTAATCTTGAAATATCTTTAAATTCTCCTGTAGTTCTATCCAAAAATCCTATCCGTAAAATTGGTGAGGCTCTGATGAAGGTGAAATCTATCACAAAGGTAAAAAGCTTCCTAAGATGCTAAGCTCCTTCAGCGCTTATTTCAGTACTGTATTCCCATTGCTCATAATGCCTTTCCTGGTTCCAGCTCTCCCTCTCTTATTGCCAGCTTCAGGAAATTGACTCTTCACTCAAGTCTTGTGTCGAGTTGAGAGAGCTCCGCCTTGCTCACAATGAGATAAAGGTGTGCTTTTAAATGTGTGACTTTCCCTTTTAATTCCACTTCAAGACAATTTGCCCCATATTGTGCTTTCATATCATGTATATTTCATGACTTTATTGCTCAAGAATTTTTGTTTTCTATTGTTTATAACCTCTTACAAACTTTTGGATTTTCAGTCTCTCCCAGATGAATTAAAGCATAATTCAAAGCTCCAGAATTTAGATTTGGGGAATAATGTAATCACAAGGTGGTCAGAGCTAAAGGTTTGACATGCATATCTGGAATTCTCCACTTAGAAACATTTCATAATTGTCTAGGACAATCTTTTCCTGGTGATTTCATCATTTATTACAACTGTAGGTGCTTAAATCACTCACAAATCTAAGAAATATCAATCTACTAGGAAATCCTGTTGCCTCAATAGATAAGATTACAAGAAAGGTAATCCCTGCTTCTTCTTCTTCCTCCTTTTTTTTTAGGGTTCATGTGTTAATTCATGCTTGATTGTAAAATGTCATCCTTAAACTGCCGTTGTGCAATGTTACAGGTTAAGAAAGCACTGCCGAAACTACATATATTCAATGCTAGACCTGTAGATAAAGATTCCAAGAATGAAAAAGGTGACACGGCTGATGGAGTTCATAATTTTTCAGTAGATCGTGAAGATCAAAATTTGAGAGATAGTACCAAAGAAAGGAGGAGGGCAAGATTTGATCCAGTAAGTGAAAATGAGGATGATCATGTTGAAGTTGCTGGTGATCATGACTTGGAGAGAAAATCAAGTAAGAAAAGGAAGAAAACTGTCAATGTTTCCAAGAAGGAGGTCGGCGTCCTTGGTGAGGAAAATAGAGGTCATAAGAAGGAAAAGGCAAATAGAAAGGAAGACAGTCTTAGAGTTACTGTTGATCCTGACATGGAGAATAAATCAACTAAGAAAAAGCTTAGGAAGGATGACAAGCCCTCGGACAAAGATTTGGCTCCTCAGGAGAATGTAACTAGGATTGAGAAGAAGCAGAAGAAGAAACAAAAGAATGAGAAACAAAGTGAACTTGATGTTATTGATGATGCAGAAGCTTCATTTGTGGAGCTTTTCAAAATTGAAGATGCAGAAAATCTTAATCATGGTGATGAAATGGACGTACAGGACAAAGTGCCTAAGGATGTGAAACCGTTGGGTAGCACAACAACCTCAGTTACCAAGCGTAAGGGTACTAAGATGCAGAACATGGAGCCTCTGTCATATCCATTAGTAGAAATTGGAATGGGAGGACCATCAACATGGGGCGATGAGTGATAATATCTGGTGCTTCGCTAATGCTTCAAGCCTTTGAGTGCAATGAGATGAGGACTAATTTTGAGTCTTTGACTCTATTGCTAGTTTTCTCAGTGTATTTCTCCTCATTTAGGGTAAGCTCCTCAATTATTTTCTGCTACTGAGTTCTGGGGTCTCTAAAGTTGGTGGGCTATGTTGCTAGTTGCTACTTGGTGAAGTGCAAATATCAGATTCAGGAGCCACTGTTTAGATATGATCACACTTTTCTTGCCCTTGAGACTATATAATTTGAGTGGTTGGAACCATTTGATTAAAGTAATTTACTTGATGTGTCATTATGTTTTATGCCCCCTTTCCCATATATTGACTCATGTGAAATGCGGTCAAACAAGTGTAATGTTAATTTCGAAAGGGAGCCCCATGTTTTAATTGTTTGCAGCAGAAAGGAGATAATTTGCGAACTAAATATCTCCAGTAACAACTCGGCATTCCAAGTTAGCTTTTGATGTTTTCTACTTTTGCTTACTACAAGGAAATCGGTCTTCTAGTTTGAGTAGCATTTATCGTGCCATGCACAGAAAATTTAGTATGTTTGTGAGGCATAACTAGCAATGTTGCATCCCCGTTTGCTTTGCCTTGGGAAACCAGAATAATGAAAACCTCTAATCACCGTACCTTGGATTTCCAAATTGAAGTAGAGATACACGGTGTGTAAGCCTATTCTCTTCATCAGAATAGCTGACGTTAGGGGATAAGTTCTCTATGTCAGATTCTTCCAACAGGTATGTTCGACCATGTTTAAATAATTAATCTAAACAACTGGTTGTAAGGAAATGTAATAATTTTCGGACATCCATGTATGATTAAAAAAATTTAGTACATGTATAATGTTCTTTCACATATTTATTTATTTTTATAAATAAAAATTTAGGAGGTTTCAGTTTCGGTTATTTTACCAAGAGTAAGATAACATTTATAGGGGAGTTAATGAGATTGCCGACCGACAAAGTTCTCAAATCAGCAAAGCGAATTGAACTCGTGTTCTGGTGAGTTATAAGTTCGTTCTTCATAACTGTGCCAACGTGTTGCCTCTTTCGCGTATTTATTCGTCTTACACACTTGGGCTTGAGCTGCCCCAAGTGGCACACGTGCAATCCGAGGTGAAGAAGTCATTGCAAAATGTGGATATCTGAAACTGCCAGAAGCAATGTGGACCCAAAATATCAACACGTTCAAAGTCAACTTTGACTGGAAAACACTGTGCAAAAGTCCGCAGCAGATAAGGACAACTGTTTATTTTTTTTCCCGCATGGCTTGTGTATTGTGTGGGTAGCTTTTTGACTTTAATGTGCACTTACGTGACTGAACGAAAGAACAGTTGCTGCGTGACCTCCGTGTTCTCTGTTCTCATTAGTCATTACTCTTTAT
Source organism: Pterocarpus macrocarpus (assembly GCA_031439585.1). Classification (NCBI taxonomy): domain Eukaryota; kingdom Viridiplantae; phylum Streptophyta; class Magnoliopsida; order Fabales; family Fabaceae; genus Pterocarpus; species Pterocarpus macrocarpus. The sequence continues at coordinate 6,920,925 of CM062517.1, forward strand.
GAACTAAAAACATAATGCTATGTACCAACGAAAAACCACAATGCTAGAAAAATATATTTACTCTCACACTATTTTATATTTATAGAATTTTAATTATTTAATTATAGCTAATTTCATTTTTATGTTTTATATATTCATATTGTAAATTATCATTTATTTTCGTTCATATACTACTGCTACAATTTATTTTTTACTTAAAATTTTACTACTGCTACTATAAGCCCCACCATAATTGTGTCTTTGGTTTACATAACTGGTTAGTGGATTAGAATTTCTCTATCTTAGCCAACTTACTTTGATCTGTTGACTAATCATGATTTGTTGTTATGCATCGGATAAATTTTTTTCCCCCTAATCCTAAAAATGTCCTCAATTTATGTCACTATCACTCCATTCATCATAATTCGTCTTCGTTCTTCAGGTTGCTGTCGTTGCTGTATTTTTTAGCTACAGTCCCCAATAGTACGACCAAATAATAATTTTAGAATCAGATGCAGTGTATGCAACTGTGTATTGAACTGGTCAAATAATCATGTAGTCGCCTGAGATTATTTTAGGTGCTTTATCTTCCTCATAAAGAGACAAAGAAACCTTTATATATCTTCTGTTATTTGATATGATATCCTGGCTGTTTTCTTTTTTTTTTTTCCGGTCCGTATATTCTGGGTTTGATAAAAATAAACTGTACACGGCGCCAAGTTTGATTGATCAATTGTGTGTGTGTGTGTGTGTGTGTGTGTGTGTGTGTGTGTGTGTATGGCTGGGCGACGGTTTGAAGTACCAAAAGATATTAACTATACGGCTAAAAGAAATTCTAGATATGAATTGAGAGTCTCACATACAACTTTTCTTATGCAGCTGAATTATCTGAGTTAGTTAAGACATGCTTTATTATATTAATTGCTTTCTGACTTATCATGAGAGCTGTATACAGTTCATAAAAGAATTGATATCAGTTGTGTTAGAATTTTTTTTGCGCTAAATATGTTCTATTTGATCTATATGAGTCATTAATATCTCTTAATTTAATGATATTTTTATTGTTATAATTAACTGCTACTCAATGATACTCAGAACAATTAAGAATTCCTCCACTCTCATATTCCTCATCATACAAGGGCTGTATTCCATTGAGGCGGCCATTAATTGGATTTCAAAAGAATGAGTCCATAAAGGCATAAACCATGCCTTATCAATTCAAAGTTCTTGATCACTTAGTTACTTTTGAAAAAGTCAATAGCGATTAATTGGTTGGTGCAAAGAATCTTGAAGTATGACCAAGCCAACACTCGTAACACAAATTAAGCTGCTATTAACTCTTTAGCTTTTAATTTTCTATTGCATATTGAAAGGGATAATTGGTATAATTTTTCTCGGTAATACATATGAATTTCACGTTTAATGCGTCTTGCCTTGAGCTACTTAGCAGCTCATTTCCTTACTGTTTTAGCTGAAGAGAACTTATGTACAACGTAATATACTTAAAAATTAATGAAAGTTTATTGTTAAAGTGAATTTAACTTTTAATGTGTTGCTTCCCTTAGGCTAATAACATAGTCACTTAGCACACAGTCTTCCTGATTTGATGCGAAAAGAACTTATATACAGTTTAATATACTTAATGAAACAAGAATTTCTCCACAATTATAGCGATAATCATGACTAATAGGATATTTAACCAACTAGAGATAAGATTTCAACAGACAACGGTTGTACGTAATTTCGTGTTGCCCGTTTAGTTCCAAGTCTATTTTGCTGCATTAATAACTTTTAAAAGCGACAATACAAGTATAGGAGAAAAATGAAGCCAAGCATGTAATTTGATTTGAACCCAACTTGATTGAACCACTTGCCACCAATGATTTATCTAACTGTACTCTACTGACCAAAACCATTGGCCAAGAGGCACACATATATCCCCACACGAGACATATATCTCTTGACGCACGCGTTAAGCAAATCGTGTTTAGATAAGCACACACACAATCAAGCAATTGGCGTGTATGAACCAGACCAAACAGAGTCTTCAACTAGCCAGCAGCTACTACTACAAGCAAATTGGCAAATTGCGCTCGTATATAGGTCTATGGTGGATGTGCGTACCCATCAGTAGAATTAACTCAGCTGTTATCGCTTTAGTATATATACGTACACTGAATTCTCTACTTGTCCGTAAATGTTTGAGATATTTGGCCGAACCTTCATTAATAATATTTTTTAACGATTAGAATTTTCTAAAGCGAGAGTGGTTGTAAAGTAAGAAATTAATGTTATTCACTCTTAAATCAATAACTTTTAAGATATGCGAGTCATATCAAAATGATCCAAAGGTAATTAATCCTCACTTTCTCATTTTATAAACATTTTCATTTTAGAGGATCTAAATCTATTTTTCAAAATGGAGCAATTCTTGTAGAAAAGTTACAAAGGTAGTGATTGGAATAACTTATAATTGATTTGATTTGATTTATAAATTAAATCTTATTTTTGAAATGATTATATAAAAATAAGATTTAAATTGATTTAAAAATTAATTTTTTTGGTTTATAATATACCAAATTATGTTTGAAATGACTAAAAATAGAATTGATTTGAATTGATTTATACTTAAACTTTAAAATCAAATCAATTCTCATTAAATTCCTTCGATAGTGATAGGGTTTCAAATACAAAATAGTTAAATCCATAGGAATTAGAAATCAATTCATTTCTTATTTTTACAACACCCATATATAAGATTTGATCTCTAAATCAAATCATTTTCATTTTTCTTTTTACATTCCAAACACACTCATAATTTTTATAGTACTGAGGTTTAACAAATATTAGTCTCATTAGCGGTTTAACTAAAATGAACATTTAAAACTATTTTAGCGACATTTATATCAAGATTTGAAATTATATTCTCAGGACCATATTCCTAGGAATATTATACCCAAGAATATCATTCTTGTGTATTTTAAAAAAACTTATTTGTTTAGCTTTAAAAATTTATGAAAATATTTTTTGAGGCTCCTAGGAATAAGTTAAAATTTGTTTAGTTTATAATCCATATTCCTAGAAATATATGTAATAATTCTCAAGATATCCCTAATATATTTATTTTTTTTTGTAATTTAGAAAAATAAGATAATTGAGGGATATTTTGATTTTTTTATAATGTTTTTCATTTACGTGACATGAGAATGTTTCATTCTCAATCCCTATGATGGAAATAAAATATTATTTAAATATGGGAATGTAACTTTCCTAAAAATAGTTAATATCTAGGAATATTTTTTTAAAATTTGAAATAAACATAGGAATGTGTATATCATTCCCAAGTGATTATTCTTAGGAATAATTTTACATATCTTAAAATAAATGCCTCGTTAAGGCCGTTAAAAGTGTATACATTTATTAAATTGTTTTTCGAAAATATTTATTGAGGTTGGTATTTGATGCATTAACATAAAAATCAAAATAATTACAAAAGTAATTTGACTACTAAATGGTTTTGACACTAATACATTATAATATTTTTATAGTAAACATTTGTTGTGACTTTAAATTTAATTTTGATATGTTGTCATTATATACATCTTTTGCATGTTATTCGATCATATATTATCATATAAGTAAAAATATTTGACTCTTACAATTATTATTTAAAAAGTCAAACTCACAATTGTAGTAGTATATAATTAGATAATAGTGTAATATTTATTATATTAATAGTATATTAAGATTAATCTCTATAAATCATACAAGTTATACTTATTTTGTTGCAAATAATGATAAACACACTATTTCATATTCGATAGTGGATAGATCATTATCAAGATGATTTTATGAAATATTTATTTCCAAGAATGTATAAATTAAGAACTTGTATATAATTTAGAACTCCGTGGCAAATATATAGAAATAAAATCATATCTATATATCTATAAAAATTAAAAATACTTTTTTGGTCATTTTCACCCAAATAACTCAACTCGTTGCACATATTACCAAACATACTCATAAATGTTTAGTTTTTCAAATAACACGGTATATAATACTATATATATTCATATATCTAGAAGGAAAATAAGACAGCTAATTTAAGCACATGATACGTGCTTGCATTCGAGTATTTTATGCGTGGAAACTTCTCGAGGACGTGAGGACGTTAACAGCTTCTGCTAACCTGTTAACTAGAGGGACGACGCAAATCCTCATGTAATGTGGGGTTTAATAATTTAATTTGTGCCAAGCAGAGTACTAGCTCGTCGCTTAACGATGGAGACACATCAGTAATGTTAATTTGACTTGTGATCCAAATCCCACAATACATAAGATTCTATGTAGAAAACACGCAATGGCAATGTTACTATGGGCGGCTTATTTGTATGGTTCAAATGTCTATTTTTTGTATAAGCTTTTGACAGCGGTGGTGCCTTCATTAACTACTTTTAATAGTAGAAATTAGGCTGACCCAACTAAACTCGAAGAATAATAATCCTCGACACAGCATTGGTCGATAGCCACCGGCCCGAGCCGGGTACATATTCCACTATCCTTAGAATTTACCCAAATTGATCTATGTATTGTGGCCAAAATGCAAACGTATAAATGGCGGGCCTCACCGTTATAAATTGTTTGCTTGTTTATCTTACGTATAAATTTTTTTGTTGTATAATTTCAACATTGTGAATTGTAATTTTCGTTTTATTTGTTATCCATATTTTGGTTTATGGCACACTGGAGTTGACAACGTGGAGGTTATCTATTTTCTGTTCGTTTGGTCATAATTCTAGAAGGTTCAGATAGTTTTTTATTGAAATGAAAATGAAAATGTATAGTAATTAATGTGTTTGGATATATAAAGGCCTTTTTTTATAAAACCTTTTAGGAGAAGTATCATTGAGATTATTTTTTATGCTAGAAAAGGCCTTCTAAAAAGAAATTTTACTATTACTTTCATGTTAATAATAAAAAATAATTTTACTTTATTCTATCTAAATAAAACTCATTCTCTTAAACTTATTTTTAATATATTCAAATCAAATAAAAATTATTTTTTTAAAAATAATTATTCTAAACAGTCTTTTTCTAAAAGTTATTCTCCCAAAAATTAAATTAAACACACATTTTATCGTCAAGAGATTTATTATTAGCCCACGTGTTTTTTTTTTGTTAAACATACTAGCCCGCATTTTTTACATGTGATTTTTTCTCCTTGGTTGAAATATTCGAGCGGACGAGTTTCTTCCTTCTTCCCCGTACTCATACGCGCTGAAAGTTGTGGTCCTGTGATCTTGATGAAGGTACACCAGCTTATTCCTTAGGGTGTGTTTATTTGATATTTTTTTGGTAAAAAAATTATTTTTTTGGTAAAAAAATTATTTTTTATTAAAAAATTATTTTTTATATGTTTAAATAATTTTTTAAAAATAATTAAATTCTTAAAAAAATTAATTTTTAATTTTTTTTAGAAATTTAAAAAAATAATTTTTAAAAAAATTAATTCTCAATTTTTTTAATTATATATAAAATTTAAACTCTAAAATTATTATTTTTAAAAGTTGAAATAAATATATCCTTAATACCGATTTTGATATTATAATAAATTATGATATTTGGATCCGACGTGAATAAAAGAAAAAAAAAATAATGAGCACGAATTAATAATAAATGGCAAGCGGGAAAAAAGGACACGTGTGATATATTATATTATATATTATATATCATAAATCCATTGACAAAGTGTTACAATATTATTGAATAGATTATTTATATATACATCCCCTTCTCAAACTTGAATTTACATCTTTAGTTTACCTTTATTTGGTGTCCTTGGTAAAAGTATATTTGTCAAGTTATATATGATAAATATGGTTAACTCTCATCTAAATTTATACATATTTAGCTTGGTAGGCGATATTTTCGGAGAAATATTTTTTAAATATGTTGGATCGACACAGAAAGTGAGTCCATAAAATTGATCAAGAAATACTTAATTAGCTTCAATGGATGCAAAGACTGGCCCAAAACAAAATAAAAAAATATAATTAGTTATTATTATCATCAGTGATAAAATAAGGATCTAACATAATATGTTAAATTTTAGAGTTAGTTGGTTAAGATTTAAATTTAATTTGTTTCATCTCATTAGTTTTAGGTTTATCTAAATTTTTTGGTTATCTAATAATTAAGTTATCCATGTAATTGCCATTTAAAAAAAAAATTGACATGAAAAGGATGTAATTGCCATCTTTATATATTAAACTCTCTAGTATAATTCATTCATAATTGAAATATTTAAAACAAACCAAAAGATAAAGATAAAGATAAATTTATAACTAATTATAAGATACAATAAATTAAATTAAATTCTTAAAAATTAAATATAAATTATAACTAACATATTTCAATATTTTTTTATCAATTATATATTATTATTATTAGAATTCAGGCCACAATTTTAATATTAGAATGGTTCTATTGTCTCTAATAATTTCGAAACTAGTGTAGTACGGGAGAAGATTTTTCTTTTAATTTTTCTGGACACACAGTTGATTTAGCATTCAGGCCACACTTTGAATGCTGAAAATATCCAAACCGAAATCTCTACGATGGTTCCAAACCAATTGTGAAAATGAGGAAAGGGTTTGAATATTATAGAGGCTTGCGCTGACCTTACATACAGCCAGTATTGACTGTGCTTCCTATTCCTATTCCTATTCCTATTCCTATTCCTCCCGTCCTCCTACTTCACAGACAAATAAAGAAGTCTCCAAAAGAGATATCCTCTTGGTCCTACCACTACCTACAATACATACGTGCATACATGTATCCTCAATTTCTCTCCCTCTATGTAATATAAACCCACTCCCCCCTACCTTCTAATTTGTCACTCACCCCTTCATCACATTCTTACACATCTTTCTTCATTACATATTCATCATTCCAAATCATAACCAAACCAATACAATCAAGTCCCCAAAAAAAGAAAAGAAAGAAAATATCAGTTTCAATTTATTCCATATGATATCACCCATGGCCTCATCATTTTACACAGATGAGATCGACAACACCTGTGCTGATCATAATTTAAGTTCGTCAGCCATGATCACCGCCCTCCATCCCGACATCATCAACTCCCACATCCTCAACCGCCTCGACGGCCCCGCCCTCGCCTGCGCTGCCGCCTCCTCCTCCCACCTCCGCCGCCTCTGCACCCAGCACCACCTCTGGCAAACCATCTGCACCGCCACGTGGCCCTCCCTCGACCACCCTCTCGCCGCCGCCACCATCTCCACCTTTCCCAACGCCCACCGCTCCATCTTCTCCGACTCCTTCCCCTCCCTCCACCCCTCCTCCCCAACCCAACACCACCACTCCCCACCGCCACCACCTTCGCCGGAACTCATCTCCGCCGTCGACATCTACTACAAGGGCAAACCCGTCTTTTCCCGCGTCCACCGTACCGAAACGCGCAAGGGCTGGTTCCTATGCTCCCCTCTCTGGATCGACCTCCTCGAACCCAACGAGACGGTTCCGACGTCGTTGAAGTTCGCACGAAGCGACGACGACGAAGAATGGCTGAGGCACTTGGAGGAGAATCTGGGTCTGAGCTGGATCGTGATGGACCCGACCCAGAAACGCGCGGCGAACGTGTCGAGCGGGAGGGCGGTGTCGGCGCAGCGGCACTGGCTGACGGGGGAGGCGGAGGTGGTGTACGCGGTGGCGGTGGAGGAAGGGGGTGCGCAGTGCACCGTGAAGGTCACGTGCTACGGGAAGGCAGGCGGGGAGATGCAGGTGAGGGAGGTGAGCCTGACGATGGAGGACTTGGAGGGGAGGCACGTGATGGGGAGGGACAGCATGGTCATTTTGCAGAGGGCAATGGAGAGTGAGAAGAGGAAGAAGGTTGATGTGGAGGAAGCGAAGAAGAGGTACGAGGAATTCTGTGCGATGAAGAATGAGAGGAGAGAGGAGAGGATGAGGAAAGAGAGAGCAATGGACACGGTTGCTATGTTGGTCGCATTCGCTGTTTTCGCATCGTTGTTTTGGTTGCTGACGTGTTGTGTTTGACAGAGACAAATTAACTACAGTGAAGTTCGAGGTTGTGCCTCTTGAGGTTTTTCGTGGCTGTTTGTGTTGTGATTACGCAAAGGTAGAAAAGGAGTAAAAAGTTCTTTCGAAAAAAAGGAGGACGAAGGAAATAGTTGAAAAGGGGAAAAGAATACAGAATGGTACAAACGATCTGTGTATTTCATTTATTATTCTAGTTTATATTTGTTGATTCTTTTTTTGTTTTTTTCTTTTGACAGATACAATGTTATACAAATTCAATAAAATTCACATTTACATGTCAAGTTTGTGTAACGCTGATCATGGTCCTTGTCGTTGTGGTTCTGACTACTTAGACCAGAATTATTGATAAATAAATTATCAATTCTGTAGTATACCAGATTAATTATGTTATATGGTGTCCTATTTGAATGAAAAAGAAAAAGATTTACTGGATTCCACACTTCCACTTTCCTCCACTGTCCAATCTAGCTCCCACCACCGCAGCTTCCACGTGGCTTCCTCCATACTCCCTAGCTTTCGACTATGGTGGAGCTCAAAGTGGTGGTGTGCTGTGTTAGATTCCAATGGCTTCTTCTTCTTTATCCTCCAAGCCATTTCTCACAACTTCCAGGACTAATGCTTTCTCTTTCAATCCCAATCTGCGATCCCCTTCAACTACCTTCAAGTCTTAAAGCCGGATTGGATTAGCTTTTTTAAAAGAAAAAAATATTTATATTTTTAAAAAAATATTTTTATAAATTTTTATATGTATTTAGATATAACTTTAAAAAAAGTGTTTTGATTAAAAAATTAATTTATCATTTTTTAAAAAAATTAAAAATATTTAACTTCTAAAAAAAATAGAAATAAAAATAATTTTTAATAAAATTATCTTTTAAAAATATCATTTATTCAAATTATAATATATATCTTTTTTTTCTTATCTCTTATCAAATTCTAGTTTTCTTTTCTTTTTTTAAATGTCTTTTTTTTAATTTAATTATAAAAAAATACTTTTATTCTTTTGTATTCAAATATATTGATAAACGCTTTTTACAATTAAAAGTACTTCTAAAATAATCTACCCAAATTTAATTTTTAGTTCCAATTATTGTTGTTATTTTTATTGAATTTCAGAAATATTACTCGCTATAATCTACTCCCTGTTTCTTGCTTCTTTCTTATCTTGTATCATAGTGATTTGTTGTTATCTTATCAGGCACCTCAAGGTGCGCATGTGATCAGCAAAAAGCTTTCCAAGGATAAAAATCGTGAAATCTGAAATTGACCGTGGTTTGAAATTTGAATGAAGATTTCCTAGCATGGGACAGTTTTGAGAGAGAGGTACTTCGAAATAGATGATGATGACCAACAAGTGGTTGCCCCTTCTTAGTCTTTTATGCATGTTCACTTCTGTGTTTATTTCTTTGCTTTGGTGACCGTGTGACGATGAAGCAAGGTGCTGCGCGCGCGGCTGCGAGGTAGAGCTCCACGAATCTGATGCAGTGGTTGGGTGACACAGGAAAGTAGTTGTTGGGGTTGGGGAAGAATAAGATGTTAATGGTGGGAGGAAGAGGGAAAAGAATTTAACCACATTTTTAAAATGCATTTAACTGCATTTCTTAAATGTGGTTGAGGCAACCCAACTCTTCTATACTCTCAAGTCAAAGGTAAATAGTATGTGGTATGCCATATTTATCTAATGCACCACATAATGCGTCTAAATAAATAGTGTACTCAATTTTTAATTTTAATAATTGATTATGCAATTTTGAGTAATTAATTTGGTAAATTTTTTTTCAAAATATAGTAATTTTAAGATTTAAACTCTAACATTATAGATAAAATTTGAGGTTTGTTATCTATACACAATAATTCTAAAATATTCATTGACATTTAGAGAGAAAAGGTAGGGTTTATTATTATTAGTTTTTTTAATTTCTTCTCTTTCTACATTTCTCATCACTCTTTTTCATAGATATCTCAGTAGATGTATATATAAAAAAAAAACTATATACAAATACCTTTCATTTTAAAATTTATCTAGAAGCGTAATTTACTTTTACTGTGATAAACTAATTTTAAGTATAATATATGCAATTTAGATGAAAAAAGATAATAAACCAGAATAAAAGCAAGATTATTGTTTTCTGTGTTAATATAACTCAACAGTAATTAATAAAAATGAAAGACATATGAAGATAATTGCTAAATTAACTTTTCTCCTTCTCTATGCGAGTGCACAAATTTTTTTTATGATAACCAAGTACACAAATTTAGACCTATGTTTTACCAAATATGATTATTTTAAAAGTTTATCTAACCAGTACCTTTAGCATGGGTATTGGTTAGGGAACCAAAAAAGAAAATTTTACATTGAAAAAAAAATAATTTTAAGTTTTTAATATAATTAATATATTGAGAATTTTAAAATTTTCCTTTTTCGATTCCTTAATTTAGGATACTGAATAGTGAAACCTTATTTTAATTGCAATAATGGATCATCGCTTCGCCATCTGTAGTTTCGAATTCCGCATCACATTAATTAGTGTAGGCCTCACTAAACTTTGGTATATTTGGTTTCTTGATTTACGTTGATTTTAGGATTTTTTGCGTGTATAACAAGGCATTTAGGAACAACATTTAATCAATCGATCAAACTAAAAATAGCGTTTAATAGAACAAAACTGTCAAACTAAAATTAGGAGAGAAGTTATTTTCTTCACAGAAATGGAAAGTAGAGAGATGACGTTGAGAAAAGAGAAAGCGTTGGACACGGAATTGTTATCTTGTTCGCTCTCACTATCTTGGTATTAATTGTTATGGTTTGTGATTGTGAGGTTGTGTTTGACAAAGAAGCGAAGATCCCTTCACCTGGTTCATTTTTAATTTATAAGTTATTATGATTTGCGTTTTAAGTTTTTTTTTTTTTTTTTGGTTAACTGGGAGGTAATTTATTCCATTTGGTGTAATTTTTGGGGGGAAATCTTTTAAAATAAGATCTTTTAAAATAAGGCTTTTTAGAAGAATTATTTTTAAAAGAATAATTTTTGGTTGGTTTGAATATATCAAAAGTAAGTTTAGGAGAATGAGTTTTGTTTGGATAGAATAAAATAAAATTACTTTTGGTTATTGATGTGAGAATAATAGTAAGATTCTTTTTTAAAAGATCTTTTTCTAAAATGAAAAGTAACTCAAAGATACTTCTTCCAACCAGAAAGCCTTTTGAAAAAAATTAAATTAAATATTATTATTTATTATACAAAATTATTTTCCTTCTCCTGGAAGTTCTTCTGATAGATACAAACTACAATCCAAACGGGCACTAAGTCGTTTGTAAGTAGTTGTTGAATTCTCAAACTAATTTACACTTAATTTTTTGTCATAAAAAATAACAAACATCAATTCGGTTTGGGAGCTTTCTGGTCATTGGCAGTTTATAGTTGTATGCCCTCACGCAAGCTAGAAAAATGTTTTTTGGACAAATATGAAAATAGGAAGCAAAAAGTTGAAAAGAAAAAAAGAATAAAATAATTCTTAGGTGAGCACAAGTCTACTATCTTGGATTTACACACAATCTAGGAGTTTAAATTTAATCAAAACAGTTAAATCAATCTAATTCAAATAAAAAATTGATCAATATTTTAAAAGTTTGGATTGATTTAAATCTTATTTTTTACAAATCACTTACAATCTAGTTCAAATTAAATAATATTATATAATATAATTTTATTGTTAAATTTATATTTTTACTTATAATAATTTTAATTTATCATATAATTTTCTATATTTATATGTCATTTTTATTTAAATATTATTTTATCTATATTATATGAGTCACTTTATTTTTTAATTTTTATTTATTTATTTTATTGATTCAAATTATTTTTTATTTATAATACTTTATACTTAAGTTTTTTTAATAAAAAATTAATTAAATTGATCCAATCCAAATCACAAAAAATTGGTTCAGATTGGATCAAATTTAAAATCTAAATTAAATCAATTCAATCTAAACTACTATATATTTTATTATTTAAATTTGATAAATTTTTTGCTTAAAATCGATCCAAATTGCTCAACAAACACATAAAAATGATAGCATAGTAAATGGGGCTCGCTAATGGTAATTATTACTGACTTACACTATTTTTCACCAGTACTCGTAAATTCAAGTTATTAAATTTGTCCTTACATAAGAATTTCACGAATAACGTATGCAATAGAACAATATGTGCACATCATTCCATTTTGTTTGTTCATTTTCTTTTGATCGGTTAGCAATAAAATTTCTATCAAATATCATAGTTTCTTTAAAAGTTTTGCTAACAATTACGTTGAAGGTACTGTGCAATGAATAAGCACAAAAAGGTAATATAAAAGAATTGCGTTAACATGTATTTTAAAAGTACATATTCGAAATAAAATATAGCATATAATATTTTTTACAAATAATTTTAAATATAATAAATGCTTTTGACACTTTTAATATAGTAACATTTATAATTTTTATTTAATTATTTTTAATTCTTTAAAAGATATACGTTTATAAACTTAAATAAAATATAAAAATTTAATACATTAAAAATTACAATATTTTTTCATTTAATATTTTTATTTCTTATTTCTTTAATGAATATATGAAGAATACTGATTAAAAAGAAAATGCACACTTTCTTTAGTATTGATATTTGATAATAATAAAACTTATGGCTGTCGTTTTTACTTCTGAGATCCAAGCAAGTCCTTAACGAATAAATTAAATTATTTTAGGTGTTTGGACATAAAAACATAATAAATAAAAATGAATTTTATTAACAAGTGTTATAAAATTATTTATTAAATTTTAAATTATAATATTAAAAATATTAAAAAATTAAAATTTCATAAAATATTGTATTTTTATTTAATATTTCATATTTTTTTATGAATTTTCATATTTCTTAATAAGTAGCTTATTAAAATCTAATTAAAAATGATTTATTTCGATGCATCATTATCAATTGCTTTGAAATTCAGTATTGCATTAATTATTGTCGGCCGGACCGAACATCGACATTTTATTATTGATTAAGAACTTTTTTTATTTTTATATTTTTGGACTCGAAACAAAAGGTTGTAGATCTCATCCTTCGCACGCCAGTCAAGAACAGGATTTAGTCAGTTAATTCAACTAAAAGAATTGTGTATTTATACATGTATTAGTTTATATGAATTTTGGTAATAAATGCCGGCGCCGTATCATCAACACCCATTTCATATTTATATATATCTCATTATATAATTAGAGTGGATCGTATATATTTTCAACACATATACGGCACTATACTTTTATCTCTATGGACAAATATTAGACATTGTAGTACTTGTTGATGCTGTAAAACATTATTCAAACCAAAACTAGGGGAAATGGCAGCTGAACGCTAATGCTGAACGATGGCTTCAGCCTTATGTTTTGGACTTCAACCACGATATAGACTTCAAAGTAAAGCCTGTGGTCTGTGGAAATATAGAGGCATTTATGTTAACCATATATATATATAGTTCATTTGCATATCTAATCAATAGAAAATATTTAACTTAAAAATGATAAGACTTAAATTTACAATTATTCAGTCGATCGATAATTTTGATTATTCTAGTACATATATTGTGATGTATTGTGCACAATTTTCTTCATACGATTCACACAAAAGAAAATCAAGTTACTTTGCAGGCATCTTTTTGTATAAACATTATATACGAAAAACGTAAACTTCAATCTGCTGATGGCATTTTATACGGGCACATTTATGTGGTGATTTTTCGTTAATTAGACAGATCTTATACTTTTTAACACTTTATTTTTTTTGCCTTTTAATAATCACAAGCCGGCATTATTCACACCTCTCCTTCTGTTATTCCGTGATATGCGCCAACATATTATCAACAATCAGGTCAGTCCTCCACTTTCACGTCAATAATCGTGGTTTTGTGTAGAATATAAGCAGTGATTATCTACATTAAGCATTTGGGGATTCGTTTGACCCATATAAGGTCTTCTCTTCTAGAGTTCTATATCAGCTCTATCCACCATCTTGACTTGGACTCGCTTTGCTTCATTCGTCTCTATATAATAATTTCATCTAATGAATTATAGTTAGTTGTATAATAGATTGAGAACAAACAAGAACTAAAAGAATATTATATTCCATTTGAAAAACACAATCTCCTTCATATTAGCTGCTGCCAAGCGCCGACAAAGATAAAAGAAAAGGGAATAGAGGTCGTTCAAAAGCTGAATCTCAAGTGGTAAATGCTTTTGAAAATTATTTGATAATTGATAGCGCATCCATCCAGCTTTGCATGTGTTTTACCTAATCTTAAACTTCTTTTACACAGTGAGAAAGTAGAATATATAATATAATATAATGTGCTCTTTATTAGTGGTAAGACTAGGGGTGTGTACGGGTACGAGTCAACTCATGAACCAGATCAACCCGACCCTACCCGTGGTCAAAAATTCGGATTGGATCGGGTAATGGGGTCTAATCGGGTAAAACCCGATCAACCCGTCCAATCTCTGGTTCAGGTTTAAACCCATTATCTGACCTGTAGACCCAAAACCCCATTTGTCTTTTTTTTTTTCTTCAAATAATGACTAATGAGTGACTCAGCTCAATCTCATACTCAAACAAATTATCCAATATCAAACACTCATTACTCAAAAAAAGAAAAAAAAAACCCTAACTTACCTTTCTTTCCCCTTCCACTGCCGTTGCTCCCCTCTCCTTCATCCCATCTTTGGTCAATCGGCCTTTTCTCCATCTCCCTCCGTTGCGTCCTGTGCCGCCGCATGCCGCCGAAGGAAGTTGTCCCGTGCATTGACTTAGTCACAAAGGAGTGAGGACGACATCATTTGCACTTCCATCGTTAAATTCAGCCCAGGAAGGAAGCTATCGCCCAGTGGCCACCGTTGGTCAGTCATGACGCAAAGAAAAGAAGCCACTAAAAATGAGAAAAGGAAGCCACCCTCCACCTTTGTGAATCCCTCTTCAGCTAAGAAGCCTTCATTAGTCTTCAGTCATTAAGTGTAAGATTCTGACCTGATGTTAAGATTTTCAGTGTGTGATTTTTATTTGTTTGTGTTGATTATGATTTGAAAATTCAGTTTGTGATTCTGAGCTAATTTGAGAATTTAGTGTGTGATTTTTCTTGTATTACTCTTGATTCTGATATAAGAATTTAGTGTGTGATTCTGACCTGATCTAAGTTGTTAGTGTTTGATTTTTATTTCTATTAGTGTTGACCTATGATTCTGACCATGGTTTATTAGTGTTTAGTTTTTACTTCTTGTAGTTGTAGGGTCTAAAAGTTGAAATGATTTCATTGTCTTGTTAATGTTGTTGCCTTGTTAATATTGTATTGCTATTGCCTTGTTAATCGAAAATTGAAATCATTGTTGTTAATATCAAATTGTGCCATTGTTTTTTCATATTGGAGAGTAATAATGTAATAGTAATATAACATGATTTTTTTCTCTTGACATAGCAATAACAAGCCACGAAAATGGCAGAAGACCAAGAATTAGGCTATAAAGGAATTGGGACCTAGAATACAAGTGGGACTCAAGTTGGAAGTGCTCCAACTCCAACAATTAGGACTCCAACTCCAACAAGTGGGAATCCACTTCCAACTCCAGTAGCTAATCCAACTTCGAGCAGGACTCAATTAGCAATTGCACCTTCTGCGAATCAAAATCCACCTCCAATGGCTAACATTTCTTCATAAGATGTAGGTAATAAAAGAAAATCTAGTAGACCTCCCTCAAATGTTTGGGCTCATTTTTCTAAAGATAAAGAAAATGATAGAGCTATTTGCAATTATTATGGAAAGTCATATGCATCCAATAGTTCTAGTCATTGCACCACCAACCTCATTAAGCATTTGAGAGCTTGTAAAAAGAACCCACATAGGGAGGAAGATAAGAAGGAAAAAACAATTGCTTTTGGAAAACAAAGTGAGGATGACCCTATGACAATGAAGCTTGTAGAATTCAACCAAGAACAATCTAGGCTTGATCTTTGTAAAATGATAATTATTGATGAGCTTCCCTTTAAATTTGTTGAGAATCCTACTTTAAGATTTTCATGGCTTCATGTCAACCAAGATTTAAGATCCCTACTCGAACAACTATTGCTAGAGATGTCATGTAAATGTTTTTAGAGGAAAAAGCTAAATTGAAATCCATTTTGTCATGAACCATCAAATGGTTTCTTTAACAACTGATATGTGGACTTCAATTCAAAATATTAATTTTATGTGTGTGACTGCTCATTATATTGATGAGGGATGGGAATTGCACAAGAAAATCTTGAGCTTTGGTTTGATTATGAACCATAAAGGTGATACTATAGGGAGAGCTTTAGAGAAATGCTAGAAAGACTAAGGTATTATGAAGGTTTGCACTATAACTGTGGATAATGCTAGTTTGATGAAGGGCATGGCGTATTGGAATGGTACTACCTTGTTGAAGGGAAAGTACATGCATATGAGTTGTTCTGCTCATATTTTAAATTTGATTGTGAATAATGGGTTAAAGGAATTGGATTCCTCCATAGCTAAAATTAGGGCCACTTGTAAATTTGTGAGATCCTCTCCATCTAGATTGGCTTCTTTTAGGAGTATGCCCAAGAGGCCAATATAGCTAGTAGTCAAATGCTAGTTCTTGATGTACCAACTAGGTGGAATTCCACTTACTTTATGTTGAAAGTGGCTGAAAATTTTGAAAAGGCATTTAGTCGCCTTGAATATGATGATAATAATTTATTCTTGAATGCTCTTGATAGTGAGGGAGGAGCTCCTAGTGTTGATGATTGGAACTGTGCACGTGTTTTCATTAAATTCTTGAAGATCTTCTATGATGCTACACTTTCATTTTCAACTTCATTGCATGTTATTGCAAATACTTTTTTTCATAAGTTGTGTGAAATTCAGAATAATTTGATGGGTTGGATTGAAAGTGATGATAGTGTGTTGCAAAGGATAGCTATAAGTATGAAATCTAAGTTTGACAAGTATTGGGATGTCAACAGGATAAATTGTCTTTTGTTTGTAGCTGTTTTTCTTGACCTGCGATTTAAGTGGGAGTATATTGAGTTTTGTTTCATGGA
Source organism: Pterocarpus macrocarpus (assembly GCA_031439585.1). Classification (NCBI taxonomy): domain Eukaryota; kingdom Viridiplantae; phylum Streptophyta; class Magnoliopsida; order Fabales; family Fabaceae; genus Pterocarpus; species Pterocarpus macrocarpus. The sequence continues at coordinate 6,938,117 of CM062517.1, forward strand.
GATGTATGGTCATGAAAAATCCAAGAGCATATTGAAAAAGTTAAAGGATGTCATAAAGAGTTTGTTTTCTCAATATATGGCATTGAATCCCCATCCTCCTAATACTCGTGCTTTAAGTGGCTTATCATCGAATGTTGCATCACAATCTCAAATTGAAAGCAATGATGATGGTAGTAGTGCAAACCTTTTAGATAAGTTTAGACTAAAGGTGAAGAAAAAGCAAGGTGAGCTCAAGAGGAATGAGTTGGACAGATATAGGGAAGATGATGTTGAGGATAATTATGAGGGATTTGATGTTTTGAGATGGTGGAGAGGAAAGACAGTGAAGTATCATGTTCTATCCTATATAGCTAGAGATATATTGGCTATTTTAGTGTCTACGGTATCATTTGAGTCAGCTTTTAGCATAGGAGGTTGTGTGTTTGATCATTACCGTAGTTCTTTATCTCTCACCACAGTGGAGGCCTTGATTTGCACACAAAATTGGTTGAGGCCTCCTAAGAAGAAGATTGATCTATGAGATCAATTGCAAGATCCTCAGAAAGTTGAATAAGGTATATAATTAATAATTATCATTTTGAATTTTTAACTTTGTTATATTACTTATTGTTTATCTTATCATTTGACATAATGTTTTTTCTTGTTGCATTTTTGTTCTATTTGAAATTTCAGGAGTTTCAAGACTTGAAGATATTGAGATTCAAAGTGCTTTACAAGTTCAGCCATAAAGGTGAAATCAATTTTTTTCTTATTCTTATACATTTAATATTTTATTAAAATACCTTCTAACAATTGTTTTTTATTAGGGCTAGAAATTTGAAGGATTTCAAGGTCGGGTTTGTGACTTTGAGGAGAAGACAAATTGCTCAAGACTCAAGAGTTTGTGTTGTCTTTTTTTTTTTTTTCTACAGTTGGAACTTGGGAGTTGCTGTTATGTTGTATTAGTGTATTGCATAATGGCTTTTGGATAATTGGATTGATGAATGTTATCAGTTGTTATGCTATTATGCTGTGGATGTGGATATGTTGTTATGCTGTTGATTATTGCCATAATGGTTCTTTTAGATTGATGAATGTTGTTGGATTATTGATATTGAGACTTGAGAGTAATATATCTTTCTTTTGGTGTTTACTTTCTTCTAATTTGTGAGAAGTCTTCGGATTTGAATTGATTTTGATTTTTGTCAGTGTATAGTTAGATACTTAGATTTATTTATGATTGATATTGTATAGTGTATAGTGTATGGTTAGATTTATTGATGTTGTATAACAAATTAGTGAGTATGAGTTACTTACATTGTTACAGGTTTGAAAATGTCACAAAATGAGTATTTTTTATCTGTTTTTACCCAAAAAAAAAAAAAAAGCTAACTACCCACCCGAGTACCCGACCCGATCTAACCCAAAAGTGGTCGGGTTGGGTTAGTTCGGGTTGGAGGGTAAAAAAAACTGAAACCTGACCCAACCCAACCTAAACCTATTTGATTAGTTTAGATTTTTTTTTTCCCCCCAAACTTAACCCGTGCACACCCCTAAGTAAGACCGCAGAAGATGACTTAAAAATTAGGGGCGTATTAACTAAATAAATTTTAAAATACTAATATGTAAATGAACAATTTCATGCATCTTTATTCCGACTTTTATATATCTCTATGCAAATAAATTTTAGAATATTCTCTATTCTAACTTTTGAGATAGATATGGATATGAAAAAAAAATGAGTGAAATAAGTTAAAAAATCCTGAGTTTATTATATATTAGTAGACTTTTTTTCTCTTAAATAATAAGATATATTAACTTCCTAATAGTCACAATAATCATATATATATATATATATATATATATATATATATATATATATATATATATATTGGAACAATAGCATATATAAATAGGGTCAAAAGAAATTTTTTTATTTTAGGGGGCAGCTGCCCCTCTCTGCCCTAATGATCTTCCGCCATCAATAACACATACAATATTGATGTATATCAAGTCAATATTTAAACATACCTATGGAGTAAAATAATATACTAATCCTTATAAGTAAATATATCCTCTCTTTCTATTAAAGAAGAGCCTTTCTCTTACAAGTGCAATGCTTTTAACATATACTCGTTCTATTTATTGAGCACGTAATTACTCTATCTTTTAAGCACGTCGTTCAACAGACTTTATATATATATATATATATAACTTTTTATTTTTTAAATATTATCCTATATCCATTTTCAGCATTTTACCCCCTCTGAATATATAATCGAGCGGCCCAACTGCAATTTCTATCCTATCCTTTTTTGGGATATTATCCAGTTGCACTTTCAAAGATTGGGAGATAGGGAAAAAAAGAAACTTTTGAATTTAACTTTCTTTTATAATGTAAAAGATTTGAAGAACAATATTGTGAAACTGCTACTATGACTACAATATAAAAAAAAAAAAATAGTTTTAATACTTTCTTATGTGTCTGATCTATAGCTCTAATTCTAAATTATATATAAATTAATATAATTTTTTATTTAATATGACACAACTATTAAAACATAAGAAATGGCCGCGGAAAGCACGGGCTACTAATTAGTTGATTAAACATGTTTTCTCTTTTTCCTTAACAATCATGTCTTTATATTTGTGCAGATGCCGAGAGATCGGGAGACATATGGATGACATAGTTTATAATACTTTTCATATTCTAATTCATATATTTAGCTGATGAGTCTTATAAAGTGAATTAAATTTTTACATAATCTGTTTTTCGTAGGTCAACCACGTAGTCCTTCGGTTGACAGCCGGCTTTCATGTGATAAATATTTGCCGAAGCCGAACCCACACATGCGTTTTTTTTTTCCCACATTGCCAATTTTTGGGACAATATTTCACATGACGCTCGATTATATGGAACCGCACAAATGGAGCTAAGCTAAGGTTAGCCCAAGTAGCCGAAAGCCCATTTAAATTGGATCCAAAAACAAACTGATATTGAAGCGAAAATGCAGTATGATGCTGATGACCCTAGCTCGTTCATTTTCTATTTGTATTTTGTGTCCCAGCTGCCAGCTGGAGTGGATTATCAAGGGATTAATGTAGACCCCACTTTATCTTGATCCTCCCACGTGGCACAACGTTATTGAGTAGCTACTCCATTCGCGTAATCCAAGTCTATTCCAATAAATTCTATTTTGTAGAGGGAAAAAACAAAAAAAATAAAAATAATCACCATTGTTCTTTCGTTTACATTTGTGATCCCAGACACACACGTAACACAATAACAATAGTGAACTGCGAACATTTATAGGCAAAATGGCAACAACTTTGGGCACCGTCGTGGGACTCGGCAGCACATCACTTTCATCCTCCTCATCAGGCCTCACTTCAGGTTAAAATGCGTCACCTTATTTTTATCATAACATAAGCTCCAGGTGTGGATAAGCGTATTTTGAGTCATGAGTTTTGCCTGCAGGGTTTGTGAGATCGCCGGTGAGTGCAAGGAACCCTCTTAGGCAAGCTTGCCCATCAGTACGGGGAGGAAAAGTTACGTGGTATTGTAATTAATTAGTATTAGTTTTATGTACTACGGTCTGTAATATCTTATATTATTTCTGTGTTACATATTTTATATATTAATGTGTATGTGGCATTGGATGGGTGTGAGAAGCTTCGAGAGGGATTGGCTGCGGACAGATTACAGTGTGATCGGGTTTGGATTGATTGGTTGGATAGCACCCTCTAGCATTCCAGCTATCAATGGTAAGAGTTTGAGGGGGCTCTTCTTTGAAAGCATTGGAGCTGAGCTTGCTCACTTCCCAACCCCTCCTCCTCTTACTTCACAGTTTTGGTTAGTCACTTTCTCATCCTCTTCCTTTTCTTCATTTGCTTTCATTCCTTATTTTATTTCAATTCATTTTGTATGCCATTCATCATAATAATAAATAATAGTTTTTATAAAAAAAATAAAGCAGAAAGGATGGATTGGAAAGAATGGGTTAGATATGCTACATCTTTTGAGGTTGTCCTTTTCCTTAGTCCACGGTCCACCGTTGTAAGCCCAATTATCTCAGTGGGCCAATAGTCAGCTTGTAGCCTGCAAGAGAATTTTCAGACGTTGGCCAAGAAAACGAAAGAACAAATTGCTGGCGTCTGCTTCTTGATTCGTGTTTTGATACAAGCTCAAATCTGAGATATTACTAGAAGTGAACTAGTAATATACACAGGAAAATACTTGTTTGTTACACATTAGTAACAAGTCACATCTTTTCACTTCAGCATAGGTAGCAGAATTAGTGGAGTGTGTAGAAAAATATGATTGGTGGGACCAATATAATTAGATATTAAAACTGTTATGTGAGTAAAGGTATACATCATCAGTTATGGGCTATGGGATCTGAACCAGTACCTGGATGGTGATTTGTCATACAGATACGTTAATTGCATGTGACGTATATCTAATTTCAGAGCCTTACTTGCAAAGCCGGGTACATAGTGGTGGCATGCGTCATGAGCAGGTTGTGGCTGATTACGTGGCACCTGGGGCTGTTCCTCTGCGTCACTTTTGGGCAAATTGGCTTCAAGGGAACGACCGAGGACTACTTTTGAATTCCTAACTTTTATGACCTATTGCCCTTTATCCCTTTTTTTTCTTTTTGGACTTGTAATCTACTACTTGATTCCTATAGCCTTTTCCTTCTTTTTAATTGGGAAAAATATGTGTGATATAGCCTCCATGGTCGAATATTATTATTGTACTTTTCTGCTCCAATTATTCCTCTCGAATAAAAAAATGCACTTATGTTAATATTGTATTTTAGTCCTGCAGTTTTTAACAAGGACATGCCGAGAGCTTAATCAATTACATATCCTTAGCATCTCGCGAAGGAAAAAAAGTTAGAATAAAATACTGAGCATCTTGTTTGCCTTGTTGGCAATGTTTGAAATAAGGACGTCTCTCTGCAACCTGAACATGTGAGTGACGAAATGTTGACGAATGTGGCCAATTTTCTCTGAACTTAATAATTTCTATACCTTCCCATAACTTTGTTTTCTCACCATCAGTTTTCTTATCTTGCCAAAGCAATAATGCCACCAAACACTAATGTCAACGTGTTCCATTCTGCTAGAAATGGGATAAAACCTGTTTTTCTTCCCCAGCCACAAATTTAGTTGTGTCCAATAATGTTATGTAGGGTACCTCCGAAGATCCTATGGATCTTATGAAAATATAACGTCAAGTATATATGGAAGAAGATATAAACTTGGTGCAAGTGTCGAACAAACAGAAATGTATTTGGTATATTAATTGGGATTGGTTTATTTAGTCGGACTTTCACTAATACATTGTTAAGATTTGGGTCAATTTCTAGATTTTTTTATTAATAAGTAATATGTTAGTATCTAATGAATCCAAAAACATATTTTAACTTTAGACTGGAACAAATTTTTTCCTTAACAACTTTTATAGATAAAAAGAAAAAAAAAATGCAATTGGCATGCAAGTTCTTTGATACTTCACTAGTCATGACATAGTGGACATAGGACAAGTGATAGTCACACAGTATGTTTCCCTTCCAAGAGAAAGGATCGGAAGAATGGGGTGACCAAATCGGCAAGAGAACCAAAGGGGGTGGTGGCGGGGTCCTCCATGCATCAGCCATGAGGCAGTGTGTTGTTTTCTTTACGACCATTGGATTTGTTAAAGCTCAAAATCCAGCTATGACCTTCCCAAACATTTGAGCCGTTTGCGGGGGCCCCACCTCGTGCTCTCCTCACCCTTTGAGTTCGCGTCCTTGTGTGAAGGGAAGTGAGTCACTTTTGTTGATAATAATACTATGACTGATTGGGATTTGAGAGTTATGAAGCTAATTAACAACCCTTAATTATTATTCTGTACTTGTATTATTATTTTTCTGGCCAGTTATGTAACCAAATTTATTTTTTCTCTGTTTTCTCCCTTTCAATTAACCGTCTTGCTTTCAAGTTTCAACTTTGCATTAATCTGCCTTTTTTCCCAACACGTCAATAGAATCTGTCTTAATTTGACTCTAATCTTGAAAAAATCTCTATGACCCGGTTTTGCTATATCCATCAAATCATGATGACAATTATCACTTGCATGTCACCCTCATTATTTAGCAATCAGTGCATCAACCAATACATCCTACAAATGGGGATGTCTTCATCCATATAACCTTTCTTTCACAAATGAATATCAACGTCACTTCACCATTCTTGGATGGTATAAAAATTGGTGTTGGGACTGATGCTCCAATTAGATTCTAGACAGTTTGTAACTTCAAGGTGAGAAGAACATTCCAGGTGAAGTAAGGATAAAGGTAATATCTAATAGGAGGATTTAAAAGAAGATGAAGAGTTATACTTTTCTTGTCTATAAAGAAAAAGTGGATTTATTTTATGTAAAATGTAAATTTTTAATTTTTCTTAAAAAATGAGAAAGAAAGAGAAAAATCAAGAATTGAAATGATATTGTGAAAGAAGAATCAATTTCTCCGGTAAAGGATATATAAGAATTTATAATAATTAATATTCAACGTACACATGCTAATTAGTAGTATATTAGATGAACCTAAATTTTAAACTTTAGGAGAACGCATTCACATGCACGTCCACTTGCTGCCCACGTGTCTGCCACGTCTTCCCTCCACGTCTTTTTAAGGATGGGATTTTCTTCCAAGTCCTAAACAAACCAAAAACGACCAATGAACAGTGTCCTCTGGCTTCTTCTTCTCTCACTTTCATTCATTCTCATCACTTTTTCTTTCCCTCTCAAAGATTTGCAAATTCCCCAACTCAACTTAAAGGCTTCCATTTATGATTACCACCCGACAAACGTATCTTCCCATGTCAATATGACATTTTCCAACTTTTTCTAGTCCACAAGCTCCCCTTTAGACATTCAAATACGCCATAACAGAATAAGAAGAAAGAAGCATATAGGAGGATCTTCGATGACCCACTTCGCTGAATTCAAGGCCTAAAAGTTTCAGCTCAAGAAAAACATTGGAAAATGACACATGATGATGCTGACCACAACTGGCACCTACGAACTCTGTGCACTTAACCACAGTTCCCTCGCCCATTGTCCAAATCAACCATCATCATCTACTAAATCTCGCCAACTCGGGATATGCGGTCCCTGAACATTAACACACGCGATTTTCTTTCAACTATGTCTTCGTGTCACGCAAGTAATCTCAAAGAGAATAAGTCCAACAACAACAACAACAAGATCAGGAAGCGAGGTTGTTCTTCCTCCTCCACCACCACCTCTTCTTCTTCCTCTTTGGTTAGAAGGTACCGTTTCAAGAGAGCCATTTTGGTTGGGAAGAGAGGAAGGTCAGGTACCCCTGCACCCATGTGGAAGATGAAGACAAGTTCATCATCTTCCATGGCGGCGCATCATCATCACCATAATAATCAACACGCTAAAGCGGCTTTAACTTGCTCTGGTTCTGGGGTATCCTCCAAAGAGAAGGAACTCTATGTGTCAGCAAGGAAACTCGCTGCTACGCTATGGGAAATCAATGATTTGCCTCCCTCGAGGGTCAAGAAGGAGCTAGAGGCTGAGCCAATGAGAAGCAGCAACGACAAAAGTGTAAGCTTAAGCAGATCAGGGTTATTGAGGCAACGTATTTCAGATCCATCGTATAGTCCTTTGTCTGAGGTAAATTCATGTCAAAGTGTCACTTTCCTTTTTTTCATTTTTGGAATGGCCTTTTTTATGGTGGTTCATTGGTTCTAGCATGAACTGTGTTTGTTGTTCTACAATTGATTTTGCAGGGAATGAAAGGTTTCGAAGATGATAGCTGCAAAAGAAGAGTGTCGACCTTTTCTCATCAACTTCAGTTAGCTGATTACTATTTGGGAGGCCTGGACGCTCATGGCAGTTCCAATTTAATTGAGGTAGAGTATAGTAATTTATCAAACCAATTAGAAATGTAGGAGACATATTCATTATGATCTATCGTCCGGTTAGTTAACCATTTTTTTTTTTTTTTTTGATTGTTTATCATGACTTTGTCTTAGAATGATCAATTTTCCATCAACACCTATTTGTTACTATGAACTGCTTCTGATATGTCATTTAACATCATTTCCACTATATAGACTAGAAAGTTTGATTTCATCCAGAAATTAACAGCATGCAAAAGTACATCTGGATCTGATCAATCGATTGAGAGTTGTAATACACATAATACTTGAGAAATTCTTCTTAATTTTTTTTTCCTCCCACGGTTGAGATGGATGTGATTGTGATTGCACTTAACTATTTTGAAATGCAGCAGGTAGGTAATCAGGAAAGAAACAAGAAGAATTGTGGTAAATGCGCGGTTGGATTCAAGAACCGTCTGAAGGAAGCTAGAAGTGGCCTATCTACGTCTAAGAAGCTTCTAAAGGTGTTGAATCAGATGTGCCTTCAAGAGCAGCATTCATCAAGCATACCCCTCATCATGGCTATGAGTAGTGAGCTTGATCGGGTGGGCAACCAAATTGATCAATTGATCCAAGAGCAGGGCTCAAACCAGAATGACACTGAGTGTCTCGTGAAGCACTTTGCAGAAGAGAAGGCTGCTTGGAAAAGGAGGGAACGAGAAAGGATTCGCAACGCCATAACAAGCATAGCAGAAGAGCTTGAGGTGGAGAAGAGGCTAAGAAGGCAAACTGAGAGGCTGAACAAGAAGATTGCCAAAGAAATGGCCAGTGTAAAAGCCTCCTATTTGAAAGTGTCCATAGATCTTGAAAGGGAAAAACGGGCAAAAGAGATTTTGCAGCAAATTTGTGATGAACTAGCCAGAGGAATTGGGGAAGACAGAGCACAGGTAGAGAAATTGAAGAGGGAATCAGCCAAAGTCCGAGAAGAGGTGGAAAAGGAGAGGGAGATGCTTCAGTTAGCTGATGTTTTGCGCGAGGAGAGAGTCCAGATGAAGCTTTCAGAGGCTAAATACCAATTTGAGGAGAAAAATGCTGTGTTGGAAAAGCTGAGAAGTGAGCTTGAGGGCATTCTGAGAACTAAAGAAGAAGAAGAAGAAGAAGAAGAAAATGGTGATGTTAATCCGGAATTCAAAAAGCTCAAGGATCTTGAGTCTTATTTAAGCACAGCCTGCTGGGAATTCCAAAATCCAGAGAAAGAGAACGGTTTAGATGTTGGAGATGGAGTGAAGCATGAAGATGACTCAGCTGACAGTGATCTCCAGTCCATAGAATTAAACATGGACAATGATAACAAAAGCTACAAGTGGAGTTACGCTTGTGAAAATGTTGCTCAAGGTGACTCCAAAAGAGTTTCAGTTGACAAAGATATTGGGAGGAAATCTTTCTCTGAGAGGATTCAGTGGGGAAGTATTTGCTTCAACAAGGGAACTATTGCCAGTTGCAAGAAAGGGGACATTGGTACAAACATTCAGGAAAGTTCTGATCAGTGTGATGGAGAAAGATCAATTGAATTTCTCTTTGGAGCTCAGATAGATGATGAGGAAAAAACCGAGAGCTTTAGGCCTATCATGAGCATCAGAGACTGTTTATCATGTGCCAGTCCTGCTAAAGGAACTGGTCAACCATTGACTTTGCAGTATATTGATGGAGAAGCTGAGGAAAATGCTCTGGCCTTGGAGGGACACAATCTGAAGCAAGAATTTTGATAGTTAGTGCTATATGGATAGCTTCTGCTCTTTATGTTTCAAACTATTTAGTTTTTTCTTTCTTCAGGATGGGTTTTTTCTTTCTTGAATTGAGTATGTTCAAGGCTTATCACTGTCGTGTGTCTTAAGTTATGGCTACAAAATGTAAGTATTGACTAAAATTGCATACAAGCAGTTTTGGCCCTCAGTTATTGATTTGTGCTAGCTACTACTAGCTTTAAAAGCATTTAATGTAGTGTTCCAATTTGAATATTCAGCTGCGAGAGAAAAACAGGTTTTCCTATATGAACAAGCTGTTGAATCCAGTATGACATAAATTGCCGGCGAGTAATGGCATTGGAGTGAGTGAGTGAGTGGGATTGATTTCCTTATGGTCCGAAAGAAAATAATGGAGCTTTTATGGCACAAACTCAAAACAAAATGAGGAAAAAGAGCTAGTACTATATTGCTGACGCTATTATTTGTGAGACTCAGAACACAATTATATTTGAGATGTATGGTTGTGTGACAGCCTGACAGATGACATTATTACTGAATACTTTTGTTTTTTTTTGGTCGCGCACACACCGGGGGGAGGGGCAAGCGGTCTCTGACCCCATATGTGGCTACCCTTGGCGAGGCCACTAGATGTGCTGTCTATGTTACGCCTCTGGCCACTTATTATTGAATACTTCCAACCATTCAATCATCTGAATACTGCCATCTATGCCGCCTTAGCCCTGGATGAACCATTTTGCAGGGTCATATATTACCCAATAATAATAATAATAATAATAATAATGGTTAACCACAGTCAAAATAAGCAAAGAAAATTTCGTTGGAGATTGGCAAAGAACTTAACCCGTTGGCATTTACATCATATCCATTAGAAGACTCTGCCATTCCAGTGAGTGAGTTACAATATATATTTCATAAGTTAAATAAAAAAGGGAAACAAAATTTTCTAACATCCTCATAGAGTTCTTTTTCGTGTCCAACTTTTTTGTTTTGGGTAGACTTCTACGTATCCATACTGTATCACGTGGTTTCATAGTTTTGCCAAGCCAAACTGAAACTACTTCAATGAGGCCCATTTAGTTTAACTTGGACAACGGATTACTGGCCCAGTAGAAGTAGCAAAACCCATACATATCTGTCTTGAATTTCTATCATTACTTGAAGACGGACCTGAGGTTGACCCCCACCAAAAAAAGGGGGATCCCTGGAACCTAGTGGAGTATGAAGTGTGTCAATTGGAATCACCAAAAAAACAAAAGTGTGTAAATTAGAGACCCAAAAAAGAAAATAAAAGTGTAAATTGACTTTCATCCATAAACAACATGTTTGTAAAACCATATTTGAGTAATGCATGGATATGATTTTGAATCTAAAACAATGATCAAGTAAAAGTATGAAAGTAATAAAAAAAAAAGAAACTTTCCATTGAATCAAATGATGATTTAGGAACTATAATTCAAGCATGCTATTTGCTGCCACTGATTTGAATTGCTAAGTTCAAACATTCTGTTACTTATTCCTTTTGCTACAAATTGTTTTATTCCTGAGCTCTTCGTTTTTACCTATGATGCAAGTAGAGGCTAACCTTTACTTTGTTCAAGGTATTTTTCCTTTCGTAATCTAGAGGTTATAGCTTTTGTGCATGGAAAGTAACTTTTCTTACGAAATAAAGTTTGCACCAGCCGCCAGTAAAGGGAAAGGCTTTAATCTGAAATGGAACCGAACTACAACATATTCCCAAGCTTGTGCTCATCCATACAATGTTTATATTTATAAAAAAAAAATATTTTTGAACTCATTATACCTAGGATAACTTATCAGTTCACACCTCATCCACTATTAAATAAGATGTGAATCTAGTCCAAATTAGATTTATATCTCATTCAATAATTGACAGAATACCAATATAAGACTACATAAAATTAATACATATAACATAACTCTATTTATAATATTTTCTTAACTATATACCTAAATGAAAGAAGTTTATTGCAAGGTCATTAAGCATGCCGCAACCAATAGCACGACAACTTTTTAAGCAAAATCCATATGTATTACGTGGATTAAATTGATCGTACAAGGTCTTTTTACTAAAAAGAAATAAGAATCTGTTACGAGTCATTAGTCAATGTCTGACATGATTAAAACCATGAAGAAACAAACGGTGGCTGTCAGAGGTGACCTTAAAAGCAGAAGCACTTAAAGTGGATAACATGGCATGGCCACGTCACATGAATGGGAAAAAATGCAACCGAACCTTAACTTAGTACCTTCCCACTTCCTTGCCATTACACATTCCCTCGCCGACCCTCCTCTCATAATCTTCACTCCACGCTACGCCAAGCCAAAGCCAGTTGCACACCAACTTGCTTACTACTCACAAACAAGCAAAGCACAATCCCATTAACATACACTTAGAACCTCAAACCCCTCAACCTCGGAAAACACAACCACCCAAATACGAAAAACAACCAAGGAATAACCTTAACCCCTCCAACAGCAGCCCTTTTGCCCCTACCTTCCAATTTTGGTTGATTCTGTGGTGTTCCTCTTCCTATGTTTCCTATCCTATGAAGCAGCTTAACCTTAAACCCTAGCTGATATTGTTGTTGTGCTGGGAACCAGTTGAGGAACAGAGGAGGGTCAGAGTGGGTTGGTGAATTGGAGGGGTGGATGATGGAAGGGGTTTCAAGGGAAGCACAGATGTCTATAGCTGCTTCATCCATGTTTCCTGGGTTCAGGTTCTGTCCCACTGATGAGGAGTTGATATCTTATTACCTCAGGAAGAAGCTGGAGGGCCATGAAGAGAGTGTTCAGGTCATTTCCGAGGTTGAGCTTTGCAAATTTGAGCCTTGGGACTTGCCAGGTGACTGATTTTCACCTTATCAATGCAATTTCTCTTTACTTTTTCATAATTCTTTTGTATATCTTCTTTCTTTTTCTATGCGTTCATTTTTAAATCAAATCCTTTTCTTCAATATTTTTGGTTCACCTTTAAGCTTCACTTTGATTAGTTTTGGCTGGATTGGAAGCTGAGGTTGTCAAATGTAGCTTAGTCATACTTGATACTAAGGGGGCGAGCTTTGGTTCCATTAGCTGATATATGGTATCATTCAGGGTTGATACAATAATCGATGCTCAATTTATGCAATTACACATCATTTGGATTTACATCATCTTAAATTTATTAAATTTATGTGTTTATGTTAGAGTAGGAGCTTCTTATTTATGAGTGTAAGTGGGTCAGTGGCAAATAAAACAAAAATTGTCAACTTATATGCAAATACAAAAATCCATTTATACTTGTGGAGAATTTCCTTTCGTATGCAATGCTTATGCTAGTGGACACTTGCATCTAATTAGTGCATTGCATGAATTTCAAGTAGGGCTCAGTATATGTCGGCAATTATTCACATCATGTTGATCCCCTCGTAAAGATCCACACAAATGTGAGTTCTATATGTGCCAGGATTAAAATAGTAAAAGTTTTCATGTCATACTTTCTTTTGTAAACTAAAAGCTTGTTTGGTAACTTGACTTCTTTTTATGAATTAAAAAGTTTAAACACTGAAAATAATTAAGAGTTTACTTTAGCGTAGCCTTATTATTATAAGGTGTGATATAGCTTTGAATGATTACTGTGAGTAATACTATTTGATCCATAATGTTTGTGGCCGGTTGACCATTCAAGAAACATGCATCTCCTGATTTCTTGACCTGTTTCATGTTCAAGTAAAAGCAGAGCAAGTAGACAGAAACTAACATATGTAGATTGTGTTTACATTGAAACACTGAAATGAAATGTAGCAGTTGTCCAATGTTATTCATTCTCTTTGATATCATATTTTCTGATAAGAAAATTTAGAAAGTAAATTAAAATGGAATATAAAATTGTTATGCATGCTTAAATATGCCACCAATTCGATAGAAGTATTGAAACTTCCGCATTGACTTACTAGTGCTGGTCTGCTACCAGCCAAATCGTTCATTCAATCGGATAACGAGTGGTTCTTCTTCTCTCCCCGTGGAAGAAAGTATCCAAATGGTTCACAAAGTAAAAGAGCAACTGAAAGTGGCTATTGGAAGGCCACTGGGAAAGAGCGCAATGTAAAGTCAGGTTCCAATGTCATAGGTACAAAGCGAACTTTGGTATTCCACTTAGGCCGTGCCCCTAAAGGAGAGAGGACTGAATGGATTATGCATGAGTACTGCATCAATGACAAGTCTCAGGTGATTCATCATTGTCTGAATATATTCTTCTTCTTCTTCTTCCTTTATGTTGGTAACAAACAGGAGTGATTCATGGATTCTAAGTTGTAAGTAATGTATGTTTCAGGATTCTTTGGTGGTTTGTCGCCTCAAGAAGAACACAGACTTCCGTGTGAGTGATGCTCCTAATAGAGCTTCTTCAACTCAGATGGACCACGTAAATTCACATGAGAGTGATTGTGCTATCTCGGAAGGTATTATTGATCAAAGGGATGTTTGTCAGCAACATAAAGAGGTTGGATGTAGCTCCAAGCCGAGCAGTAGCAGTTATGGTTCTCCTTCAGCTGAGCAAAATGATTCTGTGACTGAATCCAATCAGAGACCAGCCAATGAAGCCACTCCGACAGCATCTTCTGGTCAATTAAAGGTAGGTTCAACCTCTCTGCGCTAAGTACTGCATTCGAAAGGAAAAATTCTGAAGCGCTTCAGGAACAAGAAAAAGTTGGTGCTATATTCCATTAAATGCTAGACAATTCACTAATTGCATCAAAAATATAGTTATAGTAGGAGTCAATAATGACCTAAATAGCTGAAGTGTTAAACATTGAATGAATAAGATCAAAATCTTTTTCCTGCTCTGAAAGTACCTAAGATCTTTAATTGGAAAGTATCATGAAATTATTGAACCACTCTTGCCCTTTTGATAACATAGGTGGATGAAGAGGATTGTTATGCGGAGATACTCAAAGATGATATCATCAAATTGGATGAATCAACACTCTCACAAGAGGCTCATACAACACCACCACAGGATCCTGCACAGATGCATCGACGCCAAGGGACAGCAAACAGGAGAATAAGATTAAGGGTTAGGAGGAACTCAGGGCGCTCTCCTGACGGACGAGTTGGTTTCCCAAGCTCGAAGAAATCATCAAAGAATACTTCCTCCTTTGCTAGAATGACCAACCGTTTGGTGGTACCTGCTTTCTTGGTTTTCACTTTAGTAGCTATATTTTTGTTCTTCATTGGTGGTCTCAAACTAGTCAAATATTGTGGGGAGTTCTCGAGGGTTGAATTGTGATTAGTGCTACGCAAGTGTAGGCAAATGTTAATCGCTTCCTTCCCAATATGTTGCATTGGCCTTTGAAATGTCGTATACAACGATTCGCTCTTCTGCACCACGTGAAATCGGTGTTCGGGAGGGATAATATCATGGTAAGGACTAGGATTATTATATATATTTCTCTCTTTTTGCTACTACTGTTGCCTTTCTTTGCACGTGAATCCGCATTGAACCAATGTTCAATGCATAAACATTAATATGATGTCAGTTTTATCTTTAAAAAGAATAATTAAAGTCAACATTGATAGAATAAAATATTATGGTGTAATATGATTAAAGGAGTGTTTGACAAATCAAAGTAGATATGATGTTCATTTTCAAAAATAAAAGAAAAATAAAAAGTAGATATGATGTTCAATGACATTATGAACAGGTTCCGCCTTACCCCACGGTGTAGAGTCCGATATAGTGGAGCAATTGATTAGCGTTAATTTAGTGCCATTCTGAGAGAGTGAGGTCGAGGAGCTTGAACTATTTATGTATCGCCATAGAGTCAGACGCGGTGCCCGCACTTAGAAGGAAGTGTCCATCAGCAGGACCGTGTGGGCATGTGGCTGATGCTTGCGGTAGATGGATGGGCATGTCACTAACGTAAATTCTGGCTTTTGTGTGCTGGAAATTGCACCATCTCTATAAGACTTGATTTTTAAAATCCACTAGTCCAGAAATAATTATGAACTTTTGACGTGTATAATGATAAAGTGGAACATTGTTCAAAAGTCGGGCTACAAGATTTTATATGTCACATTCGTGCCATGTAATAAATATGAATAATTATAGTGCGTATTGTAAAGACGTGCTACTTCAAGGAGAGCTGAGAGGCGGATAAAGCACCAAGCTTCGATTCCTATTGTATTAGGAGCAATATTACATGAGAAATTATTGGGTCTTTATGGAATATTAGGAAATGTTAGGAGAATTTTACTTAATAATAGATTAATTTGAGCAAATTAGTTAGAGCAAAGCCTCGAATTAGTGACTGAGGTTGTAAGCGTCGATTAAAATAGTTCCTGATATTTAAAGATAATCATTTTCATTTTTGATATTTTATTTTAGTCAAATTAATTTTTAATATTACATTATCATTAGTCAAATCAATCCATGATATTGTTTTTATAACAGTCAAATTTGTCCATAATATATTAATGTAAGAACTAATTTGATTAACAAATTACAATATTTCGGGTTAAAATACAATTTTAAATGTCAAAGTCTATTTTAATTGATACTTACAATTACAATTTCAAGGATTGATTTGAGACTTTACTCAATTAATTGCAATTAAGTGAACTCTTAATAATAATGATTTAGACCAATAAATAAATAAATAAATAAAGTTGCTTGATTTAAACACTTAGTTGATCCACTTACTTATTTAAAAGTTAACATATATATCATTATTTTTTGTCTTAAAATTGCTCAAGCAATTTCAAATTGAGAGTGATAATTACTAATTAGATAAAAGCAATATTATATAACCAAAAAAACATAGCCAACTAGTGGTTGAATAAAATAAAATGATATAACCCACTTAATACTTATTTCACTATAAATTTTCTCACTTGAAATTGAGAAGTTGTGCTTTTCGAAATAGTTTTTCTAAGGTAACATCTGAATTTTTTCATTCATATATAATTTTGACCATTCTCACAAGTAAAACAAGCAGACTTTTATTTATCAAATGATTAATAATCATGCTACATTATTATTGTAGTTGAATTTTGACAAAATTTCTAATTCTCTAGTATTTTTTATTAGATAAAACTCTCTTTAAAATGACTATATACTTTAACAAATAATTTTTTTTTCAATCTCAATAAAATCACCAATATTCAGGTTTTGTTACTAGGAATTCGACTAACTAAATATGAGAGAATCATTAAGAGTGCGTTTGGTTTGTGAAAATATTTCTTGTTTTCATTTCCTATTTTTGTTTTGTGAAAATAATTTCTATTTTCAGATTTTCCAACTTTAAGAAATACGTTTGATTTATATATGTAGGTTTTGTTTCCAAATAGAGAAAATGATGAAAATATATTTGGTTTGTTTATTTTTAAAATGTAATTTTTAAAATTAAATTTAAAATAATAAAATTATATTTATTATATTTAGTCTTAAACAATCAAAATTATATATATTTGATTTATAAATTTGATTTATTCACACAAAAAAATTGTTAAATAATTTTATAAAATAAAGTATTTCTAATTAATTTTTAATTTTGCACCTATTGATATTTTCTTTATTGGTGAATGCCATTGTCGGCTTATCAACTAGTGCCACCGACAACGCGGTCATATGTGTGGCCTTTGCTTCACATTTACTGAAATATCAGACATTAGATTTCATATCTTTTTGAAACTTGCAAATCATTGATAAGTTTTGAGAAAGAGGTGTTTCACAGCCCTTTTTCATTTCACCCTTATCTTTGCAAAAATGAAAATGAATTGGATAAATTGATGTATTTAATTGGATTTGGATTAGAACTAGATATACTTAGAATGAATCCTTGCTTTTTGCTTCACTTCCCAAATCTATTGTACAAAACATTGGGCACAACTAAGTAATTGCTGGAATCAAAAGTGGCGGTGCGATGGTGACGCAGATGATGCAGAAAGAGCACATGGAGTATCTCTTGGTGC
The DNA here is from genome assembly GCA_031439585.1 of Pterocarpus macrocarpus. Classification (NCBI taxonomy): domain Eukaryota; kingdom Viridiplantae; phylum Streptophyta; class Magnoliopsida; order Fabales; family Fabaceae; genus Pterocarpus; species Pterocarpus macrocarpus. The sequence goes on from CM062517.1 coordinate 6,955,735, forward strand.
CATTGGGTCTATTGGTGTTTCGTGATGTACCTTGTGTGGCTTCTCTACACCATACTTCACAACCCTCTTCAAACTGCCATTGGTCTTAAGTTTCGTCATCAATGGGTTCTTTGCAATGATGACATTGGCTGAGTTGTGTGACGAGGCATGATAGCGGCATAGCGAGCAATTGATGTTAGGGCTTAGGGACGCGAGGGCTGACATCGAGAGAGCTGAAAACCAACTCGAACGACCTTGGAGAAACTCTACTTGGAGGTGTTAAAAATGAAAAAATAGATTTGTTTCTCTCTCGAAATCGAATGGAGAAGTTGTCTCCACATTTCCAATATTTATGTGATTGCCACCACGTTTTCTTTTAAAAACGTTTTCAACCACCAACAAAGAAAACACTAAAAACATGAAATTGATGTTTTCAATTTTATGTGTCTTTCTAAAAATAGTTTTAGAAGAAATATTTTCTTACAATGTAACCAAACATATTTTTATGGATATTTTTTATTTTTGTTGAAAATGAAAATCAAAATGGGTAAACCAAACAGCACCTAACGTTTTTAACGTGGCTTTAAAGGATCATACGTGTATCGTAGGGGAGAGCAGGGTGTTCCCGAGTGCAGTGAATAACAGCCTCCGTCTTCCAAAGATGCTTCCGTAAATGGTCGGCAGCTACACAAAAAAGTAGAAAGTAGAAACATAGTCAGAAGAAAAATCAAGTTGCAGGTTGTTGCTGCTAGTTACTTTTTCCAACCCTAAAACCCAAAATTAGAATCGGAACCTTCCGTAATCCTTCTATGCATTTCGTCACTCACGCGTTAGTCTGTTGGCATTTCCAATATTCCCACAAAATCACTTTCTCTGTGTAGTTTGTTTTTGTTGATTTTCTGAACCTCGCGATCGGAGGAGAGGAGCTCAAACGCACTCGCCTGCAGATCGATAATGAATTTAGGGTTTTCCCGCTCACATCAATCCGTAAGTTCTTCTTTTTCCTTCCAATTCCAAACTCAATTTCTTTCACGCCGATCTCGATTTCTTTCCTCTTTTACACTCATTCATGATCTTCAATTGAACCCTAATTTCAGTCATCCTTATCTGATTCCGCCGTTTGACTTTGTTTGACTTATCTATTTGCAGTTTGGGACTTAGCTATTTATACATAAACATAACCGTTGTTCGAATTTCGATAGGAAACCCAGAAAAAAAAAGAAGCCGAATTTCCTGTTCTAGTTTCGGGAAGCAGCAATTAAACTAATTAACTACCATTTTGTTGCTGTTATTTGAAGTTTAAGCAGGTGTTCAGCGTGTGATTGGCCAATTGGGAATCATGTCGAGGCCCATGTTGCTTGTTTTTCTGCTGCTTATACTCATCATCACCTCACAGTTCGAGTGGAAACAACAGCTAGTGGCCGATGTTGACTCGAATACCGGTGTATCTCAAAAGCAGCATCAGATTTCAAAGGGTGAAGAAACTGTAAAGGAAAAGGTGTTTGGTTTATCCCCATCCTCCATTTTATTTGGTTGTTGTGCATAAATTTAAAATGTCTCTGTTGGTATAATTAGTAGCTTTGAGTTGAGATGTACTACTAGTATCTCTTTCGTGTGGTGTTGTTATTGGGTCGTTGGCCTCCATTTTGATTCAAGCTGCATGTTATCCTGCATCATGCATGAAGTTATATTTTAATTTATAATCGAGTAAAGAAAATTCTCCTAGAATGTTGATAGGTCTGGAGATTATGGCAGAGATGGTTATGAGTTTTTACACTTATTGTCCTAGGTACCATAGTTGTTTAGGGAGGTGTGTGCATGTGGTCGTACATTAGCCTGGATCCATTCAATTCATTATGCTGTACATGAATTTTACAGGGTCAATAGGTTTGTCTTCCTTACCTTGAGAATAAAATCCTGAAACACACCCACACTGCTAAATTAAGAATGAAATCCTGAAAAACTCAATTACTGGGATAGTCCATGTGCTGGAAGTTTATGAATCTCTTGAAATCGAGATAAGTGATTTGGGTGTGGCAGTGCTGGTGGAAGCTATATATTGCCTAGTTTAGATAGCAAAAGGAGGGAGGTCTTGCTTGGGTTTTAATCTGATAATTGGTTGCTCTTGATTCCTTGAAAAAGGAATGGAAATGGGAAGGGGTGGCAATTCGTTATGAATATTTTTATATATCTTCTCAATTGTTGGCTATTTTGGCGTAACAAATTGCTTTATACGTAACCTGTAGCTTTTAAATAAGAAATTGTGTTGTTGGAGCCTTTGCTGGTCTTCTTTTGCATATTGCTGATGAAATTTTGGTGATTTTTTCCCCCCCGTTTAAGTTTGCTTTGAATTCATCAGGAGTGCTCAAGTTCTGTTCCATATAATCCTTCCTTGGTAAAACAAGTCATCTTTGTGATAACAGAAATGTTTTATGCATAGTTTTATCCTGTATGCCCTTTTTGTGGGTTGTGCAAGGTTCCCAACTCCCATAACTTTGATTCTGGCTTAAAGATCTGCATGTTTGTATTTTATACAATTTTGACTGGTAATAATTCACATAAACTGAAAGAACAATCTTGTAGTTATACTGCTTTGGCATCATACTTTCTCAGATAAGTTAGATCTTTCATCTTCTGAGGGAATTTTGCTGTATATGGCTATATGCCAATTTAAAATATTCCCATTGTGGCAAGTGATACATGTATAGGCTTAGATATGGATGTCTCATTTTCAAAACTCATGCTGATAGGACACTGGGCCTTTTATTAATGGCCCCTAGTTAGTTAGGGATTAGAATTAGTTAGTTAGAAGTATAAAAGAAAGGATTATATAGGTAGAAGGGGGTCTAGCTTGTTGGGCAAGTCATTGGGAGAGTTTGAGTTCCCACTCTCGAATTAGGGATCTCACTTGTACTTTGTGTGGGTTCTCGAGCCACGTTGGCCAAGATCAGTGAGCAATGACACCATTCTTTGATTTCTTTCCTATATTTTCTTCATATTTTTGATCTAGTTCTAGCAACTGGTATCAGAGCATCGTTCTGATCCTAGGGTGCAATTTCTGGATGGTGAAGTCGAAGATGGAAGCAAGGGTTGAAGCAACGGAGAAGGTGTTGAATCTTCTGCAAGAATCGGTACAGAAGGATCGCAATGAGTTTAGGGATTGGTTGGCGGAGGCTAGGGTAAAGCAAGAGGAGGCCAAGGCGGAGCGCAAGTGACTCTCCGGCCAAATCGCTAAACTGTTGTGGCGAGGCACGACGCCTTTGTGCTGGGAAACAGTGCGAAGTGAACAAGGAAGGGGGCAGAGAGGAACGCACAACAAAAGCTTTGCAGCATTGAGATGCGAGAGGGCACGCGAGAGCCTAGGGACGATGCCGACAGTGGTCGCCGACGGCGGCGGCAAGAGAGTTCTTGGAAGAAGTTGGATCTCTCGTCATTCAACGGGGGAAAATCTTTCTCTAGTTTACAGAAGCCAAAATGGTTCTTTCTAATGAGAGAGATGGATAAGGAGAATTGAGTCATAGCAAAGATGATGACAGAACAAGGGCCAAAAGAGGAGCAGAAGGAGTTTGAAGAAGTGAACAAGGACGGCAATCTGCGACCACCAGCAGATTTGCCGATTCACGGGTCGAGATCGCAACCATCAACAAAGGAAAAGGAGCAGCTTGAGAGGAACAGCAGCAACAAACGCAACTAGGTGGGGCGACGAACACAATGGAGCACGTTGCGAGCTATGTTGCTGGTGATGAGGGTGGCCTCACAGGTTGGCTACAAGGAGAATGGGCTGGACAAATTGCTTGAAGAAGACGAGGTACGACGAAGGGGAACGATCAGGTCGGTGGTGGCGCAAGACGGGGAGCCATCGATGTTCCCCTGGCAGTGGTTGACGCAATCCAGGAATGGGTGACTATGGCGGTGGTCAAGGCGGAGATTGCGGCTCCACGTAGCAGCTCCAAAGGAAGTTGCGTAAATTGTGAGACAAAGGCAGGGGCTACAGTGGTAGTTTCCACATGGGGCGTATTTCCTGCCCTAATGGGCCAGGCCCATATCAAGGTAGATGGGAATGGTGGCCAAACCCAAATCACAGACGAGAAGATATTATGTTTTATGGAAAGCCACCTTCTTTTGGAGCTCATGGGTCGAGCCCAAGTCAACACAAGACACTTAGAAATTTGTTTTTTGATGTTAATGGACCCAAACGAATTTGATGTTAGTCCAATTAGGCAATGGGACCCGGGTGGAATTTATTTGTATATCTCCAGTAATAAGTCCATGTACTTCTCACCTTGAGGACAAGGTCGATCTCTTGGGGTGGGGGGGAGTATTTGATAGGACACCGGGCCTTTTATTAATGGGCCCTAGTTAGTTAGGATTAGAATTAGACAATTAATTAGTTAGAAGAGTATAAAAGAAAGGATTACAAAGGTAGAAGGGGGTCTAGCTTGTTGGACAAGTCATTGGGAGAGTTTGAGTTCCCACTCTTGAATTAGGGATCTCACTTGTACTTTGTGTGGGTTCTTGAGCCACGTTGGCCAAGATCAGTGAGCAACAACACCATTCTTTGATTTCTTTCCTACATTTTCTTCATATTTCTGATGCAGTTCTAGCAACTTTTGATAGGACACTGGGCCTTTTATTAATGGGCCCTAGTTAGTTAGAGATTAGAATTAGCTAGTTAGAAGAGTATAAAAGAAAGGATTACAGAGGTAAAAGGGGGTCTAGCTCGTTGGGCAAGTCATTGGGAGAGTTTCAGTTCCCAATCTTGAATTAGGGATCTCACTTGTACTTTGTGTGAGTTCTTGAGCCACATTGGCCAAGATCAGTGAGCAATAATGTCATTCTTTGATTTCTTTCCTACATTTTCTTCATATTTCTGATCCAGTTCTAGCACGTGCACTTGTAGAAGATTTAATGTGAACATCTCATTCCTTGGATCATTGCAAGCCACTGGTTCATTGTTTGAATGTTGATCAGTTGTCATGTGATAAGATTATTGTAAAACAGTAACGTAAAGTTGGGAACCATTAGTAATGTATGCTAAGTGGTAAAGACATTTCATATGGCGCCAAAAATGATTTGGTCTGAGTTTATGGTGGCTTATCTGTATTTTATATACCTTACTACTTCCTTAAACTATTCATAGTAGTACTATTTTATATTTACATACCTCCACATTTTCTTCTCCATGTATTATTCTATTTCTATTTAAGTCTAAAATCTGTAAAATAAAATTGTCTGTTTGGGCCATCCTATTTTAATAAGATATTTACTGAAGTTTTCTTTTGATGGATGTTGCTTCTGCAAGATTATTTTAGTACAAGAGAAGAATATTCGAAGACTGAATGAGCTTGTGCGGCATCTCCAGGAACAACTGCAGCAGTGTAGAGGAAGCAATGGAACTGCAAATGGCACTGCAAGCCCTTTAGCTGAGCGGATTCTTGAGCTTGAGCGACAACAAATTTTAGAGGATTAAACAAATGCGGCAAGTATGTTCATCATGTTCATCTTTCTGCCCAATTTGTAAAGTTGTATCTTAATTCGTTGCAAGGGAATGTTGTAAAAGATTTGCTCCCTGTGTTAATTACGATTTTGAATTCTATCTCAAGGCGAATCCAACATATATCAATGAAAAGCGCGAGTGTTTGAATCTTCGGTTAACACATGAACAACAAAATATGGCTGGGCCATTTGCCGTCGGTAATCGTTTGTTAGCCTAATGACAATAAGATGCTGTGGAGTGATTCCAACTATTTCATTGTTTTTCAACAGAAAAATCGAATTTTTTTTACTAAAAAAATTGTCCTATAAACTAATTCTTGGTTTGGTATTACTATGATTGTTTAGAAGTTGTTGACTTTTTTCAGTTTTTAAAAAGTTAGAGTAATATCGTTTGATAAAATAATATAAAAAATATTTTTAATAAATATAAATCACAAAAATAGTATTTGGTAAAATTATTTTATCTAAAATAATTATAATAATTATAAATATTAAAAAAATAATTTTTATTTTTAATATTATTAAATAAAATAAAGTTATATTAGTCTTTTAAATTTTGAATAGTTCAAATTAGCTTCGAAAAGTATCATATGAAGGTTTTCGAAAGCACCTTTAGCTTTCAAAAGTCAGGAGTAAAAATATTTTATATTTATGTTTATTAAATAAAAAAAATTAGTTTATACTTTTCATAAGTCAGAGTACTTTTTGGAGAGCACTATCAAATTAGGTTTAATTATTTCAACTTCTACTTATAAGTTAAAAATAATCTGGTCTTAGGCTTTAGCTTCTGAAAAATGTCTGCCAGCTAATCTGAGATGTGAGTAAAAGAAGCTAGAGAATTATTTAGAAGTTTGTAAGAAAGGGTCATGTTAAGCAATATCAAAGGAATTATATTATGTATATATATAGAGTATGGGATATTGTGTTATTTTATATCTCATCCATTATTAGATAAAGAATAGATCTATTCTTCTCAAAATATTAAACTTCTCAAATGATTAGGACTCTTTCTCTCTCTCTCATTGTTAACCGTGGTTCTGGGCTAGAGACGCATATTTACACGGACACCACTCAAATTTAAATGTCATGCGAGACTTTAGACGGGACTTCTGCATACTAAAATATGAGTAGAATGCTTCATATTCTCTTTCATTCATGACATATTATAAGAAATGCAGCACCATTTTTTCTTTTCTGTAATTTTTTTATGTAAAATTAAAACAAAAACCACCCTTCAAGTTTCACGTATGCACTTTTGCATCTCATTTTTTAACATTTTTCAATAGATTAATTTTGATATATTATTAGTTTAAAAAAATTTTATATAGACATCCAATCACATATTGTCATATAGGTAAAAATATTTAATTCAACCACCTACTATTTTAAAAATCTTACAAATAGAAATATATATATATATATATATATATATATATATATATATAATTCTTTTATATTGATAGTATGTCAAATTAAACTTTTTCTAATATTGTCTGTAGTTTGACATTTTCATTTTTCTTTCTTTGATTTCTATTACTACCGTCCTCTTCGCACATACAGATAAATATACTTTTTAGTAAATTTTCTTTTTGTTTAAGTTGTTGAGTTTGTGAAAATATAGCTAAGGAAACACTATAAAGCATGAAACAAGAATAGAACAAAATCATAAAATTTAAATAATTACAAATACAGTGCTGATCTTAAATTTTAATAAAATTTAAATGATTATACAATTATGTAATGAGCAGTTAATATTTTTATTTATTTGAAAATTATTTTAATGTTAATTTTAATATGATTTGATAAAATAGAATGTATTAAATTAATTTAAATTTTATGAGCAATGAACTGTGGTACACTTTTTGTCTAATAGTAAACTTTGTAAAATATTAAAAGTAAAATTATAAATACTTCCCATTTTTTAATTAAAGCAACTCTACTTCTTGTTTTCAATTACACCAATTTTTGAATATTTCTCAACATTTTATTATATTCTTATATTTGAAATATATTTTAATTGTTTTCAGTTTAAACATTTTTTCGATTCAAATTTAATTATTATTCAATTATAAATTTAATAAATTGAACTAATTGAAATACGAACGGAAAAGTCTATCAATTAAATTTGTGATTTAATTTTTCAAATATTAGTTTAACCATTATATATGATGACCGACACAAAAAAGACAATGCACACATGAACATTGTAAAATTGCAAATATCATATTAGCTTAATGAAATTACAGTTTGAACTGAGGAAAACGGAATATTTTGCAACTCTAACGTGCAGCAAAAACAAAATCCACAATTCTTCGGTAAATTCATGAATCATAAAAGAAAAGAAAAAAATCAATATGAATGATCACTGCATTAACTATTTAACTATTTTGAGTACTACGTTGTTTTACGTATTTAATTTCTCCGTTACTGTAAACCGCCTAACGTAGTAGCAAATTAATATCTACCCTCTGTCAACCAAATGAAAAGGAGAGTGTTATTAAATGAAGCACTTTACTATTTAGATGATAAAATTTTATTTGTGCATTGTGATATTTTGTTTCTTTTTTTAAAAAAAAAAATTACGAAAACAAACACACGTACTATAACACTGCCAAAAAGAAAATGCAGAAAGGACAATATGTCAGAAGCCGTATATGTTCCAAAAAAAGCTTAAAACGAATCTCTATGCCATCAGATGTTAAAAGCATCCAATGTCCCATAAAGGGCAAAGACAGGTGATTAAGAGCATGTTTGGATTACATTTATATCTATCAGAAGTTTTTTTTTAGGAAGAGGAAAATAATTTTATATAATAAATAATAATATTTAATTTAATTTTTTTGTTTTTTTAGAAGATATTTAAAAATGAAATTATTTTTATTTTATAAATTTTTTTTAAAAAAATTTATTATTATTTTCGTATTAATAATAAAAAAAATTTATTTTATCTTATTTAAATAAAATTCAGTCCCTTAAATTTATTTTTGATATATTTAAATTAAATAAAAATTATTCTTTTAAAAAATCTTTTTCTAAAAATTAAACCAAATAAACTATAAATAAATCCAAAATATTAAACTAAGGTATAGCTGTTTAAATTATAAATTCTTACATCCTCCAAGTAGTTTTGCTTCTGAACAGATTTACCTTTCATTGATTTCTCTTTTACTTCTTTTTCCCTCTTTCATCTTTCAAATCAATGGTTCAGATCAATTGTATATATCTAATTGCACTTCAAATGTGTAAAGTTGGGTCCTAATGAATTATATCAACCACTGTACGCTCACCCAATTATTAATTATCGAAATGTTATAAGAGTTTTACTATTCTCCGATTCATAATATTCGCTACTTTAACCATTTATAAGATATTAAAAAATCCAAAATCAAGCGTTGATTCAAAAAATATTTACCAAAATAATTTTATTTAATAAATAATATATTGTATTAAATTTTATTGTATCTAGAATTATATAAAAAGTATAATTAAAAATTTGTAATAAATTTTTTATAAAAATATGAGAATAATAGATAAATTAAACCAAAAAAATTTACTTAAAGTGATAGATATCATGAACCAAACAAAATATAATTTTCAAAATATTTTTAAGGTGCGTTTGTTTCAGCTTTTTAAAAAAAGTGATTATAAAACTTAAATTTTATATATAATTAAAAAAGTTAAAAATTAATTTTTTTATAAGCTACTCTTTTTTATTGCTAAAAAAAACTGAAAATAATTTTTTTAAAATTTTTATTATTTTTTAAAAATTATCTAAATATATGAAAGTAATTTTTTTAGTAAAAAAAGTGATTTTTTGGATAATTTTTTTAGTAAAAAAGTGATTTTTTATCAAAAAATCACCAACAAACACACTCTTAATATAATTCTTTTAATACTTAATAAAAAAGTGTTAAAATACTGCAAAGATAAAATTTTTAAAATTAAAATTTTAAAATTTTTAAAAATTGTGAAAATCCTTATCCTTTTTTGCTTCTATAAATATCAAAAACTAATATTCGGTTGACGTTTTAAAAGGAGTTATCAAATATGACTATCATAAAGATTTTGGTACAGCAACACCATATATGTGCATTCATCTGTGAAATCTGTCACACAACACCTGGAGCCGATCATTCAGAAACGATCTACTGTCTTCAATGGTCCTTACCTTCAAAAACAGTAGTTATGGTTGATGAGTTTTGATCATGGCAACCCACCGGCTGCCAAAGGAGCTAGAAACCTCTACTCGTTTTTAATCAACAAGTAGTAGCTAAACAAACTGAGTTAACTATTTTCTGAGTTGAGAACTTTTAGGCTTCACATGAACGAACTTTAGTTGCAAATAATTAACAGAATCTTTTGATTTAATATCACGCCATATGTATAATTGATTTCGCATCTAAAGGCAATGAGACATCTCATGAAAAAGAAAAAAACAAGCAAATTGAATGGCATGCAAATACAATTCGCTTTATAATCATCAATTAATATAGTTAGTGATGGTAAATGAAGTATGGGAGCATAATTAGTAAACCCTCTTTCTTTCATTAAACCCCTTGTTCAATTAGGATTCCCTGCTGTTCTTCAAATACTGTAGTGTTTAAACTTTAAAGAGAGCTTATGAATGGTCCCTCACACCTAATAACATATTGTATTTAACGTTTTATTTCTATGCCATTTTTCTATCCAACTGCACACAAAACTGCATTCATTTCCCCGCATTCAATTATGTAGGATATATACCCATTTATATAACCTTTTAATTTCAATACTTCTATGCAAGTAAAACTTTGAGAGCCAAAAAATGAAGGGCTGGTCGTTAATTGTGTTTTATTATCATGAATCAGTAATCCAATCATACATTTTTCACTCTTATTTGTTACAGTTTTTTGTTTGATTTTTTTTTTTTGGCGATGTCTCCTTTATCAAGTTGGAGATTAATTCTAACAATTAAAATAAGTTTATATATGCACCACAAAAGACTTTTTAAGGGAGAAACTACCCAAATTATTTGTTTGAAAATTATTCTGAAAGAAGGGATTGTAGTGGAGATTTAAATCAGTTAATTACGATCGCGGAAAAAATGGAATTTTAATTCCTCATAAACAACAATGGTATAAACAGTTTCCAAAACACAAAGCATTAAGTTACAACTAGGTAAATAGTTAAATACACACATAAACAATCATGCTTAAGAGAAGCAATGAGAATTTGAGAAAACATAATGAATTAGTGGTAGGCTGAAGGACGGAGACCGGAACAATTATAGTACGTTGAATTTGTTGAGTTTGCTACAAAATTCTTAATTGAAATTAGTTACAAATTAGTTTGTTAGTTGGTTGTGATTGGTTATATAAGTTACACTGTAACTCAAATCTATTCATCTTTATCATTTCACCGTGATAAAAGATTTTCTCTTCTTTTTATTAATTATTTTCATTTTCTCTCATATTCTTGAATTTGACCATGTTGCTCAACAAGAGCAGCAAACATTATTTTGAAATCAGATTCAAATACCTTAAGCTTTGGACCTACTTGAAATGATTGATACCCAACCAGTTTGAGATTGGAATAATGGGAGCATTGGGTTGAAACACAACGATTGACTTGTACTAGTTTGACACACCAAAATAAATAAAAAATAAAAATCTTACATTAATTCGGCAGAAAAGTCTGACAGTTTATAAGGGTTAACTGTAGTTCCTTCAATTTTATGATCAATATTAGTTAGAACCAACACGCAATATGAGCACAAAAATGTGGACTAACATAATAAAGGAATATTAATATGAACAACGGAACAATAAGAGGCTTGAAAACTTTGTATATGATAACTATTCAACCAATGTAGGTATAAATTTTAAATATTTGTGATGACAATTTCTATCTTGTCAGACTCTCTAACTGTGGGATGGTCAAATTTCGCAATTTATGGATATCATTAGCCTCACAACAAAATATCTATTAATGCATGAAGGGATGTCATTGCTGATTATTCAATATGCCCCGGCCAAGTTTCTGCATCATTCAATAAATACTAAGGAGACTTTTAGTTCTATTCTCAACTTAACAAAACATCAAGACATATATGTGACATGTGATATGTGACAAACTCTTTCTTATCCGTGTGTTAGAACGCTGGAAAAGTTGTGTCCAATTGGATATGACCAAGCAGCTTTAGCAATTAATGAAACGGGTAGCTGGCGCAGAATAATTTCATCGTATTCACTGTATAAGCATTGCGCGTGGTATAATGTTCTCTCCTATTACGTGCTCCTCCAATTTTAGCCATAATTAAATTTGACATTTAAATTCAATTAAATACCTCTTCCCCTATATGACTGGATCCCTTTTCCATTCTCTTAAATTCAACTATATATTCGCTCAACATATGAATCATCAGAATCAGAGACACAAAAACCCTATATTGTTATTTGCTGCTGCGGCTATGGCTTCCCCCAAGGTAAACCGCTAGTCCTATCTGTTTCTTCTGATTAATCTTGTTTAATTTACTCTAATTATCTTACTTTCAGTGAATCTAGAACTTTTATTCTTTTCATGATGGTAACTCTACAAATTTTATATCTGTCTTAACGTTACATACATGTACATAACTATATATATATATACGTAATCTTTGTTTGGATCAGGTTCCAGAACAGGTCGAGATGGGTGAGAGAGCAAGGAGTCCAGGGTTGGAATTGAGGCTGAACCTGTCCCCACCAAGGGATGCAAAGTCACCATCAGCTGATCAATCAATGGAATCTTCGAATTCATCATCACTATCTAGCTATTCGGAGATGTCATGCGTGTCTTCTGAGCCTAAGGAAGAAACGAAGGCCATGCTCCTCGTAGGTTGTCTTCGATGCCTCATGTATGTTTTGCTCTCAGGGGTTGATCCCAACCCCAAATGCCCCAACTGCAAGAGTAGGGTGTTCCTTGATTTCCTTAAGAGCGAGGAAAACAACAAGAAGACAAGGACCAAAGCTAGCTAGCTATACATATATATAGCTAGATATGCACACACAGCACACCATTTGTGACGAGGAACATTGAAAATAAGTGCATGTCTTTGAGCTTTATATTTTATTTCAGATTTCTTATTGGTTGATTAATAACAGCAGATTACATTTTCTTCTATGATTTAAATTTGTTCTTGTGAAATTTTGGTTGTATGCGTGTATGGCGAATCGGGAAGACAAGATTTGAAATTTGGGTTCTCTCGCCGCTTATTTAATTAACCGCTAGCTAACAAAATATGAACCTGCAATTGCATATGAAAATTCAAAGCAATATGAATCTGACCAAGCGAAATATGGAGAAATTATTGTTGAGTATGGACAAGGCTAATGTTTTGATGACGGAAAATTTTAATTTATTTTAACAATATTCGGTTATAAATTATATGGGAGGTGTGAAAATAATTGGTATAATCATATGTAAGGCAAAAATGAATGGCTGCAATATGTAGATGGGAAGCAAAGCGCGGTTCAACTGTTTATCCTCGTAGTTGAGCTAACATCTACTTACAGATTTATCGTGTGACACGTACGTAGTGCAAAAAGCGTGAAATAATAAAACAAAATAGAATAGATGTGAGAGTGGGCGTGTAATAAGTGGTAACATCATATAAACATTATATACGAAGGAACAAATGTTTCTTGAATATATAAAATATAGATATTATATGGATACCGTATATTAATATAAAAGCATGTGAGTAAAAGATACGGGTATTAAGATCAAAAAAATTGTAGTGTATATATATATATAGATATATGTGCGCGCGCGAGAGTTAATATATATACGATATTCCATAATAATATACCAAGAATACATTTTCAAGTAGTATATTCTAACTCATTTAGGACTTCATGAATTATTCAATCGTAGAAGGGGACAAGAAAAAGGCGAAACGTTGTTTCATTTTTCTTTTGATTCTTATGTTATTACATTAGTTGAGTAAAATTTAATTTAATTAAGATTTATTATATTACGTAAATTAACCACATATATGTAGCTGTGTTGTCCATATACTTTTTTTTTTAAAAGAATAACTATTACAAAAGAACTTTTTATAAAACTTGTAAATTTTAAATATAAAAAAGAAAATCAAAATGCACCTAGAAATACACATCCATTGCCCAAAAAGAATCATTTTGTTTGATCGATGGGACAGCTTGTGAGTAGGTTAGAGTACAAGGTTTTCATATTTTGTGAGGAGAAATGTCTTTTTCAACCACTGGGTTGACACCTATAAAAAGAAGAGAAAAAAATTATAAAAAATGGACACTTAAAAAAAAAGGGAAGAAAAAAATTATAAAAAAATAAAATAAAATAAAATAAATAATTGATAAAAATAAAAAAAATATATTGAGATATCTATTCTTTTAAATATACAAATAACATCTTTTTTACGAGAGTTCTATTTCACATGTCACAGCAACATCCCTAGCGTCTGAGTTCTATTTTGTGTTTTTTAATTGTAAGGGAATTTACTTGAATTTATCTATATGGGTTAAAATTTTCTCTCATAAAAAATGTGAGAAACATATCGCTGAAAGTTATATATTACTCACAATCTTTATCGAAGGAAATATTAGATGCGATGGCTTTAAGTTTTGTATTGACAAAGCGTTTTGAAAAATATACTTAGATGCACTCAGAATTAAAAAGAAAAGTCATATACACCTCGATAGATTTATTATTGTCATTCATTTTATTATTTTACTATATTTTTAAAAATTAATTTTGATGTATTATCAATATAAAATTTTTTTATATAAATATCCAATTATATATTATCATATCAATAAAAATATTTAACTTAATTACCACTATATTAAAAATCTTACAAATAAAAATATCTAATTAAATAATAATATAAAATTTTTTTATATTTACAGTACATCAAAATTAATCTCTATGTTTAATGTTATAGTTAATATGTTAAGATAATACTATAGCACAATTTTTTTTCTCTTTTAAAACATTTAAAAATTTCTCAAATTTTGATATGGTGTTCGAGTAAAAATTGCAAGTGGCTCAATGGCTTGTTAATTTCCGGCTTTAAGAATATATTAGTTAAAATGGATGCATTTGTTTGCTATTTTTATTTAAAAAATTGATAAAAAAGTATTTTTTAAAACTTTGTGTAGACTATTTAAATCATTTTAAAAGCAAAATATTCTTTAGAAGAACAAATAATTTTTTTAAAAACAGATTAAAAACTGTTTTTACTTTTACTTTTATTTCTTAGTATTATTTAAAAATGATTTAAACAATGTTTTTTTTAAAAAAGAGGAATGATATTTAAACATAGAAAATAAACACAATAGAAACATATAAAATGAAAAAGATATAAAAATTGTGGGTGATACAAGACAAATAATATATCTTTTTTAAAACATCTTTCAAGGAGTATATTGAAATATTTCTTAAATATTGGTTAAGAGTGAGTCTCAACTTTTCTCTTAATTATCCAATGTTTAAGGGGGAAAATTCCTCAAGAATGGTCCAAATTAAATAAAATTACTCTTAAAATAAATTACTGAACCTGTATCCAATGCTCTAGTTGAGTGATGGTGTAACAACCGATGGGTAACAAGACCACGTAAATGGGAAACCTACTTTAATGGCAACTAGCAAGAAAAAGTAAATAGAAACCATGGATAATGATTAATCAGCAAGGCTAGGACTTAAATCGAAACGTAAAAAATGACCAATGAACAATAAACTTAAGTTTGAAAGGACAACGGATTTTTATGTATATTTGAAAAAACGAAAAACAAAAGAATATAATATTGAAACGATTTGCGGGTTTATATATCTTAGATATGTTCCCGAGAACTAGAATATATTGCTTTTATTCTAATTGGGTTGAATTAGCTGTACACTTTCTCACCTATTTCAATAATCGTGTTTTTCTTCTAATGTAACGTATTGTTACTGATAAATTAGAGTTTTGAATAGATGAGAAGTTTGTATAAGGGAGTTTAGTGCAATCTTGCGCTATGTTTAACCTATCGGGAGTATTTAAGCGATCTATCTCTTCTGAGATTTTAGTCCCTCTTTTTTCAAGTATTTCTTTTCAAGTTGATGTATGTCAGATAGATTATTATACATGGCGACACAGTAAATAAATGGGATGAAGAACAGAAATTTATTACGAAGTGAGTTACCATCAACCCAGAGCCCTAGCCACTGTTTTCCAATTTTTACTGTTTCGTTTCGCTAGATTTAGAGCATTGATATTACCCGAGACATCCCGGTCATAAATGCAACTATCAAATGTAATTTAAGTTCGTTAACGACAGTTAGTTAGAGAATTAGTTAGCAATAGTTACCAATCGTACGGATAGTAATAGCTTGTACGTGTATAGTTGAAGTCATTCACCAATAACCCAGTTTTCCATTTCCAATTCAGTCAAACATTCGATCCCTTTGTCTGCTCGCTCCTGTCTGACTGCTTTGCTAATAACTAATATTGTCCTTTCTTTTCTCTGTTTGTTATTTGATATTTCAAGATTAAAATTAGGGATGTCCATCATGCGCAAATGCTATGGAATCTGTTACTTAGCCGGGGCACCATACATTGTGATACAGCCTATCGTGGTCTACTAATTTATTATCCGTAGTCCAATAAAGTAACTGATTTATTACTTCATTAAGTCTCTCACCAACAGCACTCTATGACAACTCCTATTATAACTTGTCACATCCACTTTATTATTAAACGAGATACAATAGTATTCAATTGCACTTGATTTTGTCTTTAGCTATAGTTTAGTTACCAGATTAACTCGGAACTCTGTGTTTGTATGTTTTTCACCTAACTTGGAATTCTATACTCATTGAATAATATAGTTAATGTCCAGATCGGAACTCGAAAATAACTCGGAACTTGGTGTTTGTATATTTTTCACCCAACTCAGAATTCGATATTCATGAAATAATGTACTTAATATCTAGCTCGGAACCTGAAACTCAGTGTCTATACATTGATATTTATTAGTGCAACCCCTAATTTTTAACTTGGAATTCGGTGTCCATGAAATATTGATCCATTGTTGACGAACTTGGAACTTGGAATATTAAAATATATTTTGAGTTCAAAAATAAAATTGTCCACATGTCTAATTCTAAAGAATAAGAGACGCACAATTGAGACAGACGATGTGCATCCCTCTCTCTCTCTCTCTCTCTCTCTCTAAAACCTGTTGCGCCGGTTACGTGTGGACTTTACCAAACAGCGTCTACTACCATACACTCCCTCCTCCGTGTGCCAAACCGATTCAGCGGCTAAGGTTTTCCATCTCATCAAATTGCACCATACAATTTGCAAGTCCCATGCACTAAAGAACACACCGTCCATCATGTAAGACCAATTCACGAATTTATGGGTTTTGCCAACCCAACTCACAAAATATAGATTGGGTTGGGTTTAAGGATTAAGTTACAAATTTTCTAACTCACAAAATATGAGTTGGATCATGAATTTAGAAATTTTTAATTTACACAACCCAACTTAGGCCATTTCCTTTTCTCTTGAAGTATCTTAAACTTATGTGAAGATTTCATTTTTTACCCATTATATTTAACTTCCAATAAGACTCACCGAATCTATAAGTTTAATATAATGGATTTTTTTTGGGGGATTAAAAGAATTTTTTTCTGAAAAAAGTCATACTACGAACTATAAGACAATGAGTCAATACATTATGCCAATATGCTATATATGAAGACACTAATTTCAATTGATTCATGTAATTTGTTATGCCTTTAGAAGTTATACATGCCTTTTTAAAAGTTATTAGGACTTATATATGCTTTCTAGAAAATTTTTAGGATTTGTATGCTTTCTCAAGAGCTTTTATAATTTATGAATATTTTCTTAAATTTATATGCTTTTTTAAATTCATCTATGTTAAGACTTACAGTATTGTTATCGTGTTTGTTAAGAGACTTGTATTCAATTATAAATTTTAACATATTTTAATAGAATTTTTTTTGGATATATATCGAACCCATGGGTTGGGTTGAAAAAATTTCCTCAACCCAACCCAACCCAACCCGCAGACATCCCTAATTAAAAGGATGAATTAATATTTAGAAACAAGTTGTAACCAACTTCAATATCATATCAAATTAATATGTTGGTTATGAAAATTTAAAGCGGTTTCGGGATGAACTCGGAAGATTTACACTAGATTTACATTATTAATGGTGTATTTGAAATGAAATAAACATGGGAAAATTTTATGAATTAAATTTAGGACTAAAGTAAAAATAAGTATGATAATTTTATAGATTTTCACCCTCAATTTAGTAAATCCAAAAATATAATTTCTCTCGATAATATAAAACTCTTTTATATTATCATCCAATCATATTTTATTGTATCAGCAAATATGATTTAGTTTTACACCTACTATTTGAATTATCATGCAAATTAAATAATATAACAGGTTGATTGTGTAAAAATCTTTTACACTATCATTACATCAAAATTAAACTCTTATTATAACTTGTAAATAATATAATTGCTTGTAATATAACTTTTAAATAAGATTAATGAAAATTGATTTTATTCTCCTATTAATTTTACAAACAAAAGACAAGGTAGCTTTGTTCATTCTTACTCTTTTGCTTTTCAGTCCACTTCTACTAATTGGTTATGTTTTATTAATGAAAAATTATACAAACACATGCTCATCCAAATTTTAAAAAATATCTTAGTGACGAAAATACTGAGGAAGGAGGAGAGAAAGAGAATGAGAGGGGGAGGGGGGGGGGATGAAGTCAAACATTACATCTGACAAAATGGAGCTAGTTTTTGCTAAGAAGTTAGAGCCTACACACTACCATATCTCCCATAAACTAATCTAATTAGCTCTGAAGAACCTACGAGAGTTTTAAAAAAATAAAGTAGCCATAGTACATAAACATCTTAGAACCTACGAGAGTTTTTTCATCTCATTTTACTCACCGTCTGTCTTCAGATCTTCCTCTCTGAAAAAGTGGAGAAATGTGGTACTCTTGCACTTAGGGCACTTTGGATCCGCCTCTGATAACATAACGTACATGAAGCACCGAGGACAACCAACGAGGCGCATGGCCTTTGTTTCTGGGGCGCTTGCTTCCTGCACAATCTCTTCACCCTCCCGCGGGGATAGTACACATGAACCTCCAATCGCCACCTTTGACGATGATGATGATGTCGCAGCCACCACAGGTGATGAGGGACTCTTCACCCTCAATTCCGACCCTGCAGGACTCCTTCTTTTGCTCATAATGTCAAACCTTTTCCAAGCCAAATAACTCTTCCTCTCAATGGGTCTAGTTGGAGAGAGAGAGAGAGAGAGAGAGAGAAAGAGAGTGCAAGCTAGTCACGTCTATTGAGAGAAGTTTGCTACTAGATCCGTGTTTTGCGGATCTGATAAGATCACGCTATTATTCACACCATCGTGTACAGCACACACCATACATTCTCATGTACTTTATAGATGTCAACCACTTTTTTATCTTACAACTAACAACTATAAAAGGGAAGTATCTTTTCTCCGGGTTACAAAACGGGCGCAATGTGTATTTAATGTAATATAGTATTGCCAGTTTTATCAGTTTGAGTAGCGTACTCAATGCTAATGAAATCTCACATATTTATGAGTTCTTGAAGAAAATATGAGAGATGTATACCTTATGAAATAACCACGGGACAGTTAGGAGCCTGTGCATATAAACCAAGGGAAACTTGCCGGAATAGTGTGAGGAAATCGGATCAGTAAGTGGACAGGACGCAGCTGTATCATCAGTGATATAGAAACAACAGATCCTCACCAATCGCTTTTTGTGTGTTTCTGGTGTTTAGCCAATAGAGGGTCATATATATAGAGGGGTGCGAAATGCGGAGGGGAAATGAGAATTTGATTGTCCGACTATCATATTTACCCACTATTTTTTATTATATTATTTGAGTAATGTTAGACGTCGTCTGGTGAACTTCGAATACTTACGTATATAATCCTTACGTATATATATATATATATATATATATATATGTGTGTGTGTGTGAGAGAGAGTGAGAGAGAGACTTGAGACTTTTAAAATAGATGATGTGAAAGTTAAATATTTTTATTTACATAATGATATATGATTTAATATTTATATAAAATATCTTTTTATTAATAATATATTAACATTAAATTCATAAAAATAAAAGAATATAATTTTATAGAATTCTTTATTTCAACATAAAAAATCGATAATAACACCTGATAATAA
Source organism: Pterocarpus macrocarpus (assembly GCA_031439585.1). Lineage (NCBI taxonomy): Eukaryota > Viridiplantae > Streptophyta > Magnoliopsida > Fabales > Fabaceae > Pterocarpus > Pterocarpus macrocarpus. Next base: position 6,975,493 of record CM062517.1, read on the forward strand.
TATATATAGTGAATTGTGTAATTGTAAGTTTTTCTCTTGTTTCAATTTATCTGTTAATTGGAATAATTTGATATATTTTTAAATTAATATATTTAAATATTACCAAATTATTTAAATTGACAAATAAATTAAAACAGATAAAATACCTTTCATGTAACTAAATACGGTCATTTGTTTGAAGAGAAGTCACCGGTTCTAATACAGCGTACCGAAACACTGTACTTGGTCGAGGTTATGGGGAAAATATTAGAAGTTAGAGAAAGCTGTTGGAAATTGGAATCCATTATTGGGGGCAAAAGTTTCAAAATATTGCTGCAGATCAAGGTTTATTCGCACAATCGTGCGGAACCCAAACAAAGATTTAGAAATAGCCCGTTAACTGGTAATAGCAAATTTTGTGTTTTCCATGCGAGATGTTTTGTTTTGTAGCAAAATTTCCCACACCTTATTATCCTCACTTGAAGTATTGAGCTTGCTCCTAATTAGATTGTTAACTATATAATTCATACACTAACTATGTGTAGCACTGAGCTACGCTAATGAAATTCTGCATTTTCTTTTTCAAGACAAAGTTACTTTAAAACAGTATTTACGAAATATGACCCGCTTATACTTATGAGTCATGACTGCATTACTCATCCTGCCTGCCTTTGTATTGTCGTACCAGCAGAGCAACTACTGCTACTGTTCAACTTTAATAAACGGTTTTAATTCACTCAACCACTTTGGTTCACCTTCACCTTGCGTTTGTGGCCAATTGTCTATTGGTTGTGCAACTAAGTGCAATGAGGAGTCATTGAATGCTTTTGGAACGATATATAAATTATAATGGTAGCCAATAATATAATGATATTTCATATAAGAGTTTAAGTTAATGGTAGAACTTATCTTCAAATATCATTCTATTATTAATTATGAGCACTTTCATATAGTACTCTATGATGACTTTTATTTAATTTGTCGGGCAATGTTACATTTGGTCTAACAAATGGGAAGGCAAGATGGCAAGAACAATGTGTATTTATTGTGTTTGTAAATTTAATTGTTGATAACATGTTATAAGTACCACGTTAGATAGTTATGCCATCTAAGTATAACACTCAAGCCTATTAGTTTTTTTGGGTTGGATTATCTTGAGTCCATAACAATAGTGCTTTCATTGAAAGCCCGACACAAGGAGGGGGTGGCTTAGAAAAAGAGTGACGACTTGGGAGTGGGCTACCTGAAAAGCTAGAGTAAAGCCACTATGGTCATGGATGAGACAATCTAAAAAAGGAGCAACTTGAAAAGAACTACCTAAAAAGACTAAAGTGAAGTTGTTTGGAGTGAACAATTTAAAGTGGGCCACCGTGGGCCTTTAAATAACGGTGGCAATGTTACAAATGTCACATTTGAGAGTCATGCCATCCAAGTATAGTACTCAATTCTAGTGGCTCTCCTACCCAATAGGTTAGACTTTTGGATTAGACTTTTCTCTAGACTTGAATCCATAACATGATATTAATTTTGTTAAAGTTAAAGTAAAATTATTTATATTTAGATCTTTTATTTAGAAAATAATTTTCACAAAATTTAATGAACTAACTGCAAAAATAACTCAAAGTTATATGTAGTTAGAATCAATTATAAAGTCACAAACCCGTTTGAGAAGAAAAAATCAGACGTAAAATCAAACAAATTTGCAAAATAAATAAATTTGGTTTTTTAATTACAAACTCCTGTTTGAGTAAAACTAAACACATTAAGTATGTGTGAATGCGCACTGGCTCCTATTTCTTCCAGTTTACCTAGTTCACTAACCACTTTGTTAGAGTTGGCACAGTCGTCTTAGTTTGAATTTATTCAAGTTCATCGTTATCTTGTAATTATTTCAGCTGATACGGTTAGTCCGCTCACTCAGCTTGTATCGAATTATATCCTACCTAATTATACTACTCATTTAATAAACTACCAGCAGGTCTCTTCTTACGTCAAGAAAGACCAAACCTCAATTTCAATACTTCTATAATGCGATGCATCTGGATTTTGCAGGGTCAGATCATAGACCCCACTACGCCAGCTTGGGGTTGTTGTGTATATATATATATATATAGGGCTAATAAAAATTAGTTTTATGACTTAGGGTGGACTCATCACACTGTGATTTGTGAAATTATCAACACAAGGCATGGTAGAAGCAGTATAGGCTCTCATACAGGAGGGAATTCACTTTAAATTACTATTAGAAAAAGTATTGGCAGCGGATACAAGAAATATTCTTGTGCCGGAAAGGGATCCGCGGAAGGTGCTCGAGCAACAATTGCCCAAATTGCATATCAATATTCACACAACTTTGAATTATCATGTTCCTAAGTCCCAAAATTATTCAAATATCAAGAATCTAGTCTGCCGTTGCTATGTCGACAGTCACTTATGACACATATCATTCGTAAGGCTGACTCATCAATATTTTCATTTCATAGATAATGGGCATACAGAATAACAGATAGAGGCATTATATCAAGGAAAATGCTTGACGGGTTTATTGTTTTTCAAGGAAAGATTACAAAAATAAGCACCGTTGATTACGAATGCCACTTCATTCGATCCGCATTTTCCAAAGTTTATAACTGCTGTTATGTGTCATCTTCATTGCTTGCCATGTTTTTCATGTTGGACTGGTGGGTTTTAAGAGTGTTTCAAACTTAGAGTGCCTATTAGTGTGTTTTGGTTAAGGTTGAAGTCTCATATTGTCTAGGATGAGCTTCTAAGGAGCCTTTATATACGAAAATGCTTCATAAATAAATATCTTATAGTATTGAGGTGGCATTAGTAGATTTGGGCCTAACCTTAATACATAGTCGCACCTCGCCCTATATCTCGTTTGTGTGCATATAAACTTATACTACATAGCGTGTCTATGTAGCTGTATATAACTTATTATTTTACTCATTGGAACTGATCATTTAATGAGTTGCTATCTTTTATTTTTTACTATTGCGGTGTGCTATCTTTTGTCTTTGACTGTTGGAGAGTGCGTGGAAAGCAAGTGCTGTTAGTGTGAGAGACAAGCAACCCCAATCTTTTATATGCCTCATGTGCAACTAGACCATATTTATACATATCACATTTGCACCTAGTTCCCCATTTCTCTCTCTCTCTCTCCCCCCATCTATCACTATTCATCTCCGGTGCACTAGAGGGCTCCCCTTCATCCTCTATTACATGACCAACTTCTGGAACGAGATTGTGGCTGCTCAATGTATCAGGATTATTTTGTGGATGAGTTCCTAAAGAAACCCATGTTTAATCTTGGAGGATTGCCCATCAAGATCATTCCACTTAACGTTGCTTTGAATAGGACAGAAATAAACCCTTAAAAACAATGCAAAGCACGATTTTTGATAATCTCATTCCTTTCTATGCTTTGTTATTTTATTGCTATCTTTGTTCTTTTGTCTATAACCTAGTTGATTCTACTTGTAGTAAAAGCTAAAATACCTATATCCAAACCTATTCTGCCAATGGTTCATGCAATTTTCATCTTCATCATGCTCTTCTTCCCTCTGATTTGTGGCTTCTGCTGGTGGGTAAAACTCAGGAAGCTGAAAATTCATACGTTTCATCATTTTTTGGAGCAGCTTGTTATTGAGTTGGACTTGACTCTCAGTGCTCTCCAACCTTGCCATAAGTGCACTGTTTTCATCTTGCATTTTTTTCAACAATTGTTCATGCTTTGTTCTTCGCACCCACTCAGTTGATTGAGAGCTAGAGCCATGGTAATAAGGTCTTCTATCAACCACAGTAGACTCTAAGCCAAGTCCATAAATTCTCCCCTTTTTTGTTCCAGCAATGTTATGCCACACATCTAACTCACTGAGCTCAGAACTTCCTTCCTCACATGCCTTTTAAGTTGCCTCATCCATGGCACGTGTAAATTCTGCCTGTGAATACCAACATGACATCAACATATATATTAAATGACTTAGCCATACTCATGACATATTAATAGAAGATGCATTATAATTTAACACAACATATATAGCATTACATTAAATTCTAACATAATAAATACACATAAAGTAAAAATTAAAAAACTAGTAGTTGCTTACATCTATATGCTCTGATCTCCTATCCACCCAGGTATGATCCTTATGTCTATGTGTGTGACGAAACAACTCTGATGGTGTAGGAATATGTCCATGCAATTTCATCTACAAATGCAATAATAATATAAATTAATAATGTATTAACTTAATATGAAGGAAATATGTCAACAGAATGTGCACTATTGACTTAGAAAAAAGAAAGTTAGTTATTTGAAAACTTGACCAGATTTGCTCTATGCTGGGAAGTGGTAATTGAGCCACCAGTGTGAAGAGAACCTCTAAATCCCTGACAATCAGATGCTCAATTTAATTTTGCTTGACTACTCTTCTTCTTGAAGGTCTCACTTCCCCAATGCTCATAAAGTCTATCCCAGACTTCTTCTCCTAGCCATCTTGGTCTGGTCTGATTGGCATGAGCTTTCATGAGCAAATTTTTTAACAAAGCTGTAGCACGCATTTCAAAATTCTTCCGAGCCCAACCATAATTTGGAGCCTCAAAATCAAACTTTCTCTACAATAACCAAAATAAATATCAAGATATAAGTTTAAAAACTTAATAAATGCACACAATTAAGATTTGGAACTTACCACAAATTCATCAAACAACATCCCTCTTACACCACTAGGTACTTTTTTCCAAGATGTCCATGGTTTTGGGTAATGACTTTTGATAACCTCAGTAATCCCACCAGCAGCAATGTGTGGGGCAAAAATCTACAAGCATTACATGTTATCAATTGAGACATATTAAATATATCTAAGTTATGAGTAAGGCTTTTCACATACCCAGCTCCATTGAGGTGTAAAATTTTTTTGCCATTGTTTGCTTGCATGTTTGTGGAATCATGGGAAGAAATCAATCCTTGTCCAAGTTCTCCACGAGATTGGGTGTTAGGTGAATTTACACTTGGAACTAATGGCGGTGGAGTTGATTGAGAATTAGATGAATTGGTAGGATATAGTGGAGATGGTGTAGCTCGAAGAGATGGGATAGCTGCTGCAAGTGAAGGTGTCTGCTGAGAAGTATCAATATGTCGTGTCGGCTGTAGTTTTTTTGGCCAATTCTTAGAACCAGTCATCTTTCCTTTCCCTTTGTCTTTATCTGACATATGTAATTAAATGCAATACTAATTAGTATGTATGCCAAATAAAAAAAATGAACATATATATAAGATAATAAAGCAATTAATTTACCTTTGATAAAAAATAAAAAATCAGACTAATAATCATCATTATCATCATCATCATCATCCCCATCGTCATCTTCATTATCATCAAGCAATCTATTCAATTGAATTTCTTCATTGTCGCTTTTAGAATCATTTTCAAAATCAAATTCCTCTTCTTTATCATCTACATTCTTTTCAATATCATCATCTTCCTCATAGCTTTGATGATGGTCTTCATTCACTTCGACCTCATCGCATACACCTTCTTTATCTCTCAAATGTTCTAGTGGGTTATCATTTGCCACAAAATCGACAAGAATTGTTTCATCTTGATATGCAAGCTCTAGTGTATATCGATTATCAACTGTACCTCTTGATTTGGTTTTAATGACAATCCACCAATTAGTTTTCTCTTTTATATTTCTTGGATATGGAACATAATACACTTGAATGGCATTTTTTGCACATATGAAGGGATCATATTTTGAATATCGCCTTGTACGACAAATCTCCACAATACCATATTATTTGTGAATCTTTACTCCATGATTAAGTGCAATATCAAACCATTCACAATTAAACAATACTAATTGTTTCAGTGGATCTCCAAAATATTCTAGTTGGACAATTCCTTTAATGATCCCATGATAATAATTCTTTTCACTCCCATCATCATCACCCTTGACACAAACCCTAGAGTTGATAGTTTTCTTACCAATACTCCATTCTTCTATATGAAACTTGAAACCATTCACAAAGTAAACAGGCCAAGTATTAACCTTTCTCTTATGACCCCATGCTAAGTGGTGTAAAAATCGATTTGAGATCGAATTCTTTTTATCGTGAACCTAACAACAATAATAATAATCTCATGATAATAATGTATAATAACTAATGTGTGTGCATAATACATTTTAAAAATAGAAAGTGTTAACAAACTTACATAACTTCGAAACCAAAGTGGAAATTCAGATGTTATTCTACCATCAATATCAGTGCGATTGATGTTTGGATTAATTGCCCTCAGATGTTGCACAAAGTATCTAAAATTTACAATGATTTCATAAATATGCTAATAAAAATAAAGATAATTCACCAAACTGTGTCATCAATTAACTTACTCAATACATGGTTGAACCTCTTCATAATTAAGTAGAATATGTAAGTGTGCAGCAGCTAAGTCCCCGTCATTCAAATATCGGCTCTTATAAGTTCCTGTTGAACGACTAGAATGGTTGAATATTGATAGAGTTGGCCGAATTGTCTCATCAACACCCCCATCATCATTTCAACTGACATTATTTCTCATTGATTGTACATGAGATTCAAAATAATATGAACAAAAATGAGAGGTCTCTTGACACAAATATGCCTCATATATGGACCCTTCGACGCGTGATTTATTTTTAACCATGCGTTTCAATCTATTTAAGTACCTATAACAATATGACATCAATGAGTAATGATTGCATTGATAAGAGCATCAATGTTTAGCATGTATAGGTTTGAAATCATAAGCTTTTACATCTCAAATGGATACATCCATCGATATTGAACTGGACCTCCTATTCTTGCTTCATACGAGAGATGAATGGGTAAGTGCTCCATAGAATTAAAAAATCCAAGTGGAAAAATTCGCTCGAATTTACAAATAATAGTGACAATGTTCTGCTCCATCAACAACAAGTCATCCGCTCACAACATTGTTGAGCACAAATTTTTGAAAAATTTGCTCAACTCAGCTACTGGCTTCCACATTTGATTCGGAAGTGCAGCAAAAGCAATTGGGAGCAAACGCTCTATGAACACATGGCAATCATGACTTTTCATCCCAAAGAGCTTCCCTTCCCTCAAATTCACACATCTATGCAAATTAGATGCATATCTGTTAGGCATTTTCAACTCACTAACCCATTTACATAGAACTTTTTTTTGCTCCATGGATAAGGTGAATTTTGCTTTCAGCTTCACATGCTTTCTATTGGGTAATTGCTGCAATTCTAATTCTTTTCGTCGACAGTGTTCTTTTAGATCCATTCTTGCTTTGACATTATCTTTAGTTTTATCTTTAATGTCCATCACTGTATTGAAGTCATTATCAAATACATTTTTCTCAATGTGCATCACATCAAGATTATGCCTTATTAAATTAGTCTTCCAATATGGTAACTCCCAAAAGATGTTTTATTTTGTCCAATTATGAGTAATGCCAAAGTCAGGCCAAGTACAAGATCCATCCTCAGTAATTTTTGGAAGATCACAAACATTCTCCCAAATATCATCCCCAGATAATCTAAGAGGAGGTTGAGATTTTTTAACATGATTTTTGAAAAATGCATCCTTATTTCTTCAATATGGATGATCAAAAAGCAAAAATTGGTGATAAGAATCAAACTAGGAGCATTTACCACCATATTTCAAAGTAAAAGCTTTTGATTAATTCCCACAATATGGACATACCAATTTTCTCACTATGCTCCAACTTGACAACATCCCATATGTAGGAAAGTCATTGATAGTCCATATTAGTGCAGCTTTCATCATGAAATTCTATTTTTTTGAAATATCATATGTAAGCACACCTTCATTTCATAACAACTTTAGCTCATCAATCAAAGGTTGCAAATATACATCAATCCTATTTTTCGGATTATGGGGCCCTGGAATTATCAAGGTCAAGAACATATAAGGAGTGGTCATGTATAGCTCTAGTGGAAGATTGTAAGGAGTGACAATCACTGGCCAACAAGAGTAAGGTGCTGCTGATCGGCTATATGGTGTAAAACCATCAACGCGTAACCCTAATCTAACATTTCGTGATTCAGCTGCAAAATCAGGATAATTAAGATCAAATTGTTTCCAAGCTTCTCCATCTGATGGATGGCATAATACTCTCGGTTCTCGTCTATTTTCATAGTGCCATCTCATATGTGGAGCAGAACTCATCGAAGCATATAATCATTTCAGCCTAGGAATGAGGGGTAAGTAGTGCATTCTCTTCACAAGTATCTTTTTGTATTTTCCCCTACCAACTTTTTTTAAGTTATACCGCGATGCACCACAAAAGTTGCACTCTTTTAATGCTTTGCACTCTTCAGTATAGAATAACATACAACCATTAACACAACAATCAATCTTTATTGCAGTAAGTCCAAGCTTTGAAATTATTTTTTTAGCTTCATAATAATCTTGAGGGATTAGATTATTAGGAGGATGTGTCTCTCTCATAAGCTGGACCATTTGATTAAAAGATCGTTGAGAAATATTTCTTTCTGATTTGAGTTAATAATCTAACAGCAAAAGACAATTCAGTGTGATCAATACATCCCGGCCACAATGGTTTTGTGCTGCATGCAACAAATCATAAAATTTTGTAGCATCTGCATTTGGAGACTCTTCAATTTCTTGATTACAGTGCATTCCAAACTCTGGACCAATAGCATCATAAACCACGGTTTCAAACCTACTTAGGTGTTCATTATTAACAGTTTCTCTCGTGGAGGTACTACACTGAGCATAAAAGTTTCCACATAAGTTTGGATTATTTTCACCATGGCATGTCCAATACCAATAATCAAGTACAAATCCTTTTCTATAAAGATGAACTTTAACTTATTCAAAGAGAATATAGTTCATATTTCTACACTTAAAACAAGGACATCTAATTTTTCCATTTGCTAAATACGCTTGTTGACATGCAAAAGAAATAAACTCTTCTACCCTATCTTAAAATTCAGTAGTATAACCCCTTCGACCCGGCATAAGTCTATCATACATCCAGCTATGATATTGACGTATATCCATGTTCTGTATCATTATTAAACACCATATTATAATCAATAGAAATTTAAAAAGATATATATATATATATATATATATATATATATATATATATATATAAACTCCTAATTGGTGTGGCCTTATCCCATTCAGAAAAAAACTATTTCTTCCTCCAATTAATATTTGTTTTTTAAATCTCATATTTTATATTTGATGAAATTTCGGCAGCACTTCCCATTGGTTTCCAAGTGCATGACTTAAGAATGGTAATATTTACCACGACAAAGTATGCACCTGGAGAACAAAAGGAAGTATAGCAAATGAAATTTCAACAAGTATAAGGTTTTGAGATTTAAAAAACAAATATTAAACAAATAAAGAAATAGTTTATTCCCAAACTGTCCGACGTGGACAATTCAAGATTCAATACAATGAGCGATACAAAGATGTATAGAAGCTCACAATATTGAATCTCAAATGGAAATCTAAGGTTTCACTATAATTATTATACAATAACACAAAAGTCAAGAATCAAAGCATAACATCAATTAACAAACAATTACTAGTCATAATTTAAGTGAGATTGTATGGTCAATGAAACAAATTAATGTACCTTCATGAGATACACCAAAGTGAAGATAAGTGGGTAAAGTCTAAAGACAAGTCACCACTAACTTTTTAAGCAATTTCAAATGTGAACCTAGCTGTAAAAAGAATTGCAAAATATAAATATCAACTATATTTTTACAAATGTTACTGATTTTGTTAACCAAGAAAAAAGAATACCAATTACTAATCGGTCACTAAATCGGTCTCTAATTCAATACTTAGAGACCGATTCAGTGATTGATTAGTAATTGGCATTCTTTTGTCTTGGTTAACAAAATCGGTCTCTAAAAATTGAATTAGAGACCAATTTAGTGACCGATTTTCCAACCAAATGTTCTTTGCACTGTTCAGTCGCTAAATCGGTTTCTAAAAAATTCAATAACCGATTTAGCAAACGATTTTTTTTGTCAAGTATCCTGTTCTGTTATTGTAAATCAGTTACTAAATCGGTCTCTAAATTTTGATCAGTCGCTAAATCAATCGTTATTCTGATTAATTCTAATAGTGAAGTGACTATAGTAATGCCAGGACACCAACAAATAAAAAAAATGCTTCTTCTATTGTATGGAAATGATAATTTTTCTCTAAACCCTACTTTAAATTCCAAATATTCACTAAATTATATGGCTCAACTATTTAATTGTTATTAATCTAACCTATTTATACTCAAGTAATTGACTTGACTCCTCCTTGTTAAAATTTATTTCATTAAATTTTCATGAGAAAAAAGCAAGCAAATTAAAAATTTAATTTATCTGTATTTTTGACAAAGCGAATTTGCAACCAACTTGGATCTGTCCTTTTACTTGAAAAAAGGAAGTTGTATTGGTGATTTGGAAGTAAATTTGTTAATGTTCGATTAATCCGAAGACATATCCTGACTCTAGATTAGGATAAACCTTCCCCTCAACCCAGGTTTTCTTCTATCAAAAATAAAAAATAAGGAAGCTGTACCACCAACTTGAGCGGCCGACCTCTATCGTGGTGTATTGTCATTCGTGCAGTAAGCCTAAAAGATTTCCAACAAATTAAAGGATCACGCATACTATAATCATGTTCTTAATCTCCACTCAGGTTTGTAACCTGTAATACATTAAAGTATTAACAAAAGTTGAAATTAACATTTTGTTAAGATGAACAAGCTGCACGTGCCCGGGATTTATAATTACAATAATTAATTATAGACTTATATTGCTGCAAACTTCATTTTACCGATCCATCAGCTTCTATTCCGTTTGAATTATTAATACTTCTTCACAAAGGATTTGAGGCGGTTAAAAACACGTCCTGAGCAAGAATATTCTGCTACAAGATTTCATTTTCTTTCAGGTTGCGAACGCAATGGGAAAACTCTGTTGTAATTTGTTTTTTAATCTCATAAATATAAACTCATGTATATCCTATCTCTAAAGCGGCACAAACCAGTGAAAAGGTATCACTTGTATTATTTTATTCTCTGGGAGTCTTTATTTATAGGCGAATGTTATGATACACCTTATTTTGTAAAGTGCATCACGTACTTTATATGATTAATAGTCAGATATGAGGGTGCATCAATATACCTTTATATTTGATCATTAATTTTATAAAATATATTAATATACCTTTATATCTGACCATCAATCATATAAAGTAAGTAATGCACCTTCCTTGACAAACCCCTATTTATTTATAACTGCCATATATGCTCTAGAAAACAACCAAAAGTAAAGACGTTATTTACTAAATATTCGCCTAGGCTTGTAGGCTAGATGATTGTTATTACACAGAAACTAATTATGAGCTGACCTCCTGGTCACTCAGCAGTCAGCAAAGAAACGCCATTGTAGTTAAGGATAATTAGTGATACATGGAAATTAAACGGCGATACGTGACCCGGCCAAATGGACCCTGACTGAAATGACATCAATATATGATTATTTTACAAAAAAATTAATATACATTTATAAAATTTTAAAAGTAAATTGATTACGTAAAAAACAAATCAAGACCTTGATTTTATTTAGTCTTAATTAGTTTTTCCGTACGAAGAGAGATAAGACGAGGGTGTTTCGTGATTGGGATTTGCATACACTGAATGGAGGCAGTAGGCTGGACAGAGAGGGGCATCAAATTGCCCAGGTTGCAGACGTGGCAAGTTGAACAACTTGAGGCATAAGATCCTCTTTCCCATCTCCTTCTCTTTTCGATTCGTTTCACTTGTCATTTATTTTGCTGAGATCAAATTATTATGGCTAGCTAATAATTAGTATTTTTGTTCCATTTTTTTTTTTTCAAATTTGCTTTCTTTTTGTCAGGTCTACCGGCTACTGACCGGTCCAAACGGTGTTTTGTTTTTTATGATGAAGCCAAGTGAGGTATATTATTGCTTTATTATAATAGGCATGATCCACGGTGCATCGTATCTAAATTTAGGCAAGGTTTTCATGTGAAAAACGAATGATCGACCACTAGGCCGCCGTCTTTTCTATAATAATTTAATAACAGTAATTTCTGTAATACCCTAATAGATTGCTGGCACGCGCAAATTGTGGCAGGCGTTCTTCTCTATTTTTTTTTTTAAGACACAAATCACCACAACCGTGTACATAAAGAAGTGTTACTATCTATTATAATAGTTTGCATTAGGAGTTAGGATCAGACAAGAATCTGATACCTTTCTTATAATTATGGAGACTCCGCAACATTCCAATTAACAAAAAAGAGAAGCACAATTAATAATCGTTAAATTAGGAAACGTTTCATAATTTGAGTATTAAGCGCATATAAAACTAGTCAACTTAACTGTATTTTCACTTTTTTTTAAAAAAAAAGAATTCATTTGCTTAAGATTTATAGTAAAGAATTTAAAACCATATATTATATATTGCTTTATCTTTGTTCAATTCAAAATCCCAAAAAAAAAAAATGAGAAGTACACAATACCACATCTTGCACTTGGACATATTTACATTAATGATTGCTCTAGCTTTTTGCAGGATACTAAAATATTTAAAGAAAAATTTACATTTAATTCAATTAGATTTTGTTGGCTAAAATAGATATAAGAGGCACATCTTTGAATAATGAATACGCATAATTTATTGCACATATACAAAGAAAGCGCAGCTCATAAAAGTTTCCGGTCAAGAACACTGAACATGTTGACCAAAAAAATTAAACAACGCTAAATAGTAGCATATATCGTACATGAATATGAAAAAAGAAGATAAGGACCCCAACGTAGACCAAGTCTTAGCAACAATGCATTGACTGACTCAGCAATAGCAACATAACATCCGTTTTACTAAACATTGGCTACCAGTCAAAGTTTCCGCTTCTGGACGCGTCGAACATAGACTGCGGTTATATGGGTATATCTTTTTAATTAAAAATTTTATATGGTAAAATTATATGTTAATTTTTATTATTGGTTAAATATTTTTATAAATTTTATATTATATTTGATTCTATATTTTTAATTAATAATAAAAATTAATAGTAAAAATTTAAAATGAGATAATTCATTCACGTGGTTACACAGTTATACACTTAACACTTCTGTAACAGAACACCCCACTCACCCCACTTACACTGAACCATCCCACCCGTGACCCCACCCTCACCGCTTCACGCACAAACGCACGCCCACATGGCACTCCCCGCATTTTAATTTCTCACTCATCAGACCCTTCGGAACACGTTTGACGTTCCCTCACTTTCCAAGCAACATCTTCGCCCCCCACCTTTCCCCTCTTCATATAAAAACACCCACCCCCAACACACCCATAACCACAACACAAACACCACCTTAAAAACTCTTTAAAAAAAAAAAAAGAAAAGAAAACCACAGCCCTCGGATTCACTCACACTCTTCTCTTGTTCTTGTTATTGTTCTTAGGAAGAATCATGGGTGTCGCGATCGAAGATGAACCCAGCCCGAAGCCCATCGTGATCCGCGAAGTGTGGGCCTCAAATCTAGAATCCGAATTCGAACTGATCCGCGAGCTCATCGACCGGTACCCTTTCATCTCGATGGACACGGAGTTCCCGGGAGTGATCTTCCGCCCGCAGACCGCTGATCCATCGAAGCCCCACCTCCGGCGCCACCTCAGCCCCTCCGACCACTACCTCTTCCTCAAGTCCAACGTCGACGCCCTCAACCTCATCCAGGTCGGACTCACGTTGTCCGACGAACACGGAAACCTCCCCGACCTCGGGACAAATAGCCGCTTCATCTGGGAGTTCAACTTCAGCGACTTCGACCTTGCGCGTGACGCCCACGCGCCAGACTCAATCGACCTCCTACGCCGCCAGGGCATCGATTTCGGCCGCAACGCCGCCGACGGCGTCGACTCTCGGCTGTTCGCGGAGCTGATGATGTCGTCGGGGATGGTGTGCAACGACGCCGTGAGCTGGGTCACGTTCCACAGCGCTTACGATTTCGGGTATTTGGTGAAGATCCTGACCCGAAGAGCGTTACCGGGCGGGTTGGAGGAGTTCTTGCGCGTTCTGAGGGTGTTTTTCGGGGGCAACGTGTACGACGTGAAGCACATGATGCGGTACTGCAAGGCGCTCTACGGTGGTTTGGATCGGGTTGCCCGGACCCTGAATGTGGATCGGGCCGTTGGAAAGTGCCACCAGGCCGGGTCGGATAGCTTGCTGACGTGGCATGCGTTTCAGAGGATGAGGGATATTTATTTCGTGAAGGATGGGCCCCAGAAGCACGCTGGGGTTTTGTTTGGGTTGGAGATGCCTTGTTCTGTGAATTGTTGAAAAATTGGAAATATGAGAAAAAAATATATATAAATAAAAAAAGATATTCCATTGATTGTTTTATTTGTTGGATAAAATCATCTCTCCTGTAAATTACTAGTGAAACTGTCAATCTAGATTCTATTGTTCTCAATCAATGACCCAATTAATTGTTTTCTTAGTTTTGAATTTTTGATCGGATGAAGAAGTTGGAATTTGAAAGGCATGATGGCTTATTGGATTGTTTCCTTTAAAATGAAGAGAGGTTTGTTGACACACAATAAAGGACTCCTGATTTGAAATGTACCGATTTTAGACCATCAAAGAAGTAATTTTACTTTTAAGGAAAAAGTTTATCATTGCTTTATACAGAAAATCTCATCATTATTTTTTTTTTTTAACTTTTTTTTTTATTCTTTTTCTTATCTGTCAACAGCTTATCTTAAATTTTGTAGGATTGTGCGCAACTGCGCCTTAAAACATTTTGGGAAGGTAGTAACGATTTTGCAGAAGTAATGTGTACTAAGTTCGACGGCAGATGTGGGGCATGGTGTTAACTGCCTACAATAGCAAGTTTGTCTTTTTGCACCGAAATCTGTGTACTATATGTGTATGCTGCACTGTACAGTCCATTCCGCCATTGAAACGAGTAACGACTTGCCAAAAATTGCGGGTGGAAACTGTGGGCTTGTTGCACATGCAGGTTGCTTCAGTGTTTTACAATCTAGATTCTTCAATTATTGTTTCCTTTTTCTTGCGAAATTAGATAAAAAATGTAAAAGAAAAAACAAAGCCAGTTGGTTCATTTTCGTACTTACCCGGTTTTTTATGAAGAAGATAAATCTTGGCAGAAGATATCTATCAAAAACAGTGAAGAGAACAACGTACGGTTGCAGCGGGAACAATCATCTTTTTCTGCGTACAATTGAGTGGACCACCCTGATTTGCCCCTCTATCGACTGGCAGTGACCAAAATTTGAACAGAATTCAACAAGTGGAAGACACTATTCACAGTTGGATAATGTTAAAAGTGAATATATATTTTATAAAATATTATATTAATTCGTATCTTATTTGTTACTGGAGACGGTGTGCCTTATTTAATAATAGTGAATAAAATATAAATTAATAATATCCTATAGAAAAGATATTTATCTGTTATTATTCTATTTAAATTATCAATTTAGATACTATGAAGAGAAGTCATCCACTGATTGGATACAAAAAAAAAAATATGCATGTTCAATGTTACCAAAATCAGAAGATTGGTAGGATATGTTTGACAAATTAACGAGGTACAGGTCAAAACTAGTGCCATCATTTTACTCTTTTATGAATGAAATTAGTACAATATATATATATATATATATCGCATGGCACTATATATTATGAATCAAGCTAAATTATTGTTGTTAGTATTACCCAAAAAAAAAAGGTACCTTTTACAAATTATTGTGGGTGTGTATATTGGATTAGATATAGAGTTACCTCTAATTTGTGTGACATTTTCATGAAAAGGAGAGAAAAAGGCAGAGGGGATGGCTTTTGTAGCTAAGTTTAAACGTCTGTGCTGGTGGGGGCAGCTTGGTATACATACACAGCCACACGTATTAAGTACTTAAAATATGAGAGAAAAGTCTTATGGGCAAGTTTCACGTGGATTTTATAGCGAGTGTGAACATTCAAAGTATGTAGTCATTTTGAGTTGGGATATTGATCAAGGTAAGACCGATGAAACAGGTTGAATCAGTCGCCGGTCAAACCTTTTAGTGTATCTAAAATGTCCACGAACTAGTCAAAAATGAGTCCAACTCCTCCCATTACTTTTCAATAATGAGGTACAGAAGGAATTCGGGTTTGGTTGTTTGACATAAATTCACAACGAAAAAGAGGAAATATAATCCTAATTTTTTTATTTTTTTATGGTGTATATATATATGAGTTTTTTTTTTTTCTGTCTTTTATCCATTTTAGATAAAAATTGGGACTTCAAGTGGTCTAGTAATAAAGAGTTTAGTTTATATGTATAAGGTCTGGAGTTTAAACTTTAAACTATATTGCCATATACCAAACAAAAAAAGGTAAAAACTGGGAAGCACTATAGTGTGGTTAACGGATGCTTAGTTAGGCCTTACATTTTCACAGTGAAGAAAAAGAAAAAGGAAAAAGAAAAAGAAAAAGCAGGATTATATCATATAGTATGTATTTTCCATATTTGGATTGGTCATAATTTATTACGATATTCCTATAACATATAATTTATATTTTCTCTTTTCGTGACATTGTTTTTGTGAATTTTTTCCTGGTTTGCTGAACCGTTTCAGAAGCCAGTAGAATTTTTAGAGGGTCTGTTGGCCCAATTGAATTTTTGGTCGGGCTGTTTGGACTCAGAATACTGAAGATTTGGACCCAACTCGAAATCAACGTGTCCTAGGTTGGATCCTATTTCGAAGACCCAAAGCGAAAAGAGGGTTGGATCCTGCTGAGCACACAACTCACCCTGCGACTTTCTTTTCTATTTCTAGAGCTCGAATACGAGAGCTCCGGTTAAGAAGTTAAGACATCTCTTACCCTGATCAATCCTATATTGGTAGCATGTCGTTATTTTGTTAATAAAAAAATTAATTGAGAAATATAATTGCATATTTAAATATGTTTGATGTACGCCCACCCCCCCCCCAAAAAAAGTTTAGTGTACATGAACGAAAATTCCAATTTTCCCTTTTCTTTTTTTTTTTTTTATTCCTGTACAACCAATTAACTTTCTTTTTCCTGAGAAAGAAGAATTAGTTACTGCATAATGAAAGGAGGGCAATTCCAAATTGCAAATGATTAGCATATGCTAAACGTCACTTCCAAAAGTCGGAAGGACAAACCAAATTCGATGGTGTTATCACTGTGTACTATTTTTGCATTCATTCCACATGTTAACAGCAGTATGATACATACACCTACAAGGGCATGGGTGGACCAACACATCCTGTTGAAAACTCTCTTTTCTACATCTACAAACATTCCAAAGTATACAACTCCTGATTTTCTTTCCTTCCTGAGCGACATATGAGATGGTTCACAAGTTTATTCCCGAAAGATTAGTTGTTCTTATGTCTACATAAGCTTTAGCGGTTAGTTTTGTTTTTCATACGAAAGCTTTAATCCTAGTTGTTGTTCTGTTTATCACTAATAAATGTATGTACATATTTTTCCACAAAGGTATTTCTTCTAATAAAATGATGTGAAATTGCCCATAATCTATTGATTATAGAGATGTTCATTGCAATCAGATTAGATGAACCTATGAAACTGAAAATTCTAATTGAACGAATAAAATATGTTTAGATTTATTCAAGTAATCGGATCACTTCAAGTTATTACCAAACTAAACCAATTCCTATTGTTCCAATTATCAAATTTATGAATTTTTTAATCTAAAATTTACAATAAATTCGATCACCCAATCAACTATATTTATTAATTTATTTTTAATCTTTCAAAGTTTTATACTTAAATTTTAGTAATTATATCTTTTTTTTTTATTTTTTGCATTTATTTAAAGCATTTACTTATCCAAACTATCATAAAGTCTCTTATAATTAAGTTTTATATTATTATTGGTTGTTATAAACATAAAAGTTTAAAAAGCATATAAATTATCAATTTTCACTTTAACCTAATAAACTGTTATCGGATTAGTTTAGTTCAAATTTACCAAATTTTTTTTGAAAATTAAATTAATTTAATTAACTCATTTTCGGCTCAAATGTGAATTAAACCAACCTAACTGACTGTACACATTCCTCTGGGAGAAGAAAAGAAAAGGGATATGTTGTTGAACTTCATTTTTGACAATTAAGAATATTCAACCGCTACCGAGTTTGCAGTAATTGCCATTAATTCAATAATAGGTGGTCACGGAAAGGCAGATTCTGATGTCATGTAGTCTCATGCACTTTCAAACAAAAGTTTTGTAAATTTTTAACGGAGAATTATTTTTTGAATTTATATTATATAAACATCTTACAAATACAATGTGACAATGTGAATCTGAATAAATACTTGTATCAGAGTGAGATAATTAAATATATTGAATGTTCATGTGAAAGATGTGTATATTTAATGTCAAAATTTGATATACAAATAATATAACTGCATATCGAATTGACAACTTTTAAAAAAATTTATTGTTTATTATTTAACAAGCTCACTAAAGGTACTGGAAAAAAATTTATCAAAACTATTTTTTTAACTTAGCGAATAAAAAGGGAAAAAAATTAGTTGAAAAATAAAACATTTTAAATTTGGATTTTCTTAACATTGATTAAGAACTAAAAAAAGAAATTTGACTAGAAAATAAAAATTTAAAATTTTAATGCATTCAAAATTTTAATTATTTTTATTCCTTAATTAAATTTCAGAAATAAATGGAACAATCTATTTCAGGATTGGATTTTTGGTGAAATTTTAAGGATAAGATTTTTAACGTTTATTCATAAAATATGTACGTGTGAAAATCCATATAAATCAGCGTGTGTATCAAAATTGAAATATCTAATTAAGTAAAAGGAGTATTTCTAAACTTTGATCTGTTCCACATATAGAAGATAGTAGCTTAACAAAAATAGCAAATATATATAATAAATGCGGCCCCTATTCACACATACGAAAGGGTAAGATATTGATTTACTACTTCGAGCATATAACATAAATAAAGAAATTGTGGCGGTAACTCAAACTCAAAAGACCGGATTAGAACAAAGACTCAAGAGTCAAGACAGCAGCATACCGGATCAGAACAATCATAAAGTCAAGAGTCAAGACATCTTGGCTCTACCTTCCCAAATCTCCTATACAGGCTATAGCAATTAAACCCATTTCTATATATAGAAGAATTTTCCATCTAGTAAATCTAGATGCAACTAGAAAGAAAAAAGAAATCTGATTAATGATGTCATTTCTTGCTTCAAACATTTATATCCAATTTCAAATCAAGAAATTTTTGCATGGTCTGGGAGCATCACGTGATTGTGCTCCCAGACCAAGCATGTAAGTATATTTTGTATGGAATCCATCACTAACACATAATCATATATAAAATGGACTTACATGATTGGACGGAAGCACAGCCACATAGTACTTTCGGACTATGCAAGCATTTCTTTTTCAAATCTGCAGCCCTTTGAAATTTTGACATGACTCCAACTCTTTCCAACCCCACATAATACACAGATCATGTAGATCAATGAATGAATATGAATGGATGATGAGACCCATTGCAACTTGAAACCGTGATGACGTTTCCATGCACAGCATCTTCCCACATGTGAATTCAATGCGCTCACATGGCCTACACAATGCTGAGCTACGTTCCATTAACTATCATCATTCACCAACTCTTTCCAATCATCTAGTTCCTGCAAGAAGGTTCACCACCACCATCACCATCTCCAAAAAACTTCTTAGGGAACGTCTCTTCGCAGATCTCCATGAACGCTTGAACGATAACTTGGCGGTGACACGGCACGTTCAGCTCCAGAAAGCACTGTAGAAGCTGTTGAAGACCAGATTCTGAGAAGATCTCTCCCTCAAAGATCATTTGGAGCATCGAATACTTGAAATCCCTATAAGGGTCCTTCGATTCCTTCTCAACCGCTATGGTGTCAACAATTTTAGGGCTAGGTTTCAGTAGCACACTTACATTCTTGGTAATGCCCTTGTTGTTGTTGTTGTTGTTGTTATGGTCATGATGATGATGAGTCTCAATTTCGGAGATGATGGTGGAAATGAAGTCCTCGTCTTTGGCGAAGAGCTGGTTGTTGCGGTCTCCGGAGGTGGTGGAGGAAGTGCTAGGGTTTGTGTTTCGGTAAACGGAGATCTTAGGTTTTGGGGTGGGTTGATGTACCTCTGAGGGTTTTGGTTTGCTGCAGCCACAGCCTCCGTTTGATGAGAGTAGAGTTCTCATGAGTCCTCTCTTGTTGGAAGACATTAACCTAATGATCAGAGATCAAAGAGAGAAGGAGAGAGAAGAGGACACTAGTTTTGGTTAGTAATAAGGGTACAGGTAGAACTTTATGTTGGGGAAGGTGTAGATGGTGTTGTTATTAGGAGTCCTTTTCAAATTGAATTTGTGCTGAGCAGAAAGAAGCAGAAAGGGGGAGAATGCACAAGTGTGAATATTGAGGAGAAAGGTGGGGATGTGGATAGGAGTTTCTTTTTTGGTAAGGTAAAGGTTTTTTAAGTTTTATGAAGGGTTGTAATACAAGGCATTTGACCTAAAGGGACTAATTAATCATGCGACGAGAAATTTCCCCTATCATTTATTATAAATAACTTATTATTTTATGCTTAAACCTTTCGTGTTTGATTTATTAATTTCTTCCCTAATTAGCACTGTCCTATGATCATAACCAAAAAGTACTTTTTAACTTCTAATTAAAATTTGTCAATGCGAAGTTATTCAATTCCCAACTAGCTTTTCTTTTGCTCTCTCTCTCTCTCTCTCTCTCTCTCTCTCTCTTATAAATAATAACATACCTCAAATTAGGGATAAAAAAACTCCTAGTTCATAGAATTGGCTTCCAAGTGGTGAAACATGAAATCTTGTTATAATATAACTTCAATGCATTCTACGGTGCCTGTGACTAAGAGTAGGCACCAATGCCCAACTTACTCGGGCATATTATGTTGTTCCATCTAGTATACTTTTGAATGATAATATATAATTGAAAAAAAAGAAGAAGAAAAAATTGATTTCAAAATTAACAAAGAAGCAAACGACATGAAACTAAGGTGATTTCCGTCATTTACTCTTCCTTCAAATTTGGAACCCTAAATTGTGGATCAAAACTCCTCCTACTCAGTTAATCTTCCATTTGAGCTACCTTCAGCAACCATCATAGAGATTTGTGTTCCAATTTATTTACTTCTATTTGAACTACATATTTAAGAAGTTACTCGTTCAATCTGTTAGTACTGTGAAATGTTGCTCATTTTATTATTGTTTTGATAAAACACATCCCATTATCAAGTTACTAGTTCAGTACTCTCCTTGTTTTTAGTTACTCATTTTGACAAAACGAGCAATTTTTATAATGGAGGAGAGCAACAAGAACAAGAAACAACACCTCAAGCAACTTTCCATTTTGTATTTTTGATGCCACCCACCACCATACCGCCTTTGTCTTGCCAAACAAAGTGAGATAGATGATATAGATGGAGGTAGATAAAATGAAGTAAGATGATTTGAACCACAACTACGGATTCCAAATTTCAGGGAAGATAATATGATGGATAGCCTTGATGTTGTTCGCTTATTGATTAGTTTTGAAATCAATTTTTTCTTCTTTTTTTTAATTATATATTACCGTTCAAAAGTATACCAGATGGAGCTACATGATAGGTCTAGGTGAACCGGGCATTGGTGCCCATTTTAGTCGTGGGCACTGCAGAATTGCCCTATAACTTTGTTGAATCTTAAATTATGTTTTCCCCCATAGATCTACTTCATCCAATCAAGGCTTTATCTTTATTTCTTTTATTTTTTTTTTGGGTGAAGGCTTTATCTTTATTTCGTATTTACTTTGGTGCACAAAGATATTCCGATAAATTTAGTATAAATAAATTGTAAATGTCTTCAAGACGTAAAATATGATTGCTATATTGTTTTTCTTTTATATATATATATATATAATGGTTGGTATATTGTCTAGATAAGATTTTAGATCAGAATCAGCCGTCTCCTTCCAAAATGAGCTATTCAAATCGACGAATCATATCTCAACTGACTTCCCGCAACTAAACAATCGGAAGTTTCATTCCCACTTCTCACACAAGATTCAATATAACAAAATTTATGATCGAAATCTTGCTAACGATCATGAAAAATTATAGCTTCTTTTCACATTTCTTTTTTTGGTTAAACGTCAAATTTTTATCGTACGATGCCAACATTATGTTCTTACACTGTATGAGCTATATATGTGTGGGGCTATATATTTGTAGTTTATTCAATAACTTGAAACTTATTCTATTTCCCACCGGTTGCAATAATATTATACAACACAGAGAAATAACTACGCAAGTAAGTTTATGGTACAAGAACTTTATAAGTCAAATCCTCAATGCCAAAATTAGGCCACCGACATTCTCTAGCATGTTAAGCCTTACATTTATTGCTGTTGTAGCAAATCTACCGAACGCACTTGTACCGGCATCTTTTGCCGCTCAGATTCCATAACATGTCCATTGATGAATCTGAGACGAGCAATTTACCAGGAAAAGTAGTCAAGTACATGGAAGTTGGTCTACGGGAGATGCCCAATTATCCATTCGTTCTCAGCTATTTGGTTTTACTAGCTGGGTGTATAAGGTTGCTAAAAATTTCCAATTTAATTAACAAAGGATATTTTTTTTGTTTTTTGGGGGGGGATTTACAATGTGGGGCTAATGGCCAGAAGAAAAAGGCAACAAATCAACGAAAACCTTGAATAAATCCACTCAAACAAGTAAGGGAAAGTATTGCCAGTTGTGCTTGTCAAACTTGAATACAGTCCCTTGACGCAGCATAATTTCAGCTCTCTTGTTAATAACTTCGAAAATCATACACAAGCTAAGTCATTTACATAATTCATAATTGAAATAGTTGCGTGTACTACAGAAAGATGCGGCCGCCACATGATGAAAATTTATAGTTTGAACTGAAGTCATAGCTGACTAAGCCCCTGTTTGTGTCTCTCCTTTAATTGAGAGTTTTTCTTTCCATATCTTTATTTACACTCCTTTTCCATGCTGTTACTGAAAATGAAAATGACATTCATATTTAACATTTTATATTTAGGAACTGTACATATTTTATCAGCATGTAAAATATTGGTGAATCCTTTTCATCGTCCATTCCCAGCCCT
Source organism: Pterocarpus macrocarpus (assembly GCA_031439585.1). Lineage (NCBI taxonomy): Eukaryota > Viridiplantae > Streptophyta > Magnoliopsida > Fabales > Fabaceae > Pterocarpus > Pterocarpus macrocarpus. The sequence goes on from CM062517.1 coordinate 6,998,773, forward strand.
TCATCAGAAGGAGAATAGCTCACTAGTTATTACTGTTTATAGTCACTAAAATTCTAAAAACATCAAGACAAACGGAAAGGAGGACGGAAGTTACTAGGTTGAAAGGAAAGAAACATGATAGCCCTTGAAACCTAAATGAAACTTACAATTTGACCCAAGGTGCTGAATTTGGAGCATTGCAACCTATGGAAATGGACAGATCGTAACAACGTATAGCGAGAGCATATACATCGAGATAAGTACTCTAGAGACAAGAATTACAATGACATACAAGGGTGGCTTAAGCAAAGCTGCTATATAATTTCCCACTTATTATGGAACTACAATATTACTGGGATTATTATGTAACATTGATTGTACAATGAGGCAGTTACTGCCGGACGGGCCATCTTGGAGAAACATTGAGAGCGCATCTTCATGGAACCTCCAATCCAACCTCTAGGGCTATGTTGAAGATGAGGCAAGAGAGATGGCTGGATGCCATAGGTTCTCAATGGGAATAAACACCATTTATTAGATTCGTAACACATCCTTCAAAACTTCAACCTCCGGGAGGATTAGATGCCGAGGGCACTTCACTTACATTCGAAGGAGGTGTTTGGGGAGGTGGTGGGCTCACATGAGTCATACCATAATCTTCTTTAGGGGTATCCAGATTATTCCATTCAACTCCAGCTGTAAATCTATCAAGGATTATTCAAAACACACAGGATTTTATTTTTGTTGTTAAAAAACGAAACTCCTACTACCCTGAGTACTCTCCAATCCTGCTGCATGTGTTATAGATGAATAATGTTATTTATACGTTAGAAGTAGACACTCTTGGTGAACACCAGAGAGAGAGAGAGAGAGAGCATTTAGCAGTGGTGAATGGTGCCTAAGCTTTGACTCTTGTCTACTTTTGATATATAAATAACATTATTCATTCATGACAGAAAAAAAAAAGGGCATAACATTACTCATTATAGATAGAATGTAATGGATGCTAAGATGTCCAAGAAGAGGATACGTTCTGTCCTCCACATGTCCGTTATGCTAACATCAGCATCAGATAAAAGCCAATAATCAGCATCGCTCTGCAAGGGAAGGGGGAAAAAACCTTTTATTGAGCTAGAAACAATACTAAAAACTTCATGCATATGAGAGAAACACATGCATAGATTGAATATTGTATAATATCTAAAGATAACACCCTACAACTTTCTGAAATTTCTTGCCATAAGATACCCTCTTCATTATAATCTGCAATAGTGTGTACTTTCTTCCTAGGATTGCTAAAATGCAAATCCATGGAACAAATATCTGAAACACTGGCCATACTTACATCAAAATCTGAAGGAACAATCTTCATGATCCCACTCACAAAGTCCTGGGAATTAAAGAAATCTGAACTAGGCCTATATACATCTTGTCCCTTCATTTCAAGGTCCTTCCCTCTATCCTGTGAGACCACCGTTGATTGATGCTTGTTAAACTCTGGGCTTGATGGAAGATTGGGCCCCGCATCAACACCATCAGTCTCCTCAAATTTTTCTTCAAATTGACTAGAATGGTAGGGAGAAGAGAACAGATCAGGAATGTCAAATGTATCGCATTTTGCAAAAGCCAAGCATCAATACTTCATCGAGCATTGTCATCTAACAATGCCATTGCCATAACAAAATGAGTTAAGGAAAATGAGTTCACACCCACAAAAAAGAAGCACACCTAAGAAGGTAAACATCTATTGGGCCCGTTGTGCTTCTCAGGACTATCCTGTATCTCCTCTGAGGATAGTCAACAGCCTGATAGAACATGGAGAATTTGCATTCAGAAAGATGCTTGTAAAATGAATAACTGTTATAGTAGTCTTCATAGCCTCTGAAAATACCTCATCAGGATCAGGGACCTCCAAAGTGGTGCAGTATGGAGCTTTAATTGCTATCAAGGTTTCATTCTGACAGAAGACAAGGCATTCAGTTGACAAACAAAAAAATTTTATATTGTGAGATGCAAAGAAAACATAGAATCACCATGTAAATTTATTGTTCACTAAGATAAAGAAAATTAACCTGGAAGCAGGGCAAGCTCTTTATATCTTCCTCAGTGACAAAAAGATACCTACGATGGAGGAAATAGGTTACAGAGATTAGAGAAGCACGTCAAATAAGTTATGAACAAAAAAACATGGCAAAAAAGTGACCCAAATCTGAAAAATGAATATTACCTTTGAGTGTTTTCATCTTCACTAAGATCCCTTAGTCTTTCTTGCATCTCTCTACAATAATTAGAAAACTAAAGACTAGTTAACGGATATCAGACAAGCAGCACAATTGTTCAATAAAGCACAATCAGCAAAGGACACTGAAACCTTATTCGCTCATCTAACCGGTGCTCCTCCTTTGTAAGATTTTCAACATCAGCCTGCAGATGAAAAACAAATACTACCTTCAAAGTGCTCTATATACAATGGATTACATAATCCTGCATGCATTTCCAGACACCATGGCAAAGCAAACTACATTATTGTTGAAATTCAAGTCAGAAGGTTCATCAGCTGTGTTAAAAAAAAAAAAAAAGTCATCACTTATGCTAACCTGCCTCACACTTAAATTGAAAGCATTATAAAAGTGATTCAAAGGCAAAGTAGACTTGACATGAAGCAAGGAAAATCATCGCCAAAGTATCATAAAGCCATGAGACAAAATGCAGGGAAAAAGAAAAAGAATCTATCAAATTCATGAATTCCAAAGACAATAATCTGTGTGGGGATTTCAAGCAACAAAATTGAATAATTCCTTACCTGTAAACTAGCAAAACTATCATCCGCCTCCCCTGGTCTTGAAACATCCAGGCCCCTGTCCAATCTCAAAAGAGTTGGTAAAAGAATTTCAACACTTAGGGTGTGCTTGGTATGGGGGTAGGAATTTTCATGGGTTAGACTCATGTAATTTTACACAAGTCTAACCCACGAAAATTTCTCCCTCCCTTTATATCCCAATACCAAATACACCCTTAGGATAACAATATGTGACAGGAATGACAGGAGTATAGAAAGCACTCCTACTTCCATTGAATTCTGTTCTTTAGTTTCTTTTCTATAAGGCCAATCCCTTCAAGAACATTTGTTATATCATATATCCTCCTCTTTTGTACCTGCCGATAGAAAAGCACCTTCAAGTAATCAAACTTTATGCCATGGAATCTTTAGACGAGACAGAAAAAATATTTAACCTCCAATGTGTCAGCAGCTTTATTCAAATCAAGAATACCATCCTCTGCTTGTTTGATCAAATTAATGAACTTCTTTGTCAACAGACCTAAAATTAAACAAAAAACAAAAGATATAAAGGATAATGTAAAAGTATATTCAATTTTGCCAGCAAGGCATAGAAAAAAAATGAATTACAATTAAACTCTAATGTTTGACACTGAACTAATGGCAATGGCAACATTGTGCTACCTAAAGAGCTGTCATAACGACATGGACCAGCAGGAGTGAGATTCCCTGAAGGTGAACCTGCCAAATTGATAGAAAAATATCAGATATATCTAAATTATTTGAAAGCCAAAACTGAAATGCAAAGGAAGGATGGTGTCTTTTAGTTGACAACAACCTAGTTGGCAACCAAAATTTTGGTTTACCTGGATTTTATTTGTGCATGCATCAAAACCATAAACATGGAAGCCTACTATACAAAGTCTTTCAAAGCTAATGCTCACCAATATTTGAGCCAGGTATTCGAGGTCCAGATCTGTTGCATTTTGCAAGCCTAGAGGCTTTGCTTGCCTTCCCTGTCTTTCTTGACATAGGCGTCTGAAAAGGACCATTAGCTGCTTCAGTAGATGCAGGAGCCATCTTATCACCAGAATCAGCTTCAAAATCAGTTGCGTCACTCTTCCGTTTTAATGGCTGAATTTGAGGAATAAAATCAACGGGAGTTGCAATAAACAAAAAAGGGAATATAATAGAGAAGTTAGAACTGTAAATAAGTGCATTTTCATAAGTGATTCATGCACCCTAATCATTTTACCGCAATGGACAATCTATATGTACTTCCCATTATTACAAGAAGTGATTGCAAAGAGACTTCTACTTATAACATGCACAATATTATAGATCCAAATATTGAAAAGAATTCAATAGATCAAACAAAAGAGGAGGGGAAAAAAGGCAGCATTCCATTGCATTTATAAGATTTGGCAGGTCAATCCATCACAAATTTATATCCATTTAAGTTTTGTACACATGATCGACAAAAAGAAAATAAAAAAAAAAAAAGAGCTCTAGCATAAAGATAAATATACACAATTGCATGTATCAGATAGTACAAAATGCTGCCCAAGAAAATTCTAAATGCTTTCACCCTTAAGATTCCAAACTGCATGTGGGGAGAGTGCCTTATTTATAATCGAAAGCCTAACAAAGCATGCATTGACAAGTTCCAAGGGAGACATTGTGTCAGGTAAAATGACCAGACTAAAATACCCACCCAGACCACCCCCCGCGCAAGGGGGGGGGGGGGTTGAGTGAATCTGCATAAAAACTCAATGAGGTTTTTCATAATCACTTGAAGCATTTAATACAATTGAATTGTTTCCTTATCACCTGCTCCTTTCCATGGGGGAGGCGCCTATATAACAAATTTAAAATCACATCATGATCACAACTGCTGGATAAGCAACAAGCATATTAAGAAAAAAATAGCTCTACCATAAGAACCCCAAGGTTCATACAATTGAAGACTAAACACACAAGCAATCTATTTCATTTTCTCTTGGGAAAAAAAAATTATCTCTAGCGTGCCTTAATTGGAAAATCTAATTCTTATCTCATCTAGTTTCTCCAAAATTTTTTAATTATCCCACATGCTAAATACTGCAGTCATAGTTTCTCTAACAACAGATTTCAGGTCTGTAAGTTATCATCATTGAATAATTGCTTTTGTGTCCAATGTTGATAGCTCGGTTGATAAGAGTTAAGGACATCTAAGGAGAGTAGCGGAGTTCAATACCCATAGATACTCTCCATCCCAATTTCCCTTCCTTTATCCCCCATCCCCTTCCCATGCCCCATTAAGGGGCTTCTTGAGGGCCTCACTAGGAGAAAACTCTGTCAAGCCTATGAGGTGGGTTCTAGACCTTACCAAAAATAAATAACAATCTCTTTCTTCTACGATACAACATGATAGAACCAAATATGATAGATACTACCAATGCAGGAGCTAATTAAACAAGCAACCTTGAATATGCAAGTATATTATTGTGCGCGACCTCAATTTTCCATTGTCTCATATGAGGTCAACAATTTCCACGCTGGTTGACATCAGATATTGTGGAAATCACCAATGAACACATAATCATCGCTCCACGGTGAAAATTTTCCTTAATTCGCTTAAACATGACCACAGTCACACATAAAGGCATTGTTGAGTGAAACCAAGTCATAATTCCAATCCAGTGTTGCCTCCAGAGCTAATTCACTGTCTAATTTCAACAAATTAACAACTAAGTAACTAATTAAAGACTTAATTGAGCAGATCTCTACACAATCGTTCGATTATTAAGCTGAAAACCCACTCACAAAAACAAATAATCGAAAAAAATCACCAACCACCAAAAATAAATAAAAAAATAAAATAAAATTATAACACGCAAAACAAGACAGCATAAATAACCCCAAAAAAAGAAAAAGAAAAAGAAAGAAAGAAAAAGGCTGACAGGAGTTTTAACGACAATAGCATCGGCGTCGTTTTGAGGAGTTGTGCGGTTGTCGGAGGCGAAGCGATGGTAATCGGCGGGCGGAGCAAAGGGCGGCTTGGTGGAGGGAAGGGGGAGTTGGCGCTTCATGGAGTGTGCTTGATCCACGGATCAGAGTGGGAGAGAGGGTTTTGAAAATGATGTTTGCAACTGAGAAAATGGAAGAAAAAAAAAAGCGGGAGAGAGAAAACGAGGGAAAGATAAAGGGGGGAAAAACAAAGAAGAAAGAAAGAAAGGGAAAGAAGGGATGAAAAGGGAGGGAATTTGGTTCGGACAAAGATGTGGAGGGAACACATAAACTTCCAAAATGAAAAATGTAATAATGTAATAATAAGAAAATTACAACTATAGAGCATTTATTGCTTTTTTTATTATAAAATAAATAAATAAAATGGAAACTGCTCCTCTAACCGCCACGCTTCGGTTCGGGTTTGGCGCCAATCGCATGTGTCGCGGTGCTTCATGCTCAACTTCAACTAGACACCTTCGTTTTATTATTTTATTGAAATCATCATCATCTATTATTTCTCTGGTTACAACAAGGAAATCGCGGGAAGAAATTTTATTATAAATTTTTTTTTGACACTTTTAACCCTTATGTATAATAACATGAAGAATTGATGATGAATTGTTGAATTATGCTAGTGTCCTGAAGCCTGTGGCTCGGATATGACAGGAACAATGTAATAGGTAAGTTGTTTATTCAGAATCACGTAAATAACTATTGGTCAGAACTCATTTGTTTGTTCCTTTGGTTTTATGTCAAGGCAAAATCAGAAATTCTTAGGTGAAAAATGGCAGCATCTTGTACATAAGTGATTCAAGAAAGACGTGGCAAGAAGTGCTTGGTTCCTTACAGTAACCCTTTTGGGCTGGGTAAAACTTCATGTCACAAAAAGTTTTGGTTATCACTAACACACTAAGAGTTGAACAAAGTTGGAGTTTACCTATAACCTATTGGTTTTAATGTTTTAGCCTTTCAATCCCCAAAAAATTGGTTATAATGTTGTAGTTAGTGCTTTAATACGTGTACTCCTCCCACTGAGGGAAAGTTGCAGCACCCGACCTATTACCTTTACTTCTTTGAAGAAAGGATTGGTAAGGTTTTTGGAAGTGTAGTTTTGCTACCTTTTTGAAATGCTAGTGTGAGACAACTATGAAGAAGTGATCAAAGTACTTTGTGCGGAGAGGACCAAAAGATAAAGACATTAAAAAAAAAAAACAAAAAGAGCCTCATAGCAGGAGTTGACCTCGTGCACAGCCTGAGTGGGTGGTCATGAGTTTAGACGTGACATACAAAGTACATCATGTGACCTTATTATTGTACCTCAAATTAATCATATGTGATTACACTCTATCTAAAGAAAAGAAAACAAAAAAAAAAAACAATCATTTGCCACAAGATCATCATGCTGCAATTCACCACAGTAACAAAGTGAATTTGATACTTCATTTGGTAGGCCTTTGCCCGCCCCACCCCTCTTGAGGCTGCATTCAGCAGCTGGCAGAAGAATCCTCCAGGAATTTCCATCAGTAAGGGCCATGCTGGCCTCTGCCCGATACCTAACCAAAACATTGTCCTAGATTGCAAGGCATGAATAACAAATGGTTTTGCTAATTATAAAGTGATGATAAATGTTAAACTAGAAAACTCCAAACTAAAATAATAGGAAGAATGATATCCGTCAGTGATTATCAGAAAGTTTAGAGTCCAAGGCAAGTGAGAATTTGGACTGCCGTCTGAAGAGTGCTAATACCTTGTCAACTCTTTGATGACTTCAGAAAGCCAACCTTTTACCTTATAAGATTGAATTCTAGTTGGTGATTTATTTCCTTAAAAGAAAAGGAAGAGAACGACAAAAGAGCTCTACCCTGTTCATGTCAACAAGATACCCTCCAACTCTATTGAATTCTTTCTTGTAAGTTGCAACAGTCACTAAAAAATTGGTAGCCCCCTGAGAAAATTGAGCCAAAAACAAAAGTTGGGACCCCTCTAAAGTGAGTTTGCCATTAAAGTAACAAAGTAGGACTATATTCACTTTTGATTCAGTAAAGTACATCATAATCTAACACAGTAAATGATTTAAGAGTAAATAAATACTTAATTGCTCACCTTAAAGAGAAAATCACATTAGAGGATTTTTTTTTTTGTAAAAAAAACAAAGTTACTTAAGGAAGTTTCTATATTTTACATTCACCATATATGACAACAAATTTTGCTGAAATCTCTTGAATTTCCGAAGATGGCATGTAGCCATGTGGGGCAGAAAATCATTTCCACCATAAAAGCAAATGAATTCATCAGTCATCATTCATCAATTATCTGCTCAATCAATGCTGGGGGAGGATCTTGTATCTTCATGCCTAGTACAAGAGATTCCCTCAAATAACCAAATGTGCTGCAGACATGTTTAAATTCATAAGACTCTTGAAATCAACACCAATATTGTAGTAGGCATAAGCAATTATGATAATTGATACTTCGAATGGCTTGGCAAGGACGCTCTGGACGTAACCAGAAACGTCTTAAATTAATATTGATTATATAGAAGTAAAATGGATTTCTAATAGAAATACTGTTTTTATTTGTCTTCTTTTTACCATATTCTTACATTCAGCAGTTGCAAAATCACCTTGCTACACGGTGGCGTGTGTTAGAATATCCGTGAGAAGCAAAGAGTATTGGCAGCTAAAAAGCAAAGAATCTTTGTGAGTAGTTGGTCAAAATCCAACTCTCTTAATATTGAAACATGTGGCTCTTGTGCTTGTTGCCATTGCAAATATTGCAAGATCCACATTCTAAACTTCAATATCAGAAGCTAAGGCTCCAGCATATCCTAGATCGGTAGAAATAAGAACTAGACCTTTCAGCAGAATGAAGCTATCAAAAATTGTCTTAACTGTGATTAATTTTCATATCAATCGATAGTAACGGTGGCTAGCTTTAGATCAAGTTTACGAACACTTGCTTTTTTGCGTATGTGTCATAACCTAGCAGAAATTCTTGTGCAGACTTAATCTACATAGACAAAGAGAATAATCAACTGACACATTACTATTTTAATATAAAATATTAGGGTGACACAAAAATTTATACAATTATGTAATGTAAAATAATGATGTATCAATTATTAACTAGCTTAATCCGCCTAATATTTGTAGACTAAATCTATGCAAGAATATCTCCGTTAAACTAACAAAGTCACGATAGAGAAATTTAGTACGCTGCTAGAATATATTAATGGTGAACCATAATATTAATACTTAAATCAAATTAATGCAAATTAAATTCGAGCATTTTTTGTGTGAGGAAACCTATCATCATTCCATTTATCAAGAACAAGATCAAAATATCGTTTAACTAAGAAAAGATACAGATGTGTCTCATGCACGACACGGCATCAGACCATAATATCCACTCTATAATACATTCAGGGTCATCCTTGGAGAATGAAGAGACATAGCATTGAAGGGCCATTGAGAGTATGTGCATGAACTCATTGGCCCGTCTAACATTTGGAGTCAGTACTACACATTATATGCATGATGGAGGGACGAAACCGACCCAAAAAGTAACTTATCTTTTCTTCTTTTCTGTGTGGGATTCTTCTGACCCTTCGGGAAGAGTTTGTTTGCCAATTGCTGCCTACGAACGCCAATGACAATGTAACAACATCAAGTCACATCATCCTGGGCTCAGGGCTTCGACTTTTTTGGAACTGGCCAATGCAGTGTAACGGGTCACAAGTTCACAACCAGGGCAGGTTAACACAAATAATTAGGACAAGGCCATTAAGCTTAGGCCCATCAATGCCCATTATTACAATCTACAAAAAACTAGAAAAAGGAAAAAAAAAAAAGAAAAGAAAAGGGATGACGCAAAGTGTAGGTAGATAATTTTTTGTAACTTACTTTTCATACCTAAGGATAGAATTATTCAGACCAGAGTTTCGGAGCATATGCTTACATAGTCATATTAAAGTTATTGTCTATCTTCCTAAACTAGGATCTGTTGTCTTTTTGGTGGATATGATAGGTCTTTTCCAAGAACTCTTTCATTTCACAAAGATGAAAAGGCCTAAACTACATTTTTCCCGGCTTTAATTCGTTACCATATCTGGTGTCCAAGTTTTGTTTTCTTTGGCCCACTTTTTTTAGACTGTATAGTTCTGGATTTAGCACTAATGACAAGCAGATATATAGAGGCCAAATAGAAGACGACTATGAACTTTTCATCACACCAGAACATAAAAGATGAGTGTGTCTTTCCCGATAGCAGCACTAAATGAGGCAACAAGCCAGCTGAACCTTGCATCCTGTGCTCATCAAGTTGCCACTTGTTTGCTAACAGTGCCCAATTAAATTCAGGCCATCTCCTTGACTTTATTGCTCCCAATACTTCATTGATGCAGCATTTATGATCAAGTACAATATGTGAACTTACTATTAAAACGTTTAGATGCATGGAAAAAATGGTCTAAATGCATAATATTGTTTTGAGTAACATAATTTACATATGTAGATTATTTATTGTAATGTAAAGACTAATGTTAATCACTTAATTGCCAATGTAATTTGCGAACAGCAGATGGCAAAGATATAATCTTATATTTTTTAAATTTTTCATAGCTGCATTTAATAAAAGGGCTGCAACTATCATAAATGTCATAAATTAGGATGTTATGCTCATTGGATGACGCTGGCCAAATATTGCGCTATTTCTAGTGGGATGGCTGACGCCAAACTCACTAAACTTTATATCGTAGAAGAAAAAAAAAGAAAAAAAAAAAAGTTTAACATATCAGTAACAAGACTTTATTTTCGATAGAAGAATGAGGGATGGAACAAGGCAGAGCAGGTAATGAGAAATGGGCCACTGAAAGAGAGTTCCAACCTTAAAGCCACCAATCACTCACCAAGGACCTAACTGTACCTTTCCCTCTTGTATATACACCATAAGGTAAGTAGAAGTTGGTGGGACAAGTTAATCTATCTTTCCTTTTAGAATCTGCAAGAACTTACTATCTGTAAAGCTGCAGGTAAAAGAAACTACCATGAATATTTCTTCTTACTCAAAGTCATGCATTTAATTATGTCTATCCCAACGAATGACTTAAAAAGTAACCTCTGCTATGATATCCTGATGCCATGTGGTCCACAGAAAGCCTATCCCACGCCAAACATAACAATATTCACACCGTGTATATATTGTACTGCAAAGGTTTGTGCAAGTCAAGAATTTACTCTTGCTCGCTTCATTTGTTCTTTATCAATTATGGTATTTGAAAGAGTAAAATGATAGCAGTGATAACAACAGGCACAGCGAATAAGCCAGAAATTGTGAATGACAAATGTGTAAATCATATCTACTGAATATAATTGAGCTTTTGAATGATATCACTGTTGATATGTGTTGTATGAATGGAGGACATGATCCAAAAGATATGCTGGCATTGAAGAGACTAATTAGTAATGTTACGATTGAATGTGCTATAAATTTTTGTTTGAAGAAGTTTATTGTGATTTAGTATATATTTTAGGAAAACATCATGTTAATTTCATGTTATTTGGTAAATTACATGATGAAACATAACTTATTTCCCGTTCGGACTGAACCATGTTTTGAGATTTCTAAACGGAAAATTAAATATGCTATTATTTCATGTATGCTGCATTTATTTCACTTGATTGGACTTTTATTACATATTATCTTTTGGCCCCAATTACATTTTTATCATTTGAGCTGTCATGAACAGTAGTCTTACAAAGAGCGATGCTTGGTGGTACGAATCACGGTGATACGAAAATTTACGAAACATCAACTACTCAATCAAGTCTCGCAAAATAAATTATGGTGAATTGAAAGAAATCAAAGATGGTGCGAAATGATGAATGGTGCGAATTGTTACAGTATGAATAACTTGACGAATGATATTAGCCATTGGATTGTAACTTTCAATCCATCTTTGATTTTTTTCAACTTAACGTGATTTGTTTTGCAAGAATTAGTTATTTGATGTTTCGTAAATTTTCGAACCATTACCACCAAGCATCGCTTCTCACAAATTCTTACTATATTGCACTAAAAAATAAAAAAGGAATTTTACTTAGCGAAAATTTAATTGGGATGAACATATATAACATCTAAACAATAAACGCATGAATCAACTTGTAATTCATCAAACAATTACCATAACACGCTCTCAAAAAAAATGGATCTCCATAATATACGTTATTTTAACTTCCAATGAAATCCATATCGTAAAGTATCCACTTACGCGTTCTTCCCTAGAATAAGGTCCCAATGTACCAAAAAGAACAGGATCCCAAGCAGACCCTGGCCAACTGCGTAGAAGGCCTATTCAAAAATCAAACAGGGTCGAAGCACATGCACTATTAACAACAGAAAAACATCGGTATCAATTACTTAATCTCCACGACTTTCCCTTTCATTTTCATAGTTACATCTTCCACGAAAGGGTAATATATATATATATATCACAATAAAGGTACAACAACTAGTTGTGGAGAGTGATTCTAGGTTGGCTGTGCAGCTGATCAACCAAGATCGTGACATCTATCACCCCTACAGTCACATGCTGGAGCTGATCATAGCGGAGCTAGTATCAGAGAAGGAAACAGAGTTATATACTGGCTTGCCAATTTATGGGGTCTAGTTTCATTGGATTAGTATTATCTAAAAAGTGAAAATAGTTATAAAGTAGGAAAGTAAGAAATTATTTATTTTTAAATTAATATCTTCTATTATGTGTGGGCTCATCAAAATAATTTAAGTATGAATAATCTTTCATTTTTTTATTTTATGATTAATTTTATTTTAAAAAATTTAAATCCAATTTTATTAGAGCGGATTTTAGCTTATTATCGGCCTAACCCTCCTTCTACCCAGAAAAAAAAAACAAGCCGGTACATGACAAACAAAAACAAAAATTCTTATGCAAATTCACGCATAAACTTTTTCATACATGTAATACTTTTAAGATCTCTCTATCCATTCACTTCCAAAAATATGTATTAAAAAACATCTTATGAAGAAGGTAATTAATGGTTGAGACAAACTTAGAGAAAGAACTAACAACTACCGAAGAAGATAAATCACTTTTTATTTTTTAAATCATTGGTATTTTAAAACATAAATTTCAATTAATTAATCTACTTCGAATCGAGTGGGTCTACTAACTTAAACATCAACGGTGCAACTTTGCACAAGTTGAAGCTTCACACCCGGAGATGCTAGCTTCACCTCCGAAGCCGTCGCTCCGAGGGCATTGTCCCGGTCACCGCCGACCAACCTGATGTACGCCGGACAGTTTACATAGACGTGGTACCTCCCGGAGATCCATGTCCCCACCTTCCACTTCACCCTCCCGTTGACCTTAACGTTGACCAGCACTCCACCAGCCGTCTGGTCCTGCTGCAGCGACCCCAACAAAAACGGCGACACCGGCACGGCGTTTCCGTACAAAAACGGCGACCACACGGTGAGGTCACGGTGGCCCTGGTACGACGGCGGCAGCTCGGTGGCCAGCGAGATCTGCTGTCCCCGGTAGGAGGCGTACACGTCGAGCTTCGTGTAGTAAACTCCGATGCGTTGGTTAGGGTTGAAGGATGAGAGGGTGACTTGCATGGTGGTGGTGAGGGTGTTGGGGGTTGGGACGGCGGCGTCGGTGGTGGAGAGGTTGAAGGCGTAGACGGTGGCGTCTTGGAGGATGAAGCGGGGCTTGGTGGGGCGGAGGATGACCCATATGAGGAAGATGACGAGGAGTACGATGACGACGAAGCCGAGGATGCCGGCGGCCACGCGGCGATGGAGCTGCTGGGTCTCGTCGTCGTGCTGGCCGCAGTCCTTGGACATGGTTGTGTTGTGTTTGCGTGTTGTGTGTTGCAGTAGTATTAGTGGTGCGTGTTGTGCGGGAATTAATGTAATGTAAGAGTGGTTTTTGTTGTTGTTGTTGTTGTTGTTGTATGCTGAGGGATTAAGGCAAGTGCAAAAGTGTGTGTTGCTTTGCTTGTAATGGACTCACCAAATTGGAGAATGTTTTTCTAACAATAAAGTGTGCATTATATATAGGCAAAGGATGAAAGGAATAATGGCTTGCACACTATATTTTTTTATTTTTATTTTTTGGAAGAGAATGTTACATATTTAGAATTATTTGATACCGGTGTTGTTAGGAGAGGATTGAGGATCCTTTAATGTGCAAATTGCACATGATGAGGCTATATGTATATACTTATTATTTTACCTTTTGAGTTATCGCATTTTTAATATGAAGTAACCAATACTATAATAAGGATGTAGTCATGTGCAGATAAAAGGGTCCTCTCGTATTGTTAAAATTTGCTAAAATGTAAAATATAATTAGATAAATCAAAAAGAGAATGAATAGCACCCATCTAGTTATAAGTTAGAATTTCTATTATATTTTCCCAAAATAATTCTAATTGCAAAATTTTATCTCTTTTAACATTTTTTATTTTTCTTTCTCGGGTGCAAGTCCGCCTTACAGTTTGTTAGTGTCAACTACTAAGGTAGAATGGGTTCTAAATGAGTTGGTAAAAGTGATATAAATATAAAATAACTGTTTAAAAAAGTAGGCACAACGTAAAGAAAGTGATAGTAATTTAATTTAACGAAGACTTGATTTTTGGGCTTATGATCATGCATGTAAGCAGGAGCTTGCAGCATATGGTAAGGTTTTTTTTTTTGGGGGGCGGGGGTCGGGAAATAGTCTTGTATAATTTGGTAATTTTAGTTGCATTCAATTTTCTTTACGTGGGATTCGAGTTTTAATATTTATGTATTAACTCTCTCTTCCGGATGATTTTTTTAAATGTGAAATTTTGAAAATAAAATTGGAAATATGTGAAATTTTTTATAAAATTGGAGAAATATGAGATTTTAAAATAAATTCGGTAGAAAGAGAATCAGATTATATTTTTTATTATTTTTAAAAGGTAAATTTGATAAAGAGAAAATTAGATTTTATTTTTTATTATTTTTAAAAAATAAATCTGGTAGAAAGGAATCGGATCTTATTTTTTTATTAGTATTAAAAAGCAAATGAGAGAACCGAATTTGTTTTTTAAAAATAATAAAAAAAATAAAAAGAGACACTGTGTGTGTGTGACTGTGAGCATGAGAGAGAGGCAGAAGAAAGAGAAAAAAGAGAGAGGGAGAGCTTAGAGTGTGGGGGGAGGAGAGAGGGGAGAGGGGAGAGGGGAGAGAGAGAAAAAAATAAAAATATCATATTTTTTAAATTTTATTAAAAATATGATATTTTTTAAATTTTTTTACACAAATATCATATAAAAAATAAATAATTCATTAAAACAACGCTCTGCTTGGTACAGTAATAGTTACAGTATATTTAAACTATTACAGACTTCAGTGTCAGTTACTATCAAGATTCACTCTAATCAATAATCAGATTAGATCCAACTTGGTGATCTCTGAAACAAAATTCTTAGTTTGGTTTTACATAATTGAAAACCCCAGATGTATCGTTGGCAAATGGTAGAAGTTTGGAGGTTGGAACATAGGGAAGGTGGTACTGTAAATCTGTAATCTCATCTCTGAGGTAAATACAGCCACTAAAACCAAATGTTCTATAAAGGGCATGACATCGCATACCTGCGGAGGGTCCTTCCAATAATAACTCGAAAGTATAGTGTAGTAAATGCCAAGTATGAGACATATTCACACTCACCACCAACCTCCGCGTACTTTGCTCTACCTAATTAAAGGTTAACTTTATGGTTTTTGCTTACAAGAGTGCCGACTGCCAGGGTACATGTGTTACTTATATCTGCATTTTTTTCATTATTTTTGTTTCGTATAGACATTACTTACTTTAAACAATATATTTTTACATAGAATATATAATAAAATTTACTAAGTCACGAATTACAATATATAACATAACTATAGTAGTATTTTCTACGCAAAAATGTTTCACTGACTTGGACAAGTTTTCAACTTGCAATTTAATTCTGCATGCCATGTGTAACTAAAATATTACCTGAAAACATTGTTATTTATGAGTTATTAATTGTGGGACTTTGTCTTTGGCAATCAGTTTGTAAATTTATAAATTTAATATGCTTATGTACCAAAAATTAAATATGCTTAATTGTTAGTACTATCATCTACTTTTTTCTGTTTATTTTATTTTATTTTATTTTATTTTATTTTCATGTTAACCGCAAAACAATTTATTCTTTTTAGCAAAAATAGAAAATAAAAAGGGTATCGAATTATACCCTATGCCACAAACTTATGCCAATCTGCAAAGAAATAACTATTTGAATCAGGGAAGTGAATGAATGCAGAAGTAAATTACGGAAGCGTTTCAAGTGTACCACTGTACACCTCAAATTGTAGTGTGCCAGTTGTTGACCTGTTATTATCCGGTAACCAGTAGGAAAAAAAGTCTTTTGTACATGTCGAAAGGCAATTTTACCCTTAATTTAAAATGTTACTAGTTTCACACGCAGCTTGGATCTAAGTTTGAGGGGGCAAGTCGGCTTGCTATCTAAAGGGAAAACATGTTGTCCAAAATTTCACCATTGACAACATCTATTTCGCCGTCGACATAACTGTCGCGAATGTTTCATCAAGAATACTGGTAAAAATGCAATAACTCCAAACACCTGATTCCCCTAGTTATACTAAATCCCTTTGCTAGTGATCCATGGTTAATTTTTTCAGGCCAATGTCCCCAAGCTGCCCACAATCACCAAAAAAGAACACAACGTCTTGCTGCACCATGCAGCTACCACTTAGCCTCTCAAATTCAAACAATATCGGAACAAAAAGACTGGTTGCCTTTTCACAGGTTGGTCCAACTTTGCCACACATTGTAACCTGAAACCAGGCGACGTTTGTGTGTTCGAACTCACTGCGGACGACCTTGTTGCGTTCGAAGTCCATGTGTTCTGACTGCCATTTTACTTCTTCTTTTGCTACTACTTGTGAACTCAATAATCGATATTTTCTTGTGTTTTTTTTGGGGACCAAAAATGGATGCACTTTTCCGTCACTGGCATATTTGCCTTAATGCTTACTTTATGAACTATTAAATGACTTCGTTATTATTATTATTGTTTTTTTTGTTATTATTATTATTTTTTCGGCTAGCATCTTTTATGTGTGTTACGTTTTTGGTGACATGTTTGTTTATCTTTGCAACAAAATATATCCGAGTTTAAAACTGTGTCATGTTAACCTAATTTTTCGCATAAACATCTCCAATTATTTTTTATTACAATATGCCCTAAATTTTCGCAGTGCGTATATGATCTACAATGTTTTTTGTGCGACATGGCCAATAGGCCCAACTCCTTCAAAAATTTACCGAAAAATTCAAATATAATAAAAGAGTTTAATTGGTATGCACTGACAGTATAAAACAGTTTTACACTGTCAACCAATAAAAATTCTGGAAAAGTGAGAAATCATGGTGAGCCCCTCGTTATCATTGGTGGTTATTTGTATGAGTTGGTATTTTCTAAAATTTCTATTAATTGATAATGTAAAACTATTTTATACTATCAGTATATTCAAATTAAATTCATAATAAAATATACTAAAAATTATAAAAGGCCCAACTCCTTCAACAGGCTCAGTCCACGCCCAGCGCAGATGTTTAAATTTTATTAAAATTTTTGCATACGGCTTCAACTCAACCTATGCACCCTGGTTGCCCAACACCGTACAAGCTTGCTATTATAGTCATTTTACAATACTCCGTATCTACTTTTAACTACATTTACTTGATTACCGAATCCTCACCTATAATCTTCATTTTCTGCTAGTTACCACAGAATATCCATACGCAATCTTCACCATTACAATACTTCTTGCTGCATCTCTACGGCTGTCAACAACTGGCACACTACAATTTGAGGTGTAGAGTGGTACACTTGAAACGCTTCCGTAAATTACCTCAACAAAGCTTAAGGTTCGGTGTCAAATCAAATTCAGGATATAAAATCATCATTATCTCATAGTGGGGAAAGCACAACCATCGAAATATGGGGTGGATATAAGCAAAGCACACTTGCCTTTTTAGCGTATACTATATGAAAATCTTACCATGGTCTTAACATCCAATTATGAGTTGCATATATGAAATGTAACTCAATGACTGATAGTATTATTTTAAAATGTATATTTTATATTTTTAATGTAATTTTAACTGAAAAAAAAAATATAACCCTATATCAGGAAACTTCTCACAAAATTATCGTGATAAGCGAAGCTGTGCTCTGTTTAGAAACTCGTTTGTTAATGGCTCAAGAATTTATAGGGAATATATGAATATGATATAGCTGCTGTGGGGCTAGAATATAAATTTACTATTTCCTTTGGACAAAACCCCTTAATTAGCATGAAGGGCGTTTATAGGACGTTGCTCTCAATTCATAAAGGTTTGACTCTAACAGCACGTGGGAGGTAAAGAAACTTCTTAACTACGGGAGACAACCAGAACATTCCCCCATAAAGAATTTGCAAAAAGGCATGCGTTGGATCCAGGGCAGGAGTGGTAGGGGTATTATGATCTCAAAGATTTCACATAGGTTCATCTTTGTGTAGTGTAAAGATGCACAATAAGAAGTCTAATTATGTGTACAACCAAATTTTGTCCAAGGTAATATTTGCCTAAGGAGCGAGACATGTTCGTTTCTAATGTAATTGCCCCAAATATTTTTCGCTTTTTTCTTTTTAAGCTGCAAGAGTGGATTATGAAACCACTTTGCTAAAGAAGGTCAGCTTTTTGATTACTTAATTACTTTGCCTAAAACAAGCAATCAGCTAAAAAGGCCATGGATTGAGTGCCCCCACTAGCATTGATTGTCATTAAACTAGCCCCTCTACCATTTCATTTTTAAACTTTTGCCAACCAATGTGCATGCACATTGGAAAGAAAATAAAATAACGAAGGGCTAAGGCAAGGTCCAATCGATGGAGTTTCGCTGAAATTTTCAGTCACAGTCAAGTCCACACCGATGTTTTGGGAAGGTACCCATTGGAAGCTATGCGTATACAAGGGGACAAGTACTGCATCGTTTTGCAAGCCTTCACAAGGGGGGCCTTCTTCCAACACATGATGAATGTAAATGTGAAAACCTGATTGTTTTGCATAACTAATTAAGATTGGATGTAGTGGAAACTCAAATTCTAATCTCATCTTTGGTCCCCAACAAAGATTGATTAGATAGAGGTAGACAGAGAAACGAACTCGTGGGACCTTGACAGCCCATGTAGTTGTCATTGTTAGATTAGATTCATGATATTATTAATCATGATCACAATTGATGGCGGGTGGAAGTGGGTGATGGATAAGTGTGGGAAAACAACCGCTTAGTCCCAAATTTGCCTTACCTTTCACGGTAGACATGTAGGCCTTTAGGAAATTTTGTACGCAAATCATGTCCTCCTAATGCATGGCCACTTTCTGGTCACTTTCTGCCCACTTTTTGCATGATTCGTTGATTTACCCAGTCAGTATATTTTGATGATATTGTGGTCGTCAACATGACTATACATTGTTCTTGGAAATCACAAATCACACTGAAAGCTCTCTTTTCCTCGCAGATGCATTGCTAAAGGTTGAGGGAAACTTTGAGTTTAACATACTATATGCTGTATTTGAACCAATGAGAAAAAACGTACAAAGCACCAATGTTCATAAACAAATTAGGCTTTTGCACTCTTGAAACCTTTAACAAGTGTCCTAAGAGAATTTCTGTTTAGAACTTCAAAATCATGATCTGTGCAAAAAGCTATAAGATAAAATTTTTACCCAAATCATGGTTTAAAACGTCCAACAAAAAATCAAACATCAAACATACTATAAACGATATGTATGATTTTGCTGGCGTTGACATCGCGGTCTTGCACCATATAGTTGTATGTACAGGCAAGCGTAAAGCTCTTCTACCATAAAATACATTGATAGATTATCATAAAACTTTTGTATCATTTTGTTATTAACTTTACTAAAATTGCATAACTCTATAACTTCAAAAATTAAAAATATGTCTTCCCTACCCTCTTCTTCCAAAATCCTTCATTTTTTTTGTTTTTTGGACAAGAAGAGAGGGGAATTTGGAGGAAAGGAGATGTGGATTAAAGATGTTCGCATTTCGGTTTGGTTTAGTTGAGGCAAAACTCAACCGATTCAAACAATAAATTTATTTTAGTTTAATTCAGTTCAGTTTTATTATAATTAAAAAATTGAATCAAACCAAACCAATTTAAATTTGTTTGGATTGGTTTGGTTTTCGATTATTTTATTAAAAAGTTTTATAAAATAAAAAAATAAATTTCATGTTGAGTAAATTAAAAAAATTAATAGATAATTATAAATCTAAAATATTGAATTAAGATATAATAAGAATGTTTGAATAATTTTAGTATTAAAATTGATTTTATATCTCTCTCTCTGTTTGATATGTGTAATATATTATCAATTCAATTTGATTTGATTTAATTTCAGAAACTAAAACTGAAAATCGAACAAAATCAATTAATTTTTATAAAATAAAAATCAATTAAAATTGATTTATTTTGATTTTAATTGATTTTTTTTTTAAGTTCAGCTTAAATCCATTTTAAACATCTCTAATGTGGATCGAACAAGGGTTGCACTATGCTTCAGGCTCAATCCACTCTCTTTTTTTCCCCCTCCCCCCCCCCCCTTCTCTTTTTTCTTTTTTTTTTTTCTCTTTTATTAGGAAAAATCCGTCATTCAATTATCCGTGAGGTTTTTTAACCCCTTTTTTTTGTTTGGACTTGACCCTATTTGTCCAAGTAGCGTCTTGGAAGAACACATGAGGCATCTTTGGCCCATATGAGGTAAGGAAAAGCCTCCACAGGAAGTATGCGTTTTTTGTAAGCCAAGAAGTGGGCTTTCTATTCATGAGATTAGCATCCAAAGGATCTTCAGATCGTATTTCATTTTATCTTCAATTGAAGGAGTCTCACGAGTTTGGGAGTGAGAGAGACAAAACAAAAATGGAATTTTACCAGCGTGGAAAAAGTGGAAGCCGAATTCTCTCCAGGCACCCACTTTCTATATCCAATCCAATACAACAAATCAAGTTGACACCAGATACTTCTTCATAAAATGATTCGAAACGGACAAAATGCAAAAGCGATATAGGAATAAAGCAAAGAAATTCATATGATATTACTTCATTGATGAGAGATTCCAATTGCCGGAAATAAACTAGAGGTGAAGGCACATGATAAAAAGAAGGAATCGATTTCAATCCGTAACCAGCACCTTAGGAACGTACCAAAATTAGATCTTTCATCAATGCCATTTGTAAGCCAGGAGGCTCGAACAAACACACACACTCAGCATAAATAGTAGACGTACTTGTCAAATGCAGCTCTAAACCAATCCAAAACGGTATAACACATACTCAGCTCTTTTTTCCCCAGGTTGTTCGAGTTGCTTACCGGAAAAAGAGAAGGTCAGGTGTCATCCTTATACCTTACCATTCCCATCACAACCAAAAAGAAAGTTTAAATTTCATCACAATTAGTTCTTAATTTATTACCCGCCCCGCGACCAAAGTTGGCCCAACAAAAGAAACTAGGACTGGAAAGGACAGAAAGACAACAAAAGTAAGGCCACAAGTACAGAAATTCGAAGGCATTTTCTTCTTTATGGTTGGATAGAACGAGTAGAACGAGTTGCTTCCCAACCAACCACGACCAATTCCCAAGAGGTTGTTAGGGAACAGGTAGACCCGGCTAACACACGTAAGGCACCGGTTTGTTTGACAGAAGTTAATTCTTTTAAGAGTTTTTCACGTTACATATATTCCACAACTTTTAGTTAAAATGATGAAGTAAAATTGGCAAGATTCTTCTCTGCCTGCCACAAATTAATTTCAAAATAAATGGGAAAGAAAAACAATTGATCTCGTACAATATTTTTCATTTTTGGGGCTCCGGGAGATGGATTTCATCATTATTCATTATATAGACAATGACTGAATCAACAATACATCAATTCACAGTAGGGTGTTACTCAATACACATGATCTGGTATCTCCAACGGGCACACAACGCACACAAGGATACAATGCCATCAGAACTTGTTCCCCTATTTCCCCCACTAAAGGGGGAGAAAAGAACAAAATTTTTAACATTTCAGCAATACTGATAATGCATGTGCATGTACTGTACGCATTCATTTCTGTTTCACAAATATGTAAACTGCCCGCTCCTTTCCCGATAAAAAAACAGTAAGAGGGCACCAACAACTAAGCACTACCATGGAAAGCGAATCTTGAAGGAAAGCCGCTTGATAAGCTCTGCCTGAACCTTTAAAAAAATTATATACATAAAAAATAAAAAATAAAAAGCCACCCACTGGATGGTCTTGCATCTTCCCTCATTATTTGCAGCTGACCCCTGATTTCTAATAAGTAATCTATAAACAGCTCTTGCATTCATTTTACAAGAAAGTGGACAGAAAATATTCACGAGTACAGTAGCAAACCAAAACGGCTATCCAGATTATTAATCAAAAAACCATTCCCTTTATCAACCCAACTGCAATCCTGCAGTGGATCTAAATGAACAAAGATTGGTAAATGACAATCATAACATCTAATGGTAACGAGAATAATCAAATTGCAGCTCTTTCAAATTAAGAGACGTAAATATCTTATCAAATTAACTGTCAATGCCACAAGAGGGCAAGGAGGCATTTCATGCAGAACAAATGGAGTTACAACTTGGGCTGTAGTTCAGTCAGGCAATAGTCCATGCTATGATAGAGTGGTACAAGTACTGTTATGCTACCTAAGTTTTAATATTGTTCATTATCTCTGGCTGGATTACTGCAACAATGTTATTTTATATTTATGTGTCTTAGTTTCTATTGGTACAAGTTAACTTTGACTATCGGTATTGAACAATTTGGACTTATTCTAAGGCTAGATTGAAATAAAGATTGCTAGTCTATCCTATAAAAGGGGTTTAATGATTGTAATAGTGGATTGATCCCGCTTTACACTATGTATCAGATCTCCTTTTCCCATTCATTTCTCTCCCATTGTCTCTTACAAGCTACAGACTAATCCTAGAGTTTTTATGCTACATCAACTATGCATTTGTTTTCATATTAGATATCGAGCGTCATACGTGGTCATCAGTATTTATTGGTAAATTGAAATAAACGAGAATGTTTTCAGAAATATTTTTCATACTCACCTCAATGCCTGCCTCAACTATAGACATCAGGTTGTTAAAAGACTCATCAATGCCTAATTCTTCTTAGTAAAGGCAATGTACTAATTCTAACGCCAGTGATCCTGCAGCAGACAACCAATA
Source organism: Pterocarpus macrocarpus (assembly GCA_031439585.1). Lineage (NCBI taxonomy): Eukaryota > Viridiplantae > Streptophyta > Magnoliopsida > Fabales > Fabaceae > Pterocarpus > Pterocarpus macrocarpus. The sequence continues at coordinate 7,021,892 of CM062517.1, forward strand.
CATACACAAAAATTCAACTGTACCCAAAAAAAAAAAAAAAAAAATCAATTGTTGCAATGGTCAAATTACTTCAGGTTTTATCACAATAGTCACTCCTTCAATCTCCAAATCAACAGAGCAAGCCCCAAATTAGTACTCAATTACTCAATTAATAAAAATAAATAGCATTGTAAAAAGACTGTCAGTTCCAACAGGTTAATGAATCCATCCTATAGGATCGACCAAATAATCCCAAACAGACTCCCTTGACACCCCATGGACAGCCAGCCTGTACCAAATAGAACCCAGCAGAGTGAAAGGACAACCCAAGTCCTATGACCTAAGTCAATTCAAGCACCATTTTAGACTTCAGAAAATGGCTAGCTACCATGTAACTTGGAACATCTGTCATCATTATCAATCCTTAATTTTAGAAATATAGTCCATTTTGGCATTTTTCTTTTGTGTTAATTATTTAATAAGATTGAAGAGGGCAGGGCAACCAGAAACATGCTTGTTCGGACTCATTTTCTTAAATAAGTACTTAATCATCAACATGCCTTCAGTTTGTATACCAAGAAACACTTAGCAAAAAGATAAATATAGCAACCCAATATATTCTTCTCTAAGATATAAATGGGGACATACCAAACGACAATAACTAAGCCTTGTCTCACTAAGTAGGGTTGGCTACATGGATCAACCAATGTTATAATGTGCTGTCATAATAAACTTCTCTAAGATATAAATGGAGACATACCAAATTCTAGATTAATACTACGATGATAATACTATAACATGTTCACAGGTTTCAATGTAACAGAAATAGACAAACGTAGGAACCCAAAGCTTTGTTTCTTTCAGAATAATAAACAACAATTGTCATTATTTCATGAACCTCTGCCTTGGAAAGAATATTAAGAAAATGGCCAAAACCATATCTAGAAATGGATTTACCAGTTGACAGAGAGGTTGATTTACGTTCTGTCGCAATAGTTCATATACACTTCAACTCAACTCAACTCAAAATGGTCAAATACCTAATATAACCATTAACTCAGTGAATGATAAAAGCAAGGATTTATGCAAGACAATGGATGGTAACAAACAAGCAATGCATCCATCAATTTACTTAAAATCAGTGTCTCCATAAGTTTGTTTTTTCTTCTTCTTCTCATAGTATTCTGATAATTGACAAGTGAATGGTTTGTCATAATCTGAATAAATCCCATCATCAGACAAACCATAAACAACAGTATCAGTTAGTTGTTACATTCAGCAGAGTATACCAGCCATTCACTCAATAATCCATACCCTATCAACCAAAAAAACATCATCTGCTTCCTCTCTCATCTCCAACTAAAATACACACGTACAAATTTCCACGGTCACACACAGATTTTCAAATTCCGATTGACTTGAAGCAGAACGAAAATGCAAATAATCACGGGAATTATGTACACCGACACTATAAATAAACCAACCAACAGTATCCAATTCAAAACCTAAAAAAACTCGGAACACACAAATCACTAAGACACAAAAACGAAACCAAGTCAATTCCAACTTTTCAATTTTTCCCCTTTTTCTCAAACCTAGGGTTTCAAAACCGGTTCAATTCAAGTCAAGTCCACACCTGGCACTCCCTGGCTCCGCCGACAAGCTCCCCGGACGCGGACTTCGACGTGACGCCGACGGGAACCTTCCGGCACAGCACCTTCAGCACGCGCGACCTGAACCGCCACGAGCCGGATCGGAACGAAGCGGACGCCAGCAGCTTCACGTCGAACGCGACGGAGCCACTCGACCTCTCGGCGTTCAAATCGTCGACGGCATGTGGATCGATGTAATCGCCGACGGCAACCAGCGTGGCGTTGAGCGTGGCCTCCGACCTTGTGTCCTGCTTGAACGGCGCGAGCTGCGAGTCGGCGAGCAAGTTGGAATGGTAGAAGAGGGAAGGGCTGAGGGCGCCGTAGGAGACGGTCATCTTGCGATTGCCGTTGCGGAGGAGGAAGGAGAGGTGCCACGTGGCAGACACCGATTGGGAGGTGGTGGAGAAGTTTCGGAGGGAGAGCGCGGTGAGGGTGAAGTGAGGGAGGGAGGGGCGGAGGACGAGCCAGGTGATGATGAGGACGACGCCGAAGACGACGGCGAGGCAGATCATGGTGGCGATGAAGGCCCGGAAGAAGGAGCGCGACGGGGAGTAACGGTGGTGGTAGGGTTGGGGGTTGTAGTATTGGGGCTGCGGGTGGTAAGGTGGGGGAGCGGCGTAGGGGTATGCGGTGGCGGTTGGGGGTGGTGGTTGGCCGCCGTTGGGGTGGTGGAAGGGTGGGGCCGGGTAGCCCGTGGCGGTTCTAGAAGGTTCTTGCTGCATAGCTGGTAGGGTGAGTGAGTGAAGCAGTAACTGATGAAGGATGAAGGATGAAGGATGAAGGATGAAGAAGAAAAGCGGTGGAATGAGCTTTGAGTGTGAGTGAGTGTGAGACACACTAGGTAGTGTTGAATTTCACGCGAATAAGGCGGTTGTTGTTGTTGTTGTGCGTGTGTGTGTGTGTGCGCGCGCCCAATTGGAAATGGGAGTGACCATACCAGAACATGAGACAGGTAACAACTGAATGTTCCTTTGGTAAGAAGGAAGGTGAAAAAAAAAAAAACACCAAAAAGGCAATTGGGAATAGAATTTTTTTTTGATAAGACGATTGGAATTAGATGGTTCTTGACCTATTTAGCTTATTTTTTAAATAAGGAGAAAGACGTTAAATAGGGGAATTTGTTTTATTGGAAGTGGGGTGGATTGGGCGGTGATGAGAAGAAAAAGTTAACAATTGAAGATTCTTTAGAAAAAGAAAAAAAAAAATTCGATTTTTCACATCGAAATTGGTTAGTGCTTGATCTATTTGGCAAAAGGAGGACAAAGGCATCATTTTGCATGTACGGTGAAAATTGATAATCGTAAGTAAGGTTTGGTATCGCTTAACATTTTTTTAAAAGTAAAATTTTGAGTTAAAGTTTTTTTAATGGAAAAAGTTAGCATTAAAAAATTTATTTTATAGTAGGTTGACCAAATTTGAGACTAATTAATTGAAATTCACTAAATTCTACATGTTGCAATTTAGACCAAAATATATATATATATTTAAATATATTTTTAATCCTTATAAACATAGATTATTTGAATTTCCGTTTCACTTTTTTTTTTAGGAGCTTTTGATCATTTTTTCCAACGTTTAATTTTTTGCCTTTTAATCTAAATTTTGTTTCTTATAAATATTTGAAAATATATATTTAATTTTTGTAAATATTAGAAATTTTATTTTTTATCTTTATAAATAATTTAAAATTTTCTTTTGATTCTTATAAAATCGCCACTTAATAGTGTTGTGTTAACAATAAAAACCAAGAACCTACATTAACAAAAAGAGAGACCAAATGCTATAAAAAAAATAGAGAAATTAAAATTAAATTATATTTACAAGAATTGAAAATATATTTAAATAAAAAAAAAAAAAGAACAATTGTGTAAAGTAATGAAGAGATTTGGGCCGGATCCATAAAACCCAATCCTACCCTAAACATAGGTGACTTTTCTCCTGTCCGCCTTTTCTACCAGGATCCGGAATTTGCTAGATGAGTGGCACAACTTGATAAGTTATACCCCAAAAAAAAAAAGTTAAACAAGAAAAAACCGTGCTCATTCAATTCACTTGGTAAACATGAGGGAAAGCGCGTCCATGTTCGTTTGCTTAAATCATAGTTTTTCAGAATAAAAAAACAAGTTGGACACGAAGAAAACAAAAAATGATGGACTCTTTTTATTTTTTTGGTCTGTGAGAAAAGGTGATCCAATCATGAACAATAATGTCAACAGAAAGATTCATGACATCTTCCCTTCCGACCTTTTTAATGTGGGCCGTGGTCCTTCTAAGATGACAATAAACATATAGTGTTATGATCAATTATATATTAGAGATAAAAATTAAGATAATTAATAAAATATCTATATATTGCTTTTTTTTATAAAAAATGAATTGTTTGCCATTTTTTTTTTGTCCTTTCTCATATCTCAATTAATTATCTCACTTTTCATTAAAAAGATGCATAAGATAATTAACAATTTTTTTTTCGCTTCACTTTACTAGTTGAGTAGTTAATAAATCTTTATTCCTATAACTTCTTAATTCTTACAGTTCTCTTCATTCTAAAATATTTGGAATATGATATTTGTTATGAAAATATTTTGCATGCTAAGGCTGTAATTTAGACCATCCCAATAAATAAAAAACTATCACGATAAATATCACTAAAGGCAAATAAGATATGAGACACAGTAGTTAGATGTGTAGCTTTGTAACCCCATACTCCCTCCCCTAGATTTCCCCTTTCTCCCCCACCCCCCCCCCCCAAGAAAAAAAAAGAAAAGAAAAGAAAAGAAAAGAGAAGAAAGAAATCAGCAAAGAAACCGAAATAGTACATACTTCAAAAGTTACAATTTGCTTGTACTTAGTGTTGGAACACATATGCAAGGGAACAAACACTTATTTTCCAACATAGTCTTAGCATATATAGAAGCTAGATGGTATATGCTCAAGATTTTAATTGAACAAAATATTTGTGCACCATAATTTTGGCAATGCACTTGCACCATGTCCCTCATTTATCAATGAGTGCGTAGCTCAACTAATGAGGGTTGTGCTAACTTAATCAAAGGTCTTAGGTTTGAGCTTTGGATATGCAGCTATATTAAATTTTGGAAGATAGAGCTTTGCCATCCAAATGATCCTACGTTGCTCAAGAAGGATTGTCTCGGGTAGGAAAATACCTGTCGTTTCAAAAAAAAAAAAAAAAAAGAAAAAGATGAAGCATGTCCCTCGTTAGTAGTAACTTTCGACTTAACCTTGCCTCTCATCTCATCTCTAAGTCTATGAAGACAACCCCACATCTCCATGAATCAAACATGATTGTCATGGCTCCAAACCTTGCAGTGCAATGTCCACATTGCACGAAAAGCTCGAGTGTGATACTAGAGACAACTTTTAGGCCGTAGAAAGCTATAATATGAATTGGGTCGTACTAAATACTCTCCAAGAGGGCGTCTTATTAGCCACAAAAATTTCTACATCGCAAGTGGTTGTGACATGATCATCGACTATGACTACCATAATATAGAGATATTATAGAGATTGAGTCATTGAAGAATCTAGGGATAATAATGGTGACAAACTAGGCCGCTAATGGTGGTGACGAGTATGCTTTATTTTGTATTGTTGCCATAATGCAACCGTAGTGTGGTGGCCATCGCCAGAGAAATGGACGCTTTGTGTTAAAGGTCAGGTGCTGGGCTTAGTGGGAAAACTATATTGCACCTCATAATTTGGAAATCCACCCCAAAAAAAAAAAAGGAAGGCAAAGAGGTAACTATAATTATACTTGAAAGCCCAACCCAATTAGCATTACAACCATAAAGTTTATATCAATGTTAACTGCAATTACAGTTATTAGGAGTAGCTGGGTCGGTTTGTGGTGAGGGTTTTGATAATTTACATAAGGTTATGTTAGAAAAAAAAGTGCATCTATAGGTCATATTTAATTTAGTGATTGTCATCTATAGGAAAGATTGTGGAACGGATTAAATAATGGAATCAGTCATAGTCAAATATTGTATACGTTTTTATTTCATGAAGTACTCTTAATCAATTTATGGTAGAATTAACCTCGGCAGTGATTTGTTAGTCGATCATGCTTCTACTACTTAGCTATAGAGCTAGCCCAAGTTGACGTTGGATGAAACCTGGGTACGGTCAGCAGAGACCATTAATTATGACCCAACAGGAAGAAGAGGTCGTTAATTGTACATAATTAGCAGTTTCTACTAAAAAGAGGTATCAGGTGATCATAAAAGTTTATTATATAAAACAGAACATGAGATTATTAGCGAAAATAACATGGAGAGAAACTTCTTCATGTAAATAAAACTTCAATAAGCACCTCAGCAAATTTCATTCCCCTCCTTAAATGAACTTCCCATATGACACAGATGGTCACCCAGTAGAGATAATTCCTTTTCTTATAGCAGTTTCTTTTGCCAATAAAATTGATGGCCTTTTACTTTTCAGCAATCAAATGAGTGATGAATCTCATTTGCGTATGCTGTGGAGTGTTGACCAATTATGTTTCATATGACAATATGAAATCAATTAAACGTGTAAACTATGATAAAATGAGAAACAAACGCATTGATTGTGAAATAATGATAGTGACTCCTTCAAACCAGACTAACGGTCTCAACCTTATTCGTTGATTGAAATTCAAAGCTACTCGGTTTGGGAATAGTTAAACTGGTGAAACTTTGGTTGCCTAATTATGAAGTGCACACAAAGGTAAAAGGCACAAAAACGAAGAATAGAAAGTGAAAAAAAATCGCTCATAGCATTAGTATCAAGGCCCGGGTACAATGAATGAACGATGTCCACATCACATTCGCCCCATAATCTTGCATCCCTGAAATCCAAGGTCCAATTGATTTCCAACCACTCTAGTTTTGTTTTCTACTTTTCTATTTCACTAGTGTTCTCCATTTTAATTATTTTTAAAAGTTTAATAGAAATGAAATTACTTATGGCTAAATTTAATAAAATTAAAAGTTGAACATATAGTAATGTTTCATACGACACACTCTCTCCGTTTCATAATATCTGTCTAATTTTGATATTTTAGAATTTCAGAATATTTATCTATTTCTAATATTAAGATAGTATTAATTTTTTTAATTATATTTTTAATTTAATTATCATCCGTTATTATTATAATCAGAATTGAAGAATATACTAAGCCAATCCATTATCATCTATGTAAAGAGAATAATTATAATATTAATTATATTAATAAAAATATATTTCTTTAAATGGAGATAATTTTATTTATTTATATAATTTTGCGCTATTATTAAAGTTAATTTTTTTTAATCTACGTATTTCTTTATTTTTGATAAATATTCTAAAATGGAGGGCATATCTATTTAATTTAATGAGTTAGGAATGACAGTTTCTAAAAGGAAATGGTGCTGACAACTCAGTTGTAATTGGCTTGTTCATAGAAACACGCCTGGGCAGAGAGAGCTACCGCTTTTGGCCTGATATTCGCTTTCGTGGAAATGCTCGAGAGTCAAGACTCAAGACTTGCATAGCGGGCATAACATGTAATTTGGTTCCATTAAAGGGCTTCAAATTAAGCATGGTGATAGCTAATTTGGATGCGTTTTTTCTTTTCCTTTTTTCCCCCCGAATAATGCTCATATGGATGAGTTATAACAATAAAAGTTTAATCATACGTAAAAGGAGTAATGCTACATACGTGGAATTTTTTGCTAAAATTGTTATTAGAGTTTGCTAAGGTTCAACAAAGATGGTTGGATAGTTAAATGAGTGAAGAATATCTGTCCATTTAATGGTTAAAAAGAATGTCACATCATTTGACAAAAATTCTGTCAATAAAATTCTTGCCATGTAATATTTTTCATGTAAAAATAGCGCAGTTAAAATTTATAACCTTTTGATTAAAGGATTATGACACATGACGAGAGTCGTGCTATCTCAAACATACTGGAAGTTAGTTAAAATAAAATAAAAAAATTATAAAAAAAAAAACATAACTGAAAGCTATTTTTCCCATTGATAGTATTGAATTGAGAGTCTACAAGTTGCCTGGCTCAAAATAGGCGAATGCAAATTATCATGAATTACTGCTTTGCAACATATTTAAATATGAATTTAGTTTATATACCAAAAAATTTGAATTTAGTTTTAACGTATTTGTGGCATAAACATTCATAGTTTTTTTTTTTTTTTTTTGAGAGAATAAACATTTATAGTTTTATGTATGGGTTATCGTTATTTAATAAGCTTGTATGTGATAGTTGTTAACATAATAAAAATCTTTATACATATATTGTTTATAATAATATGAGCAAATGAATTAAATAATATTATTTTTCAATGACAAGGGACATGTAATAAATAAGGAAATATTGGCTTCCAACAACTTGGCAACTTCCATAATGATCCACGCCACTCGAACAAAAGAAGGCAGCACATTAGAATTTGAAAAGTAAATTTAATAAAAATATTAACTCTTCCTAAAACACCTTCTTAATAAATTTTCTATTTGCTGAATAAAAAAATATTAAATATATTTTATGTTTTTAATATATTAAATACATTTACCTTTTTATTTAATACTTGTTTTTATTAAGTATTAGAATGATTATTAGGATAATGCGTTAAGACAAATATGGTAAAGCTCTAAATACATTTATCTTTCATTTTATTAAAAAAAACTAAAGAGAGAGAAAGAGAAATGTATGTACAAAAACTCTTTTCTCCTTAATTTTACAATATAAATTATGTCATGCATTTAAACTTAAGTTTTATCGATCTCTATGCTAATTCATTATTAGATATGATGTGTGTCATATTCTATTCACTCCTGTCTAACAATAAATGAGAATAAAGTTAAAAAAATTTGAATTCAAATAACATATCCCTTTCTTATATAGTTTAACTTTACCATCTCAAAGGAGTACTCAAACCAATTGAAAGGAACAAACAAGTGCATGCACAAGTTCCCAATAATAAAATAAAAAAGCAATAGAGAAGAACAAAGGAGTATCATCGTGTGGTTCCGTTTATTCTTCTTCTTTGTCTTCCCCCACTACTCAAGCTTGGTTGGTATGGATAAAATGGGAGAAAAGTTTTCATAGATTAAATTTAGGTGAAAAATTACCCAAAAATCTAATCTATGAAAACTATTTTACACATAAGACTAATTTTTCTCTCATTTTTTATCCTATACCAAACTCGCCCGTAATGTTAATTACTGCATATGACACAATATGTACATGAAAATCCTTCCCATGAATTATGGTTTCGATTCTTCATCTTCATCATCTTATTCTTCCAACGTAACATCAACACTGCAATCCTTCCCAATTCCTAGGAGCTTGCCCGTGTCCTTTATAGGATCAAACCGGACATCCAGGTCTTCACAGTAAACCTCCAAGAACTTTTCCTCTATTGGCCAGATTCCATATTCGAATCCAACTCTCACCTTCATTCTCACGTTAAAGTTCACCATCCCTTTGTTCCAGTCCTTAAACAGATCCAACTTGGTTGGGGGTGTGTCCTTCAACCTCAACTCAACCTTCATATTATTGTCACCCTTCTTGTCCAAGAGGATGGGTGGTTGCTGCATCACTTCAAGCACCGAGAGCACCATAGAGCGATAACACACGAAGAATTTGAAGTCGTCAACCATCACTCGGATCTTCTTGTTTGGATTTGTTATGTTTACATCAATCTCATACTTGCCTCTGAGCTGTGAATTAGTGACACTGAAGTTGGACACAGCAAGTGAGTTGACTCGAAAACCCGGTTCCTTGGGGTTCAAGATAAACCAGGCTATGGCGATGATGAGTGTTATGATGAGAAAGAGTGAAACGATTGTCCATATCAGCCTCCGGACACAGTTGGGTGCAGAGGAACTCGTTGTTGTTGTTGTTGTTGTTGTTGTTGTTGTAGTGTTGCTAATATGAAGAGGCTCCATGTAGAGATTTAGGAATAAGGGCATATATGTCTTATGGTAGCTAGTAGCCAAAAGCCAAGCCAAATTTGACCCTAGAGCTGTTATTGTCTGCTAACAAACAACAGACAAGCCTTGTAGTGGAAGGTTTATGTTTAGGTGAAGGTGAAGGTATGGTGATGCGGTGTTAAAAATAGAAGGGGCAAGAGGATGAGGAAGGAAGGAAAAATTAGGATCCGATGAATCTAATTGATTATTACATAAATTTATACATGGTATATGGTATTAGCCTTGAGTTGAGATATTAGTAGCTTTGGTTTGGAAATTAACTAGGTACGTTCCACGAAGCTTCGTGGAAGCAATGCACAGGGCATCTTAACATGGCCAAACTCAAGGGACCTACCAAGTTACAACATATTCAAACCGATTTCGATAGGCTTACGTAAGGGGAATTATAATTAACGTATGTTGGCATGCATTAAGTGATTAAGGACAAAGGTGAAGATCTAGACTATCTGCCAAGAAGGAAAAAGAGAGTGCTTCGTTAATAATTACGCCGACTTCAATTCGTTTTTATGATATCTTTTGACTTTCTATAATCTATCTGCTTTGTTGAAAATTACAGATACTTCATTATCGATAAAGCATCCGTTTCTATTTGCTAATTTTCGTATGGTTTCTTTGCCATTGTCTCATTGCTAAGTGCAACCCTTTTTTTTCTGTCATCGGTTTGCTCCATCAAACCATAATTGTAGTTTTCCTTGGTTAACAAACCATAATTGTAGTTGACCATCTAGGAATAACGTTGTAGGTTCAATTAAAGAAAAAGAAGAAGAAGAAGAAGAAGAAGAAGGAATAACGTTGTAGATGTATATTTATTGTTAACAACTTTCCCTGGCCATATGATGTCCATACAATTGGCTGTAAGTTGATGTTATTAATTTGTATGGTCACTATTTACAACAGCATAAAAGCACTAAAAGAGTTACGAAAATGAGAGAAGAAACTATGAAGCCTGTTTGTTCTCTTAATTCAAGTGGCACTTGAAAATGTATGAACAAGTAAAACAACTTCAAATATCAAATACATGCAAAATTACAACAAGAATAAGAAACATCACGAACAGCGTCCCCCACTATCCTCAATCGTCATTCCTTTTAGACTCTTGGCCAACAAAATGGCTGTCTCCCTAGGGGAGACCTTGTCTTTCCCAAAGGGCTTCAGAACAACTGCAAGTTCCTCCAATTTATTCTGCTGCAGCAAGTCTGCAGACAGTTCTAAGAGCCCTTCAAGTGCCTCAGCTCTCTGCCTTGAAGATTTAACATCCAAAATTTCCTTTGCTGGTGTTTCCTCTTTGGATGTAGGAGTGTTACATCTAATGTACTCAGTGGAAACAGATTTTGAAACTATAGAATCAGGGTTTTTCACATCTTGTTCCTTAATGCCAGAATGGTCAAGAGTACTTGATGTCAAGTTCAGTGTGTCAGGGCAAATTGGGGATTTAAGTTTAGGAGGAGAGTTCATGTTTCTGACTTCCAGATTATCAGAAATATTTGACTTCAAGCTAGTAGCTTCAGAGCAACATGAAGATTTAAGGGTCAAAGGAGTGCTCATATTTCTCATTTCTAAATCATCCCTTACAATGCTGATAAACTTACCAACATCGACATTTTGAACTCCCACTTCTACAGATTCCTTCACCGGCTGCTCACTCCCCATGCGGTAACTGCTATGCCGTATAACATGGATGACATCATCAAAAGCTGGAGGAAGTTGGCCAGCAGCTGGCATTTCTGGTGCTGGATTTCTGTAAAACTGTTCCTTTCTCTTCTTGCAAAACTTTCTGGCTTGAGATTTTAGTGGAGATGATCAGAGGAGCAGTTTCAGCAACTGATGACAATCTTTCCCTTACCATGAATTCTTCTTCACCTGTGGAGATGCACATAAGTTTTGGCTGGCTAATTGTATCAGGCCTATTATTGGGCTTGCTTACTGTACCCACTTCTTTACAAGCAGACTTTTCTCCAGCTATGGGGAGTGGATGTTTGAGAGACTTGGTTGAAGTCATTTCCTTAGAAATATCTCGAAGGCCTTTGATTTCTTTTGCGGCTTCAGCAGAGGGATCTACAGATCTGTTATCACACCCAGATGCAGCAGATATAGTTGTCTGATTTATGGGAAAACTATCATCAGAAGCAAACATTACCTTTAACATCTTGAACTGGGTGATCATGAGGTAAACTGGAACTAACTTTCTCATTACTAGTAATTCTGTTCTGAAAATTTGAGGTAACCCCAGAGGATTCCCCAGTAGCAGGTGAGTTGCTGTCTGTATGTGATTCCACATTCTCGATGCGGTTTACACTCTCATGATCAGGAAGTGTCAGTTCACTCAAGTCCATAAAAGTTGTTGCATCATCAGAAGGTTCAAATCCTTGAATAGAGACTGAAGACGAGACAGAATTGCTACTGTCTGTTTGCATTCCTTTGGAACAACGTTCGAAAGCCTTCTGAGGTTCTCTATTAATCTCTCCAGAGACGTGTGGCATATGACCGTTTGTCAACTTATGATGGCTCATCTTAGACTCATGAGCCATTTCATTCGGACTCAAATTTCTCGCATCATTTACTACATTTGGAACATCACGCCATGCCTGCCTCATACGTCCTGGACATGAAGGCGGTTTAAGTGATCTTGGAAGAGTCTTTAGCCTTGGCTTGGTAGGAACTCCATCTCCTTCTACTTGTTTGATAGGGCCAGATGGAGATGGTGGAGCCACATTACGTCCAGGTTTAGTTTTTGGTGGCGATTCTATCGTCGGTAACTGCAAGCATATTTTAATATACCAGAGATAAATGTGTGGAAATCTTTAAAAATAAATAATAGTAGAGTAGATAATTTTTAATGGTAATGTACCTGATGCTTTGAAGGATGTGGCCCCTGCATTAGTTTTACAGAATCGGGAGCTGCTTTTGGATGTGCAATAATTGGTGCCTCTATATTAGGCTTCAAACTTGGGCAACCAAAATTGGGTTTGAGAATTCTGGAAACTATCTCTCTACTTATTTTCTGGACTGATACACCGCCAGCCTTTATGCGATTGCCTCTCATGGGAGAACTTGATTCTCTAATTTTGGAAACTTGAAATTCGCTTGCATTGTCGTTCTGCAGTATAATTCAGGTTAAATTTTTAATTTTCATAATATCATGTCCATTCTTACATTGTCATTCTTGAGTACTGGTATGCTTTCATTCCCATAGGTTCTCTATACAAAAATGTTTGTTGGAATACAAGACTATATAGATCATCAATTTAGTGACCTCGATTCTATATACTGATTATTTTAGTTATATCAATTTTTCTTGGTATAATATTTTAATTATCAATATTCATTGTTAGTTATATTGTGCTTAAATCTATCCAATGAATCTAATGATTCAATTTTGATAATATTTAAGACTAATTTCAGCCCTCCTTGATGTGCTAGACTTCTATTTAACCTTTTGTGTTGGTCTCTTTTTCCATATAAGATTTTATCAGTTCTTTATTTCACCTCTTGTAAAAATGGAGGCCATGGAGTAAGAAGTCTTTGCAGTAGATTCAGGTATGTCCCATTCTAATCCGGTTCAACAGATTTCCACCTTACCTTTTTGTTGGTCGATTAGTTATATCTTACTCTGTGTAATTGAACTTACATTTTATTTCTTTTGCATGTACATGAAGGGAATAAGAAGAGCTTGGTTGATGCCATGGAGGATATTAACTTGCGGAAGCAAGTATTGAAACTATACAAAGATCATGCATTATAGCAGGGATGCTTAAGGGAATGAAAACAAATCTGGAAGAGAGCACTTAATATGACATGAAATCACAAAGGTGTAAAGAAAGGATATGTTGATAATGAGACGTGACTTTTTTTTTTTTTTTATAAAAACAGTTCAGATCGTTATTTTTCAGATTAATGCTCGTGCACTATCTTTTTTTTTTTGGGGGGTGGGGGGACTCGGTGAAATTTTTTGGTTTACTCTATGAATGTGATTTATAACGAAATTTGTGCCTCTGTGCCCATGTTCTTGTATGGTTTATCCATGGGATACCTACAGTACTGAGTGTGTGTTTAAGCAAGCATATTATAATTGGCCGATTATGATTTGTGAAGTTGGATGGCTTAATATTTAATTTTGTGCTTTCAACTGGAACCTGTTATGATGAATATGACATTTGGAAGCATTTGCCGACACAAATTTGGTGGTGAGTCTATACTATGCCATACTTATCTCATCTCCTTCAAGCCTCTTCAACTTGCCATACTGATACCACCCTTTGCCAAAATGGTAAAAATTCAATAACTTTAGATTTGTAATATTTTCATCTGTGCAGACAAATTCAATGGCATCGACCCACGTAATCAAAATTAATAACAAACACAAAATATATGCATTTAAAATAACAAAAATGCTTTAGAGTGTCTCCAGCCCAATAAGGCAAACTGAAACACACAATTATTAGCAAGGTAAAAATAATATGTACAAATTGTCCTCTTCGGATCCAGAAAAACAGCCTCCTTAACATGCTCTGCAGTAACTTGTTCTATTTGCTGATCACTCTGGTAACTAGAAGCACCAATACTCATGCTTCATACTAATGCTAATATCCAATAACCTGACAAACCAAGCACATACAACTAAGTGCAACATAGACAAGCAAAATAGAGGAAAAAAAGAAAGGGGGGTTTGGAATTTCCCAAAACAAATCAACACGGGTATCAGCTAATATTGGTGATGAAATCAACCAACCGGCTTAGCAATGTAGTCAACTCTTCATGTTATTAAATTTCACTGAACATATTCTGGTTTTTCCATCATTTACCTCATGCTCTACAAACTTTAACACATGCAAAACCAAATAAAAATTCCACATATAAATTCAACTCATAACCATGTCATCTTCTGGACAAGGCAACTGAGTTAATCATAACAAATGCCACAAATTTCTACTGTGATAAGTTCTTACAGTCAACATAAATTGGATGAACTAAACTACCTTAACAACTAAAGGGAAAGAATGTGGGCATACTTTCTCTCCTGTTATGGACCATTATATGAATATCCATTCATCCAAATAGAAGGAACAGCTACAACAAAGAACATTCTTAAAACACATAATTTCCAACTCTTCATGTCAATATCGAGAATCCATACACTAAAGCAGTGACCACCGACTCAATGGTGATGAATGGTATTGTCAAATTAAATCACCATACCACCGCCCCCTATTTCTTTTGCAAATCAAACATAATCGACAAAAATCACAACATATCCAACGAAATTGTTCAAAGTTCAAACACATCCAAACAAGGACCAAAAACAGAAACAAATATGACAACCTATTTAATCTTTCACACCCTAAATCATTTGTACACGGCGTAAACAAGAACCACATCGTAAACTATATCAAATGCAGTAACTATGTTAGCCCAAAAAAGCCACCAAACAGCTACAATGCATGTAGGATGGAAGGGGGATTTTGTTTTGTTGTTTTTTTAATCTACAATGCATGTTGGCTCTTCAGTCGTTTCATCTTCCTTTCGTCAATAGGGTTTCTAAAGCCACCACTGCTCCACTCTGTGTTTGTCTACCACTTCTCAACTCTTTCCTCGATTCATTACGTCTATGTCATCATTCAAACACCGTCTCCGCATAGGTTTCCATGCAACCCCACAACCCATCGACAACCACAAGCGGTGTAAGTTGCACATGTCCGGTCAAGGAATCGATAAGGACTGATCAGCAAATATTAACACTATAAACACTAATCACTAATTTCTTAAGTTAAAAACACAGGACAAATATAAGCCGTGCAATCTAAAATAAAAATCATCCAAGGGTTGCAGGTGCCGGGACTAACGTTATACCCAAACATGCTCAGACTAATGAATCATTCACCATGTCCACATTGCATGAAAGGCTCAAGTGTGATACTAGAGACAAATTTTAGGCCATGAAAGGTGTCAGCACCCAATTTTTGATTGAGTTTAAAAAAAAAATTCTCTTTTTTTTATTATTATTTTTTTAACTTTCATTGTAAACACCATGATAAAAAAAAAATTCCTTTTATTATAATTTAAATTTGAATCTTTCAATTTTTTATGCATCTCCTCTCTTAATTGGCTTCTTCTTATTTTATACTCTATTTATTTTCCATTCTCTTTTATTATTGTATTTTTTTATATATTATAAAAAATAAAAAAATAAAAAAAATAAATGAAAATTTCCTTAATGCAAAAAAAAAAAAAAAAGGAAAAAAAACTCAATCAGCCCAAAGCCAAAATTTGTTTGGCCAAAAATTGTGTTTCAGCCCAACCCAAATCTTAATAATCCAAGAACTAAAATAAGAAAATAAAATAAAAAAATCATCAGCAGCAGCAAGTTGTGCAACTTGCATAGTTTGGGCGGTGCAAGAACATTAGAAAAGAGGGAGTAACGGAGAAGCAAAACACACAGACATTTCTTTGAGGTAAAGAGAGCATGAGAAAAACAGACAAAGAGAGTCTTTTAGTGAGATAAGAAGCTAGCACAGGGGGCATATTTTCTGAACAAAGAAAAAAAGAGAACAAAGTCAGATAGAGCAAAGACAGTAGGTTCACATTTACTTCCTCACAATTTATTTCGAATTTGTAGAAGTCACGTGATGATGAAATGAATGTTGCTCTTGATTATTGTTCGTTTTATTAATTGAGTCGTGGCATCATAATATATTCAAACATATTCATACATATGTACTTACTTGAATAAATTTTAATTAAATAAAAACGAAAAAAAAAAAAAAAAAACAGAGACCCCATGGACAAAAGAACACTGTCACACATACACCACACTTTCATCTTCACACACTAACACACCATCCCAGTGCTCTCCTTTGCAGTCATCCGAAAAAAAAGAAAAATAATTGAAGCAATAATGAGGACTTTATTAACAAAGCAATGCACATAAATCAGAATCCAAAGTAAAGCTCAAGAGTTTCAGACCAACAAATCAAATTTCAAATCAAAGTCAAGGAGCAAAATAACCTCAAGCCAGCCACCATCAACTACCTTCCACCAAACCATCTTCACCGCAGAACAGACCACTTCTCCCCTTCGCCGCTCTGCCTATAGCTGCGACCTCCACCACCGCGGAACACCGCCATTGACCGCGACACCACCATGCATCACCACCGGGCACCAAGAGCTACCGCGGACTTGCGTCCCGCCGTCGTGCCCCGTGGCGGTTTCCTCCCAACCACCACGTAGCAACCCCGCCTAGCCATGGTCGCATGCCACTTAGTTGCACAACCCCCGATCGCTGGTGCCGTCCATGGTAACTGACCAAGCCTCTGTCTCTGTCGTTTAAAGAACGATACCTAAACCCCAAATGTCGTCCCCTTTTCTTCCTGCTTCTTGTTTTATTATTTCTCCTATTTAGTGAGAGTAATATGATGGAAACCAAGGGGTCTTGGTTCTTTGTGTTCCTTTCTTATCTTTACGTTTACCCCCAAAAAAAAAAAAATAAAAGGGTTGTTTTTATGATTTCTTTCTTAGTTTTATTGTTATTATTATTATTATTTGCTTTGATTTGATGTGGAAGCTTTTTCTCGTGATCTGGCGGTTCTTTTATTTTTTTTTTTTATTTTATATTATTTTATTTTGCTAGTTCCATTGGCTAGTGAGCTGGCTTTCTTTTGTTTATTGTTATTATTATTATTATCATTATTATTATTATTCCCTAGAAGCATAATGCTAACTTGTTTGGGCCATTTCTATATGTTTTGTTTTGAATAAAAAGTATTAAAAAAGAAGATGAGCAAAAGCCGGAAAATAAAGAGATAAACAAAATAAAAATAGTTTCTTTTAATCTTTCATTTGAAATTTTGTATATATAAAATAATTTTAAATTGGTCAACGATGAAAAAATCAGAAGAAGATTGGAGCACTAATCAAATAAACTCTTCTTCAAATTCTTAAGGCTTTATATCGGGTCTTACAAAGAGTGTTGGCGAGGTCCAACTTCAACAATAAAATAAAATATTTTCATAATTTTGTGGGATTCGATCTATATAATCTTGACAACATAATTGATTTTTTTTTAAATCTCACTTAAATTGAATGATTATTTCTTTTAATTTATTATTCCATTTAGGATTTCATATCAATAAAATAATTTGAAACTGGCCAACGACGAAAAATAGGGAGAAATTAGGGCATCGATTACCCAAATTCTTCCTAACATTCTTGAGTCTTTATATTAGATTTTATCAAGAGTGCTGATAAGATCTAACTTTAATTACATAATAAAATAAAAATATGTTTTCAATTATATAAAAATAAATAGATCATAATAGTAAACAAATTTGTTAAATCTAAATGTTATAATTAGAATTTTTTTAAAAAAAAAATATTATTACTAATTTAAGCAAGTGACTATAATAACTCATTTTGATTTATTGTTCCATTTAAAATAACATAATTTGAGGTTGGCCAATGATAGAAATATCATGAGAGAATCGGAGTACCGATCAATTAAGCTCTTCCTAAAACTTTTGAGGCCTCATTAGAATGTGGTAGGAGCACTAGTAGGATTCAACATTAATAATGAATAAAAAAAAATACATTTCTTTTTATTTTAAAAAATATTGTTACAAGTTTATATTAAAAAAATACACCTTTATAAATAAAATCAACCAACACAATTATTTTTTAAAGAATTACGTGATTTTGAGTGCCTCATTGCATCAGAGGATATATAGGAGCACAAGTCAAGTCAAAATAATTTTTCTCAATTTCTTTATTCCACTTGTCAATAGCTGTTGGATCCTTATTTGTCCTAAAAGTAAAATAAAAAATAATTTTTTGAATTAAAAAATATCTTTTTCTAAAAAACAAAAAAAATCTACAAAAGATAAATTTTTTCTATTTTTTATGAATAATTAGTTACTGTTAATCTTGTGTTTAGAGGGTAAAATAAATACTGTTAGAGTTATTAGTTTGCACAACTTACTTAAGGTAACTATCTAAAGGACGAATGTATCAGGGATGCAATAAGATTAAAATCCAAACCATCCTTATATATAATCGACTCCCGAACTCAAATCTGGTTCTTGAAGGCCATCCTTTCTTTTTTTTTTTTTAAATAAAAAATAATACAAGATTTTTTCAATATTTTTCCATTGTAAAATAAATATTGGTGACGACTCCATTGAACTATTTCTCATTGAACTAATCCCCATATAAGATCATTTTCCATTTTACACAATTTTCAATCCATCATTTTCTTTTCTATTTTCATTTTTAGTCTTTTCATTTTATTTCTCTTTACGATTTCGTTGTCCCTTCACGATCTCGGTTGCGACAAAAGGCTACAACATTAATTGGGTCATACAAAGTACTCGTACTCACCGAGGGTGCCTCATTAGCCACAGAAAACTCCATATCCCAAGTGGCTGTGACATGATCATCAACTATAACTGCCATGATTTAAAAACGTCATAAAGATTAAGTGTGTGTTTGTTTGTAATTTTTTTGGCAAAAAATTATTTTTTTCATCTAAAAAAATTAATTTTTATATATTTAGATAATTTTTTAAAAATAATTAGAATATCAAAAAAGTCTATTTTAAATTTTTTTATAGAAACTAAAAAGAGTAACTTATAAAAAAAAATTAATTTTTAACTTTTTTAATTATATATAAAATTTTAATTTTATAATTTTTTTTTAAAAGTTGAAATAAATATATCCTAAGCCAATCGAAGAATCTGGGAATAAGAATGATGACCAACTAAGTTGCCAATGATGGTGACAAGTATGCTTTATTTTGTACTATTGCCATGATGCCATTGTAGTGTGGTGGCCGTCTTAAGTGGTGAGCTTAGTGGGATAAGTATATTATACCTCAAAATTTGGATCTCTACAAAAAAAAAAAAAAAAATGAAGGTGAAGAAGTAATTGGAATCAAACTTGTAAGCCTAACCCAATAAGAACTGCAAATATAAAGTTTATACTAGTGCAATTATGATTATTAGGAGTAGCTGAGTAGATTTGTGGTAAAGGATTTTATCGTTTTAGTAGTTTATATAAAGTTATAGTTTTAAATTTTATTGTCATATATGTTAAAAAAAAAGAAGTGCATCTATAGGCCATAGTTAATTCAATGACTGACTTTTATAGGAAAGATTGTGGAACGAAATAAATAATGGAATTGGTCATAGTCGATCATATTCGTTTCTATTTCATGAAGTACTATTAATCATTTCATTGCAGAATTAACCTCGTCAGCTGATCATGCTTCTACTTTGACTTAGCTATACAGCTAGTACTGTCGAGAGACCATTAATCATGACCCTACAAGAAGAAGAGATCATTAATTGCACCTAATTTGCAGTTTCAGAAAAATGAAGGTACTAGGTGATCATAAAAGTTATTATATAGAAGAGAACATAAGATTAGAGTTATGATAAGATATCATATTAATTAATATTTTATTTATTATTAGTTGGGATATGGATCCAATTTAATTAGAATTTATATTTTATTTAATAATAAATATGTTGGTATAATATTTAATATAAAATAAGTTCATCAAATATTTTTTATAAGAGTATTAGCAAAAATAACATGGAGCGAAACAACATTATGTAAATAAAACTTCAATAAAGCTGAGGTTTGAGAGAAATTTATTCTTGAACATCAAAGTTGGCTTCAAAATATAATTAGGCCCAGCTTCAAGAAACGGGGGATTGAGATGTGGTCTCAGAAAAAGGACAATAACAATCAAAGGTCCATGGTGTGGTTTCGATAATCGGTGTTGATAGATCTGTTGCTCTTTGACAAGAAAGCAATTGATGCAGATGTATTATGGACAAGAAGCTGGTGCTGATTATAATTTTGAGGAACAGATGCGGGCTAATTTTGGCACTATTTGGACCGTGAAGGATGATTTGTGTATCAGCTTGTAAGCAAACGTGATAGAATTCTGCTGGCTGATGCTAAGATTTATGAAGCGCCATTTTGTAAATGGACACCAGGGGATTATTTTTGTGGCCGTGGTATCATTGAATAGATTAATAACTCTGAGTGTCATGCCTTTGTTATTTGTCTTGCTTGGGGCTGAGTATTATATGGTCTTCGGTGGCTTTTTCTGTTTTTGCTTTGTAGTTTGCTTATGTACTCTCGTGCTCAGCTCCTCACTTGTTGGTGAGTCGAGTTTTTCATCTCTATTTATCGGGAAAAATAAAATAAAATAAAATTTCAATAAGCACTTCAGCAAATTTCATTTCCCCTTCTAAAATGAACTTCCCATATCCCATATGGGCATCCAATAGAGATAGTTCCTTTTCTTATAGCAGTTTCTTTTGGCTATAAAACTTGAGGGCTTTTACTTTTCGGCAATCAAATGAGTGACGAATTTGATTGCGTGTGCTCTGGAGTGTTGACCAAACGAGGTCGTTATGTTACATATGAAAATGTGAAATCAATATAGGCCAACGTGTAAACAATGATAAATGAGAAACAAAGTCATTAATTATGAAATGAATGATAGTGATTCCTTCAAACCAGCCTACCGCCTCACATGAAAGAATTTTGATTCAGAATCAAATAAAATAATAAATCAAAATTCCTATATCCAAGGATCAATTTAAATCTAAATATGACATGTATAATAATATTCAAAGTAACAACAATGAGATTAGTATTAGGATTACTTGAAAAGATTGAATATGAGAAATCCACAATCAACAAGAGAACAATAACTTGATAATTTGATCTAAATGAGAAAATAAGAGAAATCCAAATTAATATTTTAGGAGAGTAAACTCTTCCTATTCCGCAATAGATATTATGTGTCATGATATCAATAGATTAATCAAACAATCTATATATGTTAGGAAAGGGACATCTCTCTATGTCAACAAAATAATGAGTCAAATTACTCATCATAGCAAGACTCATACACAGATATTCACAAATCCATTGATGAGCAATGCTTAGGCCTGATGGGCTCAATAAATCTAATAATAATAGTAATTACAATAATTTGAAGTTAAACAATTAGCTCTAATTATTTTGATATACAATTAATCTAAATTCAAAATTAAAATGTGCCATTAATTTATGTTAGTTCACACAAAATTTTCCAGCATACCGGTCTCAATCTAATTCATTGATTGAAATTCGAAGCTAACTCGGTTGGGGAATAATTAAACTGGGGAAACTTTAGTTGCCTAATTATGAAGTGTATAAAGGCGAAAGGCACAAAAACGAGAGTAAAAAAAAAGCGCGCATAGCATAGTAACAAGGCTACAACCGCGTACAATGAATGGAGGATAAGTCCACATCACATTCGCCCTATAATATTGCACCCCCTAAATCCAAGGTCCAATTAATTTCCAACTACTAGTTTTGTTTTCGTATTTCACGAGTGTTCTCCATTTTAATTATTTTTAAAAATTTAATAGAAAATAAAATTACTTATGTCTAAATTTAATAAAATTAAAAGTTTGAACATATAGTAACGTTCCATACGACATATCTTTGAAAGTTTATTTAATTTAATAAGTTAGGAATGACAGTTTTTGGTTCAAACTTTAAAAGGAAATGGTGTTGACAATTAACTTGTAATCGGCTTGTTCATAGAAACACACCTGGGCAGAGAAAGCTACCCCTTTCGGCCTGATCTTGGCTTTCGTGGAAACTCTCGAGAGTCAAGACTCAAGACTTGCATAGAAGGCATAACATGTATTTGGTTCCATTAATGTGCATCAAATTAAGCATGGTGATAGCTAATGTGGATGCGTTTTTTTTCTCCCCGGAATAAAGCTAATATGGATGAGTTATAACAATAAAAGTTTAATTATATGTAAAAAGAGTAATGCTATATAGGTAGATATTTTTGCTAAAATTATTATCAGAATTTACTAAGATTCAACAAAGATAGTTGGATAAATTAAATGAGTGAAGACTATCTGCCTATTTAAAATGAATGTCACATCATTTGACAAAAATTCTGTCAATAAAATTCTTGCTATGTAATATTTTTCATGCAAAAATAGTGAAGTTAAAATTTATAACCTTTTGACTAAAAGATTATGAATCCCAGATGATGAGGGACATGCTATCTCAAACATAACCGGAAGTTAGTTAAAATAAAATTTCAAAAAAAGAAAAAGAAAAAAAGAAGACATAACTGATTTCCCATTGATAGTATTGAATTGAAAGTCTACAACTTGCTTGGTTCATAATATGGGAATGCAAATTATCATAATCAATTACTTCTTTGCAACATATTCAAATATGAATTTAGTTTTAACGTATTTTTGGCATAAACTTTATAGTTTTATCTGTGTGTTACCGTTATTTAATAAGTTTGTACGTGATAGTTGTTAACATAATCAAAATCTTTATACCTATATCGTTTATAATAATGTGAGCAAATGAATCACATAGTATTAATTTTCAACGATAAGGTGCATGTAATGAATAAAGAAATATTGGTTTCAAACAAAGGCATAGATTAATATTCCCCAAGTAACTCCATCTTTTTTGAGTTACCTGGCAACTTCCTTAGAGATCCATGTCACTCGAACAAAAGAGGCCAGCACGTAAGAATTTAAAAAATAAATTTAATAAAAATACTAAAGCTTCCTATAACATTTTTTTAATAATTTTTTATTTATTAAATAAAAAATATTTAATATTTTTTAGGGTTAATTACAGTTTATCCCCTGTATTATAGGTCATGTATATTTTACCCCCTACATTTAAAAAATGTGCAATCTGACACTTTGTGTTTTCACAATGTATACTTTGATCCCAAATTAGTATACTATACTCCTCTAAATTTTTTAGTCATATGCGAATTAACCCCTTGAACTTTCCAAAATGTGCAATCCGATACCCTATATTTTTGTTTATAATTAATGAAAAAATCAATAAAGAGACTAAAGTGCATATTATAAAAATACAAGATGTTAGGTTGCATATTTTTAAAATATAGAGGGTAAAATATACATAATTTATAATATAAGGAAATAAACGGCAATTAACCCTATTTTTTATATTTTTAAGATATTAAATCTTTTTTCATTTGATACTTTTGTAGGAAAATATATTAGGCAAATATAGCAAAACTCTAAATTTAATAATATTATCCCTAAACAAAAGTAAACAAGTAGCTTTCACCTTAGAGAGAGAGAGAGAGAGAGAGAAATATATGCACAAAAAATCTTTCCCCCTCAATTTTACAATATTGTATTATAATATAGTTTACCTTTACAATCCCAAAGGAGTACCCAAGCCAATCGAAAGGAATAAGGGTCATGCTACGGTGAAGATGTGACGTGGGTGTCACAAATAAGTGATATGTGGCAGAGGTGTATTGATATACCAATCACCTATGATGTACTGTAGTAATATCTAATTTTAAGAAAATTTAAAAATATAATTAAATATATTTTAAAAATTAATTATCATACACTGATAGTATAAAATTATATTGATAATATAAAATAATTTTATATTGTCAGTATAATCAAAAAATTTTATCAGTGTAATTTTAATTATCATACACTGATAGTGTAAAATTACACTGGCAGTATAAAATAATTTTACACTGTCAGTGTAATCAAAAAATTTTATCAGTGTAATTTTAATTATCATACACTGATAGTGTAAAATTATACTGACAGTATAAAATAATTTTACAACTAATTTTACATTGTCAGTGTAATCAAAAAATTTTATCAGTATAATTTTAATTATCATACACTGATAGTGTAAAATTACACTGACAGTATAAAATAATTTTACACTGTCAGTGTATGATAATTAAAATTACACTGATAAATTTTTTTAATTATACTGATAATGTAAAATTATTTTATATTATCAGTATAATTTTATACTGTCAGTATATGATAATTAATTTTTAAAATATATTTAATTATATTTTTAAATTTTTTTAAAATTAGATATTACTATAATACATCATAAGTGATTGATGTATCAATACACCTCTACCACATGTCACTTATTTGTGACACCCACGTCACGTCTTCACGTGAAGATGGAAAAACCCATCTTCACCTTAGCATGACCCAAGCAATAAACAAGTGCATGTACAAGTTCCCAATAATAAAATGAAAAAGCAATAGAGAAAAACAAAGGAGTATCATCATGTGGTTCCGTTTATTCTTCTTCTGTGTCTCCCCCCACTACTCAAGCTTGGTTGGTATGGGTAAAGATGGAAGAGAAGTTTTTATGGATTAAAGGTGTGTTTGTTTGAGCTTTATTTAGTAAAAAATTATTTTTTTATTTAAAAAAATAGTTTTTATATATTTAAATAAATTTTTAAAAATAATTAGATTCTCAAAATAATTAATTTTTAATTTTTTTGGAGAAATAAAAAAAATAACTTTTAAAAAAATTAATTTTTAATTTTTTTATTATATATAAAATTTAAATTTTAAAATTATATTTTTTAAAATCTAAAATAAATGCACTCGAAATTTACATAAAAATTTACACATAATTATGATCTATGAAAATTATTTTACACACGAAACTAATTTCTCCCTATTTTTATTCCAAATCAAACTCACCCCTAATGTTAATTATTGCATAATACACAATATGTACATGAAAATCCTTCCCATGAATTAAGGTTTCGATTCTTCATCTTCGTCATCTTCTTCTTCCAACTTAACATCAACACCGCAATCCTTTCCAATAACTCGGAGCTTGCCCGTCTCCTTTCTGGAAGCAAACACAACATGCAGGTCTCCACAGTAAAGCTCCAAGAACTTTTCCCTTATTGGCCAGATTCCATCTTTGTATGTAACTCTAGCCTTCATTTTCACGTTAAAGCTCACCACCCCTTTGCGCCAATCCTTAGCCAGATCCTCAAACACCACCTTATTATGTGGGGGTGTTTCCATCAACCTCAGCTCAAACTTCATATCCTTGTCACTCATCTTGTCCACGTAGATGGGTTGCTGCACCGTTACTGCAGGCGAAGACAGCTCCTCAGTGCGATAACACACAGAGGGTCTGAAACGGTCAACCATCACTTGGATCTTCCTGTTTGTGTTTGTTATGCTTAGATCAATCTCGCACTTGCCCCTGAGTTGGGAATCAGTGGCGCTGAAGTTGGACACCGAAAGTGAGCTGACCCGAAAACGCGGTTCGCAGGGGTTCAAGATATACCAGGCTATGGCGATGACGAGTGTTAAGATAAGAAAGAGTGAAACGATTGTCCATATCACCCTCCGGACAAAGCCGCGTGCAGAGGACGTCGGTGGTTCCATGTAGAGATTTTGGAAGAAGGGTATATATGTCTTATGTGAGTACCAATTATGGTAGCTAGCAGCCAAAAGCCAAGTCAATTTTGACCTAGAGCTGTTATTGTCTGTTAACAAACAACAGGCAAGCCTACTAATGGAAGGTTCAGGTGAAGGCGGAAGGTGATGGCGGTGATGCTGTGTTAAAAATAGAAAGGGTATGAGGATGGGCAGGGAAGAAATCGGTTACGCTGGGTGTGGGTGACTATTGTCTATATATATATATATATATATATATATATGGTAATGCCCCTTGAGATATTAGTAATGCTGATGTCGAAGTTGGAGTATGTTGAGGCAGGTTCCACGAAGCTTCTTCGAAACAATGCTTAAGGCACCTTAACGTGATCAAACACAAGGGCCTACCAAGTGGTAACGTTAGCGTATTCGAACCGGATTTCGAGAGCCTTACTTAGAGGAGGGCATTACACTTACTTATGTAAGCATGGACTATAGTGAAGGCAAATCAGCCACGAAGGAAAAAGAGAATGCTTCTTTATTAATAACCACGACGGAGTTTGTCTTTTATTTCTATCTGCTTTGTTGAAAATTAGAGATAGTCCGTTGTCGACATTGGTTTCTATTTGCTAATCAGCGTGTGGTTTCTGTGCCATTGTCTCATTGCTAAGTGCAACTTTTTTTTCTGGTCTCTGGTTTAATCCATTAAACCATAATTGCAGCTGATCATCTAGGAATAACATTGTAGGTGTACAATTATTGTTAACAACTTTACCTAGCCAACATCATGTCCATAAAATTTGGGCGTAAGTTGATGTTATTAATTTGTATATTTACAACAGCATAAAAGCACTAAAAGAATTACAAAAATGAGAGAAGAAATGATAAAGCCTGTTTGTTCTCTTAATTCAAGTGGCACTTGAAGAGATATGAACAAGAACAAGTAAAGCAACATCAAATATCAAATACAAGCAAACTTACCACGGTTAAAAACATCATGAACCACGTACCCCACTTTCCTCGATCATCAATCCTTTTAGACTCTTGGCTAACCAAATAGCTGTCTCCCTTGGTGAGACCTTGTCTTTCCCAAAGGGCTTCAGAAGAACTGCAAGTTCCTCCAGTTTATTTTGCTGCAGCAAGTCTGCAGACAGTTCTAAGAGCCCTTCAAGTGCCTCAGCTCTCTGCCTTGAAGATTTAACATCCAAAATTTCCTTTGCTAATGTTTCCTCTTTGGATGTAGGAGTTTTACATCTAATGTACTCAGTGGAATCAGATTTTGAAACTATAGAATCAGGGTTTTTCACATCTTGTACCTTAATGCCAGGATGGTCAAGAGTACTTGAGTTCAAGCTTAGTGTGTCAGGGCAACTTGGAGATTTAAGGTTAGGAGGAGAGCTCATGTTTCTGATTTCCAAATTATCAGAAATATTTGACTTCAAGCTAGTAGCTTCAAAGCAGCTTGAAGATTTAAGGGTCAAAGGAGTGCTCACATTTCTCATTTCTAAATCATCCCTTATAACACTGATAAAGTTACCAACATCAACACTTTGAGCTCCCACTTCTACAGATTCCTTCACTGGCTGCTCGCTCCCCACACGGTAACTGCTATGTCGTATAACATGGATGACATCATCAAAAGCTGGTGGAAGCTGGCCAGCAGCTGGCCTTTCTGGTGCTGGATTCTGTAAAACTGTTCCTTTCTCTTCTATCAAAACTTTCTGGCTTGAAATTTTAGTAGAGATGATCAGAGGATGAGTTTCAGCCACTGATGACAGTCTTTCCCTTACCATGAATTTGTCATCACCAGTGGAGATGCACATAAGCTTTGGCTGGCAAACTTTATCAGGCCTATTATTGGGCTTGCTTAGTGTACCCACCTCTTTACAAGCAAAATTTTCTCCATCAATAGGGAGTGGTTGCTTGAGAGACTTGGTTGAAGTCATTTCCTTAGACTTATCTTGAAGATCTTTGATTTCTTTTGTGGCTTCAGCAGAGGGATCTACTGATCTGTTATTACACCCAGAGGCAGCAGATATGGTTGTAGGGTTCATGGGAAAACTATCATCAGAAGCAAACATTACCTTAACATCTTGAACTGGGTGATCATGAGGTAAACTGGAACTAACTTTCTCATTACTAGTAATTCTGTTCTGAAAATTTGAGGTAACCCCAGAGGATTCCCCAGTAGCAGGTGAGTTGCTGTCTGTATGTGATTCCACAATCTCGATGCGGTTTACACTCTCATGATCAGGAAGTGTCAGTTCACTCAAGTCCATAAAAGTTGTTGCATCATCAGAAGGTTCAAATCCTTGAATAGAGACTGAAGACGAGACAGAATTGCTACTGTCTGTTTGCATTCCTTTGGAACAACGTTCGAAAGCCTTCTGAGGTTCTCTATTAATCTCTCCAGAGACGTGTGGCATATGACCGTTTCTCAACTTATGATGGCTCATCCTAGGCTCATGAGCCATTTCATTCGGACTCAAATTTCTCGTATCATTTTCTACATTTGGAACATCAGGCCCTGCCTGCCTCACACGTCCTGGAATTGAAGGCGGTTTAAGTAATCTTGGAGGAGAATTTAGCCTTGGCTTGGCAGGAACTCCATCTCCTTCTACTTGTTTGATAGGGCCAGATGGAGATGGAGATGGTGGAGCCACATTATGTTGAGGTTTAGGTTTCGGTGACGATTCTATCGAAGGTAACTGCAAGCATATTTTAATATACCAGAAATAAATGTCAATGTTATGTGGAAATCTTTAAAAGTAAATCATAGTAGAGTAGATAATTTTTAATGGTAAAGTACCCGGTGCTTTGAAGGATTTGGCCCCTGCATTAGTTTTGCACAATCAGGGGTAGCTTTTGTAGGTGCAATAGTTGGTGCCTCTAAATTAGGCTTCAAGCTAGGGACACCAAAATTGGGTTTGGGAATTTTGGGAAATGTCTCTGTATTTGTTTTCTGGACTGACACGCCGCCAGCCCTTATGCGATTGCCTCTCATGGGAGAACTTGATTCTCTAACTTTTCTGTCTTTTAATGCCGTCATTGTATTCTTGAATGTTTTTTGTTGCTTATATACAACATTAGAATGGTGTTCACTAAGAGATGGCTTCACCACCTCTTGCTCATCTGCTTTAGCATTGCCATTGCTGGAACCATTTCCTTCTTCACTAGGCAGGAGATGCTCAGAGCCACCATCATCATCAATTGATCCTCGATCCGTCTCAGTGGTTTTGTTACCACACTTTGGCCCTGCTTTTGCAATGTTTCTCTCATTTGACATCAAACTATCTTTGTCACTGCTCAAACTGCTACTGTTTCGACTTTCAGGCCTATTTTTTTGAGGATCATGGAAAACTGCAATTGGCTTTTTTGGAGAACAGGTTGTTGGAGGACAGAAAGATGGACGATATTGATCAACATAAGGTTGCAAATAGGGGTGCTTTAAGATCTCAGATGCCTGCGAAAAATATAAAACGAAATTATTTGGGATGAGCAATAAGAGGAAACCACCTTTCTTGAAAATAAAGTTAAGTCTCTCAATAAAGGCTTACTGTTAGACGATGCTCAGGATTTTTTCTCAACATGCACTTTATCAGTGTTTTCCTGTATGTATACAACAAAAAGACTTGAGCTTTTACTCAATTGCAACACAGACCTTCGGTTTTACCTAAAATTAACCTTTTTGGACCTTCATAAATGAATAGCAGAAAAAGCAAAAGATAAATAATTACACATGCATTTTTTATTTTATTTTTTCTAACAGATAGATCTCAAATTCATATTCATCCAAGAAGCTTATTAAAAACCATGGGCATTCTTGACAATAAACAAAACTTAAAGTGGCGCAGCAAATTCAGCGTATAACAACGTGCTTCCACACAAGCACATGTGTGCATACTAGCAACTGCATCTTCCTGCCATACTAGCCTGACTTCACCAGGTTAGTATGAGTAATCACTGACTTTCTGTTAACTAATTAAAAGGGAAACTTACAAGGATGGGGAATAACAGGAAGGCAACGGGCCAATAGAGGAACGATTTATCTTGCTGATCAATCCAGCCATATCCTGAAACAAGATTTACCAGGCTTATCAAGAAAAAAAAAACCATGATAATATACCCCCACATACATAAATATCTATATGATGGTGTAGAGAATCACGTGAAGCATAACCAACAGAAAATACCCAGCAATTCTAATTAAGAAAAATTCTGGAAATGTCTGGAAACTAAATATGATGCAGTTCCACTCCACTAAAGAACATTGGTAAAGACTGGCTGCAAAACAAGCATAACGGTAGAACTCCAGCGCGGATATCAGGATAACTGATAACAACCAAAATATAAGTCATAGTGATTATTCTTGTGGTAGGTGGTAGCTTTGCAAAATCTGAAACTACCGCAGTAGTCTAATTGTTCGACTGCCCCTAGTTTTTTGTGTTCTGTTCCTTCAAGACCATTAATGCAAAAATAACCTATCTTTCTTGCTGCACTAAATTTAAAACCTTGGTGCAGAAATGAGATATTATGTTCATATCTAACTTTATGATAATGCATTAAATGAATTCACATAAGATTACAGCATATCTGTAAAACTATGAAGTCAAAACTCAGAGGAAATCTTACAAAAGCTTTAAATGCAGGGCGATGAGCAGCCATTTCATATATACAACACCCTGAACAACAAAACTAAATTTTAGCTGCAGCAAAACCCACTATGAAAGCAACAGATTTGATTTGATCACACAAAACATATACCTAGTGACCAAACATCAGATTTGAATCCATAAGGAATATCTGCAAGCAGTTCAGGACACATGTAGTTGGGAGTTCCTACCATCTGCATACAAATATTTACAACAATTAACTAATGCTGATCATATTAATTAAAAAGGTACAAATGTCATATTATAACCTCTAGTAGTTGAAAACTATTAAAAAATGGATTCCATCCTTACAAAAATATGGTCACTAGTTGGATTCATCAATGCTGTGGAAACTTGACAGAACAGAGTTTACCTTGAATACTTACATCCTTTAAACGAAAAACATGGATTTAAAGAACACAAAGAAGAAAGCAACAAGTTCCCAATTTCAAACATACCGAAGAGGCCAAATCATCAGCTTTTAGTGTCTTAGCAAGCCCAAAATCCCCTATTTAAGTGTCAGCAAATTGCAGACAAATTCAGGATGAAGATGTAGTAATTTATCTCCAACATAATCAAATAAGGTAGATGAGCTCACCTAGGCGAACATCCTGATCCTTGGTAAGAAAGATGTTGGAACACTGTCAGCAGTCAATAAAATCCAACTTACTATATTTTCAAATTGAAGACCAAATCATCGGAGGCCACACGGTTCTTTTCAAATAAGTAATACCTTGAGGTCACGATGTAATACAAAATTGGAATGCAGATATTCCACTGCTAAGAGTAATTGAGCGAACCACTTGCAGAGCTTCTGAGCAACATCAAACACTTCCAATGTTAGATAAAAAAAATCCAAGATTTAGGAAAATCAAATATATCTTTGCATCCATGAGACAAGAAATACCTCCTCAGGAAAGTACACTCCGTTTGATTTTTTCATCAGAGCAGCCCTGTTAAAGATTTGAAGAGAAAACAAATACAACAAAATTTTAAGTAATTGGGCATGTACAATTTCTTAACTTCTACATAACACTGCAAGTTCATAGGCATGAAGTATAAACCATAGGTATTATCGGCGACTCACATGTCTCCACCTTCACAGTATCCAGTAACAATGCAGACAAAGCAGCCCTGCAATACAAGTAAAACATGCTTAGCTGCGTAGAAAACACATATAATTCAAGTAGTTCTAGTTTACAACATATTGCAATTACCAATAAAAATTGTTGAAAGAAATTGAGAGTACTAATGATCATAGCATACAGAAACTCAATAAGGCGTCTCAGTTCACCTTCTCAACCCAAGCCTCCTTGAATTCCACAATGTAAGGGTGCTGGACTCGAGCAATAAGAGCCATCTAGAATTCCCAATAGGCTACAATGGTCAAATCTTCAAGCATAAGGCAAATCAACAGCAACCAAGTGCTAAGAAAAAAACCAAAACCCAAAAAACAAACCCACCTCTTGATGTGCAGATCTTCTGCACCGTTCAGTCTGCCTCGCAAGCCTGATTTTCTTCAACACGTATCTGCAGCAAAAACAACACAACCAAACGAAGCTTCGGTTCACAAAACTAAAAAATTTGAAATTTTGAACCTACCCCATTACAGTGTTAGCTAAATTGAGTAGACTCAAGAGACACACACACATTAAAAGAAAAAAAAAAAGGACTAATACTTCTTCTTCTCTGCTTTGTGATGAACAAGAATTGCAGCTCCAAACGCTCCCCTACCGATCTGCTCCATGATCTCGTACTGATCCATGCGAGAACCCATTGCTAGCTCTTGAACCACCCAATACCCAGTTGCAGATTCTGCAATAAAATCACCTTTTTCTTTCTTTCTCAGGAACCCATGATCGTAATTTGCGTGTTCTACATTAGTGGGAAGCAATGGAATCACGTGGAAGGGTGGTTTCCTGCAATGCGGTGCTTTGGCTACACTCAAAACTCTCTCTCTCTCTGTATCTCTTTCTCCGTGTGTATGTGTCTCTGTCACCCTAGCATAATAATAAGGATAATAATGGTAACAATGATGGCGTAGGAAAGAGTAATAATTCAGCGCAGAATTGCAATGAAGAGGTTGTTTTTTTTCTTGTCTGAGACTCTGAGATGTTCTAGAAGCATTAAAACCAGACACCGAGTTTGGACCATGTAATATGTAACACACACACGAAGCTGAAGAGAGTGGAAGAGGTTAGGGAGAGAGAAAGAAAGAGGAGAGAGATGGCTATGATATGAGGATGGAGTCATATGCCGACAGTCACAGACGGTCTACCACCACCTTCCTTCACTGGTCACAGCGTTGAATTTTTGGTATTATATTTCATTTTCAGTTTTTTTGTTACCTTCGAAGTTCAACGTCCATTAATGGCGATAATAAGAAATTTCACTTATTCATGCAGGTTGAACTTCTATTTTGGAACTTATTTTAATCCACAGCTGTGAATGAAAAAAAGGAAAGAAAATACTTGTCGTAAAATATTGTTATGAATTTCATTTTCCTTTTGTTATGCATGTAGCTCGAGAAAAAATGTAGGTACTCTAAATCTTAGAGTTAAAAAAAGATTTTAAAAAATTGTATTTTGAATTATTTAATGTTCATTGTTTTAGTAATTATATTAAAAATATAATTATAATGAGAGATGGTAATAAGCTACAAAGTTGAAAAGTTAAATATCATGAATTTAGAGATGTCTAGGGTTGGAAGTGAATCGAACTGAATTCAAACTTGGCATAACTTAGTCTTAGCTTATTAATATTAAGCCGAACTCGAACTCGGGTTTGAACTTAAAGTAAGCGCAATTTCTGCAGGTTTAGCTACTAGATCTTTCGTCGAGATTGAGCCCAGATAGCTCACAAACTACTCAAACTTAATGAAATAATTCAAGTTAAATATAAATTAAGCCTTTTAGCTTAATAAATTATAAGATATTTAATGATAAGAACATAAGCTTAAAAAGATAATTATAATGAGAGATGGTAATAAGCTACAAAGTTGAAAAAGTTAAACATCATGAATTTGGAGATGCCTAGGGTTGGAAGTGAATCGAACCGAGTCCGAACTTAGCATAACTCAGTCTCAACTTATTAATATTAAACCGAATTCGAGCTTGGGTTTAAGCTTAAAGTAAGCCTAATTTCTAAGCTCGAGTTTAGCTTACTAGATGCTCGTCGAGATTGAACTAGATAGCTCACAAACTGCTCAAACTTAATGAAATAATTTAAGTTAAATATAAATTAAGCCTTTTAGCTTAATAAATTATAAGATATTTAGTGATAAGAACATAATCTTAATAATAACAACAACAACACTAATAATAATAATAATAATGAAATATAATTATATAATTATATATATATTGAGTTAGCTCCAAAGCTAATAAGTCAAATATAGTAAAGTTTGGCTCATTTAATAAATGAGTTTAAATCTCTAGATCAAGCTTGATTCATGAATTCATGTTCCTAACTTATCGAAATATTAATAAATCAAGAAATAATTTACAGCCTAGTTTAACTCACTTCCATCTCTAAAGATACCCATAACAATTTCTTGCCTAAAAAAGTGCTTTTTTTTTTTTTTTAATAAAAGTTGTTTTTGAGTTAATTTCATACCTTTTCATATTCTCTTTCGAGAAAAAGGATGGATGAAAGGAAACAAAAATGAAATATAACATTTTCAGATGATGAAAACTGATGTTTGATTTTTGAGTGAATGTTGGGTGTGATTATTTTTTTTGGGCCCCGGTTCCTCCCAGAAGAGAGAAAGAGAGAGAGAGAGAGAGAGAGAGAGAGGGGGGGGGGGGACATCACGATATGTGATCAAGCTTATAATTTTTTGGTGCTGATCAAGCTTATAATTAATTTGGCATAGGTTTAACTCTTCAAGATTTACGTAGGATGTTTAAGTTGAATTTCAGTAATAATTTTATTTCTTCCTAATTAGTTTAGAAATTTGCACATTCCAAGTGTATAAGGAAAATGGTGACATTTTTATTTTTATATTAAGGTTTTAATATTTTTATTAATTAATTATAAAAATATAAAATACTTTTCCGTTTTTTAAATATCAAAACAATACGAATGCCCGTTTGTGTATTCCTACCAGTAATTCACTCAGTTATTAAATATTTACATCTTTACATCTTTAATAATAGTCCACGGTATTAAATATGATTAATAATCAATTCAATATAAGTTTTATTACCGTCACATAAAAATAATTTTATTACTTTGTACATTTAATTGAATACATAATAAGAAATATATATTTATTTTTTAAAATATTTTTTTAAAAAAAAATTTAGATAGATTTGACACGGATAGATAAGCATTTACAATAAACTTATAAGATTACTTATTAATAGAATTATTATATCGGAAGTCGAACTCACGTAGTTATAGGATATAAGCACATTCTTTATTAACTTTGCCCAACTCTCATTGGCTTATTTTTCAAATTATTAATGAATATTACTATATGTAAATGCAGATAATGTATGGTCAGATTTGGTGGGATGTCATAAACGTGGTCCTATAATCCATTGCCACTGCCTCGATTAACACGTGCCTATACTTTCTTTTTTTCTTTTTAGCTGGGGGCTTGCTGAAGCATGATCCATGATCCACGAAAGAAGTGAATCAAATAAATTGGCTGCCTACAGTAAATAACAGCACAGAGCAATTTGATGGCTTATATTGAAGAGACCCCACTCATGACACGAGAGAGATACATCGTGTTGA
The DNA here is from genome assembly GCA_031439585.1 of Pterocarpus macrocarpus. Lineage (NCBI taxonomy): Eukaryota > Viridiplantae > Streptophyta > Magnoliopsida > Fabales > Fabaceae > Pterocarpus > Pterocarpus macrocarpus. The sequence continues at coordinate 7,057,167 of CM062517.1, forward strand.
AAACAGCACATAGGACAAGCTGGAACCAAAAAGACGTATATCTATGCAATGCACATGTTGGTATATTGATCTTTTTCATTTAAGAAATAGGGTAGCACCAGAAATTTTGGGTCCGGGAGCAGTCTGATTTCTTATTAAAAAAATATGAAAAATATTATGTGTATATATATAGTGTGAACCAACACAATATTCCACACCCATATATATAAATAATATAACTCAAAAAATATTCATCAACGATGCAACCAAACCAAGTTATGTGTATCCATCCCCCAGAAAAAAGTAATGTGCATATGTGGTAACCTAACATCCGCTGAGATTGTATAAACTACCAACCATGAAACATGAATTCAACCCTAATCCGCAATTAATGATATAAACTTGCGAAGGTGTTGGCTTGCTTATATAGCAGGCAAACTCCTCCTATAATTCATAGTTCACAGTAAAACGCCATGTCCTAAGCAGGTAAATTGATTAATCCAAGTTGGAAGGTGTACTTGGAAGTTATATATGGTTTTGTTTTAGGTCAACTAAACTCCAATTGATTAAAAAAAAAACTCATCTATAAAATAAAATACGGACCGGACCAGTTAATCATACTGGGTTGATTGAAAATCAATCCACGAACTGATGTGATCAACTCATAATATTTTTGTGCATGCTACATTTTTTTTTCTTTTGGAAAATTGAAAATTAACCCATTAATTTTACTTAGTATAAACACATATAAATGAAATATATGTTTATAAAATTAAAAATATTATAAAATTATAATTTGAATCTAATTCAATCATTTTAAAATCCTAAAAATATTAACATCCAAACCCAACTATTCCCAACGCCATTTTTACATCTACGTAGGGGTTCGGACAAAAGAGAAAAGTCCTCTCTTCCCTAGAAGCGATCATACCCAATCCACATTCTATACGGACATCTGCATGGCATATATATAGTAATAATGATTTGTCTCATTTTTCTTATTTGTTTATTTTTTGGAATAAACTTCTTTCTTGTGTAGTAGTACTATAAAGTCTTAACTTTCTATCAAACTCACAAAACTAAGGAACAGAGAATAAGCCAACCACAAAGTCATACAAGTTGTGTGGCCTTGATGAAAAATAAGCTATAATGTGTTTAGATTATCTTATTTCAGATTTAAAATAACTTATAATAAAAAAAAATTTGAAATAGCTTTTGAAAAATAAGCATTTTCTATACGTACCTTACACCATTGGTTTTACATAGTAGAGTTAAGGGAAATGGAAAAAGGGATGGACCAAAGAGGATTGAACCTCTGATGCAAGGTGTTTAAACCATGATGCAATAAGGACCGGACTGACTATTCAAGCTTTGTTTTTTTTGACAGAAAAAAAATCTACTCTTATTTCTCCAACTTTTCTTAACTTGAGACTGCTCCTTTTTATTTTTTTCAAAATAAAAAATCTGTTTTATTAATTCTCTTTTCCTTCACCAAGCAAGATAGTGGTAGGTGGATATGGCAAAGGCTATATCATATAACTTTTTTAATGGGTCAAATATTGTATATTTTTTATGGATAATATTTTCCTACATCTCCAATGAAATTCATGAAAAAAAAACTTGAAAACTTATATACATATTCTATAGTCTAAATATTTGGAGAACCATTTTTTATATAAAATTTTAGTGAAAAAATGATATTTTTGATAAAATTTAAAAATTATGATATTTTTTTCTCTCTCTTCCTTTTTCTTCTTTTATCTTTTTTTTTAATTTTTTCTTTTTCCTCTCTCATCCTTTTCCTTCTTTTATCTTTTTTTTTCTCTCTTGTCTCTCTCCCTTCCTCCTTCTCCTATCTTTTTTTATTTTTAATTTTTTCTCTCTCCCCTCTCTTCCTTTCTCTTCTCTCTCCTCTTCCTTTTTTCTTGCTTTTTCTTTTTGTCATACTCACACATAGGGCTCGAAGTGAGTCAAGTCAGCTCATAAGCTATTTCTAACTCGATTTGTTAATAGCTCGATAAACTAAGCTCATGAGCTTATGAGCCGAGCTTTGAGCTCATTTATTAAATAAACCGAGCTTGAGCTTTGTTATATTCGACTCAATAGCTCGTGAGTTGGCTTGATATATATAGATGTAAATTATGTTAAAAATAGGCTATGTATTTATAATAAAAAAACCCAATTTATATCTAAATGAGTCAACTTGTGAGCTGGCTCGAGTTTGATGAATTTTTAGTGAGCTGAGTTTAAACCTTAAAATCAGGCTCATTTGTTATTGTGCCGAGCCATGAGTCGAGCTCAATACCATTGAGCTGAGCTTAAGCTATGCCAAGCTTAGTCTCGATTCGACTCACTTCCAGCCCTACTCACACATACAAACAAAACATACACTCACACACACACACTATAGCACACATACACACAAAAAGAGCATATGAGACAAAATATAATAATAATAATAATAATAATAATAAAATTGGAATTCAGTTGACAACATGACGGATTTTTTTTTTATTAATTTTTTGTAATATGTTAATATGAATAGCAAATTTACTTTTTATTGTTTTGTGGAATTTGTCTGCGTTTTTGGTGAATTGCTTTACAGTACTATATTTTTCTAATTTTTTCAAAAAATTTATATCTCACTAATTACTTTACCCAAATCTCATATAAAAAAATCCATCGACGTATTTTTATTTTTATTTTTTTATTTTTTTCCCAAATTATTGAAAAGGCCAATCTGCCAGACCTGATGCAAGCAATTTATGTAAATCTCAAATTGGACTTGTACTCATGGCAAAAGAAACTGAAAGGTCATTTTGTTGGATCTTAATGGGGATCGAAGCCCGTTAAGGAAAAATATGTCCTATCTATTGCCTTAAAAAATCCCACCAAGAAGAAAGACACCCAAAGCCTAATATGGAAACTATCAGGATAGGGACCAAAAAAAACACTATCAGCATCAAGTCTAAAAGAAGACTAAATATGCTCAATTAACATTTATGTATTTTTGGTCGGGGGAGGGGTGAAGTGGGTTCCTCAACCACTTCCTGACAGAGGCAGGTTCGAACCCAGGTGTAGTTCTTTAGAGGCTGACAAATTTGGCGGTTGATCCACAGCCTCAACCACGCTCAATTAACATTTTAAACCTTTTAAAAGGTTGCTTTTGGGCGTTGTTCCTTCGTGAAGCCCTGCTGTCTTCCCAACTTGTGGGCTGAGTTGCTTTGCCTTGAGTCTTTCCTCACCAGTATGTTGGGCTCTCTGTTTTTAATGAAACTCCTTTTCATGACCAAAAGGGTTTTAAAAATGCAAACTTCAATTTTTGGTCAAATATCTCGTGAAACTTCTTTACAATAACATGCAATTATATATATATTTATATAATAGCAACAATAAACACAAACTCAAAATTATTGGGCAGTACTAAGGCCAGACAAAGCTAAATATCGTCCAATATGTTGATGATCATCAACATCAAGGGATGGGAACATGATAGAGCAACTGAACAACTATTCATGTTGCCTGTTGGACAGAATTCTCAATTGAGTAGTTATGTTATTTTTTTGGTACATTTGAGTAGTTATCTTATATAAGCACAGGATGAAACATAGAGGACTAGTGAAAAAAGGGAAATTGTAGGGACAAACGGATAAGAATCCCACTCCCCAAACCCTCTAGAAGGGATAGAAAAATTAAAACAGTAATATTATTTGCATAGGAAAAACAAAAAATGAAAAAAGAATGTGTCATAAAACTCTCATTAACCCATTTATTTATACCTCTTTTCCCCTTCACATTAATATAAACCTGAATTTCTTCTGTGACTATTGGGGTTTATGGTATGGTAAGGATGTTCAAAGGATTGGTTGGGTTAGATTAGATCGGATCGGAATCTGACCCAATTTTGTGATTGGGTCTTTTATTTGAATTTAAATTCGATCCGATAATGATTTGATTAATAATTGGGTCAAATCGAGTAAATCCGATATTTACAAAACATGTAAAGATTTAAATTTTATATATAATAAAATCATAAAATCTAGAAGTAAAATCAAAATTCTAGAGATATTTTAGAATATATATTTCAAAACAAATTATATATATAAAAATAACATTATGTTATGTAAAATATATTGATTGAAATATAAAAATATTAAAATTTATCACTAATTTTTGTAAAAAATAAAACTTTTAAAAAAGTATTTAACTTTGGGCCGAATTGAGCCAACTCGAAAAATGATCCAAACTCAACCAAAAAAATACATCTGATCAAATTTTACAACCAAACCTGATCTAATAAGCTTCGGATTGGGACAAGTTAGCAGGCCGAGCCTGTCACGTCATATTTATGTTCAAAATGATTCTCAAATTCAGATTGTCCACGTTGAGGAAAAGAAATGGATAATGGATAATAATTAAATATACCAAAAACGAATTTAGACTACAAATCAAGCACGTTACAAGAGGATGACCATAGCTAGGAAACATCTTTTTCCTTTGAGTTCCAAGCTGATTGAATAGCAAGAAACAGTCTAATGCTAAGAAGGTCCTAGAAACTTGACTCCAGCCAGCCACCATCGCCTCCAACTTCATGACAGCCAAACAAACCTTGATTGCTGCTACTTTTAAATAAAAAAAACACCATGGGAGAATTCACATTAAAAATAAGAAAAAAGACTAGAAGATAATTATTATAATTCCTATAATATTAGTATTAATTATATTACTGTTATTTTTTTTAATTTTTGGCCGCCTTATTTGAATAATTTCCTCAAAGATTTTCTCGGTTACAGCTTATGCGGGCTGGCAAATGGACTGAGTCATCAATTCTTCAACACGAACACATGAATATTATTTTGGAGTATTTTCTTTTTCCATTTTATTTTTCCAATATTTTATTTTGCTGCATGCTGAGATGGTGGAAGATGCGCGAGTTCGTACCTAGTTGACCGCATTTGCCTTTTGTGTTGATCGTTTGTTGTATGTCCAAAATCAAATCTTGACATTTCCCGTTGATGATTCAAGCAATGACGTAACCAACGTCTATATTAGTTGTTGCATTGTCTAGTTCTTCAAAACAGAACAATCAGCATTCAGCACAACGTTAACTTTAATCAAAGTAAAGCGAATCACAAGCAAATATTTCACAATGGTGGATCAGAAGAGAGTTGTCATCGTTGGAGGTGGTGTTGCCGGTGCCGTCCTCGCCAAGACTCTACAACACCATGCCAACGTAACCCTTGTTGATCCGTAAGCACTCTCTTTGTGCTTCAATCAATGTTCCTTTTCATGTTGTTTGTTTGAGTTTCTAAACATAATTCTTATTACAGTTTAGCTATTTTTAATTCACTACCAACTCTTTTTTTCCTAATGTAATAATGTTATATTTGTTTCTTTATTTCAAATTGAGGTTAAGTGGCTTTGATGATCTTGTATTAGAGTCTACTCTACTTCTATTTAATAATAAAGTGACATTTCAATTTAAGATTTTTCACTCGCTTATACTTTTATCTAAAATATTATTTTATTATTAGATAAAACACAGTCCAACATAGTGCGTGCTCCCCATTTTCAAGTATTGATATGTTGTCAAATATTTATTGGTTACTAATTTTGAGAAATCTTTTAAGCTACCAGTATCTGAATCTTCTTTCCCTTCACCTAACTTCCCACCTTTTCAAGTGCCATTATCTTTTGTAATATATGTTATGATGTGAGAACCACTAAACTATGCATGGTTGTACTGATTGAGAGCTACTGAAATCAGGAAGGAGTATTTTGAGATTCCATGGGGAAGCTTGAGGGCAATGGTTGAGCCATCCTTTGCAGAGAGGACAGTGATCAACCATAGAGATTACTTCAAGAAAGGAAACCTTGTTACATCCACTGCTGTCAGCATAACTGAAACTGAAGTCTTGACTGCAGATGGCCATCATATTGCCTATGATCATCTTGTTATTGCCACTGGCCACACAGAAAAACCAATCACCAAAACCAGGACAGCGAGAATTGGCCAATACAAAGCAGGTAACATTTGAGGCTAACTTTCTATCGAGAGGTGTAAACAAATAACTTTGCAAAGAAATATCTTAATTCAATGTTCAAACTATAGCAAAATTAGTCATTGAAGGATCAAGTTATATAATAGATTGTCAACATAACTGATTGAATTATGACCTTGTGGCTATCTATTTCGTTTGACTTGTTCATAGGCTTTGAATAATGTCGTGAGTTTGTCATCATTCATCTTCGTCCAACCATATAATAAATTGCTATTGCCCGTTTTGGATTATGTTGTGTGAATGATATTCTAGGTAGACCAATTTCATTTTAGTGATGGGGGTTTTTTCACACTGACAGAAAATCAAAAGATAAAATCTGCACGTTCCATTCTGATTGTTGGAGGAGGTCCAACTGGGGTTGAACTCGCGGCAGAGATTGCTGTTGATTTTCCAGATAAGAAGGTTACTGTAGTGCACAAAGGATCGAGGTTGCTGGAATACATTAATCCAAAAGCTTCTAGGAAGACTTTGAAATGGTTGAAATCAAGGAAAGTTGAGGTTAAACTAGAGCAATCAGTGGACTTGGACTCCAACACAGATGGACGGTATATAACTTCTCTTGGAGAGACTGTCCAAGCAGATTGTCATTTTCTGTGCACGGGGAAGCCACTTAGTTCAGCATGGCTTAGAGATACATTTTTAAAGAATGACTTGGATGTGGATGGAAGGATCGAGGTTGATGAATATTTGAGAGTCAAGGGCCGAAGCAACATTTTTGCAATTGGAGATATTACAGATGTTCAAGTAAGTGCTAACCAAAATAAGTATACTTTGGCTTTTTTTTTTTTTCTTTTTTAGGATATTAATTTGCATGCAGATTGCAATCCTAATCAATGCTATGTTGTCTGATGTGAAATTTAATCTACAGGAAATCAAACAAGGGATGTATGCACAAGCTCATGCTCAACTGGTGGCAAAGAACCTAAGGCTATTGATAGAGGGTGGAAAGGAACATAAGCTGGGAACTTACAAGGCACAGCCACCAATATCTATTGTTTCACTAGGAAGGAAGCATGGGGTTGCACAGTTCCCATTCATGACAGTCCTTGGAAGATTTCCTGGCATGATCAAATCAGGAGACTTGTTTGTGGGGAAAACAAGAAAAGAATTGGGTCTCAAAGCTTAACTTGAGACTATGATCAGTGGTGTGGTGTGGTGTGTATAGAATTATGTAACTTTTCTTGTTGCAGCTAGTGTGCAAGTCTAAGTTGATTATTTGTTTACTTTGAGTTTGTTTTCAGCCAAATAAGAATGTACCTGTTGTAATTCTCAATAGTTTTGATGTTGTAAGTGCTGTATCATATGTAATTTTTGTGTCATGGGAGTCGGGGGATACAAGTTTTTCCATTAAAACAGTTTAGTATTTTGTATTTTGGTTTGGGTAAATTTGATTGAGTGATGAGATTGGTTGGTTTGTTCCGATATTCGATACTCTATATGCCTCATATTTGGATTTTGTTTCTCCAATTATAGTCTATTCCTCTCTCATCCACCCAACCTGATTAACAGATGGATAAAATCTTATGTGCTATACTGAATTATCCTTTTCATAGGAATAAGTCATTAAGCTGTAATGTCAAATGTATACATAATTTTTTCATTTTTTAAATAGATATCCATTTGATTAAGAATTAATGGCAATAGTTTACTGACATAGATTTTTCTTAAAGGTTATATTTAACAAAATACGACAAGATGGTTAGGGGGCACACATTGAACATTATTTGCTTTCCATAATTTATTTTTTTGGGTCTATAATTTTTTTTTTCCTTTGGTATTCTATTTGCTTTCTGTTCTTCTAAGACTGCTACGCGCTTACTAGATTTAAAGCCCAAAGTATTCAGTCAAATACATCTTATCCTTTGATTGCCAAAAAAATATATATATATAATGTTATTTGTATATATTTTATGAATTTATTATGGATAATATAAAAAGAGAAAAACAAGTGATAGGTTTATAACTTTTTCTTTTTCAAACCTACCACCACCAAATATATTTATCTTCTTTTGTGTGTTTATAACGAATGGATAAAATAAGAACTAATTATATTTTTCAAAAGCAAATAGGAATTATTTACTATTTTATCCATTTCTTAATAATTTTTCATAAAATTTTCATTTGAGTTTAGTAATTTAGTAGAGAAAAACTTGATTAACATATAATAGAAAGGTAGAGGTAAGACCTAAAATTAAAGATAAAATATAATAAACAGAATTAAAATTCTAACAAACTAAGTATTTAAATCCTAACTAAGATAAGGTATCGTTCTTGATTTATCACCCCTCTTCAAACTGGATGTTGCCTTGCAAAGACCATGTTTGGATAATGATGGCAGGAAAAACGAGTGATAAATTCAGATCACGGTAAAGGCGAATAAGTTGATCTTGATTAGAAGGCAGCTTACCAATAACAATAAGATCATCACACTTAGTCTTGAAATACTAGATATAGTCATGAAACACATATTGGAGTATCAACCAAACCTTTTGAAAAAATCTTACGTCCATAGCAAAAGAGTGGGAAGTCTTCAATAAGATGACTTGTGAGTTATATTCAAACAAAATAAAAAAAGATATGCTGGTGATAAAAGCCAAAGATGAGATGATCAAACCTCTTGTCTGGTTACATGTACATCCGATAGGAGGATTATTGGGAAGGGCGTCGGAGTTTCTCCATTAAAAAAGACACCAAATATTTTGGTGTTTGATTTGGTGTTAACCATAAAAAGGTTCTGTACTATGAAGACGTTTTGAATAAAAGACTAGTTGAACTCAAATATAAATCATATCAGGAAGTTTATTATATAGATAAAGAGGTTATAAAAAAATAATAAAATAGGAGATGAAATCAACAGATAATAAGAAGATAAGAGTAAAATCTAAAACTAAAGATAAGATATAATAAATAGAATCAAAATTCTAACAAACTAAGTATCTAAATCCTAACTAAAATAGTATGTCATCCTTATTTTATCACTCTTTTCTTAAAATTCTTACAATCATAATTTAAAAAAAAATTAAATTTTTATTTTTTTTCGCTCTGATTGTCCTCCAAAGAAAGGGATAACGTCTATGTCTTAAAAGGCAAAAGCGTCTTCTTACTGCAAATGCATCTTTACCTCGATGAAAATCTTACTTTTGTGCATAAGATACCCAGAACCACATCAATCAGTCATTTCATCTTTTCTTGCATGACTTCATGTTGTCATTAGATAGAGACAGTGAATTCAAAACCAAAAATGAAATGTTCCATTGCCACTCTGTTTTCTGCCTAGTCGCCTTACTCCCAATGGTACAACCAATCATGACTACTTTTACCTTAAACTTCTAGTACAGGTACCTGTAACGAGAGAAATGTCTGAACATGCCACACTTCCAAATATTAGAAGAATACACATCCGTTAATATGGAAAACATATATATTTTTTATACTATACTGAGTCTTTAGGCTCTTTTTTTTTTTTCATATGGAATTTGTGAAAAATATAACTAGAATATGGTATTTTATAACTATTTAATGAAATATAGTGTGCTTATTAGAGTTTTGATCAACTTTTTACAGCTTTCAAAGAGAGAAAGTCTACAATTAATCAAGTAGAATTTTGACCAACTTTTTCCAAACATGAATGGAACTCGCCATTGTGCAGGCAGAATTTTCTTTATAAACTCATATTTCAATAAATACTTGTAAAAAATCATATTATGGTAATATGTTATATAAAAACCCATATAAAAAATAAAAAAAAATTGAGTCTTAACTATGATCTAAATTTGAGTTTTATTCAAGGGGAATACATTTTATAAACAGTTTTAATGACATAATCTTCGACACCCTTTATGAATGATTAGGAAAAAGTAAAATAAAAATTTAAAATAAGAGGTTTCTGAGTATTTTTAACCATTGATATGATAGGATATCTGAAAATATGTTCCAAAACTTTGGACAAATACTATAACTCTTTAATTAAATTAGTATTCTCTATAACAAAATAGTTAAGTGCAAGTGGCTAATGAAAAAAAAGTGATTTCGCATTGGGCAAGCAAAAAGCCATACAGCTTAATTTGCTCGGATAAGTTTGTGTAGAGTATTAAACTAGTGTAAAGACTCAATAACAAAGGAAATATACATTGTTGCGAGTTGAAGATGGCTCATGATAGAGATGTGTGGGTAAATCTTTAGTCTCGATATGAATTATTAGATTTTTTAGTACAGTACAGAGTGATCAATAGAAGAGACAAAATGTGCACTTTATAGTTGAAACACAAAAGGAAAATACACTTGTAAACTTTATCCTTGCAAATCTTCTAAGCAATTCACATAAGCTATTGAGCTCGACCTTTTTTCAATGGTCTAAGGCTCTAAGCCAATTGAATTTAACTCTAGACTGTATGACTAGATTGTGAGATAAAAGTCAGCAAATATAATCACTCTAAAACAAACAAAAAGTGTTCATGTAAACAGATTGTGAAGCAGAGAGAATCAGATATGGAGGGGCCACATCCCGAAAAGAGTTGTAGAGACTCAGAAGGGAAACATGATGTTGAGGCTGGCCATGGCATTTGGCGTTCGAATCAAACCATGTACGAAAGCATATCCCTTTTTAATTCATTTTGATTTTTGCTTTATTCAGTTTTGACATCATATTATAAGATAAAGACTACCTGCCAGGTGATTTTCAGGTGGCTCTACAGCCACATAAGACGGCGCTGCCATCAGAGAGAGCAGTGGTGGATCATAGGTGCTTCTTGCAATGATTAAACCTCCCCACATTAGTGTCTTTAATAATTTCTTCAGAAAATGGCTGCATGAGCCATCATTCAAATCCTTGAATCACAGCACTATAAAAGGGTGGACTAGGATAGCCTTCTTTGCCACCACACTTTCTTCTTATCTCTCAACTTGCATGCAAACAGTTCTCTCTATACGAGGCTTAGACTCCCCTCCAATGGCATCAAAGTTCTTCTTTACCTCTGTCATTGCACTGGTGCTTCTGTGCTTGCTTCTTATGAGGGAGACTTCTGGTTTGTCCATGTTCTTTATTCTTATTGTCACAAACTCGAACAAATAAAGTAACATGGCGTTTTGTTTTATACTTTCATTCATGTTAGTTGCTAGAGTCTAACCTTTCATACCATGTTTGTTTACTTGCAGACTGCAGTTCTAAGTATGAATGCTTTGGTGCTAATGCAGCTGGTCTCAAGGAGATTCCAAACAGGAAGGTCTATCACTCTACTACAGGCTTCTAGCATATACTCGACATATATAGTTCAAGGAAAAAGGGTTTTCTCTCTTTTTTTGTTATGTGAAGTTTTTATATGTTCATAACGTGAGAAACTTGGTTTTTTAGATCCTATCTTTCTGTTTCTGGTCTGGGATGTTCTACAATTCTATATTTCTATCTGCTTGTGCAGGTGCTTTTTGCTTTCAAGGATAAGAAAACTACCCTGAAGGCTATGCTGCAAGGATCATCAAGCATGAAGCACGGTGAAAAATCACTGAGTTGGGAGTTGAGGAAGGTTCCTTCTGGTCCAGACCCGCTGCATCATAACGGTGGCACCCCCAAAAAGCCTGAAACCCCTTAACTTACCAAAGGAACTTGCTTATGTTCGCTTGACCTAGTTTTTGTCATCAGTGTGAACAGCGTCCATCTGCTCATAGCTCGTTCAATCTGACAAATATGTAATATGTGTAGTTCTTTACTTTTGACATGCACTAGAATATATGTCAGCTTGTTTCCGTTCTTCATTTTTTGTTGAGTAATCAGTATTTAGGCCTATATAGTAAATTTCATGAATCACCATATCACAAGGCAAGGAACAAAGCTTTTGACTAGGACCAAATCACTTTATACAAAAGCAGATTTCAATGAAGTTTAACTAACTAAAACCAGTGAAATATGGCTAATACTGATTCTGGAGAAAAGGAAAGAAAGGAAGTGTGGTGTGTTTTCCATTATATATTTCATCCGCTGAAATATTATCCGGGTAGCATGACCTCTAGTGGAAGTTGTAATATTGGGTCTCAAGCAAGTGACAGAGTCACAATCCAAAAAGCACAACTTGTGGTTACAGCTCATTCATGGATTGGACAGAAACAGAACCTTTATGACACGATGTGTTTTGGCTCCTTCTTACACCCGAATACTACATAAATATAAACCTGCAGATTTCTTCTTCTGTGATAACTAACCTGGAGCTTTTATTCTCAAGTGTGTACTCATGATGGCGATGGCAAGTAAGGGAATGACAGCAATGACGTTATGCTACCAGAGGTGACGCAAGTCAAGTGCCATTTCCTTATTATCCCTATTCTAAAACCCAGCGTTTTGTAACAAAAACCAAACCCAATAAGGAGAACAAACTGTAACCGATGAGCAAATTTGGCAAAAGATATCCTCTGCCCATATTAACAAAGGGGGATAATTTTTAAGGATTTCAAATATGATACATTTCTTATTCTTCTTTAAACTAAACATTTATTAATTACCAATCAATTCATTTTTAATTTCTACATCAACTTTACAAATGAAATTATTAAATTAATCAAAAGTGGTTATTCGCAAAAGTAATAAACTATAATCTCAAGACTTAACCTGTAATATTGAACTTGTTAGTTTAGAAAAAGTTTTACTTAACTAACATTTGATCTAAAATTATATGAACAATTGTTGATATTATAAAAAGAAATTTACAAATGAAATTACAAAATGGGCATATATGCTTATAAAGGTTTCATAACATTGGCTCTAATTTTTTGGGGTTTAAGGTGATGGCTACACCTCAAGAGCCCAAGATCATACCCTTCTACGCCACTCTTCTCGACGCTTGCACTTCCTCAAAGAACTTGAAAAATCTGAAACGAATCCACGCGCTCACCATCATCTTAGGCATTTCGCCCCACGACTTCATTCGAAGCAAGCTCGTGTCTTGCTACGCTTCCTGTGCCCAGTTGCACCATGCCAACACCCTCTTCTCCTTCACAAATCGCAGACCCACTTTCCTCTTCAACGCCCTCATCAGAGCCCATTCCTCCCTCAACTCCTTCTCCCAATCCCTCTCCTTCTTCCGCCACATGGTTCTCTCCCACAAGCCCTTCGATCGCCACACCTTCCCCTCGGTGCTCAAATCTTGCTCCGGGTTATCGGCGCTAAGGCTTGGGAAACAGGTCCATGGAGCAGTTCTGGTTAATGGGTTTTCCTCAGATTTGGCAAATTCGAATGCTTTGATAAGCATGTATGCGAAATGTGGTGACTTGGGTTGTGCACGCAAGGTGTTTGACGGAATGCGTGAGAGGAATGAGGTCACGTGGACAACGATGATGGCGGGTTATGGGATGCATGGAATGTTGGGAGAGGTGTTTGAGATGTTTGATGGGATGGTGGAGGCTGGGGGGAGGCCTGATGGTGTGAGTTTCACTGCGGTTTTGACGGCTTGTAGTCATGGGGGGTTTGTGGAGAAGGGGAGGGAGTATTTTGAGATGATGGAGATGAGGTTTGGGGTGAGGCCCGGGCTGCAGCATTATACTTGTATGGTGGATATGTTGGGGAGGGTTGGGGAGGTGGAGGAAGCAGAGAGGTTGATTTTGAGGATGGAGGTTGAGCCTGATGAAGCCTTGTGGGGTGCATTGTTGGGGGCATGTAGAACTCATGGGAAGGTTGAGGTGGCTGAGAGAATTGCAGAGAGGGTTTATGGGAGGGAATTTAGTGTTGATTCTTCAATTCGAATATATGATAGAGATTAATTTTTATAGACAATATGTGATTTTCTGTGTAAAAAGTTTTAACATTGATAGTTCTGGAGGTCTAATCTGAGATGCAGATGATCAGTTAACCATGTCTTCCAAATTTATTAAGCACATCACATCTGAAACAATTTAGTTTGTAATGTTTTTAGATTAGTATACTTATGGAAGAGCACATTTGTATAGTCAATCACTTTCTTGAACTCAATTATTAGTTCAGTAAAAGAATTGTGTTATCGTGCAAGTCAATTACAACATTCAATCACCCTCATAAGATTCTTTTCCAGATAAATCCGGAACATAGCCGCATAATTGCAGATCAAAAGACAGAAGCTCCAAAGCTGCGTAAATATGCTCATTCTCCTCATGAGATTTATCACCAGCCACAAATTTGTGCATGCTGGAGCCAATCTCGATGGAGCTAAAGCCCGGTTGCTTCTGTATTCCACGGGCCTTCATTGCCCTCCTAACCTTGTTTGCACCATCCCACTTTCCAACCGCTGCATAAATGTTAGAAAGAAGCACATAATTGGAATCTCCCCCGGGATCCAATTCAACAAGATATCTCATCACATTTTCAGCCAACTCAATGTCCCCATGAGTCCTGCAAGCAGCAAGCAATGACCCTAACACCACTTCATTAGGCTTCATGGGCATGCTCTTGATCACATTCAATGCCTCCTCTAACCTCCCTGCTCTACTATAGAGATCCACTAAGCAACCATAATGCTCAATCCTCGGGGCAATCCTACGAACTCTCTTCATGTGATCAAAGATTCTTAGCCCCTCATCAATCAATCCACCATGACTACACGCTGTGAGAGCACCCGTGTAGCTGACCCCATCAGGCTCAAGCCCTTCCCTCTGCATTGAATTGAAGAAACTCAGAGCCTCATCTGCAAGCCCATTAACAGCAAACCCCACAATGAGCGAGTTCCAAGACACCAATGTTCGCTGCAGCATGCTCTCAAACACCTGACGAGCAAACTCTATGCATCCACACCGAGCATACATGTCAATCAACGAGTTGGCAACCTTAACATTGTCCCATAAACCTTGTTTCACCACAAGTCGATGCACCCACAAGCCAATACCCAGCGTGCCCAAGTTAGCACACGCAGCAAGGACAGCAATAACGGTCACAAAATCAGGCACCACATCAGCGAGCTGCATTTCACGGAAACACCCGAGAGCTTTCTCGTGACAATCTCTCTTCACAAACCCACCAATTAACACAGTCCAAGAAATCGCGTTCTTCACAGGCATTTCATCGAACAGGCTGAGTGCGCCTTCGGTATCGCCGTTTTTCATGTACCCATCAATAATGGTGTTCCAAGTCACCAAATTTCTGACACCCATTTGGTCGAACACCAACCTGGCAGAGCCGACGCGGTTGCACTTAGCGTACATGTCGACCAGCGCGGTGCCAACCATGACGTCGTTCACGTCCATGCAACCCAGTTTGTGAGCGTGCGCGTGCAATGCACCTCCGAAGGAGATGTTGTGAGATGGGTAGTGAGCGCAACCGGAGAGGAGAGTGATGATAGTGATGTTGTTGGGTTCGACACCGGCTTCTCTCATGCGCGTGAACTCGGAAGCAGCTTGGAGTAGGTGGCCGTTTCGGCAGTGGTGAGCTATGGAGGATGTCCATAAGACAGTGGGGTTTGGGTCCGAGGATTTAGCGGTATGTCTCAAGGAGATACTATAGTGTTTGGTGTTGGGGTTTGTGGGAAATTTGGGGTGTGTTTGATTTGGTAGAGGTGATGACGGTTTTGGTGGAGGATGGGGGAGTTGTGGGGTTGGGGTAGCTGTGCAAGCTGGAAGGAGCATTGTTCCTGGAATGTTTTTCATTTTTTATTTTATTTTATTTTTGTGGGGATAAACTAAGGAGGAGAACAGGACCAGGGTAATCGCAGGTTGAAATTATTTATATTATTATTTTTTATTGAAAATTTAATATGACTCTACAGTGTACATCTTAATTAGCTTGTTTTATTTTTTTGTTTTGTTTATAAGAAATTTTTTTAAGAAATGAGTTGGTTCTCATACATATTGTTTTTTATGTTTTGATTTTTGTTCTTGCAATTTTCATTGATTTTTAAATTAATCTCTATATTTTTTTAATTGAGTTTTTATAGATGTAAATATTTTTAAATGGGTCTCTGAATGCCAAGTCATAGCATTATTAACCGCGGCAAACTGTTAACTAATTTCACATATTTTATGCCAAATATCAAACTAAGTTCCTATTTAACATACTAATTGATGTTATTTTCATCTCATAAATCCACCAATCTAAAATCTTAAAAAACATTTTGACCCTACAATAACTTAGGAAACATGATCTTTCTTTTATTTTTGTTTATTCATTTTCTTTCCCATTCGTCTTATGTTCTCATCTATGAATGGTGAAACTTGTGCAAATAACTCAAGATGAAGTTAACAATAATGTAACTAGGGAATTGAGGATGATTTTATTTAGAAATGTTTAAACTTATATGGATTTAATTATAAAAGAATAAAAACTAATTTAAAAATTGCTATAAAGTGTATGAACTAAAATTTAATTTAACCATTTTTTTTCTTTTCATTGTTATGCTTTTTTGTTGTTTGCTAGGAATACTACACCTAAATATGGTGTTTAATTCTGTAGTCCTTCTCATTCGCCCCAAGTTCCATGTAATCCTCACAGGATCACTGATCTAAATTTCGGGTCTATGTCTCTTTGATTTTAATGCTAGCAATATCTCTTGGAGGATGGGATATCATGGAAAAAAAAAAATATGATCACGAACGTTTTGGGCAGGGGCGCTGGGGTTAAAAATGAACTATAATCCTATAAAGCGCGTGCCATTAATCAACATAAAGTCATGAGCCTATGACCATGTATTTATGGCCTATGGGATATAGCCTTTCTCGGCAGATATCACCATCAGCCTTCAACTCATTAACGACGGTGGTCAAATTGAAAAGGGAAGAAACCGATTAAAGATTGTTGGCAAACGTAGTATGTATTCTTTTTCCCATCTTCTAATACCACAATTTACATCGTTACATGAAAGTTTCATGTTTCCTTTTGGAGACATGACTAAAATTGAACTCGCACACTCTTTTGCTTACACTTTAGCCTATCATCAACTTCCCCACATTAAACTTTAGATCTATTTTGAGTCTTTTGACAAAAAAGTTGTCGGGTAGGAATATAACACTGAGCTACAAGTAACATGATAATCGACCAGTAGTTAGGCAGCTTCAATCAGTACCAATAAAATATAAACAAGCAAATAGTTAGGCAGCTTCAATCAGTACCAATAAAATATAAACAAGCAAAGGTTGAATTTAGCCTTGAAATTGTAGCTGTTCTTCACTTAATCCTTAAAATTAAAAAATTAATTACTTAGTCCTGAAGCTGCAAAACTTATGTCATTTTAGTCCTTACAAGAAAATGGTTCAAGGATTAAAGACTAAAATGACATACAATTTGCAATTTTAGAAATTAAATAATTAATTTTTTAATTTTAAGGATTAAAGTGAAGCATATCTACAACTTCAGAATTAAAGTGAATATTTATTCAAATACAAACATTTTAAGATGCTTCAAAGACTTGAATGGCCCCAAAACATGAAGTTTCACCATATGTTATTTATTCATGTAAGTAGAAAATAATCAGGTAACTCTTCGGCTAGAAAATTTCTTTAACATTTTTAATATGCAGCTAAGTTGTTGCTAGGCATTTGAATACAGTAATCAACCTCGTATAAGATGGATAACAGGAAACAATATATCGTATTTTTGATGAATGTATGAATTGTCACCCAGACTACCATCAAGTGGAAATTGATTCTTCTATAAAGCCAAAGATTTAAAAAGAACACAACAAAATCTCTTTATCTACATCTTCGTATAGTATTTTAATCTCCAAAAACAACACAAAGACCATAAAGAAACAAATGTATACCTTTTAGCTGCTGTAACAGAAATGGTGAATCCAACTGAATTTTATTCAAGTACATAGCAATAGGACCCCACAAATTGCACTGGGGTTGGCTCCAAATCATCGAGCATCAGCAGAAGTAAAGGAGTCAGCAAAACCAGCAGGTCTAGCTGCTATACTGCCTCTACTATCTTCAAGACTAGCAGCATAGCTAAACTCTTTGCTTTCTGCTTCCTTCCAAATTTTCAACATTTGTGGAAGTGGTCTAGTGTAGTCAATGCCAGAGTAGTAGTAATCTAATTCATCATCAACTGGTCTCCATTTCTCAGCCAGTGCAGCAAGTACATTCACTGCATGACTCATATCTGGCCTGTGGTGTGCTTCCCTCGCAGTGCAATGTCCAGCAAGTTCAGCTACGATGGATATGCTCTCAAAAGTCTCTTCAGTTGCTTCAAGAGCTGGATCAATGGCAGCCATAAGCTTTTCTTTGCTTGATTTGATTCGCCAAAACCATTCGGCCAGGTACCGGCTTTCCTCTGGCCGGCTCTCATCAAGCGCCATTAGTCCAGTCAGAAGTTCCATTAACACCACTCCGTAGCTGAACACATCAACTTTAGTGGTGATTTTCCCCATCACTGAAACACACACAAACTTAATTAGTATGTGGAGCTACATGAATCAAACAGAGAATAATGGAAGACTTAAAACAAGTGTAGAGATGTTGAGTTGCTGACACATCACATATCCATATAAGCATGATGCAATGAGCTGAACTGAACTATTAGATAAAGGATACAAGGATTATATTGCTTACAAATTCTGAAATATTGAACTCATTGAACTTATAATGAAAACCATTTTCTTATTAATTGTTTAATTGAAGTTGTGCCCTCTGCTCAAGCATGCAATAAGTCAGTAAATTCTATGTTAGTTAGTTTCCTAGGGGCATGATATAAGAGTTATGCTTTTAGTTATCAAATGAACAGAATTGTATTTTAGGAAAGAAATAGACAAGCATTTTTGACACTAGAAAGGCCAAACAAATTGACAGCAAGAGTACTACAAAAAACTCATTACATGACACTTGTTTTTCCAGAAACAGGCACACAAAGAGAGAACTTTTACACACTCAATTCTTTACACTCAGATGTTTTTGTTTTAAGAACATTCTTACTGAACACAAACAAACAACAAAAACTATGCGCTGATATGCTGAGAGATTAGCGTCATCCCATTCTTGATGCCACTAAATCATTCATTCATGCTCAATTTCCACAATCGTTTCATGGACCGAAGGAAGGTCCATAAGTGATATAAAGCATGACCATACCTGCATATTCAGGGGCAAGGTATCCAAATGTCCCAGCAAGCTTGGTTACTACAGATTTCTCACCATCAGGGGCAAGCTTCACCAGACCAAAATCTGAAACTTTTGCCCGGAAATCATCACCTAGTAGAATATTAGAAGACTTGAGGTCTCTATGGATGAAGGTCTGGCAGGCTAGACCATGAAGGTATTCAATCCCTCTAGCAACATCTAGAGCTATTGTAAGCCTCTGTGACCAAGACAAAGGTTCCAATTTCAAGCTTTTCCAGTGAAAAAGATGCTGGCTTAGAGCACCAAGAGGCATATATTCATAAACCAAAAGTCTTTCATTGCCTTCAATGGAATACCCCAACAGGGATACCAAGTGCCTGTGACGGACCTTGGAGAGAACAGCTATTTCAGCTTGGAACTCTTCCAGCGCCTTACTGCTAATAGCACCATGCTCCATTCTCTTCACTGCTATTTTTGTACCATCTTCTAGTTCACCCTTGTACACAGTTCCAAACCCACCACGGCCTAGCTCATTTTCTGAAGAAAAATCTTTGGTAACCTTGCGTAGTACTTGAACAGAAATGACAAGGTTGCCAGCATCAATTAAATGTGAGTTTTGAGTCTCACTACTGATGTTACTCAGAGAACTTGTCCCAGTCTTTGTTGATAAGCTTCCGGTGGTGTTATCGGAGACTGCAATTTTAACCACATTATCTGGATCAGATGGATCTCGGGGGTGCACCACAATGGAACTTGGAGCATCCAAGGAGGCCTTTTTCTTCTTCTTGCAGCATATGAAGAGAAAAACAACTAAAGGAGTTGCAACTGCAAAGACTGCAATTCCAGCCACTATTGCTACTGTTTTGAATCTTTGGAACTCACTTGGTTTGGATTGATTTAAGCTTGGACTCAGGCTAGGAACATGTGCCTTATGGGAGGATGAAGGAGGTGACAGGTTATGTGGTGAAGGATGTGAATTTGCGGGTGATGGGGGGCTCTCTCCATTTTCATTATCAAGAAGAGGGTTACCCTCAATATTAACCTTAACACCATCATGAAAGTTTGGCAATGGGGGCTCAAGATGGTTGTCACTTAAATCCAACAACCTCAAAGATTTCAATTCAGTAAAATTACTAGGAACTGTGCCAGTTATATTATTTCCTGCAAGCCTAATTTCAAGGAGTGAATCTAACTTAGCAAGTGAGGGACTAAGAGTACCGTTGATCTGGTGTCTAGGCAAATTGATTATAGATACCTCCTGGTTGTAATTGCAGTTTAATCCAAACCATGGCCCTGTGCTGCCTGTGCATGGTTTATTACCTGACCAATCAGAAATGAGAAATGATGGGTAATTCAGATTGTCCAAAAAATCCAGCAGTGCAGTGACTAGAGGAGCACATTCAAGCCCAGGCTTAGTTTGACAAAAGAAATTGTTATCATAAGTAAAATTGGCAGCCTTAAACTCTGGTATTGGACCCATTAGCATGTTATTGTTTAACACCAGTAACTCAAGGTCCATATGTGCTAAGGACTCAGGAATCAGGCCAACAAGTTGATTGCTATTGAGGTTGAGCTCCTGCAAGGAAGCAAGATTTCCAATATCATGTGGAATTCTGCCAGTGAACTGGTTTCCATGTAGCCAAAGCTGTCTTAGGAAAATCATTGAAGCAACAACATCAATAGGACCTGTTAACCCTCCACCTTCTTGATTATTCAACCACAAAACCTGGATAGAGGATTGAGCAAAACTATCTGGAATGGCTCCAGAGAGTCTGTTGCCTGAAAGCCTCAGATTTGTGAGGGATGGCAATGTGCCTAGAAAATCTGGCAGTGGACCAACCAAATTACAATGCACGAGAGAAAGATTGGTTAATTGCACTGATTTTTCTAAATCAGCAGGAAATGACCAACCAGCGCTTGCATTCAGTGGATTTTCTTCCAAAGACAAGACCCGGAGGCTGGTGAGTCCATCAAAGAAATCCGATGGGATGGCATCAAATGCATTGTAATCCAGGAAAGCAAATTCCAACTTTGATAATCCACTGAAAGTAGGCAACATACCACTAAGGTTGTTGCGTTGAAGGCCCAAATTGTAGAGTTCTGAGAGCTGGTTGAAGTTTGGAGGCAATGATCCTTGAAGTCCCAGATTCTTAGCCTGAATCTGAGTGACTCTATCTCCAGAGCAGAACACATAAGGCCATGAAGGAGGGCCACATGGATCATCTCCATTTTCTGGCCATTTCAAAAGCTCTGGATTCTCCAACCCTTTTCTGAAATCATTCAGAACTTTGAGATCATTTGGGTCCGTATCACCATAACATAATGTAACAATTAGGCCAAAAAAGAGAAAGATACACACTGCCATATGGCTACCTTCCATTGTTACCCTATAGAGAAAAAAGAGACAGTAATCAAGGAAGGAACTTTCTCACTAAACTCAGAACCCCATTTAAGAGAAAGATCAATGTCTGATTTCTATGGCCAAAATGAGACACAAGCTGCAAGGACTAGAAAGAGAGAAGTTCAGAACTCAGAAGATTGTTACATAAAACTGAAAAATAACATTGACTGTGAATGTGAGTGTGAAAGTGAGTGCTTGTCTGTTACTTAACTCTAACCTAGAAATAGGCATAAACAAAAGGACTTCTATTGAGAAAATGTTGAATACCTTAGAGATAAAGAATTGAAAGTTCTCAAAATCGAGACAAGGACATGGCAATGTGGAGTATCTTCAACTTCTACATTTTACTTTTCTTTTCATCAGAGAAGGAAGGAACCTCAAGCCACAGTGTTAGCCCACTCCACCAGTCGCCGGTCTTCTCTGAACCTTCCCTTCCTTTCTTTTTTTCTTTATTATTATTATTTTGCATCTTTTTGTTGATTGGCTGTGAATTATAATTAATAAATTGGGCTGTAAAAGAATGAAAGGTAGATTTAACGATAATTTTGTCGCATATGTTGGGAGTAACAAGTGGTTGATGGTGTTCCAACTGGGAATGAAGTGGGGGGTCCATGGTGGCTTTGCTTTGGATTTTTTATGGTCAGAGAGGTATGCGTAGTTTTCGAGGCACCTAAATCAGCAACACTGTGAGACGTAGTTGTTGTCTTGTTGACTTGTTGTTGGGGCAATTTACTACAAACACAAAAGAGAAATAAACATGGTGGGTACCCTATCTGGCCTATGGAATTTCCATAGATTTGTAGGCTTTTGTGATGGCGGCTCAATTTTAGGAAAGCCTCCCGCTGATTTCGGTTAACTGGATTTTTTTAAACAAAAAAACAAAGGGGGAAGGAAAATTAGAGCCAAATATAAAAAAGTTGGATTATATTGGCAGATTTAATATAATTATATTATGTATTCTTTTATTTATAGGTAATATATTGAATGAAGTGAATTAAAAGGGTGTCGAGTATAATTACACTAAATCTCAGAGGAGGTTAGTATAATTCATTCAATATAAAATATTATTAACAGTATCATGTTGTTTATATTTCTTTATAGTAAAAATTTGGCCCAAATTGAAATATTAAGAAAGCAGTTTTTATAGAGTGAATATTAGCATGTTTAGGATTAAGTTTCTCAAAGTTTCAAATGATGGTTTGAACAAAAGCTACTCTTTCGTAACTTTTTGCCGAAATCATGATTTAATGGTTGTATTTAGAGATTCGGACATGTATTATATGATGTCTTAATTTCTAAATTTACAATATCAATAAACACACACACACACACATATATATATATAATCTTAAAATAAATTAAGTTAAATTACCCTTTGTCGAAGTATTTTTCACTATATTTGGAGACTAAAGCGATGTAGTGTGGCTCATGTACTTAATCAGAGTCCACACGAACACTAATGAACTAGTTGCAATAAATTATTTGACGCATTGCACAAATTGTGTTTGTGTTATACTCATTGGAATAAATCTACAAATGCATATGCTTATGGATATTGATCCCGCAAAGAGATAAGGTGGAAGATAAATTAAAGAGAAGTTTTTGCGCCTTCTTGTACAAGATATTGCAATTTAATTAGAGGCTGGAGTTGAGTTATTAGAATTTCATAATGCGAGAAAGTTTACTTTACTGTTTACACATATATTCTCTCAACTTTAAAATTGCTATTCTTAAGGCATATAATACTTTAGTTTGGCATCCTAAGTAACTTTAGCTAGATGATACTAGTTAAGAAAGCATTGTTGAATAGTAATTATCCTAAAAGTACCTTATAAATGAACGACTTTGCATATGTATCCAGAAATAAATATAGTTAGTTTAATCATATTCCTAGCAATAGGATAATTTATCGCTTCATTAGTATAAAGCAATCCAAATTGTGTATTAAGTCAATAATTTTGATTGCGTTATTGAAATTCCTTATGTTGGTATAGCATCCAACTATGGCCTAACATCAAAAGGTACGGCACTACTGACAGGTTTAGTTGAAACATAGCTTAGATTTAAGCAAATAGAAGGATCGATGCATGAAATGAGGTGCAAGGGGTATATTATCCTCTCGTTGATACTCAACTGAGAAGACTGATCAAACTTGCTGGTGGTACTTCTGATTTTGGCTAACCAATTTTGATCCCAAATCATAGATTATTATCACGTTGGTTTTCGGCATACCAAAATCTAAGATGGAGATAGGAAAATAGCAGTTGTAATAAAAAAAAAGGGAGAGCTTATTAAAGCTACAAATTGACTGTTAGAGATTTTTAGGTATACTTAATCCATTTATTAAGTCGGATATAAGGCCTAAAGAAGAAAACAAATTGCTTGGCTCTTTCTTTAGTCTTACATACGATTAGAAGTTTCTTCTTTTGACCAAATATGTGTGAAGTGACAAAAGCATAAAAATAGGGTGTCCAACACTGCAACACAAAGATTCCTCCTCCAACTGCCAAATCAAAAGGCTTTAGCAAGACAATTGGAATCACACATACAGGAAAAGCATTATGCATTAAGGGATTGATTGGCTTATCCATTGCTACAATAACTTCCTAAATAGCAAACTATAAAGTTGCAGATCCATACAAAACATGCAAGGGTAACGCCAATTTCATGCAGCGAGTTTTAGTGTGAGAGTGTGTGGGTGATTGTGGTTTGAGTAGTGATAAAGGACGCACAAAAGTGTGATGCATACTAAAAAATAAAGAAAATGATAAAAATATTTGGACGATAGGTCCTATATAATCGTTATTATTTTTGTTCAATTTTCTTTTGTTCAGAAATTTACCAGTGCAAACAGTACAAGCATTGGTAAATTTTATTCAGTGTTTGTGCTGGTAAGTTTTGTTAAAAAAAAAAATTATCAACACAAACAATGACTTGTGTTGGTGAATTTTGTATATATATACAAAACTTACTAGCATTTGCGTTAATAAGTTTCTAGAGAAAAAAAAATTGAACAAAAATAATAATGATCATATGAGATCTATTATCTTAATTTTTTTTGTTATTTTCTTCATTTTTTCGTATACATAACGTATGCATTGCACTATTTATACATTCACCAAATATTATTTGGGAATTATAGGACTTTCTGAACCAAGCCAACTTTGCTACCAAAAATATTATTTGTATTTATAATGGGATTTACTTGATGAAATTTATTAAAATATTTTTTAATTATTGATTAAAAAAAATAAGATTCATTTTCAAATTATTAACCAAAAAATATCTTAATAAATTTCATAAAATAACTTACAATCATAGCTATGAATAAGATAACTCTTTCTTTGTATTGTCGGCAGCGCCATTTTGGCTCATTTTTTCAAGCCTAAATTATTTGAAAATATATAAAGATGTTTAGACCATCAGTGGACCCCGTGGGGCTGACATGCTGACAGTTCGATAGGTAAGTGCGGAGAAACTTGATTAATTAGTCACAGGAAATGCCAATGCTTACGTGTTGAAACTTGCGACAATCTATATCAAAGTAAGCACGCCATGACAAATTTACTCATAGCCTGCATTCCGCAGTTTCCGCATCCCCCTTAGAAAATTGGCTTGCAAAATTAAAGAATCAAGCTATTATTCTCTTCAATTTATAATAGTAATCAATTTGGATAAAAAAAAATTTATTTATAATAATTGTTATTTTTATTTATTAATATAATATTTATTATTAATTTTTTAATTTTATTCTTCATTTTTATTAATTAAAAAAATAATTATTTTTTATCATATAATAAAATCATATTTTTTATTATATAATAAAATTTAATAAAAATATTTTAATAAATCTATATCATAATTATGTATTAATTTTAACTTTTTTAATTTCTATAAAAATAATCTAATTAACAACTGTTGTGGATTAAAGGAAGTATAATTTTTAGAGTTTAAAATTAACGGCATATTTTATCTCTTAAGAATTGTGGGTATTATTAAATATAGAGGGTAACTATCTTTGCAGATATTTTAACACTGTCAGAGGAAAAAGCATAAAAGCTTGGAGGACAAATAGCGGAAGGATGGCCAAGCATTATTTGTCATCCAGCAATTTCGTGGCAGATACAATATTTAGAAGAATCACAAGAAAATATTGCTCATTATCGAAAAGTGATAGATAAAATAATCATCATAGTCACAAAAAAATATGATCCCGTTATAGTCGGATCGCTTGATGGATGTGAAAAGAGTTAGAGGGCGAAATAAAGAAAATTATATTGAAAGTACCTTCAAGACAAAAGTAAACATACGGTCTCCGAATCAAAGAGGAGGAAATCACAAGAATAAAAAAAAAAAAAAATTGAGAAGAATTGCGAATTCAAATGCAAGAGGTGCACAAAACATACTCATTTTGAGAAGAATTGCTGGCATGACAACAAGAGAGAACAAATTTCACACAAATTACTAGATGATTTGAATTATTCTACTCAACATACTAGGTGTTTAAATCATATGATATGTGAGAAAAGTAACTTTATCAAATTGGAAGAAAATATAAATTCTAAAATTGCTCTCGGAGACAACAAAGTTCAAAAGGTTGAAGGAAGATTTACAATCACAATGAGAACCAAAAATGGCCAACAAAGGTTCATAAAAAATGCATTATTCTATGTTCTAAGAATAGTGCAAAATTTGCTAAGCTTGATACGGGCTATAAGATTATCTTCAATGTTGGAAAATATTCAACCATTGATAGGAAGAACGGTCAATTAATTGTTAGAACATCTTCTATAATTATGCAACCATGGCAAAATAGTGCAATTACACCATCTCCAAGTGTTAGACGAGAGAGATCAACTACTATCATGATTTGAAAAATAAGTTTATTTGCTAGAGAGCCACAAAAGATTAAAGTAATCAAAGCCAAACAACTAAGAAAGAATGATTAAGATCAAGAACGCAAGAGAAAGATATCAAAGAGCAACATTAAAGAAGTCAAGAGGTAACATGAAATAAATAGTTACTTTCATTCAAACCATGGTTTAGAACCAAAATCAAATTCATGGTTTAATTCAAACTCAAAGCTAAACATCTATTAAAAAATAGAAATTTTAAAAAAAAAAAAAACCCTCATATATATATTCTAGCATCCTCGTTATGCTTTGTTGTATAAATAATGAAATCATCATCCTCTGCCGATATTCAATGTTCCAATGTTATCCTGCCATTAAATCTGTGTTTTGTCCTGCTTTGATATTTCATTCCAATTCTCTCGTCCATAACCAAGCAACCTTCCCCTCTGCCTGAGATATTCAGCTCTTTGTCTTTTCGCCTGATCAGTACAAATTCAGAAACTTAGTTATAAAACAAGCACCATTGGAGGTCACCAGTAACATTGAAAACATTTAAGATGGTGAAAATGCCCCCAAAGAAAAGAGAGAAAAGCAACAGCTTCAAGCTAACACCATACTTTTTGCAATCGATCTTCCAACTCATCCTTCTTTTTCCTTCTCTGAATCTCCTGCTGGTGACATACAGACTTTGCTGCTTGGCGCAATTCGTCCTGCCTTGCTAAGCGCATTTGGGCCTTTGCTAAAATGCTCAACCTGTTAGGAAGGCAATAAATTATCTCAATTAAGTTCAACAATATTAAAAAGAAATCATCTCTTTTGGGTTAAAATCATGTTACGTAACTTAGGGCGCAAGCATAATTTTTAGAATTTAGAAATAAGTTTACACTAGCAATAAGTATAAGAGTAAGAATCTGAGATATAAAATGAGATCATGTTAAATATGTCAGTGTTCATGAGTACAAGGGAATTCTTTTAGAAATATATTATTGTTATTATTATTATTATTCAACTAATTTGACCATAAAATTCCAGAAGTAAGTTTGTAAAGAGAAGTGCCTAAACAATCTCAATCCTCAAACTTAGAAAGCTAGTATAATTGAGTTCTTTGTGGAGTAATATTGGAGAGACTAGAAACACCGCTCGTTGGCAACAACTTCAATCATACATGTGCATATAAAAAATACAGGATTACAAGGCACAACAAAGAACCCTAGCAATTGAACATTAGCAAAACCCACCTTTTCTGCTCAGCAGCATGCAGCTTTGCTTCCAGTCGCTGACCAAGATATTCCGCCCGAGATGAACGCCGTGAGGGGCCTATTGGCTTTGCACGTGCCTCACTTGAGAATTTCTCATAGTATTTCTGCAGCCAAGAGAATTTCAATAAAGAGATATAAGTATACAACCAAAAAAATAAAATAAAATAAAACTACTGAAAGGAATTTCTAAACGCCCAAGATTGAAAGACGTAAGAGAGAAGAAAAGGTAACGATGAAAATGAGTTCGAAAAGTGAGATATGTAAACGTGGTGAATTTGTCCAAGAAAATATAAACAACTAAATAGACAATAAATCACTTCAATTTTAAGTTCCTAAACAATCAAACAAACACACTATTTTAGTAGAATAGAAACCTAAGGACACCTGTCTGCGGAGCTGAGCGTTGCGGAGCTTGGTCTCAATTTCCTCCACCGTGCTTGGAGACTTGCACTCCGCGCCAAGGAACCGTCGCCGGAGCCTCTTCGGCAATCTCGACGGCAACGAGAAAGAATCTTTATAGCCAGCCAGAAATTCCATTGCAATTGTTTTGAACTTGTCTTTTCGCTAAGAGTGTAACTCGCTTGTTATTATGCATATATATACTAGAAGTAAGGTGGGGTGTGATGTTAAAATTTGAGCCCAAACAATCAGCCACCACTTATGTTCATTCTACAATAGCAAATCACATTTATCGTTCATTATTATTTTTTATTGCTAATCAATGATCATTTATTTGGTCCGATGCTAATTGATATGGCAACATATTTTGTCTTACTATCTCTCTTCACAAAGCACAAATCAATTTCAAAGATCTTGATTCTCTTTTTTTCCCTTTTTTTCTTATATGTAGTTATTTCAAATTTTATAATTTATTGATTGAAGCCTACATGTATTATTAATTTTAGCTTACTATTATTACGTGTAAATTTTGAGCTTTTTTGTTTTTATTCTCGTGTAACTTTTTAGCCTGACATCTTATTTCGAATTCCATTTGATAATTTGATATTGTAGGCAACTTTTGACTACTTCTGAATATATATGATTTGCCATTTGCTATGATATATTGTTATAATCGTTACATCCGTTTATTGCTTAGAGGATCATTAGTGTATCATAGCCCCGTTTGTTTGTGATTTTACAATAAAAAAAAAAATACTTCCTTTTAAATTTTTTTGAAACAAAAAAATACTTTTAGAATTTTTAGTGTTATTTATTTATACTTTTCAAGAAAAGTAGAAATAGAAAATAATTAATTTTTTTATTTTTTAATAAATAGATAAGGAGTTACTTCTCCCAAAAATAAAAATAATAGAAAAAAAAGGATGTTGTCCCTAAAAATTGCAACCACTATCTTCCCACTTTTTACTATTATATCCTTAAAATTTAAAAAAAAAATATTACTTCTCTTTTCACTCTTATACTCGCTTACTCTCTCCTTAGCTGTAATTTTATAAAAAAAAGTTTTATATTTATTATATCTAAATAATTTAATAACTTCTAATTTTAATAAAAAATATTTTTACTATTATATTCAAATGAATAATAATTTTTTCTTTTACTTCTATTTTTATTTTTATTTTTATTTTTTTAAAAAATACTTCTCCTATACTCTTAACCAAATGGGCCATAATTCAATTCACAACTATACAACTTAAATTTTAAATTAATCAATTATAATCGTTAAATCATCGTGGGAAGCTCAATATGTCGGTGTGTTTAATTGCCATTAATTTTATCGACTAGGATTATATCTGACTTACATAATTTATTGATTTTAATGCTTTATATTTTATTGATATAGTTTATTGATCATAATTACTATTAGTTATAATTGACATGATTCATTAATTTTAATTACTGTTAATTATATTTAATATGATCGATCTTAATCACCATTAGTTATAATTTATATGGGTGTCCAACAACACTGCAACTCAAAGATTCCTCTTCCAACTGCCAAATCATAAGGTTTGAAGTAAGCCAATTGGAATCACATATAAAGGGAAAAGCACTATGCTTTACGGAATCGATTGGCTTATCCATTGCTGCAAAAATTTCCTGAATAGCAAACTAAAAAGTTGCAGATCCATACAAAACATGCATGTGTACATGAGAGAGTGAGAGTGATCGAGGCAGATACAGCACTTTCTTAATTGATGGTATCAAAGTGATCGAGAAAAGGGGTTGAATCAAGCACTAAACTGGATTAAATTTTATGCAACTTAAAAAATAGATTAAAATATTCACATAAAATTTATTGATCGATTAGGAGATTTTCTTAAAAAGTCTCCTGATATCTCAGGAGATAAACAAAAGGTTCCTTTACAAATAACTTTCCAAACTTATAACAAAGAATACTATTTGGTAATAGCTTAGCCTCTATAAGCTCACACCAAATATACAAATGAGATTCTTCAACAACAAAAATCTCATAACAAAGAAACTCAAAAGAATAAATGATCACTTACAATAACAAAGTTCTCAAAGAATTGCTCACAAACAAAGTTTACTTGCAAGGTTTTTCCACAAACAAAAGCTCACAAGCACTCGAGTCTTTTACAATACAATATAAAACTCTCAAATTCACATAACTTTCAAGCTCATAAAAACATACATAGTGTTTTAAAAAAAAATGAGAATTAGAGGAGAAAAGATAAGTGGATAGAAGACCGAAAATGTGAGGCAATGTAATAACATGTAGATCCACTTTGTCCCTCTCTTTTCTGAATTTCTTGTAGCAGTTAGGTATTCTTATATAGGAAATATTTAGACTGTTGCAAGTGCTGTTGCAGCCATCTTTTAGTCATTTTTGATGAGCTACCATATATTAAGACAACTTTTGAATTTTAATTGGTTCATAGCTTGTCTTTTTTTTTTGTGAAAAAGAATCTTCTCTCTTTCATACTTTTTCTTTGTAAGTTGTCTTTTTATACAACTGGCCTTTTTGTTATATTCTTGGAAAATATACCAATTCTTTCCCCTGCTAAATATAAACTTGTAATTATTATTCAACTTTATACTTGTTGTCTTTCTTTTATCTCCTTGTTCACAAGGAGATTTTGCTTATGAGGAAACTCTTTTAAAGTATGAAGCTTGATAGTGTATTTTGAGTTATCTTCAAATATTAGCACACAACATTAAACATTTCAATGCAATATTTGTCATCAATAATTAGGAACTATAAACCAACATTAACCAAGCCCAATTTCACCCCACTGTCGCAGCGCCATTTTGGCTCATTTTTTCCAAGGCTCATTTGTTTAGTAATTATTTCTGAGGCTCATTTCTGTGTTGAGATTTTTTTCTTTTTTGGTCATTTGTGTTGAGACTTGAGACACTCTTTATCAAAGTAAGCACGCCTTGTCAAAGCATGACAAATTTACTCATATCCTGCATTCCGCAGTCTCTGCATCCCCCACAAAATTGGCTCGCAACATTAAAAATTCAGCCCATGATGTCAGATTGTTAGTTTAGACTTAAGACCTTTTTATGGTCCCTCCAAAGAAGACATATACGGATTTTATCTGTCAGCGAACACATCAATTAGCCGATAAGAAAATAAAGAACCAATGGGAAATGGTACATTAGGAAGATCAAACAGCATCGATCTAAATGATCTTAGATTCGGTTAGTGCTAGTGCTGCCTTAATGATAAACAATTAAACATCCACTAATTACAGCTCATCATGACTTGGTTTGGATGTGGAGCTAACTATCCACTTTTAAAACTTTTAATTAAGAAAAACAAAGCATCCAAAATTAGAAGCCAGTATGCATAAACAAAGACATTATGATCAGAAAAACTTACGAGAATCTAAAAATCAAATGGCAAACTACTTGAGAGTGAGGTTTATTCTTCATTTTCTTCCACTGATATGTTTAGTGAAAAGTACAAAGGGAGACACCAAAGGAGCACACTCCTTTTACACAGCTTGATACAAATAGTCTTTCAAAGCCTTAGTTATGAAGTTCTTATTCCTTCCTTCTTTTGTTTTTATTTTTTTGCAATGGACAAACTGTTCTTAATTAAAAGATATATTTTAAACCCTCTTGACTCAATATCTGAGCTCATTTCCTATAAATATATCAGGTCCAAACATGACATAAGGATTTTGGTTTCAGAGGAAGCACCTCCAAAGTTAAGCAGTCCTCTCGAAAAAGGGCACTTTATCTTTTAGATAATTTTTAATGGATTCTATAACCTTTACTGGAAACGTGTCGTCCTCTGGGTATAAAGCAATAGGATCTCGTAGTGGAGGCAATGATGGTTGGTCGAGAACACCCTCGAGTAAAGCGTGTAAACAATATGGTGAATATGTGACATGGTATCCACCTTCCTGGACAATTAGAAAGCGCCCATCACTGTGCAATTTTGCAAGACTATGAACAATGTGCCCAATTTTTCTATAGCCCTCCATTGTTAAGCATTGCCTTCCATGTGGATCAAACTGAAGCATATATAGGATATAATGTTAGTAAATGCAGCTTCTTTTACTCTAAAGAGTGAAGCAGAACATAGGGGCAATCAATCCAATGGAACCAAAAATGTGGATCATGTACTTTGATTATTGTTAAAATTGTCACGTTGCATTAAATCACAGTATCTAGGAGGAAAATTTATGCAAAATGTTAAAGTAAAATGCTAAATATGATCAAATATAAATCGGGAACCGAAAAAAAAAGATAAATAGAAAAACTTACTGCATTTGAGTCCAGTCCAACAGCCAAAATTATCATATCAGGCCCAAACTTCTGGACTGATGGAATGACCAGCTCATTGAAGGCACATATATATCCATTGTTCCCAGTTCCGTTTGGTAGAGGGATGTTAAAGTTGTAACCATAACCTTCTACTTCTCCAAGCTCATCAACAGATCCACTCTGCGGATGCGATGGACCCCATGATCCATGGTTCATATGAAGGGAGATGGTAAGGACTTTATTAGACCTATAAAATCCCTCTGCTGTGCCATTCCCATGATGAACATCAATATCTATAACTGCAACCTTCTTACACCCAGAATCCAAGGCCAATTGTACTGCAAGACCAGCATTGTTAAGGAAACAGTACCCATCAGCCCGAGAAGGCTGAGCATGGTGACCAGGGGGCCTAACCAAGGCATAAGCAACTTTTCCAAGCCCATCAAGGACATGCTTCATTGCAGACAGTGTGGTGCCAGCAGCAAGGAGTGCAGCATCCCATGATCCAGGGTTCAGGAAAGTGCCAAAACAAAGCATCTTCCCTCCTTCGTTATCAGCTTCTACCAGTTCATTTATGTATTCTAGGAAATTACAAACATTTGAAATTCTATCATGCACTGTTTCATCTCATTCCCTAAGCTATATATATATATAAGTAGGGTTTATTTATTTTTGTGCGTGTATATATATATATACACACACAAAAATAAAAAAACCCTACTTATCATCCTCCAAATCCCTATTTTAACTCATAATCTTAGCAATTTTTAGGATGTGTCTATGAGTTTCAGTTTAAAAGAAAAGAGATAGGAGAAAAGGAATTTGAAAAATAGTTGTGAGTTTATCTTACTTTCCAAACATTTTTCATTCCCCCTCTTTTCCTCTAATATAAAAACTCACAAACACACTCTTATTTATATTTTCGATTCTATCACAACTAAAAAGCCCTTCTCAACAATTGCCGGATTTGATGCAAAGCTCAAATTTTTATTAAAACCCCATTTTCCTCCTAAATTAAGTGCATTAAAAAATCTCCATGGTCATACGAGTTATGGCAGTATACCCATATATTAAAATACAAAAAATGATAGGAACATAAAATGAGAAATTAAGAAGCTATGGTGATGGACAAATGAGAAACATAGTACCAGGGGTGTGAAAAGAAAGGAGCTCGGAGATAAGAGCAGGTCTACCAAGGTTCCAAGCAATGTAAGGTGAGATGGGACCTCTTTCGAGGATGGAGACCATGTTCCTCACCCTGTCTGAGTTCTCTGGATGCTTCTCCAACACATCCAAGAAGCCCGGGTCCATTCCCGAGGAGAACACCCCATTGCCGGTGTCATGCTTGAGCATCCCTTCGTGCCAGAACACGTCTATAAGGTTCACTGGGAGACATCCTCCTGTGTACTCAGCATCTGTAGCCATGGGATAAGAGACCGTCTTGCTTCTTCTTTTGTTTTTCTTTCGTGAACTTATGCTTCTGCCCACGGTTTCATATCATCTCGTGGGCTAATTATATACTCCCTCCAGTTCAGTGTTATTTTAAATAAATTTTTTTGGTTAAATTTATGGGTTTAATTGAGATAACTCGACAACAGAAACTTTTTTACACTGTATCCAATCGAACATTTCATTCTGCATTTATCATTCAAGATTGACATACAAAGACTTCACATTGATGATATATACGACGGATGTCACAGAAATTTGTTTACACGACAACAGATTCAAATTAAATCCTAAATTTATTTGTCATTCTCATAAATTTATAAAGTATTTGTTACAAAGTTTCTGATTACACCCTTCATATAATTTTAAATATAATAAATAATAAAATATTAATACAATAAATTAGTTATTAAATACAGATATTTTGATAAATATATTTATAATTAATTTTTTATTTTGAATTCCTTAATATCTGTATAAATAGCTAAAATGAAAGTTATTATAAATAGGAGGGAGTAACATTTATTGCATTTGATTCATTACATAACAAAATTGCTAGTAATCTATCATCACTCAGAAATACTCTCACTTTTAAATTATTGATAATGATGATACAATACATGTTTTGCATGTAGAAATTGTGTAATTGTCAATTCACATTACCTTGTTGATATATCTTTTATTATAATACCCTCCAAACAAAATTGAATAAAGAAAAGAGAATATATAAAATTATTCAATATAGAACAAAATCATTAAAATTTTTTAATTAAGTAACAAAATCACACACAGCTCAAATCAAATCACAAGTTACACAAAACATTTAAAAAAAGAAAAAAAATTAATCAATCCTAATTAAACATAAAAAATCACAATCATAAAATATATTAAAAAAATAAAGCTGCATACAAGCTACAAGGCACAATAAAAATCAATCCTAATCAATTCATACCGCTGCAAAGCATAATAAAAGTCACAATCACAAAATATATATTAAAAAAAATCTAAAAGCTGGAAGTAGTAGCAAATACCACTAGCAACGCACACAAATACAAATAGCGAGATGGCGAGCGCCTAGTGACAGATCTAGAAAACTTAAGTAATAAAAATTAAGATAATATTACAATATAATAAAAAAATTCACATAAGTTTTATCTTAATATAAGATTAAATATAATAAAATATGGGATATATATATTGCTAATAAAATAAAAGAAAATAACAAGGAAACTTTATATGTGTCACAACCACATTCATTTCAATTCAATGCATTTATTTGGGGGAAAAAAACTAAAATATGTTCACAAAAAAGACAAAAAAAAAACATTCATTTAAAAAATAAAATTCAGGAAAGAATTCAAATAATTCAAAATATGGCAACTTTATTTTAAATTTTAAATTTCATTTCAGATTTAAAATTAATTTAATATTATAATCATTTAATTATATGCTAGCAAACAACTTTATGTCACTTTCAAATACAATTGAAAATAGGAGTGGCCATTACGGAGACTATGTTTGTGAAACAGGGAAAAATATCTTCACAATGAAATTAGGAGTGACCATTACGAGCCAAAACTAATTCTAAGAAAATTGATTAGCCTTTAGGATTGTGCAATGGAACAAGATCAATAATTGTTCAGGAATTGGCAAATAACATCATAGAAACAATCTTTGTTACAAGAGATTATATTGGTGAGAAGGTTTATATTTCTCAAATAAATATGATTCCATCTGATACTAAAATTCCTTTGAGATTTTAAAGAAGACAATTTCAATCGACGCTTTACTTTGTTATGACTGTCAACAATCAAGAGTAATCACTATCATAGGTTGGGTTATTTCTGCTTAAGCTTGTTTTCACTCACGGATAACAATCTTATGTAGCTGTTTAAGAGTCAAATCTAAGGGCAATCTGAAGATATTGATATTAGTTGACAATGGATATCCATGCAACAAAACAAAAAATGTATTTTACCAAGAGGTATTTTAGAATATTCAATATTGAGGTAATAAATTTTGATATTAGAAAATGTATTTATCTAATAATGATTACTATTTTTTAATTTTAATTTTAATTTTTAGTTTATAATTAAACATTATATGCAATCATTTTTTTATATTTATACTTTTATACTATCCAGTGCAATACGGGATGTTGAAGATTTCAAATAAATACAAAATTATAAAAGCATCATTGAATGTGTACTTATATTTTCCTTATTATTAGATTCCATGTTATACTTTATGTTTATGATTAATTCATTTGTTATGTCAATGTATATCACTTTTGTATTTAAATAATAGTTTGTTATTTTGTAGTAAAACTAAATTATTTATTTTATCTTACAACTTAACCAAATTAAATTTTATAATTTTTGTAATTGAAGCAAAATTTTTAAACCTGTGCATTGCATGGGCTACAAAACACAAGTTCCTATGTGTATCTAAAAAAATTTCTTCAATTGGTTGGGTTATGTGCCTCCAACCTCCATAAGGTAAATGTGTTCCTGTGAATCACCTTCAATGCATAGAGGATGAGGTATTGCTGTCAGTAGTGTTGGAGTCCTAGATGGTGGTGTTGGAGCCGTTGAGGAGGCAAAGGGCGCCAAAGAGGAGGAAGCCAAGGGAGCCACCGGAGTTGGATATGTAGAGAGGGACATAGCTAGATAGAATTCAAGGGTATTCTTGTGAAATAAAATGCAAGGATAGTTACATGGATAGTAATCCACATTGATAGCCCCTATATATATTGTTGGTATGAAGGCAAAGTAAATTGTCTCAGAAATTTGGATTGTAAACAATGAAGCCCAACTAAACAAGATAATGCTAGGCCTAGACAATTTAAGGTTTTATTATTAGTGATCCAGATGGATTACCTCATATCAATTGCCTTTTTATGTGCAAAAAGGAGATGCTACACACCCAGAAAATATGACTAGTTAATTTGCAAGTCTTTATAGTTTGACCCAATTTTTAATTAAATCCTTATAATTTAAAAATTTTTAATCAGATCCTTGTATTAAATAAGCTTATGTAATCAAATCTCTGAAGCAATCTAAAGTTACAAAACTTTTGGTTAGATTAAATAAATTTTTTATGCTTGAGCTTACAAAATTTAACAGGGACTTATTAAACCAGATGAAAATTTAAAATTTTTTGTAACAATAGATTGCTCTAAGACTTGATTACAAAAATTTATTCAAGAGCCTAATTAAAAACTTTTATACTATAGAGCCTTAATTGAAAATTGAGTTAAATTATAAGGGCTTGTAGATTAATTAAACCCCAAAATAAGTCCCAATGCATTTGTTGTAGGCTTGTTCACATTTGTCATTTATTGATTTATTTGAGCTAGGCTTAGCTTTTCTAGAAGTTCAAGGTGGCTATGGGTTCTATTTGGAGTTAATCGAAGAGTAAATATTATTTTCAGTTTTAACATTTTGAAGTTGGTATCAGTTTGATTCTAAAGAAATTTTAACATCAATTTAGTCCTAAACTTGAAAATTTGAAGTCAATTTTATCCTTCCACCAAATTATCAATAACTTCCATTATGATTCATCATGTTTGGTTATGTTACTTTTATGTCTTCCTTGATTAATGAGGGAAGACAATTTCCAGTTCATCAATTTGAAAATAAAAAAATAGAAAATAAATAAAACAAACACATAAGGAAGACAATTTATGCACAATTCCTATTTTATTTATTTTTTAAAATTATTTTTAAGTTAATGAGGTGGAAATTGTCTCTCTTTATCAATCAAGAAAGACACGTAAGCAATATAGCTTAGCTAACTGGAATGAATCATGATATAAGTTATTGATGATTTGATAGATAAAATAAAATTGATGTTAAATTTCAAAGTATTAAGACTAAATTGGTTTAAATATTTTTTTTATAATCAAATTGATGTCAACTTTAAAATGACAGGATTAAAAAATATATTTACTCTTGACTAAATATAGCCTACCCTATGTTTATTGATTATGGTTTTATTTTTTTTAAAAAAAATCAATATTTAAAATTTATTAAATTTCAACTAATCTGATTCAAATCCAGTTCATTTATTATAGAAGTAAAACTCTCCCAGCATCAATTTTTTTTTCTTTATAAGATTTAAACCTAATGTCTTGTTTATATATAACAAATGCAAAATGAATTGAATCGACTAAAATTTGTTTATTATTTTATTTATTGTCGGTTATATGCAGGAAATTATATGGAACCAAAATAAGCTGACTCAAAAATATTTTTAAAGTAGAATTGGTGGGCTCAATGCTAGCGTGCTATCTAATTCCCCTTTTTGTGATAAGTTCTAGGCCTAGAGTCAATTACTTTACTTGTTTGGGTCTAGTCCAGGTCTAGGTAGTGTTAATTGTGTCCAAGTATCATTTTAAGGACCCATCCAAGTAAGGACGAAAGAAAAGGACCCATACAAGTTTGGCTACTGTAATACCACCGAAATCATAATCTTCATTGCAGTCTTTTCGTAAATTTTTTCCAGACCCAAGCCAGCAATTAGGGTTGATAGCATACGTCATCGAGGTTATAAGAGAATCAGGGAACAATTAAAATCCAAGAATCTCAAGGTTAGGATCAGGAAATGGTTTAAGAAAAATTAATTCCTTGGTCCTTATTTGAACTTATTGTAAACATACAAAAAGAGGAAGATATAAACCTGATTTGTTCATCATTTTTTTCCCTCAACACCCACCATCTTTATATAGTTCTATTTGCGTATGCTTCTGCAAAGAATCCATAAAATAATTATAAAAAAATAACATTTCCCTTTTGAAAATTTCTGAAGATGTTTACTCCATTAGTGGAACCGGTGGGGCTGACACGCTGACAGTTTGACAGGTAAGTGAGGAGAAACACGTTTAATTAGTCATTGGAGATATGCAAATGTTTCTGTGTATCAAAGTAAGCACGCCTTGTCAAAGCGTGACAAATTTACTCATATCCTGCATTCCGCAGTTTCCGCATCCCTAACAAAATGGCTTGCACAATTAAAGAATTGAGCCCACGATTCTCGATTGGGAGTTAAGACCCTTTTATGGTCCCTCCAAGAAAACATTTAGATTTTATATATCAATGAACACATCAATTAGCAAATAAGAAAATGATGGAAACAATACGAAATGGTACATTAGTAAGAACAAACAGCATCGATCTAAATGGTCTTAGATTCGTTTAGCGCTAGTGCTCCCTCATTGTAAATTATTAAAGATCCACTAAATACAGTTCTTCCACTGATATGTTTAGTGAAAAGTACAATGGGAGACACCAGAGGGAGCACAATCCTTGTATACAGCTTGATACAAAGAGAGAGAGAGAGAGAGGTGGGGGGGGGGGGCTCTTTCAACGCCTTAGACATGTAGTTCTTATTCCTTCCTCCTTTTATTTTTATTTTTGCAATGGACAAACTGTTCTTAATCATAAAACATATATTTTAAATCCTCTTGACTCAATCTGAGCTCATTTCCGATAACTATATTAGGTCCAAATTTTGGTTTCAGAGGAAGTATCCCCAAAGTTAAGCAGATCTCTCCAAAAAGGGCACCTTATCTTTTCGATAATTTTTAATGGCTTCTATAACTTTTGCTGGAAATGAGTCGTCCTCTGGGTAATAAGCAATAGGATCTGGTAGTGGAGGCAATGATGGTAGGTCGAGAACTCCATCAAGTAAAGCATGTAAACAATATGCTGAATATGTGACATGGTATCCACCTTCTTGAACAATCAGAAGGCGTCCCTCACTGTGCCATGCTGCAAGAACTTGAACAATGTGCCCAATTTTTCTATAGCCCTCCATTGTTAAGCATTGCCTTCCATTTGGATCAAACTGAAGCATTTATAAGATGTAATGTAAGTAAATGCAGCTTCTTATAATCTAACAGTGAAGCAAAACAGAGGGGCGATCAACCCAATGGAACAAAAAATGTGGTTCGTGTAATTTGACTATTGTTAACATTGTCACATTGCCTTAAACCAAAGTATATAGTCTTTTCCAATTTCTTATTTGAAGGAAAAAGTATGCAGATTAAAGGCTTCCATTGAGGAAGATTACTGGGTTGATTTCTCTAATTGTAATTGATGGCAACAATCTTATTTTTAGTGATTGAAAGGAAATAGACCATCTTGATTACTTTATTAAATGGTATAATTTCTGTTAAAAGTAAAAAGCTAACTATGATCAAAGTATAAATCAGGAACCAAAGAAAATTGACAAATAGAATAACTTACTGCACTTGAGTCCAGTCCAACTGCCAAAACTATCATATCAGGACCAAAGTTCTGGATTGATGGAATGACCAACTCATTGAAGGCACATATATATCCATTGTCCCCAGTTCCGTTTGGTAAAGGAATGTTAAAGTTGTAACCATAACCTTCTCCTTCTCCTAGCTCATCAACAGATCCACTCTGCAGATGAGAAGGACCCCATGATCCATGGTTCATATGAAGGGAAATGGTAAGAACCTCATTAGACCTATAAAATCCCTCTGCTGTGCCATTCCCATAATGAACATCGATATCTATAACTGCAACCTTCTTACACCCAGAATCCAAGGCCAATTGTACTGCAAGACCAGCATTGTTAAGGAAACAGTACCCATCAGCCCGAGAAGGCTGAGCATGGTGACCAGGGGGCCTAACCAAGGCATAAGCAACTTTTCCAAGCCCATCAAGGACATGCTTCATTGCAGACAGCGTAGTGCCAGCAGCAAGGAGTGCAGCATCCCATGATCCAGGGTTCAGGAATGTGCCAGCACAAAGCACTTTCCCTCCTTCTTTATCAGCTTCTACCAGTTCATTTATGTAATCTAGGAAATTACAAACATCTGAAACTCTATCATGCTCATTCCCAAAGTTATCTCCAACAATTTTTGAAAAAATAAAAATAAATAAGAAAATGCTTAACAACCAGAAAACTTGCCCTAATTCCATATGCTTGAATTGTGTGGCAAGATGTGAGATGGGCACATTATATTCTTCTCCACCCATGATTTCTGTCCTTGCATATTATTATTTTGACAAACTATTGTAGCTGTGTGGCATCACTTTTGGTCTAGACCACCAATATTTGGAATCCACTAGACTTCAACTAATCTAATTTGAGTCCGGCTGGCCCACTAACGACATAAAGCTCTCCCATCAAGCACTAGTTTTTTCCGTTTACAATACTCGAATCCAACACTTTACTTAAAGAGAATAAGTGTTGAATCACTTTGAACCAACTAAACGCAGGTGTCTGTGTAGCATCACTGAGTAAATAAACTCTATTTATCCCCCCCAAGCCCCAATTTGACTTCTAATGTTAGCAACTGCTTGCTAATGTGACCAGACTCGCATATATAAAATTTCAAAATTTGCATGAAAAGTTCAAATTTTTACCAAAACCCAATTTTCCTCCTAAATTAAGAACGCCAAAAATCTCCATGACCATGCTAGTTATGCCAATATACACATACAACAAATACAAAAATGATAGGAACTGGAAAATGAGAAATTAAGAAGCCATGGTGATGGACAAATGAGACAGATAGTGACCTTGGGTGTGGAAAGAAACGAGCTCAGAGATGAGAGCAGGTCTACCAAGGTGCCAACCAATGTAAGGTGAGATGGGACCTCTTTTGAGGATGGAGACCATGTTCCTCACCCTGTCTGAGTTCTCTGGATGCTTCTCCAACACATCCAAGAAACCTGGGTCCATTCCAGTGTCAAACACTCCATTTCCTGTGTCATGCTTCAGCATCCCTTCGTGCCAGAAAACGTCGATACGGTTCACCGGGAGACAACCTGCTCCTCCGTACTCAGTATCATCAGTGGCCATGGGAACAGTCGAACAGAGGCCTTCTTGTCTGCTTTCTTTTGCCCAGAGCTTCATATCTCTTAGTGAGCTACATATTACACTTATACCCAAAAAAAGCCCAATGACTTTATTGTAGGCCCATTGATGCTTTCATCCATGGTAGCGTATAGAATGCTCACCATTGAACATTGAATGTTCAATTAAAATTAAATCGTTGATTTAAAATTATTTACAAATCTAATGATAGATAATGATAGAATAAATTTAATATATTAATACATGATATTAGAATATTGTAGTTCATCAAATTGGTATTAGGTAGCACTTCATGTCGATATTTAACTCCTAACTCAAACTCTAGATTCAGATGTTTTTGTCAATGTGAGACCCAACTCGAAACTCGAAACTCGGAACCCGGTGTCCTTACATTGGTCTTTGTTAGTGCAAAGCCTAATTTTTAACTCAGAACTCGATATTTATGAAACTCGAAACTCAGTATCATTAAATAATTAAAATAAAGTAACTGTCTATAACAAATTAAAAAAAATATATTTAAAAGTGAGTATTCTATAATTTACCTTCATCCATTGATTTTGTTTTACGGGACTCGGCTTGAAGTTCAAGGCAAGTGTGGGTTCTATTAGGAGTTAATTGAATGTAGCGTACCCTATGTTTAT
This sequence comes from Pterocarpus macrocarpus, assembly GCA_031439585.1. Lineage (NCBI taxonomy): Eukaryota > Viridiplantae > Streptophyta > Magnoliopsida > Fabales > Fabaceae > Pterocarpus > Pterocarpus macrocarpus. The sequence goes on from CM062517.1 coordinate 7,099,362, forward strand.
TAATTCTGGTTTATTTTTCATTTTTTTTAAATTACTAATATATGGAGTCTATTAATAAATTCCAACTAATCTATTATAAAATAAAATTCTTTTAATATTAGTTTTTTTTTTCAGAAACATAAAATTTTGTTCGAAAAAATAAATTTTGAATTGCTTAAAACGTCTAAGAGTTTGTTTAATTGGTTCAAGAGATTGTTGCATCATTCTAATTCGGTGTTCGCCTGATGCAGGATTGTGTGGACATGTTTTTTAGGCGAAGGCTATGGTGCATTCGAATTGGAAGTTGCACCATGCAACTTCTTAATTTAATGGATAGGATTTAATAGTGTATTGATATATCAATTATTTATGATATATTATAATAATTTTAAAAATTTATCTATATAATTTAAAATTAAATAAAATTTTATTTGTAAAATCTTGAAATTAAACAAATTTTTTGGAAGATATTTTAGAATCATGTAAATAAATTTTAATTATTTTAAAAATATTTATGATATATTATAGTACTTCTTAATCTTATCTGTATGATATTGAAATTAAATAAAATTTTATTTATATGATTCTAAAATTAAATAAATATTTTTGGTAATATTTTAGAATCACGTAAATAAATTTTAATCATTTTTAAAATATATTTAATTATAATTATTAAATCTATCTAAAATTTAAAAATTATTATAATTCACTATAGGTATTTAATATATGGATATATTTTTCAATCATACCCATTTATTATATTATACTTTTATAAGGTGCATGGTACCCCTTGTAATTATGGGGCACCAAAGACACCGCCTTTTACTTACTAGTCTGTTGCCTTTCTTTCTTTTTTTTTTCCCTTCGGTTTCTATCTCCTCACTATGTCCAACTATTCGGGGAAAAAAATATGTGGGTTATCCAAGCCAAAACAAAAACATTTTTTTGTGTCGGTCGAACAATTGTTTTTTAGGTTGTTCACAAAACAACTAGATTGAAAACCCCTCTTATGGTAAAATTTTGGGGGTCAATGTTAGGTCTTTAAGGGATGAGTTTTAGGCCTAGACTTAATTGCTATCCAGGTTTAGCTCTAGGTCCAGGGAGTGATTTAATTGCGTGCAAGCATTATTTTTGAGGACCCATCCAAGTAAGGACCAACAAAACGACCCATCCAAGTTTGGCTACTGTTGTACCACCGAAATCATAGTCTTCTCTGGTATTTCAGCCTTTCGTAACTTTTCCCACAGACCCAAGCTGTCAATTGGAGTTGATGGCTCACCGCATGTGCTTTGGTTGATTTGATCATCCTCCCTGCCAACATATAAGCACTCCTGAACCCCCCAAAAACAAAAAAAAAAAAACAAAAACACGAAAAAAAAGAAAGAAAGAAAGAGAAAGAAAAACACTTTATGTGCCAAATCAATCGATCATTTTAAATGGAACAATTAAGAGGTATATTTCTAGTTTCCTCCACTTCAGAAAGTAATTAACCTCCAACCTTTAATAATCCGAATATGAGATTTTGGGCCATCAAATCGGGCTATACCCTAACTGATGGGGAACATGGGCTAACGTTCATGGGTTGGCAAAGATAGATCTTCCGACACTAATATAGTGGCCCAATCCAACATTCCATCCGAAGCCTTTAGGTTAAAGTGTACATTGCGAGGCCAGCACAAATGGTCATTGACAATGTCTATGCAAGAAGTGCATCCAAGGGAGTCGCCAGTCATGGGTTCGACTCTGCAGTTAGAGACTGCCTCCCTTTCCCCCCCTCCCCTATCTGTGTGAGTGTGTAAGAACAAAAAAAAAAATGTATACAAAATTAATTATTACCTAAATTAACATCCAAAAAGGGTTGACCAAAATAAGAAAAATTCATAAACGGGAATAAGTTGATGATAACTCACCAAATAACACATTGCTAGTCAATTATGGGTGAAACTTTTGCGGAGCACTAATGCTAATAATTTAATATTATTGTGGAGATATCTCTCTTGGCTTTAAAATATGAATTGACCTTAATTTTCAACAATGTCATTGAGCAACCACCAACTAAACGAAGTACATTCAAGTACATGGAATGCGCATTACATCAAATGTTTGTCCTAATAAGAACACTGGTCAATTTAGTTCAAGCAAATTGTAGCAGCCTCTCAGGTTTGATGCTTTTCTTTACCCATTTAGCGTTGTGCAAAGTGTTTTTCGCCCAAAAGTTTGACAAAAAAAGTGGGGGAGGTTATGAATTTAATATAATTCCATTTTGTTATAGAAAAGATTTACTAGCTTTATTTCAAATCGAAGTCACCAAAAATGAAACGCCACCTAGTGCTCTTGGGTGGCGCATGCATTCAGTTTGTCTCTTAAATGCTCCTATATAGTTATCGTGAAGTTGACACTGTCGACCGATAAGTAGATCCCGTAGTCGCTTTAGATAAGAAGAATGCACTGAAAGATAGGGTTGATAAGCGACAAATAAGCACTGCATGATAATAATATCTGAGAAATAGATAATTAGTAACTGCGGAAACAACTTCAAAATAAAGAAGCTTTTCTGTGCATCGGTGTATTCAAGACAAACCTATACTCACAGATCAAGCGGTTATATATAAAAAGAAAAAATAAAACGAAAAGGAGCCGTACAAAAAGATTTATAGTTTGGTACGATAATACTAATTATGGACAATCCATTGACCAAAAAAATACTAATTATGAAAATTGTTCCCCATCACAATTTCTATTATAATGAGATGAGTGACAATATTTATACAAAATGAATGACAAGTATATGTGTGTGTGTGTGTATATATGTCATAAATATTTTTAGAATGGCAGATTAAAAAATAAAGATGCACCAAAAAGTTTAATTACAGTTTGATGAAAATATAATATATTTTATTGGAACATCACTAACTCATTATTGATGATACTAACCACTTTTTTAAAAAAAAAAAAAAATTAAGTAGGCATTCATCTATGCATGCTGAGTTTTTACTCTCCCACACTTAATTGAATGTATCTCGGCCAGTTTCTTATTAGGTTTAAATATTATTTTCGTTCTTATAGTTATACTAATTTTTAATTTTAATTTTTGTAATATTTTTATTTTAATATAAGTTCTTATAAATTTCTACTATTTGAGTTTTGATTTATGAGGAATTAAAAATAAAACAAATTAAACTATACAGACCAATTCTTTATAAAAAAATAGGGGACAATCCTTTATAAACAAATAGCAACTACAAGAACTAAAACTTAAAAAGGGAAAAATTATATGACCAATATTAATTTCAGGATAAAAATTAAAATTTTAACACTATAAAAACTAAAATCTAAATAAACATTATAAGAACTAAAATTAAAGTCAGTAAAAATATTGTGACAAAAAACTTATCTGAACCTTCTTATTAGCAGGAGTAGATATCTTATTAAGGTCTCAGAATCTTCCAGGGAATTAAAAATAAATAAATTAGAATAATACTCAAATAAGGCGGGACTTGGGGATTGGAAATGGACTAATTAAAAGTAAGGGAAAATTCTTTAGATATGGCGTAGAAATCACCAAGTGGCGGATGAATCCAATGGATATTAAGCCACCATATATTAAGCCACCATTCACATCTGCATAACACTGTAATATCGTAAGATAAGTGTTATATATAAGGATGAAAATAGGTGAAGCAGTCTACGTAAATTTTTTATACACTTATTTAATTATATAAGTTAAAATTATATAAGCTAAGATTTGAATTTTAAAAATGCTCATTTAACTTACAAGTTTGATATTATTTATTTATTATTTATATTTTATTCATATATAACTGAAACTTTATAATAATTATAGAATTTATTAATTATATCTTAGCAAAATATATTTATTGTATATAAAACATAATAGTTCCATAAATGTTACGTTGTACCTATTTAAAAATCTTTAAATTTTTTAGGCTAAATGATGTATTCACGTAGTGTACGTCTTTAAATAAGCTATTGGATCAGCTTGATTAGAATTTTACATTTTCACAAACAGGTTAAGTTGAACTTAATAAAGGACTTAATTGTGACAAGTAACTGACTAGCTAAGTCAAAGATAGTGTTTTTTGTTTCATCATTTTACTTTTCTGTATACCACACTCGCGTACTGTGGCTAGTGCCCCACTTTCTAATGTTGTCTATACCATGTTGAATACCAACTTTGTAAGTGGAAGAAAAATGTTGGTTTCCTGTGAACAACATATGCTCAAGAAATCAACGTTGTTAGCCAATTTAGAATCCATGCTAGGGATATTCTTCCAACAATACCACCCACCAATTCATTCAGTGCCTAGATGTAGGCTATAAGCAATAAAAAATGTATCTAGGAGAAAAGCTTAGCTGGCATGTTTGACAATACTAATTTAATCCAAGTGCATAAACTACTGATTTCATGAGCAACAATCTTGCACCAATACGTCCAAATTATTTTTCATGCGCATATAAATTAATGTTCCTGGAATTCAGCAAGTCAAGTATGGCATACATATTATAGCATAGTGAGTGCAGTGTTGGCCCATAATACAGAAGAGAAAATATGATCATCAGTGATGATCGATCGCCGGGGAAAATAGAACTTAATAATTGAAATCAAACTCACAAAAAAAATAAAAAATAAAAAAGAAAAACAGCCACTTGCTAGCTAGTGCTCAAGGTGGCGCTGGCACATGCTCTCTGTTTGCTGTAAGGAAAACAGGCGTTTAAAGTTTTTTTTCGTCAACTTTCGTTTGCAACTTTTTGTCTTTGGCATGTTATGTTGCGTACACAGCCTGCTTCATAGAAAGTGTATTGTGAAATGGGTGAAAATGTAAAGCACATTAGACAAAAATTTGCACGTGTCCCATAACAAGAGAGAGATTTTTTTCTTTTTTTCCCCCTTTCTTATTAGGCTGGGTATTGTTCTTTTTAGTTGGGAAAAAAGACAATTAGGCGAAAAGTATATTTTACCTGAGCTATGGAGCAGATTATGTGAAAGTTATTATGTGAAAGATTTTCGTCGACCATCCGATTAATGATTAGAACGGTAAAGCCAGCTTGTGATTGGCGGGGTATACTGTATTTTTACGAAACAATCCTTTCATTCAGAACGTCCGTTTTGAAAATAATAGTTGATTATGATAACTAAAACATATTTTACTTCTCTAGCATATCTTTTTCTATAGTCATCCGCTTTGAAGGTTTGGGTGTTTTTTTACTTGAAGGAATTCTTATGATTTAATTTGAGACCGCTATTTACATTGTCAACCATCTAAGAGAGACTATTATTATTATCACTACAAACTTAATTAATGTATCCAACTTAGATGCACTAAATTAAGAAGTACTTACATATCATAAATTTATTGAACATATATATATATATATATATATATATATATATATATATATATATATATATATATATTATGCTTGCGAACATAAATATTAATAAAGTGTCAATAATTTATTGACTAAATGTACCCATTTATACTTACATAAATTTTTCTCCATCTAACACCAAGGTCAAGTATTTAACTTTCGGTTCCTCCTTTCTTCCAATCATACCTGGGTGCTCCTTGAAAAAAAAAAAAAAAGCATACCTAGATACAATAAATTACTCACTTCTATCACTCCCTAATTCATGATTACTATTCAATTCCAGTAGTTTGAAGAAAATCAATCTTTTTTGAGTGATTACTTTGATATAATTAGATTTAGTTATTTAGTTAAGAAAAATATGAGCTTCTTTCCATTCAATTTGGTGGAGCATATACGTAGATGTAAAATAAGCAAAATGCAACATCATAAAAACCGCAATTGTTTATCTTATCAAAGTATGGTTTTATATCTAACATTGTTATTGTTGGCAAGTGATGTTAATTAGAGTCAACTTTGTGCTGTACAACTAGTTAATTCACCTCATGGATATTATTAAAAGATAAAAAGAAGACATCCACATCCTAAAGTTTTTTTATTTTTTTTGTAATATGATTATGTTTATTGGTATTTTTGTCAAACATATATTCGACTATACTGTTTTCTTCTTATCTCAATTTGAGAAATGGAATCGATTTCTCTTGTGTGCTCTTAAGTTCAGAGTTTGTCAAAAACTTAGTCTTTTGATGAAGTGTTGATAAACTATTGATAAACAGCAAACACCTCGATCAATATGAATTTTCAGATCAAGTTGCAACAATAATCAAATAGAGTGAGCACAAATTGAAACTTGAAAAGTATATTGATTGGAAGATGTGAATGTGATCACAATTAATACTGTACAATACTGGAATGTAAATTGAATAGTAACAACTAATATGAAATAAATTAAAATCAAACTAAAAAAAATACTCTTCGATTTCGTGGACTTGGGAAACTTCCCCTGATAGGTCATCGATATTATTTATTCGTTTTCTTTTTCATGCAAATCAAAATGCAGATTACACAAACTCACGACATCTCTATTTGTATGTGATGAGATGATCAAAATTATACTTGGAACAAAAATGAAAGAAGAAAACTATATCTTATTTATACATAAGAATTTGACATCAAATACAAATTATCTTTAACATAAATGTATATCTATCTCAACTCGATATACTTGATACTCTCCACACTCATACATTAGTATACATTGTCTCTCATATAAAAACATTTTTAAGGAAAGAATTAATGTATTAGAATTAGCTAGCTGAACACATGTCAACATTACACTTAAACTGACTGAACAATCACTGCTATGGACGAAGTCCCCTTTTCTTTCGGTGAACATGTTGAAGACTCGTGAACTCTGATACTGTGAAGTAATTTATCACGAGAAAAAAATCGTTTCAGAGTCCCTTCGCGAAGTAAAGGTAAAAGTCTTGTAACTTTTGTTGTCATGTTGGATTGAACAGTACTCTTGAAATGTGCTAAGGATGCTAGTTCATCAATTGCTTCGGAAATTCTTTCAATGCTTATCACAACATCGGTTAGAAGTGAAGCGACTGCAGCAACGGCCACTATCTCTAGGAGATCAACCCCTTCCGATGGATTTGGTTTTAAAAGAGAGTTGAGGGATTCAATGGCGCCTTTGGCATTGGAAATGTGAGCCTTATAATTAGTTGTTGATAAGCAGGTCATTGATTTAATGGCTGAAGATAACTCCTTCAAAGCTTTCCCAGATTCTAAGCAAGTATATTGGCATGAATCCTTAATTTTGTTCCGAAGTTCCTGTGGTACCTACACATAAAATGGCAGATATGTAAGACCATGTGATAAACACAAATGCTAATTGATCGTGTACGGGTATCTCTCAAGCTATTGTGTTAATTTTCTCCAAACATTTACAAAATAAAAAGTGGAAAATATGCTTACTTGGATCTTAGACTTAATGTAGTAATCTAGGGCTTCAATTTTGTAAGCACCTTGTCGTGTTGAGTTTCCAACTTTCAAGTATTGCTTCCATGGATGACGAAATTTAAACATGCCATGACATGGTTCCCATCTGGCCAAATTAGCCTACAAGACAAAAGGATTGCATTTGGTGAGGTGGTGAAGAAATTCATATTTCTTTTCAACCCAAAAATATATGATCAATGACAGCTTTGATTTTAGTATATGACTTTATGCATTTACCATGGTTTCTTCCTTGGATTTTGAATTGAGCACACTTTCATATTCCTCGGCAAATGATTTCTCAGTCTTGGGTTTACTATCCTCCGATACATTAAAGACGTCATCGATGATCCCTACAAAAGAATAAATTCCTTTTTGGTTAATTCTCGCAAACAATACTAAACCATAGAAATAATTAGCAAGCATTTGAGCAATTAATTATGCGTACCTTCTAAGAAATCGCCTAGCTTGTGCATGTTGCTAGCAACTAAATTATGAAGATCCTCTCCTATCCACACGGGCCAAATGCAAACGCATACAATCATAGATAAAACGCTCCCAATGATAATTGTTAAAATCCTCTTGCATGCCAGTTGTAGTATCTGATTCTCATCACTTCGATAACCGGATATGGATACAAGGCTGAAGGTTAATATGAATATTGAGAACCCATAATCATACCTGGCTTTCACTGCAGGAACAAACCTAATGAATGTCATCACCGCACCTGCAACAAAATAATTTATCAACACGCAATTTTATGTAATTGTGAAGTGAATTCCTGTAGGCAAGTGCATATATAGCTCTAATTGTTAGACTCAGTTAATTGATTGATTTGGTACCTATGATATAGAGTGAAATTGCTATTATTATTGGCTGGTCCGTCTTTCCGGGCAAAGTTGCAAACTGTTGAACTCCAAAACCCAAAGCACCACCTAGCCATGTTGCCACCATTCTATTTAGGCCTTTCCCTAGGGTTGCTCCTGAAAAATTGGAAAAAAAAAGAAGGGGTGAATCAAACTGTAGGGCTTCAATATTAGTGTTATATATCATCGCATGAAGTTATTTGCATGCAAAGTACAATAATTCAGAGGCCATTGCCTCTAAGCATTTTTTTTTGAAGTAATATTATTTAAACATTATAATAGAAAATTGATACAATATCATTCTCATATAAATATATAATATATTTATCTTGCCTCAATATACATGTATTTCGATATTGACATCAATGTAAATGTCTATGCAATACCTAGGCTAGATGGGTTTGAAAAAACATTTCTGTTTTGTTTGTACTTTCATGTTATGAAGCTTAAATTCCGTCCTTACCCACAGAAAATTCCATGACGACAACGACAGTCATAATAGCCCACATGGCAGAGACATCAAAGCTATCGTAAAGGGCTTGGACATAGAACAACATGGAGACCAAAGTGAGCGCCAATCCTACTTTTAGCGAATGAATAACTCTTCTAGGATCATCTTGTCCCAGTTTCTTTGTTTGGTTTGCAAAATTTGTAGCTTTGGCCCATGATTTCTCAGGCAAGGCTCTAAGGCATCGCCAGGCACAAGAGAAATATGTGGCATTTTCTGGACATGCAGGTTCAGAGGCCATTTTATGGAACTATGAGGAAGTCAGCAGTGAGGTACTACTAATTATTAGGCCACACGGTTACCTATTTATAAGCTCACAACATCACGGGTGGTGCATATGGCGGCTGATATAAAATCAAATAATTATCACCCTTGAACAAATGAAAGTGCGGGCGCATTCTTTATGTTGCTTCCATGATATTGCATGAGTTTCGAGCACTTTTGAAAGAGAAGTGCTATTTGTACAAATAATTAAACATCGATCGATAGTGGGTATAAATAATATTATACTCAATTATTTTTAAACATTATTGAGATATTTGGGAATCACCTACAAATAATAAAAAATTTCAGCTATATGTTTATGGGAAAATATGCGAAATCATGTGTTAATATACATAACTGAGAAATTCTGAATAATCTAGTAAAAAGATACTATATTACATTACCACATCCACTATATTTAGTAGAAATGTAATTAAAATTCGCAGTTATTTATATATAAATCACTAGCGGTCCAAAATGATGTCTAAATCCTGGGTTTAAAAACATTTAATTTCTCATATGTTTTTTATCGTAAAAGTAAAGGACAAAAAGTATTTGTTGATAGTTAAATATTGAGGTTAAATTAAACATTTAATTTTGAAACTGGTATAATTAAGTAGTAGAAGAGTAGCTTAATTAATTGATTGAGATGGGTAATAATTTAAAAAAGTTTTAAGATTAATTATTAAAAAAAAAAATAGAATGTTTAGTATTACGGAACAGAAGTATTTAGTTTAAGAGTAATGCTATATAGTAACAAAATAATAATAATAATCCAATCAGAATTTGCAAAAATTTAATAGTAGTTGTTGAATTCAGGCTATTTAGTATTTTATCTTTTAATCTTTAACCTATTAACTATCAGAAATGCACAGTAACGCATAGCAAATTACCCACCACAAATATAGAACAGATTTGACTGTAACCCTCACATACCTAAAAAGAAAAAATAGTCTTTTGAATACAGAGCTCTTCCACTAATAAAAAGGCATTTCTATTCAGCTTTTTAAGTAGGATGGGTGTATTTATCTTCTCTTTTTTTTTTTCGGTACATAGTAGATGGGTGTATTTATAGAAATTAGAACTTTGAATTCAACAAGCCTTCTCATGGAATTTCTGTTGAATTAAATAACTAATGACAAATGACACAAGCGAGAAAAGGCATTTTAAAAACAGCAGCAGACAGAAATGGAACAAGTGGACAAAGCACCCAGCACCAAATAAATAAACAAATAAACACAACACAGGCCTTCTTTTACTCATGAAGGGCGGCTTGATTCCATGGGATGTTATAGAAAACAAAGTGATCGATGAACGTAGACACAAAATTAATCGTTATAGTTATAGTTGGTAGCTGACATAGAGAGAAGATGGAGAAGGCGGCTTCCTCGTCTCTGACAAATTCTAGTCCATTTAAATTCCCAGGCACCGATGTTAACCTTCTTGATGGAATTAAGTTTCCTTTGTGATGATATCTTGATAAAAACTCTTTGTCGAGTTCAGAAAAACTATGGCTGGCCGTGTATTACCATGGAACCTCTTTAAGTACTCTTTGTAGCATGTTTGGATTAGAAGTTGATTGGAAAATACTAGATAATGAGAATTTTTATCAGAATTTTATTGTCAAAATAATATAATATTATTATTTACTCTTAAATGAATAAGTGGGATCTATCACTTTATAATATCCAATCACCATTATAATTTTTATCAAAAATTATGGTTATATTTTTTTAATAATATAACATTGCTCAATTTGATTATCTATTAGTCACACACTAGCCACTACGAAGGCCAAACCAAGCTGCCGACGTATTAGACACCAACCGAAACCAACCGAAAGCATGATGATTAATACTATTTTTGTGTAACAAATTTTTTTTTTTTGTCAACATACACACATCTTTACAAAAAGATGAAAGGGTTCATATGTCACAAGTCAGACTCCACTTAATATCAAATCTAGATATAGTAAGTGAAAGATTAATAGATTTACTGTTAAATCAACGCCTTTAACTGCCCTGCGTAACACACTTGAACGTTTAAGAATGTATGCACTTGAATTCTTAGCTTTTTTTCTTTTTTATTGGGTCGTGGTTGTTGGTGGCTATTTTTTTGGTCAGAGTTGTCAGTGTTTGATCGATATGAATTATTAGCCAATGTGGTTTGGGCCACCTTTTTTTTCTCTGAACTTGACTGGCTTAGACCAACCCAATGTAGGCTAAAATTTTTGGGCTTGCATGACTAGAAATTGTTTTGCAAGTCAAATAGTTCAAGGCCGAAGTAAACACTTTTTACAACAAGATAAATTGGGCCAACATCTTTTCTAGCTAGGACAGCCAACTCTGTTGAATCGAAATTGGCAACCCTACGATACCAGATCCCAAAAATGTTGACCACCCTACAATAGAGATCCAAAACACCAATTGACAACCCCACACTGATCCAAAAAAACCGCATAAATATTATGCAATCACTCCAAGAAAGTTGCTTTGTTAAGAATCAAAATTATGTTCTCTTTTTAAGAAAAGAAATATTATGTATGCATAATATTTATGAAATATCATACCAATATATTTTTATTTATTATTGGATGGGATATAGACTCTACTTAATCTGAGTCTCACACTCCATTCAATAACAAATAAAATAATGTAGATATAACATCTTATAAATATTATGTATAAATAATATTATTCTTTTAAGAATCAAGGTTTCCTATCATCTTAACCAATTCTTAATCCCTTGGGTATTGAAATCCCTACCAATACGATATTATTAACAAAGACAAATATTTAATTTTGACATTTTTGTCAATAATAAAGTTTTTATATTATTATTAGATTATGTGTTAACATGTTATTAATATAGTTTTCCTTAAGTAATTAATATTATAGTTAAATTTATTTAATGATAATATAATAATGCATAAATAGATAATAATATAAAAAGTTATAATAATAATAATAATGATAAATTAAAGTTTTTTAAATGAATAATAATAAATTAAAGTTAAGATCCATGTAATTGACTTTTTAAGAAAAAAAAAATGGAAAAACAAAAAACGCAAGCAAAAAAAGGGTTGACGTAATGCTTTTCTTGTACGTACGGTTCCAGAAATATAGAGTACGCAAATAATTAGTAAAATTAAAATTTTAAATTAATTATATCTAATTTTAATCTCAAATTTCTCAATTAAATGTATAATTTTATTAGTAATTGATAGGTATAGGTAAAGGTTTTAAGTATATGTTTCTTATTAAATAACTTAGCTTATTATTTAATTTAGATATTTTGCAAAACACATAAAAGTTTTAAAATTTTTATGACAATTATTATTAAATATATGTAAGTTAAAATTTTAATAATAAAATAATACAAATTTTGTGTAATATAATTTTTATTTGGTTATAAATCGCAAAAAATATTATAAGTTAGACTCGCACATGTTAAATATTAAAAGAGTTCAATATATTTATATAACTTAAAAAATGAGTTCAAGATAGTTTTACTTTTTAAAATCTAAATTTATATATTCAAAATTTAAAGATATGATATTAAATAGTAAGTAATAAAACTTATTTTATAAATTGATTACATATATAAAATAAGTGAAAAATTGAATATTTTAGACTAGAATATAATAAAGTATCTTATCAAGATTTTATATGTATTTATTAGTTTAGGGGGGAGGCCTCCCCTTATCAAGATTGTACATTTTTCTAGACGTATATAATTTTTTTCTTGGAAAGAAAACTACCAAAACATACTGGTAGATTGTCGAGAATGTTCAACCAATTAATTTGAAAGTTCAACGGTTCTAATGACGAGATTCAATTAAAATATTTTAATAACTGGTTTACATAATCATCTCCCGAAGCCACTATTCAAGGCAAGAAAGTAACCTTTTTTTTTGTGTTAATTTTGGTCAAATTTCTACATGAGTTCCCTATTTTGGGTTTAATTTATATTGTCATTAACTTACATTTGATTGATTAATTATTTTACTAATTAGTCAGTAAAATGCTAAAATATAAGCAATTAGGAATTCCCATTATATGATAAGTTATTAGAAGGCTGGTTGATTGTAATAACATGATGAGGTCCACTATTCTCATAATTGCATGGTTGTTGATCTTCCTCCTGATGGGTGCTCTGCAGCAACTATATTGTCCTTGTTCTTGAATTTTGCTAGGGTGGATAGTTCTTCTATTGACTCTGCGAGTTTCTCAGTGCAAGCAACCAAATCAACTACCAGGGAAGCCACAGTCACAACAGGAATAGCCTCAAAGAGATTGGTCCCTTCCCACAACCCTGATTTGAGCATGGACCTGAGATTCATGGCTGCAATCTTAGATTTGGCAATGTGAGGGTCCGCAGTGGATGGTGGAATCATTTTTTGGATTGACATTGCTAGTTCCTCGAGAGCCTTACCTGTTTCTTCGCTCATCTTGATGCATGGCTCTTGTATTTTGCTTTTAATTACTGATGGAGTCTATAATGTAAACATCAGAAAATTAAGTGATTAGAGCAAGTATACTCAATCACACAACAAAACTTTAGAATGAAGAGTCCAATGAGTACCTTTGTAGAATTGAGGAAGCTATTAAGGGCATGAATGCGATAGGCACATTGCCTTGATAGGCTTCCAATCTTCAAATATTGTTGCCATGGATGACGAAATCTAAAAGGCCCATGGCTGGGTTCCCACCTTGCAAAATTGGCCTGTAAAAAATATAAACATGTAATAAATTACTAAATTAATAAGAGTCAACAATATAATTTTGGCTTCTTTCCCTCACCAAGTTTTCTTCAGCCTGCTTTGAATTAAGAACACTTTTATATCCTTGAAGAAATGATTTATTGGATTCTCTACCATCCGATGTTCCAAAATATTCTTCTCCAAAACCTGCAGTTTGCATTACATTGTCAATTATTCAACAACTATTGCATATTTAACTCCAAAAAATGCTCCTAAAATTCATCAACTTTACCAAATTGGGTCGTACTATGCACCTTCTATAAAGTTCCCAAGTTTTTCAATATTTTTTGATACTAGCTTGTGAAGATCACCACCTGCCCATAGCGGGTATACAAAAATGCAGACCAACACAGAAATTAAAGCACCTGCAAGGATTGTGATTACCCTTTTCTTTGCAATGTCTACTAAATCTTCGTCTCTGTAGCTAGATACAGATACCAAGCAGAATGTCAAGATAAATGCCAGGAACCCGTAATCATATCTCGCCTTAATTTGAGGTAAAAATCGCATATATGTGAGTCCTGCAGCTGCAATCATTCGAGTTTTTGCACTGGTCAGCTTTTTGCTTACTTTTACTTTACTACTGAAATTCAATTGAACAAGTAAATATCACCTATTAGAAAAGTTATGGTTCCAAGAAGTAAGGGTTCCACTATATGTCCTGCTGAAAATGAATTAACCAAGTAATAACATCCAAGTCCCAGAGCACCAGCCAATAATGTTGACAAACCTCTATTTAAACCTTTACCAAGTGTTGCTCCTGCATGTTGCCACGCATAAGATTTTGGTGAACTATGGAACTAGAAATCAAGTCCATAATTTATAAACTTGTTTAATGTTAAATTTGTGCAGAAAATGCAAAATAATAATAATAATAATAATAAAACTTGCCTACAGAGTATTCTGAGACAACGAAGCAAGTGAAAACTGCCCATATCGCAGTCGAACCAAAACCATTGTAAAGAGGCCTAAGATAGTAAAATGCAGAAACCAAGGTGATAGAAAGTGCTACTTTCAAAGAATGAATGACTCGTCTGGGATCATCTTCTCCCAGTTTCTTCAGCTGCAACATCACATCGACCACCTTGGCAATAAAGTCTCTAGATAAGGCCATCAACCGTTGGCAACACATGACACTAGCATCTGCTATAGCTTCACTTCTTTGGTTTGCTGCTTCAGATGCCATGTTCAGCACCGGCAGAAAAAAATGTACAACCGCAATAAAAAAATTCTTGAAATTAAATTAAATATGCTATTTGCCTATAGGGTTTGTTCTGAAAGTTTGATTCTGAGAATGTAATTGTAAACGCCCAGCGGGATCTATGTCCAATTTATAGAAGAGCACATAACGTGGGATTGACCGAATAATATATATAAAGAAATTTATGTAAAGAAGCTTCTAGCCTACAATAATTTTATAATTTTATTTAATTCATATTAATTACTACTTTAACTTTTTTTATTAATAAATTAATGTTCTTTCTCATTTTTATGATATTTTTATAACTATAAGAAAAAGAATTTAATTGATATATATTGATAGTGTAAAATAATTTTACACTATCAATTAATAGAAATAGGAGAAAGTGAGAAATTATGGTAGATCCCTCATTATAATGGATGGTTATTTGTATAACTTTTCATTATTTTTATTAGTTGACAGTATAAAACAGTTTTACACTATCAGTACATTTAAATTAAATTCATAAGAAAAATGTTTTAGAATAAAAATACAAAAAATCAACCATACACTTAACTTATTAAGAAGATATTTTAAAAGGATTTATTAAGAATATATTAACAAATTAAAAGTAAAATAATACTTATTATTTATTTAAAAATATTGACCACGAATTTGAAAACATTGTTTAGTACCTTGCACATCACATAATGAATTAATGATATCGTAAGGTACATTGAATATGACGATGAGAAATTATAATCGTTTTGATAAAATTTTATATTTTAAAAGCTTAAAAATTTTAAATAATAAATATAATTTTAATTTCTTAATATATTGTTAATAAAACCTTTTTTTAAAAAATTCTTAATGAGTTATGGGTATAGTTGATTTAAAATTTTAAAATTTTAAACACGTAAGTATTATTGAGTGGTTTTAAATAAATAATAAAAAATTAAATATTATTGCTTAATTTCTTAATCTATTCTTAACAAATCCTTTTAAAATATTTTATTTTCTTGATTTTTCTTGTTTTTATTTTAGAATATTTTATGAAAATCTCATAAAAATGAGAGAAAAAAATTAATTAGGCAATAAAAAAAAGGTCAAAGTGACAATTTATTTTTCTTCTATATTCTTCATTTGTTAATACATTCTTTACAACATTATAAAAATTAACGTGAATGATTTTATATTGTGACGTTGTTTCTGCTATAAAATAAATTGTGTTTTCTGGGGCTGTCTCCGGGTGCCTGTCCTGCTATTTCTTGTGACAACTTTCTTGTTGGAACTACATACCAAGCTTGCATTGCCATTAATGGGGGACGTAGCGAGTTTGAATTTTTCAAGGGAGCTATATATGTATACTTAGTAGGTTCCACGAAAACGTAATCTATAATCTATATACCTACATCTTAGTTAGTGCCATGCCCGTACAACGGCTAGCCACCGGGTTTGAGGCCGTGTATGATCGCGGATGAGGCTGTAGTGAAGTGGATTATACGCCGCCGCTGAAATCGTGTATGATCCTTTCTACTTGTTTTTGTTTGTCTTCTTCTTCAAACTATTGTGATCCCATTAGGGATGTCAATGGTGCGGGATAGGGGATAAATCCTCGTCTCCCGCCTAACATATAAATACTCATCCTATATTCGTATGAATATTCTTTTTTGTCTTTTTTGCAGGTTTATAGGTATATATGGATATCTATGGATATTTTTTAGAATAATAAAAATTTAAAAAATTTAAATTAAATATAAAGATTTTAATATTATAAAATATTTAAAATAAGTAAAAATAATAATTTAATTTCATATTTCAAATTCTAACAATTTAATATACTTAAAATAAAGATATAAACACCTAAAATAAATATAAAATAAGTACAATAATCTAATTTCACAATCTAAATTCTAACCAGTTAAAATACTTGAAATAAAAATAAATATATAATAATAATCTAATCATTAGTTTAACATATAATAAGTATAAATAAATCCAACTTCTAAATTTAAACCTAAGTCTAATCAATTTAAATAACAATAATATTAACCTAACTAAATTAATAACTTAAGAGTAAAATAATAATTTTATATTAGATATCCGTAGATATGGGGTTAGTGATCTCTGCTCTCGCCCCATTTAATATGCAGATATTTAAAATCCCCGTCCCCCATTACTCGTAGAGGTAAAATCTTCTCCTTGTATCTGACCCGTTGCAAGTATTACCTGCAGATATCTATGGGGGTGAAATTTTTTGACATCTTAGATCCCATAGTGTACTAGTGCTGAACTACAATATAGAATTTATTTTTATTAAGGAGAACTTTTTCGTACGTAACTTTTTTTCTCCCTTGTTATGCGGCCTACTTATTTAAAAAGGAAAAGAGTATTAAAAAATATTTATTTTATTTCATTACTAAACAAAGAATTTATGTAAGAACAATGTATTTATATATAAATAACATTTTCTTTATTTTATTGGTAACTTTTTATATGCTTTCTACTACTAGAAACAAATTTCAAGAAACTTTCTATTAGTTTGTGACTTTTTATTATGTATGGATTTTTATTTTTACATTAAAAACAATTTTATTTGCTCTATATATCAAATTAAAGATTTTAGGTTTAAGTTTTATAAATGAAAAAAAAAATAGTATAGGGAGAATTTTATTTTTATCATGAGCCGGGCTCAAATCAAGATAATTAGCAAACTCCAGAGATTGGTAATTTAAAAAAAAAAGGGGGGGCGGGGGGGAAGAAATGAGGAATTATAATGTTGTTTCTGTGATATTTTTATTATATCATACACGCACACATCCTGCAATACATAAAATCACTCAGCTAACATTCCCTCCAACGAGCATGCTAACCACAGTGACAAACTTTACGCTCGAGGATTGGAGAGTATGCAATATATAGCTGGTCAATTTCCTTTCAAACTATATATACGACGTTCAGGTGTTTGATTCGGGAGGTTTATTTGGGTCGAAAATCTCAAAGTGTGCGAGGGAGGCAAGCTCATCAACTGAATCTGCAATTTTCTTTGTGCAATCAACAATATCAGCTAGTGATGAGGTTACTTTTCCAGCTGGTATCGCCGATAAGAGTTCTGTTTCTGTCCATACTCTTGATTGGAGCAATGACTCGAGGCTTTCTATAGCAACTTTTGAGTTTGCAATATGGGTATCTGCAACACATGGCCAGATCATTGCTTTGAGGGCTAGTCCTAGTTCCTTCAAAGCTTCTCCAGATTCCAAACTCGTTTTTGAGCACCCTTCTTGGATCATGGATTGAATTTCTGGTGATGCCTGCAAAAGTACATAGCACATGTACAATTGTAACAATATATCATGTAGTAGCGGCATGTCGCATAACTTTTTCTTTTGTTTTTTTTACTTTACGTAATAAATTTTTATGCTATAAGACACAAACATTAATTAGTTTCATTATATATACTTGGACGTCATATTTGAGGTGTCCATTCAGAGCTTCGATTCGATGTGCACATTGGCGACTAAGGGTACCAATTTTGAGGTATTGGTCCCACGGGTGACGAAATTGGAACTTGCCATGACGCGGTTCCCATCTTGCAAAACTGGCCTGCGCAGTACTGAAAATTATTAGATATGATTGAATTTTCATTTGAGGAAGATGTGAGAGTCTTGAGAGAATATAGAGGGTTGTAGTGCATATACCAAAGACTCTTCAGCACTTCTAGAATTGATAACATTTTTGTATCCTTCCAGAAAAGACTTGTTATCTTTCAAATCTACTTGCTTTGATGTTCTGAAGTACTCCCGTTCAAATGCTGTAAATGAGCCTCACTTTAAAAGGAGAAAACATATAGAATAGAAGTATTTTCTTTCTTTCTTTTTTTTTTGTTTCTCAGTAAGGTACAATTTATCCATGTTATTACTTTTACTGAATCATCTAAATTATCAAACCTTGGAGAGAGTTTCCGAGTTTTTCCAAGTTGAGGGCAATTGAATTATGGAAGTCTTTCCCAGCCCACACGCGACAAATACAGACGGAAATAATCATACAGATTGAAGCCCCTATAAAAATGGTTAAGAGCCTCTCGTGTGCCACCTCCAATATTTTACCCTCACGAAAACCAGACACAGATATCAAAGAGAACGTCAAAAGAAATACCAGGAGTCCATAATCATATCTTGCTTTGATTGTGGGGAAAAATCTTATGAATGTCGCTATTGTAGCTGCATAAAAAATAAATAAATAAATAAACACATTATATTTTGAGATTAATTTTGATAGATTGATAGTGTTACTAATATTATTTACGTACATTAATATATATGACTTTTAAAATAGTAAAAATAAAGGTTAAACATTTTTATTGATATAGTAATATATAATTAGATGACTATATAAAAAATTTTATAATGATACTACATCAAAATTAACTTTTTATATTTTTCAAAATCAATTATGATTGACCAGAAAACTAGACTTAATTTTTTGCCTTTTAATAAGTACATCACAATTTTTTACATTCTTTTATTAAAGAAAGGTGGGATAATGAAGATACAGAAAGTTGTGATTGATGGAAAATATTAATAAAAGAAATTAATTTCTATTGGTAATTACTAGCTATCATAATAATTATTCGTTGTGATTTATCATTTTTTTGTGATTTTATCAGCTCATAGTGTAAAACATTTTAAACTATCAGTATATAAAAATTAATTTTTTAATAAAGTGAGCTTTGTCAACAATTGTCTTTGTAATATAAATTATCAAATATGAAAAATTAAATAAAACTACAAGTATTTGTTATATTAAAATCTAAAAAAGTATTTAATATTGTCCTTTTAGTAATTCAAATGAATATAAATGCGATTTTTATTTGTTGAGTTGTACTATTATTAACTTACACATCAGCACAATTCCAATAAAATGTAATTGTTTACCAAACAGGAACATAAACAAGCCGAGCAATATGGGTTCTACGATCCGTCCAGAGAATTTAGCCATGTAATGGGTTCCAACACCTAGAGCAACACCAAGTAGGGTTGCCACTGCTCTATTCAAGCCTTTTCCAAGCATAGCTCCTAAAATTCACATAGTTGAACAAGGGAATCCATTTGCATAACCATAATCAGCCAAAAAATATATATAATATATACACAAAAAAGAAAGGGATTAAAGTCCTCGTATATTTGTTTTGAAAATGATAATATTATATTAAAATAGAGATAGACATAAATATTTAAATTGAACCATATAAATTTTAAGAAGGCTCCACATATTTTGAATATTTGTATTTATCTCTTTGTTAATACAACATAGTCATATTCAAAATAAATATAAAGGGATCTAAATCTGAAAGAAACTAACAACAAACTTACCTACGGTGAACTCAAAAACAATGAGTACAGTAAAAACAGCCCAAATTGCATTAAAACCAAACTTGTCATACAGTGGCCGATAGTAGTAGAATAGAGACACTAGCGAAACTGCGAGTCCTACTTTTAATGAGTGAATGACTCTTCTCGGGTCGTCTTGTCCTATCTTTTTTGTCATTCTACAAATGTCAAACACCTTCTCCTTAAAACCCTTTGGCAAGGCCTTTAGCCACCCCCATACTCGACCAATTAGTGCCGTTGCTGTCTCCTGCTTTATGTTCATAGACGCCATCACCTTGAACTAATATTGCGTCCACTGAAGAAAAATTAGAAGTGAGGAGCCAATACTTTCGGAGATGATATTTATAAGGAGCTAGTCACCCTTCTAATCCTATGTCTACAAGGAAATGATTATTTGAATCCGATATGTAAAGACAAACTATGGGATAATGGGAGCTAGTATATTTAATTATAGGTTGGGCGCCGATCATCTCATCTGAGTCAAAGTAAAAGTCGCAGAGCTCCAAGAGAACTTATAGGAGATTTACAAAATTATCCATCAAAATAAATTTTATATTAGTAAGAATCGAACTTATATTCTTATGAGGTATAAAACCGCTTTTTATCAGTTACGCCAATCAACGTTGACAAAATTCATGTCTATATATAGATTAGAGTGGGGCAATCAACACATAATACTATTTTTGGGGGGTGTTAACATTCGAGATATTAGTTTTAATTATGTACCATCCTAATTTTAGATCAAGCTAAATTTATTTAAACACTCACTACAAAAAAAAGTATATTTTGTGAGGGTTATTTACCCGCGGTTGTGCTAATTGCCATAAAATAATTAATTTCCGTCGGTCATGACAATTGCCGCAAAGTATCCTGATTTTTTGGCGGGTATATATTATATCCCGGCGGTTTACACAATAAAAAATTATTTCAGCCTTTTTTTTTGTTCATTTAAAAACCCCTTTATTTTCATTTCATATTCAAAATCTCTCTCTCCCCCTCTTCGACCTTTGCTCTCTCCCAAGTGTTTGTAGTAGGTTCAAAATGCGAAGCCTACAACCACCGTCACAAGCTTCGTCACCGCCATTGCTGGCTCCGTCACCGCCGTCACCAACTCGGTCACCACCGTTGTTCCTTGCGATTTCAAACAGTAAATCATTTATCTCTTTTTCATTCCTCTTTGTTTGAATTTATGACAATGTGTTTATTTGATGTATGAATTTGCTGTTTTTAGCTGCGATTTAGGTTTTTATGTTTAATGAGGGTTGAGAGTTTTCAACGTCCTTTTGGATTTTTTATTCCTGACATGCTATGTTGTGTTGTGTGTGTCTTCCATTCTTGTATTCTTAATCGGCTTGAGAATGAAGTTAGAGGTGCGAAAATGCCGCTCGATCTGGCTAGTTCTTGTGCTGATTCTGGTTTGTGTTGTTGATTCTGATGTGTTTCTTTGTGTGTGTGTGTGTGTGTGTGTGTGCAGATAAGGACAGGGAGCTATCGGAAGCACAAGCGGAGATCAAAGCCTTCAGGCTCTCTGAACGGCTCAGAGAAAAGGCCGTTGAAGAGGTTCCCTCTATTTTCCATTTTTATTGTATTAAAATTAATTTCAGGTTTCCAAAATTAATCGTGGTTTTACTGTTAAGATTATGGAAACTTTCTTACCATTTACCAATTTCTAAGACTCTTACTTTTGCACTGGACAATCCTTCTGATTTATTATCTCACTGATTATTTACCATTCACTTATCTCTCGGTTAGTTGCAAGCAGCAAACTTCATTTTTACTTAGATCTCATACGAAAGTAATTTAGCATCCTAAACTTTTGCAGCGGATGTTTTCTTCGCATGCTTCTCATCTTCAACATCCTGAAAGTTCCCATAACTTTATGAATCAGAATCATCTTATCAAAGTTGGCTGCAGCTAAAATTTTATGCCAATACTGAGGGAGGTCAATTATGCAAATGAACTTTGTCAAATATTTGAAAAACACCTTCTCAATCACTATTACATGCTGCCCTCCCCCTGCCACACTTCTCTCTGTGTGCGTGTACTTGCTCTCTCTCCCTCTCTTTTCTTTTATTTATAAAAACCTTATATTATAATTTATCTCAATTTTCTATTTAGTAATGACAAAAACAGTTGTACACAGTATACATTTGTATTATCTCGCTGATTTTGTTATTTATTTTGCAAACATAAAACGCACTTATAGAATTGCTAATCTTGTCAAAATCATCATCAAAGCTGCCTCCATCATCTGAAAGAAAGAAACAATAATCTATTAGGAACCTATTACAGAACAGGATTTTATTGAACAACCACAAAGAAACTCTAGCTACTAATATCAGTGAGAAACCAGTACCCAAGAAACCATTACACCAGATAATGACAAATCTTAAACAGAAAAGAGAAAGAAAAGAAACGACTAGTTATTTACCAAAGGTAGTTTGCATTTTGGGAAGTGACTTGTTTCCAGATTTATCCTTACAACTTTCTAGAGCCCAAACCATTGGAATTGAAAAAGGATTATAAATCTGATTTATCTTTACAACTTTCCAGAGTCCAGTTCATGATTCCTCTAGTAGTCATCTACATTTTTCATTAATGAGATGAAGACAGGAATAGCTGGCCTGATGCAGAATATAGCCTCCAATCTATTATTGCTTTTCATAAATTGAAATAATATATAGTGAAAGTAGCACCACTTGGATTACCAAAAAAGATAAAGTAGCACCACTCTATTTAGTGAAGCTTCATGAAATTAGTGGATTGTGATGACATCTGGTGGTTCTTATCAACTTTGCAACTCATCATTTTTTTTTCCTTCCCCTTCTTTAATAACGCCAAGAATTATATTCCAAAATCCTATGTCAGCTGATATTTATCAACTATAAACTTATCATATAGATACCCAACCTGTTTCATTGTGAATTAATGTATTATACATAATTGCTTAGCTAGATTCTCGAGAAGCTAGCACAGCCTGTGATTGCCTATTCTAAAGTTGCTACTAATAATCTCCATTTGCAATTATTTTTAAAACTAGTTTCCACACTTATACCATTCTACTATATGCTTTTTTCACCAAAAATCAAGTATGAGTTATGCTTTCTTTGCTATAATAGGAGTTATATTTTGACAATTAACAAATCATCTTTAGAGTGGCAATTCTCGTTCATCAATATAAAAGCCTATCTACTTTTTTATTGTTTGTATATATATCATTAGATCTGTCTTGACGTTAAGGCCTAAATTTGGCCATATTGAATTAAATAAGAGCAAATTATTTTATTATTTGTGCAACAAATACTTGTGACGATAAAATACATGTACTAGAGATCTACTTCATACTTGGAAATATTTTCAGGTGCCACAATATGATTCTGCCATGCATATTTAAATATTTATATAGCATCTACATAGAATGAAGCAACAGTTATTAGGTTTTTAACTCCGATTTAGTTATCCATAATGTTAAAATTAATCTTAGTTAACTTTTCATTTTTCAGTTATGGTTTAGTGCTTGACTGCTCATGCTTTAAGCTTCTAACTCTGATTTAGCGAGTTCAGCGACATCGATTTCAACTGCAGCCTTGATCTCTAGCTTTAGCATTCAGGTTTGACACAGTCTTAATTTGTTCTCTATATTTAGTGGTTTTGAATTTGTTATTTGATAATTGTTCTCTCGATATTGTGTTATTTGTCCTCTTTAATTATCAATTAACACATAGCCTACATGTTTGATTAGCATAAATGCATTTATCCCTTTTCTACATGTTTAGGCACAATCTTATACATGGATAAACCTTGGATTAGTATACATGAACACAATCGCAATATATTAAAGGGGTTAATCAATTTCTTGACTTCGCACTAATGCATAAGTCTATTGAAGGAAGAATTATTTGTCCTTGCATTGTTTGCAAGTTTTGACCGTGGTTGTTTATGAATGAGTTGCTAAAAGACGCATTTGAGCATGCCAACATCCTAGTTTTATGAAGCCAAAAAGATCATTAACAAATTAGGTCTTAGTTATGTTAAGATCCCTGCTTGCCCAAACAGTTGTATGTTGTATTGGGTTGACAATAAGAAAGAACAATCATTTTCTTTGCCTTTTTTTTTTTAATTTAAAACAAGAGGGATTGCAAAAGATGCAGGTGCTCAATTTTAATGGCACACGTTTTCAAATGTTACCTCTCTGTTGTTGCATTTCATTGATCATATATATACCATCTACCTTCTCACAAACAAGATGGTCAATAGTTGAACTTAGAACTTGTTTTACCATTGTAGGCATCCTGAATAAAATTCTGATGGGATAGCTAAGCGGGTGATTCTTTTTATTTTGTTGAAATTGCATTGCTTATTTTTGGCCTAATAAGTGATAAAACTTGAATGCAACCTGTGGGATTACCTTCTAGACATGTGGGATAAATAGGTGATATAATATTTTTTCCAATTACTAAATTCATAAGCACCATCATTTACAAGTTCTGAACTAAAGTCTAAGCTCAAAACTAGAAGAGTTCACTTCTTTAAGGGGAACAGTCCTTATTCTAAAATGAAAAACATTCTGCTATAGTACCTTGTAAAACACACCAAATCCTCCTTCCCCTAATTTATTGTCATCACAGAAGTTGTTTGTGGCCGCTGTGATTGTGTCAAAATCAAATTGCAAGAGCTCAACGGTAGAAATTTGAAATGATAAAAACATTTAGGAGTAAACCATCTCTATATAACATGGTCAGCAGGCTCAAAAATATGACTAGACTTTCAAACAAAAGGGTGAAGACCAATCAAATATTAGTCATTGCTTCTTATTATGATCTTCTACTTCTGAAGTTTGTTGTTGCATGAAGACAAATGGGCGGATGGGTGCGGTAGGAATGGAAAGAAATTGCATAAGCTTTGATTTGGCCATACAAAACTTGAATGGTTCTTCAGAAAAGCTTTCATTTAGTGCATGTGTTTCTCTTTCTCTTGTTCTCTTGCTTTTACCATATTCTCTTACTTTTACCATATTCTCGTACTTTGTTTGCAGGCACAAGATGAGGGAAGTGGAGAGCCAACGCACTACTCTTCCTCTAGCTATGATTCTAGGACCACTTAGCTTTATAGTTAATATTTGTGAATGAAAGGATAATTTTAGTATTGAACTTACCCTTACCTTTTGTGATATCTAAACAATTGCTAGATAATTGAACTTATTTTATGTTGTTGTTAGTTGTGTCTTGACTTCATTGGGGATGAATTGTGTAAATTTGAATATGCTAAATATGGTTTGTGACTTAAATTGTATAGACATAAAAAATCATTGTTCAAGTCCATATTGATGATATTTGTTTAGGAGTATTAAAATCCCATGGTTCTTGTTCCCAAAAAGGAAAAACTATGATCGATTTGTCTTTTTTTATTAAATGCAAAATGACTAATGATTAATTGTTTTTAAAGAAAATAAAAAGGACATAAAAAAAAAAAAAGAAAAAAACTAAAAAAAGTTTATTGGCAGTTTTAATTGTCACAAAATTATTATAGAAACTTTAGAATTAGTGGCGGTTTAAACTGTCAAAAAAATAAAATTGGACCTATAATTTGAATAGTATTTTACTGGCAGTTTTAACCTCTACAAATTTATATTTTTGGTGATTTAAATCATCAGAAAAAACTGCCACTAACAAATACATTTTGTGGCGGTTATACCGGCGGTTAGTGAAAATCACCAAGTAAATATTTTTGTCGCTATTTTGGGCTTAGTTTCACTAAAGTCTAGTAGTGGGGGTTTAAACCGCCACTAAAAGCTTTAAATAACTGCCATTAAAATGCTTTTTTGTTGTAGTGACTGATCGCTATATTGTATTGTATGAATTTGTCTGGTTATCATAAAAGAGGGAAAGAGCCAAAAAAATATGAATTGGATAAAAGAGAAACGTTTGAGATGTATTTCAAAGTTATGAGAGGAAGGAAAAGGAACATATGAAAAGGAAAGAAAGAGTGAAAGAGAAGGAATTTAGAGAATTTATCTTGTTTTCCTTTGAGAGTATAAAATAAATAACAGGAAGGGAATGAAGAGTTTATAATGTATCTTTACAATTTTGGTTTTTTAAATAATTAAATATAATTATTATGTGTTCACAATATTATGTTTTTTAAAAAACTGTTATGTTATATAATATATTTTGTAGATGAAAAAATGTTTTTTTTCAAAAATACTTTCTCTTTCAAACTTTTTTTCTGAAATTTTTTCTCTAAAAAACTAATAGATAAATTAAGCATTCAAATATGAATTAAAAAAGTAATTTGAGGAACTATAAAATGGGAGTGGAGGAGGGTTTTGCAATTAATAAAAATCTTTTTATATTTTTTTTTTCAAAAAAAAAAAATCTTAGACAAGAGTTTGACCTTTTAAAACCTTTTCTTTCCCTCCCTCTCCCCTACCCCTCCAAAATGGAACTCTTCAAACCCATCGTTAAAGTGTAAAAGAATCCCGAAAAAAATATGGGAATGGTATGAATTTATGTGGTTATCATAAAATCGAGAAAAGGACAAAAAAATATGAGTTAATTAGAAGTAAAACACAATTGTGGTGTAAAAGAATTCACCAATTAAAAGCTTCGTACAAAATTGACAAACAAAATTTGTGCACCATTATTAGGCATTTATTCTCTTATATAAAATATCTGTACGTTTGGATTTTGAAACTTTCACTTAATTACGTGAGACTTTATCCAACCATCTTAGTTAATGTATCTTAGTTATTATACAATATTAATATAAAGTAAAGCTTTTCATTTAAAGGGGCCAGTCTGGATTTGATTCAATTGGATTGATACATTGAGTTCCCATGCTTATCTCTATGTTATATGCAATTGTTTGGTGAATTATATACGTCCTTTTTTTCCCCCTCGTCATAATGTTAGGTCCCTTTTCGGTTAAACCCTATATATGTAAACGGTAAAGGTTTGCCATTGGAAAGTATCAGAAATATAAAATCATTTATGACTTGTCACAGATTCGACCACTCAAGTTCACAACCTTTCTCTAGGATTTTTCTAAACGATATGCAAAAGATAATTGAAAAGTTTTATTACGTTAATATTTTTCTTTGTTTTTTATTCGTTGTTTGGTTTCGGATATTCCTTACCCTCCTCACTTTTTTAAATTATATCTTTTCCTCTTACTCAGTTTTCTATCAAAAAAATTATGCCTTGCTATGGTTTCAGCTTCCGTCCCCCCCCCCCCCACCCGGGACCCAAAAAAAATATCTAAGCCATCCACTACACCAAAAACAATAATTCGTGGTGGTTATTTTAGTGTTTTGTGGTGGTTCAAACCGCTGCTAAATTCAACTTGCAGCGGTTACTAAATCGCCATTAATTCAAGCATTGGAAGCTCATTTCGTGGTGGTTTTTATCAACCGCTGGAACAACCGTTGCTAGTTCTTTTTGCGGCAGCATTTTACAGTAGTTCACCGCCACAAATTAGTGTCAAAAAAGCTTTAATTTTTCCATTTACTTATGGTTTTGAATCGCCGCTATATTTAAACAATTTTTTCCAGTGATTTTACAATGGCCACTAACATTTATTAGCCTCTTTTTTTTGTAACAATTAGAAACCGCCGTTAATAAGCTTAGTCCAATGCCAAAGCACCCAAAATTGGTATCATGGTGCCTGTGCTAATCTATCACTAGCAGAACAAAGACACATCAAATACAAGGAAAAGGAAGAAAGTTCACAAAATAGTCACAAAATACAATGAAGTTTTTCGTTCTCTTTCTGCCATTATAAGTAATCAATATGCATTTTTAGACATCAACAATACAAGGTCCCATTAACTAGCCTTCTTAAAATCACATTAAATCTAAATAACTTGAAACAAACCTTGTGTTTCTCCATTAGTAACACTAAATTGTGATCACCCTTTCTTTGTTCTAAAGTTGTCTTTGCAATCTGCAAGCCCAAAGACAACAATTAAAATTTAAAATATTAAATAAAAAAAGAAAGAAGAGCAATATTCATTGCACTAGAAAGCACTTCATCAGGTCAGAAGTAATACAATTCATTCCTCCTTTTGCAGAAGAGATGTTTCTTTCTCTAATAAAAGAACAACAAATGGAAGATTTGACAAAGATTAAATAGATGACTAATAGTGGCACCAAATTTCCAACCCGTATTTACTCCTCTTCTCAACATTCAACCCAAAGAGACCCAAAAAAAGAAAGCACATGGAACAACATTCAAATCAAACAGACAAAATAATAGAATTAAATAGAAAGGCATACTAATCAACAAAGCTAACTAAAAGTGTGTTTGTGAGTTAGAGTTTTGGAAGGGACGGGAGGGAAGGGAATGGCTTAAAGAGTAAAATAGAGTCTCTCATTCCCTCCAAAATCTTAACTGGGACTCCATAAAGTAGTATCCTAATTTCTTGCTTTTCCCTGGGTATTGTCCTATCAAAATAGCAATCAAATGGAATAATCAAAACACAGTTTAGCCTGTGAAATTCAAACTAAAACAACAATGTCATGATTAAATAGTTAAGGTTTTGAGATTAAAACATTATATAACACCATAATGTATTGATATACAAAAATTCCACAATGAAGCTGAGAAAAGCCAAGGAGAAAACAAACTCCAAATGTGGGTTTCTAACAAAATAGAGGAACTTGGTTTATATTTGGAAAACTAATCATTGACATGCTCTGTCAATGCCAACAAACACGATGATGAGAATAATGAACACCTAAACCCAATAGGAGAGGTCATGGAGATTGGAGCCCTAATAGCAAAGCAAAGAAATTCTACAGAGAGATATAGAGAGAAAGAGAGAGAACCTTGTGTTTGAGAATATGTACAGTAATGTACTCGACCTTGAAGGTGGTAGCGGTTCAATAGAAGGAATTGGGGATATGAGAAGAGAGGTTTTCGAAGAAAAAGTGCAAACATAGTTTTCACTTTTAGGTTTTCTTTTTTTCTTTGTTTTAAGTTTGGCTTTTCGAATTTGCAATTGTTACAGAAGGAACTACTACAACATAATAGGAAACTACTACAACATAATAGGAAATGGAGGCAGGTGCTCAAGGGCTGCAAAAACTGCTGCAAAGTCTTCAACCAAAGGCAATTTTGATAAACTGTTGTAAACTATTCGTCCCCAATCTTACTATTTGGTGTAGTGATGTTTCAGTGCAATGTATAATAGATTTGCGTATCATTTATATTTTAAGCCTCTTGCCTGGAGAGTTGTGAGAATTGATTTTGAATATAGTATCAAAACTCTTTGACTAAGTGATAAAACTCTTCAAGTAAGAAAATATGTTAGAGATAAAAATTTAGTCTTAAACTTCCATCAGATAGCTTAAACTTTAGAAAATTAATTATTGGTACAACAAGAACCCTTTTTTTCTGAGTTTTGATAAAAGAAAGCAGTAGGTAACTACCAAAAAATCTTCCTTTTCTTGATTATTCATTAGTCCAAACATTATTGTATTGCAAATTTGCAATAGATGCAGCTTTGATTAAATATTATTGTATATAGTGATGAAGTATCATGTAGGATTGTACTCACTTTATTTAGAGTTTGATATTTCAATCATAATTAATGATAAAAATTATTACCAACTTACATATTTATTATCTATAGCTCACCCCCCAAATCCGTCATCGACAATGTCAACGCTAGACAGATTGGTCTCCTAAGAAATAATTTAAAAAAATAATTGTCTTGAAATCCTTAACATACTATTAGAGTTTATTGGAGGAGAAACCTAAAATCCTAAGAGATCTAAACTAATAAACTAAGTAAGAATCATAATAGCGGAATGGACACCACATATTGATAAAAAATCTTAAGGTAATGGGTCTATAGATCCTCTAGATTATATACTCTTCACTTAGTTTATTCTTAATTAATGTTAGATTCCACCAAACATAAAATTCCAACAATTTGCGAAGCTTTTATGAAATTAAAAGGGAATATTTTCCATGAAAGCAAAGAAATTAATTCCGTTATTCAAAGGGAACTCTTAGATAAGGGAACTTTTCCTTTGTTTTCATTTCCTTTCATTCTTCACACACACACACACACACACACACACACATATATATATATATATATATATATATATATAATTTGTCAATTATAACTCTGTACAAGATTTTGCTTTTGTTTCCATATAGCTTGTTTAGAATGATAAATAAGATGGAATTGAATTCAATTCTATTAGTAGTTGAATTCAATTATATTATAATTTAAATTCTTTTATATTTAAAATAAACTAATAAATTATAGAATTGAATTCTATTATAAACTCGTTCATATGTCTCTATAGTACATGTCAAGCTTTTGGAAGATATTGTTGATGATATAGGGTGTGTTTGGTTTTGGGGATAAAAATGGGAGTAAATTTTTATGGATCCTATTCATGTGGTCTATAGTATCAAAACTTCTATCACTAAATGATTTAGAATTCAATACTTATGTTCCCCTATTTTTCTAGACAAAAGTTAAATTTTAGCATAAAGTATGATTGCCTTATGCATTGTTCATATTTCAAAATCGAAAAAATTCTTACATGAGAATGTATATTAAGATATAAAACTATCCAATAGCTTAAATTTTTATAAGCCAATTCATAATAGTCTTTGTCATTATATAGTGGGTATTAGGTTGATGATCATTCCGCCAGTCGATCCTTCTAGCTAAATAGGTGAAACAATCCTTTCAAGAGCGCAGCAATCCTTGAACGATGGATGCCATTTTTGGGAAGGAATATCAACTACCCCCCGTATTTGAAACACTCACAGATTACTATTCGTGGTAACTACAGCATTTATAAACTAATCATATAGATGCTGCCATCTGGCTTCTCCACAGCTATAATTTTCTTTTCTCGTTCGTTGTAGGTTTAATTACTGGCTCAGGCATTACGGTCTGGCCCCATCAATTTCAAAATATAGAATTCATGCCTCATTGATTAATACACTGACTTTGTGGGCACCATAAATTAGACTTCGATAAAAGACATCCACTAATTTGCCAGATCTCATGACTTTTGCCAATCAACCATAAATTGTTTGCTTTAATTAAGCTTTGTAGATTTGATTAAGATATGCATTTAGGACTGCTCTTACTTTCTTTCTTTCTTTCTTTCTTTCTTTCTTTTTTGGCGCTTCGTATTGGTCATAGTTGTGCTCTAAAGTGGGACTATTCCCTTCGGTCCTAAATATTTGTCATTTTAGGTTTGATAAATAATCTTAATAATAGTGAGATAAAATCTCAATATAGCAAATATCATATTAAAAATTAAAATCAAACGAAAACCTGTTGAAATAAAATTAATAAGATATCAATACAACAGCAAATCAAAACTGGACTGAATCACCAAGTTCCCTATACTTAATTAACAAAAAAGCAAATCAATCACGCACAGTTAAAGGGTCCCCAAATATATAAATTAAAATTATAAAAAATCAGAACAAAACCCAAAAAAAAAAAAAATTACACTAATCACAAACAGTAAAAACTCAAGGCAGCAGATATCATATTAAAAATTAAAATTAATATAAAATCCATTGAAATAAAACCTATTAAAATCTCAATACACTAGATATCGTATTTTTTTTTTTTTTACAGAAAGAAAAATTTTATTCATAGAAAAGTCTAACGACACTTCAAATTGAAGAAAACATATTATATCAAAATTTAATAAGAAATAAATATATTATATATTCTGAATTAATTGATGATCTGTGACTCTATTTCTTAGCCAAAGACAAACGATATCTAAGTACCTTTTGTACCAATAATGTCACAAATAATCAACAAAGAGAATGATTAGATGATAGTTTAGTAACCTCTACAAATTTTCGATCACTTGTTAAAAGAGACAATGTATAGTAGGCTTCTTTGAATAACTGGTAAGTAACACCACAAACTGTTTTGATATCATCATAGCTAGTGTAACTCCTTTGTACATTCAACAGCAATCTCAGGAAAAACAACTCTCCCATTCTTGAGAGAATAAAATTTAGTCTCCCAACTTATACACTTTTTTTTTCCCCTAGGATGTTGCTCTCTTTTATCAACATGATACATAAAATGTATTGAAAACTTACCATAAGCCAGATTTCTATCTCCTATTAGCTTCCATCCAACATGTAAACATCGTGTTCTTATCTTTATTCTCCAGGACAACATCAACTATCGTATCCCCGTCATTAAACAAAATACTTTTCTCCTAGGCAAATGAAAAATTAACCGTTGTATTAGAGGCCATCTATGATGAATGTCGAATGCAAATATTTTCTAAACAGATTACATGAAGATAAATATCTGCAATCATAATATTACTTAATCTTATTGATCTCTTCATTGGAATCCACTCCACCAGTAGTTTGATTCCCAGCCACTATGACACATTTTGAATCTTTGTTTACATACTTAAACAAATATTTAATTGAATTGGACTTGTTATAAAATTTCAAGTTCATGTGAGTACGATAGTTTGTCAACAACTTAGGGTTATAAGGCACAACATACCTATTGTCCACCTTAGTGTCCTTAACTACAATCGTAACACCAATATCATGTCTTTTGTAAACTGGAACCCTGGTTTGTGTGGTGAGGTAAAAGGACTCCACGGGCAAACCCGGATGAGTTAACAAAAAGGTTCTTCTTAGTGTTATTATACCAGTTTATGGGTTACTACTAGGGATGATTTGTGTTGGAATATTTGTATTCCGCCTGCAGCCCAAGCCCCTTGATGAAAAGTCCAAAAGCACTCATAGTAATAACCAATCTATTAGCATGGTGTGGAGAAGAAACGGAGAATTCACGTTTGCTGAACATGTCCATAGCACCAATGACTTCAATGACAAGTATTGCATTGGAAAAGGAGGATTTGGAAGTGTTTACAGAGCAGAATTACCTACAGGTCAAGTTGTTGCTGTCAAAGGCTCAATATCTCAGACTCTGATGACATTCCGGCAGTGAACCGCCAAAGTTTTGAGAATGAGATAAGAACACTTACAGGAGTGAGGCACCGTAATATAATCAAGCTTTATAGGTTCTGTTCCAGGAGGAAACAAGTGTTCTTGGTTTATGAATATGCAGATAGGGGCAGTTCGGGAAAAGTGTTGTATGGAGAGGAAGGAAAACTGGAGCTAAGCTGGCCTAAAAGGGTGAAGATTGTGCACGGAATAGCACATGCCATTGCCTACCTGCATAGTGATGGCTCCTCACCAGTTGTGCACCGAGATGTAACATTTAACAACATACTACTGGACTCAGACTTTGAACCCTGTCTTGCAGATTTTGGCACTGCAAAGCTGTTAAGCCCCAACACTTCAAGTTGGACCTCGGTAGCTGGTTCCTATGGCTACATGGCTCCAGATACACACTCCAACCAATTTATATTCCGGTGTAACCGAGATAGACTCTTGTCATATATATTAAAGGGTCATAACAAAATCTGAAATTTGCAGAGCTAGCATAAACCATTAGGGTCACTGACAAATGTGATGTGTATATTTTTGGAGTGGTGGTATTGGAGATCATGATGGGAAAGCACCTTGCAGAACGCTAGACAAACCTGTCTTCAAACAAGTCCTTGTCATCAATGGAGGATCCACAGGTACTTCTGAAGGCTGTGCTAGACCAACGGCTTCCAATTCCAACGGGCCAAAAAGCTGAAGCAGTGGCGTTCACAGTGACCATAGCTATGGCATGCATGCGTGTAGCTCCAGAGTCTAGAGTCTAGAACCATGATGAGTTCTGTGGCACAACAGCTATCGGCTATTATTCATCCTTCTCTTTCCGAGCCATTTGGCATGAAAACTATGAGCAAGCTTCCAGGGTTTCAGAAATAAAACTTAGGACTATGAGGGGTTTTGCAATAACTAGTTTTGCAAGAAGCTAGTTTGTTTATAACTTTATATGTATATTGTAAAATATTTTAGCCTCATAGTTATAGGAGTATTTTGCATAGAACGCTTTTTTTTACTTTTATTTAACTGTTTTATATTTCTGGGGCTATAATTATTGAGACTATGTAATCTTATTGTGGCCTGTATGATATGTCCAAAACTGAAATTTGCCATGAGTGATTTGCGGGCAGATGCAATCCTCAGCCCTCACTCTTGAATATGGTATATTGGCTATAATTCTTTTGTGTAACTACAATTTTTGCTTAGAAGATTCTTTGATCTATAACTGAAATGGTGATTAGGAGTTGACTTTGACATGGTATCGAATGCGTCAAGATCAAATGTGGATTATGAGTCACCACCACATGAACAACAAAAGCATGAAGGGCCACCTTTGCCCTTCTCTCAGAGACTGGTGTTTCATATATAGCCGTATAATGCCTGGCTGTTGAACATGGTTGGGATTTTCATCCCACCACATGCACTGGACCTTGAGTCCCGTTAAGGAAATTGTACCTTCTCATTCTTCACTCTCTCACTAATGGGTGAAAAAGTGCCTCGTATTGGTCGCAAATGGCCAGTTTAGAGCTCTCTGACGTTACCAAGGCCAGTGCAGACCGCTTTACTTAGGCTTAAGGAGGAAAACATGCTAAGTCATACGCTCATAATTCTTGTATTTCATATGTATACAATATTGTCCGTACATTGCCACCGAAACATCATTGAGTTAGCCGGGCCTTTACCTTAAAGTAACTTTGTACCGTGAGATAATAGAAATTTAAGAAAGTAATAAATTATAGTGGATAATTATTTGGTGAATATTTATTCATCATAATTTGATATTTTTTTAATTTTTAATTTTTTATTGATTGACAACATCTTATAATGTCAATATATAAGAATTAAATTCTAAAATAATTGAGGATAGTGTCAACTATTTAGAAGTATTGAAAAATAGTTTCAAGTAGCCTCAAGAATCCATTTTTCATATTACCACATCATCGTGTTCGGCGTCAATATATAGTTAACTTTTTGCCCACAAAGTTTAGCCACTACTCGCGAATATTAGCACTTCTAGATGTCTTTAGATAAACCATACCCTCCTTAGGTTGACAAAATTCTACCCACAGATAATCATCCCTTTGATTTTAAACATAATTTGAAGTGTTTGAATTATAAAAAGATGAACTATACTATAGTAACTCAATACAGTAGTACATGAATTCTTTTTGATACAACTTCAGTCATTTGAATCTATGAACTCAAATTATCCAGTCCCATCCACCACGACAAACTCCTATTAGCTTTAGTATATGATAATATTACTATATGTTTGTTGGGAAACGTATAAATATGTTAAAAAACCATATTTAGCTACAAACGAAAGACTCAAGATTCATATAGAATGTATATTTTGTTTTGATATGGGATTTTTATGCCACTCGATCCTAATGGATTTTATGGCGCCAATAGGCAATGTAGCGGTTAAATTCAGTTGGATAAATGATTATTGTGTTATTTTATATAAGTGACTAAATCAGTTGACAAAGTTAGTATAACCGAACTGCTTTTAAATAATAATAATAACAATAATTAGATCATAAAATTTGTTAAATTATATATAGATTCCTGTAGAAAATTAAATAATAATGTGTGTAAATAGGTGTAAAGTTTATGTGCCAAAACTTGTTGTCATTCAATTATTCTTAAGATTATCTAAGGATTTCATGTGTTAGATGAAGGAACCTCAAAGGAAAATATTTTATATATTCGTAGTAATTTGATACCCAAAATTGTCCAAGATATCTTCAGGTTATTAACTTGATCTTGTTTGATGGAAAATAAAAATAATAATAAAATCAATAAAATAAAAAAATGTATAAAGATAAGTTTTGCACTAAAAAGTGAAAGGATCAAAATTTAATGTGATAATAAAAGAAACATCTTGGCTTAGTAGAAGAAGGGTGAAATTAGAATAAATTTGAGATTATATCATAAAAAAAGTAGCATAAGAGCACTTAAATTTAAAATAGAATGATCTCATTAATTTGAGATGATATACTCTAAAGATGAAAGGATTTGTGATGATAAAAGACATTAAAAAAACAAAAACAAATTAAGAGAAATAAATGTAAGATATCAGAAAATTTAAAATTAAAATAAAAAATCAAAACCAAAAAGATCAAAAAGGAAATAGGGAAAGAGTTTGTGGTATAAAAGGATTAAATCCAAATCATATTGATAATAATTAATAAAAAATACAACTGGACACACCAAATTAACTTGCTCACACACGTGTTGAAAATGAGAGCATAGGAGACTGGGGTTGTGTAGGGGTACTGTTCTGGAGAAAGTTCTAGTAGAGGGTATACACATCTTGCTAAAGAATTAAGGTAAGTCTCTTTTCCTTTACTTTTCTTCTTGACTTGATTTTCTTTTCATTGTATGTGACTTTTTTTTGTTCTTTTATTTTTATCATTTATTGTTTTTCATTCTTTTTTCCCTCTTTCTCATTATATATATATATTTTTTTTCATTTTTCGCTCTTTGTTTTGTTGATTGTCCATTATTCTGCCTGTATTCATATTTTACATTTGATTGTTCAATTGTTCGTTACATCCTTTCTTGTTCCTTGCCTTCTTTCCTTCTCCTTTTTCCTTTTTCCTTTCTTTCTTCTCTTTTTTTATCATTTTTGTTCTTTTCATGTCTTTCTTCTTAGCTTGTTGTTCTTTTAAATACTGGAATGTAATGCTATGACAGGAAACTGGGGAAGGATCAGGATAATGACCACAATAATTTCTCCCAATACTCTTGAGGCCAACCCAAATTAGATTTGTCAAGTGTGCTGACAAAATCTAATCTTTCAAAAAATATAACAATGATATTTTTAAAATAAGATACAAATTAAATGGGAACAAATTCATTCACCAGCTAATTCTTGATTATGGTGACTCAAAATTTACTTTTTCTTTTTCAAAATATTTCAAAACTAAAATAATATTTTCTTGAATCAAATCTTTTCTAAAAATACTTTCTTTGGTCATTTTTCAAAAAAGGGAAAATATTTTCTTATAACAAAATTTCACTATCTTAAAATAAATTTTGAGAGGCCTATTATTTTTAAAATATTTCTCTTCAATAAAATAAAATCTTGATTCACTGCTTTCACAGAATTAATTGTGGGGTTTAAATTTGTTTCACAAAGCAATGATCACTTAGCCACCCATTCAATGTCTTAGCCATTTTACCACATTTGGTAAAACATGGACAAAATGGGATACGAAAAATTAAAAAAAAAAAACAAATAAACCTTTTTTTAACAAAAGTAATAAAGCATCAATCTAAAGAATTTTAAAAGATGTTGAGTAGGACTAATTTGGTGAGAAAAATCTTTGGAGAATGTGATGAGTGCTATATCTTTAAAGGACCAAAATAATGTTTTTAATCTAATTTTCAATTAAAGTTATAGTAATAGTTGAATAGTTTTAGTAACATTTTTACATATAATTAGATAATTGTATAAAATTTTTTTACTTAAGTATATTTTTTGTTCTTGAAAACATGACACTGCTGTACATTCAATTACTTTAACTTTAATTCTTTCCAAAAATTGTAAATACTGGAATGAATGAAGGTTGAATTCATGAGTGTTCCTTGATGCCATTGTAGACAACTATGCGACTATTTATGAGAAATTATATTAAAATTATAACAAAACCAATTGAATTATATGTTTTCTTATTTCCATAACAACTTGAAATACATAGAGCACTCCATTGTATCAACAGTAACAGATATCAGACTTTGTTCCACAAACACGAAAGTTAAAAATTTAAAATTACAACGAACTGAAAAATAAAAACATTAAGCTAATTCATTCCTCGACGATTTGCATGGGCTCTATTTTTTGTTCTTTTCACTCTTTTATTCGGTATACCTACAAGCCTTGCAAGCCATCGGGGTTTTCCACTCAAGAAAAAATAACATCCCAGAAGCATTCCGAGCACCACTCCACATGCATATCCCACAGCTACAGGTTTCCATCCAAATCCTAATTCTTCTTCGTGGTGAAATGTTAAAGGTGGATGTCCATCATCATTACTGCATGATTTTGACAAAGGGAATCCACATAGCATTGCATTTCCCCCATAGGAATCATTTTGGAATGTATTGAATTGTCTTCCTGTAGGTATGATTCCCTTCAACTGATTTTGTGAAAGGCTCAAGAAAGAGAGAAAATTCAAATTTGTCAAATCCATAGGAATCTCACGCCTCAGCTGATTCCATGAGAGATCCAACCATTCCAAACTTCTTAAATTACCCAAAGATTGTGGAATGGTGCCAGTGATTCTATTGTGTGAGAGGTTAAGCCCTTTGAGAGAATTTAATTCTCCAATTAACTCGCGGAATTTCTCCCTCAAACTAAACAAGTTATTTGACAAGTCTACAGTTGTGAAAGTAGTTAATATTCTCACTAGTTCCATGGATCGACCTTTCATAATGACGACTACAGAATCAGTATAGGTCATAGAACCACCACCTATATATTCCAAACCTGTTTGACTCTCATTCACATTCATCATTGCTTGAAAGTTATTCAAGCATGATGTTGGCAAGGGCCCACTAAAATTGTTGCCGGAGACATAAAAAATTTTCAACTTTGGAAATGGATGCTTGGTGCTGAAACTATAGATAGTGCCATGAAATTTATTTGCTCGTAAAATGAGTACCTGTAAATCCTGAAGCATTTCTAGCCAATTGGGAAATACGCCCTTTATGTTATTGTCTCGAAGGTCCAAAACTTCCAGTTTTGTGCAGTGGGCTAGAGACTGTGGTAATGGTCCCTCCAATAAGTTGTCATTCAACTTTATAGTCTCAAATATATTACTCTCTGAAAAGTTTCCTGATATGCTTCCACGAAGGTTGTTCATTTGCATATCAAAAACCTTGAGAGAAAGTAAGGTTCCCAAACATTGTGGAATCGTGCCAGTCAAGTTGTTGTGAGACAAACTGAGTATCTGGAGGGAGCTTGCATTGCACATTGCACACTCTTGAGGAATGCTTCCACTGAAGTTGTTATCCGATAAATCAAGTACCGTAAGATAAGTCAATCTGCCAATTCTTTGGGGGATATTGCCTGTGAATTCATTGGAATGCAGCCTTAGAAACCGCGAGCCACTCAACTTACTCAGCTCAGATGGGATTTTTCCTGAAAGTTTGTTATTGTTGCTGACATCAATGACTCCCAGTGAGCCCAAGTTTCCAATATCCCTGGGAATGGTTCCAGAGAGCTCATTCGAAAAAAGATTTATGATTACAATGTTTGTAAGATTCCAAATGGTTGGGGGAATGGTACCAGAGAAGTGGTTTCCTGAAAGTTGTAAATCTATCAATTCCTTCAGTTTTCCAATCCCTGCAGGAATTGGACCAGAGAAATGCTTATTGAACAGATAGAGGTAACTGATTTTTTTCAACAGGCCAATCTCTGGAGGAACCTTTCCCGTCAATTTATTGTTTTCGAGTTGCAGATCTGTCAACTCAGTCCAATTAGAGATCAGTGAGGCAGGTAGGTAATTGACCAGAAAAGGAATTATTTGATAATCCCAATACTGAGAGTTTGGTCAGATTAGATAATGATAAAGGCAAGGGACCTGACAGATTGTTGCCTGCTAAACCTATTTCAATCTGGTATATTAAAAAAAAAAAAAAAAACTAGTGTTATGAACCTGTGCAACAAGGGGGTAATATAATGTTGTCAAATAAAATTATAATCTATAATATATTTAGAACTAAAAATAAATTTTAATGAATTAATTTGTGTATAATAATTTTAAAAATTAAAAGTTTTTGGTGTTCAAATATTGATTATATGTATATATGAAAACAGAAAACTTAAAACGTAGGTGTGTTGAAACAATAAAATAACTTTAAGAAACTTGAATAAAAGTGTTTGAAATTTAAAGTAATATATATTCTTCACCATTTGAAGACTGAATGTTCTTTTTTTCAAAAAAAAAAAAAAACAACTTAACGCTTGATAAAAATTTAGTCTTAAAAAGAAAAACACCTGAATACACCATCTTTTTCAAAGCAATCTTACTTTTTTATAATACTTGCAAAGTGTATGTTAACATAATTATTACAATATAGAATTTGATTAATTTAGTTAATATATATATATATATATATATATATATATATATATATATATATATATATATATATATATATATATATATATATATATATATATATATTGGTAATGTTAGGTAATTTATGTTTACACAACTTTCATTTCTTATTAAAAGCCAGTCTTTTTTCAAAAAAATATAGTTAATGGCAAAATTTGTAATAAATGATCGATCATTCCTAATACAATTTTTAATTTCCTTTTCACATATGATTGAAAGTTTTAAAACCCAACTTATTTCAATATAGCTTATATAAAAAATAGTTATGATTTTTCCTCAATTCTTATTATTGTTTTTATTTCTCATGTCAAAATTATTTCCATTTCTAAAAACACAACTTATTTAGAAGCATATCAATAGAGTGAAAATAATTTCAAAAATCGCAGTTGCCACGCATTAAAATTGAAAATAATGTAAATTTCATTTATGTATATTAAATTTATATTAATATGTTAAATTTTTATTGATCCAAGGGAGCTGCATGTTGACATTCTGAAATAAAGTGAAGATAGTGGCCTCAGGTTACAATACCTAGGTGAGTTAATGAATGAACACTCTACACTTCAATATTTAATAACCAATAAATAAATAATTATAATTTACTTCAGGATTTTTTTAATCAAAAAATTTCTAAAAACAGCAAGTCTTGAATTTTGGTAGAAAAATATCTAACAGAAAGCTGACATATTACAGAACTTTCCATATTTATGGTTCCTAAATATTATATGTATAGATAGATAATGATTTAACCTTAAAAATTATATTTTGTCAATTAATTCGGTTCCTAAACTTATATAGGGTTAAAATTAATATGATAAAATTGAGACAAATTTAAATTAATAAAAGTACTATCAGAATTTTTTGTTTTTTTTTTGTTTTAAAATTATAAATATTCTCTTACAAGGGGCAATCTTACTTGAACCAAATAAGACTATAGTTTATGGGCGGTTAAAACTCTTTCTTAAAATGGAAAAAAAAAAGAGTTTTGGCCATTCGCAAAGGATATATAACCTAAACCCTAAACCCTAAACCCTAAATCGATCTCTGAAAATATCACAACAGAGTTAAATTTCCCCTACAATTAAAGTATTAAATTAGTCCTCTACAATTAAAGTAACCTTTTCTAAAGAACTAAATTAGTTGGTGGAATGTAACTTTAAAAACTAAATAATTATTTTTTTAAATATTGTAGATAACATTAAATGATACTTACATTCCCTGGTCTTTCTCTATATGGTTTGAAATGCTCTAGATCAGATCATATTCCTTTACTATAAGAATCAGGGAAGGTGGACTGGGGGCCAAAGCTGTTTAGGTCTCTAGACACATGGTTTTCACATCCTAAATTAAGGAAAATGGTGGAATGCAAATGGAAAAGTTTGGGGAATGTTGGTTTTGCGGATAAATTGAAAAGCCTTAAAGGCCCATTTAGAAAATGGAATTCTAAAGTCTTTGGTAACATTTATCACTTCATTTTGAGGTTGGAAGAGGAGCTAGCAGCGGTGGATAGGAAATTGGATAATGATAAGGTAGATTAGGTTTCCTTAGCCAGACGAGATGCTTTATCTAGTATTCTAAACAGATGGTACAAATGTAGAGGTGAATTTTGGAAGTAGCACTCAAGAGAAAAATTCCTTAACGAAATGGATAGAAATACAAGATACTTTCATTTTCTAGCAAATACAAAGAGAACAAAGAAGCAAAATTTTGAGCTAGTTATTATTGGGAGAACTATTCACAGCCTAAGGAGAATTAAACAGGAGATAAAGGGGTACTTTAAAAAACTATATGAGTAGAGGTAGCTACTATCCATTAAAGTCTAGGAGGGGCTGTTGAATAGGCTATCACATGATCAAGCGCAGGCTCTTGAAGTTATTCCAACAAAAGAGAAAATTAAAGAGGCGGTTTGGTCGTATCACCCATCAAAAGCTCCTGGTTTTGGTGGCTATAACTTAAACTTCATCAAAATAACGTGGGATGTGATTAGGCCTGATTTTCAAAATTTGGTCCTACAATTTTTTTGTTCAGGTTCCTTGCATAGAAAATTGAATATCATGTGGGTCTCTTTGATTCCTAAGTTTGTAGGCATTAAGGAAATTAAAGACTTAAGACCTATCAGGATGATAGGATGTGTTTATAAGGTTATTGCAAAAATTCTTGCAAATAGACTGAAAAATATGATACGCCTCCTCGTTGATGACGTTCAATCAGCCTTTGTGAAAGGAAGACAAATTCTAGATAGTGCTCTTATAGCATGTGAGACTGTGTTCTGGCTCAAGAAGAAGAAAAAAGAAGGAATGTTGGCAAAACTTGATTTTAGGAAGGCCTATGACTCAGTTAGATGGAGTTTTCTTGATCATGTTCTAGAGCACATGGGTTTTAGGTCTATTTGGAGGGGTTGGATTAGTAACTGTGTTCGTTCGGCCACAATGTCCATTCTAATTAATGGATCCCTATCTAAACCTTTCAATATGGAGAGAGGTTTGAGACAATGTGACCCCTTGTCACTGTTCTTGTTTATCCTGGTGGCAGAAGTTCTAAATAGAATGGTTGGCAGGGTTCAAAAAAATAGATTTATTGAAAGCATTTTAGTTGGAAAAGATAAGGTGGCGTTATCTTATCTTCAATTTGCGATTGACACCATTTATTTTATCCAACTAAAGAGGAGGTGATTTTGAACTTCAAAAGGATTCTCGATTGCTTTGGTGTTATGTCGGGTTTAATGATTAAGTGTGATAAATCAACCATTATTCCACTCAACTGTGATAGCCAGTAGGTAGAGCAAATCAAGAAGTGTTTAGGCTACCCAATTGCTAAACTTCCCATTACATATCTGGGTATTCCTTCCGGGGTCAATCCCAGGCGTATTGAAACTTGGAAGCCAATTATAGAAAAGATTAAAAAGAAGCCATTTGGGTGGAGAGCTAGTTTGATCTCACAAGCAGCTAGGTTGATTCTAACTAAATCAGTCTTAAATAGTCTTTTGATGTACTATCTTAGGTTATTTCCTATGCCCAAGATGGTGGGTAAGAAGATTCCTGTCTCCAATCCAAGTTTTTCTGCAGGAAGAATGGTGATAGTAAGGGAGTAGCTTTAGTCAAATGGAGTACTATTCAATTACCAAAAGAGTTGGGAGCTTTAGGAGTGGGGGATATTCTTATAAAAAATTCAGCAATGTTATACAAGTTGTGGTAGAGATTTGTAAATGAAGGGGATCTGCTGTGGAAGCGAGTTATTGTTTCATGCAATCAATTTGATAGGAACAAGTCTATTCTTAATCAAAATCAGATTGAGAGTAGTGGTCCATGGAGTACTACATGTAAAGCTGTAAATGGTAATAGTGAGTTTGAGGAAATGATGCAAAAAGGCCTCTGGATGTTGGTGGGTAATGGTCAGAGAACTCTTTTCTAGGAAGATCTGTGGGTTGGTGATTGTTGTCTCGAGGAGAAGTTTCCTCGGTTGTTTACTCTATCCTCTTTGAAAAATAATACAATACATGAGTATGGTTTCTAGAATAGGAGTGAGTGGATTTGGAGTTTCCAATGGAGGCAACATTTTTTTGAGTAGGAAAACCAATCCTTTTTTGAATTGCAGGTTCTATTATTGCAGGTGGTTCTTAATCAACAAATGGAGGACAAATTTTTTTGAAGGCACGACGATAATAGTATGTATTCAGTCAAGTCTTTTGTCAAAACAACAAGAAGAATGCTTGGAGCTTAAATTGAATCTCATAACATTTTCAAGAACGTTTGGAAGGGCTTGGCTCATCCTCAGGCTGATCTAGTGGTATGATTTGCTATTTTGGTAAAGCTTAAAATAAAGGAATGGTTGCACAGACTAAACATCATTGATGCAAGTAATTTGAGGTGTATATTATGTAAGAATGCAATGGAATCAATAGATCATCTCTTTGTGGACTGCTTATTTTCGTGGAAGGTATGTGGTCATTGTTTCATGTGGCGTGGTATGTCATGGGTTGTGCCTAGTAACATAAAATGTTTGTTTGAAGCCTGGTTAAAAGTGGGTGCAGGGTATTAAGAGGAAACTATAGGTTTCATTATTTTTCATGGTGGTCTGGTCAATTTGGACATACAGGAATATTATTATCTTTGATAATAAGATTCTTAATTCTAAAGAATTCTTACAAAGGCTACATAAGAGATGGAAGCATTGGTTTGAGGCCTTTAACGAGTTTAAAGTTTAGAACTTGTATAGTATTTTTGTTGAAAATGTCATTCTACCAAATATAAAGGAGAAGAAGCAGTTGCTACTGTTTGCTATGCGTAAAAAAGTTATATCACCTAATGAGTTAAGCATCCTTTTTTCATCAAAGTTTCTGCAGGCACTGATACAATCCCCTGCCCAGCTATCCTGGGGG
Organism: Pterocarpus macrocarpus; assembly: GCA_031439585.1. Lineage (NCBI taxonomy): Eukaryota > Viridiplantae > Streptophyta > Magnoliopsida > Fabales > Fabaceae > Pterocarpus > Pterocarpus macrocarpus. The sequence continues at coordinate 7,144,183 of CM062517.1, forward strand.
TCACATTTTGAAAGAAATCTGTTTCTAAGCGTGAATGACAGGATGTAGGATGTATGTTTTGCTTTTGACCCAAAGGGATTTTCCATGGCCAAACAAAGATGGTCCTTGTTGAAGAGGGAGTTTTTCATACCTTGGTGGTAAAGATTTGAGATAGCCACTCATGGTTTACAGAAGATCAGAAATATGGGAATGACTTTTACAAGTGGTTTTGTGCTTCTATATGTTATAGATTTATTGCATACTGGAGTTGTTGGCTACTAGTTTTTTGAGTTGCTGCATCAGGCTTAGTGAAGTTGCGGTGAATATGATTCTTTGCTACATTGACATGGCTTGCTGCTTTAGGCTTGTTTCAGTATAAGGCACTCATGATTTCCACAAAGATCAAGTGTAAGGGCATGCGTTATACAAGTGATTTTGTGCTATTGTAAGTTTTGGTGGCTGTGTTTTGATATGGTTCATCGGGCTTGTGGAGTTGCAAGTTATTTTGGTTCTTGGCTGCATTGGTAAGCTAGCTATAATTCGCAATTTTCAAGCTCAAGGTGTGTGTCTGGGTCACATGGATCAACAGCAGGGGATTTTTGCCATCTTTGACCTAAGCAGGTTTTTGTTTGCTGTTGCTTAGTGTTTTGGTGTAGTCTCGGGTGATTAGTATTATATTTTGATAGTTTCAGCTTCTGCTTTTGGACTCTAGTTTGTTTTGGTTCTTTCCCTTGTTTTGTTTTATTTTGCTCCCTCCCTATTTTAGGTAAGTCGAGTCTATTGACCAATTATTGAAAAAAATTACCTAACTCCTCAAGACTATGGTAACATTCATTATTAACCAATTGTTAAATTAAATTAATCATTGAATTTAAAATTGATACAATACTATTATTGTAAAAAAGTTTTATATGGATATCCAATTATGTATTGCCACATTAATAAAAATGTTTGATTCAATCACTCACTACTTTAATAGTTTTACAAATAGAAGCATGTGATTAAATGATAATGTAAAATTTTTTTATACTAATAGTACAACAAAATTAATCTCATAACCATTATCTTTTTTTTTTTTACTTGCATAACCACTATCAACATACTATTAAGTGTTAATATCAAATTCATTAATCATATGAATTCTAAAAATTCAGTAATTATATATTCTTTTATAAAATAAATAAAATAACTTCATAAATAAAGGAGAGAATATGAATAGAGCTATCAAATGGGTCAGGCTGACCCATTTAGGCCAAACCCGTTTAAGCCCGTGAAATAAACAGGCTAAACAGGTTGGCTCGTTTAGCTCGTGGGTCACATTTTGATAGCCCAACCTATTTATTATTATTTTTTTGGGCTTTTTAGGCTATTAAAAATTATGTTTGATTAAAAATTTTGATTTTGATTTTTTTTTAAAAAAAAGATAAAAAATTTTATTCCTTATTAAAAAAAGTAAAAATTACCTAAATTTGATTACTAAATCATGTTTTTATATCCTAAATAACTCGTTTAACTTGTGAGTTAAACGGGTTGAGCTGAAAACGGGCTAACTCAAATAAGTCATTATTTTTTAAGCCTAATTCACCTATTTTTTTAGGATAAACGGGTTGATCTAATGGATTTGACTTATTTTAACGACCCTAAATATGAAGAGAAGAGCATTAATGATCAATATCAAAGTGTGTATTATATAAAACAGTAAAATGAATATTTATAACATAAAGTTAAGATATCTAAAATTATACTGAATTTTAATAACATACACTTTTTCTTATATATATAAAATCAAATATTAACTAAACACATGTTTTTTTGTAATTAAATTTCGGTCAAATTGAAATTGTAGAGTAGTTTCTTATAATAACTTTGTCAACTGATTTAATCACTTATAGAAAATAATGGGCCCATAGATTTTAGAAAAAATACTTTTTTAAAAGTAGAATTAAGAGCAGAAGTAAAAATAAAAGCAGAAAATTATATTTTGATGTAATTGTAAAAGTACTTTTTATGAGAATCAGAAGTTGTTAAAATATTTAGATGTGATAAAATAAAAGTATTTTTTTTATAAAATTACAATATTAGTAAATAGCAAGTGATATTTTTAAGAAAAAATTAAAGATAGAATGATAAAAATATGAAAAAGTAATGGGTTCGAAATTTGAAGACCACTTTTCCCTCTTTTTTACTATTTTTATTTTTGGAAGAAAAAATTGTATATCTGCTTCTCAAAAAAATAAAAAAATTGATTATTTTTTACTTTTACTTTTTTTAAGAAACACAAATAAATAATATTAGAAATACTTTATTTCAAAAATTAAAAAAAATATACTTTTTTCCCTTATAGAAGCACAAACAAATAGACTCAATACAATAATCATTTATCCAACTGAAATAACCGCTATTGCTTATTGGCGTTATCAAACCCATTAGGATTTAGGAGTAGCATAAAAATCCCATATCAAAACAAAATATGCTATGCATCTCGAGTCTTTCGTTTGTGGCTAAATACAGTTGTTTTACATATTTGTACAGTCCCCAACGAATAATAATAATAATATTATTACTAAAGCTATTAGGAGATTACTGTGGTGGAGGGTTTGAATAATTTGAAGTCATAAATTCAAACAACTTAAATTGTACCAAAAACAATTCATCTACTACTCACGTCACAGAAAAAAAGAAGAAAAAAAAATTTCATCTACTTCCGTGCTGAGTTCCTCTTTTTCTAATATGAACACTCCAAATTATGTTTAAAATCAAAAGAATCATTATTTGTGGGTAGAATTTTGGCAAATGGCAACCTAGGTTCTATCAACTCAGGGGATTAGATTTATCTAATGACATCTAGTATTGCTAATATTCGCGAGTAGTGGCTAAACTCTCTGGGCAAAAAGTTAACGATATATCGACTCCGAACACCATGATAAGGTAAGATAAAAAATGGGGACAGACCATAGCTTATTAGTAATAATTAACACCTATAACACTTAAGACCCTTAACCTATTATCCGCTTGCTTAGGTTTTCTCATTGGCTGTTTTGGAATCCATAAACTTGATAGAAACACTATTAATCGTGTCACTTTTGATATAATAATGGTAAGAGTTAAACAATATTAATTGCTTAGGCATGATTAGTTTTTAATGTATAAGACTCTTTCATGCTTTGTTTTTTATATATTTATTAAAATAAAAATAATATTATTTAATAATAAATACATATTTTAAAAAATAATATTTATTATTTTAAAATAATATTTAATACAAAATAACTATTCAAGCTAATATAAAATATAATTAATAATAAATAATATTTAATACAAATTTAATTATACATACAATAAAAAATTATATATGATTTATAACTTAATCAAGTATTATTATATAAGATTAAACCTGATTGAATTTTGATATAGGAAGACTCTCTTGCTCTCTCTCTCCCCCCTCTAATTTTTTATGTTTATGAAAAGCAAAAAATAATTATTAAAAGTATATAAATAAATAATAAATCATTTTCAACATAAATTATATATTTTTAATGTGGATATAAATTATATTTATATAAAATATAGGGTTAAAATTAATATGATAAAATTGATATAACATAGTGGGGAGAAATTCAGAAAGATTGCAGGGATGGTGTAGCTATTTAAGTTGATAATAATTTCCACTTACATGAACTATCTTAAAAATATATATATTGTATCAGCGCACCGACATTAACTCATTCTTTAAGTTAAGGGATCAAACACTACGAACTATTGGGATTTTTTTGTGAAGTGTTATAGTTTTTGTCTGTCTATAAGTTTGCTATTGATTTACGTTTAAAAATTATTTATTTCTCGGTGAATTCTTACATGTATATTTTTGTAGTTATGACAGGAGAGGGCCCTTTACAATACTTGGGACTCTGGAGACCCAATTTAGTCACATACGCTGTCAACAGGAGCCAAGCCGCAAGAAAAATGAACGATTGCTCAAGAACTTAAGCACCATCAGGCTCAGGCCCATGTTGTCTGTAACCAAGAAGAGAGGTATCATGCTTAGATATTGCAAGACAACACTACAATGCAGGAACTTCACAAGGAAAGTCACATCAAACAATTGAGTGATCTGATAACATTGACTCGTTTGCATCCACAAACTCTTGAGTGACTTCACTGCATTGATAATGTACATCGGAATTGAAAATATGGTAACAAATAACGGAAAGAAGAGGCATGAACAGTCTCACGTAATGTTTGTTATGCAACCTTACATTACAACCAGGAACAATAACTTGAGAAAGGGTTTGAAATGTTTGTTTGGTAGGGTGGGGCACGGGCAGAGACAAGTTTTTCCACAACTCCTTCGCATCGCACGTTGCGGTCAAAATCTACATTAAATAGTTTTGGATGACTTACCCCACAAACATACATGGGAGGACTTGAATATTCAAGCGTCAGTAGCACTCAAATTGGACATGCCATGAATGTCTAGTCCTTAATATTTGGGGATGGCAATTTTTTTCTAATCTTTGAAAATCTTCACAGGAACTATCCTATTTGGGGTTCAAAGTTCAAAAAAAATTGTATAGGACACGAATAGAGATAAAACTTTTCTCGAAACAAATTTGGGGATGATGATGTAAATCATACGTTTCATCAAGATAGCGAGATTTCTGTATATACAAAATCATTAAATTATTGTTATTAATATAATACATATAAATTTACTCTTTTGAATGAATTGTATTATATTATTATAATATTTTAAATAAAAATTTAAAAATTAATTTTCTAACTTTAATTTTACCAACATTATTTTCATCTTTTATTTTTATATCAAACTTTTTACTATATATTTATTAATTTTTTTACATTATTTTTTTAATTGCTTGAAAATCCTCTCGACGACGTACGCAGAGTCGAAGAACAGACCAAGAGAAAAAACATCTGAAGCAAAAATTAAGGATGAAAACATGTAGGAAACAAGGCGGCAGATACGGAAAGTGAGAAAATACTTCTCAGCCCCTTCAGTTGTCATCCCTATTAGCCCCTATATGCCAGCCCTATCCAGAGTGGAATAAAAACTTTGATGGTCACCACAACGGGAGACTTGGACTTCTACAATTGTTGTAATTGAAATATAGTTCTAATAATTTATAAGTCATTGGACCACCCGTCACATTAGTAAATGTAACGTTTTGCTAAGGATAGGTTCGTCTAGAGACCTAATTACAAAATTATTTGAGTTTTTTCTGAAATTATAGTAACTAACACAGTAAATAAACCAAAATCAGAAAAAGATAAACAATGATTTAAAAGTTTAGTATAAATTACTATTAACATAAAACAATACACATACCTTTTTAATTATTATGATATTTTCCTTCTACATAGTTATGAAACTTTTTCTTAGGAAATGATTAGTATTTACATGTTACCAGTAAATAAAAATTATTAATCACATATGAAAGGGTGGACTTTAATTAAAAAGATTAATAAATATTTTTTATTTAAAACATTGAGCTTGATGAGGGAAGGCCAGCCCTAAGTTAGGGTCAGGGTATACCTCGGAGCTCATTAAATATTTATTGGAGGGAGAATCTAAAAATCAAATCAAAGTTATAGCAATATATAAATAGAAGATCGACCATATAAACTAACGTTATTGGAAAAAATATAAATAAATATTACTATTAAAAATCAAAGTAGATTGTAAGATTACAAAAGGTTTCTGTTTTCCCTAGTTCCTTCCAATTTTTTCAATTCCATCTATCAGAATGAATTTACCATTCTTTTTTATAGATGCTAAGAGACGTGAGTAGTCTTGTAAAATGAAGAAAAGTCTTCAAACTTGAATGCTACACACAATTAAAGAAGTCCAAGTTATTCCCGCCACCAACTTATTTTGTTTTGTTTTTCTTTGGGTCACAAGTGGGTCAAAATTTTCCAAGAACTTCATTTGTGGTGTCTGCCATGTCCATTGGCCAATACACTACATTTATGGTTTGTCTGTAAGTTTGCAATTGATTTATATTTTGGGATACAAGAGATCCAATTTAATCACATGCATTGGCTGCTTTTGGATAGGCTTTTGATTCAATTTTTTTTAGTTGAGCTTTATTTTTTTATTTTTTAAGAAGTTATTTTATATTTAGATAGATTATATAAGAAATATTTTTAATTATTAAGAGTATTTATAAACCTATTTAAATAAAAATGAATAGAAATATTTTTTTAATGGCTAAACTACAAAAAGAGACATTTAATAGAGGAGAGAGAATTAGGTTTTGATAAGGATAAAAAAAAGAGAATATAATTTTTTATTATTGACAAAAGTAAAAGATCTTTTTAAAAGATAATTTTATTAAAAATCGTTTCTACTTCTATTTTTTTTTTAAAGTTGCATATCACTAGCTTAAACAAAAATAGTGGTAGATTAATTTTTTTTAATTACAAGTGCTTTTTTTTTTTAAAAGCCAATCCAAATACCCTAAAAAATATATAAAACACTTATATTAAAATAAAGTGCTTTATTTATTTATTATTATTAATTTTTTTTCTTTAGAAAAGCCAATCCAAAGACACTCTAACATTTTATAGTTTCTTACATATTGTACATTTTATAAGATAAATTTATAAGTAAATTTTATTTAATTATAGTTTTTTTTTAACACTTTATAGTTTCTTACATATTGTATATAGTTATAATGAATTTCAATTACCAGTTGAGAAAATATGTGAACAATATGCTCACAAATTAAATGTTATGATGAACACTAACACTTGATTAATTCAAGTAATTTGACACTTATTCTCCTTAAATAAAATATTAAGCTCGAGTCTTATAAATAGAAAAAATTAATGTTAGGCGTGTTTTGACCTGGCACTCAAAGTATATTAGTTAGGGTCTAATAGATCAAGCTTAATCAATTTGATTTTTAAAACCTTTTTCAAGAAATGATCATCAAGGACAATGTAGAAAGAACCTATATTTTGCCCAAGTTTTTATCCTCATGACAAGGTTGGTAATAAGATGCTTAATAATATTTGGTTAGATGAATTTCTTGGATGACTACGAGAAAGCACTTATTTATTTATTTATTTTTTAAAGTATTTTTTATAATTTTTTAAAGGTATTTAAATACAACTTTTGAAAAAAAAAGTTTCTAATAAAAACAAGTCAATTTACCATTTTTTCAAAAGTTAGGAATAGCTAACTTCTAAAAAAAATAAAAATTAAAGTGATTTTTAACAAAATTACTTTTCAAAAATATTATTTAACAAAATTATTTTTCAAATATATCATTTACATTTATTCAAAATTACAATACATATTCTTTTTTTCTTATCCCTTACCAAACTCTAGTTTTCTTTCCCCTTTTTGAATATCTTTTTTTATAATTTGGCTACAAAAAAATACTTTTATTTTTTTATATTCAAACAAATTTATAAATACTTTTAATAATTAAAAGTATTTTTTAAATAATTTATTTAAATACAAAATAATTTTTTTTTTTTAAAATCTACTAAAAAAATTTAGGAAAAAAAATCATTTTTTCATAGCATTCAAATGATAGAATTACTAAAGTTGATATACACAACCTTTAAAGCTTAAAATAACTATAAAAAAATAATTAATTGAGCAATCAAGTTGGGTGTTTAAGTTTCAATTTGAAAATCATAAACCCAATAACTAAATCAATAGTAATTGATTGAGTTCGACTTAAAGTGATCCAATTACATGAAACTATTTAAACCAATTTTACTGATTCAGTTTGAATTTTTGGGTTCATTAAGTCACCCCTACACCGTGTTAAATAATATTTTACAAATATATATATATATATATATATATATATATATATATATATATATATATATATATATATATGAAATTTATACAATGTTAAATCATAAATTTTCTTTATTTATACTAGCGAATTGATTGTTATATATCAAGGCCAAATTGGACTAGACTATACCAAATTGGACAAAACCAAATTAGAGAAATGGTACCAAATGAGCTTAAATTGAGCCGAAACATATCAACTCAAACCTTATTCAACTAAATCAAATTGGACTATACCAAATGAAACTAAACCATGTCAATTAGACTAGACTAGACTAAATTAGACCAAATCAAACCAAATGAAACAGGCCAGATTAATCCAAATTGAATTAGACTAGACTAAATTGAATTAAACTAAACCATTCTAGAACAAGCTAAATCAAATTGAATAAGAATAGCTCGAGCTAGACTCCACCAAACTAGAAAATAATAACAAAATGAGGTGGAGGGAGAGAGGAAAAGCAAAAAAGGAGAAGCAGCAGCAACAAGAACAAATAACATAGTACTTCCAATGACTGAGTTACTCAGCCCAAGAGAGTCGAAAGGTAATGGGTACTAAGTTTTGGTGGATGAGATTCAAGTGTAGTTTAGAGTGTAAGGTTTAGGATTTGTGTATCTCATTCATCAAAACTTCTCCCACATTTTATCCCCATAGTATACATTATAGGCAGTGATAACCCCCAGCGGCAACCACCTAGAGAGGGTCTATTTCGGTTTAGTCAACTTTTGAAAATGAAAACATTAATCATAACTTTTTATTCAATATAAGAAAAAATATTCATTATAGCAATGGTGGAAATGATTTTGAAGAACTACCAAAGCCCATGCCTCAAGTCTTAGAACTAATTGTAAGAACATAATATGACGGTGAACCCAGCACAATTGCGCAGTGAAAATTAAGCAATTCACATCTAAAGCGTGGTTTAGGGGCGAGAAGCCAGAATTAATTCTGTAAGTCAGAAAATATGAACCAGACAGGCAAACATTATGCAATACTACTGTCATTTAGCATTGAATTCCACTGATGTACAAACCACACGTAGAACTTATATTTATAAATTTGGTATTAGTTATAACAGTTCCAAATTCACGACCCCAAGAAAAAACGAGGAGTAAAAGTGCACATGAACCCCTTCTTTACACATCCTACAACATCTATACACCTGAGCCTGAATCACAACACCAACTACCAGCAAATACTCACCATCAGAATTACCCTCACACACACAAAAAAAAAAAAAAAAAACAATGGATGCAAGTCATCTAAGAGTTCACTAATAGCATCAGTAGATAATGCCAACACAGGATAACTTTATGTTGGCAGAAACACGTGGAAACATTGTTACAATATAGGAATACATATTAATATTGAGATTCTCTTCACTAACTACGCAATCCTCTCCAGAATGAGATCAGATATGAGATGTAGAACAGTTAGACAAAGTTAAGACCACCAGAAATCTTTGATTGGGTTTGATGTCAGTCATGGCAAGCATATACCTGACTTGCTCTCAACATATCCATACCAAGAAACCACATAACTGGTGGTTCAATGCAAACTACTAGGCCTACCAGTTGCTGGTATCTGCGTAGCTTGTGGAAAAGAGTGATAAGCCATCATGTTGCTGTCAACTGCATTGGATGAAGATGCATTGCCCTTCACTGTTTGCTCCAAAAGCCGAACAAGCGACATAAATATTTCCATCCTCGTTACATCCCGGTTTGCCTGCAAAACACGAAAAAGTAACAAACTAGCACAATATTTAAAAACTAATGTGTACATTGGATTCCTTATGATGAGCTTTCCTTTGGAAGTGCGGATAACATCAACATCTACATAAAGAAAAACATGCACACACTCTTATAACATGGGTAGTTCATTGCTTCATTATCCACTTATGATCATATATGTCCCTTTCTGAAGTATTACCTCAACGGCAAAGCGTGCCCAGATTTTGTCATTTTGAGCTTCCATTACCCCCTTCAAGATGGTTAAACCTAATCCTCTGATTAAGTCAGCTATTTCCAGAAAGAAACCTCGTTCCTCACAAAGCATCTGTAAGAATAACCAAGCAAACTGATTAGAGTTGATAAAGAAATACATTAGGACAAAAAAAACTTCATAAATTTATAAAGCATCACAAACTACCTCCACTAGCATCTGACGAGGATGATTCAAATCCTCAACTATTATAGGGCAAACCATTGATTGTGAGCCAACCTCATATGCCCATGTAGCCCCTCCCTCAAAGTTGTCTTTCAAAAGCAGTCCACCTTCCTTACTGATAATCTGCATATTCCAGCAAGAAAGAAAGAAAATATTTTTTTCCACCGTATTAGTAGTTCCTCAAATCAAAAAATTATCAGCTACACAGTCTTTCGTAGTCCTTCATTGCATAAATGATGTGGACCAAATTTTTATTTGAACAAAGTGCTATGGTTGATAGTTGATTTGAGCCATCATATAAATACACAAGGGAACTTTCTCAATATACAAGCAAATATTTTATCTGCAATTTATTCTCCATGAAAATAAAGCATTCCCATATCATAATTATCCCAACGTAACTGCCTGAGACACAAGGCAAACGAGTGAATACTGTCCCATACCTTAGAGTCTCCTGTTTGTTTCAGCTTGTCAGCATGCTTTGTCACACTTTGCAAAAAAAGCATATGCTTGATTGTACGTTCCAAAAGTGCATCTATGCTACACTGTTAAATCATAACAAGAGATCAAAGAAAAAACTCAGCACCAAAATATGATTTGAAATTATAAAAAAGATATGCTGGAATGAGATATAAGAGAGCAAAAGAGGCAATACTTTTGCTCCATTTGGCACAATTTCACGCAACTCTTTTACGCGATCTTGAATCATTTGGCGATCTTTAGGTCGAGGCCTAGGGTTCTCTCCTGGTTTAAGCCTCTTACGATTTGGTTTGCAAACTTCATCTGGCCGCTTGGAGTATCCAGTTGAAACACTATTTTCACACTTCACATTGCTACCATTTTCAACCCATGAACTAAGTTGGGACCCATATATAGAAGTAGTTTGAGAACATTTTCCAGCATCATCCTTGCTACATCCAGACCTAATGGAACTAGTTTCTACAGCACCAGTTTTACCCCCACTCTTAGGAAAATCAAACAGTCCCGCTTGGAAATGATCAGGCATAACCTGCCTGTAGGCGTGAGAGGGAACAGAAGAGGTACTACTTGTCAAAGTTGTCCTGCAAGACATGTCATCAGAATTCTGTTTCACAACAGATTTGGCCCTTGAAACCACGGCATCCAAGAGGTGATCTGTGCCTGTCCCAGAAAAGATGCCACTGTCTGACATTGCTTCAGTTACTGAATAACAATCAGGGTTCATACCCTGCATATTCATACATGTTGCCTTTTTATCCATATTTTCTACATCAGCATCTGATTCGTCAGCAAGCAGCTTATTCCAGTTTCCACTCAGCAGTTGGTTTTTAAAATCCACTCCTAGAACATCGAACAGATCATCACCTAACGAAGATCGGGCACAAACTTGTTCTTGTTTAACATTCTTCACCATAGATTGACTAGTAACATGTTTACTAAGGCAATCATGGACAAAACGAGGGATTTGACCACTGATAGGCACAGGCTCCTCAAGATGAAGAGAGGGGATGTTAGGAGCCTGAAGCAAACTACCGTCTGTCCGTTGATCTCTTGCAGCCAAAGCATCAGGAGCATGCTTTGAATCTACACGAAGCTTCTGATCAGAACCTTCTATCAGCACAGGAAAGTTACCTGACTGACTAATCAAATTAGCCAGAGAATAACCAGCTGCTCCAGTTGAATCATCATTTTTAAGTCCAAATCCAGCCTCTTCTGCTCCAAATAAATCACCAGCAGATACTTTCAGAGTTTTTGAACCAGAGTCAGCAATCAGATTTGTCCTCAAAAGACCACTCACCCCACCATGTATTGGGATTCCCGGAAGTAATGAAGTACTGCTAGAACTCTGACTGTGGTCAAGTATATGGCCTCCATTTGTTTTTAGTTGAGACATGTTTATGCTACTTGATGTATTTATACCAGGATTACCATGATCTTGACTCCCAATGACAGACATTATTTGTTGTTCCATATATTTTAGATTGCAATCACTTAGACTTGATTGGCCAAAACCAGATAAGTCATTGAATGCAGATCTTGCATTATATGAAACAGAATGCTGCTGTAGGCATGAACCAAGATTTGAGGGTATCACTTCAGCCTCCACAACTCTATTCTCACTTCGGCCAGCAAAGTTTGTTTTAATCATTGGAATAGCTTTTGGTTGGCAAAGGCCATTTGATATCTGGCCCAGGTTTTGGGTTTGGGGAGTCAATACTGAACCCTGGCAATTATTTATTTCTCCCCCTATAAGACGGTGTGTTTGAGCAATTGGCCTTCGAGATGGGTTACTTTGCTGATTCGAGCCATTAGCTACAGCCGGAATGCAATTTGAGGGAATTGCTGGTGGGTCATCAGAGACAGGCACACTAGCGGTAGCAGGTGCACCAACTCCTTCAACAGAAAGTTTTGCTGAATAGCCTTCAGATAGAAGGGCATCAGGGACACATCCCAATTGCAAGATCAAGCTCTTCACATCATTCACAAATCCCATATTCTCCATTATCTGTAGCAACAGATATTGCTGCATTAGTTAAGGAACATTGAAGCAGCAGACAGAGAGCTTCATAAACAATGGTGCATTCACTAGAATGCTCAAAACTTGATAAGAGGTAATCTAAACTAGCAATCCTCTATATGCTAAAAATCAAAGTAACCAACACAACTCAACATAGACAGAAAAACTAGAGTAGGCTTCAAACTGCTTACTTTACAAGTTATTCACTAATCATGAACTCATTGTGTTCAAGGAATCACAAAAAGAATATTAGTCAGGTCAGGTAACGTCTGATATATAAGAGAGAGAGAGAGAGAGAGAGATGATAACAGGGATCTATATGATTGAAAGAGCTCGCCCACCATGGTCTCTAACTTTCAAGGATGGATATCGTAGATTTATGCAATTGATTGTATTCATGTGATCCTCAAGTAATATGTGACATTTAGGTGCTTATAATATAGAGCATTCGCTCTTGATCCAAATATTACAAGGTGAGATACTCTGACCTATCACCATGATTCAGTGCTGTAACATGATATCATTGGATATATTATATTACATTACATTACATCTCTTCAGAATTACAAACAAAAGAAAAGGACTTACTGGCAAGAAAGAGCCAAGTTGAACAACACCATGGGGAAGCACAGGAATAACTGCAACTGTCTGCAAAGACAACGCAATACAATATCATAACATAGCAACAAGACATCTATGACAAAATTTGGAGCATAATGAAAATCGCAAACCTGCATTCCAGCTGAAAATTGGTGATGAACCTCAGCATATACCTAACAAGAGCACACCAATATAAGAAATCAAACTGAAGCTCACAAATCACAAGTATACATACTCCAAGTTTCACCATTCTTAAAACATCATTAAATTTAACAAAGCCTTTAAAGATAAACCACAACAGTCACAATATACAACAAAAACTATTCATGTATGCTTCATAGGAAAAGAAATCTTATAGCAACACTAACAGCAGAAAATCAACTTAATACCTCTGGTGAATATGCATCTCTACTGAAATTGTTCAAAAGAATCCACTGATGGTTGCCAGTAAATGCAGCCCGTCCAATTATTCTGAGTAAAACCAAAACGAAGTGTGCAAGCAACATGAGAATATCACACAAAAGCACTTCAAATTTTTTTGTAGGATCCTGATTTCCTGATAAATATGCAAATAGGTGAAAACAAAAAACACCCACCCTTCACCAGCAACACTGACTAAATTATTCACTGCCATTTTGTTAATCAAAGAACAGACTCTGTCCTCCTCTTGGATCCCAAGCTGAGATGACTGAGACTCGGAAGAAAACCAGCATCCTTCCCCATTCTGGTAAGGCAAATCAGTAGTCCCAAAATTGCGCGGGGGAAAAGAACATGGCAAGGGTTCATAATAACATTCTTCCCAGATCAATAGCCTGCCAAAGATATTTTACAGGCAGATATCAGCTCAGAGTCAAAGCCATAATATTTCAACCTCACTTTTCCAGCTGAGTAATGATGAGCAACTAAAATACTTTCACTTTCACATATTCAGTCAAAAGAAGAAAGTTTCAGAGGAACAAAGCAAGGAAATACAGCTTAAGTTATTTTTTTAATTTATTTCTGGCTGTAAACAGTGATGCATCATAGCATGACAAAGATATCTCAGCAGATTAACCGCTCATTAGCTGGGGAAAAAAGTCAGCTTTTTATTACTGGAAGAAGAAAATAGAATCAAAGGAGAAAGACAAATTCTGAATTAGCAGATTCGTTCTCAGAATCACAGACAATCAAATCCAATAGGTAGTGCGCCTGGCAAAGAGAATTCAATGTCTTTTATTTTTTTTAACTAAGATTCTCAAAGACAAAACAGAAACAATCAAAGCGCTAAGCTCCAAAATAGTAAGAACGAGTATACAGCAGAATAGAATACGAATCAAATACAAAGAAACAGCGAGTCCAGTGACCAATAAAATGAGACCCTAACATGTCAATCACATCTTGGAAACAAGCCAACCCCTAAAATAGAATCTAATATGAATTTCGTATGAGATCCCCCAAGAAAGTACAAGCATCAAAAGCATACGTATAGCCACAAATACTTAACCAAAAGTGATTCGGGAATTTGGAACAGAATTTTCACTGAATCGAGCTTAATAATTCACTCTCAAGTTACCTTTTCAGGTAAAATAAAAATCTCAAATTTATCATTAAAAGAATAAAGTGCACAAGCACAAAACAGCTACATACACACAAACAAGATGAACTAGTAAAACACACTATTAACTTTTCTCAAAATTTCTCATAAACCGAAGTACCAACCAAACCATGCTTTGATGAATGCAGAAACTGCAACAAACAAACAAACAAAGAAAGCAAAAGCATTTAACTTTTGACATCTCTGCACGAATCACCATTGAAACTCACTTGGAATTGTGGCAACCAATCTTCCAGAACACAGCATAGGACCACTGGTTCCGACCACACAGAGTCTTCAAAGCTTCTTTCAACAAAAACCCCATCTTTCTTTTACAACAGGGTATTCACAGAACCACGCAAAAAGAGAGTTTTTTTTCTCCACCCTTAACTTAGAACAACAGCATGCACCAACAGAAGATAAGAAACAAAAAAGGGTAACCTTCAAATCCGGTGACCATGCATTTTCCGGCGAGTTTTAATACCCCCCCAAAAGTCCTAACTACCACGGCATGATCCTCTCCCCGCCTGTTTAGTCCTCAACCCTCCACTTCTCTTTCTCTGCGGATCCAAGTTCCCGCCGATCAGTTTCCGGCTGGCCATCCTCCGGCAGAGGAAGATGTAGAAAAGAAAGAGAGAAAAAGGAGAGAGTAAGCTAAGAGAGAGAGTAAAGCAAAGTAAAGTAAAGGCCGTTTTTTTTTTCACACTATGCCACGAGCTTCAAGCTTGTAGAGAGCTATGATCTTCTCCATTTTGAGGTGTGGGAATGGAAAATCAAGGGTGAGAAATAGAAAAAGAGAAGAACTTTGAAGTGTGGAATTGGTGGGGTGTGATGGGGAAGGTGATTCTGATAGTGGGTGGAGGTGTGTCGCTTGGAGGTAAAGGGCAGTAGGTGAGGTCGTCTTCAACAGGTTCAGGGCTGCGCTCTCTCTCTCTCTCTCAAACTGTGGAAACTGTGTGAATATTATTCCCTCTTGTTCTGTCTTTCCATTTGTGAGAAAATAAATGGAAGTGTTTAAAGTGCCGAAGAGGGAGAAAGAGAGAGTGGTTTCAGAAAGAGGAAGGGTTTTAGGGGAATATTACGGGCAGCGCCACTGTGGGGGAGAGTGTGGAGAGAGAGAGAGAGAGTATGAGGCAGAGGTTGCTTTTGTCGGGTACTGAAACTGTGTCGGGAGTAGTCAGAGAGGGAAATGTTTTTGTTTTGTTTGGTGAGTATGTGTTGTGTCTGTGAGAGAGAGAGAGAGAGAGAGAGAGAGAGAGAGAGAGAAGAAGCTCTCTCAGGCTTTGTGGACTGTGGAGAGAAGATATAGGGATGAGGTGGCACTGTGGCAGTGGGGTTGGGACTTGGGACACAGAGAGAGAGAGAGAGAGAGTGAGTGGTGGCCATGATCCATGGGCCGGGTGCGGGTTACTATCATGCTCACGTCACAGAGAGATTGGGGTGAAATTACAATCATGGTAGCAGAGGGTTTCACTTTCATTGTGTTTTGATGAGTCACTGAGGTAAGGGGGGAGAAGCTTTATGTGTGTGTTGTTGTGTTGTTGAACTTGGATACTCATGAGACATGATTGATCACTGAGGTGGGAAAATC
This sequence comes from Pterocarpus macrocarpus, assembly GCA_031439585.1. Lineage (NCBI taxonomy): Eukaryota > Viridiplantae > Streptophyta > Magnoliopsida > Fabales > Fabaceae > Pterocarpus > Pterocarpus macrocarpus. Next base: position 7,160,424 of record CM062517.1, read on the forward strand.
ATGATGTATAAAAGAGGAATGGAGGGGATGGTTCATCGAAAGAAATGCGTAAGTTAAAATGTTGAGTAATTGCTTAACCCCATAATTATGCATGTTAGCTGAATTTTGGACACTTGAATTTATTGTGGAACCTGTTTTATTGTACCAAAATTTGATGGTGACAATGATGGAGGTTTATTACTAGTAATAATGCTTTATACCAATGATTACAAACGATGCCAAATATTGTGGGAATTAGATGAATGCCGATTTTTAGTGGTGATAATTGAAACAGACGCGTCCATGGATAGATATTGAGTTTTGGGAGCATGAGTACATTTAATTTGTCGATGTTTGCTTTTGTCAACAAGAACAGTATATGTATAGATACAACCGTAAGATTAATTTTTTAAATTAAAAATAATAATAATTGATAAACTCCTCTTTAACGTATATTCTGACATTTCAAATAAAATTTAGGTATACTATCATTGTGATCAATCATTTTTAAGTCATTTAATTTTTTTTTGATAAATTTTTAAGTCATTTAATTTGTCTCTATTAGCATTAAACAAAGCGTGTGTGTATTCAAATTCAACTCCTTTTTCACTTTTAAAATTTGAAATGCAAATCACATTTCTTTATGACAAAATAAAAATATAATATTGATGAATAGTTATTTTTAATATTAAATTTTTTAAAAAAGAATAAAGTATTCATGTCTTAAGCAATTATTAATTTATATCTTAAAATTAAAAATATATCTGGAATAGTTTTTTAAGTGTATTTATTTCTCATTTTTTATTGGTCTTTCCTTGTGATTGATTATTAAAAACCTAATAGGATAGTTTGCTGTTAAAACCATTTTAACATTCGATCACGTTATAACAAACGTAGCGATCTGTTAATATATGAAGGTTATACGAAACAGAATGATTATAAACAATCATTCAATTATGCTATTGAAATCAGAAATGTTTTTCGGCAAAATCACTATCGTGAATGAGTGAACATTAGAGCGTTGCCCCGGCTCTACATTTCCTTTTAACTAAAGCCATAATTGATGTGTGCTATTCATTTGGCCGTATTGATGAAATTTTAGCACAAATTTTCTTAAAAAAATTAAGTTGAACAAATAATGCAAAGGCGGCCAGATTGACACTGATGTGTATTCAAACAAAATTAAGTCCACATCCTTTGGATGATGTACATTTTAATTGAAAAGGAAACTCATCTAATTACAAATGCTGTTTGTCAACTTGAAAGTTAAGTTGGCCTGGGCTTCTACATATAGATCAAGGCCATTATCATCTTGAAGCGTAACAATCAAGGACCACTTCAGGAACAAGAAGGTTTTATAACACCCCAAAAAGAAAAAGGGAAGCGGCAAAGAAAGTCTTAGGCTATTGATAGCTAACGTTTGAGCATTTTTCTCTTCAATCATATTGGAAAGGAATGCCAATTCGATGAATTTATGCGAATTGGAATCGGACAATAGCATTGAGAATCATAATGGTGACTTGAATATTGAAAGGAACCAAACTCCACAAGCTGCCTGCATTTCCCCCCCCCCCCTACTAAAAGTGTTGATTGCTGTTTAAAATTCAAATGGAGACAGCTTCTATGTATGGGGTCTATCTACAATGCACCAGGTTATAAATGATACTTGATGCACCTTGAATCTGAACCACCAAAACTCTATTGGTGTATTGATACACCAATAATATATGAAGCACTATCAAAAGTACTCTCTCTCACTACCACCCAATACTAAACTTCACTATTACAGTGGCTCTCTCTTCCCTCCTTCCTCTATCACCCCCCACTATTTCTGGTCTACCAAATTGAAAATCCTAGCTTCCTCCCTTCCTGCCCTGTCGTCATCTAATCGTGGTTGCCACTGTCGTGGTCTCTGCGGATGAAGAACCAAGATCCTCCACCGCTAATACCTCCTCGATGACTACCACCTTATCGGCCTTGGTGTCTAGTGGACTCCTTTCGCCGTCGATATGAATCTCTAACAAACAGCACATGTTGGTGTTTTGCTGCAGACCTAAAGGCCTTCTTAGTCCTCTTCTCCTTCCTCTGCACCAACCACTTCCCCTTCGCCATTCGCTACTTTCACCAGCAAGACACGATGATGATGATGATGATGATGATGATGCAGGATGGTAAATTTGTGGATTTCTCCGTCTTGGTTGCATCCTTTCTCTAGTGCTATGGTGGTCACCAATCTATGATTAGGTGGAGGTAAAGGTTGGAGGAGAGGATAGGGTGGCGGACGCACATGGTGGGTTGTGGCAAGCAAGCAGGTGGGCAGCGCCAGTGGGTGTCGAAGAGGGTGGGGTGGCGAAGGATGAAGGTATGAGCAGTGGGCTGGACAGAAGAGGAAGTTGCCTGAGAATAGGAGAAGGGGATAAAGAAGGACAATAAAACTTTTATTGTGGATCAACAATTTGGTATATTGATACATCAATAAAATTTTGAGTGGCTTAGATTCAAGGTGCATCATACACCATTAAAACTCACTGCATTATAGAACAACTCTTATATATTTATCAATATTTTTCATTTAATCAAAAATATCTATCCAAATAAAGCTAAGTACAATAATTTCCCTGTTCTTACTTCTCTTATTCTTACTATCTACTTTATTTTTTTGTGGGGCTCAAAACGACATAGGAGTAAAAGAGGGTAAAAAAATAAAATATTATGAACATGATCTACCGTGTTGTGCCATAGACTTATAAAATAGTTTGGAGTGAGAATAAGGAAATCAATTTCAATTGTTATTGATATTTTTTGTTTGTGTCAAATTTGTCTCTTTATTAAAAATTGAAGTGTATTGAGTATCTCAAATTTTATAAATTCTTTATGTTTTTAATCTTAAGCGTATGATGCTTTTCAATTTGCACCAAGGTCCCAACCAATGTTTGAAATTAGGGGAGCACTTAAATTCTCTTCTCTTTCTATCTCTATATATTTCTGGAATTTTAATTAACAGGTGACTTTGAATGCATTTCGACTAGCATACTCTGAAACGTAACTTATCCCACGATATATATAAACTCATCCCACTATTTATATGAGGATGTTTATACGCCTATATGTCTTCCTAACAGTAGACTTAATAGGAGAATAATTGTCTTTCAGTTTGGGGGAAAAAAAATCCTATCATTCTCTCTTAGTAACTTGGGAATCACTACTTTCCTGGTATTTGTTTAAGAACATATGTATACTTTAAACCTCACAGTGATAACATTTCTTCGTAATTCGTAAATTTCTCTATTGTTTTTCGGATATAACTATAGGTGGGCAGTTTGTACTCTTCCTTCTTTTAAAAGAAAACATTGCTACTCTATATGTTAAATTGTGTGTATTGGTCAGGCTGTAATCAAGTATGTGCATGTTGCACCTATGAACCTAACCTGGAAGTGAAGGATTCAAAGCTAAGGATAGCATTTGAAACAAAAAAATAATACATTTCATATGCTAATGGACCACTTTTTGTTCTCAATTATATTCTGTTCTTAGTTTTTGATGCCTTCGTAGAATCCAAAAAAAGAAAAACGAAACACTCGTTTATTTTTTAAAACATCAAACTCAAGATAATCAAAACTAAAATGCCTATCAATTTTTATTGTTTTATAATTATGCTTCTGCATGTGTTCTATCCTTTTCCTGTCCCTACTGCAATTTTTTATTTGGTCCTATGTGACTCTGGTTGGCTGACATCCCAGTCATTGTCCCAACCTTTTTCGTTAAATTAATACATAAAGTATCTTTTACAAATTAAAACAATTAATTAACTTTTGTTGGGCGGTTTTTGAATACTTCTATTCTTTATATATATCCTTTGATCATTTAAAATTATCACTAATTATGAAATATAAATAACCAATATCAGTCATTATGGATGGAATTGCCAACCTAAGGTTACATGGTCACGTTGGGAGAGGTTCTCATGATGGATCGAAAATGTTCATTAAGCCGTATGGTTAATCAAAAAATGAGCCGTGTGTACAGGCCAAGCAACCAGATACCAGTGAAAATGGGATTGTAGACGATTGGTTGGTCGCTGCTCTGTCTTTCATTTTGTGTTTGACAAATAAACAAAACAGGGAAAAAGCATAAAAAGACGGAGCACTAGTTGGAGACACAAGTGTGCATATGTTACTTTTATTATTTCACCCAACGCTAGGGCATACTAATTTTTGTGGGAAAACGAGTAAAAAAGATTCCTATTCAAAGGTTGTTATGAAATAGAGTTATGTTACACACAAAAACTTATATCAAGTTTTTTATATTTAATTTAAATAATTATTAAATCAAATAATAATATGTGAATATTTTTTTAGAATAAGTAATTTAAAATTTAAAAATATATTTTTTTTCAAGAAAATCTCAAAATAAATGAAGTAGATGTAAAGAATTTGATCTAAATTTTTTTTTTTTTATGTTATTTGAACTCACATTTTCTTGGCCGCTATGTCAACTTACTCTCATCTACCATTAGATGGGAGTGAGTTGGCATAGAAGTGGAGAAGATACGAGTTCAAATAACATTTCTCTATAAAATGTGCTCGACCTCTCATGCTTGTTAAAAGTTTTTTTTTTTTTTTTCATCCGATTGTGTTGTCACTCTTATGCGCTCAATGCTGCCAATAATTAAGTTTCTGAGAGAAATTCTTTGACAGGTATTGATTGGTACTTAAATTCATGATAAGGAAATCTATTAAAAAAATCTGTTTAAAATAATTTACACAAATTTATACATGTTAATGATTATAATTTGAGTGTTATAATAGTTTTTACATGTAAGATTCTCAAAGTTTTAAAATACAACGAGTAAAATTTACTCAAACAAGCATAGACTAATGATCATCTCGGAAACAACATAGAATGATGAGAAGGAAATGAAGTATTGAGCAAAGAGTTTCTTCTACGTACAGATTTTTATCTTTATACATGTGTAATTTAATAGTGCACAGTTTGAAAGCAGGAAAAATATCAAGTTAGGATGGAATAGAAGATACATGCGGGAAAGAGATCTTATAAATATTTTCCAGAAGTTTTTAGTTTTATAATCCTCGTGAGTAGCATCATAATTTTGTTTATATATCAGGAAATTAAGTAGTTGTCTTATAGCAAATGCCATGAAATGAAGATTATCAATATCAGTTTACAAAATTCTCTCGTGACTCATGACTAATATGTAATGTTTATAAAAGGAAGGAATTTGTTTCGTGCAAAAAATTTCAACTTGTGCAGATAAATAAAAAGAAAAAAGTCTGGATGGAATTAATATTTGAGTAGCATGAATGTAAATAGTGCTGCTTTAGAATAAGTGAAGACAAAAGTAGTTTGGCCTCAGTGTTGTCATATTATCACAACAGAATAGAAGTAAGTATAAAAGCAGATGAAGATGAAAAAGGGGGGTTGTTTGAGGATTTGCATGAATATTTGTCTCAAATAAAACCTAATAATGCATAAGACGGTATTAAGGAGACAAACAACCCTATTAAATCGTAGGGCGACTGATTTGCCTTTATAGTGTGTACACTTTAGTACATTGCATGTGAAAGGTAGGGAAATATAAACTTGGTCATGTTGAATTTGACAAACCTGTAGCAATCAACAATAGAGGCTCTTTTTCAATTGTTTTAGCCCCCCGGTTTGTAAAAAGTATCAAAGGGAATATGTAAAATACAAATGCCCTTTCATGCTGGGATAGGGTACTCAACTTATTGTTAAACAAATTAATTAGTTCTGAGCATCCAAACAACGTATGTGACTACGCACCATTGATTAAGACTCTTATTGTGTTTGGTCATTTTCTTTATTTTGTTAATTAATATTATCATAGAGAGTGAAAAGGATAGCACAGGCTCTTTCTTCCGTATTTCAGACAAAATTTTAAATTAAAGCCCCGTGTTATATTTTACGCAGAGTTTAATTTACAAAAAGAACCAGATTCATCAAATAAGAGGCATTCACCTACGATAGAACCATCAGCAAAGGTTATCACTGTGGAGATTTGTAGCTATTATACAAGTCATAATAATGGACGTGGCCTACGTTTAAAAACAAACGAAAGAAAAAGACATGCGAGCTTGCTTACTGTGGGATAGAGAATTTCATTGTTGCAACCCTATCTTATGATGATTACAGCGTATAGGTAACAACTGAAGGAATATATGGGCGGAAAAGTAAGAGTGGCCGAATTTGTATACAATTATCACATATTAAATGCGCCAGTGAAATTAAGCTATTTTGGCAAATAAGAGAAACTTTTTATTTGGATAGAATAAGAGGATTGTTACTGGACAGAAAAGCAAAAACATATAGATATTCTAGGAGTCCCGGGATGAGAAAGAAAGTGAAAAAGAGAAAAACAAAAGAAAAAGTAAAAGCCATGATGAACTTTTGTGAAATTCCTGTGTTACACATTGATTATGTGGCTATCTTGCTTGGCAGATAATAATAATAATAATGCTTAATTACCAGACGTTAATTTGGACCCGGTTATATATATATATATATGAAATTTCGCTAGGTAACATACTACATAACATGTATGTCGTATTATCTTTAAATTTGTGCACAAATCACATCAACATCAACTTCAAACTTCAATTTTGTATCCCTAGGATATCCATACTTTGTTTGCTTTGACAAACCCCAAATCTCAGTGCACCCCGTCCTGATATGATAATATGTAAGGATCTAAAATGGACCCATAATCATCAAGAATGTGTGGTAATGACCAAAGAGGCCTAGAAATGGGGCAAACGGAAAAGTGGCCAAGGCAAAGCAAATAGGGCAGTGTCCCTGCGAGGTTAATAAGAAGTCAAACTTTCTTCCTACAGAATATATACAATGATTAAGGAAGGGAAAGGAAGAGAAAAAAAAAAAAAGGAGACAAAAAGATCTTTCAGTAGGATTTTGCAAGGATTGTAATTCACAATGTGGTGTGGTGAATGGTGTGAAAAATGGGGATACGATAGAATGGCCTTTTTCATAGGTGGGCTTGCGTGCTCCACTCCACCACACCAAAATACAAAAGCCATAATAAATGATTTGGATGAGTATGATGATGGGACGGCAAGGGCACAAGGAAAGTCACTGTGCCGCATAGAAGGGGATAAAGCCCAAATATAATGGGACAAATAAGTATGAGAATCTTGACTATGGCTTAATGCCAACTACCAATTAACAACGTGCAAATGAATCAATTTTCCAATACACCTGTTTTGGATTTTCCCCTTCCCTAATTGTATACACGCAGCACGACACTCACTACATGGCCAAGCGATAACGTGAAATGGAATTTTTCTTTTCATATTTTCCTTTTTTTTTTTTGCATGGAGCTGCAATTAGGGTGGCGAAATTTAATCCTGAATTAAAATTAAAAATGATAAAAAAATTAATAAAATCAGCCAAAAAAAAATCGTTTGAATGATTTGATTTTCATGCTGCTTTTTAAAATTGATCTAATCTAAACTAAACTGATATGATATATATATATATACGACATATTATTTATTTGCATGTATATCCATATGTTTATAATATTCTAATATTAAAATTTCTCTTTATAATTTTATCATATCTCATATAATTCTTATTCAAACTTTTTATTGTATACTTAACTTGTTATTCTTTTTTTTCACATCAATGACACTAAATCTATAACTTTATACAAACTATTCAAATCCCTCACCACTAACCACTACTAATGACTCATATACTTAACTTGTTACTATTGAATATTAGTATAACTTTTCATAAATATTAGTTTATATTTTAAATTTATAGCTTTTATAAAATCATTAATGATTAATTTAATTTAAATAACTTAAAAGTCATTGTTATATATATTAGAAAATTTTAATAAAAAATTGACTCAACTAATTCGATTCAAATCGATTTTAATTGGTTCACTTTTTTTTTTAATAAAATTAAACCAATCCAAATCAATTTGAGTTAAATTTCATTATTTCAATTAGTTGAAATTTTGTCTCAAAATCAAACCAGATTGCAAATACATCATTAACTATAATTTACTGCACCATTTAATAGTAATTGAATGAATGTTCACCATAATGACAAGATTAAAAGTAATTAATTAGACAATTGAAATAAAAATAAATCTCTTTTAAAAATTATAACCAAGTTAATGTAAATAAAAATAGACTAAACTAACAATTTGGTTGCTATTTCAAAAAAACATATTATATCAGTTTAGTCTTTAAAATTTTTTTTTACATTAGTTTAATATTTGAAAAATACACGTGATATCAATTTAATCATTGTAAGATTTTTTATATTAGTTTAGTTTCTGAAAGATACATATGACATCACTTTGATTCCTAAAAGATGCATACGATATCTATTTGATCTCTCATTTTTTATAAATTCATGAACTTATTTGATATCACTTACATTCAAGAACTAAAGTGATATCACATATATCTTTTAAAGACTAAATTAATGTCAAAAATCTTTCAAAAACTAAACTAATGTCACATATATCTTTTAGAAATCAAATTGCTAGTTTAGTTTAAAATATAATAACTTTAAAACTTTGCAAAGTAAAATATAATTAAATAAAAGGTTGTCATCACTCTCATGAGAAATTTTAAAACTCCTCCAAGGGGAGTAAAAATAACATTACATAACTTAACTAATGATACTGGTATTTTTTCTTATTAAAATATTTTTCATAATTTATTTGTTACCATTTTTTAAAATAAATGAGAAACTAGCTCATCATAAAAAGAATGATTATAGTCTTTGGGGTCAATACACTTTGTTGTTAATTTTTTAAAAAATAAAAATAAAAAGAAGAAAAATTACTGCTGGTGTGAGTATATATAGCCACGTTTACCGAAAGAAGATCACACGAAGCGGAAAGGTGTCAAATCACTATTGAATATTGAGACCTAAGGTCCCACATTCCGTTGATAACGGATTACCACGTAACTCTTTTGGAACTCATGCCGGATTCAATCATATGTGCCTTTGACACTGATGGAGTCTTGTTTTATTTTTAGGTTTTTCAAACCTATGTCTAAAAATTTTAACGGGAAGCATGGCATCGATTCAAGTACACTTCCTTTTTTCTTTCTTATTTAATTTGATTTAAGCACATTGTCCTTACTTTATTGATGATGTTTGCAATACGCCTACTTGTAGCACTCCCGCCATTTTTATTTTGAGGTTAACTTTCACAATAATGCTAAATTAAGGTTATTTTGATCACATATTATCATTATCATTATCAAACTCACAAGTTAACTCCTAAAATATTACTAATTTAGGATTTTAAGCAGAAAAATCGATCAAGTTATCTCACAAACCCATTTTTGAGTAAACTTAGGTAAACCCAAGCAACGAGTTTATGGCTAATTCTACAAATTTTGTAACGCGTCAAAAAGGCCTAAAACAACATCATTTTTAGAAAACAAACAATATCATTTTGGTCTTGCTACTCAAAAGACTCCTGTGGCTCATTCTTCAGTTCCATTCGCAAAGCAACCTATTCCCTCTCTCTTGTCGACTACCACCGCACCTCCCTTCATTGCGCCATGTCGCACGCCATTGGCATCGCTACCTCCCTTTGATGATGTTCCAGCATTATTAGTGTTTGTGGTTTCTTGTTCCTTCTTGGTGTTTGGTCACTTTGCTGGTTCTTTAGTGCTTGTTGCTTCTTCTTCGTCTTCTTTGTTTGCTGATTCTTTGCCTATGCTTCTTAAATTTTGTTTGGTTATGTTATGAAGCATATGCAGTTTGTAGTTCTGACTAGGTTTTCTATGGTTCTTTCTCGAGGCTGGATACTTGAAAATTTGAAATTGTTCCTTCTTCCTTCTAATGCTCTTTAATTTGTTCAACTTGTTTGTGCTCCCGGGATTATTGTAGATTCCATTTTATTGATTAATTAGTTTGGTTAATTAGTTAGTTCTACCAACTTGTATTTATATGATTTGGTTATGTACTTTTGTGGTCTGTGTCTCTCTGTTTATGCTTCTGGATTCTCTCCTAGGTTGTGCCTTTGGGTTTGTGAATGAAAAATGATTTTTATATCAAGTTTTACTTGACATATCTTAGACATCCTCGTTGGATTTCTAGGAAAAGATGAAATAAAAAATTTAAAATAAAAAACTAAGTGGATGTTAAAAGTGTGTTGAGTCATTGTATTAAAAAACACTGCCCTTTGTGAATTCTGATTCACTGGTGATAAATGGTATTTGACACGTGTGTGTATTGGTTGTATTGTTCTATTTTGCTTTTTAGAGTGTCTGAAACCATTGGATTTGGATCCTCATGCAACTTATAAATCAAGGCAAAAATGCTCTTGAAATAGATCATTGTGTATGAATCAGACTTGTAATGTTATATTTTATCATTTTGTGCACTTCATTATATGGTTGGAATACTTAGTTTTGAATTTGATAAACTCCTACAAATTTTTTATTTGATTGTACAAGGACTTCATAAATTTATTAAAACTGCTGAATTTAACAATCTTGTGGATAGTATTATCTTTGCATATAGGATACAATACATGAGATTCTTGATGTGTTGGATTTAGTGCAACATGAAGTAATTAATCTGGCCACAAAATACTTGATTAGGTGTCCTTTATAAGTAACTCGTAAAGTTTCCAGTTTTACTAGTTTCATTTTTATGATTATAACCATAAGGGAAATGGAGACTACAATTTTATATAGGGAATAGATTCTCTCAAATAAAAATCTTATATAATTTTGTTATATGTTAAATTATATTATTAATTAAAAAGGTGAGACAAAATATGAGACTTATAATATCATCTAATCAATAATAAAAATTAACACATACCAAAATTATATAAAACTTTTACCTAAGAGAATCTATTCTTTTTTATGCATTATTTGATGTACAGTGATCAAATTTGGTGTATAATTAAGAAAAAGAAGTCCGTACCAGTCCACAGTGACTTCGCCATTTAATTTGTTAATGGGCCTTAGATGGCTATATTGCAGCGTTCGCTATCCTTGGGCTGATTGCGACAAGCACAAGCAAAGCATGGCATGGAACAGTTAATGATAATCGTCTTCAAATCATTAGTTCACTGAAAATAGCTCGCGAAAGAATATTACCGCTTTAATTCCATTTTTTTTTAAAAAAGACCCTCAATTCTTCCTGTTAATCTTCTGCATTTAAATTTCCCGATGTTTGAATTAATTTAGTGGTGAAAATAAGTTTCAAGACTGCACATAGATAATTTTATATCTTAATGAGACCCAAATTTGTAGGTTTGATCCACCTTTTTTTTTGGGTACGATAATTTGATCCGCTTTAATCCACTCTTACCAATACGCAAAAAGATATTTAATATTTCATCACTTGTTTGCAATATAATTATAAAAAATAACATGCTGTGATGTGTTTATTATTTAAGCCTGAAGGATACATGAACTATACCAACAAAAATCTAATGTTATATGACTAAAACTATTTCTTAAAGTTATTGTAAGAAGATACTCAACAAAATAGTTAGATAAGTGAAAGGGAGAGCTTTGACCGAGTTTGAGTTGGGCCAATAATTTGTTTCTTCAACTGGCTCGAAGCAGCAATGTATCGGTTTTGTTCACAATAATTCTTGTTGAAAAATCTTACAATACTCTTGAAAATTCGGTATCATCGCGATCGAATTAATTAATAATACCATTAGATACAAAAAAGGAAAAAAATCTAGTAGCTACAATCTTTTGTCAAAACTTAAATTTCACAATGATATGACATAATTGATAAATTATGGATGAACGAGTAAATTTTATTATAATATTTTATCCGATAATTACTATAATTTTTATATTAAAAAATTAAGAGATATTACCGATACTTTATATCTTTTGCTTTCCTGTTTGCTGGTATCCACTATCAGAGAATATTCTCCATCCAAATACGATTAAGATGCAGACTAATAGGAGTTTGTGACGCTTTTTATATGTGATTTTAGTTGAACTTCAATTTTTGGAATATCAGCATTAGCGAAAAGCATAAATTTCAATCGTACAATTGCACATAGACTTCAGTTTTACGTCAACAGTCTGATAAGGCACCGTGGCCAAAACAAAAAATGGATAAGGGTTAGATTACGCACATGGTACCTTGAGGAGGATATAAGTGCACATCTTGCTGTCGTGACGGGACAATTGAATTTGTCACTAGTGTAAATTGTGGCAGGTATTCCTCTATATATTAAAAGATCTTTGATTTTATTTTTAGAGGGTTTTATTCTATTTATTTTTTTAAGACACGATTGGTAGCATATGTGATTATCCAAATGTGCATCATATATAATATATTCTTCACTTTGATCTTGCCATCTTGATGAGTAAGAGGTTCTTTGTGTACCAATGAGCGATTTGCTCTTTGCTCTTTGCATTTTGTACAACTACAACTTGCAAAAAAAGTAGACCTGCTCCAAATGACGCCTGCCCATAAACAAAAAAATAATGTATATGTGCTCGTGCCGTCGTACGACTTCACCCATATATTTGTACTATTTATAGAAAGCGTAAAATTCTTAGTTGTAGTCAGATATATATATTTTTTTGTATTATTAAATGTGGATTGAAACAATTTTGGAAAATATTATTGCTTTTCCTCTATGTATAGTTTTTGATGCTATGACTGATGTAATATACATTTACATTAAATGGTGTATAAGTATATTTTTGGATAAGAGAAAACTATGAAAAAGTTTAATTGAGGTGCATTGATAGTATAAAATTTTTTTATAATGTCATCCAATCAAAACCTTCCATTTGCATGACGATTCAAGTAGTGGATAGTTATATCAAAGACTTTTGTTAATGTGACAATATATGATTTGATGTCTATATAAGAAGGTTTTACACTAATAATGTATTCAAATTAAATTCTTTTTTAAAATAAATCAAGTTTGAAAATATAGTAAGAGAGAGACACGGTTGGGGTAAAGAGGTCCCAGTTAACAATGAACTTTACCCAACCTGTAAGTTCACACTCAAAATTGAGTAGTAGTTCATACGTACGTTAATTATTGGTAAATACTGACCGGATCTTTTTCTTAGAATGTCGGACCATAAAGATGGCATAGGATGCTGAAGACAGAAAAAAGTCACTGCAACAATTTTTTGACGAGAATTCTTAATTACGGACATTAGCCCTTTGGCCGTAGAGTCGTATAAAGCAATAAGAGAAGGATTTCTCTTGTATAGGTATAGATATATCTTAGGCACACTCACATGAGGAGTGTGGGATCCATCTCATGTGTATGTGCCTAAGATAGAGACTTGTGCCCTTATGGGATCCACCTCATACGTGCGTGCCTAAAATAAATAAGTGCCCATGCAAGAATTGTTTATAAGAGAATGTCGCATGCCACATGTATTATTCGAGTTGAAACAGTTTGGCCGGCATAAACTCTTCTACTTAGTGTTTTTTGGGTTGTTATCTATTTATAGACTTAAGTCATAACATTTAGTTATATATATATATTTTTAAAAATATAACTAATTTAAGCAACATCTTGATGGAGCATTAATTGATATATAACAGTGGCCAAATACGAGGATAAAACATGCTCTAAGAACATATTTAAGCTATATCAGCAAAGTAAAAACTAAAAGAAGGTGTAGCATTGAATAAAGAATTTAATTTTAATATATTATTAATATAAAAGAATTTTGTACAGATATTAAATCATATATTATCATATCAAAAAAAGTGTTTGACTCAATCATTCATCATTTTAAAAATCTTACAAATGACAACATTTAATTAGATGATAATATAAAAATTTTTTACACTAATAATGCATTAAAATTTATCTCTTGAATAAAATATAATTCTAAATTGTCTATTTAAATCGAGTTTCTTTCTTAGTTTAAGTACATAATGAAGTTGATGGATAGCTTTTCTTTTCTATAATATAAATTTTAAAGGACCTGGTTATCGCTTCTGTAATACTTATAATTAGATGACGAGAAGAATAAAATTTTTGCAATGATATGGTGGCTTAACGAAAAGAGATTGATGATACGTGCTCAAGAGGGTAATTTGGTCATTTTAACATTGCAAAAGAGCTTGTTTCTAGAAAGTTAGTTCTGCCTTGGAGATCAAGAAATCCAAGAGCTCATTTCAAGTTACTTGGAGATCAAGGAATCAAGCTAAATTAAAGTAACTTGGAGAGCATGCGATATGATCAAGTTTGAAATATATTTAGATTGTATCTAGATTTGCTTTTGATTTGTTTTGACTTATTTAGATTTAAATCAAATCTGATTTAATTTTGTTAGGGATAAATCTTTTAGGATAGAATCATATCTTTAATTTTTAAATTTTAGTTTCAAATCAGATCTTTTAGATAGGACTAGATAATTTCTATTTTTAGAATTTATGTATAAATAGGCAACTTGGCCTATAGGAGAATTTTTATCATAGAGTTTTGATCATGGTTTGACTACCAATCTGATTGTGAGATTTTCTCACTTTATTCTGTGATGCATTTCTACATTTTGTTCTGTGAGATGCAGAACTTTCTATCTTTCACTATCTACGTTTCAGAGACAGGTTTCTTGGGGGTTTAGTAGAGGAGTGCTTTATTCTATATCTTGTTTTCTATCAAAGCGTGTGCCTGGGGTTTCTGGATCTTTATATCCACGGGGTTCCTTCTTGCATCAATTGACCTATTCCCCATTATATATTTATTTATATCAGTATCACACATCATGGAGACGCATTTTCATCCTTATCGCATAATTACGTTGCAATTGGCTCCTCTACTAACGAATTTTTCTTGTTCTGGTCAATATGCATGTAATCCATGCTTTGGAGCATGAACTGAACATAATCTGAATATAACTTATATTTTCAATTTTTTTTCAAGATTTCTCTAATATTATTATGAGACTATTTATATGAGCATCTAACAATCGCTTTATTCAATTTTAAATTTTAATTCTTTCATTTTAAAAATAGCTTGCTTATTATCAGTGTGTCAAATACTTATTAGTTGAATGTAATTTATATGAGTAATGAAATTAAGTATGGCTCTATTATATGGCAATTTTTGGCTCTTCTTTCGGCGTCATGATGAATCAAACTAGAAACGTAATCTAGTTTTCTTTTTGAGAATCAAGTTTACATCAGCAACGTTGACAGTTTCAGGAGTAGAAAAGAAGAAAGAACAAACACTTGAGCTCACAAACAACAAGGTAAAATGCATATGATTAATTTGAGGGCATGCAGGGGCAGGGTTCCTTTTACTGTTTACTCTAAAAAATGAGCAGAAAACATCATGGTCTATCATTGTGTCTGCACAAGTGTGGATCTACTTAAAGTCAGAATGGCAAAACCAGCTTTTCCTTTTTATTCTTTTTCCTTTTTCTTGCTTTGACTTTTACTTTAGATCATTGGTATGTGCATATGTACTCGCAACTTATAGTAACATCCCAAAGTCAAGGAGACACCAATCATCCCAATATCCACGCACCAGATCTGATAGGGTAAACGCATCCCTCATCTATATATCCATGCACATTGTACAGTTATGCATAATGGGGACACTATTAATGCGGAAGTCATAGACGTGTTAGAGTGGGATACGTATACGTCTTCGTGAATCACGTTGAGCAACAAGCATAAATTAAAGAATTAGCAGTGGTTTGTAGAAAAGAGAATAGCCACGTTTTCACACCAATGTGTGTTCATACTTGCAATTATGTAACATTATTGTTTTCAAACGTAATAAACCTCACAAAAATGTTATTTGAACATATGGAATGTGGAATATTAAGCCAACTTACATTTCATCTACCATTGGATGAAATGTAGATTCTACTTAGGCTAGATCCACATCCATCCAATAGGCACGGTGTTCCATGTCCCATATATTCAAATAACATAACTCTAAACCTAAACACTTAGGTTAACATGTTTAATAAGTTTAACAACAAAAACATGTTTAGTAAGCTTATATAAGGCAACACAAAATGAACCTAGTGGTTGATGATTTGGGTGAGAGTCAAAAAACCACTTATTTAACATGCTTACCACCTTTGTTGCATAAGTACGTGTACGGTAAACCATGATGTGCGGTGAACCACTTGAGCCATTGGCTCATCTGCAGTGAGCAACTTCGTTTGCCATCCTCCATTTTTTTAGGTGGTCGTTTGCCATGTTTCATTTCTTGCTAAACTAAACTGATGTGCTGCAGAGCGGCCCAATTACTTGCAGTGTCCGCCGCATTTTAAATTGCTGGCTTGCTGCACGTGCCCATTTTAAGGTTCTGTTGTTGGGCAATTCAAAAATAGGGCTTAGGTATGACCAAAGGAGGCTTGGGTCTTAATTCTAGCCTATCTCTGAGTCAGGGTCCAAACACATTGATATTTGAAGGTAAGGCTAGAAATGAACTGAATTTGTTGACCCAAAAAAAAAACACATCGAACTGAACCTTCTGAAGTCCAAAGCAACTCCGTTCGTTTGTTAGATATTCATGACCCAAAAAAAAAAAAAAAAGTTAAACTTGCGCATGCTTGATTCACTAAATCGTTAACTAATTTGATATTTATGTGTATAGTTATTTTTTTAATTTTTTAAATAATAATAATAATAATATCATTTTAATTTAACTCATTTCACCATTTTTTGGGTTTGAAAAATGTTATTTTTAAAAATAAATATATGTAAAAATAATAAAATTTATTGAGTTTCAAATCCAAAGCAAACTCATTAAGCACAACAAGCTCAATGTCGGTTCATTGACTTTAAACTGCTCGTAAACTTAAAATGACCAGAACTTGAGCATAAAAATTAACTTCATTTCTTATCTTTTCTTTTCTTTTTTGTTCAATTGACTGGACTTCTTAAAGAGCCAACCTTGGCTTCGACTCATTACTCACCCTAGTTGAAGGACAACAACAGTCCAAAAGTAATTCCCTCAGCATAAGGCTTTTTCTTTTTCTTTTTCTTTTTCCTTGTGGACCTGAGCCTGAATCTTGAGTAAACAATCTGGGGTGGGTGGCATCAGCTGGTCTGGTCCATATGGCACGTAAGTGCAACCTCTGTCTTATGGGCACTTGGGCTTCAGTACAGACAGAGGTTACCGCTTACCAGTCATGTGGCTGAGAGTCATTGGTTGTTTTGGTAAAAGGATGGGCTGCGAATTTAGTATAAACTAGACAAAATTTCTTTGGTTCTTTAACTACCTAAAGGCATTTGTGTCATACGGGGTCCAATACCAATCAAACAGGTGAAATTATGTCTAAATGGTATAGTCAGAAAGCGACAAGAATTATGTCGGGATCAAATCATCTCATAACCGCCTTTATTCTTTTTTGAAACCAAAGTCTTAGACAGTAAGGCCTGGTGTGCGTAAAAACAACTTACAGTGTAAGTAAAAGTATCAATTTTTGGAAATCAAATGGACCACACAAATTCTTATTTTCTTTGTTCTTTATCGGAAGAGAAATGTTATTTATATATATAAATTAGATATCTTAAAGATAAATATGGAAAGAGAAAAACATAAAAATGGTGGGTCTACGCCCATTACCCTTAATTATATTTTTCCCTGTTTATTTGCGTCTCTAAGATATCTATTTTATATGTACAAAATAACATTTTTTTTTCAGTTCATCAGCCTTTGTGTGGGAGGGAGAAAGAAACAATTGTCAAGATTCCATAAACACATACAAGTACAGCAACGAGAAAATATAATCGTACATGTACATTATGTAAAATGACTAAAATAACAAGCGAAGGTATATATTTAGTTTTTTACACGCCAAATTTTGATTTATGTGCAGGTATATGGGGTCAACTGCACCCAATTTAAACGTGAATGTATTTGACCGGCCAGGCAACATTGCTCCAAGAGTTATAGTTACGTTTGTTGGGCGCATCTATCACGTGTCTACACTTTGCCAAGCACACATTGTATCATGCGTACACGTGACAAGATCTGCACTTGATGTGGTATCTGATTACGGAATAGAAACATATATATATGTCACAGATCAGTCATATAGCAGTCATCATATCATACATGTATATATAAATATTATATCATATCTTTTATGTTATCACGGGGGTCACATCCTTTTCTTTTTGCAAACATGCACACACAAAAAATTTAAAGAACCGCCTGCTTAGGATATCATATTATATCATGATCAATATATTATGTTTGGTTATCCGATCTAAGCAAATCAGGATGATTGAATCCCCAAAATATATACATGATCACTGAATAATATCCAATCTAAGCAAATCAAGTACATGATCACTGAACAATATCTCTCCTCCCCTTTTAAAGTCCTTTCAAAGTTGGTGAAGAATGAAGGAAGGAATCTTCAGCATATCAAAATTTCAGGAAACGTGTGCTTTTACGTTCAACATCCGTATCGAATAAAAAAATCCAGTATAATATTAATAAAACTCAGTGGTCACTAACTTTGATCTTTCTGACTAGACCTAAACCAGAGGTCTGTGGAAAAACTCTCTAAATGACAAAGTTGTAAAAGGAGAGCCAATTCAAAGTAAGATATCATTGGATGAACAATCGGTTGAAAATGATACCCCCGGCGAACTTAATGTGCCAAGTTGACGTGTAATCTCATCCACAGGAAGGACCATAAGCTAGGCTAGGTCGAAATAGGCACTTCCAATCTAGGTACAAATTGAAGTTCCCTTGTGAGAAACAGGCACATATCATCTCTATGTGCACCAGCCACCAAGGATTAAAGGAATTGGACATGTATTGTTTGTACCATGCTAGATATGAATCAATCTTCCCTTCATATTCATAATCATAGCTAATCTTTCTGCTGGAGATACTATATTGGATTCCAAATACATATATGGCATGAAAGATTGAGAAAGAACGCGTGCAAAACAATGTAAGTCAAGTTACTTTCAAATGAAAAGCGAAAGTTGTGACGCTTTTTCTGCTCGTACCTGATATATAAGTAATACTTTTATAGGTTCATGCATCATTCATCAATTGTTTGCTGCTACAGAACAAAATAAAGCGAGTGAGTAGCGACCATTGTATCTCCTTCACTTTCTCTTTTCTCGTCTTCAATTTTTTAGGTTTACCTTGTCAACACTATGATCCCTCCCTTTCATCAAAGACTTGCATGATTATTGGTTATTATAATAATCAGGAAAGCTAAAAGCCAAGCATAAATTATTAAAAAAGAATAATGTTTGGTAAACTTTTAGACAGCGTGATGCATACGCGACGCACATAAAAAAAAGTGAGTAAAAATACCAAAATGTTAGAATAATAGGTTTCATATAATCATTGTTATTTTTATTTAATTTTTTTTTGTCTAAAAATTTACCGGTACAAACAGTACAAACACTGGTAAGTTCTGTTAAAAAAAAAATATATTGGTAAGTTTTTTTTTTTTTTAACAAAACTTATCGACATTTGTGCTATTTATGCCGGTAAGTTTCTGGATAAAAAAAAATGAACAAAAATAATAATGATTATATGAGACCTATCATTCTAATATTTTTGTCATTTTCTGCACTTTTCAGTATATATTCCATATACATCGTACTATTTGTGAGTCCCTTTATCATTACTCTTAAAAAAAAAAGAACTCTATTTTTCTTTTGTCTGCCCTTAATGCATATTTATAAGGAAATTTTTAAGTGCTCAAGAAAGATTTTTCTTGATCTATGTGAGGTCATGAAATTCATACTACGTCTCACGAGCTACGACCCACGTAACTCAAAAAATACACATTTAATGATATAAGATAGTAATTTATTTTTCAGAAAAATTTGTATACTACGTAGAGTCTCGTACTATAGTTACATAAACGGCTTCCACTTTTGAACAACTTTCTGGTCACCGACTCGTTTGTTAATCAATTACCCACGTATGCTACTTGGAAAGAAGAACCTGCGTCACATAAAATTTGAATCCTTGACAGGGCAGGACAGAAAATTAAGCTAATAATTCCCTATGCCATAAAATATTCTATTAATTCCAAGGCATTAAGATTTTGTGCCATCGATTAAATTATATCAATTGGATTGGTATACTGTGCTAAAAGGCTAAAAGGTTTCCATATAGTACAATATTTCAAAATTTATGAATTGAATTCTCTAATTGCTATAAGTCAAATTTTATGAAGTGATTTCATTGTTGAACAGAGCAGCCGGGTGCATTGTTCCCCTCCGAAGGACAAACGCACTATGAAATGACCAAACACGACAAACTGCTAGCCTAAAATTTCCATGATTTGACGAACTAGTCACCGACCAGGGACATATATATTAAAGTATGTATTAATTATTGAAAATTTAAAATTAATTTTTTAGTTTAAGAAAAAGTATACTGAAACAGTTTTTACAGTTTTTAATAAAACTTATTTAATCATCTTAAATTTTTTATATTTATCTTTTAACTAAATTCTAACAAATGGGCCTTAGTTGAATTTTTTTTTTTTTTTTGGTTCTTATAAAGTCAAAACAATATCATTGTTATGTTTCATTTATTATTTCTTACATCAGCTATTTAGGTCATTATTTTTTTCACTTTAGTATTACAACTGAAATAGTAAATATTGAATAATACAAAATAATAAATTGCAATTACTCAATCAGTAACTAATTAATTTCTCTGATTAATTATACTCAAGATGATTTTGATTTGATTGGAAAAATATATTTGTACAAACTAGGCGTAATATCAAAATTTGAACCTTTGAAAAAGTTATATAGAACAAGAGTGCTACTTAATTACTAATATGAAAATATGTGAGGAGTTAGTATAAATTTGTTTAAGTGTCATTATTTAATTAGATTTGATTGTGGTGTAAGCTCCATGGTTGCATCACGTGCATACTTTCATGGCGAATGCTATGATGCACCTCAATTTGTGAAGTGCATCACGCATCTTGTATGATTGATGGTTAGATGTGAGGGTGCATCAATACACCTTTATATCTGACCATTAATCTCATAAGGTGTATTGGTGCACCTTCACATCTGACCATCAATCATATAAAGTGTATGATGCAGACAAAACCTACTTTCATATTTATATACGTGGTGCATATGCACCAGGTAAATTCAGTTTGTAACATTTTAGAATTTAATTTGCTTATTAAATGGGTCAAAAATATATTTTTACTTGGTTTTTAGAGGAGTTGTGGGGATAGGAAATATCAATCCGAGCCGTCTATTAATTCTGAAATTTGAGTTATACAAAATTATCCTATGAACTCAAATAAGTATACTAGCTTGTCTCTCTTAAACTCAAAAATCGTTAGTCCCAGCCCTCACTAGAAATAAATTACTACTTTAGTTAAAAATCTTACCTACAATTAATGTTAGGAGTACAAGCTCTTTTTACTTTGGAAAGAAATTTATCTAACCATTATTCTGATTTAAAATTATGTGAGCAATTCTTAAAACACACACACACACATTTCTTTTGAACTCCATATACATTATTCACGTCATGTGATTCAGCCAACCAATGCTAACTTGCTAACTACTTTCGGTCCATTTTATTTATTATTCTCATATATCAATAAAATATTTATTATTAATTTTTCAATTTTACCTATCATAAAATTCTAAACGTACCATTAATCAAGAAATATAGTGTGAGATTAATAGAATAAATTAATTACATATTATAAATTAAGTAAGAATATTTTAATAAACATATTTCATAATTAAGCCTTAACTTGAGTTCCTTAATTTTTGTATATATAACCAAAATGACAGATAAAATAGAATAGACTTAGCAGTTATTTAAAGTGAGACTTTTTTAGGTGCTTTCAAGGCCCCAAAAAAAAAAAAAAAA
Source organism: Pterocarpus macrocarpus (assembly GCA_031439585.1). Lineage (NCBI taxonomy): Eukaryota > Viridiplantae > Streptophyta > Magnoliopsida > Fabales > Fabaceae > Pterocarpus > Pterocarpus macrocarpus. Next base: position 7,182,271 of record CM062517.1, read on the forward strand.
TTTGTGCTCTGTTCTATTTAATTCTTGTCCACCACCTTTGTGATTTAGGGACGAATTTGTAATATTATATTATGTTTAACACTGATGCATAGTAAATCGCATAAAAAGAAAATGGCAAAAACATTGATGCATAGTAAAGGAAATGCTACGAGACAAAGAAATAGCTGAGATAATTTTGAAACTGGAGTAGCATCTCACTGATTAATATTTGATCCGTTTTACATGGAATATTCATAGTTGAAACGGTTGGGGGCTTGCAACTTATTATTGGACGCATCTTTATTTTTAATTTTATAGTTGCGAATTCGTGGCAAAAGAAAAAGATACCGTCGCAGATATGGTCTAATATCTCTCCAGAGCTTATAGACTCTTGATGAGGCGGTGCTGCATATAATTTTCCATTTTCTAATGTGCAACAGGCCATTTGATGATATTAAAGATTCAAGTAATAGTTGATTTGGATTGCTCTTTAATATTTATAACTAAATCACTACTTACATATAGTGACCTCAGCTGCTCTTGCGACTTAGTAGTGAATGCTTCGAAAATGTCTTCATTTATCTTCATCGATTGTCCCAATTTCAACGAGAATATCGGATTTCAATACCTACCGGCGTTAAGTAACCTAAAATTTAATTTTTAGGAGCACCTTTGAACGCTCCACCAACGACTGTACATGTTTTGCGTGAATTTTCAATAGGAGTTTTTTTTTTTTTAATGACCACTAGATCCCCAAAAAGGGTTCTTTTACCATCCCTTTCTCTTTTTCACCCGATCGAGAATGAAGTATCGTTGGCTACTCTTGTTATTTTATGCTTTTTCCGCTATAGGAATATTGACCAAGGTACACCACGTCAATAAATTCTACCCATATTTGATTATTTACCATGTAAAGATTATAATATATAAATTAAATGGCAATAATAAAAATTTTATATAATTAAAATTAAACTCGTACAAAGAGAGGTGGCAACCAACAAGGAGAGAGATTAGCCACCTAGCTAACACCTATTATTATCGTATGTAAATTCCATAACTGAGAATTGACAGATAATGACATACTATTACTTCTTTGAAGCGCTTACTGAACAAGAAACAGCTGCAAGGGGACTAAAATATCATTTTCTGAAAATTATGGGCTTAACCAACGTGCCAGCTCTGCGATACGAGGAAGAGTAGCTCCACCTGAAGTGGCCACTTTCATGAAAAAATTATTATTTAGTTTAAGTTTTTAAAACACTACTATTTTATAGTAGTATTTAAAGAAGTAACTTTTATTCATTGTGTTTTAACTTTATAGTAAACTGCGTTACACAATAATGCTCTTGACAGATGTTAAAATTCCTTAATAGATTGACACGTCAGCCAATAATAACAAGGCAAGATAACCATGATAAAAAACAAGAACAGGAAAATTATTGTATTTTGTGTCCTGGGGCCCCACAACAACCTCATTGGCTACAACATTGACCTATCAGCACCGTGGTCCCCACGAGGTTCGTGGTTTCACACGCTGTGCCGCCAAAAAGACGCCCCCCCTCTCTCTCTGATTGGTCCATGGGACCCGCAACACGCGAGTTGCAAGAATCTTACGGTGGGACCGCACTTACGCCAACGTGGTCTCAAGTCGACGCGTGTTTGATGAAGCGATGGTCGAGGACGGGACCCACCGAGGTTGATGCTATGTTTTGTTGACACGTGTCCATTTTCGTACGATGTGGGGCCCGTTCCTTTCCCTAAAGTCCACCAACTTTCGCAAAGTCGCAATAGCTGGCACGTGGGGATAGCGTGGGACCCGCTTCTACTTGCCTAACCTTCTTTCATTAGTGCGTTTTAAAGCGTGGCTACGTCTAAACCGCTCTTTGTATGTGTTGGTAATAAAGATAAGGAATATTTCTAGGTGCACGCGGACGTACGTATTTTCATGGGCTTCATCTCTTGGAGCGTTTGATTTGATCAAAGTCCTAATTTAATTAAAAAAATAAAATTAATTCAAAACGCAGTTTAATAAGAGATATAGTCATAAGCAAAATTGGAATTATGAGTGTTTTTAAAGGAAAAACTAATGTGCATAAGCTTCATTTCATCAACGTGGCCTTATGTTTGTTGAGAAAATTTTTGGTAGATTCATTAGTTGTATCGATTGAATCATTTAAATTCTTTATGTAATTTTACAAATAATTATGAGATTCACCTACGACTTACTATCTTGATTTCAAATTCTAGAGAAAGTAGGTAGTAGATAATAGTATCCTGTTTCAGATGCTAAAAATTTTATTACAATAGCATTATATAATGTCTACGTCACATCTAATATCTTTGTTTTCAATAACAACGAATTCTATGCTCTTTTCTCTGAAAAGCGTCGGATATAATATCGGAGAGAAATCTCTTTTCATGGCCAAAAGGTTCAGCTATTCATACAACCAAAAGAAAAACATATCAAATATTTCTTACATGGCATTGAAGCCATAGGCATGTCTACATCAGAGCTGGAAGTTGGATTGATTGAGGGCATGAAGCGACTCAACACAATGTCAATTGCTCTGTAATTATTTATAGGATAACGCTACCAAAATCCCATGTGAATTTAGTACATAAAAAGTACTTAGTTTTGAAAATTTTGGGAAGCATACGTGACTGTTTTGTAGCTAATTGTATGACTTTGAATTCTTTAAATATCAGCATCATTTTAGGATAACAAAACTTAGACAGGATCAGATAAAATTCTCTTTATTTACCATATCCGGGTTTTGAAATGCCAAATGGAAGCTCACTATATTCTGCTAGAAAAGTGGTCGACTAGAAACAATGTACAGCTTAAGTGGAGACGGCTTAGCAGTACGACCTCAAGATCTTCGAAAGCTAAGATGAGAGGGGTTTCTTGATATATAGCTGATGTAACGCTCATGCCACATGACCGAAAGCTTGGTATTTGAAATTCCTTGAAATAGAATTCAAATTTGAAAAAAGAAAACTAAATCTTGGCTTTTCTCTTTCTGTTATTATTTATTTAATTCAATGAGTTGCTATCTAAAGTGATATGATCTTCGATTTTTTTATATCTATTCCTATTGATGTGATTTTCGATTGATCACATGTTGTAGCACTGTCATCCATGAAGGCCTAATGACCCACAACAGAAGTAACCAGACATCCCTTTGAATAGGACAACCCCTAATTAGAATATGCAGTAGGGCGTATAATGCTATACGTACCAATTTTTCCGAGCACATGGTTTTATAAACGAACAAAAGAAGCCTCTTACTATATGTGTATAAGAAAGTACAAAGAACCTTTCACTATAAGATAGTATCAGTGTAAAAGATACAAAGCGTTGATTTACACATCTAGAAGGGTCAATTTTAATTAAATTGGTCAAATTAATAATGTATAAAGAAAAATGTTAAACGAAATGTGACATGATTATTGATTATATTACACCTTTTCACGCTGCGTGTTGAAAATTCATGCTAGTCGATCTTTTTCATCGATCCCATTTCCCTGCGAGATGTAGGGATCGAGTTTCCTAGTGTTTCTAATTATCCAGACTCGAAGATCTTATCTTTAATTAGTTCCAATTTTCTCAACTTACTAGCTTGTGGCAACACGAGCTGCTGGCAATGCCAACATGAAGTTTTGAAGGTGGAACTGCTGAATTATTGCCATAAAACCCTGCTGGGAGCTCATATTAAACCCATGGGACATGTACGCCAAATGCAAAAGGGTTTGTTGCTGAAAGCAAAAGACGACGACTATGTTCAGTTAACATCAGCCATGTTTCAACATCAATCCATTAATAATTATGTAGCATATAGGGGGTGGCTTTCCAACTTTAGACTTAATAATAATGACCAACACTTATTGAAAAGACAATTTGACTTCGAAGAATGAATGGCGTCGAAGAAGTGCAGTGGAACGAATTCTGATTCGCCACCTCTCTCTCTCTCTCTCTCTCTCTCATTTCACTGCTTACGAACCACACATGGTACATTTATGTGATTTCCCACAAAAGGGTACGAATTTTACCTTGCAGATACGACTCAAGCACTTTCTTTGCCCTTTTCATGCGTTTGATATGCTCTGATTGATTTAGTTGAAAAGCTTTGTACAACTTCAATACAATGATCGGGAAAGTATGGTCTTGTAGATATATACCCAGCCAAGGACAGTAGTAGGACAACTTTACCTGTCACATGCACTTGGGTATAGCTAGCTAGTGTCAATTCCATGGACTAGTTAAGCAGGTTCTTTTATTCTTCCTTCCTTTCAAGAACTTTTCTTCACAACTATGCGTGTTTTATCCGATTACTATTTGATGATGAGGACTCTTGGATACCATGCTTGAGGAAGGCATTTTCCTTGCATTATTATTGAGTGTCTCATGCGTTTTGTGAACAACTTGGAACCCAATAATGAAGGTGCCATGGCCCGCTTCCTACGACCGCAGCCGCGTTACTCGGTACGATCAACCCCATTTGAGATGGGTATGGACAAAACTCAATGGATTCTCATGCGTGGTTCAATAATATATACAATCACTTCAAGACAAGCTCATGTTAAGTGTGAAGCTGCCATCCACGTTATTCTTATTTAAATGTTTTTAATTTTTTTCAATAAGAGGGATAAAATAAATTATTGTCGTATATGTAGCATTTCAGATATCCCTTGTTTATTCTTTGAAAAAAAAATTATAATTCACAAAATTTATTAATCCTTCTATTATTCTATTTTCCCAAACTCCCCCAACTAGACATTTCATAAGAGGGTTATAATGGTGACAACAAGGATTGGCTCAGCTGCTACAAGGATCGAAGTATGTTACTTGAAGGATAGAAATCTTCTCTTCCTTTTTTTATTTTATCTTCATTCTTGCTCCTCTACTTAATAGTTGACATATGTATATTTATATGATATCACTCATCTTTCTTCTTTAATTAATTTTTTTTTTTAAATTATCCATGGTTTTACATATAACATCTTTTGATTGAAAGACATGAAAGGAGACAGAAAAATGAGATAAAAGAATTGAATCTATTGCTTGAAAGACTTCATTTAAGTGCCCGTTTGGTTTATTGTTTAACAAGTGCACGTGTACTTTTTGATAGAAATAAAAAAAAAATGTTACCTTTTATAGAAGTATTTTAATAAGACAAAATTTTCCTTTTCTATTTGTCAAAAGTTAAAACAAACAAACCTTAAATTGACATGGCTAACAATTTCTTTTGTTATACAATCTAATTACTACTGTAACCTCTTATTATTATTGTGTTATGTGACATGCTTCGGCATGGGATAGTAATATTTTCTATCCTTTTAACTTTGTTTACGTAAAAGAGAGTTGCAATGGTATTCATGTCTTTCAAAAATTATTAAAATATTAATTGTTATTTTTATACTAAGTCCTTGTAAATCACTAGGTATATTAAACAAGCAATGAATGTTTGATAACCTATCAGTATTTCGTTTCCTTTTCTGAAATATAAGTAGCAAGCCCCAACCACAATTAGGATATATGTGGTCATTCATGGGATTTAAGGGTGAAAAAAGGGGAAAAGCAAGAAGTTCTTAGTTGTTCTTGGAGTGAAAAAAAAGCTCTTGCTCTGACCCAATTATTGTTCGACAAATAAGTAAATATGGGCACTTCTGTCTCTTAAATTATCAATGGATCAGAGCAAGAACTTTTTTTTCCCCTCCAAGAACAACTAAGAAATTCTCAAGAATTTGAGCAAATGGGTAAAGAGAGTATGCTTTAATTGTAATAGTTGTTGCATTAGGAAATTGGCCACACCCACCAGGGCTTTAATTCTGATGGTGGTCATTTTGGGGGAACAAGATGAAACAATATGCAAACTTGCGTGTTCAAAGGCGCTTGGCATTGGTATATGGCGTATGATGTTGGAAAAATGCTTGCTCATGATAAAAGAGGAAGAAAATTTCTTCCTCCATAATCAATTAAGCATATATATATATGTGGGTCACATAATTTTCCTTTTTGTAAAGAGCATGAGATATTTTTATAGATTCGGATTATTTGAATTGCTCATAAAATTAATTTTTATTCCATTACGAGAATACAAAAGTTATAGAGCCTTTCCATAAAAATTATTTTTTAGAATTTGAATTTGTATCCACTTCTTAAAAAGTCAAAATTATTTACCATCTCAATCAATTGTCTGTGAGAATCAATTTAATAGAAAGAGAAAAAATTTTCCTCCTTGAAACATAGAAGAATTTTTCATGATGTTGAGGCACCCACATATATAGACCCACAATTTGTAGCTAATGAATGAGCCAGGCGAACAACTACCCTGTGGTCCAATGGCACAACTGCTCATTTCGAGGTCCTGTCGGAGGAGCAAATGCTCTTTAATTAATTCTTTTCATGGTGATTCTATATGAGAAATTCTTATGCTGCAACTTGGCAAGAGATTTATATTATTTCAAGGTCACCTAAATATTTTTCTTTCCATATGACCTAACCCAATTAATTTCTTACTTTGACATTTACCTTATTTTAACTCAAATCTTGGCTACCATAAATATGTTTGGGGTACATTAAGCAGATGAGGTAACACAGTGGATCAATTAACAAGAAACTGGTAGCTAGAGGTCAAAATTGAGATTCGTTGAAGACAATTGACACCAGCTGAGGCAGTAGGAGGGGTAAGTATGCCTGTGAAAGTGTCGTGTTCACTTTGGAGCTAATAATAAAAATAGACGTGCAAAAGCAAGGGATGAGATAGATAGATAATTTAACTTTTGCTAGCCTCCAGATTTATTTTGATTGACTTGGGAGTAGACACTTTTTGTGGACCAATATATAACACAATGATTATTTTGGCCACCATGCAAAAATCACTATAGGTTGTTTGGATGAGCACTCATTTCTATGGAGCTATCCCTAATCAGTATATCAGCACAAGGTGAAAACCGAAAAGCATAGTGGTTACTGGCTAGGAGTGGAGCTATCTTATTCCTACACTAGAAGTGGCCAACATACCTTTCCTCAATCCCAACAAATTCAAGATATGTCTGTGCATGCTGGGAGAAAAGATAGTCTCCTACGCCTTTGCTGTGATATATATGCCAATGCGCAATCGTGACTAGTTATTAATTAGGAGACTAATCTTTCTAAGTTTATCCAAAAAAAAAAAAGGCCACTCAAGTAATTAATCAGTGGTAAATTAGGTTCTAAAATCTGAAATAATTCTCAGTGTAAGAAATGAAAAATGTTATACAATCATAATTTATCAGAATTTAATTGTGAGAATAATATAGCATAGCTACTTAATGAATAAGTAAATTATATTACTTAATTTTATTTAACAATTATCATATTTTTATTGAAGATTTTAGTTATATTTTTTTTTATTATGTAACATTGCACATTAGAAATACTGAAACGTGGAGCAGCTAATTATTTATTCGTGGCAGGTAGAGAAAAAAATAGTCGAAAAAAAGTGAGATAATAAGAAAACAAGAGGCAGGGAGGAAAAGTCTTTGAGACACCATCAATTTCCGCAAAGGAGGCAACTTGAGGAACTATGGTTACAAATATTGCAGCAGGCTGCCTAATCAGTAATGACGTTAAATCAGAAGTATATTATTTATGCTGGTCGGATGGTGCAAAATTAGCATCATGGAGAGTGATAGGTAAATTATATTTAACAATGGCAAAATGACAAAGGTACCTTGTGCCCATCATGGGCATCAAAAATTGAAAGTTCTAACTTCAAAGATTAAATTATATGTATAAAACAGATACCATATAGGTCTCTCTCGTTTTAGTCTCTTCCCCTAATCAACTTTTTAATAATGACTAATAGATTCCTTTTTTAATTATCCTCTTGATTAGATATGTGTCATTAAAAGCGATATTAACCTTGCTAATAGATGAAAAGTGAAATTCCAGTTCCACCTGTCAATCTATTCGAGCTCAGACAGCAACTTATGTAGTCTAATTTTTTTTATATATATAAAAAAATTAAACCTCGTAATCCATTATGAAACTGGTCTGCAGAGCGCTTGAGAGGCTGAAAATAGACGATTTAAAATGAAACGCAATGCAAATATTCGACATAAATACCGCAGCCACGTTGACGACTATTAGCATCCCGTCATTTATAAATTATATACCGAAACCTAGCGGTATGCATAAAGTACGGATGACTTGTTTTTTCTTATCCTTCACCTTCTATGCCTTGTATTAATGTCTTAAACCTAAAACAACTTTTAATGAGATAAATAATCATTGCTCTATATATATATAAAAGAAACTGTTGGTCTTATCAAATCGGGGCCATCTTAAAACTTTTTAGACTTAATTTTTTTACATGTGACGTTTACAATGATGTAATCCCTCAATTTTCGATATAGCTCTAGGAAACAGTAATTAAGGGAAATGGACTAAACAGTCAAGTCTCTTGTACAGTGATATATAGATAGAAAGTTTTCAGCAACGTTTTTTTGTACTGATACTGGAATTTATTGTAAATTTATAATGAGAAAGAAAAATATAATATGATAAGTCAATCAAATTTACTTTTTTAATATCTATTATTTTGTGTCTTTTTCTCTCATTATGAATATACAATGAATTTGTAAAAGTGAATATAAATAATATTTTTTAAATTTTGTTTAGTAGTTTTAAACTTGAAGATAGATTAAACAAAGTAATTATTATTTTCCAATTAAGTCTTCGAGACATAATTTAATTTCTCTCAAATTTAAGAATTATGTGTGTATCATTTAGCCATGAAAACACAATATAATGGTCTAGGAATGAGAAACCTAATTAATTAAGAAGAGCTAAGGAAGTCACGGTTTCCCCTCCCCCTCCCCCTCCCCCCCATATATAAAATAAATTTATATTGCACTCGTCAACTCACTAAGGTATCAATCAGGTTTTATAAAATTATTTTTATATCACGAATTTAGCTTGTGTTTAGTTTAAAAATATCAATGCTTATCTATATATGTATATAAGTGAGCTATAACAAGTGTTCACTTAGAATCGATTTGAGCTAAATGTATTTCTCACTATTGATTTTCCAGATGTCACTTATCAGTGAAAAGGTATTGAATAAGGTTGATAAGATTTTTACGCAAATAATGAGTTAGCTCATGATACCCGAATAAAATGATAATATAATGATGAGTTAGCTCCATTGGTGTCACCTGTAGGAGAGTGATGTGAGCTTAGAGTAATATATTTTTTTACCAATGAATCGTGTATTAATCCAGGGATCATTATCGCCATTCTATAATTCTAGGTGTGTGCGAATTTTATTTTAGTTAACTTACAATTAGCTAGGACTCTCAATTTTTTATCCTTATCTAAGTTTTGTTTTTTGGCTTTTAGTGAATAGACACCGTGATGTATACTATAGACATGTACAGTTTTTTGCACTAAGATGAGCTATTCTGTGCATCTAAATACTCAAATATTTTAGCACCAAAAAATACTCAAATATTTATTACACATGTTCTAATCCACGAAATTAACTTGTAGCAGGATATTTTAGGGACCGACAACGCAATTAATTGAAACCAACTTTTTATTTTACCTTTCCGATCAAAGATAATAATTCATTGGTGGGTGCGACCGCTCATGGTGCAACACATACATTTTGTGGGGACGATTTTGTAGTTCATATATGTTTCTAGAATATTATTTTTCATTTATGTATTTATGTGGCACATGTTTATTTCCTTAGTGGCGTCCGTATATACAGTGGGGAAGATGAGCTTCGTCAGTGATATACGCTTATAATTATGATTTTTGCGGAGTAATTAGTTATATACATCGAAAAAATAATAAATTAAATAAAATACTGCATGAATATTTGAAAAATATTTTTTGAATTATATTGCATTACTATTATGTGCATGGTTGTTTAGTATTCTTTCATTACATTATCCACGGATAAAATTAAGTTGAAGTCATGCATGGTTATGTTTTTTTTTTCTATTGTTTTATCTTCTTGCTTTTGCTTCCGACCACAGAATATTTAAAGGAAAATAACACGAATTTTTGGAAAAAGGGTAATGGAAAAAAGAAAAGTGCTAAAGACCAAAGAGTAGCAGTTATTATAAAGTTCGAATAGCCAAGGGCCAGATTTTCATCAAGATGCAAGTGTAATCCCTTATGGCTTTATCTTGCTTTCTCAAGTCTTCCATTTCCTTACCCCACTTTGTTTTTTTTCTTTTTTTATAAATCTTTTTTTTTTCTGGTTTTATGTTCTCTATTTATAGAATTTCAACAAGACGTACGTAATTGTGACAAGCTAATTAAAGTTCTTTTCTTGTTTAAGTGCGTGTTGGAGGTGATGAGGGTGTTTGGTTTATTATAATCAAACAAGAGCATGGAGTGGTATTCATGTCTGTGAGGTTTTCTAATTTTTATGCATACCAAACACTCACAGCCAAAAATAAAAAGAAAAAACTCGAAAAAATAAAAAATAAAAAAAGTGTGGAGGATAAGACGCATGTAGCAAACGATAGATCTGATAGTGTGTACAACAAAACAAGAAAATTACTTTCGAGCTGTCCATTATTGTTGATAAATACAGGTCAATTACATTAATATTAATTTTAAGTACAGTTAGTTAATATTTTCACGGAAAAAATATAAAACGGGCCACTAAGTCACCAGTCATCACTAATCACTCCTTTGTCTTTTTATAAAATATTATAAATTTATATAGAATTTTTCACTTGGAGAGAGAGAGAGAGAGAGAGAGAAGAGAAAGTTGCAGAGAGAGCATACCTTACAGGAACCAGCAATCAAGCAAGAACTTGAAAACTCTTCCCAAGTGAATCCCAAACCCAATCCGTCTGAAAGCAAAAGGGATGCTTTTGCCCCACGATGATGGACACTTTGTCTAGCTAGACAGCAGCTTTCTACCTTCTTCTCTTCATCCTCGTGTGGGAGAGAGCCCAAAGATTAAAGATCTCTTTGTCCATTTATTAATTGGGAAAATGGTAACACCACACCCAACTCTTTATATTTCTGCACATATATACTTGATGGGATCTGTTTCCATTTCTTTTTATTATTATTATATATTTTTTAATTTATTTCCCTTTCTGCCAAAGTTCGTTGGTGTTTTGTGTCTCTTTTAAACAATCCCACCATCAATTTTCCCATAGACAATGATATTCTCCAACTTCCATGCTATATATATGTACTTGAAGGTTGCTCTTAGGGGTGGTCTTGTTTAGTTATATGTATAAGTCGTTTTGCAAATCTTGTGGTATTTGCTCGGATTCATTAACACTTCAGCATCAACGAAGGCTAATTTTTCACTTACTTTTCAGGATCTGTGACCAGCAAGCAAGGGGAACCCAATATTGGCGGAAGCATATATTGATTGAAGAAATTTCAATTCAGCTCCAAAATTAATATATAATATATTTTATATATTATAATGGGCTAATATAATCAAGGTGGACAGATCAAACACCATCTAGAAAAAGGAAGAGGGTGATTGAGATAGAAAAGACTAATTATAGCAAGCTCCTTGTGTTGTGATTGTGTGTTTTCCGTACAGTGGGCACAGGGAATTTTATAGATAGATATGGCAACGTACTTTCATGGAAGCACTTCCGAAATCCAATCTTCTCCTTCTGCTGCTTCTGGTGATGGGTTGCAGACACTTTACCTTATGAACCCAAACTACCACCACGTGCCCTACTCTGACGCGCCGCCGCACCACCCAACACCCAACATGCTCCTCCTCAATCCCAACAACGCCGTCACTCACCAAGCCCACGCGCTCAATCTAGCCAACTTCTCCCACGCGCCACCCCAAAACCAACATCAACAACACCTCATTCACGGCGTCCCAAACATCCTCGGATCCACCAACTCCGACGACCACTCCCGGCCGTCCTTGTTCGGACACCACGAAATCACCGCCACCGCCGCTGCCGCGTTCCACGGCTTCTCCGCCGCTGCAGCACCGCGCGTGCACTATAACCTGTGGGGTTCTGTGGTTGACCAGCCTCAACCGTCGCCGTCCAGCAGCTCCGGTGGCGCCGCCGCCGACATGGGTTTCCGGCGGCCTAGCCAGCAGGGCTTGTCGCTAAGCCTCTCCTCGCAGCAGCAACAACAGCAGCAAACGGCTAATTATAGGTCCCTCTCCGGCGAGATTGAGGTTCCGGTCGCCGGCGGAGTTGGTAACTCGCCGTCGTCGGTGTCGAACGGGATCTCGAGCGTGCAGGGGGTTATCTTGGGGTCGAAGTATCTGAAAGCCGCGCAGGAGCTTCTGGATGAGGTTGTGAACGTGGGTAATAAGGGTATTTACAAGGAGCAGTTGTTGGCAGAGAAGGTGAAAGCGAATAGGGAATCCACTTCTGGGGTTGGTGAGGGTTCGAGTGGCGGCGGCGGTGGTGGTGGTGGGGGAGAGAACAGTGATGCGGGGAAGCATGTTGCTGAACTCAGCACTGCACAGAGACAAGAGCTTCAAATGAAGAAGTCCAAGCTTGTCAGCATGCTCGATGAGGTAATTGCTGTAAGAGCAAGAAAAGTATTGTGCTGTATTTCATGTTTTGTTTAATATTTTAACATTTTAGTTTTGTAAAGTACTGTTTTTTTATTATAACTACAATTTTAATGTAATTTTTGAAGTATCAAACGTTAAATAAAATATAACACTAATTTTTCTTACCGGAGGAACAATAAACAATTTTTCTTCTTGCTGTATGCACTTTCTGTTTATTTAACTTTCCACTTAAAAGCAGTGGGATTTTATATACAAGTATTAATCATTAGTCCTACAAGTACTACTATATACATTTGTGTTGGATCTTGTGAAAGTACTGTAATTCAGTCCGGGTTTGTTGATTCTTTAATTGGAAAATAATGTGTGATTCAGCGCTTTTGGAGGAAGGGGAATAATCAAGAATGTGACACTGGTGGAGGTTCAGTGAAATTGACAGGAAACACTCTCGTTTTCAGTTCTTACTTTGTCCAGTGTCCTGAAAATATATGTAGAGGAAAAGGAAAGTAATTTTGTTATGTTGGGTGTCAGAGAATAATTTGGGTTTTGGACCCATTTGGGTCAGTTTCAGGATTTGTGGCAATCAGAACCAAAGCAGTGAGTGACCCATTATTGATTGCGATATTGTGGCAAACGCAGGAGAGTTAAAATATTAAGCCTTCACACAAATATGGGTCCAACTTGCTTACCTTTTAGTTTGTGTCATTGTCGCTTCATGGATCATCTTTAAGGAAAATTTTGTATTGATCACTGCCAGTATCTAGCTCTTAATTAAGTACATTTTGCACAAATAATTATATATATGATATGCTATTCTAATTAATGATTTTTTTTATTTAAAAAATAAACTTTGCAGGTTGAGCAAAGGTACAGACAATACCACCACCAAATGCAAATTGTGATATCATCATTTGAGCAAGCAGCGGGTTTTGGTGCGGCTAAATCTTACACAGCCCTTGCCCTAAAGACTATCTCAAAGCAATTCCGATGCCTTAAAGATGCAATCTCTTCACAAATCAAAGCAACGAGCAAGACACTGGGTGAGGATGATTGCTTAGGAGCTAAGGTAGAAGGCTCGAGGCTTAGGTATGTTGACCACCATCTTCGGCAACAAAGGGCACTACAGCAACTGGGAATGATCCAGCCCAATGCTTGGAGGCCACAGAGAGGCTTGCCTGAGCGAGCTGTTTCCATTCTTCGTGCATGGCTCTTTGAGCATTTCCTTCACCCGTATGTAATCTGAGCACAATTAGCATTGGTCTTAGTTAATTACTTTGATGTAGCAAATTACATACTTCCCATCAACTCAAGTGTTTTTAATTGTGACCTGCAGCTATCCTAAGGACTCCGACAAAGTTATGCTTGCAAAGCAAACTGGACTTACTAGGAGCCAGGTACGTTTCTTCAATCCGTATATGTTCCTTTAAGGAAGAAGTGAAGAGGTAATAAAATAGTTAAGCAATCCATGTACTGGTTGTTCAATTTGGAAATCCCTCTTTCAAAACTCATTGAACAAGGGTGGCTCAAGAGAACTACTTCAAGGGACCCAAAGAAAAACGAACACTTTGTTTGTATAAAGGGATGAACCATAGTTTGGGGTTATGTTGCTCAAATTTCAATTATAAAACACATTTTATAGGATTTAGAGTTTAATTTATATATACTGATAATTTAATAAGAGTACAAAAATTTATTATATCATATTTTTTAAATCTAAATTCATGCAACTTCATATAATAATATGCTAATCTCTTGTATTCTTGTTTGATGACAATGTCAATGTAGAGAAATTATACTCTAACTGATTTGTGTTTTTCCTTCAGTTTACGAACTTTTACATCACATGATCCGATAACATGATCTAACAGAGTGATTAATGATTATGGCGAATGCATGAGAGAGGTTGGTGATATTCCCAAGTTTTGAATGCAGGTGTCTAACTGGTTTATCAATGCCCGAGTTCGGCTGTGGAAACCAATGGTCGAAGAAATGTACTTGGAAGAAGTCAAGGAGCAAGAAAATAATAATGGCTCGGACAACACGATGAGATCAAAGGAATCGAGCAAGGAGTTGGGGTCAACGTCAAATGCTGCACCGGAATCAGGTGCCATTAAGCTTGATCAGATTAAAATTCTCCAATCAAAACAAGAATGCTTCAACAAACAAAACCCTTCTCCAACCGAGATCTCAGCAAATTCTTCAATGTCCACGTCTCCCATGGGAGGATCCCTTCAATCCCACGCAGGTTTCCATCTTGCAGGATCATCTGACATGCAAAGGAGTCCAAACAAGCCTAGAAGTTCCGAAATGCACAATTCTCCAAGTAGTATCCTTTCCATGGACATGGAAATGAAGCATGGAGATCATACAAATAGAGAAGCCAACACAAAGTTTGGCATTGAAAGGCACCACAAAGATGGATACCCTCTAATGACTGGTAACACAAACCATGGTGGGGGTTATGGAGCTTTCTCAATGGAAGACATTGGAAGCAGGTTTAATGTCACTGATCAATTGGCTTCTAGGTTCCCAGGAAACGGTGTTTCTCTCACACTAGGGCTTCCCCACAATGAGAACCTCCCTATCTCAGGAACCCAACATGGATTCCTCTCACAGAATATACATAATTTGGGAAGGAGACTTGAGATGGGAACCAATGGGAATGAGTTTTGTGTCATCAACACTCCACCTTCTTCTCACTCAGGCCCCAGTTATGAGAGCATTGACATTCAAAACAGAAAGAGGTTTGCAGCACAGTTATTGCCTGATTTCGTGACCTGAGAGAACTGATAGCTAGCTGGCTAGGATACTTGATGATATCCAACGATAAAAGACTCTCATTTCTGCTAGTGCAATCCGCTGAAGACAAATCAAGTGTTTCTCTAGGCACACTAACTTAGCAGAAGACTTAGCTAGCAGGTAGCAGCATAAGAAAGAAGTGGAGAGAAGTATTGCTTTTACATATACAGTCACTTCTCATGAACTGTATTCTCATTTCTGGTATAATGATGCTCCTGGTAAGGGAGGGCAAGCTTACTCGCTGTAAAGATGGGAAGTAGTACTATAGGATTATATATATACTTTCGGATATTTCAGTTATTAGCTTAGTTATTTATAGGATTCATAAAGTTGGGGAGGGTATATTGTATAGGGTATATTGGATGTAACTAGGCAGGTGTGTAGAAGGATTTGAATGATTTCTTAATTTTCTTTTGATAGGGAATATATATATGCACGAGAGTTATTTGGGTATAGAAGAAGGAGCATTACTTTGTAAAATGAATTATTCCAAACATGTGATTTTGTTGCTTGTGTATTTAATTTGCCTCTGCCAGTTATATATGCACGTGGCTAGGGTTGGAATCGTGGTAGACAAATGAAGGGTGATATATAATGATGTACGAGGGTTTGAATGAATTATTTTAGTATTTACTTTTGATACTTCACTACTGCATGCATGCAAATGTAGAAGCGCACCTTTATCAAATGTAGAAGCCCACTTTTTGATACTTTATAGTACTATAGGACGTGCTATGAAAGCTGTTCTAGCTTAATCAAATTTATTTATTCTTAATAAAAAGAACATTACAGAATGACTAATATATAATACTTTTGTGACAACACATATCCAAAAACGTGTGTGGTGGTGGAAATCAATATTGAAGCTGTAAACATTACGATGTCTTCTGTTGTGGAGATTATAGGAGAAGGCCATGGTTTTGCAAATAAAAAATGGGAAGGAACCTTCACATTTGTGATGTAGGGTGTCTCTCTCTTCCTTTCTAAATTGCTCTTCATTAGCGTTTAACATCTAATCACAAAATTTATAGTAAAGTTCGTAACATAATTACATAAGTTTAATGAGATCTATTGAGATTTGGGATTATTTGTTTTCTATATCAATCGGGTTTCCTTTCTTCCTTCACTACGAATGAGGGTGATTAAATTTTAATAGCCAATGGAAATTAATACCGTCAAATGTATAATGAAGACCGAGTTGGTTTACGGTCTTTCCTTTATGTATTGCTATTAATTAGGTTTAATTGTTTGGTTCCTTTGTTAGTAGTATTTTTATAAATATTTGGTAAGTAAACATGCTTTAATCCTAGATTAGGTGGGTCCTCCCTCAACTTAAACTTTTATTTATCTAAAAATAAATCAACTTTGTCTTTTGTCCCATATTTTATATAGGAGGGAGGGTGGTCTGGTTATTATTATTCAAAACACGCAACAAAATTGCGCTTGCACTTACATCTAACTTATACAAGAATTAACATTACAGTAATTCGAAGTTCAACTGGCATCCACTACCTAACTAGTCTCAAAATCCAAGAAAATGAAAATAAAGATAAGTAACATTTCAAGATTTTAAGAATAAGACCGAAAGAATTTAAAGCTAATAAACATGATTCAGGAAAGCGCAAATGAATTTTGAAACTATATTCTTTGGCCATGCACCCCTAAATTTTCGTCTAAGATCCACCACTGCCACTTAGCTAGTCTGAACGTTCTTGTAGTTCTCTCAAGCCTTGTAGGTTACGTTATAAGCTACATGTGTGGCATGAGAACGGGGTATCTTGCTTGGAACATGAAAATGAGATGTGTGGGCATCCCTATCTGCTTGTGTGATATACATTATGCCGGCAAGAAAAGGCAAAGAATAACAGGACATAAGACTAAAAACAAGCAACAGACATAGAATAAATGAGTGGGCTTCATGCGGGTCCCATTACACAACAACATTTCTTGGTTGTGGTTCATAGCTAAATGATGGATTTGGATATAGTTTCTCATAATTAGTGACAGATTAGGACTTCGTAAATGGTGGAGAAGAATCAAAATCATATGTATGTGCATCTTTCCTTTATACGAGTGATACTCTATATTTGACTGGAAATAAAAGTGACGCATAGAGAAAGGAGTAGAGAACAAGTGACAGGTGAGGAAATAACATAAATTAACGATTTTTTTTACAAGGTTATTAATTTTTATTAAAAAAATCAAAGAAATAACAAAATGGCATACTTGTATGTAATATTGTTAATATTGATTAAATAAAAGTACGAATGGGTTAATTTAAAAAAAAATGTGTTGTCAAATTTTTAATTTAAATGTGTTTTCGCCTAGCTAGGGCCTGGTCAGATCCTCCTTGAGCATTGGAATGAGAGTAATCTTTGTGAATCTGCTGGGAGTGCTAATTGCAAAAAATCACTCAGATCTAGTTTAGAATGAACATACCTGGGACATGCAGAGCAAAATTTAAATTTAGTCAAGCTTGTGGATGTTGGCACCAGGATGCACAACCGATTGCATTAGAGTCCAGTCAGATTAATGGCTAACGGGTCATTAAAAGTGTCGGCGCCGCGAGTATAATATGCAATGATTGTCTAGTTAGGGCAGCGTATCTTCAACCTGAAATGTGTATCAAGTAGAGTTGATCCTTATCCTGTGCAAGATCCGGTCTTATTGGACTACACAGGTCTTGTCCATAATGTTCGTTGATTACGCGGAATATTAAAATGGCATAATGCGTCAATTATATTTCTTTTTTATATATAGTATATGGTAAATACCGATGATATTTTAAGAAATTAAAACAATTTTTACAAAATTAAAAGGTCTCATTAGTCCTTATAAGAGTATCAATAATGATATTTGGCACGAATCTGCTTTCGTGAATAGTGGGCGAATAGGTAATGCGTTATATATTCTCTCTCTTTGCTTATTCTCTCTTTCGTTTTTTCCTCAACATTTCCCTTGTTTTATCCAATCAAATTCATCCACGTGTATTTGTCACTTCTTCGTTAACAATTTTTCGCGCTAGACATGAAGATGCTACATTTGTCTAAAGGTTGGAAAGGTATGAGTTTAAAACAATCTTGATATGAAAAGAGTTTTCTCAATTGCACATCATCTTATACAAACTGGTTCGTAGACCTTAAAATTCTCCGGTTTGAAAACTTGCTGGCCGGCACATCTAAGGCTTCAAAAATGTATTTTTAGGAAGGAAAAAGTTAAATTGAGAAAATAATTTAATTAATGCATAATATGACAAAGGTTTCCAATGAAGAGGACAATCCAAATGAATCTATGGATTAGGTGCCTGGAATTTATTCCAGTGGTTAAGGGCTGGCCAGCCGCTATTAGAAATGAACATGGAAAATTATTATCTTGGTCACCTGTCTATGAAAGAAATTTCGTTGTCTTGTTTCTTCTTTGTAGCCTGGTGGGTTTATTATGGAACAACCATATATCGATGCTTACAATGTTTGATCTTTCTTATCGAACTAGCTATATAATGTTATAATCTATGTACATGACTAAAAAAATCTGCATGTATATATTGACTATGAGTATTGTTATGTGGACTTAAAAAGGTCCATACTCATCCATGTATTGATACACAGTTGAGATTTGTCAAAATTGATAAAAAAAAAAAATTAAAACAAAAACTCACTCGTCTCAATAATTTAGGGCCAATGAGTTGGTACAATGTCACGTAAAAGGTGAGTACAAATATAGTTTTTCATCAAGCTGTATTTTTATCAACAAGAAGTCAAAACGTTAATTATACACCCCTTTTTGTTACAAAAACACATACACAACTTAATATGTTCTACCATTGATTCAAAATAGATCAATGGTGGGGATGCAAATTGTACTTTTTCGTCGGTTTAAGGTAGCGTCACTAGCTTTTTACTTGTAACCCTGCTTAATCAATTTGTACACTATGCCATGCCATGTCATTCTATTCTGCATTCTAATCATCTAGTTGTTAGGATATATGAGAAAAACAGACATTTCAAGGGCTGATAAGATAATATATGCGGTTGCTACTGAATTAGTGGGAGTACTGTCACACACCATAAGAACATATATTAATAAAGGAAATGTTGATTGTGCATAGTGAGCCAGCACGTGAATTAATATCTAATGATTGCAGTTCAAACAAGTGTGTATTTCAGTTAATATAATATTAACTAATAATATAATGTATATATTCATAAAGTTATTATATCGATTTAATATTTATATAATAAAAATTTATACTTATTTAAACAAAGATCACTATATATTTATTATTGAATATAATATATTGATTTAATAATTATATTATTGAAAGATACACTTATTTAAACTATCATCTCCAGAAGTCGATTGAGATGTTTGACTCGATATAGACAAATAACATAACTCATAATATAAATTACAATTATATTAACTATTGAGTAATCATTTATCACAAGTGGTAAACATGATTAATCTACAAAGACTCATCAATTATCAAGTCAATCACCATCAAGAAGCAAAGCTCCACCTTTGTTATTATGGAACTTATCCAACTTACTTTCATTGACAATATGCTTTATACTAATCATCGATTCTATAAATCAATAAATCATCCATGACAAACTGTGCTCCTCTGTCTATGTTCCATTCTCAACTCTGGAGGCAGCAACATGGAAAACCTTCCCCATGATGTTCATCTTGACATATTTTCAAGGCTTCCCATAATTTCTTTCTTGCAAATCAATTGCATATGTAAAGCTTGGCATGCTATGGCTCAAGACCCACGTCTCTTCAGCATGTTTAGTGCTCGAGCAAATAAGAGAAACCCAAGCCTCATCCTTCACTTTTATTCTCCAATAGTAAACTATGTTACATTAGCTCTGGGGAAGGGCCTAATCATGATTACAGCAGCAAGGTCCTCAAAGTTGTTCCTCCATTCATATCTAGCATGCCTGAGTGCCAAGTAGTTGGTTCCTGCAATGGCTTGATATGCATATCCGATGCCCTTTATTTCGGCCCCATTTATGTGTGTAACTTTTTCACTGGTGATTATATAGAATTGCCCAAAACTAGTCACCATGCAGAACAGGAAGTAACATTTGGCTTTGGAAACCACCTTGCAAGTAAGGAATACAAGATGGTTAGAGTGGTATACTATTATTGTAACGATGAAAGAACCTTTCGATTAAGAGCCTGGTCCAAACATTCTGATGTTCAGATTTTCACAATTGGCACAGATGCATGGAGAAGATTGGGGTCTATTCATTGGAGGCTTGATGTAAGACCATCAGTTGTATCTTTAAATGGAGCACTACACTGGGTTACTATGCCACACCGGTATCGAGCCAGACGAGTTGATCCTAATGTTCGTATTGTTGCATTTGACTTGGCAAAAGAAAAGTCTAAGGATATTGAGCGTCCCATGTGTGGCGGTCTTAAAGGTTTTGATTTTCAGGTTGTGAATTTAAGAGATTGCCTCTCTGCTGTTGTTTGTGAAGATGAGAAAATTGAGAGAGGGGTCATGCAGGTGTATGATGTGAAGGAGTCTGGGACCAAAGATAAAGACTATGTCATTTCAGCATCTGTTCCTGCTAGCTTAAACCGAGGTGCCCGTCCAGAGTCAAGGATATGGAGGAATTGGGTACTCAGCAAAGGAGACACTGAAGTTGAAGTTATTTGTATGATGAAAAATGGGGACATTTTATTGAACAATGATGAAGGTGCTCTGATTTTGAATAGCCCTCACAATGGAAGTCTCAAAGAGCTTGTGTTTTCTGGTCTCCCCATGTGGTTTTCTGTGATTGCACATGTTGAAACACTCTTCTCTGTTGAGGAAGTGCTCAGAATGTAATGGTTATTAGAACTTGAGGCTCTGCTGCCGAGCTGGTTTGCGTTCTTGATAATAACATCTTGTTTTGGTATGTCCTAACTCTTTTTTAATCTAGTAACCAGTATAATCTGCTTCAAGTCTGATTGATGGAAATAAAGTTCTCTCAATACTAGTTATTTCCATATGCCACTCTACCTCAAACCTTACCCAACAAAAACAAGTGCTGAACTATTTGACTAAATTGGTTGGTCTGTCCGGACTCTTCAAACTAGTTGTTGCAATCAATTCTTATTATTGCTTGAAATCAAATATGGTGCAGGTGCAGCTTATCAGCATAAGGTTTGGAAAAGGAGCACCAAAAGAGTACCAATTGCATAATTGGCACACACAGGGATTTCGTGTATACATTTGCTCTGAACTAAAATGGAGTACCTAGTCTTTAGGATTTGGTAAAACACTGACAGGATTCCAAAATAGTTTTGTGGACAACAAAACAGAATTCACAACCCCCACAATTCAAAGGAAGCTTTGTGGCTGCCGAATTTTAAAACAGTAAAATCCAATATAATGCTTTCTAATGAGACCATCCAGTTTGGATGGATCTAATTGTCTCAGGTGGGTATGACTCGCGTGTAGGGTCCATTGTGCGGTGTGCCTTGTTTCTAATCACCAGGATTTTGGCCTGACTCTTTCCACTTGAATATGCTTCTAATTTTTAATTATGAGAAAATGATTGTGACTTAAATATGATGAATTGACAAAGTCTTTCAAAGAAGGAATTTACGTCAGCGAGATACAGGTATACTTTTTGCGAGAAAACTTTTCTCCATTAGATTAATTATTTTTAAATTTATTGATATTTTAAAAATGTCAGAAGTTATAATGTATAGTGTATTCTTTCTTTAATATAAATATCTATAAGCATTACTGTAAGATTAATTTTTTAAATACTGTCATGATTGATTACTAACTAAAAGGTTGTTTTAATAATTATTTTTCCTCGAAACCATGTGTCACTTTATGTCGCAATTGTCATAATTTATTTCACAAAAAAATAAGATATAAATTAAGAGCTTAATTTTGATACATATGAAAGATCTTATATTATTAATCAATCAAACATCATCATATATATGTTTATTGAGGTAATTATTATAAGAAGTAAACACTTCTAATAACATGACAATATATAATTGAACAATAATGATATAAAATCAACACATTAAAATTAAATTCATAAAATAATATTAGTAGCCTAGTAGGTGCTAAGTTTCTTGCAGAAACTAAGTTGACTTCACCCACGAGTCATCAGCACTCAGGACTAGTTGCTCTATGGCAAAATATCATTGCAGCTTCTCAACAATGGCTTTCCTTTTCATGCCCCACAAATCCATTAACCTCCATTCTCCAAACATCAATGGACAGCGGTAGTCACTCACTGTCCAGTGACCACTAACCCTCCTTCATCATCAAGTGGTACACTACTGAATAGGTAGAGTGAAGAACCACAAAAAAATCAATGGAGTCATGCACATCTAAGTGGTCCAATCTTCCAAACGACTTGGTTGAACACATAGTTAAGCTCCTTGACACTCCCACTGATCTTCTTCGTTTCCGTAGTGTCTGTGCCAAATGGCGTTTCTCTGCTCCTCTCACCAACAACAACATCAGACCCTTCCTTTCATTCCCTCTCAAGGTTCCAACACCAACCTGCATCGACCCTGACATTAGACCCTCCTCTGTTCGTGTCTATGAAAGCACCATCTACAAGGTTTCCAACACTTCAAACACCACCAAGAACTCTTGTTTGGTGAGGGTGGAAGAAGGGTCATCAAAAGATACCGGTAAGGTGAGCCTCAAGGACCCTCTCACTCCCTCTCTCCTTGGTAGCTCTATTAACAAGTTTCCCAAAGTTTTGAACCTGTTGGACTTGAGGGTCACTGAAGTATGCAGGGTCCATGAACTCAAATTTGATGGTGTTGGTGATAAATTATGGAGTTCCAATTCCATGATCAAGAAAGTGGTGGCTTCTCAAAACAAGGATAACTTTGCACTCATGGCTCTCCACCGTCGTGGGAAATTGGCTTTGTGGAGACTAGGTGAGAAGAAATGGATTCAAGTACAAGATGATCAAGAATGGACCAAGTACATAGATGTTGCATATCATAATGGCAAGTTCTATGCAGTGGATATAAAGGGCTTGGCTATTTCTATTTCAATTGATTGTTGCCAACAAATCACTTATATTGCAACTCCAGTGTTTCGTTCTGGATTTGAGTATTATGACGATAGAGGTAGGTACTTAGTGAACTCTCTTGGGTTTTTGTTACTTGTTGATAAACCTCCTGTTCGTGGAAGCAATGTGCATTTTAATGTGTATAAGTTGAATGAGGGTGAAGGCCAATGGGTTCCGGTGAATAACTTAGGTGACCAAGTGCTGTTTTTGGGTGATGATTGTTCCTTCTCTGTGGTAGCTCGAGACTTTGCTAGATGCAAGAGCAATTGCATTTACTTCACTGTCTATGGATACACCATTTATGATGCTTATCCTGGTTACCACGCATGGCTATATGACATGGATGATCGTGCACCTAAACCACTTTCAGCTATGCCTCGTTGTCCTAATCCTTTTCGCCCTCCTTCAAAATGGCTCAAGAGTAAAAAGAAAAGACTAGCCATTTTGCTCGGGGGACGCAAACTACACTGTACTTATTAGCTTATCATAAAAATATGGGTCACGTAGGTGTACAATGTGAAGGAGTCATAGAATGTCATCAGGTCAAACACTAAGCAGAGGAACCATTGAAGTTGTGAATAATGCTGAAGAGTATGATTAGTTGTTACAAAAGCCTGTTAAGAATGAGTTAACAGTCACTTATTTATTGCTTCTCATTAGTTATTTGAGTTATATGATTTGAACTAAAATTTTCTCAGCTTCCATATTAGTTCACTTTCATCTACTATTGGATGGAATATGGAACCCAAATCAAGTGAAGTCTACACCACATTCAATGATAGATTGAAGTGAGTCAACAAAGAAGTCAAGAAAATTTTAGTTTAAATAACATTTCTTTAGTTATTTTTCAAAATAATTACTGCTCATGTATGTAACAAAGGCTTTCCAATTCTATCTTATGGTAGTTTTCAATGTTTAAGATATAAATGGAAACACCTTGTTAGAAAATTTGCATTTTGCAATAATTAGAGACGCAGAATGAACTCAGTTTTGCTGTTATACCACTTTCTTTGTTTCTGCTCTCAAAATTAAACACTTGAATTTCTAACAGGAAGGATTCTAGTTCTACAATCATTAGTTAATAGTTTGTGTTATGTAGCTACTGCTTGACAATCTCAATTTACTAGACTCATTGGATATGTGACACTGTACAATCTCCTTAAGCTCCATGTGTTGAAAGTTGCAAATCCATTAAGCAACAAAGAAGCTTCCCTTCGCCATCTTTTCAAATCCCAACCTCGCTCTGCTCTGCAATTTGCAACATGCACCGTACATTCAACTTTTGGAGTCCGTGTACTCACGGCTAGGTGGTCCGTTGATACTAATTGGGTCTGGATATGGGTTTATTGGGTCAGTGATTGGGCCTTATTTTAGTTGGGCCACTGATTATTGCTGCAATACAATCTCTTGACCCAAGAAAAAAGTTGACTTAAACCAGTTTTCCCACTGGGTCATGTTACGTTTATTTTGAGTAAGCTCAAGCAATTTGGTAACCTGTTAGAGTTGCAAATTTGGACCTAGTTTTGCGATTAAGAAGTTTATATGAAGCCCTTTTATATTACGACAAGAAAATGAAGCCCTTCTTATATTAAGTATCTAGAGTTAAGAAACATTTATGGTAAATTGCACGATGAATGTTTACAAGTCTCACAAGGTTAAGTTGGTCTGGTTTGTTGGTATATCTCTTTTCACACATGTTATCTGAGCCCAATAGCGAAACACAAGGCCCAGCACTGACTGATTCACCTGATTGGAAAAAAACAAAAGAGATGCGGCTATAATTAGTGTTAAGTCTGTCTCTTGAGTTGGTTAGTATCGAACTTGCTATAGTTAGAATCAGAACCTTCAATCTTATTCTTCTGCATTCTATCAATAATCATTCAAGAAAGATTCTTCATTCTCACTCCAATAACTTCTCTTTTCTCTCAAGAATTCTTTCATTTTTCTACCATCTTCAGTTTTCACAACAGAACAGGTTAATGGATAAACGATCGAAGCACGAGGGTGAGAAGCTGGGCACCCCTGTAACACCGAGCAAATGATTACGTGAATTTGTACATAAAAAACAGTGCTTTCTCTCTCTCTCTATATGTATAATACTGCTATATACACACATTTACATATCTCATATCACCTTCATTAATTAATTGTTAAATTCTTTAACCAATAATCTACTTATATTTGATCACTTAACTATTTGCGGTTATCCTGTTACAAATGCCACAACTGTTCTTTTATACTGATGTGGTTAAATATGTTTCAATTGCTTAACTCAAATAATATGATGAAGTGATGTGTACATAAATAATATTATTTTATTTTATAATGTATTCATGAAAAGAGATAACGGTGTCTGCCAAACTGTGCTTCTATCATATGACTGTATGCTCATCATCCAGAAGCAGTCACCATTTGAAAATTATGCGGTACTTTTAGTTTGTAGAAATCAATAACCGATTAACTAGTTCTCTTTATTTAACTTTGAGCTGCAGCACAGGTATGACTAATTGATTAAAAGTACTGCACTTTTGAATATGACTCAGCTTTGAACAATTAATCGTTTCTTTCACTCTCATGCTAAGCTATTCTACTTTGTATATATAAAAGACATATTATGCTGATTACATTTTGAAAAATCTAATTAATATTAATTATTCATATATGGAATCTATTTATATCAAAATTATTGCAAAAACAACCTTAAAAGAAAACAGTAACATTTGTTAATATATTTGTAATTATTCGAAATTTTAAAAGTTTTGATTTAAGGAATATGCGAATACTTCAAAATAATTGCTAAACTTGTGTCAGATATATATTCATATGGGTGGAAATAGGGTAAGTTAAGCTAGACTTTGGTTTAAACAAACCTAACCTGTACTTTAAATATAAAGATTGAGTTTGGGTCAATTACTTGATATAACCTTTTTTTTAAGATCTAGTTTGACTTTTTTAAAAGCATGATTTGGTCTAAAAACTTATTTTAAGATCTACTTGATAATGAAACTTTTTAATTAAACTAAAAAACTGCTCTTAAGTAGACTAAAAGATTTCTAAGTGTATGTTTGGTTTTGTATTTATAGAATTGATTAGTTAAGTGATTTGTGTTTGATAATTCCTCTAAAAATAATTCTAATATAAAGTAATAAATTTTCATTTCTCCCAGAATCAATTCTAGAAGCAAAAATTAATTTTGATCTCTAAGAATCAAACAATATAAAAAATTAGTAAAATCAATTTTAGGGATCAAAATTGATTCTAACCCCTCAAACATAAATCCAAACACGCTATAAATATGTTAAAAAACATATTTTTAAATAGGTCAAAAGATTTTGTCCATTTTTAAATAGGCTAAAAAATTTCTATTATTATTAAAGCTTTTGAAATAATAATAGTATTGTATAAATATGTCAATTTATTGAACTCAATAAATATTTTTTATAATCTGTAACCTAATTTGTGAAAGATTATGATTCTAATTTATTTATTAAATAGACTAGATTTAACTAGGCCTAATACAACTTAAGCCACAGGCCCTCAAAAGATCATTTGGCCTATTTTCACTGGCCTGTACTCATATCAAAACTATGTACTCTGCATATGTTATCGAATGCTGGTAGCATGAATATTTTGATTTCTGTTTTTTATGTTTTAATTTTTATGTCAATGTTGGTCGGAGTTGGATGTCAACTAAATTTAATAAGTTTTAATCTGTTACATGTTATGTCCGTAATAACTGTAATGCTGAAAATAAAAAGACAATACTACTTTTTTGTCTCATTATTTGAATATTAAAATAGAATATTTTTATCACATCAAAAAAAATTTGTAAAAATGATAAAAGTTAAAAAAAAATTATATAATCATATATATTTACCAATATCTATATTAGAAATTAGAAATTATGGTATTCTGATAATGACATCTAAGAAACGGATAAAAAAACATTTTATTTTTGTTTTTATCAAGGTTTGAATTCAAACTCAACATCTCAATAGACATCTTTGAAACCTCCGCACACCAATTTTAAACTCAGATTGGCCCACTGTTTGTTCTTGTGTACTCTTATAGTTAAGTCCAAAATACACAGAATAATGAAAGCAAAAAATTATTAAAATTATGACAACTAAACT
This sequence comes from Pterocarpus macrocarpus, assembly GCA_031439585.1. Taxonomy (NCBI): domain Eukaryota; kingdom Viridiplantae; phylum Streptophyta; class Magnoliopsida; order Fabales; family Fabaceae; genus Pterocarpus; species Pterocarpus macrocarpus. The sequence goes on from CM062517.1 coordinate 7,209,766, forward strand.
TATTTTATATAACACATTATATCAACTCATATTTTATTTATTATTAATTGAGATTAAATTTAATTTATGTGGTATTCATATCTCAATTAATAATAAATAAAATATAAATTGATATAATATTTTATTAAGAATAGATTTACCATTCCAAATTACTATCATTCATAAAGTTCTTATTAGAATAAAAAAAAAAAGATGTTCATCGTATATTCCTCTTTGAGCATCATTAAGTTTGAAACTTATTTTGTTCTTGCCTCGTCTCTCTCCTCCGTGGTTTGAAAGTTGAAACTCAATCTAAAACAGTACATCAGCTGTCGTATCAGCCGTCGACGTAAACAACTGACCACTAAGATCGTGGCATGTGGCAGACCGTGATGTAGACTTAGAAAATTCAGCCATCTAAAATTCAAAAGCCATATAAGTGCACATTTCAAATACTTGCTGGTCTGACCACCCAACACACCATTGACTAATTTAAGCATTTATGACTGGTAAAAAGAAGGAGGAAAATAAAAAAGTTTTAGCAAATTGTTGTAGGACAGATCAGGTTTACCTTTAAAAATAATCCCTCGCTGAAGTTGAAATTTCTATTAAATGTAAATATACATGTTATGAATACACATATCTAAGTGGTTTAATTTTTTAATATAAAAAATTATTATAAGATAGTTTATTTGAGATTTCTTTCTTTTTAATTGAAGATTAATTAATACTATGAAAGATCTAAAAAGATTTTATCTTTTTATTTACTAATAATAAAGATTGGAGGAAACATATTTTTGAACTATCTTCTAAAAGGCATAGCCAATATTATAAAATAAAACCGACATAATTGCTCAAAAGATTAAAAAAGATCCATCGATACTTCTTTTGTGTAGAAATTTATCCTGTTATGTTGCCAATACGTACATATTTTTATCATATATAATCTTCTTTCACACCTTAATATTTATAGAGCCACTTTCTCTTACCTAAGAGGCAAACCCATTGTTTCAAAAAACAACAAGAAGGCAATCCCCTTTTTTCTTCTTTCTTCCTTCCCCAAACATCATTAGTCTCTTCTTTATGCTTTCCCTCATACAATGGCCGAAATCGAAGTTCCCCAATTTTTCCTTTGTCCCATTTCGCTTCAGATCATGAAGGACCCCGTGACGACCGTGACAGGCATAACATACGACAGAGAAAGCATCGAGCACTGGTTAGTAACAGCGAAAGATTGTGTCTGTCCCGTTACCAAGCAACCTTTGCCAAGAAACTCGGATTTCTTGACACCAAACCACACGCTTCGAAGGCTGATCCAAGCGTGGTGTTCAGCAAACGAATCCAATGGTGTTGATCGGATTCCAACCCCAAGATCCCCACTCGAAAAGTCTCAAGTTCAGAAACTCCTCAAGGATCTTGAGGTTCCTCGCAGCTTTCAAACGGCATTGGTGAAGATTCATGCTCTAGCTACGGAAAGCGAGAGGAACAGAAGGTGCATGGCTGAAGAAGGAGTAGCCAAGGCCATGGTTAACGTGATAACAAGGAGTTTCAAGCAAGGTAATGAAAATGTTCTGAATAAATTAAAACTTAACTCATACTAGAGACTTAATTTCCTATGTAAAGATATAAGATTAATTTTAATATATTGATAATATAAATTTTTTATATTATATGATTCAGCCATGTATTATTATACGAGAATTTTTATGATAATGAATATAAAAATTAAATATTTTTATTGATATGATATAATAATATATAATTAAATAATTTATTAATAACGTATCAAAAAAAATCCCTAAAGATAAGATAATGGTTCTTGCGATAATTTAACAACATAAAATTAAATCTAACTAATATAAATTCTTGATTCATCAGATGAGACCACGTGCCTTGAAGAAGCTCTGAGAATTCTTCGTCTACTATGGAGTACTTCATCCATGGCCGGCAATAACATGAGGCTCCTGGTTGGTGAAACCTTGGACCTCATCAACTCGTTGACTTGGATTTTGCAACTTCAAATCGACAACCAAGTCAAGATGGTAAACGAAGCAATGCCAATACTGAAGTTGACAATCGAAGTCGCAGATTCAACCCTCTTAGGAAATTCAAATCACGAGTTCTTCAGAGAAATCGTGAGTGTGATGAGAAATAGAGCACTTTCCCAGCAAGCTATCAAATCTGCGCTGCATGTCCTCATAGAAACGTGCCCTTTGGGTAGGAACAGGATCAAGATCGTGGAATCAGGTGCAGTCACGGAACTCATTGAGCTTGCACTCGAGAAACCCGAGAAGAACCTAACCGAGCTCATGTTCAACCTTTTGGCGCAACTTTGTTCGTGTGCTGAGGGCAGGGAACAGTTGCTAAAGCACTCAGCTTCGATCGCAGTGCTTTCTAAGAGGACCTTGAGGGTTTCCCCTGCAACCGATGATCGAGCCCTTCATGTATTTTCATTGATATCAAAGTTCTCAGCATCGAATGAGGTTGTTCAAGAGATGCTCAGGGTCGGTGCTGTGTCAAAGCTTTGCATGGTGATGCAAGCAGATTGTGCTTCCTATTTGAAAGATAAGGCAAGAAACATCCTTAGGTTGCACTCCAAAGCTTGGAACAATTCTCCTTGTATTCAGGTGTATTTGCTAACCAGACACCAAAGGTGATGATGATTAATTAACATGGGTTTTTTTTCCTTTTTTCTTGCCTGCTTTTGGGGATCTTATTTGTTTCACCCTGATCCAATTTTCAGCCTTGATAGTTTAGTTTTTGTCAATCAAATCAAGTGTACAAATTTTGAAGAAAGAAACTTTTTGTTGCCTATGTGTGTTGTGCACAGTAGTGTTGACTACTTTGTAGTAAACAACTAAACATGCGGCTCTGTCTTAAAAGAGGGGTTGATGGAGTGTCTTATGGGCGGCTGATCAATAGCCGACAACTATGACAAACGGGAAAAGGTGACTGAAGAATAACATCGTCGTTTGAAAGCCAAAAGCAAAAACTTTATGATATTGATCAATCTGCTGGAATTTTACTTGTGCTCTAATAAACTTTTTGTTTTCTAGTGGTTTCTTACGGTGTATTTGGATCGGTGGCTGCTAAGGGACTAGCATGAATGAAACAATTTTTATGAAAGAGTAATGTTATTTAATCTGAAGGTGTTGTCTTAAAGAGTGGTACGTAAAAAGAGAAATTATTTTTCTATGTATTATCTTTTGACATTTTTAGACACACTCTTTTTCTATTTCTCTCCCTCCCCACTTGTTTTTTCATTTTTTGTTTTTCTTTCACAACTTTTTTTTCAAGATTATGAGTGGGTGTTTAGATGATCACTTTAAAAGATGATACAAATAACACTTGTTATGTTTGGCAAAATGGCAAAAAGAAGTAGAAGTCCCCTTCCTTACTATTGAACTCCTCAAGATTTGGATTTCCTTCAATTTGGGTGTTTAGGAGACAAGTGAATTTTTTTTTCTTTAAACATGGTTGAATGTTTACTGCTTTATGATTAGAAAAATACAAACCCATTATTACTTATATTAGATAATAGGATAAAATTGAAAAATGAAATTTATATTTATTTTCTTTTCATTCCCTTAGTGAAAATAAGTAGGAGGACTCCCCTTCATTTTTTCATTAAACTCGCAAATAATAAAATACCATGGAACTATCTATTTTATTCTCAATTTTTTCATTTTATCTTATTATTATTAATCACTTCTTTCCATTGTCTTAGAATCTCTCAAACAGATTGTTTTATTTATTTATTTTTTGGGTTATCACTGGGCTATGGATTTGTTACCATGTTGTGGTTCTTTTCTAGGGATGGTAATAGATACTCATGGGGTGGGGACATGCCCCCCAGTCCTCGTTTAGCATTTTGCCCACCATCCCTGTCCCTGTCCCTGTTTCCATCCCCATCGCGGGTCCTTGTTCCCTATTTTCCGCTGGAATTCAGATCCCCGCAGATATCAGCGGATTTCTATAAAAAAAGATTAAAAAAATACTTTTAAACTTAATAAAATATCCATAAATATTCATAATTTATATTATTATCCAATACATCATAATGTAATTTAAATTAAAAATAAGATACATAATTATAAATCTATTACAAGATAATAGAAATATCTAAATCACAAATTACAAATTTTCAAATTATAAACTCAAATTTCTAAATTCCAAATTCAATTAATAAATTTCCTAATAAGTGTGCAAGTCAAAGAGAAATATAGGTAATAAAATCATATATTTAGTTATTATATATATGGATATTTGTGTAATTTTATATTTAAGTGGGGGTTTTGCAGGTCTCCATAGGACAGGAACCTCATCCCCCACCCCCATTAGCTGAAAGGGGACATCCCCCATTTTCGTGGGGACCAAATCTGTCCCCGTCCTTATCCTTATTGAGGGTAATTCTCGCGGGTACCCACTTTAATAGGTATTTTTGCCATCCCTATTCTTCTCCACCTTCTGCCAAATTAAAGTTCCTGAATAATAAGCGCCAATATAACCCAGAATTGATCAATATGTATATTGGTGTAAAACAAATGAATAATTTATTAATTTATAAGTTGAATATTTCACAAAAATCACTGGTAAATTGAAAATGTATTTTTACCTATACTATTTGCATAGTTTTTTTTTAATATCATTTCAAGATTATTTTCCGTTAATAAAAACCATTTGGTAGTGTAATATGCTAGCTCTTATGGACATATAACGAAACCCAAATTCTTGATGTACAGCGTATATACCTGATCACATAATTAATTGCTATAATTACAATTATAGAAACTATACTCTATAAAAAGTTATTGGAAGTATAAGTGTCTGTTTAGGTAAAATTTAACCACTCATGTGAAAGTAAATTCTAAAAAGTAATTTATGAATAAGTTATTTTGTGTTTGAATATGTAGTAATAGAAATGTTTATTTAAAGTATTTTAAAAAGTACTTTTTAAGAAATTAAATATTTTAACTTCTTAGAAAATACTAAAATTGACTTTTGAGAAATAATAAATTATATAACTAAATATGACAAAAAAAAAATAAAAAAAATGTAACTTTTGACTTTTAGATAGTTGAAAAAAGTTATAAGCGGTGTTATTCAAATAGGTCCTAAATATGACAGGTCTTATATTGGTATCTAGTTTTTGAAGGAAAAATTAATGGAGTTAATTATAACTGAAGGACTAATAATATAATCTCACTAGAGACCAACAAAATTGGTTAAAATTGATCTTTGACAATGTATTTGTGACCAATACTTTGTAACCACGGATACGGAAAGACTACATAAAATAACGTGGAAAGTAACTCTTCCGTTCAAAAACTTTTAGGGCTTTTGAATATTCTTGATACCGGTTTATATGGTCGGTGATTATTATTGTAATTCCTCGTGGTCGTCTGCTTTTGCAAAATTGAGATTAGTTGAAGAAGAATATATACATCTTCAACACCTCATTTAAATGCATTTTGTGGTATGCGCTCCATGATAAGGACGCCAAGTAAAACATTTGAAGACTTGGACGTTTCTGCTTGGGGAGTGCATATAATTATATAGGAATAAACTTGTGGTATAAGAAAAGTGGTTGGCAGATTCATTTGGGAGTGAAAAACCATAACCCGACGCAATCGATGTCTCAATGGCTGATATTTGAATGCCATTTTCATCCACATGCTTCTCTATGACAGATTCAGACTCAAAGCCAAATGGTTATGGATTACATCGAATTGAATGTTTCTTCAGTTGACTTGTGCAAGTCCTATCTGTCATATATGGTGCGTAGTTCATTTGCAAATTGAAGTTGCAGCAGAAACTAACAACCGCTCTATCGATTGATTCAGTCGATGCCAAAGATATGCATCCACTATGTTATATAGATATTATAACTCGAAGCTTCATTTGAGACTTTTCTTATTTCTAATATTATTTATTCTGATTCTCTTGAAAGCAAAACAAGTTCTTCTTGGGCTAATTAATTATTACGTATATTTTCTCTAGTTCATTTCTCAATTTTATAAAAGCATTATATCTTTGACCATCAATGTCATAGTCGATCCACGACAAAAATTTGATGTTAAATAATTAGCCAAACAGAGGATAATTATTCAATTATTTTCGGTTGAAGTCTGGAAGCGAAATGTTTGACACGTTGGACAATGACTACTTGCCTACAACTATGTAAATTTTCAGTCTAAGGAAATGCCTCACATATCAATTATTCTCACTAGAAGTCAAGTTTACAATAGTCATCGTGTTGAGTTTTTCCATGCTTAAAAATATTAGACAATTAGAATTTTAGCAAAAATTTTATTACCAAAATAATGTTTCATCGTTATTTACTTTTAAATGAATAAGTGGGATTTTACAAAAATTTTGTTACCAAAATAATATTTTATTATTATTAACTCTTAAATAAATAAATAGATCTCTCCATTTTATATCATCCAATCACAATTGTAATTTCTATAAAAAATTTAGGTTATATTCTTCTGACCGTGTAATATTCTTCTTTTATTTCCATTCTTAATCTAAGTAGAGAGGGAGTAAAATTCCGTTATTTGAACTCATTTTTAGGGTTTAAGATTTAACGTAGTGTCAGATTTAATGGTGTGAGTCTAATTTAATAGTTTGAGATTCACAAAAAAGTGCTCCTATACAGTATAAAAACCAACTGCATGAAACTTTACGAATGATGTGGCAACAACAAAAACGCACGATAGTAGTTTCAATGTTGTGATATAAGCATGGTCATTTGTAAAATCAACGGCCCATATCTTTTGTAGATGGCTTCATGCAGAATACATTCGCACCATTTAGCATTTTTCTTCAGAAACAACCTTCGATTCTTCCTATGGCTCGATTTAATCTCTACTTCTTATGTGAAAACTAAAAACAACATTTCTATAAGATGTTGTATCTGCAGTCTTTCTCCTCACGCAGTGGTGAAAATGAAACACGCCATCCTTCTCTTTACTTTTTAGCCTCCCCATGTGGAAAGAACATTGAATATTGTATTGTACCTTTTCTTTTTACTTTTACTAGTCCGTGTTTGATTTAAGAATTAAGCATATATCATATCAGCAGTCGATGAGCTATCACATCTTAAATGTTAGTTTATTGTATCTGTCGTCAACACAACAATAAGAAATTATGCCACTTAAGAGTTAGCTTGTACATAAGTTGAAAAGATGTTTCATATTGCCCCTTTTTTCTTAAGAACATAATGCGGATTTTACATCACTTTTGTTTCTTCATATTTAGTAGCATTTCGTTTAATTCAAACGGTAATTACTAATTATTAGCACTCAAATGACAAGTAATCGCTTCAATTAGCACAACTACTGCATAATCTTAAAATTACAAATACCTAACCCGCTTCATTCAAAGCCCACACACAAAAGAGGCATTTTCCTAAATCCCTAACCCAAATCCTTATATTCCTCTTATGGGACATATTATTTGTACATTCTTATCCTACATATATAGTTCATGACACTCACCAAATTCAAAGGTAAAAATGGACATAGGGATAGGGTGCTGGATTTTAACATTTTTTCATTATATACTTCTCTTATCAAGTTATGAAATGTCAGTGACGTCTACCTTTTTTAATGTACAGTTAAAGTTTCTCTTTCTCTAATAGATGCTCTCAACATGCCTTACCCAGATTACACTTAATTAGCATCAAGGATTACTTGAACCAGAATCTTTTCATGGTAGTAATATGAGAATATCATGTTAATTATGAGAGGAAAATAAGTAAAATTAGAATTATCATGTTATCAGAAAAAAATATACAAGTAAAATTAATGGACCTTAGCTTCAATAAAATACGTTTTGCTTTATCTTGTATAGAACTATCTTTTAAAAAATATTAAATTACACTAAAATATTAGTTTGGTTCCACTCCTCCTCTATCAATTTATCTAATATCACATGATAGCTGCTTATAATATAAGAAGACTATAACTTTAATTAATTTATAGCAAAAAGTTTTATTTCTTTCATTTTTTATTTATTTGATGTGGAATTCGTGTTAAAAGGAGAAGCTATACCACGTCGTTCCACTTGTTCAATGTGAGATGAATGTACAGAGGTTATAAAATTATATTAATAAGTAATAAGAATATACTCTCTTTCGTTTCATTTTATTTGTCACTCAGCAAAAAATATTAGTTCATAATATCTATCATTTTCTTATATCAATAAAATATTTATGGTTGGCTTTTTAATCTTACCGTTCATAATATTTTAAGTACATCAATTATCAAGAATTATAGGAGATATTAATAGAATGAATTAACTAGATGTTAAAAATTCAGGACGATATTTTAGTAAAAATATTTCATAATTAAGTCTAGATTTTGAGGTTTTCAATTCTTATTTATACAATTAAAGTGACAGATAAAATAGAATGGAAGTAGTAACACTTTTGATTTAATATTTCCGATAGATGGTAAATCACTTTAATTATACTGGAAATATATTTTAATATATTTTGACCATGATTTTATTAATACAGCTATTGTGTATAAGCTCTTTCGTTTAATGTGCATATATAAAACTCTGATTTGATATCATTTAAACATTAAAATCTCATTTTTCTTCTCTCTTTATTAATTGAATGATATATATATATATATATATATATATATATATATATATATATATATATATATATATATGTTCTACATTGCTCTGGTTTTGAAAATTGTCATTGACATTACTACAAGGTACCAGCCCAGACAACGTGGCAGCGCTCACCTTGAATGGGTCAGTGTCCGGACCCAGATGCGTGGGCTACGACGCTTACATGCAACCAACTTTGGGGTCCGACACGTAGGCACCACTATTTGAAATTTGAATAAGTTGGGGCCTAGCGAACCTACCGTTACCATTACCAATCAGGGTTGGGCCTTGTTCAAAGCTTGGATCCCACGATAAGGACTTTTTGGTGGTGTCTAAGCACACTCGAGAGAAAAGGTTGACACCGAGCACGTCAACACTGGTGAGTGGCGAGTATGACCAAAAGATGCTCCTATTTAAAATTTTGGTTTAATTAATCAGGCTCTATGGTTTGACTAAATTTTTAATTAAGTTATTATAATTTAAAAATTTTTAATTAGATCCCAAAATTGAATAAATTTTTGTAATAAAATTTTTGGATCAACCTAATATCATAAAATATTTAAAATTTCATATAATTTAATAAATTCTCACTCATTTTGTAAGCTCAAATATGAAAATAAAAAAATTTATAATAATTAATTATTTCAGGAACTTAATTATAAAAATTTATGTAATATAGAGACTTAATTAAAAACTTTTAAATTACAAGACTTAATTAAAAATTAAGTCAAATTATAGGGACTTATAAATTAATTAAACATAAATTTTCAGTCCCAAATTAGATTTTTACTTATCCACGGGGAGTTGGGCACAAAATTAAATGAACTATGCTTACAGGAAACAACAAATGTTTTAATTCTATTTAAAGGGGAGCTTAAACGTATCGTTATATTCTTAAATGGATTAGTCTCACATTCAAAAAATATGAGATGCCCTCGTAAGCCAAAAATACAAGTAAGGCTCTTATTCATATTAACATTTGTGTTAAGACTCGAGTGCTATGTTAATTGCTTTGTTCATTGGAAAGAATATGGCAAAAACAATGAAGAATTAATGTACATGAATTGATCCTCATTTTCTTTCTTCAAATCACCCCTGTCAAACATGTCCGTCAAACCAAATTAGTAAGACACTTTCTTGGTGGCTGCGTCACTGACTCAAGGTAATATTTCACACAAAATAACTTTCTTTTGAAATTGAAGGATTGTGGTGACTATAAGGACACAAAGTGTGTGTTTGGATTAGAGTTTGCATGCAGGGATTTAGATCAACTTGATTCTATAAACTGATTTTGAATAAAATTGAATTGATGTCAACGTGATTTATGTTTGAAAATTTTTATCTTAAAAGTTAGTTTGATAAATGAATATTGTTTGGATGATAAATAAAAATCACTTTTACTTTATATAATTACTAAAGAAGGCATATATTTTATATTAAACAAACTGACATATGTTTTAAAATGAAAAGCATATAGGATGAAAAAAATAAAAAACTTATCATTTTTTTGCAAACGGGAAAACTCCAAACTCGAAAGCAACAAATTGTTGCTTAACTGTAACCTGGGTTTAAATAAAAAATACGTTGAAAATTTTTGAACATGAAAATACTCAAATACAGCTGGTTATGCGTTCTAGGAGCGTAGCTGAGATTTAGATGGGTAGAACGCGTATCCAAACATTGCCTAAGAAGTTACACGATTATAATTTACCATTCATTAGTATAAAAGAGAGTTTGTCATAACATATACAACCATAAGATCCCATTCTTGAAGCTGAGAAGAGTAAACACTGACTGATACATCTAAGTTTCATGGAGCAGGCTATTTCTGATGTGGTGGAAGCAAATCGGCTATAGATCCCTTCTTATTTTATGATCGTGCTAGCTAGTATGCTTAAAATGTATTCTTTTTCTCAAATACCCTCCTATGATAGTCTATCCCTATATATATTTAACCTTGCAAAAGAATACTAATGTATTAATCAAGAGATGTGTTCAACATCTCAATTGAACGTTAATATAGAATACTATAAGACTTGTATGTTAAAAATACTAACTTTTTTTTTTTTTTTTGGTTTAATTCTCGTCCCATTCACATGATGTTTAAGAAGATGTAAAATAATGATATTAAAAAAATAATTCTAATTAATCAGTACTATAAAATTAATAACCATACGACTATACTCCCTTGTCTTTTTCCCTACCAAGAGCATTCTTAGGTAAGCTATACATGAAAAAATAAAGAGCGTCTTATCCAGCAAAGTCTAGCAGTACATCAACCAAAATCTAACTGCCATTTCCTGTGAATTCAGCCAAGACTTCGAGTGCTTGGCTATACTCTAGTTTCTATTTAGTTTCTCAAACAAGCGGAATATGACAGTAGTAAATGACAGAAAGGCCATGAAAGTTTAATTGTAGTTCTTAATACTACAGTTTAGATCAGTACAATGTTTTGCAAAAATTGATATAAGGATTCTTTTTTCCCCTTCATAACACTGAGATTCATTACTATATTTAGTTCCAAAAATAAACTCTGTGTTGAAATGTTATCTCTGGCACCAGATACAAAAAAAAAAAAAAAATTAAGAATTAAGACCCAATTAGATCATGGATAGGATGATAGCAAAGGTACAGGAATACATGGTGAATTCTTCCAAACCGCAGAGTGCAACTTGAGTATCTCCTTGGCCCTCTCCTTAGTCTTGAAACTGCTATCAACTTGAAGCACCAAACACAACTTGTTAACAGCCCCAACTTGCAACATTTCATGAAGCACTCTAGAAGTTGCCGAGTACCTACAAATGGAGGCCAAGATTCTAACCCCTCTATCAGTTGCCACGTGAGAGGTCCTCAAAATTTTCTTGGACACAATGGCCACTCCTGCACCATGGTTCAACAACTCTGCACGCCCTTCTGCACAACAGCACAGCTGATCCAAAGCTATCAAAATAAGTTCACATGCCCTTCTCTCTGTGGCATCAAGAAGAAGCTCAATGAGGACCGAAACAGCTCCACCTTCAACCGCCTTGATTCGGTTCCTTCCCCATGGACAAAGCTCCACAACAAGCTTCAATGCAGCCTTAGAAGCCTGCTGTGAAATCTGGTCACGCAGCACTCTCATTATCTCCACAAAGAGTTCGGTTTTCACACTGATCAATTGGATTGGATCAGCCACCCCGAATGCTGACTTCAACAGCATAGTTGCATAGGCTCTTGATTGGTAGTTCCCAAGCCTCAACACTTGAAACAAAGACTCAAGAAACTGAATGCCCTCGTTGTTGACCAGGTTCTTGAGCTGGTTTTCGGAAGGATTCATGTGAAACAAGACTTCAATAGCAGCTTCACTCAGAACAGTACTTAAATCTTGTTGGATGTTGACGTTCTTCATGGAGGAAGCCAAGAAGTCTATTGCTCCTGCAGACTCCAAACAGTTCTTGTTCCTTTCACCCTCAAATGCAATGGATCGAAGCCTTCTAAGGCACTTGAGTTGCTTCTCCGGGAACCTCTTTGCTTCGGAGAGGAGTTTCACAATCTCAGTTTTGTCAATGGGTGACTTTGGAGTTGGAATGCGTTCAACTCCAAGAGAGGCATTGAGGGTGCACCAAGCTTGGATCAGCCTTCTTAGGTTGTGGTTTGGGGTGAGATCATTGTCCAATAGGGACAGCTTTGTAACGGGGCACGTGTTGTTCTTGCATGAAAATAACCATCTCTCTATGTTCTCTCTATCATAAGTGATTCCAGTGCTAACCGTGACAGGATCTCTCATGAGTTGAAGTGAAATGGGGCAGAGGAAATGGGCAGGAACCTCAATTTCATCCATGTTTGGAAGTATGAAGTATCCTTAATTATGTATTGTATTGCCTAGGAAAAGAGTGCTATAGTCAAAATGTAATAACTTGAAAAGGATGTTAGATATGTATCTCCTAATTGGAGGAATGAGAATAGAGAAAACGAGAACCTTGAATATTAGCTAGAAGGCTGAATGGTGTGGAGAGTTGAATGAGAGAACTCAAATTTTGTGAATTGTGAAGTAGTAGCTGTTTGAGGCACATTTAGTAGTGTCACGAAATATGTGGTAGAGAAGGGTACGAATCTTTATACAATTTGGTGTAAACGATAAAGTCAACACACGGAAATTGAGAGGGGTGATGAGGCGAATTAATAAATTAAGGACCTTTTCCAAGGTTTCGTAAGCAGAAAAAACAAAAAAAGTATCAGTATTGATGAGTTTCGGTATGTGGGGGTTATGTATAGTAGAATAATGAATGATGAATTATAAGGTCTTCAGGAGCTAATTTCGGTGTTGCAAATTGCAAAATTGCTAGTAAAGCCTGATACGGAGGCTTTTGACTTGCACTTATACACAATAAAATATAGGAGGATGCATATTAATTTTGTCTTTGATCTCTGCGCAGACCTTAATGCCTGCCTGGCTGGTGCCGACAACTTCTAATGGGGCTCATGCATTGTGCCATGATTGGATGCCTTTCTCACGCTTTTCTCGAATGCTTCCATTAATGCGTTCCTTGGTCGTTTGCTCAGAAAAAAAAAATTAATAATTTGTTGGGAGCTGGGAATTAATTGCTTAGCTAGGATAGTATTTGTTATTGTTGATTTGGCCACGGCCATTACCATTACGTTATCCATGTCCTAAATTTCTTAAACTCTCGCACTTTTTGCTAGCAAAATTAGATTAACGCAAGCACCAAAAAAGATAATGAGTTTGGTATGCCGAATGCTCGTGAGATACGTGCTCGTAGTAAATTTCAACAGTCACATGGAACTTGGAAGAAGTGGCAGCTAAGGTAAAGGCCTTCTTTTCTTCTTAAGAAATATTTTTCATACATAGTTTGTATAGAAATTCTTATGTACACCAAGAGCAAGTTATTGCACTTGCTTTAATTCATTTGTTGCATGTTTGTGTTACATAAACATCGTGGTGGTTGAGATAAAATGACCTACAAAAATGGGTGGTTAAGAAATTAATGTGATATGTAGTTGATGAATTAGAATAAAAATAATAATTTGCTCTTAGAACAGAGGAATTTTGTTCTAATTTGCATTATAGTAATTAATAAAAAATATCATTTAGATAAAATCCTATAATTTTATATTATCAACTAATAAAATTTTAAAAAATTATCAAATCATTCTTAGATGGTTATAGACAGTGTAAAGTTTTGCTGGCCCCTACACTCAACACTCACTGATCTTCTGTGTCTGATCATATGGATGGCCCTGAATGGCTCCAAATATGGTCAAAGACAAGCAACTATACCCAACAAAAAAATGGATATATTAGGAAGTGCTTACTTTGTACTTTTTTACATGTTACATGTACAACAAAGATTTGAATTTAGGCTCTCATTTTTCTAATGCAGTGAGATGTAATAATGCACCAAACATACGAGCAGAAAATAGATATTTCAACGCCACGCGACAGAGAATACGCAACACACACCGAAATCACGCATACTTGAAGAAAAACAAATCGGCAGGGAAAATTAAATGCTAACCTCTTGAGTAGGGTTATTACGATCTGGAAATTTTTTTATGTACAGTTGTCGCTTGCATTGATCGTGTTTGAAATTTTCTTAAAAAAATTCCATCTCTCTTCCAAAACGAAGTTATTATTATTTTTAATATGTAAAGGCAGGTTTATAATTTTAAGTATTTTGACGATCTGATCTAGATATCCATGTGCTGCAAAATTGAAGTTATCCTGCACTCACATGGCATCGGAAACTTCGAACCAATGGTGGACTAATACCATTTCAAAGGCGATTATTGGTTTCACACTGTTACAAATAAATTTGCAACCTATATAATAAATAATTAGGTAAAAAAAAAACAGTTGTCTTAAATCTAAATAATTGGATAGCATGAAAATGGGAGGAAAGAAGTAAGAGAAAAAGAAAATAAAAGTTTTCTTTTATTTGGATAGAAAAAAAAATAAAGAAGAAAGAAAAAAAAAATTTAGGCCCATATAAAAAAATTTTCTCTCCTCTATTGATGAGAAAATGAGAAAGAGAAAATTTATGGCTTAAATTGTTCACTTTACCTATTTAATCTTGTTTTAATTATATAAAATAAATTGGTAAAATTATTTTTTACATATAATTATATTTTTTTTTCCATTTTTCTTTTTAACCAATTAACAAAAAAAAAATTTTTATTTTATTTTTATTTTTATTCTCTTTCTTCTTGTTTTCTTTTTTTTTAATTTAAATAAAGGGTAAATATTAAACTATTTTAATGCAATAATAAAACATAATAAAATTATTATATATAAACGAAAGTAACAAAGAGCCGACGGAAGTGTGCCGCCAAAGTAACTAAGAGGAATAAATTGGCAAATTGCCTAGATCTTATTCTGTAGAGCCGTTTTTGTTTGGTTCTATGCACTTTGTGGTTAGATGATTTTAATTTGATAGGTACGTTGAATTGCGTGGAAACTGAAACCATGAACAGTCAAAAAAGGCAGCGGTTCAGCTCAGCTGCGGATATGAGCTAGCAAAGAAATATATATTGACATTGCTGTGAGCTGTGTGCCTCGTGATAGTAATGGCCAGAATTTCATCCTTCTATTATTTTATTGAAAAGCCATCATATTTATGGCATTAATGGCACTCTGTCAGAACATGCAAGGGCAAAGACCAGCGCAAGGACTCATTGGCATTAACGGATAGAAATTCATATATTGAAAAATTATAATTTGACTCAGTGTTTAATTGATTGATGCTGCCCAGAGGACATTACATCAATTAATTAAATTGTACGCAACTCTCTATTCGCCCTCCTTTAAGCAACCGGAACTCCCTTTGTTAATGCTTCAAATTTTGGTTTGCTACATATATATATATAGAAGCGGGTTTGTAACGATTTTTTATTTTTTTGTAATTATCATGTGAAGTCTTAATTGATATAATAAGATCATCACAAATATGTTGTTATCGAAAATATCCGAGAAGGATATAGAAAATATCTATGGATTTGTGCAGAGGTAAGTGTGATTTTTTGTCAGTAAAAATTTGACAAAAAAACTAAAAATAAAAAGAAGAAATTTAAATATAATCTTGGCCCTTGTAATTTTCACTAATTTTGACTTCCATCTCTATAATTTTAACTTTTTAAGTTTTAGTCCCTACAATTGAATTCTAGTCCTTATATTTTTCACTATATTTCATTGTAATCTCTATAATTGCTCTTTTTTAAAATGAAAGATTGATCTTTATAATTTAGCTGACTTTAAGTTTAGTCTCTAATGGATCAAAACCTAATCAATAGAAAACTATATAAAAAATTTATATTATAAGACCAAAATCAAAATTCAATATTACTATAGGGACTAAAACAATATTCAAATTTAAGTTCTGCAGATGGATAGATACTTTTGGTTGCGGAATTGGACAAAAGAAGGGGGAAAGAAAATAATTCGACCATAGAGTCTTCTCAAGATAGAAAACATGTACAAGCTCGGGAAGAAAAGGACACATTGGATTCCGGAGTATTAAGTTCTATGGATGCCAATTCTTCAACTTTGTCTAGAATGTTACATCTCAGGGCCAAAGAAGATAAAGATGAAGCATTGACAACTGATCACCATATTAACCCCGAACCCGTGCCCTTGCAACTTGTGCAAGGGACATGTACTATGGCTTTAACCCGGCTGTGAAATGCCAGCCAACCCCGCACATGTTTGCACATAGATGAAAAATATATCAGGAGTACTTTGTGTTTCTCTGGCATGCAAAAGAAAGCAACAACAATTGTACCAATAATCCTGATGTTCTAAATGTTACATTGTGGATCTATGACCAATCCATTTGGTCTAATTGCTTCATCTTCTTTAGGTACGGGAATAAAGGTTACACTAGTCAAGTCCTCGACCTGTTGGTCACAAATATTTTAGATGCTTATTTGCTGTCTGATTCTCTCTCTCTGTCGCTCTGTCTCTCTGTTCTGAGCTTACATGGAAATATACATGCATTCACGTAGGTTTTAATTTAATGTGTCTGCTTTTTTCTTCCCCCCCCCCCCCCCCCCCCTACACTCTTCTGCAAGATCTCTGTTTTGTATATCAGAAGGAAACGGGTCTAGTTTCATTCACTGCTTCCATGAATGCCTTGAAAGGACGGAGTTGAACAAACACTAGGTGCATGTGGTTGTTCAAACCTGATACATATTTAAAAAGCTTTTAGCAAAAACACAATATTTGTGTGCACTGCTATCAGAAATATGGAAAAACAGAAAAAGCTAATAGGAATAATCTTGGATGACTAGTGGGGTTGAGAAAGAATTTCTTTCCATAAACTTTATAAACTACATCACTCATCACTAATTGACTACACTTGCAGCAAAATCATCAACAATCCTTTGCAAGATTGGGGATTAATTAGGGTTCATGAAGGGAAAAAGAGGTTGGGGAATTTGAGAAAGATGACAATTTCAAGGAATAAAATGATACATTTAAGCTTTAGTGCCACCTAGGATTATAGCTTGGCACTTAATGTGCCACCTAAGGCACTCCGTTAAAGTTAACTCACGTCCATTAAGTTAAAGACTAATTTGATTGACGTAATGCAACTTTAAGGACTACATTAGTAAAACTCTCAACATAGCCTAAGGAATTTGATCCAAGTTTTTCCTTTAGATTTTTGCATAGGTGAAACCCCAAAAAAGAAACTTGAGACAAAAGAAAGAGACTAATGGGAAGGAACGATGCAGATTATTGTGCTCAATGGCCATAAGTTCGGTCTTTATTGGCTTTTGCATTGTTCAGACTCAAAATCCTCCTTCTATACTCTTTGTTCTACAGACTTCCTCTCATGAACTTTAATGAAATCAGTAACTTTTAAATAACGAAATCTAAAATAATATTACCACTGACATCATACCTGTGCATCCTTACTAATTTTGCTGTTAGGACATCTGTTGATGAGGACTGTTTAGCCTTTCAACTATCATTGTTGGACCTCGGCTACTCCACATTCTTTGTCCGATAGGTTTTTATTGTCTTGTTAACCATCTATTAATGTTGTTGTATCAATGTTTTAATTACAAGGCAGCCATGTTGACAGTTTGAACAGAGCTAGAACCAGCTTTATTCAAAATACTCTTAGCTTTCATCCTTTTCCTTACAGTTTCAACATCATTCCACCTTTCTGCTGAAGCATAAACATTTGACAGAGCTACATAGTCCTCGCTCTTCAAAGCCAACCTTGCACAAATCTGCTCTTCTAACTGGAGAAGAAACTTACCCACCTTCTCTCCCATCACAACATCCCCATGAATTTTGCATGCCCCAAGCAAAGTCCTCCATATTACAGCATCGGGACTAATTGGCATCCCCACGATAAAATCATAAGCTTCTCCTAACTGTCCAGCTCGGCCAAGAAGGTCAACAATGCAACCATAATGTTGTATCTGAGGCGTCACACCAAACTTTCTCTTCATATCATGGAACAATTGAAGACCTTCTTCAACAAGCCCAACATGACAGCAAGCTGAAAACAAGCTTGTAAAAGTTGCTTCATTTGGCTTCACACCATAAGCTCGCATTTTATATAAAATCTCCAAGGCTTGTTTTCCTTTCCCATGTATGGCTAGGCCAGTAGTCATTGCTGTCCAAGTCAAAACATTCTTCTGATTCATTCGCCAGAAGACAGACAAGGCACTGTCAAGGCATCCACATTTTGAATACATATCTACAAGCCCAGTGCCTATAAACACATCATCTTCAGGAGTATATGCTGCTTTTTCAGCAAAGCCATGTATGCAGGTACCAATTTCTAGAATACCCATTTGAGAAGCTGCTGAAAGCACACAAACTATGGTAGTATCCGTTGGTTTAACTCCACTCAGATCAACCAACATGTCATGAAACAAAGACAGTGCATTGCGAGCATATTCCTTCTTTCCTTCTTTTAGGGAACAATAACCTGTCATCATAGCATTCCATGTGACAATGCTTCTTTCTTCCATTTCATCAAACACTCTTCGTGCTGATATAATATCTTTGTTGCTAGCATAAAAATGTATTTTTGTAGTCGAAACCAAAACATTTGATTCAATCCCATGTTTCACTATCAGGGCATGTAGTTGTCTACCTACCCATAATGTTGAAGCTGAAGGGGAGCGAGCACAGGCTCCAAGGACAAAATTGTAAGTGTTATTGTCAAAAACCATGACTCCCCTTGAAAACTGATTCCGGAAAACAATAATAGAGTCCTTGGGTTGAACACATCTAATCAAAGTATTGAAGAGAAACAAGTCCGGCATTTCGAAATAATGGAACACCAAATGTGCATTATTGGCAGTGTGTTTGTATGACGAGCCACAATAATGCTCAATTAACTTGGCCAAGAAGGCAGGAGATTTCAGGCCATTGGTGATTAATTGAGCATGAATTTCCTTTACATTGTTGCTCAATTTGGGTAAAGTATACAAGAAAGAAACACATCTATATCTTGGAAGACAGGTCAGCATGAGGGGGATTGCAACCCATAAAAGAAGACTATAAGTCTTGGATCAAGAAATGGGTTTTGACATTTGAAGGTACTGTCTTATCAAATTTCACCTTCATTTGACAACTGACATGGAACTCCTCCGGAAGCTTTGCCCCACAAATTAGGTGTGGTAGCACCAGCTCTAAACTCATGCACTCTGCTCTGATTCTGTCCAAACAAACTCTACAAGGTATTCATCCCCATCCTCCTGTTAAGAACCTTGACTCAATTCAGTTGAAAGGTTTTGAGTCAATTCCTCATTTCAAAACAGCTAATCACAAGTAAGAATGTACACAATTTCCATAATCAGATTGAAATAATATATAAAACTTACCAATGCACAACAGCAATTCATTCTTTCTTCCACTGAAATAAACAAATATGCAAGACCCCCCAACTTTAAGCAAGTTAACTTACAATCAGAAGAACAACCAGACTAAAAATTCCAATAAGCAATTTCCATCATCAAGGAAATGCACATTTACTCTGCTATTTTTGGACTTTTTGGGCCACGCACTTTTGAATAGCCTACTCTTTACTTGTTTTTCTTGGGGGGGGGGAATCCTAACTCTATCAACATAGCTTATATAATTTGCTATCAACTTATCTGATATCACATTTATTTGCTTGAGAATGAATACTTAAAAAAAATTCTACTGCTACCTTGATCATGATTTTTAATTCAATTCCTGCGGCACCACCGTCAATAGCAAAAGCGTTCATCAAATTTAGAGAACTACACACTTTTGCTTCAAAGTTTTCAGTAATTTTGGACTTTCTCATTTTATGATGTTTCACCTTGAACTTTTCCCTTCCCAATAACCTCATATTCTATTTGTTAACAGAAGACGATTTCTTCTTCACATGACAGTGGCTGCATTTAGATTAGTGTCACTCCGGTTGTGCTTAATTGCTACCTATGCCTCATTACTAGCATGACAGAAGAAAGTGGGGACAATTACCTCACAGTATCGAATCGCTGCATACTTCGATTTCGCGAGTTGCCGGAACGAACCTGTGGATGAATTGCGATGTGAGACAGGCTCCAATGTAAAGTGCGAACAACTGAAGGTAAACTCGCAAGTCGCGACAACTCAGCAGAGCAGAGCAATATTGGACCTGAAGGACCAGAGATAGTGCCTCTACCAGTGACAAATGCTAAAGCCCAAGAATTCTCCGGCTTTGAATTAAACGAATTCATCAAATCCAACAAAAAGACCCAGTAAAAACCGTTCTCCTTTTTTTTGGTCCGAAAATATTGCCCTCTTAGGCTCTCTTGCAATATTTGATGGTCCACAAGTATATTTGTGTTCTCGACCAAAAACCAAGAAAAAAAATTAAAAAAAAGGGGTTGATTTATGTTAGCTTTAGCCAGTTTATCGCAAAGAGTAGCATCCTCCATATGTTGTGTGTTGGGCTAATAAGCAAGTACATTTTATATCCTTGGGGAGCACCGAGGCCATAAACTGCACCAAAGAAAGTGATGTCCAGTCTTAGCTAACCAATAAGTATGAGTGGTTCTTCGCCCATGCCTTTAGAACATGACTTGTGAACCATACATGCTCGTTACAAACCAACGGGTATTTTGTAACTGAGACCCTCACGCCGACTATAACCGTCCCCTTTCATAAAGGTTAGTGGGTGGGCGCGTCTAAATATTAATTGGTGGGATCACATTTTATTATTCGACCATTATTAGTCTTTTAATTCCTTTTAACCTAAGGAAATCTCTATAAAATCCCTTTAATCTAGTGGAGAGTACGTTCCAAACTTAGTTCCAATACTTCTTTGCTTAAAATTCTCGTTTCATCTTCAATATAAAGATCAAGCAGTCCGCCCACGTAATTGGCCGATCAGAACTCCCTATAACTTTGTCTGGCATATCTTCAATTTAGCTACTATCAAATATAAAGTTGTTTCTATCATTCAATTACATGTCAAATTTGATATCTCAATTTTTTTAAACAATTTCTCATATACTTTTTTTTTTTTTGAGAGGCAAAAAATTTCTCATATAGTTGTTAATATATAATCAAATTCTTTTAATAATATATAGTAACTCGTTAAATGATAATATAAAAAGTTACATTAGTAGTAGAAAAAATTACATATGTAAAAATTTTAAATTAGATATGATTCATACTTTACTTCAAAATTAATGTGGTATCCTAAATTCATTCTTAAGTCTAAAGTAGAATTGATGAAAACCCCAAAGTTAACAATTTAAACTCTATGTAAACGTTGAATAGGCTACACCAGCCTTATCATCACGCAAAATTTCGCATACTATGCTATTCAGCGTTGGGTGGTATAGTTTACTTCTGCCTTTGCTTTTTGGGTGGTTCTCCGCCTCTTGTCTCCTTAAAAAAAAAAAAAAATGCTATTATGCGAAAAATTTCAGACATCCAGCATATATAACAACTACTGGTTCAACCCTAATTAACAGGACAAGTATCCAACCACAAATCTCTTTGTATGCCCATTTTGCTCTCCAAACATCCACCATGCCATCCATAACTTCCGCCATTTCTTTTGGTCTCTTATCCAAATTTTAGTGGGCTTTCTACTTCCTACTTTCGAATAATTTTTGTAGAGACAAATATGTAATTGGTTGTTACTCAAGATTTGTTTGATTTTGCCATGGAGAACTAATCATATCCACAACCCACAATTTAGCTATGGTAAGAGTAAGATAGAGACAACAATATATTGAAATCTAGGACGTCTCAATTCTTATTCGGTGGAAAAACCACGTTGCATTAATAGATAGTATTTTATTTGGGCCACAAACTTTTATTCGTTTTCTTATTCTCGCTATTTTCGTATATATGGATATGATAGCGAACTGAAGCATTTGTTTAATTACCACAGAAAGCAGAAACAAATAAAAAGGTTTCGTAAGAGCATTCATTCTTAATGTCGGCCATCTTTATCTGCATTAAGATATTGAAATGCAACAAAATTATCGTACGTAGGTGAAATTACTCAATCTTTATATCCGTGACACAAAGCATGACTTTGTGTTATTCACAAACAAGGCTATGATAGCGAAATTGGATGTAGTTCACGTAAATGGGTGGACGTACGTACGTATCATTGCATGTTAACCTTTTGAATGACGTCTACATATTTTCTATTCTTTCAACTACGAAGTGGTTCCCTGTATTTCTGTTATCATGAAGTACTCAGCAAATATATGCACATACATATACATGCCAGTTAGACTCAGCAAATATATATACATACATATAAATACCAGTTCCAAATACTAACTAAGATTGGAAAACTAACTTAGCGTTATATATAGAGATAAATTCAACGGCAAGTTAGGTGAAGGCTAGATAGAAAACCATATATACTCTCTGATTCCTTCTTCATTTGAAATCTTCAATATTTTTCTTGTTTTTTTTTTTTTTCTTTCTCTTTGTTTTACTTATGGTTCTCTTCATATATGTCCCCACTTAATTTGACTCCGAACTAGTCTACTTTCAGTTATCATCCTTCTTTCTTTTCATGTGCCTTCCCTCAATTCGCGGTGAGACGTATGCCACTATAGTCATCCATTCATATATTCCATTAACTCAACAAGAAGCTAGGAATACTCCCAAAGTAAGCAAATTAATGTCGGGGGTAATATACAACATTGAAACCTTTTTTTTTTTTTTTAGATTTATAGTGCACTTTAAAATATATATATATATATATATATATAAAGAAAGATAAATAATAATAAATCATATGAATGATGAAAAAAATGTTAAAATTAAGTGAAAGATATTTGCATGCAATTTAGTTGGTTTGCATTTTGGATAATTTTTAAAATACTATTTTGCATTGATTCAGCAAGCCTTTTCTGCCTAATTCATAGTTAGGGGACATTTTAAAGGTATCTATAAATTATAGCGACATGTAAAATAAGTAAATAAATTAATTATTTACAAAAGATTAATTATTCAAAAGCTTAAATTTCTAGCAAAAAGTTGTATTCATGATTTTGTATCTAATTATAGGAAGAGTATAATTTGTATTCACTACTAAATGTTTTATGTATCTTGTTAGATGTCTACTCTTGAAGAATTTTTTTCATCTACAAATAACATTACTATTATTATATAAATTACTGTTATACAAATAAGATTATTATTAATTATATGAATTACTGCTGAAGAAAATATATATACACAAGAAAGAAGGTTGGGAATAAAATTGGAAAACAGTATTACTCTATGTTGATAGACAATCTGGAGGATAAGGTTGACGTATTCATACGTGGAGTGATGCATACTTCTTACTTGGCCCCCTCCCTCTGGAATTTACAGGACCCCTTGTAAAAACAGTTTAATTATCTCAAAAATTAAAATAGTAATAATAAAATTAAATATATCTATGCCACTTTCAATATTTGATTTCTTTTCACATAAAAAAATATGCTTGATTTCTTTTATTTCCTTTTACTATTTTATTCGCCTTCGTAATGATGTTTTTTTTTTATTTTATGCTGATATTGCTTAAATGAAGATTTTTCATAAACATATATTGCATGTGTAGTGCAAATATAAAAATTATATTTTGAAGTAATACTAAACATATATTATACACATAATGTAAATATATAAATTACACAGATAATAATTAATATATATTATAATTATTAACTATTAAAATTAAATTTAAAATTAAATATTTAAACTCTAAAGCTTATAATATACTGATAAGTTATATCAATTTAGTTTTTTAATTAGTAATTTAAATTACTTTTAATTTATTATTATATTGATATCTTAAATAAGTGATAGTAAATATATATTGCACGAGTGATGTAAATATAAAAATTACACTTTGACGTGATACTAAACATATATTATATAAGTGATAAGTTATATTGATATCTCAAATAGGTAATACTAAATATATATTGCATGGATTATGCAAGTATAAAAATTACACTTTCAACTGATATTAAATACATATTACACAGGTGATACAAATATAAATTGCACAAATAATTATTAATATATATTATAATTATTAATAGTTAAACCAAATTTAAAATTAAATATTTGAACTCTAAAACTTATAACATACTATTAAGCTATATTAGTTTAGTCTTCTAATTAGCGATTTAAATTACTGATAATAAATTGTTCTAATTTTACAATACTATCTACATTATATATTAATTTATGTCTATAAAATTAGATATTTGAGACTTTAATATACAATATTATTTACTTTTTTATTCATAAAAATGTCATAAATTTAATGACCGAAAAGTAGAGGATCAAAAGTTTTACAAGTTTTTTATTAAAACTTATTCATAAATTGAAATTTTATAAGATTGTTAAATAACTTAAAAAATTTTAAAGACAAAAATAGCCATAGATTAGTTTTCTAGTAAATATTAATACCTTCAATAGATAATACTAAATATATATTACATGTATAGTGCAAACATAAAAATTGCACTTTAATTAATATATATCACTTCAATAATTTATCTCCAATATTAAATTCAATAATCTATTTTTAAGCAAATTCATAATATAAAATATATATTCTATGCAAATATTTTTGTTATATTTATAAATTTGACATTTTAAACCAAAAATCACATGTGAAAAGATGGATAAATACACTAGTGTACTGTTATGGAAGGGATAATGGCTTAGGACGGGGGTATATATAGTCCCTGACCTTAAATTGGCCATGCGAGAACTTTTGTCCTCGTCTCCATATATGCTGAGAATTTTTTTTTTTTTTTTTGAAAAATACGGATCCGATTGTAAGGATTTCCACGAATATTTTTGAATGCAATTTCCCATTATCATCTCTATGCAATTCTTGTAATCAAACACCATTGGAGAACGAACACTGTAAAATGGTTCCATCTGCGAAGAGAATTATTATTTAGAACGAAATGTATTTCGTCATTTTTAATTTGTACAGATAATACAAATGCTAGACAGTTGTTTTGTATTACAGCGTTCTTTTTTCTCTCACTTGATTGTCATTCAATATCCTATCAAAACTACCACCTGTTTTTTAAATCATTCGGAGAAGGTAAATAGCAACGTGCTGATGATCTCCAAAAAAAACAGTAACGAGGACGAAAACATCTTAATCCCGCACTTGTCAGCAAGTTACACGTACAAAGTAACCCTAGGAATACACAAAAAATTCTGCTAGGCTGGCTACCAATATAAATGGGAAAATATATATATACAGTGTTGGTTCATTCAATTCCACTGTGACCATGATTAAGAGGCAAACTCATAGCCACCGTTGGTCTCACCATCATGTCGTTTAAAGGGTTCGGGGGTGTTGGACCGCCAGAAAGCAAAGCCTCTAGCCCGAGGTGCATGCCATACTCATCACTTAGGTGTCCATTCGCTTATGGAATTATGGACATGTAATGCGAAAAAAGATTCACAAGAATGTTTACCTTTTAAAATAAGAATTCTTGTTAAGATTTATAATTTTTATACATTTTGTGGTTACATTAAAATTCATTTTATAAATTATTTTAAATTGTCTAAATCAATAAAAAAAATACTTGATTAATGATCTTAAATGAAAAATACATAAGGCAAAAGATCATAGAATACTTCCAAACATATTCTTGCATTTTAATTTTCTTTTCTTTGTTTCTGCGTGCCACCATAACGTGCCATCCAATCAGCGTAATAATGGGAAAGATCTTTCTGACGAGAACGACAGTGTTACAGAATCGTTTGTTACAGAAAGTAGCAATTGCTGGCAGGGAATATCGCCCTTTTCTTTTCTCCCTACGCTTTTCCTCTCACAGTCAGTGACACACACTGTTTAATCCCTGCCCCACTTCTTTGTCTGATTGATTTTTAACGAAATATAGCTTCCCAGAAAGTAATTGGAAAGCATAGGTGCTATTTCAAATGATGATGTTTCCTTAATTCTTTTTTGATTTAAAAGCCATAATTCTGACAAATACAAAATTTAAGTTCTGAGTAGACAATAAACTCTTATCCGTCTCAAATAGGATTGCTCTTTAAGAAGATGCCGATTTCGATCCAAAGAAATAAAAAGACAAGTCATAGACTTCGACTTATTAAGATCATTTTGGTAAGGGGATATAGATATTTTAATTTGTGTTCAAATTTAGTTTAATTAAGAAGCTTGGGACACTAACAACTCTAAGGTTTTAATATTTAAAAACTACTTATCTAAGAAGGTAAACTTGTTAGATGACAGTCAAATTAAAGCTAATTTTATATAGAAAGAAATGACTTATTTAATTATTTACTTTTGTACTATGAAAGTACGTGGACAATTATGATGCACAATTATGAGCGTGGAAGTTGTAGAAACACTGCTATATATACACCCTTGAATTTATCATGTACTGTGAAGAACCATCTAAGTACTATGTTAAAAATTTGAGCTTTGTCAAATGACACTTTATGTGGACTGTAGCATACAATTTTTTTTTTAATAGTAATCTGGCTCATAAGGTTCAATACAGTGAAAGTCTAAGATTACCTTCTCTCCTGGTCACTTATTCAAAACAATACTAAACTAGCTCTCACTTACTACAACTCTCTGGTTGTAGTGTATGTTAATTCTCTTTCTTTTTCCATTCTTATTAGTACTAACTTAAGTATGAGAGTTAGACTAAAGAACTTCTCGCCATCTATTCCTCATAAGTACCTGAGGATACCTAAATTTTGGAAATTAGACCCAAAAACCGAGGAATCTGAACCCAATCCACCCCGAATAAAGCTTGTACCGTATATGATTATTACTGCTCTGAATTTGTTATCTGATAAAGTGTCGGAAATATATGGTTCTGATTTTCGAGCTTCAAGTTGTAGCAAATGATCGTTAATGATTCTTGTCCTTGTCGGTTTCGTCCTTTACAAAGTTTGGCCATGGTTATATTGCGACACGTATAGCAGAGTTGTCATAAATATTTTGTTTGATATGTAAATGAAGAAAATGATGATGATTGGCTGTTTTATCACTAAATTTTTCGTTATCACTAGTTAACACAAAACTCTTTCAATTTCTTTCCTTAAAGTAGGTTAATGAAGATTTCATGCATGCATGCATGCATGCAGGGCCCATTATGTGGGACTTTGTATTTTTATTTTAATAATCAATACATGACGAAAAAATATCAGCAACTATGAATTACTAGTATTGATTAGCGGAGAGACCCAGGAAGTGAGAACAACCGATATTGTGACTTTATAGCCATGTTTATTTTTTTAACTACAAAAGAAGAATTATTTTCTCCAGACAATTTTTTTTATAAGAAGTACGATTTTTTCCCCTTGTATCAAAAGGCCTCTTAGACGTTCCAAAAGCTAAACCAAATAGGCACTATACTTGCGGTTCTAGAGGTGCAGTTTTCTAGAGGAATATATTTCTCCATTGGGTGTCTATTTCTCTTTGTATCCTGTTTCCTATTTGTTACTTGTGACTTTGATATCTTTAATAGAAATGATATATGTACATTATTTACTTATTAGCGCCTTTTATAGATATCACATGAATGAAGTAAAAAATAAATTAAATACAAAATTTGAAAAATAAAATTTCTAAATGCTTTTTAATATGTGTATGCTTCAAGGTATCCCATTGTTTTTAATTGATGTCTACAAAGAATATTGAAACAACAGCCCTCAAGTAGACCGCAACACTCTTGGCAAAAATGATTAATGTTGAAAATGTCCAGGACGTTTAGCTATTTCTTCATTATTTAATTTACACATAATTAGGATGTTTATTATATCATGGGTAAAGATAGAATTCTCCACTGAAAACTGAAAGAAACCATAGAAAAGAGAGCTGTGGAATAGTCCATACATGTCATATTCCCACAGAACAAACGCAGATACAATATACAAGGAATGTCTTATCGCGTATTAGCTCAGGAATTATAGGATACCTTTTATGGAAAATACACATAAAAAGGAAGGGGGAAATAACAAATAATATTTTGAAAAATACTGAAAATAGCCTCTCATGTTACAACAGATAGAGTAGATATTTAATATTGTCCACTCTTTCGGCCTTTCTGTGGATAGGTGTGTGCAAGTGGGAATTAGGGACAGAACCATATGCTCTTCCATTTCGAATTTTTCTTGACGATTGGTCTCCCTTTTTATGACAATTGTTTATTAGGGAATGCAAAGCAGTGGAATTCTGTGGCAAAGGCTTTCATGCTCTTCATTGCGTGTCCTTTTCCTATTGGCCTGCGTGCTTCATTGGTCTTGTCACACACTAAGAAACTTTAAATTATTTTTAAAATAGTTTACCTAAAAATTTTTAATTTGATTTAATAATTTATATAATAATCCAGTTCGTATATTATACATTTATTAAATTAAGTATAACATAATCGAAGTAAATAGGAATTTATCACAACTCATAAGCGTCATTTTATTTATTAATAATATTAAGGATTCATTTGCTTAAGATTTTCCAAGAAAAAATTAATAATTAAAAGAAATACAGAAATTATAAGATAATTAAATCAAAGTTTTGAAAAAAAATTAAAATTAAAAAATATTTCATTGTTATTATTTAAATTGAAAGATATAATTTATTTTCCAAGGCAGCACAAATCCATCCCGTATAGAAACATTAAATTTTTACAATGAATATATGCAACTTTTGTTTAGGGTTATTAATTATGACAATTGTGTGTGTGTGTGTGTGTGTGTGTGTGTGTGTGTGTGTGTTTTTGTTCTAAGGATTCTACTGACTTGTTAGAGGGATGGTAAAAATGATAGATATGTTGGGATTGAACTTCTAACCCAACATTACAACCCCTCAACATAAGGATTAAGAAAGATATTAGTTGAGCTACAGTTAGTTGGCTATGACAATTGTTTATTACTTGTTTATTCATTATTACAATTGTTTATTAATTGTGAAATTCCTAAGAATAAAATTCTCATTCTTCTTCTTTTAATATTTGAGGGTATAATATTAAGAATTAATTTTGATACATTAATTGTGTATAAAAAATTTTATACTATCATTTAATTAAATCTTTCCATATGCATCACTTTTGAAATAGTAAATATAAGAGTCAAACGTATTTATTGATATAATAATATATAATTGAATTAAAATTTTATATTATCAGTGCATTAAAATTAAACTCATAATATTATATCCTTAGCATAATGTCATTGTCAAGGATCCCCAATCTAAAACTTCTAAGTTTAACCCAAACAGTGCCCCCTCACGTAATCTTCCATTAATGTCTTTTTTGGGCGGTGCATGATAAAATAATTCTTCAGTCGTTTTATAATGCGAAAGCAACTAAGAATTAACAGGCGAGTGCTGATTATCTAATTAATATATACATACATATATGCGAACAAATACAATTGATCATATATAATACCAACGGCCACACCATGGCATCATGCGTTCCTAAATGACTAGTTAATCTAAATTATAGGCCAACACTGTGCTATTTCCAACCTTTATAGGTTAAAATAATTGGTACTGAAAAGTTTCCAATGGTCAACTAAGCTTTTATTTCCAGCTTAGATCCACAAATGATGCATGCTAATCCAATACCTGTGACTTCGTGATGCTAAAGAACATTGCTCTTATTGTTGACGGAATCGATAAAATAAAATAATCCCACCCATTATCACCAATGATGTCAATAACTAAACATGTAGCTACTAAAAAATACTGATTGATTAATCAGATCAAATTTTTAGTGCCACAAACTTTCATATGCTCGTGAATACAATAGAGCGTACTAACTAGTTACGCCTGTGCAATAATGATAGCTAAGTTGCTATCCAATTCATTTCTTTAATTATACACCGAGAATAATTTTAAAAGTAAAATGCAATATACTAACGGGAATACTAAACTGAATCTGTATCTACTATGTATCTGTAGGTGTATTCACTAAGGTAATCAATCAAACAGTATGTGTCCTATATCACTGTAACAATGGTCCACAACAGAACAAGGAAATCGATACAGCAAAATCAATGAACAGCGGTTATGATCATAGGTCACCAAATCACAGTTCCCATGAGTAGCTTATTCGTTTGTAACTAACTTCCTATTTTTTTCCTTTTCCATCTCAGCTCCCTTATTGGCCTTTCCCACGTGTATCTCATCACCACCCTTAGTCGTTTGCCTTTCCTTACATATAACATAAAATTGGGATTCCCAGAATGTAAAATTTAATAAACTGACAAGTCAACTCCAACTCGATCCATTGCATACAATATAAAATAATACCTAGGCTTCCATTACTTTTGTATTTTAGATTTTCAATTCGCAGCAAGCATTCTTGCTACATTTCTTTCTATTTGATCAGTCTCTTCAATCTGATTACTATGTTTTGATCTATTTATATAAGTCAGTCAATCGATCGATGATCCAGTTGTCTTATTCGATCGTTTAAATAATATGGAACTTCAACCTTTGTTCTTTATGAGTATTAGGTAGGATATATTACATAACAGATTGATTTTTGTTTATTAGGAAGAATCAAAGACTCTAAAATCACTTAGAATTAGAAGAACTTCGCGTCAGAACTTTCTGGGTTTGGCTTGCTAATTATTAAGTGGTGGATTTTCTTATTTTATAAAAATGGATTGAATTAACAGTCTAATTATTTCTTAAAAACTCATGTAAATATTATGTGATTTATTATGAATTTAGAAGCTACTATTGTTATTAGGTTCAGGCTTAATAGCAATTATTGTGTAGAGGTCCAGAATAATTTAGATCTATAATAGATAAAATTAGATTATTATATATTTATATGGTAGAATCTCCATTTCATTTTAGGCATTCAATTCCATTGAAGTGGCCTCTATAAGAAGGAGGAGTGAGATTTCTTATACCCAACATGTATGCATGTGTGTATATGTTTCCCATTATAACAGAATTTGTAAATATTGTTCCTCAACCTCGACAACATAAATGAGAGGGGCACAATATTATTAATCTACATGCTTTTTAATTGGTATTTTAAATTTTTAGTATAGATCTGGTGAATTCTTGCGACGAGAAACTCCTAATGCAAGTTTTATAAGTGAGTGATATAGCAAAATGTAATATTTATAGTTCATAATAAATAAAATAAATTTATACATTATCAGATTGTACATATATACTGAACCGACAGATAACAAACGTGAAATTGTTGTTTGTTAACTGTTTTCTCATCTCTTGGCGAATTACCTACCTATATCTCTTTAATATTTCACTATATTCCTTTCTCCAATTTCTTACTTAATCCCATCCCAAACCTTCGTCATAATAATAATAAACAAAGTGGCAAATTTACTTGCTGCATGCATGCATGTGTGTGCCGAATGTTTTAAATGTATATGCTAACAGGACATATTTTTCCTTTTCAGTTTTGTTTTTGACTCTATTTTTGGAAAACAATACTCAATCTGCAAAGTTGAATTACGAAGGCTTAAGTTACTTCCGACAAAAATCCCAGACAACCCAACGAAGCACTAATATAAACAAACGACTGAGAATTCAAGTTGCAGTCCTTTTTTTATACGATATTCCAAACACCATTCAAAATTCTCCCAGGAAGTGTCACATCACTATTTTCTTCATTTAAACGCTCGTATATCCAATTCATTAACTCTTTATTTATCCTTACGGAAAAAGTTTGGAAATGAATCTTTTGCTGCCATCATCACCACCGCTATTTTACCCTAATTTATGATTTAAATAACGTAAAGCTTGTGAATCTTCATTCGCAAATCTCACCCTTTGCTTAGCACAGGATTCTCAAGAGCTTTTGAAATTATATGCCAGACGCAACTTTCTTCCACTAAACATCATGTGCGTTCAATAAAAAAAGATGGTGTAATTTATTTAAAGAAAGATAGAGAGAGAGATGTGTAACTTTCATGATCTTCGAGAGGTGCAGTCTGGATTCTAGTTCAGTGGACAGTGCCAGTTGGTTTTTTTTTTTTTAATAAAATTTTGAGAAATATTGCTCTTATAATTCTGGATAATAAAGCATTTATAATTACTTCCCTTTCAACAAATACGTTTTTCGCGATTTAAACTTGTATCCTCGTCTTTGAAGGGGACCAAGCTACTCATCACTAGTCCAACAACTTGTTGGTGCTACTTGGTAGCTAGTTAATTATCACATATATATTTCATATTTTTATATGAGTTTAATTTTTATATACTAATAATATTATAAAATAATTTCACATTATTAATCAATGAAATGCAAAAAAGTGTCAAATTATGGTAGAAAACTATCCACTATTAACTACTTACATAATTTGGTATTTTCTTGTATTTCTATTAGTTGATAATATAAAATTATATTACACTATCAATATATAAAAATTAATCACTTTTTATATAAACCTTTTCTAGTATGTGGTGAAAACTAGATTAATATTACTTAATTAGATAGAATTATATTTCTAAATATCATTGATAAAATTTGCCAATATTTAAGAAAAATAATCCAAAAAGTTAAAAGAGTGAAGACCACTCGTGTATCTAAGGATTACAAATAACATTATATCATTATGATGAAAGTTCAGGCAACAAAATTTTAGTTGTAGGTATGGAAGTAAAAATGAAAGGAAGTATTTTATGGATTAATTTTATA
This sequence comes from Pterocarpus macrocarpus, assembly GCA_031439585.1. Lineage (NCBI taxonomy): Eukaryota > Viridiplantae > Streptophyta > Magnoliopsida > Fabales > Fabaceae > Pterocarpus > Pterocarpus macrocarpus. The sequence goes on from CM062517.1 coordinate 7,242,517, forward strand.
TATAAAATTACACATAAAATAAATCTATGAAGATTTTCTTTTAATTTTTACCTCTATACCAAAAACACTTATAAAGTATTTTTAAACTTGAAAAAAAAAGTGATATGCCTGTGTTATTTTTGGTTACTTGATGTAAGATGTTGTATGCTAAATTAGATAAACTTATTGTTGATCATGGCTTGCATCATGCCTTGGTAAGGTCCAAGTGGGGTTGGAGTCAAATTGAAGCATGACACTTGGTAATGGCTAAATGAGTTTAAATAATAAGAATTGCACCCTAATTAATAATTATAATAACTTTCGGTCTAATAGACACTTGATCTTGTAATTGGTATTAGAGCCAACATTTTACCTTGGCAATTGCCAAGTGGAGGCAGAGTCAAATTGGCTTGGGGCCTGATTTCTAGAAGGCATGGATTGCAGAAAGCAGGTGCTAGGGGGGATTAATGGCCCTGGGTGCTTGCCTTGGCAATACCCAAGTGAAGTCGAAGTTAAATCGGATTAAATCAGATCATGACACTTGGTAATAGACCATGCCATCATTTATGAATATTAACTTCTTACAACTTTGTAATAGAAAAATTCAAACTTGAAATAATAATGAGAGAATAAATTTTTCTCGCCGTTTGAACCAACGAACTGCACCATTAGTAGATCGTGCCCAAATTCTTTACATGACTGCCTCTTAGTTCAATTTTATTTTATTTTATTTTTTGGTCAAAATCTAATATATAAAAGTTTCTACTTTCTACATTGGTTTATTGAAAAAAGCTTAGGTAAATAAGAATCATTATGTATATAATTCCAATTATATATGTGGCAGCGTCAAAAAAATGTTAGATGGCAGGCTTGCCAACTGTTTCATTTTCAGAGTTCTTTATCCTATTCACACCCCATATGCATGATCGGAATGTGATTCTTTCTTTCTTTTGTTGTTTGAAATGAAAAATTATCAGAATTTGAAAGGGCTTGCAGGTTGTGCGAAGCTTAAACTCCACCGAATATGCCTGATTGTCCGAATATGGTACCCAACTATATCTCGCTATCTATCAGTTTTATGATCATCCTTCCTTCCGGGGGAGTGAATAAGGGGATTAGAGTTAATTCATATGCGGCAATTCCTAAAAATTACATCCATTAATCTATATTGCGAAATTAATCTATATTACATCCATTAATCTATATATAAGTAACTTGAGCTAAATTACATAAGAAGTCACTTCTTATAAATATATAAAAGGTTAAAATTTGCCAAATGCCAATATGAGCTAGAAGCTCAGTTGGTTGGGCTTTTAACCAAAAGAGATTGTTCAATCCTATTTCTTACAAATATATAAAATTATGAGTTCAAATTTGACGCAACGTGATTGTAATTTTTTTTTACATTATTAAATTTCTTTAATAAATTAGCAATACATGGCCGAACTATAAAGAGATTTTACATTGATATTTTATCAAAATCAAATCATAAATTCATGTAGCTTTGACTCTAGGGTTTTAACTTCAAAAAATTAGTTTACAAAAATAATACTGAGTTTATAATCAAATAGCTACTATCTAAATTGTTATGGCAATTATTCTTTATAGCTAAAGAATTATAAGAATTATTTATTTGTATATTATATTTATGATTTAAGTATTAAAAATTTATATAAAAGAGTTAAAGTATAAAATAAGTGGTATACAATTTTAGCTAATATACGATGAAAATATCTTTGAGTGCCGGTTGGTTTAATAGGTTTAATAAATGTAGCATCTGCCAAGTCAACTCGCCCATTTGGTTAAAATTGAATAGAAACTTGGTGAATCAATAAATAACGTTTTATGTTGTAGATAAGCTTGAGTTTGTGGGTTTTGAGTGGCATTGCTTTATAGTTCAAGGCAGACAAGGCGCATCTGGTTTCCCTTTTTGCGTTCCACGGTTTGTGGCAAGATATAGTTGGTCCTCAATATTCATGTATTGGTAACCCTTTTTATGTTATTTGGCATTTTCGTACCGTATTATTCTATTTTTTGTTTTAAAGATATCTTTATATTTTTTAAATATGAGGTTAATTCATTTAAATACGATATCATATGATTACACCCTCCTTAGAAATCGTGTTTTCAAAATTATAATTTTATTTTCTTTTAAAGATATAAATTAAGATTTAATTTTGATAAATAATAAGTTTTTATATTGTATTATAATTATATTATTGATATATTGATATGTTATTAAAAATATTAAATTTTTATAATAATATCTCAAAATTTATATATATTATAGTATATGATTGACAGTGAAAGACCTTAACCTAACAATAATATTGTTCATAACTAAACTAAAGGTTGGGAGAAAAGTGTACCTGTTGATCCTAAATAAGTGACATGAGTTTACTTCTTCGCCATGCATTCACCAAGTAGGGATTATGTACCTGTAATGACTCCAATACTCAAGCCAAACGTGGAATAAAAGGTACTAAGCTGCATTGGATTGGAAGGACTTACCTGAACCATGAGGTCAACCCTTATTTTATAGAGGGCTTCAGTCCCTTGGGTTAGCTCCTCCTTGCATGGGATTTTATTTTGCATGTTAGTTTCCTCTTTTCTTGAAGGTCCTAGGCATTTGGATAAGGGTCAGTTGGAGCCAAATCTCGTTCTCTTCTCCCCTAGCATTTGAATAGGACCTCTTCTATATGATCCTTCCGAGTTGGGTTGGCTTATGCTAACGTATTCGCCGCCCTATAAACGTATAAATCACATGGCTTTACATACGGAAAATGTTTTTTCAATTAAAGATGTACAGACCGACTGATCATGACAAGTCAAAAGGGTGTTACGGACATTCTTTTATTAAATAACCAAATGATGCATTTAAAAGCTACTAAATGCTAATTATCTATTAATATGACTGATGAATTTCTCAATTAAGTCGTCTAATGACTTCACTTTTATAAAATACTCTTATCTAGATAAGGCTAAGTGTGTTCTAGTTTAATCTTAGCACTTGTAATACTTAAGATCTTTAGTCTATTATTTGTTTGACCAGTCATTTATTAGCTGTTTGGACCTTATAGACTTGGTAAGAAGTAGAAGACACTATCTTAATATGAATGTAGTGAGTATTGAAATATGCATATATCAAAATAAGATAAATATATTATATAGTTATGCAATATAACATTAAATTTAATGTTTCCATTTATTGTCCAAATAAAAGCACTCTCTCTTCGTAAGCAGCGAGTCTGGCGCACAAATGCAAAATACTGTGGCAAAACAGGAGCATAAGTGACAAATGAGGTAAGTCTTGTGTCCAAAAAGGGGTCATAAAAAGCTAGACATGACGCGCGTTCATTTGTTTCCACATATATTATTCCTTGTGAATAAACTATACTAGTTTGAAATTAATATAGATATAAGTGTCGGATTCTCCACGAGGCAATGAGATTGTGGGTTTCTAGCCGCCCAATCATATTGACCTGGCCTCTCCCAAAGTTGATTCCTTTGCTTCCCTCTTAAGCTATTTTCACCCAATAAATGTATTATATACATATATATACACGGTAGCCATGCTTTTTCTCCGTTGAGTATGGTTGTGGTGCCAGTGACCTTACTATTCTTTCATGGTTTCATTGGTGTTGTATATTCAATGACTGTTTATGCGTTTTTCAACTATGCTTTGGTGGGGGACGGGTATTGGAGAGAATGGCGGGTTGTTCTTACCTTTATTTGGTAGACAAGCCTTTCCTTCCTATTACTAATTCAAAAGGAACTTTGCGACACCAAAATACTAAAATATTTGATCATTAGCTATGCTTTATTGATGATTACCTTGTCAAAGCAGGTAGTGAATAACTTAATGAAAGTGACATTGCATGTTAATTGCATATCACATAAGATGAGACAAGCATGGACAATAGCTAGTAATACACGTCTAGCGTGTTAAACTAAATGGCAATACTAAATTTTTTTTTTTTAAATGGTGTGCTAATTCCGAGTTTAATTTCACTTCACATATCAAGTTTCAGATCAAGTAACTTATTCCATAGACAAAGTTTGGCACACAGATCATGATTATATGGATATTATATATTCAACTATAATTTAAGGTAAATTTAAGATTGCAATGATTTAGAATGTACTTCAACAATAATTGACATATACAGTCTTATACAGGGATAGCCGTGCCTGCTGCTGTCTATAGAGGCCATATGTATTGAGTTTTGGAGGAAACTATTTACTAATCTTTCAAACTCTCAAAAAATGCCCTAAAAACGCATTACGTTTGTTGACTTAGAATTCAATATAATCAAATTGAAGTGCATAACTGTTGTTTTACTGCTCAACAAATTTTGTTTAGCTCTACCCCCGGTAGTAGGATAGTATTTTCTTCAAAGTCACAAGTTTCTAATATTAGAACAATGCTACCTTAGAGAGAAATTGCTGTCGACAATCACGGGTATGCTTAGACTAATTGTGATATTTGGTCAAAATAATGTTGAAGTTTAATGTATATGTTGATGATAGCTGTAAGTCTTCACACAACCAAATATTGCAAAGCTTCTTTACACTTCATGTCACGATGAGAAGAAATTCAAGCATGAAAATTCAGTCTTACATACTGATCAAATGTATGTAACACTACATAGTTAGAATTATTTGTTAGAGTTATTATGAGTGTTTGTCAAGTCAAGATTTAAGAAAAGGAGTTAGATAAGTTAAAGAGTGAAAATTTCTCATCTATCAAATTCAAAAAATTAAAAATAATGTCACATCATTCTTATGAAAATTTTTACAAAAAGATTTTAACCGTTTAGTATTTTAGTCACATTAAAAAAAACGGTCAGTATTTTAGATTTACTATATTCTCATCATCCCCTTTTCATTTGCCCTTTTCGTTCAATATTTTAGTTCACGTCACACACAATTGAATGGTGTAATAGTCAACAATTAGTCTGTAGCTAAGGTGAAATTTTGAATAAGAAACTCATGTGAACCAACATAAGCCCTCATCCCCAATATCCAAGCCCTGCCTTTGTTAAGTGATATTTGAATATCACATTTTAACATTCAATATAATATTTTTTTTATAGGTCAATATAATATTTTTTTTCTTTACATAAATATATACAAAACATTTTTGTCTTAATATAAGATATATTTCGATATTCCTCCACATATATTAATATATGATATGTATAATATAGGTTAAAAAGCATTTTTCATTATTATTTCAGATAAATTCTTAAATATTCTAAGAGCAAGATAAAAATCTTACTTTATATCATTTATTATTTAACATATCAACTGTTACATTAAAAATATAAGTCCCACAAAAACTAATGTGTTAAACCATAAATAGTGGGCAAAAACTTTTTTTGCTGTCAGAATTTCTAAGAATTTCTCATTATTTCATGGCAAATTCTTATGTTTCGAATAAAAAAATGGAAACCACAAAAGGGCCTTTTCCATGGTAGCGTAGGAGATGCGGCTCAAGAACTTTTTGGCCCCCTACAAATACCCCCCCATTCCCCTTCTTGCAGTACCATCAACCACAGCCATTCCTCCAACATCATCATCTGAATCGAGCATCAACACCATTCTCACCCCTCTCTTATTCCTTTGCAACTCGCACACCCAGTTGTCTCTCTTAATTACACTTTTGTTGGAAGCTCTTGCGTTGCCTCAGGTAGTTAATTTTATTTATACATTTCCTATAGCTAGCTTTGTGTGCATTTTTCTTAATATCCACATGCATGTAATAACCGACTATGCTTTGCAACTTGAAATTATGTTACATATGTTTCACTGGTCATGATGCTAGTGTAGCTCCTTCTCCGTGGGCACTTTTATTGTCATTTCTTTGTGTCTAAATTTTGATTACTTCTTCTATGCAGCTAAGTGTTTGTGCTTTTCTTCTGGTTATTGCCATTGGAGATGTCAGCTTATTCTTCTATGTGCAAGAAAATCCAATCCCAAGGCATTGTAACCATGTTGGGCTCTGACTGCGATAGAGGCAGAGCTTGTGCCGCCACATCTCTGCGAAGGACTCTATCCGCAGACATGTCTTCCAAGAAATGGCTCTCCCGAAACGCGTTACTATCCCCCATGATGAAGAAGATTGCTTCATCGGAGGAACTCTCACACTCGAAAAAAGCCACCACTTCTCATGACTCATCATTGTCCTCTTCCGAAGGAGAAGATGACTATGAAGAAATGAAGGAGGTAGAAGCAGAAGCTGAGAAAGAGAGACTCAAAATTTGGAGCACAATTCAACGAGACAAGGAGGAGAAGCATCATGAGAAACCAGCACAACAGTTTGATACCTGGAGTTCAATCTTGTCCCATAAGGCCAACGAAGAAACCTTCAATTTCCTTCCTCCGCCTCCTTATATTCACCCTCTTGTGAAAAGGTCAAAAAGCTCTTTGAGTGAGAAGAGTTTTGAGATATGCACAGAGAGCCTTGGATCCGAGACTGGTTCTGATCATGTGTTCTCTTCTAGCTCTAACTCTAACACTGACTCTAGCCCATCTGAGACAGAGGATTCAGAGGAAGAACAAGGGCAAGAGCAGCAGCAACATGTGACAGTTCAAATGCAAGAACATGATGTGCCAAAACACAACCATGATGGTATGAAGAAGTTCGCGCCACCACGTTGTTTCCCTCCTCCACTCCCTTCACTCCACATGCGGTCCCACCGTGATGGCAACGGAAGGTTGTTTCTAGAAGCCGCCGTGCCGGTTGCTTCGCAGAAGAACAAGTTCTGTGCTCAGCGCCAAGATGGTCGCCTTGTCCTCACCTTTGCTGCTGGTGAAGAAGAAGAAGAAGAACCCAAGGAGGATGATAGCGAAGTGGTGGCTGAAGAAGAAGAGGAGAAAGATGAAGTGGGGGAGTTGGAGGAAGAGTTTGTGGGGTTTGAGGAAGATGATGATGTTGTTGAAGAAGGAAAAGAATATGAAGATGATGAAAATTATGATGATGGAGAAGAAGATGGTGATATTTTGGAGGTTGAGGGTGGTGATCATGGGGATGATGTAGAGGGTGTGGTAGAGGAAGCACCTTTATTGTCTAGTGGGGTTACATCAAGTGTTCATAGGTTAGCATTAATGATGAATAAGCCAATTGGGGTGGTTAATAGGAGCACAAAATGGTCAGAGAAGTTCAACCAAGTGATCAATTTTGAGGATGTTAGTGTGGCACAGTCACTGCCCCCTAGGCCAAGTGTGGCTAGGTTGATTCCTTCAACAACACCAACTATGGCACCTGTTGCTGCGGCTTCTCTCAATGCTTATGAATGTTACTGGGGGACCAAGCACACAGCTAAAGTTGCACCTATTCCTAAACCACTTAGCCATCAACAAAATAAGTACTCATCTGTGAAGAACAATAGCAGCAAGCTCATTGTGTGTGAGCATGTTAATTGGAGTTCAAATGATGGACAACTATTGGTGGTTATGAGAGGGAAGAATGGTGATTACTTGGTCCACAATTCAACGAGTTGCATGGATTCTAGGAGGTCTTTTCTGTGGTGGGAGCCACAATGCATTGCTACCTAATGACCTGAGTCACAATCCTCATCAGGCCACATATTGCTAATCCAAAATCTGTGACTTATATATTATTTATTACTCTTAATCATTTTCTCTTTACCGAGCTCCACTCTTTTAGGGAGCTGTAATCAAATAAAAGAAAGAGATATATTATATGACCATATTTTGTATTAGATATTATGCCGACTCACATTGTATTTACTTTTAGATGGGATGTGGATCCAATTTAAATAAAGAGAAAATGCATTATTTGTAAAATCATATATGTTATATGAAATATTTTATTTATATATCAAAAGTTAAATATTTTATCAACATTTCATAGAAAGTTGGTCACAATTTTTAGTGATGATATATCTAAAGAGAGAAAAATAAAAATTGTGTCTGTATTTTTTTCTAAATTATTCATGAGATGTCTAATTTTTTATTTTGAAATAACATTTCTTTATATCATATTTATATTTGTCTGTCTAAGCTATTGGCAATTACACAACACAATCTATGTTCATCTTGAGCTGGTTGGCTGTCTTGTCCTGCTTTAAATTATCATGGTCTCTTTTCAACTTTCTTACTTTTGTAATTTAAGCCAATGAGGTTTCAAAATGGGTCGTATCCTGCCTAACTGACCTTACTTTTTCGGAACATATGATCCAACCCTGATATGTTTTGCCTTACGAGTTTAAGTTAAGAGAGTAACTATATATCACGTGTTCAGTTTAGAAGAGATGTTAATTAAGCATATGTATACATAAGACTGTAAGCGATATTCAATATGATCTTTATATTTTCTTTTCTTAACTTCTCCAAATATATATATATATATATATATATATATATATATATATATATATATATATATATATATACTACTACTACTGCAGTTATCACTTGTTAACCGAGCCATACATCATTTGGAATTCAAAAGAAAGATAATACAAACCTGAGCTTTGGCAAGTGCCACTACAAGATATGGCAAAGGACCATGCAACGTCATCATTGTGTCATATGGTTGAACATGGAAGATAATGATAGAGAGGACGATGACAACATCACCAACTTTTAAGGGAATTATATTTTAGCTGCCATTTTCAGCGGGTGGGAAACGAGCAAATATGAAACATTATTTTCTGATGTAAACATTAAATAACACAATTAGCAAGGAGTGTGATTTTGCTTTCAATTTATTTTTTCCTAGCGGTATTGCATGTATCACATGTCGATTACTGTCCTTTTTCTCCAATAACAAGTCGTTTTATAATTTTTTTTTTCCTTCCCTAGGATATGATTGGTTAGAGGATAAAATTAAGCATAAATTTTTTATAAATAAATTCTATGTATAATTTTACATATAAAATTCATCTATAAAAAAATTTCTTTCATTTTTACCCCAATCAAACGTACCCCTATTGCAAAAACTTTCATTACCTATTGTCTTTTTCATCCACCACCAAAAGAAAGTGTGCCCCCGATACGCTGCACCACTATTTATGTCCAAGTGGTGTAGTGGGCTGTAGCAAGTGCGCCTGTTCGGTTTCGTTGCTTTACTTTTGCTTCTGTGGGCTTCAGTTTTCATTCAATTGAATTATGGTTGATCACTAGCTAACCCTGTTTGTGGCCCAATCTATTAGTGACTTACGGTTTAAGGTTCTAATTAATTAAGGATTTACCCTTTTTAAAGTGTGCTTTTTCTTTGCAGCAACCAACTGGCTAATTACAATTTTCGCTAAAGGAGTGCTGGTTGTCAAAACTGCAGGATTTCTCCAAGTGAATGCACAAACTTGACTGCAGCTGTTTTATTTTTCTCTTTAATGAAATAAAGTATAAGAGGTTTACCTGAAAAAAAAAAATGAAGAGATATTAACAAAGTAATAAATTTGATAACGAGAGGTCTTACTTTTTAGTTCTGTAGACAAAATATAAAATTAAATATTAATATCAACTTAAAAAATCAAATATTAATCCATGAAAATAAATACTATTTTTTGATGGGCCATGAAAATAAATAATAATAATAATAATAATATTATTATTATTATCACTAAAAAGTAAATTAATAATTTAGTTGTTAAAATTATTTTGCATTTATTCTTAGGATTTAACTAATATGCACTATTAGAGGATTAATATAAATATTTTTTACAAAAATATTCAATTATATATTATTATTATATCAATAAAAATATTTGGCTTAATCACCTATTACTTGAATGGTTATACAAATGAAAGGTTTTAATTGAATAATAGTATAAAAAACTTTTAAATTATTAGTGCACCAAAATTAAATTCTTCTTATTCTAATATTCAAAAGTTTGTAAAAATTTCATCATAAAATATCAAAATCTATAGAATTTAATTTAGATGCACTGATAATGTAAAATATTTTTATGCAGTCAACTAATCATTTTTTTTATTTGTATAACTATTTAATAATAGATGTAAGACTTAATCATATTTATTGATATAATAAGATATGAATGAACAATAATATATAAAAGTTTTACAATAAAATTAAACCTGCGGAGAACAAAAGAAAGGTTTTGGAGGTTTTCTTTTTTTTGGTTTTTGGTCTTGAAAGTTCGAAGCCTTTGAAACATCACCTGTGGAGAAGGCCCAATCATGAGGCGACAAAATTAGTCCTACATTAAAAGTTTCTAGTTGGCTGAGGACTATCCTTAGTCTTTAGTGTCCAATGCGTGGGCTTGGATTGTTTGCGATTTTTGTGCCTGCGGTTTGTATTGGGCCGCCTTGAGTTTTAACTGATTGAGAAATAAAAAAGTTTCTCGAAATACCTTGAAAAGAAAAATAGAAAAACAAAAAATCCGAAACGACACCATAAAGCGTTGAAACTGTCGTAGGTGCCTAGGTGGAGCCATTTTGTTTGGTTTTTCTGGTGACGTCGTAGCTACAGCTTCTATTGTGGTTTGAGCGGATTCTGAAAGCTGGTTTTCTCGGATGAGAATCTGGAATTGAATTTGAATTGGAATTTCGAGAAATGGGAGAGACAGCTTCTGCGGGTGCGTCTAGCGTGGATGACGATTTGCTTCTCAAAAACTTCTTCGCCGAAGTCAGCGAAGTCGAGAGGGACAACGAAGTCATCAGGTCTCTCTCTCTCTCTCTTTGCGTTTGTGTGTTTCGTTATGTGATTATGTGCTTCCAATTCTGAATTGTAATTTGCTTTTGCTCTTTCCCTTCTCTCTTTTTGTGTGTGTACGTTCTTTTTTCTTTTTCTTTTTTTTTTTTGGTGCATGCTTTCTTTGTTGTTATGTGTTCGGTTAGGGAGTGCTTAGGGTTTTTTGGACGGTTATTCATCTCTGATTATTGCATCTGATAGAGAATCTTTATATTATGTTGTTGGAGTATTTGCTTTTTATATGCTTTTGATTAGGTCGCTTTTGCTTCCTCAGCTGAGATCTTTACATTATCTGGAAATTTGCGTCAGTTGAGTTGATGCTGCCTTAAGCATGGCTAGACATATGTGATTGGCATTGTGATTTTGTTTTCATTGTTGAATTTGAGTTCTCTGTAGATGCGGTTTTTAGTGGATTTTTGTTAGAATGGTTGGATCTTATTATTGGTTACAGGCTGAGCAACTGTGTGCTGGTACCTTTTAGCTTTGACTGCAAGCAGAAAGAATTATTTAAGTTTAAGATAATGATTAGCATGATATTGTGCTGGTCGTCGGCTGTAATACGATGAGTGTAGTCGTTGAGAGAAGATGTAATAAGCATGGAGGTGTGGTGTACTAGTGTTGTCTTTGAAGGAGGGAGGTGAATTCGGTAATAGATGGCTCATTAACAATGAGCATTGACCACGGGGCTGAAAGATCCTGGTGAAAAATTTAGAAGCTAGAAAAAAGGGGCAAGCTGCTGTAATGGGTGAATTTGGATTTTAAGTGAATATATATTCAATTTGGAGTTTCATACTGTGCTCAGTTGTTACAAACAAATTTCTATGTGCAAAATAAGAAATTTTGTTCTTGTTTTAGGTTATATATACTATCTGCTGATCAACATTCTTGTTGTATTTATTTTATTCACAGGATTCTCTCTTGTTTTAAGTTAAATCCATTCGATTATCTAAACCTACCATTTGATTCATCACCTGATGATGTGAAAAAGAAGTACCGCAAGGTAATTTCTTCATCCAGCTGAGGGTTATTTTAACTGTTCTGTTGGCCTGTTATAACCTACCCTTGCTAATCTTTTGTAGTTGTCATTGATGGTTCACCCTGATAAATGTAAGCATCCACAAGCAAAGGAGGCTTTTGCAGGTACATGAATGCATGCTTTATAATTCCTCTGTATTGAGGCCTCTTGTTATCTTCTTGTATGGAATTTTCTGATATTATGATGATAATCCTGCAGCTAGAGTTCTCATGAAAGTTTGTAAATGCTTTTTAAATGTTTGTTGTGCTATTTACTTGAGTGCAGCTCTGGCGAAAGCCCAACAGTTATTACTTGACGAAAATGAAAGAGATTACCTTCTGAGCCAAGTTAATTCAGCAAAAGGTTAGTATAATTTTGTCTTTTTACTTTTTATATAGTTAGTACCTTAAAATTCTTTCCACTAAGGGTCAGTGTCTTGGGCTTTGAGAGAAGTGGTGCTGAATTATTTTGAAACCTGGTTTTCTATCTTTATCACTCTCATGGCAGTTCAAAATAATTTTTTCTTCGTCTTTGGATTTTTATTTCTTTTTTCAGATTTTTAGTGCTTTTGCTGTCATTATTGACTGATTGACAACTGAGTGCTGTGACTAACTCTGCAGAGTAAAATTTTTTGGTTATACATCTGCATTCACCCAATTGGTTAAGGGTCAAGCTGGTTTTTGTTGTGTGCAGCATTCTCTTTTTGTCTTCATTGCATTTGTTTTATTTAATTGTTCATCTTTTCTTTTCTCTTTTTTGGCCTCCATCTCTATAGAAGAACTGCCTTCGTGGGATAGGTGGTGACTTATTAAAGAGAAGAACTCATTTTTTTTCCATTGATGCGGACTGCAGAAGAACTTAGAGCAAAGAGGAAGAAGCAGTTGAAGAAAGATACAGCTTCAAAAATTAAGTCTTTGGTTGAAGAGGTATGTACATTTTTTAACTAGAGTTCTTATGTAAAGTTGTGATCTTTATCTCACCAGTATGCACCTGCAACCCAGAATTTTAGAGTACTCACTTGTTATGTGAGTCAATTGTTGTTTGTGTCTGTCTTGCCCTGCCCTTGTGTTCTGAATGCGCACTGAATGGTGAGATTACCAGATTTTAATATTTTATAATTAGTATGCTCTACTAAATGGACAATATGCCCTTTGTTTTTCAAAATACCTATTATGTTTTGTATCTCTCTCGTTCATCTCAGGGAAAATATGATAAACAATATGAACAATCAGAGGAGTTCCAGCAGGAGCTTAAAATCAAGGTTCGTGAACTATTAACTGAACAAGAATGGAGGAGAAGAAAAATGCAAATGAGGGTATGCTCTAATTACTTGCATCATCCTTTAGAGACTGTTTATCTAGGAAAAGTTGGTCAGAAAGAAATTATATACATATAAGAAATTCTTGTTTCATACCTTTTAGTTTATTGAATATTATGTAGATATCAGAGGAGGAAGGCAGATTAAAAAGGGATGAAGAGGAGCAGAAAGAAATGTGGAAAAGAAAGCGTGAACATGAGGAGGAGTGGGAAGGAACAAGAGAAAAGAGGGTTAGTTTTATATAATTCCATCTGTCCTTCATTTTATACATCAAACTGCAATTTTTGTGTTTATTATCTCCCTCGAAACGGAATGTTAGTTTCATTTTTCTGTATTGTGTTCCTGAGTATGGCCAAAAGCCCAAAATGTTTTTTAGGTCTACATGTACTTCCCTGCTGTCTGTAATAAAGTTGAGTGATGGTGTGACAGCAGCATATATAAGGAGACATTAAAGTAATGAGATCAATATTATTAAGGAAAATAATGAGGGTAAGGATGCATATATCTAACCCCTCTTAGGCCCCACAATTGTGGGAGCCTTGGGCTTGGGCCACCATTTTTAAGTTCTTGTTGCATGTTAAGCCTGTCCACCTGCTCTCTTTGAAGCCATGAGTTGCATCTTGGTTGAGCATGAATCTATGAACTCCTGTTATAGCAGAGACTCTCCCTACAAGAAGGGGTACTAGAGCCTTGTTCATATCCCAAACATGTTAAAGTTTTACCTGGTTTCTATTAATTTTTGCCTTTACTAGTTGACAATCTAAGATTCTAAATGATTATTAGTGGGGTCTGGGGGACATTCTTTTATATAACTTGCCTTGCTATTTAAAAAAAAAAAAAAAAAAACCCTATGTTGGCATGCAGTATTTTATTTTATTTTTTTCCTTCAGAAAAGATCTATATCATTTAAAAAGATGGATAAATTAACTTTGAATTTATTATCAGGTATCTAGTTGGAGAGATTTTATGAAGGGTGGAAAGAAGGTGAGATACTAAGCTTGCTAGTTCTTGTATAAGCAACGATTGCGTCGACACGCACCTCAGAGCAACAGAAATGATGAAATCCTTGACTAATTTACGTTTATGTATGTCTGCAGAATAAGAAAGGAGAAATTCGCCCCCCTAAGCTTAAGACGGAAGATCCCAACAAATCCTACGTTCAGAGGCCTGTAAAAAGAGGTTAGGTTGTGTTGAAGGATTCATGCGCAGTCAACCTAACAAGGAGTCCCAGAAAACTCATTCACGCTGGCTATCCTCATACTTGTTTTGCATGTTTATCAGTGGGCTTATGAGAGGCATCTGAATGGAATGTAGATGTCTACCGAACGAAAATCCCGTTATGGGATGTTACACCTAATACTGATACGTGGGGATTTCTTATTTTTAATTGGTACGTCATTAATCATTATTAGTGATCTGCGAGAAATTAACTATTACGTGGGATACATCTGCTGGTTATAGCCGATTTAAAAATATGCGTGTATTTACTGGTCAACTTCCGCTGTGATAGGTTTTTTTTTTTTTTTTGGTTAAGCCCTCCTATTCGTCTGTTCTGGTCCTATTATTAGGAATTCAATTAATCCAATTCAACTTATAGAAATTTCAAAGAAGACTGTAGATCTCTCAAAAAGAATTTTTTCCATTCCTAAAATTTGAACTTTAGGAACCTACTTAAGAGATAGTAATATCTAGCCATTTTGTCCAACTCCACTTTGATATCTCTAGAGTGATGGATGATATGTTACTAGACATATTTCTATGGATAATTTCATTTTGATCGTGTCAATGGCAATTTCATTCAATACCCTTGCGTTCAGTAAAATAGGAAAATTTTAGCAGTGAAAGGCAATCAGTTTGGATAAAACTTTTCAACTTTTTTTTCCTTTTAATCATAGAAAGGGATGGTGTACGATGATTTGTAAAAACGAAAGCGTTGAATTATATTTCATCTTAGCCATTATATTCACCGCAATACTCAATAGCAAGAGAAGCTTGATAAAGGCAAAAGTAAACCAAAATGTAACCCAGCACCAAATTCAATCCGCTAAGCTCCTTGCAGCATAAGGCAAAATACAAAATCTATTATCAAAATTCACATATTCCTTGTCAGGGAATGTTGATTCACACAAAAATTAATTGTACAGAGCAAGGATAAAAATTACACATAGCAACACCTATAATACAAGGACCTCCAATAAAGGTTTGTGATATATATCTCACCATCACATAAAACCCTCATGTCCTCTTGATTAAAAATGAAAAACCAATAATAGACCAAGGGCGAGACGTGAAAAATATGTAAGAATTAATGACAAAAATAGCCATCATTAACAAACCATGACCTTTGACTTCGTACCTATGCTCAATTTACAACGAGTGGGTGAACCCAGAATGCAACTTCTAGCTTTTTGTCAAAGTAAACCTAGCAGTGGCTACCAACCTTGTATCTCCAACTTGTATCTTCTCTCAAGGCCAGCTGATTGAGCGGTGAGTTCCAAAACTATGAATGCCAAGCTTTCTGCGGGGATTAAGGTCGCAAGTTTCGAGACTCCCGTAAATGGCATCATGCTATGTACAGAGCACTAAAACAAGGCGATAGCACGAACCAGTAAGGCATAAATATTAGGGACATTCTTAATGATCACTATATCCAAGCAAGCGAACCTCGGTCATTTGTTACTGGGGGCCGGCCTCTAGTTGGCGTTGGTGGTCTGTTAGCATTCAACTCCTGTACAATGTACATATTAACAACATTACTTCTTTAAAATAAAAGCACCATAGTACCGGGCAATGACATTGACACTGGCTCAAAATTCATTTAGCCGTGTTCTTGTATTTTTGACAGGTGCAGTACATCACACAGCATCACTATTTAATGAAGAACATTTAACGGAGTACCTGCATCCATGTATCTTCAATATGCCGTTCCGGTGATGTGTCTGGTGAAGAAATTGCAGGTGGTAATGGATGAATTAATTTAGGAACCACAACAAGGTCCCTACCCAAAACTAATATTGCCCCAGCATTATTTGCAGTACCTAATGGAACGAGGACATGCCAAAATTTAGAAGGGAACATGATCTATGGAGGAAAGTGCAATTTAGAAGTCAGCAACATATACCGCAATAATTTGTAGCTGAGAAAAGTGTGATCAGATGTCCCTGGGCAAAACGTTCAAACCCATCCATCACACATTCATGTGCACGAACAATCAGCTGAAGATCATTGTTGTTACAAAATTCTATGACACGATCAGGCTGCAGCACCAAACACCATTTACATGAGCATAAGAGCATATGTGCATGATCATCAGGCAGCATAACTTTAAACGTTAACAAAGTACAGACACCATCCAACAAGTTTAACTATGCCAATGTTTTACAACTCATAGCAACCATCACAAAGGCAAATTTCAAACTAGTGATCAGCAAAGCAGATGGGGATAAATAAGAATGTACATAAGTTAATCATTTTTATTATCTTTCCAAATTCACATATGTACATAAAGTCTACCTTTTCAAATATAATTGACAAATAGATAAATGTTACACTCGCAGAAGTTTAAAAGCATAAACATCCTTCGGTTACTTTCAAGTTTCAACAGATGCATTTCAAGTTTCTAGAATAATGAAACAATTTTTATATGAGAATTCTAAATTTATTGAATTCTCTCACATAAACCAGTATCGATGCATTGAAATGTATTACCATACTTATCGTCTAGAGACATTAGAACTACCTATATATGTTTATGTAAATATGAAAACTGAAAAATTAATCATTTGCGAGATAATAGGTAGGGAGCACTCACCCCAAAAGTAACTAATCCAGGACCTCTAGCATTTGGCCGGAGTCCTTCCACACTGTCATTCTCTGTAGGATCAGACCTAGAGAGAAACATTTCATGCTGTTATTATCCAAAAGGAAACACAGTAAATTGTCACATAGTAGCATACAAATACACTTACCACAATAGATCCATCAGCACAATCGACCCTGCTTCCATCGGAATTGGACGTTGAATGTTCTCAATCTGCTCCACATGATTTATTGAACGACCAATACCACCATGCATGCAAATAATTTTTTTCTCAATTAGAGCTGCCAGAGGCAGCCAATTAAAGAGACGGTTCATCCGATTCCACGTCCAAATTCCATCTCTCTCACCCTGATCAGCAGCTAACATTGTTGGTTGATGTACCACATATAAATAAGAAACATTGCTTGGTTCATGAAATTCCTTACCATCCTCTCAATGCACTCAATTCGGAAGCCAAAAAGGGCATTAATATCTGCAGCTTCGTGGTTTCCACGAATTAAATGTACGTTGTTGGGATACTCAACCTGCAACATAAACATAACCATGCATGAATATGAGGCCATCAAACTTGATAAACAACACAGAAAGACAACACTAAACCATCAGGCATCAAAAGTACCTTCAAAGCAAGAAGAAGGCATATAGTTTCCAAACTGTGCTGTCCCCGATCAACATAATCTCCTAGGAATAGATAATCGATGTATCTGATAGACATTCATGCAAAATTAGCAACAGAGAAATTGCATGCCTAAATCACTAATGGTATAATAGCCCAGTAATAAGGGCTCATAGTAATATCCATGATTTACAAATAAAAATATTGATGGCAACTATGGAACTTACGCTATGTCACCAGCAGTTGATGGTGCACCATACTCATCAAAGAGGCGCATGAGATCCCCAAATTGCCCATGTAAATCACCAAATATTTTAATTGGAGCCCTAAGCTGTAAGACACTTGGTTCACTTGAAAATATCCGCTCAGCACTATCACAAAGATCAGCAATTTCATTGCAATCTAAGAAAAACTGCCGGCGAACTGGTGGTTTCCATCCACGAGGCTTTAAGAGGTGTGCTATGACCTATAAAGAAGGTGGAAACTTCATAAGAAACAAATTTGATCGTAAGACGAAGCAAACATACTTGGTGATGCAATAGAACAGGTATGCCAAAAAAGCCACCATGGGAATGTAAACATAAACCACAATTCAACACAAGACACTTGCACCAAGAGAAATTGTGATGCAAGATGGAGTAGGCTATGGCAATAAAAGGAAGGTCAGTAAACATGACCTATCAGATGTTCTGGACCTGATTAATTGGTCCATTGTTCATGGTTCCAACATTTGACAGCTAAATCCACAGCATTTCATATCCATGTTACTTAAAACCATCAGATATTGTGCATGAGATCCACTAACTTTGCTGAATTTTTAAATAAAATACAAATTACTTTTCTAATATTTACTATATGAATTATTATTATTCTTGCATGGTTAATAACTAGTTGTAGAGATGAACCTGTACCTTTTTTGGCACACTATTGATAGACATCTGCCTGTCTAATAATTTTCTAGCAGCAGTTGCATTTTCTGGAGTCCCATAACTGACTCGCCTGCCCTCATTTTCAAACTGATCAATTGAAAGCTGTCTAACCATGCCACCTAATGCTCCACCGGTCTCTGCAGCAACAACAACCTGGAGAAAATTCAACCTAGAATCAGAAACTCTGCTAAAATATTTCATAAGAACTTACAGAGAGTATAATTTTTTCTTGGTTATCAAAAATGTATTACTCACAGCCCTGTGATGCAGCCGGACACCACCAGGGGTGATGTTATTTGACCCTCCAGAATCAGGCTTAACCAAGGAAGATATTTGTTTCCCACTTGAGGTAGCATCAGCCCCACCGTCTCTGTCAGGCAATTCAACCTCACCATTCTCTTGTCGTGCCTTGGCAGCAGCCAGTGCAGCACTGATCGCTTCAGCTTCTGCAGCTGATGCCTCAACCAGGTACTCAACTCCTTTGCTTGTTCGCCTATTTGAAGTTCTTCAGATGAATGAGGCCAAAGATGTAACATTAAATACTTTGCCCAAGGAGAATGAAAACAACTATCTTACCGAGATCCCTGAAGCATGGCATTTTCAGTGCTGATATCAGTATACATGTCACCATTCATTGGGGGAGCGACTGGATTTCCCAAAACAACTGAACCATCAGCAGCAGCTTCAGGCATTGTTTCCCTTATCCTATCATCAAATCCATATCTTCCAGGTAAGCGTCCTGCTTGTACATTAGATGCAGCTGCTGCTGCAGCAGCATGTGAAGCAGCAGTAGTTGTTTCGGCAGCAGCAAGATCTACAGCAACAAGTAGGTCATCTAGCAAGACTCCTGCAGCACAAACACAGAACGTTATGGTCAGTCGACTCGACCTCTTTAAGTGATGAATTGGTTAGATCACCACAGGATTAAATCCCAAAGTGAATAATTATGAAAAATAAAACCTACAAAATATTCCAGATGAGACCAGACATCTCAGCTTGCAAGATGAACAGGGACTGACAGGCAATTATCATGAACAATAGCAATTGCAAAAAGGTGATCTTGGTCGAGAGGAAAAATGGACTTTGGTTATTCTTAAAGAAGATGGAAAGAAGAAATCTTGGTCAAATTATATTGTAAATTGTAACATTAAATAATTAACAGAATACTTTTCATCTGACAAGAAAGCATTGAGCAACTTAATTCATTGGAATCCCATTTGATTGTTCACTCTGATTTCATAGCAGGCTAGCAGCCAATACTGACCTACAGCTACTCAAATAGTATACCACAAGTTTCTCTTCACAGTCTAACTGTGCTCTTCTCAATTCTATTCATCCTAAAAACATCTTGTTAAACATGCATCTCCACTCAACAGCAACAGAGCCCAAGGCTATCATACTAATTGAGTCATTCTATAACCAGTTTCTATCTCCCAAAACTTCTAGCACTACTTAACAACTTTTGTATAGATGATATGCATCAATATGATCTACCATTTGCACAAGTCTAAATAATTAAATGCAGAAATCACAGCCAAGATTCAACTGTTTCAATGCTTCAAGTTGACACAAAATATTTTTTGAAAAGAAAATCAGCCAAGATTATTAAGTGAATAGAACATGTAACCAAAAAGACTACGGAAAATAATTTCTATTTTCAAGCTGCAAACTAATAACCTGAAAGCTATATTTATGAATCCATAGAAAGTTATATTTAGACTTACCCCCACGTAAACCACCATAAATAAAAATTAGGTCACCAACAGCAGCAGCTGCATGCCTACAACGCCGAGTCAACTCAACTGCAGCATCTCCTCCAGCTGCATCAGCACTGTATCTACCAGTTCTTGGACTGGTGACAACAGATTTTGTATCGCACCAAACTCCAGCAGCAGTGTCCAATACTGCAAATAAATAAAATACAGGAAAATGACTACTGTCAAAAATAACTACACTTACAGCAACAGCTAAGCACCAACAAAGAATTGAAAAACAAAACAATATTTACCAAAAAAAAAAAAAGGTATTCTCTCCTTTATTTCACCAAAAAAAAAAAGGAATAAAGAATGGGGAATAAAATGTATAAACAAGCGGCGGCAAAAAATAGAGAGCTATGGCATAAAGATCAATAGCTCAGTTGTATTACATGCAATCCAGATCGTTTGGGGGGGGGGGGGGGAATAAAACCATAGATCTAGTCAGCAAAAACATGAAGCCTAATCAAGTACCAGCTACACTTGATGAGTCTTCTACCATTCGTCCTCCACCAAGAGCCCCACCAGACACATGGAGCCTTGCATTAACAAATACCTAAAATCATTAAATTAAGCAAATCATGATCCTTGAACATATAACCAGCTAGAAAAAAGTGAGAATAAAATAAAAGAAATTCAATGAAA
The DNA here is from genome assembly GCA_031439585.1 of Pterocarpus macrocarpus. Lineage (NCBI taxonomy): Eukaryota > Viridiplantae > Streptophyta > Magnoliopsida > Fabales > Fabaceae > Pterocarpus > Pterocarpus macrocarpus. The sequence goes on from CM062517.1 coordinate 7,263,277, forward strand.
CCAACCGCTGCATGCTGATATCTTGGAGATGGTGAGACACCCGGGGCAATTGCCCATTCCCAACGCCCATCTCTATGCTTAGCAAGTCCATATGCACTTGCCAATGGCTGCAACATAAGTTGTAAAAAGATAATTTCGCCAAAAAGCTTAGGAGGAAACATTTCACAAGAGTCACATGAAAATGTATAAATAAATAAATAAACAGGAATCATTTTAGTGTTGTTTTCATATTTATATAATATATTCTCTTGTACACATATCCTAATACTTAGAAATTTTGTCATACCACATATCCACACACATGGTGGTATAGGAACTCATACCCGTATCCCTGCAACCTAAGACAAGACTATCCTCAAGTTTAAAGCTCCACCTAAGGTGAAGTCCTTTCTTTGGACAGCAGTTCTTAGCAGGATTAACACTAGTGAATTGCTGCAGATAGACACTGCTCACATGACAAATGTCATTTGCAAGTTGAGCTCAGAAACAGCAGAACACTTCTGCATTGTCAGGCTCAACCGCTCAAGCTACATTTCTCTGGAGTAAACTTTTGGGATATATTATAAGCATTGCGTGCACCTCTCTTACATAGAGCAGATCTGTCAAGTTTGTTTTAAGGTTTTGGCCAAAAAACAAGGAGGATGAAATTCCATGGTAGTGTGCAATGGTTGCCATTTTCTGGTGCATTTTGTTGAAGTGGAGCGCACACATCTTTAAGTAGCAAAGGGGTTGGGTTTCCGTATTGCACTCTTTGTTTCCTGGAATATTCTATTTTGTCTTAGTTTTTTTGGCTCTTGAGGATACCTCATCCTCACCTCTGGTGTACTTAATTCTCTCCTTTTCAATAATACTTCTTTTATAAAAATAATCCAGCAAAGAAAATTAACTCTGCATGGACCACTAAATGGGCAAGCCACATAGACAAAAAGACGAAGAGAAAGGGGTATCAATACCAAACTCAGGTAATTGGATCAGGCATAAATTAAAATCTTACAAGGTAAAGCAAATCAACAAAATAAATAGATAACTCACAACACTATTGGCATCCCTCCCTCCACAAAGCAGAAGCAGCCCATCAGAGCGTGCACTTGCAGTTGCATACCTACTCACAAATAAATGGTAAAATTACAACTCAACTGGACATTGATAAGTTGCACTAAATGATAGCCAAATTCATAAATAGAAAGAAAGGTAGGTCTAAAAAGTTATTTGTTTACATCTTCAAAGGTCAAAAACTACCATTGTGCTAACAAAAAACATGGCAATAATGAGATAACTTTATTACAGAAAAAATGAGATTAATTCTAATAAAAAACAACAAATAAAGTTAAGCTTCAATTAATATGATCTCCAGAGTGTAACACTCTATAGTTTTTCACACATAAAAGAAACAAGAAATTGAAGGCGATCCTACTATATAATAATCATAATGTTCACAAAATGAAGAAAAGACAAAGCAATCATAAACCAATATACCTCTCTAAATTACAAAGCAATAGTAAAGCAATGGATATTATTGCTACAAATGGAAAAGCTAATCAAAATTTCAGACAATTTGATCTTCATTGACTTTCTAGAAATATGGTCAAAAAATATTTAAAAAGAATAAAAAATGCAGGGGAAGAAAGAACAAGAAAAACAATCCAAGACCTTTTCCATAGACATGAAAACAATTTAAAAAATGGGAATAATATGAAGCGAAGTTAAACTAAATTAACTCCATATCCATTTAACCAATTAACATTTCTGCATAAAGTCAAACTGAAATGAAGTGTCTAATCTAACCACTCAATAGTTTGGTTAATGCAATAATTTCAGTGACATTCTTCAGAACCTAATTTAAGACATAAAAGGCAGAATTTAAAACACTATCATGTGTTCGTAAGAATTCAAAATCAATATGTACATAGTGATGTCAAAATATCAATCTAAAAGGCAGAATTCATGGAGACAGAAGTATACATGCATGGAGGTGGACCCTCTCCTTCCGGCTCCAACTTGCGCCATTCATAGGGCTTGGCAGCTGTGTCCAAGGCCCACACATCTGCCAAAGGTCTCTTTCCTGGGAAGCGAAGGCCAAACTAAGTGTAATGTCCAATAAATACACAAACAAACAAACAAGGCACACAGTGCAAATGGGCTAGCATTTGACCAGTTACCATCATTGCCTCCAATTGCCATAAGATACCTCTGCCCCACCAAAGCCATTACATGTCCATAACGTGGCCCTGGTCCAGGGCCTTGAACAGATACTCTAAACAAAATTTAGAACATACTAGATCAGATAAATATCATTGGAAACATCAAGGGGAAAAAGATAGGCTGCAAGTCTAACCTATGCCAGCGGGGCATTTGCTGAGTGAGATCAAGAACATGAAGGTCCTCTGCAGACAAACCAGCAGGACCAATGCCACCCTGGGTAACAATGCAATAGAATTAAGCAACAATAGAATTAAGCAAATCATCATTTAAGGAAAGGAAATAAATCCACCAATAGAGATACCCTCTCCGTGATACCTGAATAACCACCATGGTCCCTACAGCAGTTGCCACATGTGCAGCCCTTGGAGTCGGAGGTTCTCCAAAGGGAGTTATCCTGTAGCATATTTACTTTATAAGCACTCAAGCCAAGTATGTAAGGCTATAAAAGCATTACTTAAGTCTTAAAGGAGGCAGGAAAGAATAAACTAGTTCTAAGCTTACCTAGACCATTTATTAGTCAAGACATCATAACAGTGAACATCAGCTGTGGCACCAGCTAATCCTGCAGAGCAAATAATACAATACCAGTCATGATAGATTTCAAGCATAAACATTTATCACTCAATTATTTAAGCTACCATGCATCCCATTTTGTTTCAAGATAAAGCTCCCTTCAATCTAATCAATATCAAACTCTTCTTCAAAGGGGAAAAAAATGTACAAAATCCAGATTAATCATTGTTCATCTTGTGCATTGCTCAGAAGAAGATGAACAGCTGTAGCCAATTACCATATAATCAATAATGTTTGCACCAAATAAAGTTTTCAGTATTTAGTTACTGACATTGATCTGCACCATGAATAATAAATACAGACAATCCTGCTTGGATGACTTTTGTTTAAGAATTAGAACAAAAATCATTTGGGGCATGATGATTGCAATTATGGTAATAGGGCATGGAAACGATTTGGAAACAGGAATGCACTGTTATCTTCAAAAAAATGCTATTTGTGATCAACATCATTTGAAATGAATACTCTTCAGAGAACATAGACTGAAATATAACCATTCTATCTAGAGTAAAACAATGGGGTTCATAGGTTTTCTATATCACTGAACCAAAGATGTCACTTAATATGATAATGAAAACATTATATGCAAAATGGAAAGGTACCAGTACTGCAGTCCAACCTCTTCACATTTGCGAGCCTCTCAACCTCAGAGAAGCTTCTGGGAAAGTAGGTTCTAGACATGGTAAAACGGGTTTTATGACCAAGTGGTCAAGAATTCAACCCTTGCCACCCACATTCTTCATAATACAACAACAATAATTAAGTCTTTTTACACTAGGTGGAGTTAGCTACATGAATCAAACAACGCCATCGCGTCCTATCATAAACTATGTCTAGTGACACCCCCATTCTTCATGATTAAATTAAATTTTAGCACAAGATAAAGTGTGCCTATGTATTGTCTATGCTTCAAAACCCACAACAATCTTGCATGAAAGGGGTGTGTTGGAGATATAAAACCATTCCATATTTTCGGGGCTTACATCTAAGAGAGTTTAAGTAGCTAGGAGAGTTGATTCTTGACAAGCTCATTTGGGTGAATGGAATGGAACATAATGAAGTGGAATGGAAAGGACAATAACATAAGGAACCACCAAATCCATTTTCTAGATGCATTATATTGAGCGAAGGAAAGAAAGCCAATGAAACAAAGTGTTCTTGAGGATGTATTTTTCCCCCACTTATAGCTCCCCATAAAAAATAATCAAAGGAGAAGTAAATGGAAGGTTATTAATGATTTTAATGAAGTTCCAATTGTCAACAAACCGTTACAAAAAAAAAAAAAAAGCCATAAAAATACTAAATTCAGTCCATTTAAATGCATCACAAACACAAGTGCACATGCAGATATAAGTTCTTTCCCTAAAGATTAGGAAAAGGTTATAGTAGCACTTAATGAGAAGATTAGGGGGTGCGTTTGTTTCAGATTTTAAAAAAAGTGATTTTGAAACTTAAATTTTATATATAACTGAAAAAGCTGAAAACTGATTTTTTTCAGAAGCTACTCTTTTCAGCTTATCCAAAAAAGTTGAAAATAGATTTTTTTTAGAATTTGATTATTTTTAAAAAATTATCCAAATATATGAAAACTGATTTTTTCAGTGAAAAAAATAATTTTTTATCCCAAAAAAGCACAAACAAACGCACTCTAGGACAAAGTCGCCTGCAATGGTTTGATTATGGGAGGAAAAGAATAACAAAGGACCAACTTGAAAAGTGAACCAAATGAGAGATAGTCTAATTGAATGAGGTAAAGACCAAAGAAACATTAATGAAGGCCTTAATCTAAATGAAATCATTTCAACTTTAGATTTTGTATAAAGCCCAGTGATGTTGTTTGACCATGTAGGCATGTAGCCAGCCGTACAAGTGGAATATTATTGTTGTTTTTGCAAGTTAAACTATCCAACAAAGGAATGATCATAAACGCCATTTCCATTCTATTCAATTTTATTCTAATATATCCCATCCATCCAAATGAACTATCATGGAGCTTTTGTAATCAATAAAGCCAGGTTTATGAAAGCCCCAGTTCCCATGACGAGAAAAATTTATTTCATTAGCACCATCGAGTACAAAAATGCCACGACAATAGGATAGGTCTGAACAATCACCCCTTCCTTGCCATATATGCATTTCCATGTCCTAAACAACAATGCAATGAGTGTCTTTCCATTTGAACAGCTGTAATAACTAATAACTACACATTGACCAAAAAAAAATAAAAAACCGTGTGTGCAGCTAAAATTCAATTCAACTTTAAAACACATCAACCATGCAAAATTCAAAATACTCAGCCATAATATAACCAGGAATGGTAACAAATGAAAGATAAAATGCAACAAGATAATTAAATACATACGTATTCCAGCATTTCCAGCAGATGAAGGAGTTCCTGAAGCGGCAGAATTGCCTTCAAGCGCAGTGGCACCACCGAACAAGATCAGCCTGGGACCAATGTACCCGGGCGTCCCTTCCTCTCCGACAGCCGCCACTGCCGTCAACGTGTGGCCACACCGCGGCCCCGGCCCGTCCTCCTTCTTCTCGATAATCGCATTCACCGCCGTGTAAGTTGGCGCCAGCCTCGGCCCAACCACCGGACTCTGCTGCACCTGAGCAGGCGGCGTCTGCTGCTGCTGCTGCTGCACCGGCGGCGCAGCCGCCGGAGATCTGCAGCCTGAAGACGGCGGCTCCGCCAGCTGCTCTCCCTCTCCCGCAGCCGGCGCCGGAGCAGCGGCGGCGGCGGCCGGATCGTGATCGGCCTCCGGCAACATCGAGGAATCAACGTCCATTACTTCAACCCTAAGATTCGAGCAATTCCGTCAAGATCGGAAGCTAGAATTCCAACAAAATCGCATTCCGAGCCAACATTCCGATTCGTTTCGCGGAATCCAAACGCCCCGAACGAACTCGCTCCCTTCGATAACACACGCAACGAACAACACAAACAAGTTTCAATTTTCACGGATTGAAACAAACGAAGCCTTAAGCTCAGATCCTCGATTCTTCAATCCGAAGACAGAAGAACAAAAACGCGCAAAAAATTTTCGAAAATAGTAACCAGCTGAGAGAAAATCGTTTAGGTTTTTTTTTTTTTTTCTCTCTTTCGCCCTTTCTCTCTCTTCTCTCTTCTGTTTGTCTCCCTTCTGTGTTGAGTTGAAACTCGGAAAAGAAAAGAAGCGGTCGAAGGCAACGAAACGGGAAACGGGAAACGGGAAACGGAGACAATCTCAAAGCCACAACAAAAACTCGCAAACCCAAAGCTGAAAAATAAAAAAAGAAAAAAAAGTTTTATCTAAATAAATAAATGACAAATAAAAATATAAAATCCAATCACTTTCTCTGTGCTGTCCCCTTCTCTTTCTCTGTTGTGTTGTGTCTTTCTCTCTCTAGATTCTTTTTTTGAAAAAAAATAATAATAAAAAATAAGGCTTTGCTGTTTTTCCTTTTTTTTTGAAGAGGAGAAAATTTTGTTTTTGTGTCTATTCTGTTTCTTTTCGTTTTCTCGGTAGAAAAGAAAGAAAACGGGGTGACCGAGATCAACCGGTTAGGGTATGTGCTGTAGGGGAGAATGTGGCGGTGGCGGCGGCCAGGTGAGAGGCATGACGGCGGAGAACGGAGACGGTTACCGGAATAGCCGGGGATTGGTTATGCTATATTCAACGGTGTTGGGCGGTTCCGAATTGCAAGGAGGGTTGGCTTTTGCTAGAGACCTTGGAGCTGTGAGGGGAAGGGTTTAACGGAGCAGCGACAACAGAGCAGAGTGAAAGCACGCGCTGTACACTGTTTTTGAATCTTCCAGTGTTATTTTTCCGTGTGGAATTTTGGAATGGAGTATTATATAATAAATAAATTTTGATTTAAATTATATAATAAATTTTGATTTTAATTAACTGTTAATATATATATATATATATATATATATATATATATATATATATATATACAAGTTTAATTGGGATGCCCTGACACTGTAAAAAAATTTTACACTGTCATCTAATTAAAACCTTCTATTTGCATAACCATTCAAGTAGTGGGTGGTTATATCAAAAAATTTTTGCTGATGTAGCAATATATAATTGGATATCTGTATAAAAAAATTTTATACTGACAGTGTATTCAAATTAAATCCTATATAAATTTAATTTAAATATGTTGACAGTGTAAAATAATTTTATACTATTAGCTAATAGAAATAATGAAAAATGTCAACTTATACAAATAACTATTCATTATAATAAGAGATCTGTCATAATTTCTTACTTTTCTTTATTTTTATTGGTTGATAGTGTAAAATTGTTTTACACTATTAATACATATTAATTAAATTATATATATATATATATATATATGTCTTCATAAATATTAAATATTTTATTTTATTCTTATTAATATTTTAATAATATTTTTTAATCTTTATAAATATTATTATTTAATAATATTGACTAATAATTAGGACAAAAATATAATATTAAAAAAAAGGACAAAAATCAAAAGAAATATTTAAAAAAATTAAAATTAAAATGACATGATTAAAAATATATTTAAATTATATATATATATATATATATTCAAAGGTAAGTGTTAATAACTCAAAGAGAGTTGATTCCTTTAAATACTAGGGTGGTGAAATAGACTAAGTAATCTTTATGTTATCAAAATCGAAAGATTATTAGTTTTATGAACAATTTAAATAAGTTTAAATAATATGTCAATACAAATTGATTAATAGTGTAAATAATATGTAAACAATTTGGATATGTATTGTTTATATTTTTTTTTTAATAATTGATTAACTCAATTCGAATTTAGATTAATTAGATTCTAACTTTTTTTGTGTGGAGATTCTAATAAAAATTAGATAATAGTAATTTAGACAAAACAAATAATTTCTCTTAAACTAAATGCACTACATGCAGTTCTCTTTTAAACTTCACATGACCACGTACAAACAATTCGTTTATAGTGCATGCTTTCATCAAGGGTTTCAGTATTCACTACAGAGATAACCTACACAAGTTCAATTTCTAACTTCTTTTTTCGTCAAAACAAGTTCAATTTCTATTTGTTACAAACTTTCAACTGAAAAATCGATCTCCTGTCTGCCTGCTAAAAATACTGCTTTTTATTAGTCCTCTGCTAAGTATACTAATTACGATTAGCACTAATTTGATATGGAATAAAAAGTATAATGGAAAATTCATGAATCAATTTTTATATAAATTTATTAACATATTTAAATTATAAATTATTACGTCTATTTTTACCTTATCCTAAATTGACTCATAATATTCTTAAAACTTTTAAATATCAAACAATTATAATGTGATTTGAATTTTGGTTCTATTTTTATTTTTTATTTCGCATGAATGCCCCTGATTATCTGAAGTCAATTAAAAAATTAAGTTATATACGAGTTACACAAGACCCACGAATAATCGGATTAGTTTGTGATTTATGTCATCCGGGCTGCAATATTTGAGCTAGTCTTTTAGTTGTATGATCTAAAATAGAATTTAGTAGTATGAATTGTTCTATTATGATTATTTATAATGTATCATAAGAAATTATATCCAAGTTTTATTTCAAAATTTATGTGAGAACATAAATCTATCAATTGATAAATGGGATTAATTTATATGTATTAACAGTTTAAAATATCTTCATACTGTTATTCAATCATATATTGCCCCATAATTAAATATGCATACCCTCATCCCTACTACTCCAAAAATCATGCAAATGAAAAATTTTGATTAAATAATAATATAAAAAATTCTACATTATCAATATATATAAATTAAATTCTTAGTAAATTATAGTGTCTTCAGAGTCAATTTAATATATAATACAAAAATATAGATGAATATTTGTTTAATGTGATCGCATGATTGTCCCTAGCTTTTTTGTCAAAAAAAAAACAGAAGAAGTTTTTTTTATGAGAAATACCCTTTTGTCTGACTTCCCAACTTAAAAGATTTCATATACCTTTCTACTCCTACCTCTTATTGTAACAAGAAATTTTTTTTCAAATAAGATTAGAAAAATAGTAACTTATTAACGATTCAAATCACAATCATATTATGTCATTACTTTATATTTTTATCACAACCGACAACAACATAAATGAAACTTTTCTTCAACAATTAAATTTGTCAATACAAAATAAAAATACTATATATAGAATGTATTTAAATTATTTTTTTATTCAAAATTTTCTATAATACAATTTAGCAAAAGAGTTAAAAACTTGTTTTTAATATAATAAAAGATTTAATTTTGATATAATGTTGATATAAAATTATTTTATACAAATATCCAATTATGTATTAATATATTATTAGAAATATTTGAATCTTACAATAACTACTATAAAGTTGCATATACAATAAGATATGATTGGTTGATAATATAAAATATTTATTATTGAATGTGTGTCAAAATTCTCTATAGTAAAACCAAATACACACATGAATGTCTCATAAAAGAAATATACCCATGAATATTGAGCTTGCAAGTAATTGAATTTTGAGGAAATCACTTTTCAAAATATGATTTTTTTTTAATATCAGTTTTGAGATATTATCAGTATCAAGTAATGTCAATTGATCATGTTCACTCATATATGTAATTTTTGAAATAACATAAAAATAAAATATTTTGATAATGTAACAAATTATGATTAGATGATTCTGTAAAAAAAAAAAAAATTACATCAACACTGCATCAAAATAAGACTATATTCTTTTAGCAATATTTTTAAAAATTTATATTATCATCTAATTATATATTATTATATTAGTAAATGATTTCAATTTCTTAAATATCTCATCCTTGTCAAATATATTAAATAATGTTTCAACATAAAGTTAAATGATAATATAAATAATGCCACATTAAAATCATATTAAGATTATAATTTAATTAGTATTATATTATTTATATAAAAGATTTGTGTATTAATATTTAATAATTTATTATCATAATAGACTTAATATCTTATATCTTATCAATCTTATTAAATTACTCAAGAAGTTTTAAATTTAATATATTATCAGTATATTTTTTGATATCATTATATAATTATGTAATGAAATATAATTTTAAAAATGTTTCACTTTTATGAATAACTATCTCAAAAGACAAAAGTTATATAAAATAACATATAATTAGTTAAGCAGCATAAAAATATTTATACTAATAGCATATAAGAATTTTCATTTTAAAGTTAAATATTTAATTTAATTTTAATACATTATTAATAAAAACTTGTTCATATAAACATCTGATAATGTATTATGCATCGTTAAAAATATTAAATTTTTATCGTAATTAACTAAAAGTTATATATATGAATGATCAAATGCTATTAGTTATTTGCGTTGACAAAATATAAAAATATTTTCTTAAACTTTATTATATTACAAATGCTATTAGTTATTTGCGTTGACAAAATATAAAAATATTTTCTTAAACTTTATTATATTATTATGTGTCATCTCATATAAAAATTGTTATATAAAACACCTAATCATTTATAAGTTGAAATTCGATAAGTCAGTTTCGGCTTGTTTTTCTTTTTTTTTTTTTGAATAATAAGACCTGAAATCAGCTTCTAATCATTCTTTATTGCTAGGTCTCTGGAATCAAAGCCGATGCTATGATCCACAATTCCTCCCAAAATTATTTATTTAAGAAGAACAAATGAACTAAGCCAAGTTGCCAACTAGCCACGGACAAGGTACGCTCCAATTAAAAAAACCGCTAATCACTTTCTCAAACTTGTCTCTTTTCTTGTCTGAGCGCGTGACGATATGGAAAGTGTCTGCTAAAAGCGCGGTGTATAGGGCAAAGCAGCAAAATTGTTGCCAAATGCACATTGGCATAGAGAACTTTGGCTTGAGAATATTGTTGTGTAGTAGAATCTGTTAGCAGTTAAAAATTCTCTATAATATGAGTATTATTTTATTTGTAGAGATTAATTTTAATGTATTATTAGTATAAAAGAGTATTATATTATTATTTAATTAGATATTTCTATTTATAAGATTTTTAAGATAATAAATAATTGAGTCAAATATTTTTATTAATATAATAATATAACTAAATATATAAAAAAGTTTTTATATAAACAATACATCAAAATTAAATTCTTATTTGTATATGTTACATTAGTGTACATACATATGTATTACTTTAGCTATCACAACAAAATTGTGCTTAAACAGGGTATAAGCACTTTTAGATTTTTTTTTTTTTGTCAACTAAAGCAGTTATTTTATTTTATTTTATTTTTGTGAGAGAGGAGTTCATCTATAAAAGAAATATTGAGTAACAAAAAATAATATGGTGGGATTGCCACCAAAAGGGAAGAGTAGCAACCCCTGGATGGTACTCGACAAAAGAGAGGATGAGGAGGAGAAGAAAAAAGGACTAGCACCCATTTTTTTAGTTATTAATTGCAAGTGTGATAGGGAATTTGTGTTTGGCGCATTAAGGATGAAGGTGACTTCTATTATATCAGCTCGCCAATTTTATATTTCAAAATGTGGTGGAATCTAAAAGACAAGTCCACATGGACCAATTACTTGCCAGATCAGTATTGTATCCTCTTATCATCAAACTCTTTTTATAATCCTAGATTTAATCAATCATCATTTGATTTTTTAATTATTTGAATGCAGAATACAATATAAGAAAATTTCAGTTGAAAGGGTATGTGTTTCAGTTGGACAAAGTAACTCGAAGAAGGAAAAATAGCTTACAAGGGATTAGTCGAGGAAATGAAAACCAACCAACAATGCATTTTTTTTTTCCAACGCAGGAGACCAAGAAATGCTTCCTCTTTTTAGAAACATGTTTTAAATTTGCTATTTTCCCCCCTAATTTTGGCTAGGTTAAATGTAAACGTAATCAGGAAGAAAAAATAAATTAATTTTTTTAACATGGACTTCTATGTGTAAAACGTGTATCAAAACCGAGTCAGTGTAGCCCATACAATGAGAATATTGGCTATTCGGCTTACTTTATTCTAGAACTAGAACTCTAACTAACGGCCCATTCCTCTTAATAGAAAATGATGGTTCTTGTACATTACATGCTATTTGACATCTCTTATATTTATTAAGGTGACATAATCAGAATGTAAGCACGTCAAATAAAATTAATCAAATCATGAAAATTATACAATTCTAAAACAGTACAATGTGTATTTGAGTGTCACATTACTCAATGAGAGAATCCATAACTATCAATCATTAAAGATAAATTTGGGCAATCTCTTTCGGTCATTTTGCATGGGCCAAGTTAACACGTGCATGACAGGCAAGGTAAAATAGTTTTGCGAAATAGGTGAATGTTTATTCAAAGTGCTTTCTTACGTAAAGTAATACATATGTGGCTTGGAACTTGCACAAAATAAGAAGCAAACAAAACTTCCTTATTTTACGCAGATATTACTAAAAATAACTCATCGCCGTACACTTGTTTTTCTTTTCATTTCCCCCACTTTTAGTTTTGGGGGCAGTTCATTGGGATTGCCCACGAATCTAGTTCTACAGTGCATTACAAAACATACATGATATAAACTTATTCCCTCAGAGATTGACTATGTACATAGTGTTGTATGCAATATGTTCCTAGCAGATCAGGGTGTTGATTGTTTCACACAAATACCAGAGGGGCATGAACTCATCAGTCCTTCACGTGCCCTGTGTTCACTGGCTTCTGAAAGAATCATACAACAGGCACCTCACCAGCGTCATCATTCCCTGTTCTCCAAGAACGATCTTTTTTACTCTGGGGCTTCTCATGGTGCTTATGAGATGCATTAGACTTCTTAGTAACCATATTTGAAGAAATCCCATTAGCCATGTCAAATGATTTGAGGTCATGCAATATGTGCTCAAGTTCTGGTGCAACTTTAGATTTCTCAACAGATGAATGAGAATCATGCTGGTTGACTAAGTCAAATCCTCCATGATCTCCCAAAGCTAGTTCCTCATTTGACATTCCAGGGGGCATTTCATAGTGGGGTAGCTTTCCATCAATGTAATCTTTCAATATCTGGCGGGCAGCTCTAGTTTCGTCAGGCAGTCCGCTAGAAGCAACATACCCACGAGAAGCACAATATGCTCTCAAAAGTTCAGATGCGAGAGGGGGCCGAGATTGGGCTTCATACGGCTTAGGTTTCGGTAGACTGATCTTATAAATATCCTCAATGGCATGTCTTGGGACTCTATCCGCTACAACTTGGACAGCTTCCCTGTGGTCAGTCATCCTATCAATAGGCAACACTCCAGAAGCAATCATTTCATATCTTGAGCTCGAGAACGATGGAAAAACTAATCCGGGACAGTCACAAAGGGTCAGTTTGTCAGAAATAATTAATGTTTGGAAGTGCTTTGTCTTCCCTGGAGTGGAGGTGACACCGGTCCGCTTTTTACCAACCAGAGCATTAATAGTTGAGCTTTTGCCAACATTAGGATATCCAACAAATCCCACAACTACATTGCTTGATGAGGAACTACCAGCAGCATTTTCACCAGGAGATTGAAAGTTAAATGGCCCTGTGTCAGAGGAGGAGCTTGAATTTCTCCTCATTTCCACCATCCTTTCTGCTTCTGACTGCAAGCGTGCCAAAAGCTCATCCCTGCCATATATCTTTGTGTCTGGGTTATTGTTCCTACTTAAGTCATCAGTTTCCAACGATGATCCAAGCTTTTTTCCTTCAAGAGCTGCTGAAGCAGCTTTAGCTGACCAGAAGATGAAGAGAATATTATGAGCACGAAAATACTCTGCCCACTTCTCTCTGCATGAAAAAAGGGGGAGGGGGCAAAGAAACCATAAGAGTCTTAGCAAGATGTATGCCCAAAAAAAAAAAAAAAAATCAACTTAGCAAAATAGAAAACCAGGAATGATGATTTGATGGATTTTAACTATGAACCTTATATGGAAAAGTTAAACCTGATATAAGCTGGTAAAAGATCTGCTTTATTAATCAAGAGCAATGTGTGTTTATGCTCATCAACCTCTCGTGCATATGCCTGCCTCAGTAAAATAAATGCAAAGCTTAGCATTTGTAAATAGAATGATTCTTCAAACAAAGCAGATAAGATTAAATTCTGTTTGGTAAGGGGAAAGAGGTTAAAAAGGTATTACCTCAAGGTCAGGACAGCGATAGAATAAGGGATCTCGTGAATCAACAACCATAACAAGCTAGTGAAAGACAGAGAGAATGAGATCATCACCTTAAAGAATTCATGCCCTCATAAAAAAGAAAAACTAGGAGCAAACACCAAATATAAAAATTGCTAACTATGCATACTCCTATATAACTACATCTATAACAAATAAGAAATGGAAATAGCAGTTGTCCATACAATGCTTATATATATATATATAAAGGCTTCTTTTTCTAAAGAGTCAATGTATATCTGGGGAGGGATAAGAAATTATCATAAAAAGCACACTATTATCCATGGCCATTTGGTAATCATGTTGAAATTTGAAACCCGTTATCAACCAAAAAGTAGAAATTTCTAGGCCAAACTTGAAAGATGATATCTACTTACCAAATCACTGCGCTCAACAACCCGCCAGAGCTGCCTCCAGATATCAAGATTTTTCTCAAATGGAGTAAGGACAAGCTTCTCATTTTCCTCGAGCCTGAAACATCATTATGCTACTAATATAAATAACAAATATCTACTAAACAATTTCCCTCATTTTCTTACTCTTCTGATATGTCACTTACAGAAATTGTTGTAACTTATAACTATAAATTATAATTTCACTGACTTGAAGTCCGATTTCAAGTGGCCTACTTATCCTTTTCTGTTAATATATACGAATGTAATTATGCATCAATTAACAAGAACATATGAGCATATGATATGGACCTAACCTTGCTAGATTGCGACGCCAACTTAAGAAAGCTTCTCTTTCATTGTCATCAAGCTCCTCAACAGACATATCTGCACTCCACGGTGGCCTACAGTAGAAAAAGGACTCAGACCAACAAAAACTGAAAAAAAGCAAAGCGGAACTGATCAACCAGACAGTGAAAGAGAACACACCTGCGTGGAACACAGAGACTGCTAGCATGCAGCGCCTCCTCCCTCTTCCGCTGCTTCCTCCTTTCCTCAGGTGTCATGCCATGAATGTCATCCCTACTCTCACCCCCCAAAAATTAAAAATCACAATATCTTCATTCATCACTACACACACAGACACAGGGTTGACGGATAATGTCTGAAGACCTGATTTGCAAAATAAGTAACCATCACACACACACACACACACACACACACACACACACACAATTTCTCAAAATTCAATTTCAGTAGCAATATCAAGTTCACAAAGAGCAACTTCCAAGAAAAACACACAACAAACAAGGCAGCTTAAAACATCTAAAGCTGGATAATTTGAAGGAAAAATTCCCATTTTTAAATTGAAATGAAATTACCCAAAAAAAAAAAATGGTCGATGATAAAACGGAGGATATGGATGACTCACAGGCTGATGACACCGCTGGGGGCGGGTCGAGCGGTGGTCGCGAGGAGAAGTTCAGGGTGGTCAGCTTGTTCGATGATGGCGTCAATGTCGCTGATCTCCGTGAATGATTCCAGAACTTTCTTTTGGAAAGGGCCCTTCTCCTTGTTCTGCTGGATCATCTTGTTGTGCTGCTTCACCAACGCTCTTCCTAACCCCTCTGACTTCTGGTTTTTCCCCATTCTGGCTGAAATTGAATCAACGAGAACCCAAACGAGGGTGAGCACAAGCTTCTTCTCTATTCTCTGAAACCCTAGATTTTTTTTGGTATGAATTATTGACCTCTTTTTTTTTTTGTGCTTTTGTACGTTAATGAAGGGAAGTTAATTCGTTGGTCCAAACAGGGGAAGACGCAAGCAGTGACGCACACGGCACACGCAAACGGTATTTTAAAAGGTTCTTGATACAAAACGGTATTTTGAAGTTTTTCATTATAAAGCTCCTGAATTTTTTTTATTTATAAAAAAATAATAAATATTTTTCAAAATTATTTATTTATTTATACGATAATGATAAATAATTATTTATTATTATGAAAATTATAATAGTAATTAGTAAATTGTTGTTGTTGTAGTTGTTGTTGTTAATTATTAAGTATAGATGTGTTTTTGATTTAAAAATGTGTTTACACTTCATGTTGTTATTCATGATATAAATATAGGTGTGGTTATTTTATTATGATAAAAAGTTCATTTTTAAATTAATTTCTAAAGCGATTATTATTTATACAATATTTTTATAAAAATAATCACCATTTTAAAGTTGTTTTCAACTTTACCATGACTTGTTTTTGTAAGTGTTAATTCTAACCGATAAATTAAAAAAACCATAACTTATATGAATTTCAAGAGCCATTTCACCATGCTGATCCAAGCAATACTAAAATACTTCATCAATGCTGATAACTCAACTAAACTATTCCCAACCGGACTATAGGTTGATCCTTGTATTTGTAGTTGTAGGACACACAAGCTTTAAGTTTAGGCTATTTTTGCGACAGAAACATAACTTCGTCCTTACTTTGTCTTAATTTTGATATGTGACCATGCTGCAATTAGTAAAATCACTAACTCAGCTGTCATTTGCAAAAATTTACAGTTCACCAAGATTTTCAGAAAGTGTAGTAGATGGGTCATTAGCTTAAATAAATCATTATCAATACATAGCTATATTAGTACAAGTGTCACAATATGACCTTGTTTTCCTTGACAATGACGAAAAAAAATGCTCAGAAAAACGACATAAGAAAATGAGAATTCGAAGGCAAATCATATCAGAAAACCGTTCTAACAGTTAACAAGTTACCAAACATTCAAGATTCACTAACACTCATCCCAGCTAATAACAATCTTCCCTTGCATGGTAAGAAGCTATGTATGCTACTTTAACAAATATTGGCTTCCTCAATTTCCGTGACTTCGGTACGGCATTTATGGAGGGCTTCTTCAGGTAACAAAACCCTGAAAACAGCATAATGATGATTTAAGCTCTTCTCTCCCTGTAATCTGTGAACACTGCCCAAGGCACCGGAATTAGGATTCGGAAAAGCATAGAATATCCTCCTGATTCTTTGATGGACAAGAGCCATAGCACACCTGACATCACAGTGGAAGGCAAACTTAACCATCTGAAACTGAAACTTAACCAAAAGGAGAATCCTAGAGAGTTTCTCCCATTATATGATGCAAAGGGTATTCAAGAAGAAAAGGAGAATTTATGATGCTAGCCTCTTATCCTAAAATTTTACCATGTTGAGCAAACAAGACCAATTCAAACTTCAAAGGACATATCAACAAAGACATAAGAAGTGTTTCAAAGTTAGAGAAGTATCTTGTCTATAAGCTTACATTGCGCATGGTTCCCAAACAAGATAGATGTCATAACCAGTGCATAAGTAAGGCCGTGCTGACAGCTGATCGGAAGTCTGACTATGAGCATTCGATTGATCATCATCCTCAACCTGAAATGCCATAATCCAATGCCTAAATACTTCTTTCAATAGAACATACTCAAATGATCAACATATACAATCAACATAAATGGCATTGCATATGTATTGTATGTTTCCATATTGGCAATGTTGAACTTGGTGTGAGATGCTTCATTAGGTCTTGATTATCAACAAGTAAATAGTTTTCCATAGGGGCAGTTCTTTGAACAACTGTTGCAAATATGTGTCAAGTAAATGCTTGGTTCTGCCTCTTAGCACTATGTGTCAAGTAAATGCATGGTTCTGCCTCTTAGCACTCTGCGTCTGCACTATATTTGCATATCCAAATGATAATGTAGACGTAATATAATACATAATCCATGAACTCCAGGGTATATTAAGGTCATAAAAACCTCCATAAAGTTTCCTACAGAACAAGTTCGGTGAAACTAAGAAAGTTACACCTCAAGTATAAGATGTTCTTAATACTTTGGAGTGGAATAGTTAACACTGCACACAGATGAGAAGCTGCATCTGGTTATTAACTAGACCTAATTCGAGGGTAAGGTATACTTACATTTGCACAAACAGTTTTCTGTCTCTTTGCAGAAGAGCTAGTCCAAGACGAATTCTCGTGATCCAGTTCCAAATATTTTTCTTCAATGTTCCCCTCACTGGGAAAAAGAAATCTATCCCTGGCAGCAGATGATTCTATAGCTACAATGGCAGCATGTCGCAAAGGGTGCCAATAATATGAACTCTGTGAACGTGATTGCTGCTCAACCCATTGCCAAGGATATAAACAAGCAACACCTGTGTATGGTTGTTTGAGTTGATTGGAGGAACCATTTACTTGCAATGGTTCATGTGGTGAAAATTTATTGGAAATAAGATCAGAACCAAGGAATTCTGGCTCTCTATTGCAGCCGGAGCCAATGCTACTGTTTTCTTTGCAAGTGTTCCGAGCAAAAACCTGATCACATGCACTTGAAATTATTTGCTTAACTGAAGGGTCCACTATCACTGCAGCATTGACTACCTAAACAGATCAAATTTTCGGTAAGTAGCAGTTGGCAAAGCTAGGCATTACTAATTCAGCAGGTTATACAGGGACCGTATTAAAAATAGCTCAACCTGTTACTCATGTAGTAAAGAATTATCAGAAAGAGAAAAGCAGCTGAAGTTAAGCCAGTACACCAAGGTATGAGTGCATTGTTTCTTGTCCACAACTTATATGAAAGGGGAAAAAAATTGCATATTTACCAAGCCATCAGATGTTGCCAACTTAATAGCTGATTGTATAAACTTGAAAACGGATTGTGAGTCTTCCTCGCTAAATCCAGTAATGCCATCAATGTTGCTGTAATTTGATTAAAAATGCCAAGCCAACAAAAGAAATCAGTTATTCACATATAAGACAAGGTTTTGCACTATCGATGAAGAGAAAATAAGATTATTGACAAAAATGAAACCAAATAGCATGACGAAATATCGAACCTGTGTCATCAAGCCCAACAAAATTTCACCAAAAGAAATATATGTCAGACAAACATTTGATGGCACCAACCATTTTGGATTTCCTGATAAATGGCACCAATAATATTGCAAGAAAAGCCAACAACTATGGAATAAGAATATGAAGCTTACTAAGTCCTCGGATGATATGACGTTGGCCAAAATTTGCATTGCTCTTGCCACTCTTCTTTTGATGTTGCAGCATATTTGCAGACCTAACATCAATTAAATTCAAATTTAATGCACGAGCCAACTAACGTAAAATGAACAAGAACCAAGAATCCTTGGGATTCTAACCAAAACTCTCAATAATCTCTTAAATTAATCAAAAAACTTAGTTTATCTTCATTAATAGTGTACCCTAAAAAAATATGGGATAGCCATTAACGAAAGTAGAACCAGAGCTTTGCACTCAGATCAACATTTGGTAAACACGTGATAAAACCAAAACTCCATTCATATATAAAGTACTGATTTCCAATGTTAAGGATTTGCTGTTTCTTTTAAATTTACGATTTCGTTTGCAAGCCTCAGAAGAATAAAAAAGGAAGAAGAAATGCTACTGCTTCAAGATTAAATTTCAATGATTAATGTACTACCATTAACTAAATATGCAATTATTATCTACATGAAAATGAAAAGTAATTGACCAACCATTCAACTCTCATCACCAGATAGATTTACAACTTCAATCACAATCACAATGAATGAACCAAAATAAGTTAAAAGTTATCATAAACATTTAGACATCGATATTTGATACATGCTTCATATATTTTCATCTTATATATTTCTACGGTCAAACCACAATCTAAGCAAGCATTAACTACAACAACAACTAAACTTTATCTCACTAGGTTGGGTCGGCTACATGAATCAGAGGATACCATTGTGTCTTATCATAAATCATGTTTACACTTAAACCATTGAAATATAAATTAAGCAAGCACTAACTGTGCTAAAAAAATTACCAAAATAAAAGAAGACCCACTTTTGTCATAAAAGGACTCAACTGATACGAACTGATCAATTCCTGGAGATGAGGCAGCATGCTGTCCAATTGATTTTTACCTTCAGAAGCCAAGCACAAGATCACTGATAGCTGTACTTGTCCTGTCAAATATTCTAAGCATCACCACCAGCAATGCGTGTTTGGTTCTACTTTTGTAAAATTAATTTTAGATAGAATTGATTTTATTAGAATTGATTTTAAAGTAAAGTGATTTATGTTTGGTAGTTCCTGTAAAAATAATTTTGACAGAAAATAAAAAATTTTTACTTCTCCCTGGATCAATTCTAGAGGTAATAATTGATTCTCGGAGTCAACAACCAAACAACATCAAAAATTGATAGAATCAATTCTGGGAGGTTAGAATTGATTTTAACCCCTACAAATGGATATCCAAACATGCTAAAAAAAAGCAATACAACAGCGTGCTTATACACAAACAAAAGGGGGAAACACCATCATACCTCCTTCAAGAATTTTCTTCTGAATTCGTTTCACGTGTCTGAGATTTTCCAGCGGCGTCATTTGATTCAAACGCCTAAAAAAAATTCAAACAACTTCAAATAGATTAGTTCACAAAGCACACAGTTCCACAGGCATCAAGATGCAAACTTTAAGTTTCTAAACCAAAAATCATGCTAGCATGCTTCGTGGGTCGACGAGAAGATAACCTAACAATGTGATTTGCATGCTTTGGGTCAATGACTGAAGCAAAAACACTCTCTGCACAGAAAAACACAAAAGCAAAGCACCAATCTTTCAATTTCAAAGAGAAGGGAACAAAACATAAAGAAGAAAAAAAGCAGAGCTCATTTTTCCTTTTGGGGGGGGGGGGGAGGGGTTGATAAACTCACCAGTCGGTTGGTTGTGAAGGTCATGCGGCTCCTTCTCTGGTATGTGCACTATCTGGCATGATCCCAAGTATTTGTTCGTCATGTTTTGCTTTCGTTTTCGCACGTTTTTTTCTGTTTCCGATGAGCCCTGGTGGTAGAGATACTACATACCTCTGCCCAAAAACGCTAGAGCCACCACCGCCGAAGGTGGCTCCAGCAGCCGCGAATGGAAGAGAAGAAGAGAATCAGATAACTTGGCTGCTGATCCAGTGAAGTGACTGAAGAATCCTGGGGCTGGGTATCAGAAAAATTGGGCCAAGCCCCATCAATAAAATACACTCTATTGGGCCAGCATGCTATTCGCAAGTAAAATCTATCAAATTACTCTGAAATTGTAAACGTTAATTTCTTGAAATTTTATTTTAATTAAACTAGTCTCTAACATTATATTTCATAATTTAGTGTCTAACATTGTATTCAAATTAGTCCTTGATATGATAATGTAGGAATTAATTTAATTAATAGATTATCATATCAAAGACTAAAATAATAACTTCTAAATATCAGACCTACTTTAATCAACATTTATAATTTTTTTGGTCAACAAGTTTTCGTTGATAAATAATTAAAAACAATACTCAATTTACAATGGAGAAACTAGTATAACATAGGCTTGTTCTAACCTGATCCTCGACAATGTGGACCTTGTTGGTCCTTGGGGCCTTTCTTCAATTTTTAAGGTTAGAAGCTCTATTCTACAAATAATATTTTTTTTTTTTTTGCCCCATAGCTTAAAGTAGATGCTGCATTTGGCTCTATCTACAATGCATTGTGACAAATTTGGTGCATGATGCACCTTGAATCAAAATCGTTAGATTGTTTTATTGTCATGGGTGCTGAAGCACCAAATTGTCTCCCAAATCCAAACTCCCTCATCATTGCGGCTCACCGTCTGCCAAGCCTCCACCTCGCTATTGTCATTCAACCACCAGCGCCGCTCCATTGTCAGCCTTGATCTACCAACACCATTCTCCATCGCAAGTTGCATCCACCTCGCCACCACCCAATAATGATCATGTCCAAAGCAGTGTGGCTTTTTGTGCTTCTCATGTTTACGAGCTCCCTGCTCCACATCACACAACCAGTTCCTCCATTGGTGACCTCAATGTTGGCATAAGCAGTGCAAGAATAGTTCTCGTAGTTTGCCCTTTTTTTAAAAAAAACTCCCATCGAAAATATTCCCACCATCACTACCTTCCCCCCTGCCAAGGCACCACTGCTCCACCACGTGCCACCCCTTTGCTCCCTTCACCTTGCGCCTCACCCTCCATTCTTCCCAACGATACCACCATTAAAAAAAAAGAAAGAAAGAAAGCAGCTCCAAGTTCCATTCCTAGACCAAGTATGAACTCTACTAGCTCATCTTTCACCTTATAGATGTCATGGTAGCATTGTAGAAAACAATTCATAAACAATCATTATAGTTTCACGTTGATTTGTTAATGAACAAAGCATGCTATACCTTGGATCTGGTTGCTTACAAGATCTGATTTATTCAAAGTTATTCTAATCCATTAATAGTCTCATCTTTGGGTATCTTCTTCAATTTGTCTACCCAACATCCTTTGAAGCACAAGTTTTTTAAAGAGATGAAAACTAATTTAAAATAACCACAGTAGTGATTAATTATATGGTGGGGGCGGTGGTCACATTGGGGTGTGGTGGTCGCTTGGGTGGTGGCATGACTGAAGGTAAGGGGCGATAGGGAGGAAGGGAAGAAGGGTAGGAGTAGTTGGGGAGGATAAAATTGGTGTTTTATCAAAACTAAAATTTTAAAATATTAAAATATAAATATAAATTAGTATCGTATAATTATCTAAGAGCACATTTGGCCTTAAATGCAAATGCACAATTTTAATTTTCGACTCCTTGGGGGTGTATCTCCAATTTCAACCAACTTCAATCTGTGCCGTCCATTCAAATTATGCAGTTGAGATCCAAGAACCAACTTGATCCTTGTTTAAAACTCCCCAAGTTAGACGAAGCCTATAACATTACCTGATAAAAGATAAGTCAAGTCTAAAATTATAATTTGTAGACATTATACAATATTAGCTAATAACATAATACATATATATATATATATATACACTCTCAAACCAACATTTTTTTGTTTTTTTTGGTCATACTCACACACCCGCGAGAGGGGGGATTGTCCCTATGGGTCAAACTCGCGACCATTGATTGCACCTTAGGCGCTTCTGCTCTCAAACCTACTTTAAACCATCTGCATGAAACAGAACACTTACAATTTTCTTTTTTGGTCAGAGAACACTAACAATTTTGAAAACTAAGTAGACTTATTACTGGTTATTGGGCCGGGTAATGGGTCCCGTTCATCGGAATAGCAACTTAGTAAGCGGCTGGGTTGACCCGGTCCATTCATGGATAATATGGAGTGTCACGTGCATGTCAGGTGCAATCCTTGTGGCCTGCAGTGGAGCCTGGAGGAGCAAAAGGGATAACAGAAGCTGGAAGCTAAGAACAGCTTCTTCTTCCCACTGCGGACGGTACACAATAAAGAAGGCACCCAAATTTGGTCATTGCCCGAAATTGCAAAACGCAGCATTGTTGTGTCCACGCATACATAAAATACCATATATTTATAACATAATCTTTCTTAACATTGTGGCCTTTCAAATTTCATGTGATATATATATCCTTTTGGTGTATGTTGTGAATTTTAATGGTTGATGCATATTTAATGCTATGGGAGCTCAGAAGAGCATCCATGCCGGCAAAGGTTTGAAGTTAGAACATTATACATCTTCCCGCAATTGCAAAATCTCATTTTTTTGTTTTTTTAATTTTTTGTTCCGTGACCTTTTTTTTTTAACTGATAAGTGTTTTTTTTTTTTTTTTCCCTCTGCGTTTGAGTGGTTTAACAGCAAAGATTGACGTTCATGTTGATTTTTCTCACAAGCTTTGCGCTTCTTTGATGTTACCTACCCTCAGGTTTGTGCTACTGCTAACTTCATTTATTTTATTTTATTTTATTTTTTTCCTTAAATACCGTTTGTGAAAAGTAATATTATTTAGTTAATTTATTTATTTATTTAAACTGAAAAAAAAATGTCTTTTATTTTCACCTAGCAGGAGTTCTGACAATCCTCTTTCGCTGGTTATTGGGAGGTGAGAATCTCAGTTTGATTCGTTTGTTATAAAGCTGATAACTTTGTGTTATGCATTGGATTGAGGATATTGGTTATCCCATGATTATGTGATGAATAGTCCTTTTTTTTTTTTTTTCCTGGTGATTAGTCTTTGCATCAAGCACCCAAATTTATTTGGTGGAAGTGAGAAGCTCGATGTTTCATGGGACAAGGGTCTATATGATTCAAATATCTTAGTGGCCTATAGAAGGCCACGACCAGAATGGCTTGCTCAGCAGTGTTTTGTATTGCAGGTTGGCTTTTTTTATTTAATCATTATATTTTATTTAGGATGAGAGAGGATGCGAGGCCATGCTGTAAAATGAGCTTATTTTTGAATGGAAATATAGAATTATGTAATTTAAGTTACTTAATATGTGAAATCTACAAATTTGGGTGAAAATTGTTATAGCATATTCTAAGTTTTATTTGTTGTCACCCCCCTTTTGCCCCTTCCAGCATTCCCTTTCGCCTGAGATTGGAGTCCATGGTATCCCTGTAAACAATTTCTCCCGCTCGGGAAGTGGAGGTGTAAATTTGTCTCGATTATCAGTTGGGCTGGACATGAAGGAACCTGCGAGTACAAAATGGAGCAGCACGACGAGTGTAAAGTTTGAGGTGAATGTATCATAATATTAAAGGCCGACCTGCATGTGTTCCCTTGCTTCGCATTACTCTTTGATTTTGGTAATAGACAATGTGGAATTGGAAACTAATTAATTGTAAACCATCATGCAGCATGTTCGTCCGTTGAACGATAATGGTCACTCTATAAGTAGAGATTATGATGGGTTTCCTTTGACTTGCAGGTAATCATGGACTCTAATAGTCCATTTCTCAAAATGTTGGACTGATTTTGACCATATGATGTACATTGCTTGTTGCAGTGGCAATACACATGACAGTATGGTAGTGTTAAAGCAAGAGGCTCGATTTGCAAAGGCAAATGATCGCAGCTTTTTCCATGTAATAAGATATATTTGTATTTCCAGTTTGCTTCCTATGTATATATGGCTGTGAATTGATTAGTTCTGTAGTTTTTTTTATTACAAAAAGAATTGTTGTGTATTTGTTCTGCTGACTGAATCCTTGTCTGTTTCAGTTTAATCTTCAAATAGAACAAGGCATTCCAGTTCTTTCTAAGTGGCTAATCTTCAATCGATTTAAATTTGTTGCTTCTAAGGGAATCAAACTTGGACCAGCATTTCTGTTGACAAGGTTGGTATTTTCTGGCATTTTGAATGGATATATCATTTTCTACTTGATATCTTTCCTACATCATGAATCCTAATTTGAACTTGAAATCTGATTCCCCTGTTTCCATTTCCTCTTCCTGTTATGTGACACAAACAGTTAACTTTGTAATGATATCTTTTCGTTATCATCCTTGTGTTTTCTTCTGACAGACTTACAGGTGGTTCAATTGTTGGGGACATGGCTCCTTACCAAGCATTTTCCATTGGAGGGATTGGGAGTGTGCGAGGGTATGGGGAAGGAGCAGTTGGGTCTGGGCGATCTTGTCTAGTGGCTAATAGCGAACTAACACTACCTTTGGTAAGCAATAGCATTATCAACAACAATCCTATAAATTATAACGTGAAATAAGACAGATGTGTAACATTCTTTCCCTAAAATATTCTTATGCTGGTAAACTGCTCTAGCTTTGATTAAGAGCTTACTTACCACTTTGAAGATTATGCTCTCTAGTGCTGCTGTGTCTAGTAAGATGCCAGTAGGCTGATCCCTTGTTCACCATCTTTGACAAGAACCCCTTTTACAACTATATTTGTTGAGATGTCTGACATCCCTCGTTTTGATGAGTGTTTAAAACATCACATATGGGAATATATATCCCTTTTGGGAAGATGTTGAAAGGATATCATATACCTGGCTGTGTCTGATTTATGACTTTATGTCATATGCAGCATATGCAAATGTTTGACAATGATAGTGTCCCTAACCTTTTCGCTAGCCTCTTCTTCGTACTTTGTTCATGGCACTATTGACTTTAAGGTCCTACTGTTAAGTGTTATATCATCCTTGATAAATTAAGAATTTGAAGGTTGTCATTTCTGTGAAAGTTTCAGTTAGATCAGATCAGATCATCCCATCCTGCCCTCCAACTATGCTTGCTCAGTTACAATTAGAGAATGTCTTATACATGATTCAAGTATTTAAAGTTCCTGAGATTGGTGTTGGGAGCATGCCTTACATTACCTTTAAACAAACATAGGAGTTATGGATAAACTAGCTTCGTCTCTTTCATTAAATTTATTTATATGTTCCTTTTCCAATTACACACACAAACAGACAAACATGAGCACGTTACGTGCATATCTTTTGAAATTTATCATATTTATTGTTAATTTGAAATGCCCTGAACTAAATTACTTTGGTGTCTTCTTTACTATAGAATAAGATGTTGGAAGGTGCCATTTTTTTGGATTGCGGAACAGACTTGCGGTCTGGTCATCTTGTACCTGGTGAGTAGCATCATTCTGCTCAGCATAATCAAATTACTTGCAAATTTACTTCCAAATTTATTTGTACTGTTTCTTTCTTGATTGTCATACTAATATTTTTGTTAATGATTTCTAACAATTAAATACTGTTCATTTTTGGGTCCTGCTTACAACATACTTTCCTCAATGACCATTATTCTTGAGGAGACTTAACAACCTAAATCTCTTGGCACCTTTAACTAAATGTATTTGTCCTGTTGATA
This sequence comes from Pterocarpus macrocarpus, assembly GCA_031439585.1. Lineage (NCBI taxonomy): Eukaryota > Viridiplantae > Streptophyta > Magnoliopsida > Fabales > Fabaceae > Pterocarpus > Pterocarpus macrocarpus. Next base: position 7,289,831 of record CM062517.1, read on the forward strand.
CAGGTTCTTGAGAAAGGGTTCTTTCTTCATATTTTTCTTATTTCCTGCTTGCCAAATGGAAATTGAGCACCAAATATGAAATCACAGTGAATTTCTGTATTTATAGTAACCTATTATTTTTTAATCACTTGATTGATATAATATATGAAAAATTCTAACTATTACTGTCAAAAAGGTTGACTGGTGGACAAAACCTCTATAAATACACTACAGTGATATTTGATCCAAGAAAAAAATTGATTGGGTTGGAGAGCTTCTTGTAATATACCTTGTTAACAGCTATCTGCATGCTCAAAGTAAGTCATCCAAAATTTGACCTGTGAACTTTGAAGTCATCAGTCATCACAACAACTTCCTCTTCTGCACAGGTTAAAGTTACACTTTTCTGTGGTAGGAGACATTCATTCCAGGCCTCTCCCATGTTATTGTACTGAATTGTGCAAATCCGTATATATAACTTCCATTCTATGGATTTAATGGAATGAAAAAGGAGCTTGGGTGGGCCAACACAGAATTGAATTAATGATTTTTTTTTTTTTCCTGCCACTCTGGGGGTGGGAGGAAGTCACTTGGAACCATTTTGTGTAGTAAAACAAGGGAAACAATTATAACACTCCAATAGCTCGACCATAATTGCAAGCAACAAGTGTTCCTCATTATTTAGAGTTCCTTTATGGAGTTTTATGAGGGTACTCCATACCCAGGATTTGAAACAAGCTCTAATGTCTTGTAAGTGGGACATGTCATATAAAAGCATGTCCTTAATTGCAATGGTTGATCCTAGATCAGCCAGTATATTTTGGTTATTGCTGAGCTTTCATTGCCAGGTTTTTCCCCCCTTTCTTCTGGTTTGTTTTGATCTGTTTACATGTTAAATTGATCTAATTGATAATGTTTGTGGCCAGCGCATATTATTTTCGAGCCTTTAGCCCAGATCAATGTTGAATGTACTCTCATGGTGTTGATCTCTTGGAAATTCAGGTAATCCAGCATTGAGGCAGGGTAAACCAGGATCTGGTGTGGGAGTGGGATATGGACTTCGATTCAAGTCACACTTCGGCCACTTTCAAGTTGATTATGCTATAAATGCATTTCAGCAGAGAACTCTCTATTTTGGCCTCAGCAATCTTGCTTCATGAGATCCCTAAACTCAAGGAGGTGCGAAACTATAGTTCATTCCTCGTCCACTGGCCCTTTCCCATTTCTCTGCAATTTATCATTCCTTGTAAATGGTTGAACGAAGTCCTATGGATGGTGGAATGGTGAAGCTCCAGAAGTTGCACTCTTTTGCACCAATTCACAGCCTCAATAATTTTATGAACTGCAACACTGTATTTCTAGCTCTGCAGTATATTTTGCATGTGGAGAGAGAAATCTTACTGCATTCTTTTTCTTACAATTCATGATAGTTGAAATTCTCTTGGGATTTTTGTAATTTCTTTTGGGTCAATGAGTGCAGATTATTTACTGTAAATTGCTATAAACCAAAAGTAGATAGGATTATGTTCTTATACATGAATGACAGCAGACATTAAACACTGAATTTTAACTTGCTGAGATCTCTCTCCCTCCCTTTGTTAGTTTAAGGTATAACTTTGTCTTCCTCGATCCTAAGATTTTTTAGATAATTTGCAATTTGGTTAACATTTTAATTAACCAGGCCAAGGAAAGAAACCACCTTCAAGTGTATAGAAGGTGGTCGAAACGAACTTGCAGCCTACCAAAATTTATACATTCTTCACATGTTGTTATAAACCAACATCTGAAATGACAAAAAGTTGAAATGTATCAATGAATTGAGGAGGCACAGAGCAGTAGTCACAAAATTATAAGACAATCACAAATAAACGAAATCCGGGGAAGATTAAAATCTTCTGTCAAAAGAGTGTTATACTGGCTGGTGTAAGAGTATCTTAAACAACTAACGTGGGGTTGGTCGAAGTAGTTAGGTGTTTTTGCTCCTTAATCAGGTGTCTCAGATTTGAGTGTTGGAAAAGAAACAATTTTCGCTGGGAGACCTAAATCCCTCTCGGGGATATCTATAGGTCGAGTTAAATCAATTGGGTTTTTGGTAATAGAATCTGGTTAATGGATGTGCTTCACCCAAAAAAGAGTCCCTCAGATAATTCGACAATCCATGATGGTCATGACATAAAGGAGAACCGGCTTGGATGTCATTGGAGCCCCTTTACTTTATTAATAAGATTTTATTGGGCCTGGTGAAAGCCCGCAAGGATCTGATCTTGTTGGACGAAGTATTCGCTGGTCTATTATTATTTGCACATTAAAAAAAATCCCTCATAAATTCAAAGAGCTCATATTTTGATTATTTTTATTTTTCTCTCTATTCCTTTCCATTTTTCCCTCCCAATCAACGAATCTTCTATAGTAAGTAAAGCTTCCCTGATAGAGGTTTCGTACGTGCATAATTCCGTTCAATTTAATAAATATTTTGACCTAAAATACCCACAATGATTTATTGACTATCTACCTGTCAATCTGATTTTTATCCCATATATGATTAACAAATTATTATAAACATAACCAAATGTTAATAAATGCAATAATATAATCACGTAGTTATGGTGAATAACCACCATCACTTGAACACTAAGAAATTTATCAAACTTGGTCGTCAAAATTGTCGCGTTAGCTTTGTCACGGGCTGGAGTATCCAAGACCGCATTATTAATTTGTTACTGTGGATATTTTTTTTTTTCCTTTTCTTTCTTTTTTAAGAAAGAAGTGAGTTGTATTTTTTTATGGACTCATTAAATATGAAGTAAGAGATGAGATCAGTGTGTGTTATAACCAACGAAATTGAATGTCATGTAATGTAATGTAACAAGTACCTTCTTATTTAGCTGAACTTTGTTCATATACTGCTCCATCACAATGCCAACGAAAACAAAGGACTAGACAAACAAATTATTAATGGCATAATACTTTTGTTTTGTTTTGAAATTTTAGCCACCCGTGATGGGTATCTTAGACTTCTCAAAAATAGTTAGTCATCTTAACCAACCGTGTTTCAGTCAAATTAATTAGAGTCCAAAATGAATAATGGTGGTCTAAGTTGGAAATAGAATGTCCACATATTTCTGGAAGGTATACCGAAGCAAGAAATATAAGGTACCTACAGGACACGTTTACATGCATATAGGTGGTTAGATTAGGTTATTGCGCTGAATATGGTTAATGATTAAATGTATAATTGTCTCAAAATCTCGATTGATTGTTTGCTTCTGTTTCCAGGAAGGTGAAGACCACATGTGCCTGCGTCTATATAGTTCATTCATTGATATAATATACATACGCGAAACTCGGCAAAAAGAGATCAACTTTATTCTTTTCGCCTTCTTTTTCTTATGGATATAAAACAAATAACTTTTTTTTTCCTTAAAAAAAAAAAAGAAAACCATTTTTATAGATCCTGTGTGCTAGTTCATTATATTTTTAACATAGCTGGCCACATTTGGTGCATTCATGTCGTCCACAAGCACTCTCTTTCTCAAATGCAATAAAAAAGTAACCTTGAACAAACTGTTCATTTTTCAAGTGGAACATGGGATGAATGTCAAAATTTGGTGGTGACAGCTTACCTAACTGTCACTTAAATGCTATTCCTATCCCCCAACCGATCAACAAAAGCTGATTAAAGTAATCATTATAATATTAATATGTGCTAAAACTAGTGCCAATTTAGATTAACATGTTTAATTTTTTTATTTTTTTGAAAAAACGGTATCTCTACTCTCACACATCGTTACAATAAAGAAGTGCACTGTTGCAACAAATAAATTTTTTTAACAATTATTTTCTCTAGAATTTAAATATTAATCCTCTCTTTGAGAATATAATTCATTTATTATTATACTCAACTCTTGTTAATAATTAATAATTAATAATTATTTTTATGTAAAGATTAAATAAAATTAAACGTGTAAAAGTCCGACATATGATTAAACGCCTTCGTCCCAACTTCACCTAACCCCAACAACAGGTCCAAATTTGTTCCTCATACGCTAGTAATAGTACCGCATTTTTGTCTAGTATCACAATGGGAGGATTAGATTTTAAAAAAGGGGAAAAAAATCGCGGGGATGATGGATCACAGGCTTACTAACTACGGGGATGATGGATCACAAGCTTACTAAATACGAAGATGAGCCCTCGTTGGTTTGTACAAGTGTCGGACAAATACAAAGAAAAAAGGGCGGAGAAATGAAAGAAAACATGGAGCCTAACTGTGACGGTGTGGGCATGTGGCCCACCCCTATGGCGTAGCAAACAAAGGGGTGCGGCTTTCTTTGTCCTTAGATCAGTGACCTCATTCCTAATTCGTATCACTGGGTCCCTTCTTTTGTTATTAAGAAAGAGGAGGAGCCACCACCGACACCTTCAAATTTGTCGCTACTCGCAACTAAACTATGTCTATGCCTATCTAATTATCTATGATGCTCATTGTTCGTGCATCTTATGGCATGTTTAGGAGAAAAATTGTCATGTTATGAAAGATAAAGACACAAATAACGAATTATTATATTAACATAAATAATAATAAATCCCACAATGACAAAACTTATCTCGTATCTTTCTTTCATAACGTTGACACCTGACGTTAGTGAGAACATGAGAAGAAATTCCTAATCCAATTAAAAATATAACATAAATTTAAACAGTCGACTGCATTATTAGCGCAGGGTCATTGTCGTTTCAATGAAACCTTGGGGGTATAATAACCAACACAGTCCAGTGGCTAGTGGCTACAGCCAAATACCAAATACCAATTACCATAATACATAGCCAAATCGCTATATACCAATTGCCAATTACCATTATACATAGTCAAATCGCTATATTCATAAATAATAAAATCTAGCTTCCTAGAGGAAAAGAATGTGATTCCATGACTATTCACACACAAGTTTCGCAAGATGATTTATTTCTTTTCTTTTACATAATTCTCTATCTATAGAGTGCAACTAGAGCCACTATCGGATACTTTCCTCAAAAGAAAGGGATCACGGACTGATAGAAAAACCCAAAAAGAGACAAAAGTAAAAAGGAGGAGGCGGCCAATGGAATCATGAAACAGGACGAGATTAAAAGAGCAACAAGTTGCACAGGGATGAATTGGAGGCTGGAGAAGCAATTGGCCGAATGTGGACTTTTGATTTCTTTTTTTAATCCTTGCAGTCACTGTTGCCTCATGTTCAGGCAACAGCACTGGCTCAATCCAAAAGTAGAACATCGTGGATCATTTTATCAATGATTTTAGACGGGCTCATATGTACAAAATCATCCACAAAAGACAAAACTACCTACATAACATTCTATGGCAATTACTTAGGCACTTACACCAACGGAATAGTGAATACACTTGACTAGAGCACCTGCCTTTCTTCTTTCTTAACTCACGCAGGTGTTCTATCTATTTCTTTGTTTCCTATTTTGATTCCTCATAAACTTGAAGTCTCTCTGTCTCTCTCTCTCTCTCTCTCTCTCTCTCTCTCAGAGAGTTCAAGGTATATTGGTTGTGGGCCGTTCATGCCTCTTCAAGCGATATACCCCCTATCAAGCTAGCTACTGCAACAGCAAGCGATTGAATTTAGCCACAAATCTCTTCACTCAACTTTTCCACCTGAGAATAAAATTTGATTGAACCAAGTTAGCTCATCCGCAGAATCTCATAAAGAAATCATTTTAAAAAGAAAAGATATCTAACAGTGCCAGGACTGGCAAGTGCTGCGAGTTGTTTGTACAAAGAGCAAACTAAAAGAAAGAATCCAGAAAATAGTTTCCAATGCATATAATACTTCGAATTAGGTTAACCAAACTATTAACCATCAACTCCAGTTCTCATCGAGCTAGGAGCATATTTTGACTTTCAGAATCAATATAAGATGCCACATACTTTTTACGCAACACAAAGCATGCACGAACATCACAAATGCCACAAGCAATTTGTACATTCCATAAATAGTAAGAAAATCCAGTTCCCAAGAAAAACACCACCGCACTTGCATGTAAATATATGGTTTAAAAAGGCAACTTACTTCAAATTCCCTCCAAATTCCACTGCCCGTCAATGCCGAAATTGGCTTTCATTCCAACTAACGAGTAAGTTCCCATTTGGTTTAAAGTTTCAGAAATGCAAAAATGCTTCCGATCTAATTAAAAAAGAAAAAAAAAATTGTTACTGCCTATGACATTTCCCTTTTCCATTTAACAAAATGTGAAACTAACAGCTCCTAAGTAAACAACCTCGAAAAATACCAGTGAGCATTTCGAGAATGAAAACAAAGATAAGTGAAGAACTGGAACAAAGTCACTCAAAAACACAGAAAAAGCATCTAGAAATGCACACAAATTCATTCCACAACCAAAAAACTGCAAAATTGACACATCAGGAAAGTCCAAAACTCTAGACCATCCCAACTTTGATATTGCATCCATCCCAAGCAAAAACCACAAAAAAGCACCAAAAAACATAGAAAGAAACAAGTCACACACACAACAACAACTTAGATTGCTCTCATTACCTTCAATCCTTGAAAATAACCGATTTTGCTATGCGCATCAACGGCTCCAAGCAATCAGGGCTAAATTTCCTCGCAAAGAGATAAGACTCCGAATGATTCGACTCCCTCAGCCGATAAATCAGCTCCGGGGACACCTCGGAGCCCCGATACGTATACGGGTGCCCGTTAACCGTACCCGTCCAATTCACCATCGTTAGCGTGTACTTCGTGCAACCCTCAGGATCCGCCATTGATAGCAATGTGGGAAAATAATGCTCCTCAGGGTAACACTCATCTTCCCTATAACACGGCAACTTGAACTTCCTCCACAATTTCCGATCCTCTATCACCATCAAAGCGTGTTTTCGGGTCAAAGTGAAAAACTGCGATCCGACCCGGAATTTTTCGAAGGGCACTTCCGGCATCATCGCGTACCTCCCCCTCGCCACGTACCGCTTCCACAGCCTCGGCGCGTCGGAGAGGATCTCGACGAAGCTACGGTACCGGGTTCGGATCCCGGGCCCAGATTCGGGTTCGGATTTATCGAACGTTTTGGACACGAAGAGGGAGTGGTAGACGTAGCGGAAGGAGTGGAGAGGGACGCAGTGCTGCGAAAGGACGGCGAAGTATGCGTTGGCGGGATCGTCGATGATCGCCGTTGCAAGGAGGCGGCGCATGGCGGAGATGAGCGTGGGCGACGCGCGGTAGGTGCGCTTGGAAGTGATGAAGCGTTTGTGGAAGACGCCGGAATTGGGACGCGTGAGGTTCACGAAGGGGTCGGCGTGGACATAAATGTTGTAGAGGTTGGTGGGTTGGTCTTGGAAGAAGCGATCCCATAAGGGGGAGAAGTGGAGGTTGGAGTTTGTGAGGAAGAGGAAAGCGATTTTGAGGGAAGGGTTTTTTTTGGTGGAGAGGTGGAAGGTTCTAGAAGGTTGGTGCGGGGAGCGGGAGGGGCGGTGGTGGGAGAGGGAGAGGGCACGGTTGAAGAGGGCGGCGTCGTCGAGTTCGTCGGAGGGGGAATGGGGGAGAGAGGTGGCGGGGAGGGAGGATGCGGGGGGCGAGGAAGAAGAGGAGTGGAAGGGAGAGGAGGAGGGAGAAGGTCAGGATGAATGGGGTTGAGAACATTGAGGTTGGGGCTAGGCGGAATTGGTGGTGGAGGAGGTGGAGGATCGGTTGGTGGTGGTGGAGCCGTGAGGATGAGGATGGGGATGGGGATGGGGATGGTGGTGGTGGGGGTGGGGGTGGGTGTGGAGAAGATAACGGTGATGGTGAATGGCCTGGAATTTTGTTGAATGTGGATGAACTGAAGCAAAAATTATGATGATGAGTGTGGGAGGGAATGAATTATGAGTTGTGGGTCTTTGTGTGAATGTGGGAAAGATTGGATCTTTGGAATGAGAGGGAGCTGGGGTGGAAGGGGGATTTTGTGTGGGCTAGGGTTGGGTTGGGGGGAGTGTGGTTTGAGGTTGGTGTTCTTGTTGGGTGTTTGTTGCTTTTGAGTTAGTAGGGAGAGTGAGGACGAAGGCAGAGAGAGAGAGAAGAGAGGAGAGGGGCGTTGAGACGAGACTTTGTTGAGTTTAGACTCGAGGGAGGGAAATTGAGTGCGGGAGAAGGAGATGACGCTGATGGTTATTTTCTTGGGTTTGGGTAACGGGGTGGTGGTGGTGGGTACGAGTACAACAGGGTGGGTTGAGGACTTTTTTGCTTGTGTTGCTATCTCTGACGGTGGAGTCAGTGATGTTGGCGTGTGATGACTCACTCAAGTAACGCCGTTTATCTGTTTTTTGGAATTGAATTCTAAACCAAAATTAAATTCGATAAAATAAATGCATTGTGTGTAGATGATGATGATATTATCAAGCAGCACCATTAATCGGTTCGATCGTTATTATCGATAGCAATGTTTCCTCTTTCATAATAAATAATCGTTAACGATAACAAACTCAAAAGAGAAACAAAAATGTCTACTAAAGAAAAAAAAAAAAGTAAAAAAACTGTTAACACCAATGTAATAATAATAATAAATGAATAGCAATTCTACCGAAAATAATTGAACAGTAGAAATTAAGCAAAAGGGTGATAATAAATGGTGACAGCTAGATGTGCTGACTTTGCAGAGGTAAGAGCAGGCAACTGTTGCAGAGGTTAGATTAGATCTGATTTTGATTGCAAACGTGGCGGCCATCAATCCATCACAGCTGCTGGGACTTTAAAGCAATATTTTGATAGACCAAAAAAGAAAATTGCAATAAATTACATACTATTTGTTCGTATACTTTCTTCATAATTGATATAATTTTTATACAGAAATTGAAACTATTAAAAAAAATCAACACTTCTTTTGCAAACACTTGAATTAAAATCACAAATATTGTCAAATGAAGTTTGATGGCATAGTTTTTTTTATTTAATAAATTTAGTTTTAATATACTATATCAACCAACTATATGCTATTATGTATCAAATATTTAAAATAACAAAATAAAAGTCAAATATTTTTTAATATAATAATATATAATTAAAAATATATATAAATATATATAAAATATTTTTGGACCGATAATATATTAAAATTAAACTCTCATTTAATAGCATTTTAAATATTTGAACATAATCGTCCAAGAAAAAAGATACTGAACTTACCTTCTACAAACCATTCATTCAAACTCTCAGACACCACTAGTTTGACTATTACACAGATGACGCAGTATGGTTTAAAGGCAACAAAAAATTCCTGTAGTTTACATAACTAACTCCACTTACCTATCTTGTGTTCCACGCTCTCAGAAGAATACAATAGGTACTAAACAAGAATAACTAGCCACAGTAATAAAATGGAAGGCAATCGCACACTGAAAGGAATACATTTGGGTATAAATATACTAGGTTGTCACTTACTCACTTACCACGTAGCTGACAACAACAAATATCGGATAATTACAACACAGACATGCATCAACCGGGCAAATCTTATTCTATCCTCAAAACCGCACAACCACATCAACTTCTTCATGGAGGAACTTGCTACATTGTGGTTGCAAACACTCAATACTCGCCATTATATTTACAGACCGACAACTGGCGAGATGTCAATGGAGAAATGGAGTAGCTCCACTGACTTGGGATTCTTGGAACTACATACCCGCGTGCTGTGGAACTGATTTTGTAAGATTTACATCCCCTCTTCCATTGATCTTAGGTTTATCTCTACCCGGCTTTTGCGACCTGAGTGTCCCTTTCACATTAGTTCTAATAGGATGTTTGGCTGTTTGAGCCCCAGGACCTCCCCCTGCTAACGTAGATCAGAAATAAAATTTAGAAATGGCTGGCCCTATCACAGCATAATTATCCAAATGGACTTTAGCATTGCTTACTCTGCTATTACACAAGAATTTCAGGAGCAAAGATGTTTACATAAAGTTTGCAATCAAAATTGCAAATTAATTCCATAGGGGGTTTACAAAACACCAGTGATCACATTCTATACTCTACAAATTTGAAATGATGCAACACAATTCTGCGAGGAGATAATCTTATTCCTGAGAGTAACATTTTAGGAGAATGGATTAACAGAGGCAGTAACTCAACCTACATACTGTGTGCAGTGGGATGTGTCTTCAGCAGTGTTGGCTATATTTGTAAATTAATGAATGCCGAAAAAGGTATACATGTTAGTTTAAGGTTTAGTGCCTGTCTTCTACGATGTTAGCCTACATTTGTAAATGAGGACTCTATGCACCTAGTTACAGTAATAAGTCCTCAGCAGTGTTGGCTAATATTTGTAAATTAATGAATGCCGAAACAGATATACATGGTAGTTTAAGGCTTTGCGTTTGTCTTCTATGATGTTGGCCTACATTTGTAAATGAGGACTGTATGCAGCATGCACCTAGTTACAGATAGATGTGGTTCCTTTTGAACATTTTTCTGCCAAGCACACATTTAAAATGCCTGAAGTGGAAAGCAATGATTGGGTTAGTTCACTCCATCCAATAATTTTTCCAGCCTCCTGAAGTTGGCTGCATGATCCCCAGTGCACACGAAAAGATAAAAATGCAGATAAAGAGAACAAACTCACCACTGTTAGGCAGAGATAATCGTTTTTTGGGCTGTTTATCTGCCGGTGAGGTTCTCTCCTTTGGATTACTATGAGACCTTGACCCAATCCCAGGTTTTGAGTTAGCTTCTTCAATAGGATTTTCAACATTTGCCTTAGAATTTGGCTTAACAGGCTGAGTGTTTGATGATTCTTGCAAACCTGCTGACTTACTAGGTGAAGAATCACAGCCATCAGAAAGAGTGGGTCCAGTTTTCTGACTTGCAAGGTTTGGATGATTGTTTGATGGAAATGGTTTCTTGTTTTCTCTGGTTCCATTTTTACCATCCACAGTTCCATTTTCACGTACCGTTACTCCATCCCTCATATTAATGTCAACAAATCGATTCTCCCAAGGACGGACAGCCATCCATCTTTCCAACCAGTTCCAACCCCAGCTACTTTTATCTGGTTCAAATCCAGAGGAAACAGCCTGGTGTCTTGATCCTGCCTGCCACTGCCAAGGAGGAAAAACTAAAATATATTACCCTAAGCACGTGGACCAAAAAGATGTAGAAAATGAAAATGGATAGTATAATGCAAAGCTGGTGATCAAGTGATGGGAAATTTTTGGACAAAATTTATGCATTCATTTTACTTCTAGAAGTTTACTACTACTGCTTGATAACATCATCAAGTAACTTTACCATCTTATTCTATCAATATTACAAGTCATAAAACTACCTAGCTTGATCAAATTATGTTAAACTAGTTGGTTGGGAAAAATATCCTTATTTAGTACTCACATCTGTAATTCTATATGCAAACTTGTGTTTAAGATGGAACCAGACACAAAACATAAAGATCTAAATTAACCAAGCACCTATAATGCTTTAAAAGCTCAGATTGAATTTCCAATATTTTCATAGGATAAAACAAGCAACCACTTATGTCTCACGATGGAGAATAGCTTGAAGACAATGAGGATTTGAGCTGCATCTGTACATTAATGATACTCTTTCAAATTTCAGATATTTTGTATATGCAAGTTGCAGAAAATTTTAAGTATAATGCCTACTGCCTTCATAATTCAACAAGAGGATGAATGGAACTTTACCTGATGAGCTAAAGCATATGCCATGGCTCTCTCACGTTTAGCTGCAGCCTCCTGCCTCTTCAATATTTTAGCTTGAATTTGTTCTACAGATCCCACACTGTCACACCAACCTTCCTGTATTGCACAAGTATGATTGAAAAACAAGATCTCAGCTGCTATTTGCCATTATTAAAAGGTGCCTTGAACAGATATTTTGATAAGGAAACTGCAAATTAATTACATCAAACCATATTAAGCATTAAATTAGGGCATTTTGCACATATAGTTCTATAGGAATTACTAACTTCATGAAAAATTTCACAGTACTAATGCGACATATATGAAACTAGATCAAACTAGAGTTTAGTTGTATCTAAAACCAATCAATTGCATTAGTAGAGAATTTGTTTTGGTTTTTATTGTCCTAAAAAAATAAAAAAGAAAACTGTTTTGGTTTGTTAGTGTTGGATGCAATAACTTTTCCCCGTTTTTCTTCCTTCTTTTTCTATATTTTTCTTCCTTGTTTGAAGAGCAGTGCTCTCAAGTCCAGCAATTTCATTTTCTTTTTCTTTTTTTTCCTTCCCCCTTTAACCTTTTCTATTATTGCCTTTATCTCCACATAGTTGTCTCGGCTATATATCTTGATTCCCAAGCTCCCAAAATCTCCCTAGATCTTGACAGGTGTCTCCAAAAAATACACTCTCCATACTCCACTGCATATTTTCAGCCAATTTTCTCTTTCTTTTTTGGCCCCAGTCCAAGTAATATGTTTCTTATCCTGGTATTCCCATCAGAAATGGCTCAAAGAAATCAGACTGGCAACTGCAGTTGGTTGTCATAGGCGCATAGCTTACACCAGTATTAGTTTAGTATCTGTTTAAGGTAGACACTAGGTTTTCTGCTAATTATCTATAGATAAATTGATAAATAAGAAATACGAGAAGCAGTTAGTCACAGGAACTAAAAAATTTGATGGTAAAAAACCAAATACAGAATGACAGATTGCCCAGGAAATGCCAACAAATCATTGGATTTAAAAGACGATATTATGTAAAGTAAAACAAATTATTGCAATTAGACCCATGTAAGGAGGAATAAGAAAGAAAAATAGAGAAAAAGAAGCATCTCAAATTCATGAAGCTCAATTTTTCAATACTCATCCCCCTGGTGAATGGAATATAAAGAAACAACAATGAAATCGATGAAGATATTATACATTAACAAAAGCAATGTCAGTCTCAGAATATGCTCCTTACTTCTATTTCTCGAACCCGAGCTTCATTTGCAAGCTCTTGCTGAAGTTTCTGTTGCGCATTTTGACCCTCAAATGCCAAGCGAACACGCCTTGCCCGAACACGAGCCTGAACCCTCACCAAAGCTTGCATACAACGCAGCGTTATTGCAGCTTGTTTTCTCACTGCATGGCCTCTTACAAGGGCCTGAAGCCTTACCAATCCTTTCAAAGCTCTTAGTGCTCTTCTGGCCTAATATATACAACAAAAGTTTCCAGCTTGGTTAAAGTCATGGGCAACATAAGTAAGATTCTTAAAAAATTATTAATTATAAGTCTCAAAATAAAGAGAGGAGTAAATAAAAGAAATAATGAAACAAAGAAAGATTGCCCTCCAAATAAATGTGAAGCACATCTTTAAGATAAACCAAATTAAATTCTGATTGCAAAATTATAATGTACTCAATGTAGATATAAATCACTTTTGTTCAACCACTACAGTACCTGATTCTTCAATGCAAAAAATAATTTCACAGGATAAGGTATACTCCAAAAGTATAAAGAGAAATAAAAAGAGAACTAAATGGTATCACATCAGCAATGCCCAACAATCAGATTGAAATCGATTTTTTAATAAAAGATTTCAGTTCATTTGAGATAAAGTAAGTCATTGATATGAAAAATTACCAAAAATCCTCGAAATGCTGTTTGAATGCGCACTGCAGCCCATTCCCCCCTCATTATTTGGTGATTACGTGCAATATCAAGTGCTTGTTGTGAAGTAGAAGGTGAATAATGGGCTTCAAGGTTTGAGTGGCCATTGTCATCTCCAATAGGGGGAGGATCATTATCGAACTCAATTTGAAGTTTACCATTATCAAATTCACTGGAATGCTTTCTCTGATGCCGAAACTTGCCAACCTTCTGATCATGGAAAATGAAAGCCTTGGAATGGAAGTTAAAAACAAGAAGAGACAAGAGAGAGAGAGAGAGACTCACATTTCCAACCTTCTCTGAAGACTCTGGCTTTTCTGATTTCTTTAGACCAACCAATGCTTTAATCCACTTCCCTGAGACACCCATTGTCAGTTCAAATTCACTTTATCTCAATCAAGCACAAACCCTGCAAAAGAATTATATGGCCTAGTCAGTGCAAAAGCAGTTGTTAATACAAAATCTTAACTAGCCTATTCGACTATGAGGTATGGAATGATGAAGCAGGTAGCAAAGTAGCAAAGCAAGTACAAGCTTAAGTGATAAAACTTATATACAAGTCACAACTGATTTGATACTATGACAGTAATACACCTTCTTCTGACCTTCATAATCGAGATTGGTCTACCTACTTAGTTTATTTTCAAAATGTTAGCAGTTCACTAGATTAGTTGTAACTATAAGAGCATAGTTACACCTTTTAAGCAATCATAAGCAGTACGGAAGCAGTGAGAACAAAGTTAACGCAGGAAAACAGAATCACTCAAGTTGCATTCACTCTATGACTATGATTGAGCAAATAAAATTGCTACACGTAAGGTGAAAGTGCACCCTTTGAAATGACTTGTTGTTTTTACCTTTTTCTTTTTGGCCTTTAAGCCTAGTCCTACTTGCTCATGACATTAACCGCATATATAACAAGGAACATTTGTACTTAAAAAAAGGGTGCTCACGTGTTGAACAGCTCCAATATCAAAACAATATTTGGCGTCATTGGGGTAAGGCATAAATTCCTAATCAGAACGCACAAGGTTCCTTTTCAATGTCATCCCAAGAAGACCCCTTTTAGCCAAATGCTATGGACAAGTCCAGACTAGACTACAATATAGGAATAATGCTAAATTTGTGCTTAATATTTTGTCGTAAATAATGTGTGAACCAAAGTCTTTGATAATTGATACCTAGAAAAAAAAATACAATTAGCTGTTAAACACAATGCAGAGACAACATCCACCCATGAACTGTTAAAACACAAACAAATTCTAAAAAAAGAAAAAAACGACATGAATAGAACTGTGTAAGAGCACGGCAAAAATGTCTTTTTCCAAATCCATGTGCAAGTAATTGCAAAATTGAATTATTACATTAAACATGAAGTAAAAAAAGAGTCATAAAAGCGACATATATTACAATTTAGAACAATCGAGATTATGACATGTAAGTAAATGTTAGATTGGTAATTATTAATAACCAAACAAGGATGTTGATTAATCACCTTCGTTAGAATAACTACCGCTTTGACTCGGTTGCTTGAAAATTGAACTCACAGACATAAAAGCTCGATAGATTTGGTTGCTTTAGGACAAATTAAATTTAAGTAAATTGGCACTGAAATGCAGAATTATTTCGAAGTAAGCGAAGAAGGTTTTTGAATTTGAAGAGCGGAAAGGAACACAAGAAAACAGCGTATAGATCGATATAGATCGAGAGATCGCAGAGTTGAAGCAGAATTCACCTGAAATTCATAGCGAGAGAGACTCTCACTGAGTTAAATCGTCATCGGCGAAGAAAAAAGAAAGGTTGATTGATAACTGAGTCGAGCGAGTCAAATGCCGAGTTCTCACTCGGCACCGCTTGAGAGGATTTCCATCTGAATTCGTAGTGGCGGACAGAGCTCAAGGTAGTGTTTTAAGTGGATAAAAGATAAAATAAAATAATAACAAATAAAATGATAAGAAGTCAACAAAAATAAAAAGATAATAATAACAATTTATGAAGGGGAAGGAAATGAATGAGCGCAGAATTTAATTTAATTTTTAAAGAAGGTGGTGACTGGTGAATGTTGAATGGTGAATGGTGAATGGTGATACATAAAGAGAGATATTATTATTTTTGTAAATTTTGGGAAAATGACAATTGACAGGTGTGGTGTGGGTAGCACGGAAAACGATGACGTATAGCTGTCATTCGGGAGGGACAAATTTTCAATGGAGTTAATCACGGGGACGTGTTACCCCCACCTATCTCTAACGAATTTCTTTTTGAAATGACCACGATTAATCCATGTTTGGTTTATTTATGGAACGAGGGCTGCAGCATTGCATCCAAAGTTCGAGGTCTTATTCATGTGTTTTACATAAAGAGGTATGTTACTTCAACGCTAAAAAAAGATGATACTTCCGATATTTCTCTTTATTTTTTCTTTGATCATCAATTATTTTATTTATTTTATTTTTTTTGACAATTTTTTTTCCCTCCTCTTTCTTGATATCTAAAAATATTTACCAACTCAATGGTATAAAAAATATTTCTTTTATATAAATCTATAATTATTATTTGGTACCAAGATTTTCTTTTAAAAAAGTATGTGAAGTATCTATAAAAGTTAATAGTTTAATTCATTTTATTGGTAATTATATTTTATTATATTAGTAACTTTTTTAATATATTGATAATTTAGTAGGTACTTAATTTTATTATGAATCTCACTTATAATAATATTTATATATTTTATAAAAGTCTATAATTACTATTTGACATCAATATTTGAAAAAAAAATACACATAATCGATATGTATGAGTTAGTAACTTAACTCAATTTATTAGTAACTTTTTTCAATTATATTAATAACTTCTTTATAAATAGCATTGTAGCCTAGTTTATGTATTTTGTAAAAACCTATAATTATTATTTGGCACCAACATTTGAAAAAAAAAAAACCATGAGAGTTGATAACTTCATATTATTATATTAGTAACTTTCTTAATATATTAATAACTTATAGACTTATTTATTTGTTGTATAAAAACCTAAAGTTACTATTTGGCATCAAGATTTAGAAAAAAAAAAAAAAATGATGGATCGACAAGAGTTAATAACTTGACTCAATTTATCGGTAACTTCCTTTTATTATGTTCGTATCTTTCTTAGTATGTTGAGAACTAAACAAGTACTAGGATTTTTTATGAATTGCACTTTTGTCCTTATTTATATGTTTAATAAAAACCTATAATCACTATATGGCCCAAAAATTTGGTAAAAAAAAAATACATGATTAATTTGCAAAAGTTAGTAAATTAGCTAAAATTATTGGTAATTTTCTTTTATTATGTTGGTAATTTAATAGATATTTGAATTTTTTATTAATAGCATATGTAGCATTATTTATTTGTTTTTTTAAAAGTTTATAATTACTATTTGCACCAACATTTGAAAAAAAATTCAACAAGTACTTGAGTCTTTTATAAATCACACTTGCAATATTATTTATGTGTTTTATTAAAGTTTATAATTACTATTTGGCACCAAGTTTTGAAAAAAAAAAAGAAAAGAAAAAAGGATTTGCTCAATTTGTTGGTAACTATTTTTTATTATATTGATAACTTCCTTAATATATTGGTAACTTAACATGCACTTGAATTTTTTATTAATAGAACTTGTAGCCTTATTTATGCATTTTATAAGAGCTTATAATTATTATTTTCACCAACATTTGAAAAAAAAAAAAACACATGACCGATCTATAAGAGTTATTATCTAAATTTGTTGGTAACTTCTTTTAATTATGTTGGTAATCGAGCAAGCATTTGAATTTTTTTATGAATTGCACTTGTATTCTTGTTTATGTGTTTTATAAAAATCTATAATTAGTATTTGGCATGAAAATTTGAAAATAAAACACACACACACATAATTGATTTATAAAAGTTAGTGACTAAACTAAATTTGTTAGTAACTTGCTTGCTTTTGTTATGTTTGTAACTATCTTAATATATTGGTAATATCATAAATGCTTAAATTTTTTATTAACGGCACGTGTAGTATTATTTATATGTCCAGGTACTTATGTATATTACTTGAATATTTAATCAAAAAATATATTACTTGCATATATTATGTGTATAGTCCTCTAATAATTGACAACTTAACAAAAAGTACTAGATAGAAATTCTTAAGATTTCAATATATTTATTTAATTTGTGTATATTAATAATATAAAATAATTTTATATTATTATTTAATAAAAATATAAAAAATATATTATATTATAATAAATCTCATATCATAATAGATATTTATTTAATATAATTTGATATTTTTTTATATTTATATTAAATAATAATATAAAATTATTTTATATTATTAATATATATAGATTAAATTCTTCAATGGATAACTTGACAAATTCAAATCAATTTTAAATTTTAATTTTGTATTTTTTATTTCATGTACATCAAAGAACGTCATTTTAATTAATTTTTAAAAACTTAAAATATAGTACAACCTATCTGAAAAGTGTTGCCACTTGGCAGCTTTCAGTACACCATTGTCTCGGTAATATAGACTCTCTTGGTTTATTCACACGATGCTTTTGATTTCCACCCGCAAACGAGATTTCATTTATTAAAATTTTAAAATCTGTTAAAAATGGAGAATAAAGAGTCAGAGACTCAAATGCTCCGTTTCGATTCACGTGGTGCAATTTTGGAATCAATTATGGCATGTTAAAATTAACTTTGGTTAATAGATATGGTATTTAAATTTTTACTTCCAAAATTAATTCTAATGTTTAGAATTAATTTTTAAAAAAATTAATTTTTTTACTTTTTTATTAAAATTATTTTTAAAAAATTATTAAACATAAACAATTTTACTTCAAAATCAATTTCGACAAAATCAATTCAATACCAAACACGCGCGAAGTTGATATCTTCTTCACTAAACCATAGAGGGCCTTCATTTTCCTCCTTTCATGATTTTTCTCTCGATCTCTCTATCTTCTTTTCCAAAATCTCTTCTCTGACTTTTTTCTCTCATACACTTTCTTTTTCTGTTTTATTTGGTTTTTCTCTCTCATTTAGAGCTCTCTCTTCATTTTCCCATTTGTCACTTTAGGTTCTTTTTCACCGGTGTCTTAGCGATTTCCTCTAACAACAACCGAGTTGTCATCAATTTCACGGAGCTCAAAGGTGTTGCAATAGGGAGCAGCGGCAAGATGAGGCTAGATTGGTGAGCTCAAGATCTTGGAATCAAAAGCCCATTCTATGCTTCTTCATTCCTTTCCTTTTTTTTTTATTTTATTAGGAAAAAAAATGGGGCCTTACTTATTCTATTCAGGAAGGATGAAAGACAAAGAAAGGGATCACAGGACTTATTGATCGGAGAAAGAGAATGACTTATTGGACCTAACTGAGAGGAAGATAGACAAGAATCATCTGACCTTACCTCGATTCCCTTAGTATTCTTTTTTTAAAAAGAAAAAAATTAATTTCTATGTTAAATGCAATTTCTAACCATTACTTTATTGGTTTGCTAGACTTTGTTTGTGATTAGGAGTGAGATGGCAATTTTTGGTAAGAGTGAAGAGATGGGTTTGCAAAAGTAAATGTCGACTTTGCATCTTTTTCATCTGAGGGCACCTATGGAGCTGGCATGGTAATAAGGAACAACAGGGAATAATTTCTGGCAGCATGGATTCAAAGATTTAGTGGGTATATCTTTCTAGAACTCCATTGTAAGTAAGATTTTGATATGAGTGAGAGTTGGTTCAATAGTTTTGTAAAATATGATGATTATTATCAACTAGCAGATTAGCCAGGATGTTTGATTTACATATTTTATCTCTTATGTACATGTTTTTAAACTATTAAACATTATTATAGTAACTATTAGTATATATTACTAATACTTTTAATAAAGTATTCAAAAATTAAACTAATAAAAACATGTACATACAAGAACACTCCACTCCTCTAAATAGTTATTTTGTAAGTTATGCTATTTTTGTGCTATCAAATTGAAAATAGTGCATATTTGTTTGTGACTACATCTTTGCTATATACAGTTAAAGTTAGGTTTATTCCTATGCCTCATGGCTTTCAGTAATCATTTGCAATAATCATATAACTTGACAAGCTTATAATCATTAGCTTGGGACTAATTTAATATTTATATTTGTGACAATGATTGATGTAAGTTGCTTTAGTTTGAGTTTATGTCACATTTTACCATACTTTTCCTTTTTTTTTTTTTTTTGGTTCTTACTCATCAACTGATCTATGATAGAGGTTATGTTCCGGTAAGTATTCTAATAAGCTTTAATAGATATATGAGTTTAGTATATGAGAACCATACTTTTCATGTGCTTTCCTTGATGCTTTGGATTGTTCTGAGAAATCTTGATGGAACTTTTATGTATATATGACTTTATTCTAAGCAACTCTTAAGCTGTTTCATGACTATTTTTCTTCTTCATGCATTATGTGGTGTAGGTCATCATTGAGAAATATTCGAGGACAGGTGGGAGGCATGCATACTAGTGTTTATTTTTGCATGGAATGCCTTCTTACCTGTATTTAGTAGAAGTGGAACTACAGGCAGGCATACCTCAGGCTAGAATTAAATCCTTGCTACCATACATGCATTATTAGATGCAGGATTCTCAGTCGCGTACATGATTTTTAACAACCTTGAGACTATGGACTAGATAGACTAGAAGACATGCTTTGTACAAAGTTCTGTATGATATTTGGCTATACTCACTGCAATGTCGTTTTTTGTTCCACAATATGTTTTCTTCAATGTTTATGCATCATTTGTTCATCTTTCATGAGGTTTGATTTTAAAAACTCTTGCATTTAGAATTTTTTGGAAAAAGAAGAATGAAAGAAGTAGTAGCAGTAACATAATGAAAGAAAGTGGCAAAACATGCAGTTGATGGGAAGAAAAAAAATGAAAAAGGGGAAGATGGTTTATGAATTTGGATGGAGAAGTTGCAGAGAGAAAATGGGAAGAAGATAAGGTGGGCATGCTCTATTATTGTTTGTGCTGAGTGCCAAAGCTGCCGACTATTGTATAGTTTACTCTCACTGGCTGTTACGCCCCAAACATAAGCCGTGATTGACGCACCGGTCAATCTGACTCACTTAACCTGGCAAGCCTAATGACCAAATTTTGTTCATATAATTTAGCAACTTAAGTACGGGGGCTGCCAAAAATTCAGCAGAGTCTCCCCTAAAAACTAGACAATCCAAAAATTTCATAGACCTATTTTGAATCCAATATAATAACCAAAAATTTCAGCCAAAATATTTCCAAAGTAACAATCATAGGGATCAAAAGATTAGCTATACTAAAGAGTAATATACATATTATAACTATATCTATAACCCAAAAATAACTGATCCTATGCCCTATAACTGCAAAGTACTGGAATCAACAAAATAGAAACCTCTTCCATAATAAAGGCCTACCAAAAGGAATATCCTGAGTAGAACAGCTAGTCCCAAGAACCTGCTACTCAGCACCTTGTGAATCTAAAGAGAAGGAAAGGAAATAGGATGAGTCATACAGACTCAGTGAGGGTATATAAATAAAGTGGACAGAAAGGAGAAACTAAATCACGCATGAGCTTTTAAAATAACTGAAAACAACTGAATAATCATACATTCACCAAAGAAATTGATTGAGGCAATAATTTGTCAGTTCTATATTTCCATAAATAGAACCTTGTCAACCTCGTTCATTTAAGTTAAAACTCATTAATAGAAACTTAATAATTCTCTATATATTATCTTAATCAACTTCCTAAATAGACTTTGTCAACATAAAATCAAATATTTCATCAAACTAATTACTCCATGAGGGTTACCCAAGAAGAACTAAATTTTTTATGGGGAGTGATCTCAACCCTTCTGATCATAAATATGAGCTCATCTCAAGCCGAGGGTCTTGCCTCATCCGGTACTATCTTATTTAGATATACTATGTGCACATAGGCCGTTATATCTCTTCGCTAACGGCGAACGGTACCGTTATATCTCTTCGCTAGCGGTGAACAGCGTTCTAACTTAGAACCCATCATAGTTTTCTCAACATAAATTTATTTTAAAATGAAACACTTAGATTCAATAAGTCAATTTCTATAAAATCTAATTCTTGCAAGAAATAAACTTTTATAATTCATTATAAATAAACCATAAAATAAGAAAGAATAGTAACAGGTGACATTAAAATAATAACTAAGAGGATACCCAAAATATTAAATCAGCTATTACTATCCAAAAAAACTCAATTATCATTCTAGAAAGAGAAATCAATCGGCTGAAATGATTATCCAAATCAATTATTAGCATAGAATCAAATTATTAACTTTAATAGGTTAGTTTCCCCTATAAACATAAATTTAAAACTATTACCACTAAGTAAATAACCACTCACAGCAAAGAAGAATTAGCCGAGCTGCTCCCCAACAGCTCCGGAAGGAGTAATTAGCACCGTGTCAGGAGGATCTGATCAACACAAATATTTTGATAAGCTTAGATAATTTGTTTGGAGATAGTCTAATAATTAACATGCTTATTATTAAGCAAAATACCAAAATATTACTTGCCTACTATTTTATTACTACTCCCTAAATTTGAGATAACCTCTAAAATTTACCCATAAGGAAATAGGTTTGATATTAGGAACTCACCTCAAGCTTTAAGGACTAGTGGATATCAAACTTTTGTGACAAAATAAAAAAAAAAAGGAGCTTTGATGGTAAAAATAAGAAAAAGAAAAGAAAAAGAAAAAAGAAAAAGAAAGAAAACGAGGAACAGAGGAGGAAGAAGAAAGTTGAACAGAAGAAAGGAAAACGGGAAAAAAGGAAGGTATGATGCGGTGAAATTCTCACTGTTCCTTTATCTGTTTTTTTTTTTTTTAACTCAATACTCAAAAGACTGAAATGCCCTTATCCCTTTTTGTTATTTCCTTTCCCCTGTTTTGGAATTCAATACCATGGCATCACACTGGCACTCTCCATGAAATGCCAATTATATTCTTCGATTGTAACCAATTGCACTATATATAGTTTGACATAAAATTTATGTTTATATTAAGTTTGTAATACTTGATAAACTGTTTCATTTCATATTTGAAATTGGAATATTCAATGACAATATCATGATCATTGATATGAAATGTTAATAAAAATGGGTGAAATGTTAATATCATGGTCATTCCTTTATGAGAAATGTTATATGAATGTGCAAAACGGACACATTACGGATGCATATGCCCAATACCACGCTAAGTAGTAAAGGTATACTAAAAAGAAGCGGCTTAAGGTGGTCTGTCAATTCATTGATCTACAATGGACTAGTGAGGTTGAAAAATGAACAAAAAAATGAAAAGGCACTTGACTACAGTAAAACGCATATAAATTCCAAGTATTTTCCCGCTCTCGCTAAAGTAGAAAAATGAAAAGCAAAAGCCCGCGATCCTCTCCCCACCCAGTATCCTTTATGAAGCTTCATTTCCTCTCTACCCAAAACTTTGGCACCAAAATCCAAAGCCTTGCAAGAGAAGAAGCATCATCACCCTCAGAGCTTCAAAGATGATTTACATGTAAGCTATCTCGTTGTTTGAACCAAACGCTAGAAATGCACCCAAAAGCACACTAAGCTCTCTTCTGAGTTTGTCTTGTTTTGTTTTATTTTTTTTTTCACTGCGTAAACTATCAATAGCGATTGGGAAAACTAACAAGAAAACCATTTGCTCTGTTCATTTGAGCATGGGGTTACCTTCTTTGAATTTCAAAACGATAAGAAGCATCAAAAACTCCTTCTTCCTTCCTTTTTTCTTTCCTCTTTTATTTTTGCTTTCACATTCTTTCATTTTGTTGAGGCTCGAATTGTTGGTGTGAATTTTTGTGTTTTGTACTTGCTGTGAATATTGTTGGTTCTTGGAATTTGATTCTTCAAATGAGATCCCCTTTTGTCCATGTTATTTTGGTTTTTGGTAGATGGTAAGGATAATCAGTACTGGTTGCTAGCTCTTGGGAGAAGATCATAAAAGTTGGTGCAGGGGATCGATTATGGGAGTCTTGAGGCACTTGCATATATTGGAGTGGTTTTTGCTTTTGAATAATGTTTAGTCTTCAAGAATGGATTGGTCACAGAAGCGAGATGTTGCTCAATATTCCATCACTTTGGCATTTAAGACAGATTAGGAGATAGATTTCAGATTTAATTAGGGGCTTATTTGAGTTTGCTA
Organism: Pterocarpus macrocarpus; assembly: GCA_031439585.1. Lineage (NCBI taxonomy): Eukaryota > Viridiplantae > Streptophyta > Magnoliopsida > Fabales > Fabaceae > Pterocarpus > Pterocarpus macrocarpus. Next base: position 7,313,690 of record CM062517.1, read on the forward strand.
TATGCAAAAGTGTATATCTTCCTACCTAGTAATAGTGATTATATGGTATGATTTAGGAATGGTCTCATACAATTTTGATAAGAATTATCTAAGAAAAGAAGAAGGTGATGAGCCTTAAAGGTTACTAAAGCATCTTTTTTATTAGAGGTATATTCATGTGGTATGATTTGAACAATTTTTTATATTTGTTTGTTTTAAAGCTTAGAAATGATTAATTTGAATTATTTGTAGGACATTAAGTATATCCATTTTTTACAAGAGAAGCCAAGGGTGGAATTGTGAGCCAGAAAGATTGATGCCATGGGTAAGTACCACATATGTCTCTCACAAGCTGTGCATGATTTAAAATAAATATAAAAAGAGAGCTTCCTTGGGAGATTTGCCATTTCCTCTCATTAAGTTTCAATTTTCTAGTTGGAATAGACCTAACATAGCAAATTTATGTGTTATTCATGTTGATACATTCATTAGTATCTTAGGGCCTGGTTTAAAGATTTGAATTCAAAAATAACCATAATGATTTTGACCTCTTTACCCAAAAACTGACACCTTGTTCTTGGGCTACATTTTTTGAAATTACAGTGCCTGTCATTGTATAATATTAAAGCGCACTCATCTCTATGAACATGCTGTCTAAGTTAGATATCCCTACATACTTGCAATTGATTGACTTCACAAAATTAGCAATCAATCATATCAATAGACATATTTTTCCTTTGTTTGATTTACTTTTATTCAAGATAGATTTATCAGTAACTGAGTTATTGCACTTTAACTCACTAATCACAATTTTTTAAATGAATTCTTAAAATTTTTACCCATGAAAAAAAAATCTTGAAATGAAGGCTCCTAAATAACCGTGGGCTTTGAATGACCTATTTTGTTTAGGGTTTAATTAAATGGACAGTTTCTTGTGAATATAGTATGTGCATATAATTTAATATGCTAACTTTTAAACTCTAAATATTTGCAGACATGGCTAACTTATTTTTGCTTATCAGCTTTATTCTACGGTGTGGAAGATGATACTACCGAAGAATCAGTTTTGGATTGACCACAATGGGAAGTCACGTAAAGATTGCTTAAGAGCTTTATTCTATGATATGGAGCAAAGATTCAAAGAAACGGTGTCAAGTAAAGATTGCATGAAGCTCTATGCTAGTCTCGAATTCTAGGTCAAAGAGTCAAGATTTTTTTGTAATTGTACTTCCTTGTAGTATTAGGAGTGCTTTATGATAGTTTCTACAATTGGACAAATGTGATATAATTTGTAGCCACAACTCAAATTTGAAAACTAGTGCTTTTTTGCTTGAGAGATTTTTTTGTAATTGTACTTCCTTGTAGTATTAGGAGTGCTTTATGATAGTTTCTACAATTGAATAAATGTGATATAATTTGTAGCCATAACTCAAATTTGAAAACTAGTGCTTTTTTGCTTGAGTTATTAAATCATGTTCTATATATGTTAGTAACTAGTACAAAATTGCTAGTAACTTTTAGTCTATTTGCATGTAGCTTTTTAGCTTTGTTGGTAGCTTGTCATATTTGCATAAATAGTTAAAGAATAATAGTCACGACTATACTTTTATGAAACACGAAACTTATGATCATTCTTTTAGAACAAGATCTAAGGTTAGTGAGAGCTAAGGAAAATTTGAAAACTAATGCGTCTTTGTCAATTATTATGCAATTATTTTCTATAACTGGTTCGTAACTTTATTAAATGAGTTGGTAACTCCAATTCAAAAGGTTGGTAACAGGGAGAAAAAGCTGATGACTTCTCAGATCTTGACTAATTTCTAAAGATCTATAATAACATGTTATATTGATGTTATGGAGATCTAAACAACATGGAATTAAAGCCATTTTTGCAAATTAGCATGCAATTTTATACTGCAATTGGTTGGTAACTGGGAGAAGAAACTAGTAACTTCTCAGATCTTGGCTAATTTCCAAAGATTTATAATAACACGTTATATTGAAGTTATAGAGATCCAAATAACATGGAATTAAAGCCACCTTTGCAGATTATCATGCAATTTCATGTTGCAACTAGTTGGTAATTCAGTCAAATAAGTTGGTAATTTTAGTTCAAAAAGTTAGTAACTGAAGAAGTTGATAACTTCTCAGGTCTTGGCTAATCTCCAAAAATCTAATAACTTGATATATTGAAGTTATGGGTATTCAAATAACATGGAATTAAAGTCACCTACGCAAATTATCATGCAATTTTATGCTGCAACTGGTTGGTAACTCAATCGAATAAATTGGTAACTATAGTTCAAAAAGTTGGTAACTGAGACAAGAAATTTGTAACTTCGCAAAAGAAGTTGAGATCTCTGTCTTTCAACATGGAGGACCATGCTCGAGCGTGGGTGACTACGCTCGAGCGCATACTGGAGACAGAGAATCCATTTGAGTTACCAATGACTTGAGAAGTTATCAACTTATTATCTTAGTTACCAACTTTATGAACTAAAATTATCAACGTATTTAACTAAGTTACCAACATGATATAGCATAAAATTGCATGATAATTTGCAAAGATAGCTTGAATTCCATGTTATTTGGATTCCCATAAATTGAATATATCAAGTTATTATAGATCTTTGGAGATTAGCAAAGACTTGAGAAGTTACCAACATCTTGTCTCAGTTACCAACTTTTTGAACTAAAGTTATTAACTTATTTGATTGAGTTACCAACCAGTTGGAGCATAAAATTGCATGATAGTTTGCAAAAGTGGCTCTAATTCCATGTTATTTGGATCCTCATAACTTCAATATGACAAGTTATTATAGATCTTTGGAGATTAGTCAAGACTTGAGAAGTTACTAACTTCTTCTCCCGATTACCAACTTTTTGAACAAAAATTACTAACTTATTCGACTGTGTCACCAACCAGTTGTAGTATAAAATTGCATAATAATTTGCAAAGATGGCTTTAATTCCATGTTATTTGGATCCCTATAACTTTAATATAACAATTTATTATAGATCTTTGAAGATTAGACAAGACCTGAGATATTACCAACTTTTTGAACTAAAGTTATCAACTTATTTGACTGAGTCACCAACCAGTTATAGCATAAAATTGCATGATAATTTATAAAAGTGGCTTTAATTCCATGTTATTTGGATCTCTATAACTACAATATAACATGTTATTATAGATCTTTGGAATTTAGCCAAGATTTGAGAAGTTACCAGCTTCTTCTCCCGGTTACCAAATTTTTTAACTAAAGTTGCTAACTCATTCGACTGAGTTACCAACCAATTGCAGTATAAAATTGCACAATAATTTGGAAAAGTGTCTTTAATTCCATATTATTTGGATTCCCATAACTTCAATATAACATGTTATTATCGATCCTTGGAAATTAGCTTAGATATGAGAAGTTACCAACTTCTTCTCCTAGTTATCAACTTTTTGAACTAAAGTTACCAACTTATTTAATGGAATCACCAATCAGTTGGAGAAAATAATTACATGATAATTAGTGAAGACGCATTAGTTTTCAAATTTTTCTTAGCTCTCACCAACCTTAGATATTGTTCTGAAAGAATTATCATAAGTTTCGTGTTTCATAAAAATATAGCCATGACTATTATTCCTTAAATATTTATACAAATTTGACAAGTTACCAACAAAGCTAGAAAGCTATATGCAAATGGACTACAAGTTACCGACAATTTTGTACTAGTTACTAACACATACAGAACATGATTTAATGACTCAAGCAAAAAAGCACTAGTTTTCAAATTTGAGTTGTGGCTACAAATTATATCACATCTGTCCAGTTGTAGAAACTATCATAAAGCACTCCTACTATTGCAAGGAAGTACAATTACAAAAAAATCTTGGCTCTTTGGCCTAGAATTCAAGGCTAGCATAGAGCTTCATGCAATCTTTACTTGACACCATTTCTTTAAATTTTTGCTCCATATCATAGAATAAAGTTCTTGTACAATCTTTACGTGACTACCTATTGTGGTCAATCCAAAATTGATTCTTCTGTAATATCATCTTCCACACCATAGAATAAAGTTGTTCAGCAAAAATAAGTTAGCCATATCTACAAATATTTAGAGTTTAAAAGTTAGCATATTAAATTATATGTGCATACTATATTCAAAAGAAATTATCGATTTAATTAAACTCTAAACAAAACAGGTCATTCAAAGCCCACAGTTATTTAGGAGTTTTCATTTCAAGATTTGTTTTTTCATGGGTAAAAATTTTAAGAATTCATTTAAAAAATTGTGATTAGTGAGTTAAAATGCAATAACTCGATTACTGATAAATCTATCTTGAACAAAAGAAAATCAAACAAAGGAAAAACATGTCTATTGATATGACTGATTGCTAATTTTGTGAAGTCAATCAATTGCAACTACGTAGGGATATCCAACTTAGACAACATGTTCATAGAGATGAGTGTGCTTTAACATCATATGATGACAGGCACTATAATTTCAAAGAACCTAGCCCAAGAACAAGGTGTCAATTTTTGGGTAAAGAGGTCAAAATCATTATGGTTATTTTTGAATTCAAATCTTTCAACCAGGCCCTAGGATACTAATGAATGTATCAACATGAATAACACATAAATTTGCCATGTTCGGTCTATTCCAACTAGAAAATCAGAACTTAATGAGAGAAAATGGCAAATCTCCCAAGGAAGCTCTCTTTCTTTTCCTTTATTTTAATTCATGCACAATTTGTGAGAGGCATATGTGGTACTTTCCCATGGCATCAATCTTTCTAGCTCACGATTCCACCCTTGGCTTCTCTCGTAAAAAATGGATATTCTCAATGTCCTATAAATAATTCAGATTAACCATTCTAAGCATTAAAACAAACAAATATAAAAAATTGTTCAAATCATACCACATGAATATAACTCTAACAAAAAAGATGCTTTAGTAACCTTTAAGGCTCATCATCTTCTTCTTTTTTTTAGATAATTCTCATCAAAACTATATCATACTATTCCTAAATCATACTATATAATCATTATTACTAGGTAGGAAGATATACACTTTTGCAGATACCAAACTCAAATAAGCCCCTAATTAAATATGAAATCTATCTCCTAATCTATCTTAAATGCCAAAGCGATGGAATATTGAGCAACGTCTTGCTTCTGCGACCAATCCATTCTTGAAGACTAAACATTATTCAAAAGCAAAAACCACTCCAATATATGCAAGTGCCTCAAGACTCCCATAATTGATCCCCTGCACTAGCTTTTATGATCTTCTCCCAAGAGTCATAATTGAATTTCAAAATTCAGTTTTGACTTTATCCACTCATCACGATTAGATTCTCCTAACTTCTCCTTGAATTTCACCTTACCACCATTGACACATACCCTACTAAAATGACAAAGAAATCAGACCCCCACATCTCCAATATTCATTTTAGATTATTTAAAAAGATTCCCCCTCATCTAACCCTCATTCCACATAACCAACACAACATCACATCAAACACCCTTTTCAACATCTATGCAATACTCAATAAATTGAGCTCTATTATTTAAGGAAAATAATCCTAATGTTGTACTTCTTAATTTACTAAATTCACTGTATCAAAAAGCTAATTACATAATTCAAATTAAGAAACTTTGAAAAGCCCACAACAGCTAACGACCAGTGCTGATTATTCTTACCATCTACCAAAAACCAAAATAATATGGACAAAAGGGGATCTCATTTGAAGAATCAAATTGCAAGAATCAACAATAATCACAACAGATACATTACACAAAAATTCACACCAACAATTTGAACCTCAACAAAATGAAATAATGTCAAAGCAAAAATAAAAAAGGAAAGAAATAGGGGAGAAGAAGGAGTTTTCGATGCTTCTTATTGTTTTGAAATTCAAAGAAGGTAACCTCACGCTCAAATGAACAAAGCAAGCGGTTTTCTTGTTAGTTTTCCCAATCGCTATTGATAGTTTGCGCAGTGAAAAAAAAATAAAACAAAATAAAATAGAACAAGACAAACTCGGAAGAGAGCTCGGTGTACTTTTGGGTGCGTTTTTAGAGTTTGGTTCAGACAACAAGATAGCTTACATGTAAATCAACCTTGAGGCTCTGAGAATGATGATGCTTCTTCTCTTGGAAGGCTTTAGATTTCACTGCCAGAGTTTTGGGTATGGAGGAAGTGAAACTTCATAAAGGATATTGGATTAGGAGGGGATTGCAGGTTTCTACTTTTCATTTTTCTGCTTCCGCGGAAGTGGGAAAATACTTGGAATTTGTACACGTTTACCTTTTCATTTTTTGTTCATTTTTTATCCTCGTTAGTCTATTGTAGACGAATAAATTGATAATCCACCTTAAACTACTCCTTTTCAATATACGTTTACTACTCAGCGTGGTTTTGGGCATATGTGTTCGTAATGCGTCTATTTTGCAAGTTCATATAACATTTCTCTTCCTTTATATAAAATGTTACTACTTCTTGGTTCAATTACTTATATATAAACAAGATAATGATGCCTTTTTCAATTCAAGCAAGTAAAAATGCAAAGAAAAATAGAGTTATTCCAAAAGTGCGGAGAAAAAGAGGAGAGGTACTTTTGATTTTTATTAATATTATTTGTTTAAGCCATTGCTATCGCGTTCATAGCTTTTTCTACCCACGTGCATCAAATTTTTGGACAACATTTCAAGTTGCCCCAATCCCTAAGCTGCCGCTTGCACTTTACTCACAGGCAATTTCCTTCTTTTTATAAGAATTTTAATTTATTATTTCAATATTTGTTCTATAAATTGAATATCTTCTCCTTTTTTGAGTGGTAATTTCACATATTCAAAGTTTTTGAGAATTAGGAAATAATATTATCAATGTAATTGTTTTAATAGACAATAACATTGATGAAAAAATTTATATTCCTTAACCATAACTATTGGCAAGAGTTAAAGGCAATACTTGTCTTATGCCGATTATTTTTCCTATACAATGTTTCGCTCATTGTTAATTTTATGTTGTTTAAAGAGTAAAGTCTATCAGTAGATTGAAAATATTAATTTTAGATGAGAATAAAAACTCTTGCAGTACAATAAAAAAAATGTCGAATAAGTGTTTCAAAATATTAAAAGTTGAAGTAACACTTTAATTTTAATATTCTATTTTTTAGTCCAAAAATCGTTATATTTATTTGTATTTCATTTCATTTAATTTTTTATTGTGTCATCTTTAATATTTATTTTTATTTCAATGCATGTCATTATATGAAGATCAAATTTTTAATATTACGTTAAACCTGAACTAAAACCATTCAATTCTTTTCATATTTTATTAGTTTTCATATTATACTTTATTTTTACATTGATCGAAGGTATAATAAATTACTATATTTCAAATTTATATTTACCATTATTTTGCATGTTTCATAGCAAATAGGTTAATTTTTGTAATCTAAAAATTATATCAAATTAACTTTTATAATTATTACACATAAAAATATATTTTTTTAACCCTGTGCGTTGCACGGGCAAAACACACTAATGTGATGAAATAATTGGGGCTTTTTCTTGGACTTGAGATAACTGCTGGGGATTGAGTTGATTTGGCTTGACGAAATTTTAACTTTGAAGCTTGAACCCGATGCATGCCAATTAATCAATCCCTATTCTGCAAGTTTTTACTATTTTCGTATGTAAATTAACCAAGGATTCAATTCTTTTCGTGAACTGAAAAATGGACCAAACCCGTTATCGGCACTGTGGCAGTGTTCGAGCACCGAAGAAGAAGTCAAGGTTGGCGCCAACAGGAAGGAAAAGAAATATACCCCAAAAAAAAAAAAAACTCAATATTTAAAAAGCTTGCACCGAAGGAAGGATCTAGAAGAAAATCCCACATTCAGATCCAACGGTCCACGCTTTCTCACAAAATCTTGGTCTCTAAGAATAAACAAAGAAAATATTCTAGACCCTTCTTCAGAAACCTAACAAAACGTGAGGGTTCGATCCTAGCCGTCCATTAAATCAAGCACCACTATATAGATGCACAACGAAGAGATTCGCCATTGCGTCGCGCTTCATCCTCCTCTTGAGATCTAGAGTCTTCTTCGTTCGCTCTTCACATTCACATATTCTCACTGCAATTAGTTACAACACGCAAAAACCTTATTGGTGAAAATTAGGGTTCGTTCCTTCGATCGATTGGATTCGACTTCTTTTGTTTGTTCCGGTGTTCGTTGGTTTGGTGGTGGATTTGATCTGAATCTGGTTGTTGTAGGAGTGGGAAGATGTTTGGGAGGGCACCGAAGAAGAGCGACAACACGAGGTACTATGAGATCCTCGGAGTTTCGAAGAACGCTTCGCAGGATGATTTGAAGAAGGCTTACAAGAAAGCCGCCATCAAGAATCACCCTGACAAAGGCGGTGATCCTGAGAAGGTAGCATCCCTATTAATCCATTCGAAGTTTCTGAATTAATTGTGATTAATTTTGGATATATGTGATTATTTGGTGATTGATTGTAATTGAAATTATTTAGAACAGTGTGCTTTGTTTTTAGAATTTAATTGTGATGCGTTGAGTGTACAAATATTATAATAGCATTAGCATGTGATTTGGCGATGTTACAGAGTATCGAAATTAATCTCTTATTTTTTATTGTTTTTTTCACTAATTTGTGTTGTTAAGGTCGTGATTAGTTTACGTAGAGTTGTGGTGGTGGTAGATTGTAATTTGCAAGTGATATATGGCTGCATGTATGCTATAGGTAGCTGCAGTGATGAATTGCGAAAGCAAGTGAAACGAGGACTTACGTGTGTGTGTGTGTGTGGTAGATTGTAATTTGCAAGTGATATGTGTGTGTGTGTGGTAGATTGTAATTTGCAAGTGATGTGTGTGTGTGTGTTTTTTTGGTGTGTAGTTTAAAGAGCTGGCACAAGCTTATGAGGTGCTGAGTGACCCAGAGAAGCGTGAGATTTACGATCAATATGGTGAAGACGCACTTAAGGAAGGAATGGGAGGCGGTGGCGGTGCCCATGACCCGTTCGATATCTTCTCGTCTTTCTTTGGCGGAAGTCCATTTTCAACCGGTATGGTTATGAACAGGCATTCTCTGAGAAACGAAAAATTTCACATAGTCATTGAAAATTGAAAATGTGGGTCATATTAGTATTTTTAATGCACTTATATATCTTTTTTCAGCACTAATATGTTCAGTACAGAAGGACTAAAGATGATTAATATGACTTTTTAAGAACTGTTAGGGGACTAATATATCCGATCCTGTTTATTGGGATGAATTTGGGGTTTATTCTTTCATCCAGAGAAGACAAATAATCAATCAATAATTGTATAGTTTAAGTCTTAAAAGAGATTATGGGTTCCTTGAACAGGTGGTGGCAGTAGAGGACGGAGGCAGAGACGTGGAGAGGATGTGGTTCATCCCCTGAAGGTCTCTTTGGAGGACCTTTACCTTGGGACGGCTAAGAAGCTCTCTCTTTCACGAAATGTCTTGTGCTCAAAATGCAATGGGTAGGGTGTCTTCATGCGATTAGATTTTGTTTGTTTGCATGCTCGTTGGCCCCCTTTTTCGACAACAGGATTCTTATATTAATGGCTTGTTGTGTAATTTGATTTCTACAGGAAAGGGTCCAAGTCTGGGGCTTCGATGAAATGTGCCGGTTGTCAAGGTACTGGCATGAAGGTTTCTATTAGGCACCTTGGCCCCTCTATGATTCAGCAAATGCAGCATCCTTGCAATGAGTGCAAGGGTACCGGAGAAACTATCAGTGACAGAGATCGATGCCCGCAATGCAAGGGAGAGAAGGTTGTCCAAGAGAAGAAAGTACTTGAAGTTATTGTGGAGAAGGGAATGCGGAATGGACAGAAGATTACATTCCCTGGTGAAGCTGATGAAGCAGTATGTTGAGGATCTCATTCTTACCATTACTGTCGTATGACTGGGTATTACAGGATTTAGGCTGACTTTGAGATTTTGTGTTTTGCAGCCTGATACAATCACCGGAGATATTGTCTTTGTCCTTCAACAGAAAGAACATCCCAAGTTCAAGAGAAGGGATGAAGACCTTTTCGTAGAGCACACACTGTCCCTCACTGAGGCTTTATGTGGCTTCCAGTTTGTGCTGACTCACTTGGATGGCCGGCAGCTACTTATCAAATCAAATCCCGGGGAAGTTGTTAAACCTGGTATGTAAATGATTCACATATGGTTTGTGCTCTTGTCTCAATTTGCTGAGTGATTGAAAATGTGAATTTGAATCCCTATGCTGCACATGCAGATTCATACAAGGCAATAAATGATGAGGGAATGCCGATGTACCAGAGGCCCTTCATGAAGGGGAAGCTTTACATCCACTTCTCAGTGGAATTTCCCGATTCTCTGAGCCCTGATCAGGTCAAAGCCTTGGAGGCTGTTCTGCCACCAAAGCCTTCTTCACAGTTGACAGACATGGAGCTGGACGAGTGTGAGGAGACTACACTTCACGATGTGAACATGGAGGAAGAGATGAGGAGGAGGCAGCAAGCTCAGCAGGAGGCATATGAGGAGGATGATGATATGCACGGAGGTCAAAGGGTACAGTGCGCTCAGCAGTGATCATCATTTATGGGGCAGAAGTAAAACAAGTGTTGATCATGACAACAATGTTATTTTTAGCTCTGAGCTGCGGACTAAACATAAACATAATTAGTGTTTAATTAAATTATTTTGAAAAAGCAAACAGTGTAGCATTTATTGTTCCATTCCGACATCCTATTATACTCAATTTTGTTCTTTTATCGTCTGTTCAGCGACCTGCACAAGTAATTTTTTTTTGTATGTAAACTCTGGATAAACATTATTATTTTATAGTTAAACAATATATAATACCATAACGATATAAAATGGGTTTAATAAACAAAATTTAACAATATTGGCTTAACAAACAGAATATATATCAAATAACATAGGCAAGTTGACTATAATATCCCATAAAATTGACGAAAATTACGCATTTTGATATCCAAGTTATGTATAAATTTAGACTTATATTCGCAATAGTCAAATTGGGATTTATCGACTTTGTTAAATTCTACTTAAATGTATACGAATCTGACAGAAGAGAATTTGTATGCAAAATTGATTTTCGTACTGAAAACATAAATTCAAATGTTTGAGCAATGGGAGGAGTGACTCTTTTCTTCTGTCAATATCAGCTTTCGACCTTGTAGCTGATAGGCAAACATGTAAAATTTCTTCATGTGATGCCATCAAACAACTTGTGTATATGATTGAATCTTGCTACTGCAGAGACATAAACATGTCTTTCTTCTCGATTGGAAATAATAGTTGTTATGCCCGCCATGTCACTGTTAAATTCCATCTTAGTCGTTAATAGATATGTCAGTCTCATGTAAAATTTGACCGTCGTACCCTAATTTCCATTTCTTAGTTTGATTTGCCGCTAATTTCTCATGTGCACTCTCTATCAATTCTAGGCTTATTGTAGTTTCATAAACATGGAACAACTGCATCTCAGAGTGGTGATAATGAAGAAAGGATATTTATTCTCTTTCTGCATCAATGATGCATTTATCTTAAGCCTTCACCCGTAATTAAATAAAACTTGATGAACCGATACATAAATGCTCAGGAGAGTGGGGTTTAAAATTCGGCATTTCTTCTTTTGTCACTTCAAAGTTACAATTTACGAACTTTGCATCATTTTCTTCAATCAATTTCAAAAAGGAGCATCAGCGCAGTAACCCAAACAAACTCTCCAAGAGGCAAGAGACGTGAAAGAATTCACACAAGGGAGTGCCAAATATTCTCCCAATAAACCCGAAGGTTTTCAAACAAAACAAAAAACATAACTAGTCCTGGGAAAAATATCAAATATCAATCTTCTTTTGCAGATACCGAAATAGCTGAGAGATTGTAAATGAAGGCTTGTCCCTTGATTTGATACATATTTTTGCCACAGCTAGAAGACTTTTAAGCTCCGTACAGTCATAATTGCTTCCAAGATCGGGGTCTATCATCTTATCTATGGAATTGTAAAACCGGGATTCTTGGATCCATTGGATTAGATCAGAACCTTCCATCTCTGAAGACTGACCAGTGACGAGTTCCAGTATGAGCACTCCAAGTTGGAATATTATCTTACAACTTTTCTGCCACATGCTATCTGAAATGGAGGACGAGGCATGTGAGCACATACATATAAAGTGACTAAGAAAAGTACTTCAAATTTGTTTATGTTGTAAGAGTAGTTTACAAAGAGAAGTGACCTTCTGAATTTGGCATCATAACAGAATTTCCACTGGAAGTAAGAGGGCCAAAGTCGGATAGCTGTAATTAGAGAAAGAAATGCCATTTAATACTATTTCTACATTAGAGTGCTTTCTTTGCCTTCGGCATGTCGATCAGATACGATATATCATTAATCTAAGCCAAAAGATGAGTTTTTACAGTGAGAAAGGAACTAATCCCTTACTTTTGCTGTGAAGGTCTCATCTAACATAATATTGCTTGAGCTGATGGAGACATGATATGCTGGTGGTTCACTGAAAAGAAACAAGTACTCCTGCAGCCAGAATCAACAGAAGTACGGGCCAAGATCAGATAACCATGCTTCACAAATTTTATAGCTCCTACTACTTGTTTGTATATTACAATTTTAAATGGCGAGGGTATCAAAATAAACTCTTAGAATTTTATGTTGTAATGTCAGATAACCAATAAATACTAATGAAGATGAGGTGGAAGCTTAAATCATTCATTACTGATAACGTCGCAAATGTCTGACACTAAACTGCCTCATATAGTCGTATTTCTAACATCATCTCACCCAAAAGAAAGTGCTTTGAAACTAGCCAAATCGTACAAAACTATATCTTGCAGATACATATGTAAACTTTTGTTTTTCATCGGCAAACTTAATGGTCCATATTATTGTTGAAAACTCCCTCTTATTTGCTAACATCTTAATCTTCCGGTCCACTAACATATTTAAGTAGGGAGAATTGAATACACACATAAGCGAACTTCTACCTGCTTCCACGAAACCAAGTACCATAATTTCCAATATTCGTGTTATCATATTTGCCAAGTAATTTTTCTTTCAGACGGGAGACTAAAATTCTATAACACTAACACGTACTAAACAATTCCAGTTTAGTAGGGTTCCACTATGAACTTAGGAAACTCAATGAAAAATTAAATTTTCAGTGTCTTCAAATTAATTGCATTAGAAAGTAAGGACAAGAAGAGTGCAGTTTCAAGCTAAAAAATATTAGGCACTTCTGGTTTTGGACAAGCTTTTGTTTGAAGAGCTTACCAGTGCTGCCACAACTCCATGAGCTATCTGTAACCTCGTCCGCCAATTTAAGGGGGTCTTTAAAGGGTCTGCCAGCATTCAAACATCGGAGGCAAAAAAAAAAATCAAAATAGTGCAAATATCATTAAGATGCTCCTCTAAACTATTTCTATTTTCATTCAAAATTTACCATTGAGATGCTCCTTTAAGCTTCCATTCTCTATGTTGTCAAATATGAGCAGTCTGCAGAAATAACCCAACAGGCAACAGGGAACAAGTTAAAAAATTGCTTGACCTATCTACGTCTCCATTAAGGAGACTTTAGCTACAATAACGGTGTGTGTCCATTTCCATAGTCTTGGAGTACCAAAAAAAAAAAAAGGATAGCAAAGGGTTTTTCCTTCCTTCCCTGAAATCTAACGCCAAAAGAACACAATCCCATCTTTGGAGTTTAATGTAGTTCATTCTAACGTCTTATATATCTTACAGAAATAAATTAATCAGCTTCGCATCTTGCTTGGAAAAAAAAAAGAAAGAAGTGCCTGTATCACATCACATTTTTACATGCCAATTAATCAATCACAAGGCTCATGGTTCACACATATATGGGTTTTATGCGATCAATAATCACTGTTAACGGCTAAGGCTATGTGAAACAGAATAATATACTATTTAGCTACCGATAACCTCTTATGTTGTCCCACAGAGAATCCTTTGAGTGACAGAAGATGGCGATGATGCAAGCGCCCCAAGAATTGCACTTGTCTGTAGAAAATGTCATTTTGTTGACCAAAATCCTTCACTTCTTTGACCAAACAAACACCACCACGCTCCCCAAACTTAGCAGCATATGCAGAAACCTCAGAGTTGCTATAGATGACTCTCTGGAAACGATCGGTCGCCCGTTTAACATCCTTGTACGAAATTCTCCTCACAAAAAACACTGTACCTGAACAATTCAACACAAAAAAAAAAAAAGAACACTGTAAGCAACAATTATTATCCAAATTAAACTGATTCAAAAGCATTTAAGAATCAAAAGCGAACTAGCGAAGTGATTGCATACTTGGAGCGTTCACTTTAATCAATCAATTGAAGCATCCTAAGTTTGAATCATACAAACTTTAAAAAAAAAAAAACAAAAAAACAAAAAAACACCTTCGAGTTAAGATTAAGCAAGCAAGGATTTAAAGAAAGAAATAGAATTCGCGGAATTCAACACATTGATTGAGCCATAAAAACACTTCAAGAAAGCATAATTAAACACTAGAAGCAACAATTATTATGAAAATTAAACTAATTAGAAAGCTTGTAAGAATTAAAAGTTACTGGTGAAGTGATCGCAAGCATGGAGTGTTCGCTTTAAATAATCACTCAGCTGAAAAAGCGATTAGACCATAAAAAAAGATTAAAATGAGGATTGATAGAGACTTGAAAAGAACGGAAATTGAGTAACGATACCGGAACGAGATCGGCGAAGCCATGCAAGAAGGTGGCGCCGGAACTTGCGGATCGAGGGATGATCCATTGCGGTGATGGCGATGGAAGTTGCCGCTGTCGGTTAACAACAATAACGGAGTTTGTTGGGAAGATAACGGTAACACCGTCAAAGTCCATTCCCCCCTGCTTCGGTAATAAATAGTAACTGCCCTTTTTATTATGCAAATTGCAAACGAATCTGCAGATTCCTTTTGCCTTTCGGTTTGATTTTTTCTGAGAAAGAGTGAGTGAGACACACTGACACTCACACTCACACTCACACAACGAGTGCTGATCCCATTCAACGTGCGTCAACGTCACGTCAACGGCTCGGGTCGGTAAGATTAAAAAATGAAAGCGGTTAAACCAAAACCGTTTTCTGTTTCTGTTTTGTTAGTAGTTATACTTACTGATTTTTTTTTTTTTAATTATAATGGACTTTACTTTTTTACATACACATATACTCTTGATTCTGCACATCAATGGATGTAATCATGTATCTAGCAATTTCTTTCTTTTTTTTTTTTAAAGAATTAGTACTAATTTTACCATTAACCATTCCAATTCGGACAGGGCATGTGCGTAGTTGATTATGGTGTCTCGATAGACAAAGGGTACAATTAATTAAACATCATGAGTTGTATTGTATCCCTCATCAATAACACACTTTTTACACATGGCGGTAAACATGATTTTAGCTTATGCAACTTTAAGGCTTGGTTTGATAGTACTTTTTGAAGGAATGTTTTGACTTATGAAAAGTATAAATTAATTTTTTTTGTTTGGTAAACTAAAAAGTTGTGGTGCTTTTGCTCTCGATTTTTGAGAGCTAGGGGTTGCTCTTGAGAGTCTTCATGGGATGCTTTTTGAAGCTGACATGTGCTTTTTAAAATTTAAAAGACTAATATAATCTTACTCTATTTAATGACATTAAAAATAGAAATTATTCTCTTTATTATTTATAACCATTGTAGTCATTTTAGATATTAAGAGCAATTTTATCAAATACTATTTTTGTGGCTTCTATTTATTGAGAGTAATTTTTATATTATTTTACCAAATAATACTATTATAACTCTTTGAGAATAGCTTTTAAAAAATCAAGAGATCTCAACAACTTTTAAAAAGTCATAACAATACCAAACTAAGCCTAACTCAATCGACATTATTTTGTGTGTGGATAATATAGCCCAATTGACACTTTTTTCTTTCTTTTTTGGATAAAAATAGCTCAATTGATACTTTCCTTAGTCCAAATTAAGGGATGATGTGGCTTGGGTCAGGGATTCATCCCTCATTTTGTTCACTCTTTTGTCCTTCTCATGTTAGCCCCTCTTCTAAGTAAGAAAAAATGATTTTGATTTTAAGAT
Organism: Pterocarpus macrocarpus; assembly: GCA_031439585.1. Lineage (NCBI taxonomy): Eukaryota > Viridiplantae > Streptophyta > Magnoliopsida > Fabales > Fabaceae > Pterocarpus > Pterocarpus macrocarpus. Next base: position 7,329,832 of record CM062517.1, read on the forward strand.
ATTACAAACATTGGCTTGGAACTTTACGCACATTGGATTCTATTTTTATTGTATCCACACTTCTACTTTCATTGGATTCTATCTGCCTGTGATCTTTGTTGTGACTATGTTTAGGGACTTTCGTTGGTGACGGTACAACCATTTGCTTTTATTGTAGCTATGCAACCGTCAAACGTTGGCGACTTTCACAATCTTTTTTTAACGTTTGTGGTGCACACATCCATTTGTAAAACTAAATGAAAGTTAAATAGTGGAAGCTCATTTGTTTATCTGCTAAGAGAGACGGCGTCAGAGACAGTTATCTTGTTCACAGAAAAAATAAAGAAATAAATAAAACAGTTATCTAGATAAGAGGGATGCTGTCGGTGACATAAAAAATTTCTTTCTCGTGATGGATTCATCTTGAGATTTCTTGCTGATAGTGCTTCAGTTGTTTCTTACCCCCAGCAAACATACCTTCTCTGTGTTGAAGAGTTATGAGTTTAGGATTAAGGAAAATAGAAAGATTAGATACAAATAATACTGAATATATTATTGACAGATAATATGATCCAAGCTACTAGCTTAATATTTTTATTTATACTAATAGTTAGGTCAAATACTAGTACTCTAAGTTCAACTCCACTCACAAGAAGATATTCCTAATCAAACAAATAAAAAATATGATAAATCAGGGATCCTAAAATTTGCTTCCTCAATTACATATGAGTAATTGAGTCCACAATATATTTTGGATATTTTTAATTGAGTTTAATTGTTATATATGAATAATGTAAAAGAATTTTATATTGTTATCTAATTATATATTTATATTTGTAAGATTTTTAAAATAGTGAGTGATTGTGTCAAATATTTTTATTGATATAATAATACATAATTAAATATTTATATAAAATTTTTGTATATTAATAATACATATAAATTAAATCCTTTTTAGTATTTTCTAATAGTATAGATATTAAAAAAAAATGTTGGAATGCATCCTAACACATACATTAACAAATATGAAATGTGTAAAATCTCAAATGGGATATTAATTGCAATTAAACTCTCGAAAGATTTTTAATATTAATTTAATCTTTAAAAAATTAAAATTTATTTTAAATTAATTAATTTGGTTTCAAATTAATTAATTTAAAATAAATTTTAATTTTTTAAAGATTAAATTAATATTCAAAAAATTTTGAAACCAAATTAATAACCTACAAACCTTTTAAAAACGAAATTAAAGTCCCATAACACGTTGGAGTACCAATTTAGAATTTTGCTCAATCTGAAGCCTGCAGGTGAATGCATCTGAGAGATGACCCTACCTTTACGAATGCGTCCAAATATAACTCGCTTTGTTCCAGTTCCAGTTCCAGCTTTAATTTCGAGAACCTCTCTCCTCCTTCACATGGAGTTTCAGTCTCCTCCAAAGCTCTACCTTCTTTTATGCTTATCCATCCTCTTCCATTCATCTTTTAACGCTCAAGCTAGCAGTAACTTCAGATACTGCGGTAGTTCACCTCTTAGTCTTGCGGATTATTGTTATTATTATTAATTGGAATCCATTTCGCTGCTAAATTTTTGGTGATTGTGTGATTTCATGCGGCTCTAGTCACATGAGCGAGAGCTTATGTGCTGAGAGCTGACAGCAATAATTTAGTACATATTATCATGTTTCTTTAATACAATATGGTAGCTTTTTGTGTGTGTAATTTGACGCTTGAAATTTATGCAGATGATGTAACCTATCCTGTGAAGATCTCTAGAGTTGATATAACACCAGATCCAGTAGTGCGTGCAAGGCCGGCTACATTTAAGATCTCAGCTGCTACTGGTAATCTTTTTCTTCATTTTTTTTATTATATGGTGTTTCCCAATTTTCATCTTGCTTTTCTTGTAGGGACCAGGTTAATAGTTTGATGTAGTGATTATAGGAGTTACAATGAAGTTGACCACAAGTCTTGGATTAATTGCAGTTTTTATGTACATAGAATCAGAATAATTGTCTAAATACATGTTAATCAAAAAGAGAATCTGAATACTTATACGTGTGTCACTTGTTCTGACAATTTGAGTACTCTATTGGCTTCTTGTGAAGCACTACATGTATGGGAGCTGCAATTGGCAATTTAATGTGTCATAAATTATGAATTTTTTTTTTTTCAATGGTTTATGAGTGGACTTGCTATCTTTGATGCAGATGAAGTTATTTGTGGTGGGAAGTGGGTAATAAGAGTTGCATATATTGGGCTGGTTGTCCATAAGGAAATCCATGATCTTTGTAAGGAAGTATCATGTCCTCTTGCTGCTGGCAAATTTGTGCTTACTCACACCCAAAAGTTGCCTTTACTTGCCCCACCGGTTAGTTTCAATTCACCACATACATGCTCATAGCAATGCTGAAGCCAATCTGAAAGTGTTGTCACCCCATCATGAATGAAACCTCCTCACCTTTAATTTTTTTCTGTTGATATATTTAAAATATGATTATACTTGAATCACCTGATTAAGTTATCAGATATTCATGCTTTCTTCTAGAGTTCTTTTTAAGGTTCTGAATCTTCAGCTAGAATCGTTGGAATTTTATGAAGCTAGTCTAGAAGTGCAATCATTAGTAAGGGCATGCCTTTAAGCTAGTTTTAATGCATTAGGCCTTGTGTTTTGCTGTTTAGGAATCAAACCTTAGACTTCAAACTTAGAGATAAAAGGTTACTTGATTCCTTATCTCTGCTTGATATTGGATTCTTCAAGTTGGACTTGAGTTTTTATCAATTTTCTTAATTAGCTCTTGTCATGATGTAAACTTGTCCTGTACTCATGTCTTGATTTAATTATGCTAGTCTTTGATGACAATTTTATAGGGAGGTAATCCTTTTCTATTTTAGTTAAACAATATATTACTTAGATCATGTTCTTGTCATAATTTTAATGTGTACAGGGCACTTACACCGTGGAGATGTCACTAATGAATGAGATGAACGAGCTGTTCACTTGCATCACCTTTAATTTTAAACTCGTTTTTGGATCTTCAGTGTCTGATATCTGAAGTGGTGGCGCATTATTGGTATCGGTTGCTGTTTTACCTTCGCAATCTTATGAATTATCAAGAGTCTTAGTATTAAAAAAAAAAAAAAAATCAAGCAATTAATGGATCAAAATAAGAGCAATGAATTGCTCACATAACACATAAGAGCTTCGAATTTTGCTTTGAAGGATGAATCGTCATATCAATGTCAATGACACATGAAAACAACACAAGATGTACTGAGTACTATACAATGTTAAAGATTATGAGAGAGATAGTGTTTCTACAAAAGTTTTCAAGATTTTATTTTAGTGGTTATTACATATGTGAAAACTTTAGTATTTATTGTTTCAGTGATGATATGATAATTTCATTTTATCACATCATTCAAAGTGAAAGAGTCTTTTAATACTTAGCAGGAACATCTCATCCAAATTGTAGTTCATCTTTATACGGAATTATGTTTAAGTACCGTTTTATTAGACTACAAAGAAATAAGAAAAAAAATTATTCAAGTGCAAACCTAGTCATAAAGCAAAAAAACCCAGCAAAGAAAGTTCGGTGACAAAATTTGTAGTGATGACTAAGGCAACACGAAGAAGGAGAATTATTTCAATGATGCCAACTTTTGACATTGAAAAGAACTAGCAGTAAAATCAATTTTATCTAATAAATACGAAATCTCACTACTTGTATAATATTTAAAGGAAAAAAAAAAAATTTGTCGGGACTTGATGCTTTCTGCATGAGACTGAAATTGCCTGTAGTTTAGAACAGAACCGTATGCAGTACATTTCAGGATTTAAGGTTCTACATTCATTGTATATCGTCTCGTTGATAATGGTGGTTTTGCCCAAAAAATATAAAAACATTTCTCCTTATTTTTTTGTTAAACATTTTAGTAAAAAATTAATTATTTTATATTTATTTGATCGTTGTTTTTATTAATCACAATTATCTCTCTTATCATTACTTTTTATCTATCATAAATCTTTTTGTCTAAATTAATGTAACTTAATTAACGTGACATTTCACTAAGTCAAACGTAATTTAATCCTTTATAGTTTTTTTTAAATTAAGATTATTAAATTCTTTTCTTAATTTCAATGTCATTAACTTAAACGATTATTATTATTGGAAGGAGTATTAGTGTATTACATTCTATTAGTTTATGTAAACAATTATTATTAATAGTCAAAACTAACGACGACCTTGTAAATTAGCTGACAAGGGATTGTTTAAGCTTAATCAAAAATTTTGAATTCGAGGCCAAGGTTGTTTCCAAGCAGCATACTCGTGGTTTCAATTAAAAAAAAAAAAAAGCGTAGGTGGTCTAAGTAAAAATCTAATGACCTCTATCAACTATCAGCATTTTGAGAGCTCGTTAGAGATTGGTTTTAGGTGTCAGAATTGATTTTGGAAAGTTTTTGGATTGTTTGGTAAAAATTATAGAAAAAATACTTTTTGAAAGTAAAAGTAGAAATGGAAGTAAAAGTAAAAATAAAAAATTATTTTATATTTGGATATAATTATATAAGTATTTTTTATTAAAATTAGAAATTATTAAATTATTTAGATGTGATAACTATAAAAGTATTTTATTTAATAAAATTATAATTAAAGATATGAAGAGAAAGATAATGAGAGTGAGAAAAGAGTGATAATTTTTAAAATTTTTAAGGATAAAATTATAATTAAATGAGAAGAAAGTAGTTACAGATTTTAAGGAATAAAATTCTCTCTCTTTTACTGTTTCTGCTTCTAGGAGAAGTAGCTTTCTATCTATTTCTGAAAAAAGCAGAAAAACCTAATTATTTTCTACTTCTACCTTTTTTTCTTTAAATATAAATAAATAATATTAAAAATTTTATAAATATTTATTTTTGAAAAATTAAAAAAAAAAATATTTTTTTTTATACTAAAAGCACAAATAAGCATACTCTTAATGATATTTAATTGTTAATTTCTAGAATCAATTTTAATTTTTAGAATTAATTTTTAAAAAAATAAAAATATTTTATTTTATATTAAAATTACTTTTAAAGTAATTATAAAAAATAAATTATTTTATCTTAAAATTAATTATAATAAAATCAATTATATCTTGATACAATTTTGTGAAAATATAAACCGCCACTATGCCATGCATTCTTCATTCAATATTTGTACGCAACAAAAACGGGGATTTTTTAACGGTGAGGATCTGATCTGATCCTTTTCCATCTTGATAGGGTTTTTTTTCGCTTTGCAGAGTTAACAGTTCGCTCTCAATTCTTAACACTCGAAAATGGTCTCTGTTTCTCGATCGATGACCGAATAGAAAATCACGAATCAGAACTCGCAATTCAATTCATCCATATTTCCGTTCCGTGGTACCTCGCGATATATTGAAGATAAACGACAGTGTCGTTTGGTGCGTTATTCTTGTTCCTTAGTTCTAGCTAGCTGGTACGTTCAGCAACTTGGGTTCTTCTCCTGGGGCAATTTTTTTTATATGCTTGAGTAACGGTATTCGTAGCTTCTTGGCGTATTCCATTTTTCATTTTTTTCTGAAAAAAAAAGTGTTGTGACCAGCAATTGTTTATCATATACTGACAGGTGGCCCTTGTTTTCCATTGTAAATATTTACCCTCTTTGAAATTTGCTCATCATATATAATTTATTTTTATAAAAAGAAAAAGAAATAGCCCTATATAGTGATTTTTTTTTTTTTTGACCTTGACATTCACATCTTATTGGAGATATAATTGAAGTCATTGTTTTCATCTAATATTTTAAGCTTTTGCGAGATATGGTTTGTGACAGACATTGTTTGGAGATTGTGGTATATGAATACATACATTTGCACATTCATGTGTATTGTTGTGTGTTATGTGGTTAAGTCATTGGTTTTGGTGTGTAACAGGTCCACTTTGGAGTTGTCTAACAATTACAATGAGAGGGCAGGGGGGGCAGTACGGGGGTGATGCGTCTGCTAACAGTTATGTTGCGGCACAGATGCATCATATGTCTGCGTCTGGTCAGAGGATGGAAACCAATTCCGGTGGTTTTGAAGGTCGGCTGGAGGCCTTTACCCCTGAGAGGGACGATCCGTATTCAAATTCCAAGCCGGAGGGTCGATGGAGATGGGAATTGGATGGATCAAGTATGCCGAATTCGATGACATCTCGTGTGTTTAATGAAGGCAAGTGCTAAATGCTGTTAGCCATTACAGGTTCCGAATGCAATGGACATGTCTATTTTTCAGTTGTAGTTACATTTACTAATTAGATATGTTTTGGATACACTTTTCCTTAATTTTATTTTATTTTATTTTTTTGATGAATCCATTTTTAAAAGTAGTGACTTTTGAATGTGATCTTTATCTTTTTAATGTATTCAGTATTTTAAAGGTAGTCATATTTTTCTTGTTCTTTTTGTCCAACTAAAAAAATGTTGCTTCTTTCCATTGAACATATATACTAGTTCCTAATGTCTATAGTGTGAACAAAAGTCTTGGTTTTTATTCATTAGTTTGATTACAGTGATACTCTTGTTCAGTATACATTGCCTCATTTGCAGAAAACATCTTACTTTTGAATTATTGTAACATAAGCATCCACGTCTAAATGCCAAAATTCATGTTTTCTGTATTATCATGAAAACAATTTTCAATCTCCTAAACTTAGGGGAACCATTGCGTGTTCTGGTGTAGGCCAAGGGGGCGATTCTTCAAGGTCCTATTTCCCTGCTCAGAGGCCTGATCCTAAGTTGGCTTTCCAGAACCAGAGTAGCAATGATGCCAGAACTCAAGCCCATGAAGAAGATATGAATGTTGGATATGAGGGAAACCATTTATCTCACACTTTTGAAGGTCTTGAGCAGAAGTTTCTGGATGAAATTCTTAAACTAGCCAAAGAACAGAATGATGCTGAAGATTCAGAAAATGCCAGGCACAGAGAGGTTAGTTTAGAATTTTCAGGCTTAATATTCTTCTCTGGTATTCTGTTAACTGTTTTGTTTTAACAGTATTCGTTTAATACTGTGTTCTCAAAATGGCCAAAATCTTCTAGACATTTGCAACCTTTGTGTCTTTTTTCTTTATTTTTATCAATAGATGAATCCATAATCCTAAAACATCCTTGATGGTTTGAATCCAGACACCTATTGGAAAGGGGTTTAGCATAGTGAAGATTTATTTGCATCCTTTTTCAGAATGAATGCTTTTTAGGTATGTACAAAGCAAATAAGGTGATGACTATTGGACACTGCAAAAGGGGAAGAAACTGGCCCATTCTTAGAATACTTTTTATAAAGTGGATGGGTTTATGAACTCGCACATTTGCATGAGTGGTGCTTTCTAAGTCTAGAGTTATATTTATTCTGTTGGTAGATTCAACAAAGTCAATCTGCTGAGTTCTTGGCTGCTTGCTACCACCTGTTACTTTCCTGCTAAGTGAAGGTTGATTGTTGCTTATTGCATTCGGATGTCACAAAATTTTGCGTAATAAAAGCAAATATCTGTCACCATGTTTTTAAACTGGATATTGACAGCACACTGTGAATAGCTGGGACAGTCAATATATATGTTGCATTATATTGATATCCTTAGACAATCTACTTCAACATATTTCTCAATCCATTGAACTTTTGCAAAGTTTCATGTATTGTGCATTACAGAAAATAAATTCAATCGATGCTCAGTATGAAGAAGAATTGGCAGAACTCCGAGCTCAGCATGCTAGTCGCAGAGATGAATTTCTTCAAAGGGAATCACATGCAAGACAACAGCAGTATCAACAAAACATAAGGGATCCTCACCCTAGCAGTGGCATGGCAAGACACAACCCTCATGGTTACAGCCCTGTTAATGCTTCAGCTGTCGTCGGAGATAGGCGACGAGGCTATTCTGCCAATCGCTTTGATCCTTATGGAGAGCGGGCACGATTTCTTGGGAGTACAAGAGATCATGGATTTGAGCCCAGAGGTCCATATCCTGGGGGGCGTGTTTATGATACTGGCTCACGCTACTAAAATTGAGTTGCCTTTAGGTTACTTCACCTCCCAATTTGGGTCCATTTGGTTTTGTGGGGTGCAATTCAAACTGCTTATATTGACATCTATGCTGCACCATCTTACCATCTTTTTGTGGTCCATGTTTTTGGGTAGCTCTTTTTAGAAAACAACATTTGGAGGCATACCAAAAATTTCTAGCAATATTTGAAGTGGATGTTCACATCTAAAGATGTGGTTGTAGAGTAAAATTAATGTCTTTTGACCAATAGAGGTGATCTTTGGTTTTTGTTTAGCAAATAATGGATACTAGGGAATCTTTGCAGAATTATTCTATGAACATGTAGGCGCACATGTTTACATTAGAGGTGTGCATTCATTTGTTGACTATGGAGAATGTCTTTGTTGTCGTGTATATATGAAAGGCAATAGCATTTAAAACTACGAAGCAATATTATCATTTGAGGAATGCTACTCAACTAGAATAATTTTGGTAGAATCTTTGATAGAAATCATAAGGGGTGTTAGATAAAAAAAACTGGTAAGATTTACTTATTAATTTAGAAGTCAATAGTATATAATGTCAATTATAAAAATTTGATTTTAACAAAAAGTTTTGGTTGTCCAGCAATTTTTCTTATCATTTAATGATAAATAAGACAGTCCAACTATAAATAATGTTATAGTACTACGCATTAAGCAGATGTATGTTCATTTCTGATATCATGATAATTGCTTCCAAACCCTACTAGATCTATTCAGTTAGTACAATATGGTAAAATAGGGGTGAAGTCCAAGCAAAAACAAATATATTGCCAAAGTTAAGATGATTAAACATCTTGGAGCATGTAATGAGGCTGATGAAGGTTCATGTGCCCTACAATTGAAGATGAAAAGTGGACAAGAACATGAACTTGGCTCATCACGTGAACAAGGGGCACACCAACAACTTTACAACAATAAAATAGTAAAATACTATAAGATTAAAATGTTGAACAGGTAACGTTAGGGTTTTCCTGAGGCCCACAACCATACATTTTTTAATGTATTATATAGCGACGAATTTTTGAGATTTGGTTGCCGTTTTCTTAAGCGGGCTAAAACAAGTTTTATTAGACTCGACATAACAAATTCACTAAAAAATTTTTATTTAATAAAAAGCTAACAAATTCAAATTAAAATCAGAATTTAATTTAAATGCACTAATAGTGTAAAATAATTTTACACTGTCAATTAATAGAAATAGTAAAAAATATCAATTCATACAAATAACTATTCATTATAATAAAAGACCTACCATAATTTCTTATTTTTCCCTATTTCTATTGATTGACAGTCAATACATACCATTTAAACTCTTAAAACTAGTTAGATTAAAAGTAAACTTAAGTAAACTGATTTAGCCACTTGAATTAAGGAGGTACTATTTGCCATAACTTCTATTTTCTATCTCGATCAAAAATTCAAAATTCATAACCAACCGTTTTTTTATTTTTTGGTTGGTCAATATAACCAACCGTTTAGACACTATTGAAAAACAATAAAATTGTCCTGGAAAGCTTTCGCAAGATCTTTGAGCTTTTTCTTCTCTGCCTTTCCCAATTATGATTGTGTCATGGACCCGTGAAATTGGCAACAACATCCTTCCCCGCATTGTCTTAAAAAGCCTTTCAAATTAGTGTTCAATATATTATTATTGGGTTCCTTAAAAGGATTAACTATAAAATTGGTTGTCAAAGCTTTTATGTGAACGGCATCAAATTTAATTTTAGTAAAAATAACTATAGAATTAATTATTTTAAAGTTTATATTGATGACTATCTTTGGGAACATTTATTATTTAAATAAATACAACCAATAAAGCATATTAAAAATTGTTCCATAACTGCTGTCTTGAGACATTGTTGAAGAAAAACTCCTATTTAAATGCCAAAAATTGACTCATTTCAAAACCAAATCAATGCTCAAGTCCTCCACGAAAACAGAAAAAAACAAATGAATGCTCAAATTAATAATTGGAATTTTTTTTGAAAAAAAAAAAGAAGAAAACAACGACAACATAAGGTGCAAATAAATTGATGAAACGTATCCAATATTATTATTTTCCCTCTCTTTGTATTGTTTCCTCTTCACAGAAAAAAGCTCCACTTGTAATTAGCTTCTTTCTCTGTAAATCCGTCGTCATTCCCTCCCCCCCCCCCCCCTCTTCTCTTCTCTCCTCTCTCTCTCTCTCTCTCTCTCTCTATTGATACACTTAACATCTTTTGAATCAAATTCTAAATCTCTCTCTCTATTTCTGTTTCTCTCTCTATATTTTCTGTTTTCTCTCTCTAGAATGGAGTGTGCTGCCTCCGAAGATTGCTCCGATAACACTCAACAACCGGACTCACACAACAACCAGCGAGTCTATCTCGTTCCTTACAGGTCAACTCTCACTCTTTTCAATTCCAATTGTCTTGCATTCTCCAAATCTATAACCCACTCAAAATTTCAATCTCTTTCCGCATCACAAAAACAAATCCCAATTGTTTAAGGCAACTAACAACACTAGCAATGCTTCTTAGGGTTCACACCAACTCAATTCGATTTCACCACTTAATTGAACCTGCTAGAGTGTGTGAGTTAACCATTTTTTTTTTCGGGTTACTCCTATGCTGTGATCTGAGCTTGTCTGCATTTGTTGAACTTGAATGTGTGAAAGAGCATTGATGGATGATACTGTGTGTGTGTTTCAGGTGGTGGAAGCATTCTCAAGATTCAATGCCGGCAGATTCGGATAAGAAGAAGGGAGTTGTGTATGCATCTCTGCCCGGTTCATCTTATGCTGGTCCTATGAGGATCATCAACAACATCTTCAACTCGGATCTCGTAATGAGTCTTCGGAAGGAGGAGGATTCGCAGCACAGTCATCGCGAAAATGGCGAAGTGAGTGTGTCAGACAGGGACTTTGCTTTGGTAGCTGGGGATATGTGGTTGCAGGCGCTGAAGTGGTGAGTGGTCTTTAAGAAAATCTCAACCCCACCACCCCTTTTTGTTGTTCTGTTGTATGATATCTAACTGAGTGTGAGCAAGTTGATAACTTAAGCTTTTTGGGGTTTAAGTTAGAATGTGCATCGATGCAACTTTTTGAGTTTAACCTGTGGTTTGGATCCTATTGCTTTCTGAAACTTAGATAGCTGGATTGAGTCTTTGTGCCTATGAAGCACGAATATAGAAATGGTTAGGATACAACATAGATACAGGAATACGACAATGGTTAAAAATTAAAAGACACGATATATAGTATAATATATGGAATTAGTATAACATTAACATAAAAACAGAAATTTTAAATCAAAAGAGAGAAATGATGATTTCAACATTAGCATAAATTCTTGTAAGTATACTAAAATGCACTTATCTTATTGATTGTTATTTGTTATAGGAATTTATTCTTCCTTTTTTCATGCTTGAGTTTCTGGCATATCGTATCGTATGATTCCATTAAATATTTAACTAAATTGGTGTTTTTACTTGATGGTATGCCAGAAATGGTATGTGTTCGATACAAAGTGGTCTAGCATATGACATGATTTCGTTAAACATTTGACCAAATTGGGGTTTTTTCTTGATGACATGCCAGAAATGGTATGTGTTCATTGCAAGGTGGTTGCAATTTCATGTTACTTACTTTAAGCCATTTCAATCTTTCTTTGATTGCTATGACGTGGTGAGCTTACTCTTTTTTCTTTTCTTTTCCCTTTTTTTTTTTGGATACAAGTTAATTAAAGTACATACCTTTAAGAGTGTTTTGAAAGCTTTTGAGAACTTCTCATTGTTATTTATTTGCTACTGTTTCTGGATATAGCGATGCATTGTTTTAACTGCCTATTTCACAACAAATGGGTAACTTTAATTTACATAGAGGATCACTTTTTTAAGAAGGGCGCTAGGAACTGTTGAGTTGTTTCATTAATTCTTTTCAAATTTAAATTAAGCCAATTCACAATAAACTAGAGTTTACATCTTTAGAATCTTGTTGATAATTTTGGGCACATCTACGCTTACTTTTAATATTACTGATACATTTCTTTCTGAAGGTTCAAGATTAAGTTAGTTACTCGGCCACCTGTAAAATGTGTGCTATTTGACTAGATTTGTCACCTTTAGGGATGGATGTTATGGATGAGAAGGCTAGTGGAGTGACTATGCTTTGCATTGGTTCCCAAAATATTTTGGGTGTCTTTTCTTCTGTGTCAGCTTCTATACCTGTTAAGTATTGGCGGTTCACTCTACAAATTTTGAATAAAAGTCGCTCAATTGACCATTAAATGTCTAATTATATCGTAAATGAGTATCCCCTGCTGGTACCATATGTTATTATACTTATATAATATACTGATAACCCTGGAACTTAAGAACAGCCAGCGTATTACTTATACATAGATTTGACAAAATTGTTCATAATTTCTGATCATATTACTACTTTTTTATATTTGTGGAGAATTGACATATTTATATGTCTTTGTTTCATTGGAATACTTATACTTCCTGTATAGAATTTCCAGTAGTGAATGGTATATTCCTTAATAAGTGGATCAGAGATTTTTTTTTTTGCTGTTTATAACTTGCAAGTATTACTTTTTAATGTTTACTTGCAATAAAGGTAGATCATGTTTCTAGGTGCAACTAATGAAAGTTTTCTGACACCCAAAATAGTTGGTTTGTGATATCTTCATAATCACATGCTTTGATATTTCAATTAGGCATAGTGATTCGAAAAATGCAATGAAGGATGACAAAGGCTTTTCAGCTACTGATGGCGATATGGCAGATGTCTATCCATTACAGCTCAGGCTTTCTATTGTGAGAGAAACAAATACATTTGGAGTGAGAATAAGCAAAAAGGTGTCTCTTTCTCTTAGCAAGTTCTTTCTTTATTTTTTAATGAAATTCTTTTAGAATTGTTGTTGTCCAAGAGTTATAGCTAATGGTAAGACATTTGGATTGACTGATCTCATTTAATTAGTCAATTTTGTATTTTTTTTTTTCATGGAATGCTAACAAGTTGGATACATTATTTATCTCTTCCATCATTTTTGTTTTATGATCGTTTAAAAGAGTGATTTGAGTTGGACAACATTTCACAACTGAGCACTTGTTATCTGTATTGTTGCGCATGTCTGGGTTAAGTGCATCATGTAGTTCAGATGGGTCTAAGAACTGGAGTTTTTTTAAGACAATGCTGCACATGATAGAACTATATATTTATTTTTGGATAGTTTGATCCAATATGATTCGTGCATTATTAAGGAATGATCATTTTTATTTGTTCATTGTCATCTTATTTTTCAGATCCTAATCCATTCTTTCCATTTATTCCCTTCCTTTTAGGACAATGCAGTTGAGCTCTTTAAAAGAGCCTGCAAAATGTTCAGTGTGGATTCAGAGATGGTGATATAATATTCTATTTACAGTTCAGCTTATTAAATTTTTTTCTTTTTCATAATTTTACTGTTACTGCAAGAAGTTGACTTTTTTTTAACATGCTATTGCACAGTTACGCATCTGGGACTTTTCAGGTCAGATAACCTTGTTTTTTGTGAATGGCAAAAATCAATTCCTAGTAGATTGTCAAAGGCAATCTGATCAGGAGGTACGTGGTATTATGTTTTGATTAGAAAATTTCTTTGTTTATGCTTGTGTCTTTTTGTAATTTATCTTCGTAAAGAGTAAGTGAGAAATCAAATATAAACTTAGATGTCTTTGTTGACCCCCCCCAAAAAAAAAAAAAAAAAAAAAAGAAGCCTAGATGACTTTGCGTGCTTGTAATCTAAGATTAAGGTTTTTGCATCTTAAGACTGTTGGGTACTTCAGTGGGCATTTTTAAAATTTACTGAAAAAATATGGCTTAAGGTTTAGTACACAAGTCCTCTTGAGCATGAAATGCACTGTGTTTCTTATCCATGTGATTCTTGATTGGGGCCCTTTATTGTATTTATTACATATTACATGTGACTTTGATAGTTTTAGATAAATGTTATTATGTGCATATGATTTGTGTCAATATCAGGGTATTGCTATACTGACATTTGACATTGGCATTTATTCTACTGGGCAAAGAAATTTTGCAAATGTCATTCATTTAATGTGCAAGATTAAATGCTTAGGGTTCAATCACAGTTAGCTTTATCTACATCTAAAATTTTGCAGTTTTGCACAGACGCTACTTATTCCTTAGGCCACTCCTTATCCAAGAAAATCTTTCTTTCTCTCCTCTTTCTTCTTAAGTTTTTTGTTAGTAATTCTGATTGGTAGCTTTTGCCATTTTGGATTCCTGTTTTATTGTCTCCCCTTGCCAAGAATTGACCCTTTATATTAGGTGTGTAGATGCAACAACATGAGGGTTTCAATATACAGGATAAATTCATAATTTCTCGGGGATTGGTCGTTTATATTTTTATATACGTGCCAAGTTAGGGTAATTGAATTTTCTGTCAGAATCTTTAGCTGTTATCATTTTTTGGCATGACTGTACCTTAAACACTGGCTATGATTGTATTAAATGCCTCATGGGCTATATTAATGTGACTATGAATGATATGCAGATCCTTCTGGAGTTGCAAGTTTATGGATTGTCAGACTCAACGAGATGTAGGGAAGGGAAAAAAGATGAGATGACAAATTTTTCTGCCAGTGCTTCATTGAAGATGAATGGTAGTGCTGGCAGTATGAATTCTAATTGTGTGCATGACAATTCTTTGACCTTCTCTTTAGGCCCTGGTGAAGCTGGTACCTTGGGATTAACTGGATTGCAAAACCTAGGAAATACTTGCTTCATGAACAGTGCCCTCCAGTGCTTAGCGCACACACCAAAACTTGTTGACTATTTTCTTGAAGATTATCGTAGAGAAATCAATCATGATAATCCATTGGGCATGAATGTATGTGATCATTTCATTAGCCTCTCATAATTTATTAGCTTGGTATTTCAAGAAATTCTTTTGGTGGGAACTTCTATGCTTATGACATCTTGCACTTCTTTATTATTTTCTTGGTACATGATTCTTTGCCAGGGTGAGATAGCTTTGGCTTTTGGAGATTTACTTAGGAAGTTATGGGCTCCTGGAGCAAGTCCTGTAGCACCAAGAATGTTCAAATCAAAGCTTGCTAGATTTGCGCCTCAGTTTAGTGGATTTAATCAGCATGATTCCCAAGTTAGTACATCTAACTCTTTCATTCTAATTTTACTTATGTTTTTAGCTTCACAAGGCTCATGTCTCATATAACCTTACATTGTCTACAATATATATTTATCTTTCTCTGCAGGAGCTCCTTGCTTTTTTATTGGATGGACTTCATGAAGATCTGAATCGTGTTAAATGTAAGCCTTATACAGAAGTCAAGGATGCGGATGATCGGCCAGATGAAGAGGTGGCTGATGAATACTGGCATAATCATTTGGCTCGCAATGATTCTGTCATTGTTGATGTGTGCCAAGTATGTACTCATCTCATTCTATGCAATTGTAGAATCAATTACATATGCACACATGATGCGAAGAACCTCATGGTTCCTTGGTGGTTCTTAAGTAATTATCTATAGAACTTCTATATTTCATTTATGATTTACTCAAGCATATTTATTAGTGTAGTAAGAACAATTACCTAAAATAGCTCAAACTAGTGTTTTAAGCTATTGGCTATCTCTATAAGTATCAGGTCGTTATGTCTGTTGTCATGCCTTCACAAGTTCAAATAATTACAGCATTATTAGTGTCTATAATCTAACAAAGAGAATTACAATGAAATCAAAATAGAAATTTTAGAGGAATTTCCCTCTTAGACATGTTGAGAGATTGGAAAGCTATACTTCATTGATAGTTTTTTCTCTAGCTAGTTTATGTTCTTGTATAGAGGATCTCTTGTCCTCTTCTCTTCTCAATAAAATTCTCCTTTTATCCAAAAAAAGAAAATATTAGGGCAGAACATATAGTTGTCTAATTCAAAAAAGAAAAAAAAATTGTCTTAGGGTTTCATGTTGTTGTTTTAAATACTTTTTGGTGCTAGGAATTGGTCGCTTAGTTTTGCATTGGGGATAGTGGTTAGGTATAAGCATTCCTAAAGTGGTGACTCCAGGATTCTAATTCCTAACATTACAAGTAAAGTTTGCCTGGAATTGTAGTTGACTTTTACCCTGACCAAAAAATTTTAATTATATAGTTGAATTGCTTTGGAAAAATTTTCAATTAGCTTTTTTATTTTTTATTTTATTTTTTTTGCATGCCTGCGGGTTGTGTCTAGTGAGAGTAATGGTTGTATATGCAAGGTGGGAGAAGTGAACAATGACCATTGGATCTTCTATAAATAGTCAAGAATATTAAAATATCAAGTCATATTACGTCTTAATAGTGAGGTTCCCTGACCTTTATGGAAGAGTAAATGCTCAAATTAATTCTCAAAAATTTAGCGGGACATCAAATTTATTCTTCAAAGAAATTTTACATCAATTCAGTCCTTCGTAATATAAAATAACCATTAAGGACCAACTTGATGTTGTGGAAATCTTTGGAGGATTACTTTGAGTATTTACTCTTTATGGAATCTAAAGTTTATAACTCACGATAGCAGTTAATTGTTGAAATGAATTAGCATAATAAGAAAACCTTCTAGATTTTTCTTAGTTGATTGAATAGTGATTTTCTCCTGCTACTCTCTCTTTTTCCTTCTTCTTATTCTTCTTCTTCTTATTTTTTTGTGTTTTCAATTCAGTTGAGGTTAAATTTGCTGTCTTTTTCATGTCTTTGCCTTATGGATCACATTCATAATTTTGTGCAGGGTCAATATAAATCAACATTAGTTTGTCCTGTTTGTAGGAAGGTCTCTGCGACATTTGATCCATTCATGTACTTATCATTACCTCTACCTTCATCAACAATGCGGTCAATGACTTTAACTGTTGTTAGTAGTGGTAGTGGTCGAATAACTCAATTATCACCATATACCGTTTCTGTTCCAAAACATGGAAAATTTGAAGATCTGAACCGTGCTCTTAGCATTGCATGCTCTTTGGGGGCTGATGAGACCTTATTAGTGGCTGAGGTATATATAAATTTATTTTTTTCTTTAAACTTAAATTTGAAGTTAGGGTTTAGAGTTTTGCATCTTTGAGTGTCTTTGTTGATTTTCAATGCTGTAAAAAACTATATATCTGAAGCTTGGGCTGTGATACAGGTATACAACAACCTCGTTATACGTTTTCTTGAAGATCCAACTGATTCATTATCCCTAATCAGAGATGCTGACAGGCTAGTTGCTTACCGATTTATGAAAGATAACGGGAATGCCCCTTTGGTCATCTTCATAAATCAGCGGATGGAAGAGTAAGTCAATATGCTTTTGACAATGAGAATATATATTGGGAAAGTACTTTTCATTATACACGCACATGTGCGCACATACAAATAATAAACAGTTGAGTGTCATGAAAGTTCTCTGAAAACTAGTCCAGCCTAACCTTTCAAGTGGAAAAACTGGAAACAGGTATAACTACAGTGTAGAAAATACCTTAAACACACTGATTACCAACTCTCTTTGACCCATAGCCACCAAAATAGAAAACCATTGACTTGGACCCTAACCAGTTTATTTTATTTGATCCAGACACCATTTGCTGGCTTTGTTAGTTTCGTAGCTTTTGATTATGTTTTAAAATTATGCAAACTCACTACCTGGTTTTGCTAATTTTTACCTACAGGAGCATCTTGCTTTTCATACAATTAAGTTTCCTGCAAAAGTCAAACAGTTGCACCCAATAAATATGAATTAACTTATCCATGGAAGAATACTTGTATGGGAAAAATCCTAATTTCATCAAGCCTTTTGATTATTAAACAATCTGGGACTTGCACATTCTGCGGTCCAAATCCATTGGCAATTAAAAATTGAAAAAATAACTTTTGGATGAATTTATTAAATAGAATTTTGAAATAGATATTTAATTCCATGTAGAAGGGTTTATTTGTGATGTTTGTTTAAGTTAGCATATTTTAACACAATTTTAGTCATTCAAATTTCATTAATTTATTTATTTGCAACTTCGGTTAATTTTCTAACTAACCATCCTTTCTCTACCATTTCATACCTGATCATTTTGTACAAAATTGATTATAGCAGTGACAAATTGTAGGAATTCAATAGTTAAATTTTTTTTTTTTTTGCATGTCTAACCTTGAGGACCACCACTCCCCTCCTACCTTTTCTTTCTTATATTGAGGTTTTATTTAAATTAAGTTGGTAGAAAATACAATGTCCAGGGCATGAAGCCTTTTAGAAGAATAAAAGGTTATGTGGTCATGTGTACACTGAACTATTTCTTGTCTTATAGTCACTACAACGTACTATGCTTCGATTAAGGAGGGGAAAATATAATAGGTCAAACTGATTTAATACTCACCCGCACAGATTCAAAAGAAAGAAAAGAATGGTTGGGTATACATGCTCACATATACATGCATTCTTTACATCAATTTTTTCTGGTCACTTGTGATTTCCTTGCGTTATAAAGTTTATGTTTGATATAATTTTGTCAGGCAGTACATCCATGGGAAATTGACTTCAAATTGGAAGGCCTTTGGAATTCCTGTTGTGGCTAGGCTTTGCAATACTATAAATGGATCTGATCTCCGCAATTTGTATCTAAAGTGGTTCTGTCCATTTCAAAAAGAGGCCTTAGAGCATTGCATCGTGTCTAGCAAAAATGAAGAAGTTGCAGAAATGGCCACATCTCCTAGTTCAGGTCAAAATGCGAATGGGTTTGACGCTCCTTCAGATGGAGAAATGGAGTTTTACATAACAGATGAAAAGGGAACTGTCAAGAATTCCAAGATATTAATGAATGAGCCACTAACAATAAGTGGAGAGTTAAGGCTGCTGCATGTGCTTGCGTGTTGGTCAGAAAAAATTAAAAAATATGACACACAACTTTCTAGTTCATTGCCTGAGGTCTTCAAGTCTGGATTTTTAGCTAAGAGACCCCAGGAATCAGTTTCTCTATACAAGTGCCTTGAAACATTCTTGCAAGAGGAACCTCTTGGGCCAGAAGACATGTGGTTAGTTTAGTTACCATTACACTTTATAATATTAGGAAAAGTACTTCAATTGGCATGCCTTCTATTCTGTTCTATTTGGAAGATATTTTATACCGGATTACTATACATTTAAGCTTTAGCGGATAATTTTAGTTTGGGACACACATGAGCACAGCGTTTATTTTCAGATCATAACTGCTATATGTCCAGTATTACCATCACCATTACCTTACATTATCCCTTTTTTTAGGTTACAATTGGATACTTAGTGCCCTGAAGTAGTGTCTTATTAAAGACTGATCTGGGGCAGCTTTTCGTTTTATAATGAATTGGGTTTATATTTTCACTTTTATCTGCGGATAACTTAAATCTCAATATCAATATCTTGTCCCTGTTTTTTCCCTTCTAGTACATGTTAGAGCAGCTTTCAGTTGGCCTGCTTTCAATATAAACACTATGCTAGCAACACATTGTTGCTAAACTTTGTTTTCCATATGAAAAAATTGCTGTGTCAATATTTCATACAACTATTTCTGGTCCTTCGTTTTATGTTCTATATACGAGGGTCTACACTTGGAACGTACCCATTCTTTCCTATAAATTACTTATCATCCAGTCTTACTATTTGCTGAGCTGCAGTTTTCTCTGATATTAGGTACTGTCCTGGCTGTAAACAACATCGTCAAGCTAGTAAAAAGTTAGATCTTTGGAGACTTCCTGAAATCTTGGTCATTCATCTTAAGAGGTTTCAATATAGTCGTTACATGAAAAACAAGCTGGAGACATATGTTGACTTTCCTGTAGATAATCTCGATTTGTCAACTTATATTTCCCTTGGGAATGACAAGTCTTACCATTACACACTTTATGCCGTCAGTAACCATTATGGAAGCATGGGAGGTGGTCATTATACAGCATTTGTCCATGTAAGTGCAGTTCGTTTTTCCTATACTTTTTTCTTTTTTGAAGCTTATAATTTGGGTTATAGGAAACCAATACAAGATACTGAAGTATTTTGTTTTTACCATGAAAGGTTGCCACGGTTATGGATTGGCTTTCAGGCCTCTATCCATTTGCTTACTAGGCAAAATTTGTGAAAAGTTAGTCTTATATGGTTGACATCACTATGATCATTATGAAATGATGGAAGGCTTTTATTTGATATAAAATTCTACTCTGCTCTTTTTGCAATTGCTAATGTTTTCATTGGTTTTTGCTCTTGTATTTCATGTAGCATGGCGGTGATCAATGGTATGACTTTGATGATAGCCGTGTTTATCCCATCAGCAAGGAGAAGATCAAGTCTTCAGCTGCCTATGTTCTCTTCTACAGAAGAGTTTTTGAAGCATTAACATAGTGATAGAGTAGCATATATTTCAAAAAGCCCATTGAAGCTGGATACCATTGATTAAAATTATTGCCAGCATAGTCTTATTAGCATACAGAGGGTGAGCCTTGGCTGCAATAGTAAGATTAATACATTGTGTGACCTGGTGGTCATGGGATCTAGTTGCTGACATAGTCATTGCTCATGAGATTACGATTGCATGCATCTAACCCTCCCTAGACCTCGTGCTTTGGACTGCCTTTTTTTCTGGCTTACAAGTACACCTAACAAAGTAGCATTTTTGTCTTTCACTTTTTCAAAGTTTTGAAGTTTTGGACCGGTTGAAAGTTTCGGTAGGGAAGAAATGGAAACTTAGGCAGTACTAAGGAAGATTGTAACATAGTAACAACCAAAGAGGTGAGAGACATCCCTGATGGTTGGACACCTTGTTTACAGTTGTTTAGCCATGTAAAGAGAATCTCTGTTCAAACCAGAGTTGGATTGGATCTTGTGAATTAGTTTTTTTCTTCAATTATAATTTTTGTTCACATTTTGCTCTTTTTCTCAAGGCTGTAAATGAAGATTTTGAATTCATTGATGCTCTTTTTGGAAGCAAGGAAAGGATAATGCTAGGTAAAAATAAATTTTCTTGTTTGGTAACGCTTCAATAATTGGAGGGAAGGAAGTGGAAGGGACACATAATCCATGGGTCCCATATCTTTTTGGATCCGTCCATTGAGGGAGGGACTGGGAGAGAAAGGAATGGAAAAGAAGGAATATTTGTGGGTTCCATCAAATTTACGCACATTTTTATTTATTTACATATACTTTTTTTTTTTTTTTTTGTGATGATACCGAACAAAAGCAAGGGAAGTCTCCCTTATCTTCCTTTGGATAATACCAAACCTCTCTTTCCTTCCCCCCTATTCTTTTCCTTTCATTTTCCTCCATATTACCCAACAAACCGTGATGAATTAATCAGGATATTCTTGGCAATTTGATTTTCTGTTTCCTCTTAAGGTAACCGGTATGTAGCGTGTCAGAAATTCGTGGTTTTAAGAGTTGGAGTCTTGGAAAGGAAATTTTGTTTAAACGGGCTTCAGTATTTTCTTGAAACAGTTCGAAGTTCTTGCTACATCTTTGATTTGATAGCAGAAGTATGAATAGTGCTTTTCTTCCCCCGGGGTACGAGAAACATATGCTTGAATAGAAAGTGTACGTTCAAGTGTCTAGCCGAAGTGATGGATTGGAACCTGATAGTAATGTCACAGCCCAAAAAGTTAAAAAGAATCTCGCAGCAATATTTTCAAGATAACCAATCCAAAACCATAAATGATGTTGGTCTAAAGTCATACAAATTCTACCATTGCAGTAGGAAAAAAAAAAAAAGCAAATGGGAGAAACCAAGTTGGTGAATTTGATTATTATATTAAGTTGGATTGTGCAAAATAGCTATATTTTGCCAGTATATGGTGTGTTTATTTGGGATTTTTTGGGTAAAAAATTATTTTTTTCATAAAAAAAAATAATTTTTGCATATTTAGATAATTTTTTAAAAATAATTATATTCTAAAAAATATTTAATTTTAACTTTTTTGTAGAAATTAAAAAGAATAGCTTTTAGATAAAATTTAATTTTCAACTTTTTATACTATATATAAAATTTAAATTTTAAAATCATTTATTCAAAAATTGAAATAAGTGCATCCATAACGTGTTTTGGTTGTGCTTTACCAGCATCACCGGCATTGAGTAGTAGCGTAATGTGTTTGGTGATCATAGATTCGTAGCATCTGACACTTGTTAGTTGTGAGGAGGATGGACCACGTTGCGATGGTTTCCAATTTAGTGTAAGATGTGCCAGAAGAGACCCATCTTGATTGTTGCTAGTACCATGGTACTTGGGGCAGCCTTAAGCGAGCCCAGGACCACGCACTTTTCACATTCTGCTCTCTACTCTCTACTCTCAACTCTCAACATTCTGTGGTTCTTAGTTGCTTTGACACCTTCGAAAGGAGAGCCTCATTTGCCACACAGGTATTGTTTTGATGCCACCCGGATGACACTCACAAACTGCTAATATGCTGGGATTGGTCTCCTTTGCTGGTTTTACTTTTAGTTGTCTTCTCCTAAAAGAAAAAGAATTAGAATTTGATGAGCAGCATCAAATTAAACGCAAGCCAATTCTGTGACTTCTTGTGGGCCTTGCAGTTTAGCTAGAAAAAGGAAGTAAGGAACACTCCGATTTGTGATGGCATCATTTACATTGCGTTGAGCCTCTGCTTTTTCTTTTTTTTTTTTGGATATAGACTACCAATATCCAAGTTGAAACTCTAACTAATTTAACTTGAGTTAGGTTAAGTCATTGTAAGAGTAAAACTCTTCTAGTAGACATACACACACACACACACACAAAATAATCAAACTTAAGACCTTATTTAACAGGAATAAGTATTGAACTATTGAACCAACCAAACATTGATATATAGCATTTAATTATAACATAAAGCAACATATCTTCAAGAAGAGAAAGAGAGAGTTTCCCAAAACTAAGCTTTTATTTTTAAACGATATTTAAAGCCCACTAAATTCTAACTTCTATAGTTTGAGCTAAGTTAATATATGGTAGGGTAAAGCTCTTTAAACATTAATTTTTCCCATCAATAAAAATCAAACTCAAAAACTTACTTAAGAGAAACAAATTTCAAACCACATGAACTTATTAAGTGTTGGTATTAACTAAATTGTTTTTTATGCGCATCATAACTAAACTTTACACCAATGGGTCATTTTCCCTCCGGAGTTGGACATAGAATCAAAGCTTAGAATTGGAAATAGGACTCTCAATTCTATAGAATTGAAAAACAACTAAGATGTACTCTTCTTAATTCCTACTTCATATCCTTATAATTATTAATTTCAAAACTTATTAAATGTCTCTCTCCTGATTAAAGATAATATTATTTTTTCTCTTTTTTTTGGATATATTATTCTTTCTCTCTTTATCATTTATTTTCTACCAATCACATTTATTAAAATTCAATATTTTTATAAAAAATTATAATATAAAAAAGTCTTATAAAATGATTTTCACAAAAAAATAATAAATTTTTTTTACTATAGTACAAAAATAGTTATTGTATTAATATTTTTATTAATTTAAAATTTGAAATCACACATTTAAATAATAAAATTAAAAGTAAATTTAAAATTACAATTCATGTTCTAATTCTTTGACAAATTCGAACATAAAATTTAAGATTCTAATGTCCACATGCACCGTAAACATAAATGTGTCCGTGTTCATAGGTACAAGAAATTGAGGTGTATTTCCCAAAAAGAAAATTATAGACGTTTGTCATTATATTAAACTCCTGACTTTTTTCTTTTAGATTTGTGAAAATAGAAGTAACTTAAATAATTTTCAGAATTCACACTGATTTATTTCACAGACTCAATATAAATATTGAGCTTGGAGTGAGATTCCAATGAAGATTTCTATTTCAACAATTATGGGATTACTAATAATTTCCTATCCCACTACAGCAAACCAATCGTCTTGTTACCGCTGTCATTATCACCTTCCTCGCCTCTATGTGAACGCCTTGTTTATAGAATATCTCGTGTTTTGAAGTCGAAATCCCTTGGAATATCAATTGCAATGAACTAAATATGTTGAGCTTATTGAAATTGAAAATCACCATATGGAAAATTAATAGAAAGACAAAAAAATAAAAAGCACAATCCAGTAAATTACGTACAAATTATATAAGAAGTATAAAAGTGCTATGCGCTTTCAATATACATGGACATTGAACTTAGTTGATAGATGTGTCAAAATAAGAGTGTGGTTGGTTAAACTTTTTTGGACGAAAAAAGTGATTTTTTTACTAAAAAATTAACTTTTTATATGAGTTATTTATTTCAGATTCCACTCAAAAGTTGAAATAAATCAAAAGTAAAAATAAAGTTAATTTTAGTTTTTGAATAAAAACTTAAATGAGTAAATTTTGTGAAAAATAATATTTTTAATAGTTAAAAATCACTTTTTATAAATAAATAAATAAATAAATACACCTTAAATTGAGCCCAACATATTAGCCTAAATAACTCCACAAAATATGTGAGACGAACTAGCAAAAATTAAACTTCAATATATTTTGACCTTGCCCAATACAAACCTTACTATTATGAAACCATTTATATAATATGTGAATGTTTTTGCTCTTAATCCTTTCAACATGAGTTAATATTTGTATCACAAAGTTCTTTTATTTAATGTTTGTTGTATCTAAACAATGGAAAAGAATAAGCGATACAATAAAAGATTAAAAGTTTTAAATATTTTCGTAATAAGATTATGAGGCATTTTTCATAGATTCAATTCATTTAAATTATTCCTAAAATAATTTTTGTTTCACTATAAAGACACAAAAATTATGGTCTCTCTACAAATATTCTTTGCTGAAATTCTAATTCGTGTCTTTAAGTCTAATTATGTATAAAATAACTTTCAAGTATTGAAAAAAGGAAAATAGAACATAAATAACGCAGGCCAACTGGCCAACGAGGTAACCTAAATAGACACATATAGTAATTAATTAGTATTCATCAACAGAGCAAATTACTGAAGGAGACCAAATTAATATGGACTTTACTATTATAAAGGATACAGTTGCTTTTGGTCTTTAGTACACTTTTTCTTTAAATATTATTATCTTATCAAACCAAAATATAAATAAGTTATAAATTTTCCTCACATTACAGTTATAACTATTTTTAAATATTTATTGATTTAAGATTAAATTTTAGAATAAAAACGTAAATGGCTTGAACCCTAGTTGTTGTATACATGAAAGAGATTACTAGGAGGGTGGCGTGGTCCATAAAAGAATCTCTCGTTGTTTGGGCATCATGGTCCAACTGGCAATTGCCAGCCGCGTCGAGTGAAATGACAGTCCGAATTCGTTGAGAGACATTCATTTATTGTTTTCTGAAAACCAAAGATAAAGTCAAGTCATCCATGTATCTATGTATGTAATCTAGCTATCTTTCTTTCAGACAAGATCCAAGCCACACATGGATCCAATTAACCCACCTACCTGCTTGATTTGACGTCTCAGATTCTGTACTTTTAACCTTATCCCACCAGACAACCTCTTCTTCTTCCACACCCTCTTCCTCTTCACCCCCTGCCCATTACTATTTTTATTTCATATAATGATCATATATCGTTATGCAAAGGAAGGCATGATGCTCATACTTAATAGTGCCGCTTTTGTTGATATTCTAAAACAAACGTTAAAATTGAATATATTTGTGTTCTTTAATTTAATTCGAACTTTCTGATCAAATGTACAAATAAAAATTAAAGTAATGTTGTCATGTTTAAGATTGTGATGATAACTGAAAAGAAAAGGGAGAAAAAAAAATGAAAAAGAAAAGACTTACTCCATGTCACGGGTTTAGAGTAATTAAGTTTAATTTTTTTCTTAATTGACATCAACTGAAACTTGAAAAAAAAAATGTATAAAAAATCATTTAATTTTTCTTCATTTTCATCTTGAAAATGATACTAAATTTGACTTTTAACTCAAACTAGCTTGCATTTTTATTAGAACATTTTGATCGAAAGTTAAATTTCATAATTTGATATGTAGATCAAAATCTAGATAGCAAAAAATATATTTACATAATCAATTAAATCCATTTGATGCGATAATTGATACGAATGGGATATTATGTGGGTTGGCTGGTGCACCGCATGCATGTACTAGTTAGCAGTGCGTCCCTTGAATAAAGGGTCCAACATGATGATTCACGGACAACAACGACCCCATTAGATTTAGGGCATCACTAAATAGTGTAGTATTTTTCCATAAAGCATGCGCCTTTTGACCATATATATAGCCCACTCAAATCAGACCACAGTATTAAACATACGTCATATCAACATGACTGAAGCAATTTGTAGCTATACTGATTTCGTGTAGTCATTGGAAAATTAAATCAATCTGCATGTACCGTCCAATATTCTGCTTAATATAACAATGATTAATTTTTGAGCCGTCGGCAATTTCGCCTCTCTGTTCCAGTTTTAAGTAAGTGCGCTGGTATGGTACACGTAAGAAAAGCAAAAGTTATATATTATAATATTTGTACTTTTTTAAAATAGAAAAGGTTTACTTTGCATATAAATTTTGTATGTTTATATTTTTAAAAGTTATTTTTAATAGAAAGACAGCAATTCTTCTTCAAATTAACATTTGTAACTAGTTAAAGATATCGTAAGCTTTTCAAATAGATTATTACAAAAGTTCTTTATGTATTTTTATCACACATTGTGAGTTTAGTATGAAAGTGAAAATAGGGTAAAAATTTTTATAGATTAAATTTATGTGTAATTTTATACATGAATCTAATTTATAAAAAAAATTCTTTTAATTTTTACTTTTACATTAAATATACCCATAATCTTAATTTTTCTCCCCAATGTATAGACATGCTATGAAAGTAAATACGAACGAGTTTGAAAGATAACAATATGTTGTGAATCCACATACAACTGGCAAGAAGGGAAAAACAAAAATAAGTTATTAGCAGAGCCAAAAAAAAAAAGCTTGATTTATATCATTTATGATTTAATACATTAATTTTGTAGATCATGATTATCTGATTTTATCTTGCTCTCAAAATATCTAAAAAATTTTCCTCCGACTTTTCTTACATTTTAAATATTATAGATGATGTATTAAGTGATGAGTGGTACGGAATGAAAAAAATTTTACTGAACAAGCATCTAAAATTTCTCAAAAACAAAAGGACAAGTTTATTACATGAGATCCTAGGCCACTCCACTCACTGGACATCATTCTTCTAGCTAAAGTTCCTCTTTCACACCCTCTAAGATGCTGACACGGAATTTACCAAAGGTTTTGAGGAAAATCTGTGTAAATCTCTTGAAAAAAAGAATGTTTTATTTTTTTTTTTTTTCAACTATAATAATAAATTGATATTATAACCTGAATCATTAAAAGTTATAGTAAAAAACATGTGTAAACGGCACAGCACTTTTGGTTTTATCTTTTACATTTTTTCATTTTTTTTAAAAAGGGGTTAGGGTGATTTATAACTTATATTATTACTGAACACAATCTCAAATTGGGATCCCAACCCATTTTCCAGACCAGGTGTAACATTAGTATGACCCTCACTACAAAATGCTATGTATGTGTTTGGATTAATTAAGACTGCTATTATTTTGAAAACAAAAAAAAAGGGTTAATAAAATTGTTGCAAGATTTAGTGTTAGAATAGATGGTAATTAAAGTAGAAATAAATAAGTCTCAATGGAAATCGATTCCTGCAGGATCAAATATTCCCCTACAAAAAGATTTGGTGTCACTTCAGAATGGTTCTTGTTAAGTTGATATTGCTTTTTTATGAAAGTTGGGACATGCTACAAATTTAGGACTTAATAGAACGAAAGGAAACTAGGGTTTTATCTTTAATCGCTCCCTTCTACACAATTCCTTTTTTCCTTAAAAGATTAAAAAATAATCTGAGTTCTGCTAACATGACAGTGAAGACATGCATGCAACACCTGCACTGCATGTTGTTCCTTTAAGAAGGCTGGGCTACACAATTCAACCGCTACCTTTATTTATTATTTTTTTTAGTTTATTGTTACCACTATTTCTTTTTAGCTCCTTTTTTCTGGATTGTAGCCTATATATATATATATATATATAGTGCTTCCACGCGAAAGAGTCACTGAATGAGAAGAAAGCCCAACTTCCACTGTATCATTCTAAAAAAGCTACAAGAATTAGTAATCAAAGATAGGAAGACAAATTAATGCAACAATTACTGCAATTTGATTTTTTATTTACGGGTTTGAGGAATCACATGGTTCAAATAAACCCAGAGCACAAAACTCCAAGCAAGAACACCCTTCGAAAACAAAACATTCTTGAAACATGGTGGGTAAAAGACTGTTCCACTGGGTAACGAACCATATACCCAAAAAGGGTCAAACGGTAAGCATCTCAAAGATGAAAAGCACTGTTCATGTGGTCCTCATCAAGGATGAGAGCTTCGTTGTTTATCATCAAAAGAATAAATATTAAATAAGATTCCATCATTGCAATCATCAGAAGGGAAATATATAGATTATTACTAATTGAAATGCGATCTGTTATAAGTGTAGGAACGTGTAATGTTGACTTAAGTGCTCAACATAACAATTAATGCTATAACAAGAATAGCAAATCATTTCATAGTATATATATAGGGCAATACATATACTATTAAACATGGGTGAGAGGCTGAGGTTAATCTTCTGGAAAGTTTCCCATCCAGTTGTATGATTGGGAAATTTGATCAACCTCATTTTTCACTGATTTAGGTCAAGCACAGAAAAAACCAGCTGGTACTCATAGGCTTCCATTTATGTCATCAGTAGAATCCATTAGACTTTTGAGATCCCTCCCCCTGGTCCAACTGTGCTTGTTTGTTGCCATCCAGCTTTAACCCAAAGTGAATGTGAGGGAAATGTGCCCACTGCATTTATATAATCATAAGATGAGATGAGACAATCAAAAGAGAAAATTAATTAATAGGGTGACAAAAGGATACTAGTTCAGCATAGCAGTTTATACCATATATAGTCAAGACTCGTGAAGGAGAATCAGTATTATAAGAAACAGCAAAGTAACTCATAAAAGTTGTGATACATGATAATCTTCTTGTGCAAATTAACATTCATGAATTAGGAGAACACAGACTTGATTAACCTCCATAAAAATTTCAAATTTCAATGATCAATTCATGTAACATTTTTCAATTCTCTTCACCTATATGTGGTTTTAGATATATGGTGCATAAATTAATATCGCATATCATTTTGCAGTGCATATAGAAGCAATCTGATTGAAGGAAAGTACAAAATGGAATCGCAAGTGCAAGAGTAGGGCCACTTGCAGCTTTATCATATCTGATTGGGAATTTCGGGCTAATACCATTATGAACAAGGGAAGAATACATGTATATAAAATTCAAAATCACAAATTTTGCTGATATTTTACATGTCTTGGTTAAGGACGGTAACAAAATTCAACTCAGGCCCATCCTATCAAATTTGATCTCAACCTCAGCTAATTCTAGTCTTTGCAAAAGGAACATTAGGTGCTTTTATCTATTGACGCTTATCTCTTAATATATGTCTATACCCCACAAATATTTTAGCCAGAAATCAATTATAAGTGGCATTATTATACAATATCCCAATCATATCTCTTAATTTATGCCCTACAAATGTTTTAGCCAGAAATCGGTTATAAGTAGCATTATTATACGGTATCCCTGTAGGGCAACTGGGTAAGATAGAAGTGTCAATTACATATAATAAGAACCTCCTTTCAACTTTAGAATGATCAGTACCAGTAATTATCACTAAAGTGAGGCGAAAGTTAATGCTCTTTCCTAGAAGAATATTTTATCATCATGTCCTTCGTACTGCCTTTGCTTAGCCATCACATTTATATTCTTTAGGAAAGATTATTTTGTCGTAGCCCAATATATGTAAATCTGGTATATATGTCACTTTTGTCCCTACATCACTTTTTACGCCATTTTTCCTTAGAGGGGATTGGTTCCTTTGAAGGGTCCACTTATCTGCACGAGGTTCAGTACTCAACTCATTTTGTTGCCCATCTTTTGCAGGTATATTGAACTGGTACGTTAAAATGTGTAGAAACCTGATGGGTAAATACCACCATGGTTGTGTATATATATAGTTTATGTAATTTGTTAATCAAAGATCATTTAAGGAAGGTAAATCCTGAATATCTTAATCTCCCTAATGTCTAAAAATCATTTAGACTTCTGATGAGTATAAGTTAAGCATGTGGAGACTGGAGAGTACTTCTTCTTCTGGTTAAATTCAAGCTATTAGCTTATACAATGTAGAGAATAACCAATAAAGAAGTGGTTAATTTGCATACGATTATGCATAATTTAGCTAGAGAATTTTATATTATGACAATCTTAATAGCTAATACAACCTAACATATAGCAAGACTTCTTTTGGACTACTTCAAAGCATAATTCATTTCAGTTATCTTTATTTGTTCTTTCGTACGTCTTTCATCTTCAAACCATGGCTTGCTAATTTATCAGCTTTACATGCATGTTTATATTTATCACCGTAATAAGAGCAACCTCCATGATGGGAAGCACTCGAAAGATAATCAAACTGCACCCTCGAAGAGGGCATTAGTTGCTTTTATGATTGAAGTTTCTACAATGATTGTAGGGATATTGAATTTCCACTTGATGGAAATCTTCTGTTTTCAAACTCTTTTCTTTCTCCGTCTTAAGAATCACATTTTGCCATTTAGAAGATAATATAAACATAATTGGTAATTGTTTTATGCTTTAAAATTTTTTAAAATTATTTATTTTTCAAATGGCAAATCATGAATGACAGGACAAGAAAGTGAATAGAGTTTGGGGACAAAATATTTTAATCCCGGATTGCCACCTCCACCGAGTTCAAGTAATAAACAATAACTTATCTCTTATTGTGTAATTCACATAAGTGTGGGAAAAATAGTGATATAGACCTTACATGCATTAATATGACAGAATGCATATGCAGAAAAAGGAAAAATAGTAATAAAGCTCAAACTCACGTTTTTGGCTGCTGTGCTGAAGGCTTCCCTGTGGCTGATGTCTGGATTACTAGCCTTAATTCTTTGGATTTCCTCCCTACAACCAGGAAGTAGAAGGCTTGTTATTTGTTAATTTTTGTTGGATTAAATCACGTACATATATGATATATACTAGTATCTTAACACGCACTTGCGTGCGAGTTTATTATCTTTTTCAATTTATTTTTATAAGTAAATTATAAAAATAATAAAATTAACTGACTTTTGATCACAACAGTTCTGTCTTTTTTTCTTAGTTAAGTAATATGTTAGATATATCATAAGCAGTGTTTAATTTGTAAAAACTAGTTACCGTTTCAAGATGTTCTATGCAGTTTTCCGATTATTTGGTCCAAAGTTGTGTGAAATTTTCAAAAAGAAAATTGAAGAGTCTATTTATGAAAAAAATGCTAAATTTTTAACACTCCTTCTCTTTGCTTATATCATTTCAAACTTTTAATTTGCTAATAATTTATATTTCCTCGTATATACATTTGCATATAATTGTTCATGATTTATCTAATTTATTTTAAATATATCTATGTGATATCATTTGATTAGCCCACAATTCAACCGATTATATTGCTTGAATCATGAATCACCATTCTCAGTAATTCTCCTATATTCATCTGTTCTATAAAACAGTAATCAGGGGACCAGAAGCATATATTATTAATTAGAAGGCAGGTATACAATATGCTAGGAACACGTTGATTTAAAATTGTAAATTCGAAATGTTATACTTACTTAATGAACCGATTATAAGCAGAAGGAACACGTTGTCTCTTCTCAGGAGCTGTGATAATCATGAGATTATTTAGTTTGGAATATTGAACAGAATGAAAATTGGAAACGCAATAAAATCAACAATTTAAATTTACAGTGCATAATAGCACTAAACATGATTTTCTAACATGCATCAACGAAAATCAGACTGAGTTAGCATCAGTATGCCCCATAGTAGGACATGACTGGACTTAGAGGGGAAATTCAACCCACCAAAAAGTTAATGGAGCATTACCACTATCAATTACGAATTTAGTGTTACGTTGAATGGGATGAAAATTTTTTAGGTAGATACGGTTTATCTCATACATTCAAACTAATAATCAATATGTGTTAAGGTTGTGATAGATATGTTACAAAAGTACCTATTTTTAAAGAGAAATTATATATCCTCGTAATAGTCTTTTTAGTTACTAAACATGAAAAATATTGAATATTTTACAGATGTATTTATTATCTTGAAAATAGAAAAAAAAAAGCATTTATTAGTTTCTTTTTTCATAAATTAGGAGGATGTTTTAGGAGAATAAATCATTACTCATCTTTACAATGTATCCTTGTAAATGTTAATTATTGATTTTGGTGACTATGATAGACATTGTACCTAATATTGGGATCTGTTAAAATGAATTTGCATATGTTCTAGGGCACAGCATGACTGCAAACAATTAAGGATGGGTCAATTTTTTTTTTTTCACGTAAGGTCACTATCTGGTTGAGGGCCATTTAGAATTAATGAAGAAAAATAATAGGCCAATTTGGGTACCCTTGTACTAAAGAAACCTGGGTACTCAGAGAGATGGACGCCCACTCTCATGAAAAAAACTCAGTTTCTATGACAAGTGACCTCAATGATGTCTGTTGTTCTGCTTGCTTCCATTAATTAGCATCTGCCAGTTGTAGACTATGCAGTCTGAGTCCTTTTTTGTCCTTAAACCTTCTGGGACATATGTAACGAAAAAAGTTCAGGCTGGCCTAGTTAGGTACCCCGGTTGTTCATTTCATTCGAAGTTATTAGGTTCATCTCATGATGATGCCAAAAGCTAAATAAATACTTAAAGGAGAGAATATATGTATATATGTATGTATGAATGGAGCGTGTGACTCACGACGAATGGGAGGAATCCTAGGCTGCTGATCATGGTCTACAGGCTCAAATGAAACTAATTTGTTGCATTTTGAGGATGATCCCGGTTCCTTGCTGCTTGGTTCTTGAAAGCTCAGGTGCTGTTTCT
The DNA here is from genome assembly GCA_031439585.1 of Pterocarpus macrocarpus. Lineage (NCBI taxonomy): Eukaryota > Viridiplantae > Streptophyta > Magnoliopsida > Fabales > Fabaceae > Pterocarpus > Pterocarpus macrocarpus. Next base: position 7,362,965 of record CM062517.1, read on the forward strand.
GTAACTTAGCAACCAAATAATAGAATTAATAAGAGAAACACACACACACACACACAAATAATTCAGTTACCCAACCAAAGGTCTGCAAATTGGGGGGAAAAAAATTAAAGATAAAAAAAATGAAAAAGAAGTATATATATATATATACCAGCCAGAGTTCAGTTATCCATAAGGTGATATACAAATATATCCAAAAGAAGGGGAACCAAGAGGGTCTGAATTATACCTGAGGGTCTTGAGGAGGTGATGTTTGAAGTGATGATGCGCCCATGTTAACTGATAGCAAATTGGCACAATGCCCACATCTAACTGTCACTATGGTGAGCAAACTGCTGCATGGAACACTAACCTGCCAGTACCAATTTTGGAATGCAAGACAAACAAACATATATTATCACTTCAATTAGAATTTCCCTAACTAAAAAGTCAGCTGCGTAACCTCTCTCTCTCTCTCTCTCCCCGCCTTAGTCCCACACAAACACAAGGCAAAGATGTCAAACACTCAGACTTTGATTTGAATTTCGGCTTTATCATTGTTTGGACCATTATCTCAGACAAATATCTGAGCTTCACAAGTTGTCAAAGATAAAACATTTTTGTTTGTGAGGTGAAGTGAAACTATATATATCACATTCCCAAGAAAGGCGCTTCCAAGCACCAGTGAAGTATTGCAATAAGCCGAGGAAAATGGACAAGAGAAAAAACAAATGGTTTGCTTCTTGAGGCAGAAGAAAACACAGAAGAAAGATGTTGATGAGATGAGGACAAGCAAGCTTGAGAGTGAGGTTGTCAGTGCAGTAATTTTTCCTTTCATTACGAGAGAGAAGCGTAGTTACTTTTATGGGGGTGTCCACTTGTCTTGCAGCATATTGAATACATCTTAATCTTATAGCTGCAAGCTCACGAACCTGACATGGCCTAATTCAAAAGTTAGCACTCTCACACAAATGTCTCACCTTGCTCTCGGTGCTTGTCACTTTTTGGCTGACACTGCGAGGCAAGATGATAAAAGATGGAAATTGTAGCTCATAGCGAAGGAGGGAAATTAAAAGAGAGAAAGAGGAAAGAGGTTTGAAAACGACTTGACTGGAACGGAAACCATAAAGGGCCATGGGAACACCGTTAACCACTACTGCTACATAACAGATATACAGGCTATGAATAAAGGAAAGTGCGATCATCATGAAGCTGATTAAATTTTCACTGCTCTTTGTGCAGTGTTTAAGATGCATCCGCCATTTGAGGATGAGAGAAAGAAAGATAATGCTTTCTCAAAAGGAGTAAATTTGAACAGAGATATTATGATGAAAGGATCAGAGAGAGAGGGGTAAAAGTAAAACAAAATAAAAGAAAAATGAAAACAAAAAAAAAAAAGAGAGAGAGAAAGAAAGAATGAAGAGAACACGGCATTTTTCTGGTGCCAAAATGCATTTGTCTTGATGCCATAATCTCCACAAGTTCTTGTAGAAAGAAAAGAGAGGACACTGTCTCAGTACTTAAAGGAAACATGTCTGAAATTGTGAAAGGAAACTTGATCATCAAAAAGAAGAGGCTTCACTGGCAAAATCATGATGAACACCTTCGCCTTCATCACTCATCAGAGAAAGGGATTGACTTTTTGTGGAGAGAGAGAGTGAGAGAAAACTATATACTGCGTGCCATCACATGGATTTGTACACAGATTTAATTTCATGAGCTTTGTGTTAATTAGCGCTCAAGTACACAAAGTAAACAAGAAAAAACAAAAAAAACTTATAAATTGAAACAGCTAGCGGTAGACTTGTGCAACATATATATAGCAAATGAGATCATACGATGGTATATGTATTCTCCAAAAGAATTAAATAAATATTAAAGAGTAAGAGGGGAAAGGGCTCCATATAGTAGAAGAACCCTAATGCCTGGGAGTAGCCCTACCTAGTCATAGCCCTCAGAATTCTTATGGGTATGCCTATATATGCTTTCTTCTTTTTTCCTTGTTCTAGTGAACATCTTGGAATTGCTCAATTCTGGCTCACAAATCTCCTTTGTTACCTCTCAAATTAGGACATGTCTTACTTGCTCAATGAACGATCCACAAATGTTGTCAGGTACTGGGTTTCGAGTTTACTTTTCTTCCGCTATTATACTGGTGCCGCGTATATATACATCACTTACCTTTAAACCAAAAGCTGAACTTCTTAACAAAGTAGAGGTTATGGAGCAAAACCCAGTTACAGTTTCTCATAAAATATAAGATACGTTCAAGTTTAGAAATTCACTTCAATATGATGTGGATTCAAATTCTTAGCTAGGGAAAGTGACCTTTCTTTGTTCTTTGCTCTCATGATCTCGGTTATACAAGAAACATAGAAAACCCGTATTGACAAATTAGCTGATGAAAGACATGGTATAGTATAAACAAGCTTAGAAGAACATGAGGAGAAGAAAAAATTAAGAGAGAGAGAGAGAGAGAGAACAAGAGAATTCAGAATTGTACCGCTAGAGTGGTGTTGCAGAAGTTGCAGTAAACATAACAAACACGTTCGGTTGCCATCATGTCCATTGACATTTTTTTCTTTTTTCTCTTTTAATTTGTGAGTGTCCTTTCTGTGTGCTTAGTAGATTTATAGGCAGATCACAGATGAGAGAATTCTTTGGCTGAAACAAAGTGAAAAAGCCTAGATCATGGATTTTACAGGAGACCCCGGAAGAAAACAAGAAAGAGAAATTAAAGGTTAAAATGGAGTATAAAAGAAGATAGAAACTTTCTTATTATTATTATTATTATTACTATTATTTTTAAAATGGGAAAAAGATAGAAAGAGAAAGGATGTGTACAAAAATCTCAATGGTGAGGATGGGACTAGTCTGGTCGGGGGAAAAAAAATGAGTGAAGTGCGGTGGGGTTAGTGGCTTTTGATTTATGAAAGAAAAGATGGATTATAGGATATATCAAGTGAGCGAAGAATTTACTATGTGCCGTGTTTGCGAGGAGAGAGTGGAGAAAGGATGTTGGGGTGGATCATGGATGCGTTATGATTGAGAAAATGAGTGGGTGGGAGTGACCCATCTCTCTAACCTCACTGCCCTTGTGTAGCGGACTAGGGGGGCGAGATATTAATGCTTGGAATGTTTAGGGGATGAGAGAGAGAGAAAGAGAGAGGGAAATCTTATTATACAATGGTTGTGAGAGAGAAAGTTTATGGGGATCAGAGACATGCTTAGAATTTGTGTCATTGTGTAAGCATGTGAAAGGCAGGATGACAAATGGTTTGCTAGTTTTACCACTTTCCTCTTTTTCAAAGATTTATTTTTTTAACACACTTTTTCAAGTCTAATCGGACCCTCAATTTTGGGCTACACAATCTTTGTTCAAGTTCAAGAAACACTAGGAAGGGGATACTAAATCAAGCTGTCTAAATCAAGTTATTCTAAAGTTCTAAGTGTTAATTACATGTAATAAGTCAACAGGGGCGTAGCAAGGGTTACTAATAATGACGTCGAAAAGACTATAGAAATAGCAAAGACTGGAAATTAGCCTTTGTCCATTTATGTGTCTGGTTATCTATTGCGGTGTACTATTTTGCAAAGTGATTAGACATCTTACTGTCGACTTTCACGTATTTCCCTTACACGTGGAATTTATCGTTACCTAGTAGTTTAGGCTTTTCTTTTTGGGGTTTTTTTATACTCAACGGACTTAAGCCTACAAGCGACAAAACCAAAACTAAACGGAATGTAACTCTGCATCAGCATTTCAGAAACGAAACGGATATTGGGACATATATATCTCTAATTTAAAGCATTTTTTTTGTTACGATTCTCACCTAGAGTAAATAACTTCAGTATCTATTTAAGTCATAAGACTCTCTTACAATCTTTTAGGCTGGTCTTTATGTGCATAAATCATAATAATTAGTACTTTTATTAAGAATTGAGTTACATTAAGGTCTATCTATAAGTTGAATTAAGATAATATACTGAATTTCGATAAATGAGTGAAACTCTCGGGAAAAAGGCTATTACCAGGTCAATGACGATACAATAAAGTTGTTACGGATGTTGACTATTAAAAAGGACAATAATGTTATGAGTCTCATATTAAATAAATTAATAAATTTAATATGATATTTAAATCATGAAACTATTTCACTCACTAGATTAATCTTTTCAGTTAAACTCTCTTCATGAGCTAAAGTCATATCAATTTTCTGTGCTTTATATTTTTTATTTAAACAGTAGCTAGTATTTAAAATTTACCAAATTTCAACTAATTTGATTTGATTTGTATAAATATATATGGAATAACACTCTTCTACTATTATTATTTATTTATTTACAAGACTCAAACTCAATACTTAATTTTATACCCAAAAATGGTTGATTATAGGAGAAGTGGATTGTAACATAAACAAATATTATCTACAATATTAGGAGTTCGAATCCTAAAATTATCACTTTGCAAAGAGCTTTATCTAATTATTACCCTATCCGAAATTGTATTAATAGTGTACTTTATATTTTATTTTTGGTATACATAAAGTTTATTAAATTTTAACTAATTTGATCCCAGGTGAATAGGCCAACCAAACCAAGCATTAGTTTGCAGTTTCCTTTTAATTAAAAATAAGTTACAACGATCAGGTTTTTCTTTTTTTTTTTTTTTTAATATACACACCTATAATCATAAATAAATAAATAACTGTAACTTTTAGAAGCTAAATTTGATATAGTATGCCTTGCTATGTGTACACTGCACAAAACACCGCATTTCCATCAATGCCTCATTAATTTGTGCAGTTTCATTATTACGGACAGCATCTTTTGAAACACTCACTGGTGATTAAAATAAAGAAATGTGTTCTTAAGTGCATGAACAAAATTAGAAATTTACAAAATAAACAGTTGCTATATTTTTCAAGGCAGATATAAAATTAACATAAGAAGTTTATTATTGTAATGACAATATGTAGAAGAGTGCTTGTCTGTATTGGAATAGTGTATGGAAGGGATCAAGCAGAACTAAATTTATGAAAATAATCCATAAGATGAGGATGAGGACGGGGACAAGGAGGAGTGAGTGTGTTGCTAATTAGCTAATCGAAGGCCCACAATTGTGCTCTGCATTAGAAATCATTCTTCTGTGTATTTTGACTCGCATATTCAAATAATTGTGGCATTATTGGTGGGGGTTAATTGTAATATTTGTATCCCTTCCTGGCTCGACTTATATTGAGATTGTTATTATTTTGTTAAACAATTATAATTGCTTTGAAGGTAATTTGGAAGGAGAGCTTGAAAACGTAGCATCTGATGAAAATAGAGTGCAAAGCAGAACCAAGAGTAAGGATGTGGCGATACAACTAGGCACCACCAAAAATTTTTTCTTCAGTAATTGTGACAAGATTTAAAAATTATATAATTTAGATATCAGGTATGCTCTTTGGCACGAACAGAATTCGTGAAAAATTGTACAAATTGTCTTGTTAACTAATTAGAAGGAAGGTAAAAATGAAAGAAGAAGAGAGAAAAGCAGGAATGAACCATGTTTACGGATATATAACCAATCAAATGGTTCGTGAGGGTAGTACTAAAATCAATTTCGTACTCAAGGGCATTTTTTTTTCAGATATGTCTACTTGGCACAAGTACATATCCATAGAAAAATGTCATTTTATTGTTTCAAAAGGTCATACTTTTGAAAATGATGATAGTAATAATCTCGATTATTTGCTATTTTATCTATTTAAGGATCGATGATCTAAATTTTCAAGTTTGATATTTTTTATATTTTTTTTGTTATATTTCTATATATGTATTGTCATGAAATTAACTTTTTTTGGCAATGTTACGAATAATTTTTTTTTCCATAATTACCTTCTACAAGATTTAAATTTTGATCTTCCTAGCTTCTGAAAGAAAAGTAGTTGATTCACCACATTAACTTTCTTAGCTGAAATTATCAACTAAAGAGTGCACAAAAAAAAAAAAGTATAAATGTTAATAAACCCTAAATGGTGAATATTAGTGCACTTTAGGTTGAGTTACTCTATAACATTTTTCTATTAGCTTTTTTTTTTTTTTCTTTCTTTCGTAGATAATTGATCAAAGGCTCAAAACTCGCTAAATCAACAATTATGGAGCAAAAGACATCGCATAAAAGTTATAGAAATAAAAACTAATAAATCACCCCATCATAAACAAATTTCACTTACACCGGCCACCAGCAACCTTTTTGCCCTTTATTTTCTTCCTCAAAAGCTTTCTAACATTCCACAAGCTTCTTCATATCTTTCCTGAAGATGCACAAAAATCAATTTGTTTAGGCCTCTTCCGATCAAAAACGCAACCCCCCTGGCACAACTTTTCTAGAACTCATCCAAGATATATAATAATTAAGTAGCGATCCAAATTCCACCATAATTGAATATTCAACCAACCAAGGCTTATGGAAGGACAATTCAAGAAGACAAGCAAGGAATTTTGATTCATTTTAGAGAACTTTTATGCAAATATGCATAATTATAAATGTTAACTTTTTTGTTCTTTTGGTCAGAAAATGTTAAAATTTTGTAGATGATAAGAACATGCTGTTTGGGCTTGATTCTTGATACATTTCCTCAACTTGGGCATCCTTCAGTAAGAGACGTTGTTGTCAAGTGGATTAGAATTGTCGAGAATCACTTTTACCAAACCAAATAAGATATTTATTCTAATATTCTTCTCTTGAAAGTTTTTGTAAACCCATAAAGTATAGATATCATATAGACACAAAAAAGTGTGTGAGTATTGATATATACATGTATTGAGGTATGACAAATGTATTATATATTTATGTGAGCAAAATATTATATCCGATGTTCCATTATGATGTCCAAATAACAATATTCATCTTTTCTTACTTTTGTGTGCACAATTATATTTATCATTTCGTTTAAAAATAAATAATTAAATTAAGTTAATTAACATTTTTATAATTAAAATTATACCAATTAAAAATTGAAAACAAAATAGATACCCTAAAATTATAAAGGTTAAGTGGATATATCACCTGCATATCAATTGAGATGGTTCATCTAATCTTCCTTTTACTGGTAATAAATGTATGACTAAGTTAAAATTCAGGGATTCCATAAACAGACAAATATGTAATCCCAATATAAATTTTTTGTTACTTTAAAATGAGAAGAACTTTTTCTTATCCTAAATTTTGTTATAACAAAAAGTGGGCATGTCACCTCTTTCATAAGATCTTTCCTGAAATTCCTCGTTTGATACATAGTGATGATATGCGAATTTGGAAATAACCATATATACACAATGTAAACTCTTTGCAAATGTTAAATAATTTGAAAATAAAGATCGCTTGCAGGATTATAGAATGGTTATAAAATGATGAAGACGACAAAATGAGAGGAGCTCAAATGAAAGGCCAAAATGGAGAATAGAAGAATTTTCGGTATAAGAAACGCGTAAAGCAATGAGTTTTGGATCCTTTATTTGAAATTGTACAGCCCCATTTCTAGATGAGAGGGGACCAAGCTGAATGGATCTTCTGATCTGTGGTCCAATTGATGTTTAAGATAACGGCACTATACGGGTGGAATAGGCCACATGCATGCAGAAAGGCAGGTATGTGCACTAAAGAGAAAGCCTCCCTTGTTGGGTTTACTGTTAAAGCTATTAGCCTTCATTTAGTTTTCTTTGTTCCTTTTGTTTTAGATTGATTCGTTTCCTTTGTTCTTCCACTTTATTTTAGAGAGAGAAATAATATTTGTACACACACACACACACATATATATATATATATATATATATCATCCTTTCTCTTTCAATATTTATTGTTTATTATTTTATTTTTTTTTTATTTTTGATTTATTTACCTTTTTTATGTTCTCGCTATATCAAAGTTCTATATACAAACAACTCCTAATTTACCGAGGAATATAAAAAGATAAGCATGCAGATGATATTTGAACCTGTTTTTGTTTTTGTTTTGAATGAGTTAATTAAGGTGTTCTCAAACAAGAACAGAGGTTTATGGCAGTTATTAAAGAATTTAATTTGAATGTATTGTCAATATAAAATTTTTTTACACAAATATCCAATCATAAATTGTCATATCAGCAAAACTCCTAAATGAAAGATTTTGATTAGATGACAATATAAAATTTTTTTACATTATCAGTGCACCTAAATTAAACTCTTATAAAAACAGATGTCAGTCGAACGTAATTTAGGTCAATATTAGAGAGGTTGGCATAGTTTTTTCAAAGAAGAATTCATTCTAAAACTTTGAATTTGTTTCAGTATAATTATCATTCGAGGCAAAAGTTTTGCGTCAAACAGAATTCTCCCACTTGGAAAATCTCTACAAATGGATTGAACGTAGGATATAACCTTAAATCAACCGACATGATTTGCCAAAATGATTCCATATATGATGGCATCAATCCCAAAACACAGATGACGTCTTTTAAATATTATCTTTTGACAATAATAGTATTAGTTGCACATGAATTTAGCTCACATACATGTTGAGATAGTCATTGATAATTTGAAAAAAAATGGAAAAAAAAAATGAAGAAACATAAGTAACATTACGTACTTTCTTAGAAATTATTTTGAAGAAAGAAAAGGATTCTTCTCATTTCATATCAGTAAAAGATTACATCGTATATAGCAACATCTCAGGGTGCAAAGTGCGGTGTTGCACCGTATTCCTATCTCCAATCTGTTACAAAAAATAAAAAAATCTGACAAATTGCACTATTTGCATAACTGCTTCCTAAAGTTAAGGGAATAGAGATTCGTTTTCTGATATTGACAAACATGCACTCTTATACACAGTCGATTCTACATGAGGAATATGATTTGTTGAACGGGATTTTTCATTAGGATCTCCTTAGTTTTTCCCTTAAAAAGAAGAACAAGAAGAAGTGGATAGGTTCAACTTGTCATGAATTGCATTGCTGGTGTCTCCACTAAAGTTATTCTGAATGTCTGTTGCCATGATCCAATTATTGTTTCCTGTTGTGGGCTTAAGCAAAAGGACTCCCCTCTCCTATATGTTCATCTTTTGCCTTGAATAATTTTAATTTTATTTTATTTTTTAGTAGGGACTAATGTGCGAAAGGTTAAATTGTGTGATATGATCAAGAAGAGTATCAAACACGGTATCTACTAATTATCATAACTGTTTTATGCTGATTGCTCAGCCTAATGCTGAAAATTGCAATTAAATTATGGAACTCCGGGCCCATTTTGCTGATATTTCTGGATTGAGGGCTAATTTTGATAAAAGTCTAGAATGCATTCCGCTAAAAAACCGTAAGATCTGAGTTCAGGAATGACTAGAGTCAGATTTTTGGTATTAACCATAGGGGTAATTTTGGGAAATAGTTGGGGTGCGATGTATATGATATATCAAGGCAAAATATACCTCAAGGATTTTGACAGCACTATTGTGGACAAAGTGCATTAGAGTTTCTGAAAAGATTGGGAGAATATTTTTGATTTTTTTGGTCCTCTGCTGGAAGGTTGAGCCTGAGCCTCATTCATTCTGTATCCTTTGTGTCATGCCTTGTCCGTGTCTCTTCTTCCCAACAGAATAAGTGAACAGCTAGCTAGGAGGGTGAATAGAAACTTCCTCCGGAAGGGAGCAAAATGATTCTCATAAACTTTCCCTGATTGAGCGGGATCTCAGGTTTACTAAAGGAAAAATATTATTGGATAGGGCTAAGGATTGAGGGGTCTCAATATTCTGGTTCTGCTTGCCAAGCTTGGATGGAATGTCCGAAGTGCCTTGGGGAAGAAGTTTTCTCTAGGAAGTATCTCTCTGCCACTAGACAAGAGAATAAGTCATGGAAGGCTATTCCTATTAGGAGTACTTCCAGCCTCAATCAAAGTGGGTTGCTGGTTATCAAGATTCTATTTCCTTCTCCTTTAACATTTGGGCTGGTAAGCCTATTATTGAAAAGTTTTATTCGAGGCCCTTTATCTTATGGGTAGGAGTAAGAGGTGTGAAGTTGGCAATGGCTCTAGCCTCTTGAGAAAAGGTGCACCTGGAGGGGCGCGAATTCGACTCGCAGGTGCAGAGCCTCATTGCCCTTTCCCTCAAGACCCAAAAAAAAAAACGGTGGCTAGTGTTAAACTTCACCTGCCATTTTAGTCAATGCTCCATTTTTTCTTTTTCCGGGTCACATTGGTTAATGCTCCTTTGATCTCCCCACTGACACAACTAGTGCATTGGGCTTCCCTTAAGGTTGGATGACTCTGCAAGGTTTAAAAAATATGAGGATCCGTCTACCCCGTTTTGTTTGGGAATTGGGATTGGGTTTGGAATGCTAAAGGTGTTTGGCAAATTAAAATAATTGATTAACTAATTAGAAAGGAGTTTGAATTTTAATAAATATTGTTTGATAATTATCTAAATATTTTAAAATTAGTTTTTATTTGAATTAATTTAGATCTAAAACTAGTTTTTAAAAAAATAAATTTTAACTTGATTTTATTTCATTTTAATTTTTTTTTTCTTATTACTATTCTTCTCACTTCACATAAATTAATTCTTTCTTACCTTGTCAACCGTCTACCACCATCGCCACCAACGTTTGCCGCTGTTGTTGACCACCGTTTGCTATCGTTGTTGACCATCATCTGCTATCGCCGTCCACCATTGTCTGCCACCAACTGCCACTATGGTCGCCACCGCCTATTGCCAGCCATTGTCGATTGCCACTGACTCCCATTGTCCACCACTGTTTGCCTTTGTCCATTGCTATTGCCACTATTGTTTTCCACAGTCCATCACCGCCAGCCGCCACAATCTGTTAGATTGATTTTTTAATGATATAATAAAAAAGAAAGAGAGATAGAAGAAGAAGACAACACATATTAAAACTAATTTTTAAATTATCGAATCAAATAATGTTTAATAAAAAATTAATTTTTTTATACAGGTTAATATAACTAATTTTACTCTATACTATATTAACTGAATTTTTGAAGTTACCAAACAACTCCTAAGATCAACAACATTTTTTGGTTGCCTTCTCGTTAGATTTCCTACGCCCTATCTCATATAGGATAATGAACATGGAAGGTGCTCTCTCTCTCTCTCTCTCCATTTTTTTGTGTTGGTGAGCGCAATTATTGAATATTAATTAAAGTGTCTAACTCATCGTATGCAAACAACAATTTTTTTGGTGCTTTGCAATTAAACCCACAATCGATCAATAGGAGGTATAAACATAATTTTATTTCAACAACCCAAAATAATAATAATGAAAATAATAATAATAATATTATGATTTTAATTTATATGCATTGACAGTGTAACTATCAACCAATAGAAATATTAAAAAGTGAGAAATCATGGTAGGTCCCTCATTATAATGGGTGATTATTTGTATGAGTTAACATTTTCTACTATTTCTATTGATTGATAGTGTAAAACTATTTTACACTATCAATACATTTAAATTAAATTCTAATCTTATTATACAAGTGAATAAGATTTTAGATTTAATTTTGTGCATAGTAAGTGTAAATTTTTTATATATAATTATCTAATTATGAATTATTATATCATTAAAAAATTTGAATTTTGCAATAATTATCTCAAAAATTATATGTATAATAATATCTTATTGATTGATAATATAAAAATATTTTAAACTCATGATATATTAAAATTAATTTCAACATGTTAACATGATTGACATAACCCCCAAAAAAAAAAAGATTGCATGATACTATTACAAAATTTAAAATATCTTAATTAAGTGTCTCGAGATCGAGTTCTGGGATTGAAAAAAAAAAATTTGCTATAAGACTTAAAGCCTCCTCTGAGACTTTTATTGGTCGAGCTGGATTACTGGATTAATCAAATTCCCGGTAATATAGCCTGGTGAATATGTGGATTTCACCAAAAAGAAAAAAAGAAACAGCAAAATTTAAAAAATACAGCCATGAGTTCACCAATCAGCTCATACCCCTGAAGCATGGCCGAAATTCATTCATCCATTTGATGACTCGTTCTTACAACACCCTTGAAGAAGATAACAGGACACTGCCACATACTCGCATCACATGCTCACACTAAACTATTCCCAGATTTGTCATGTCCTCAACTCCAAACACCAACCAACCCAGCATTGAGCTATCACCCGAATGTTTCTGCACGCTTCCATGACCGTTGTTTTTAAACTGCACACAAGCTACTTCTGTGTCTCACCAAGTAAATGCCTTACCTACCCACCTTTCAACCTTCAAACTAGCTCCTAACCAAACATTCCACAAACGTTAGCATTTTGTGCTTAACATCGTAATCTTCACATACCCTTCACTTGAAGCTTTTTCATCTTTTTCTCAAACTCACTCACTCTCTCTTTTTATGCCACATAACATAACATATATATGACGCTTGCTCGAGGACTCGCCATTCTCTTCTTCCTCTTTTCTCTTTACTGTGCTTTAGACCCTTTCCATCACAGCCCCATATGGGGCTTCCCTGATTTTGAGGCCCACAAAGTGAACGTGCCAGCATGGTCTGAGGTTCCTACTGACCGAGACAATGACAACTTGTTACAAAACTCGGAGCTTATGTTTGTGAACCAAGTACATGGACCAGAGAGCATTGTCTTCGATCCTCATGGTCGTGGCCCTTACACCGGTGTGGCTGATGGTAGGGTTCTATTCTGGAATGGACACTCTTGGACTGATTTTGCTTATACCTCTCCCAACAGGTAACACTTCTCTTCATTCTAATCCCTTTTACAAACTCAACTGTTATACTACGAGTAATGCTTAGTTGGGCAGAGTCTACCGTAAGCACTTCATTCGATATTAGATATATATATGTAAAAGTTGTATGACCTGCCATAAAGATGCACCAATTACTACGAATGTATTTATGTATGTCAACAGTTGATTAGAGTGCTTGATAGATTATCTGGTAGGCAGTGTCTACGTAAGAATTTCGCAGTATGTACAAGATTTTGTGGTTGAGTTTTCTTTGTTTGAATCTTCATTTTGAACACAGGTCAGAGCTGTGTGATCCTAAAGCATCCGCATCACCACATAGTTATGTCAAGACTGAGCACATCTGTGGAAGGCCTTTGGGTCTCAGGTTTGACAAGAGAACAGGTGATTTATACATTGCTGATGCATATTTTGGGCTCATGAAGGTGGGGCCTAACGGTGGTCTAGCAACATCTCTTGCAACTGAGGCTGAAGGGGTGCCACTGGGATTTACTAATGACGTAGACATTGATGCAGAAGGGAACGTTTATTTTACAGATAGCAGCGCTTATTATCGGAGGAGGTAGGCTGGCTTATGTCATTAGTCTTTGCACCTTTTGAAATTGTCACCAATGAGAAGTATTAAAATAAAATTCTAGATGCTAAGTATATTATTTGAACATATCTATTTGACACCAATTAAGGATATCATGTGAGATAAATATTAAAATAAACTAATAATTTTTTCTTTTTAAATTATTTATTATATCTATTTCTTACTCAACTTATAAGATGTTTAAGAAGATGTCTAAATATAATGTACAAAAATTATTTCCCCACTTGTTTAATTATGAATGTTCAGCATCCTTGTTTTGCTATGCTATATACTCTTGGACAGAAGGGAATTGAATTATCCGTTAATATATACAGCCTACAGTTATTTATGTGGTTTTTTTTCTTTCCAAAACTTTACCTTATGCTGGATGTATTATTGTCTGAAAATATATAATGCTGCTATTACAATTTCCCCACCTTCAGAAGATGCGTCAATGCTCAAGACTCGATAAAATAAGCTGGAATGATAAATGAGATTGACGTCATTTTCTTAATAATTGCCAGAAAAGGAAGAAGGATGAGATAGATAAATGCAATTTGTGCACGATTGTAGAAAATGTACGCAGAGGAGCATCATAACATTAAGATTGCATCTCAAGTACATATATAGGATCTTCAAATGACTTTTGATGCGCAAGATGAATTACAGTAGCAACTGGCCAATAGTTCAACTAGGACAAATATTTGCTTAGATATAGTAACTCCCAGAGAGTAGTTCTAACTGGCTTCTGTGCTTAGAAAAGCTCCTTGTTTGCATAACGTTCTTGATTGATGGGGAATTAAACCTATTGTATGTAGTTAACTAGTTATTGAGATCTCTGGTCTATGACAAATCTGTTTTAATCCTTTGCTTAGAAATCTGAAATACTGAACTTGTTTTCTTTACTCTGCCTTGGTATGTTGGTTCTGACATAGTTCTGAATGCAGAAATTTCCTTCAGCTGATATTCTCTGGTGAGGATAGTGGCAGGGTTTTGAAATACAACCCTGCCACCAAGGAAACCACTGTTCTTGTGAGGAACATTCAATTTCCGAATGGTATTTCCTTAAGCAAGGATGATTCCTTCTTTGTCTTTTCTGAAGGGTCAATTGGCAGGTGAATCTAATAATCACCCAACCCCTTTCTATTTCTTTTTTTTCCCCCTATATTTTAAGTTACTTTTCGTAGAGTCTTTCCTGTTTACATATATTGGAAAGGGAGACATGCGTAATGCTATAGTCCCACAGTAATGGATCTTTCTACTTTGGAAAGGACACTAATTCAGTTTATTGGTTATATTGCTGTTGGCTGACATCAATTAAGCTTTGCCATTAACTGTTTTCTACTTTGGCTAGAAGCCGTTGTCTGGAACCGAAATGTTAATATTAATTAACGAAACTTCTCTTGGTATTATATCTTAATCTATAGGTTACGCAAGTATTGGCTAAAAGGTGATAAAGCTGGTACTTCAGAGATCTTTGCCATCCTACCTGGTTTTCCTGACAATGTAAGAGTCAATGGAAATGGTGATTTCTGGGTGGCTATCCTTTGTAGAAGATATATGTACAGTTACCTTAATTCTCTCTACCCAAAGATGAGAAAAGTGCTACTCAAGCTACCTATTCCAGCGAATATTCATTATCTGCTTCTAATTGGAGGCAGGCTTCATGCAGTAGTTGTTAAGTATAGCCCTGAAGGTAAACTTCTACAGATACTGGAGGACAGTAGTGGGAAAGTTGTTAAAGCATTGAGTGAAGTGGAGGAGAAGGATGGTAAACTCTGGATGGGAAGTGTTATGGTGCCTTTTATTGCAGTTTACAACTTGACAAGAAGCTAAATTTATATTCTCCCCCTTAACAACCAGTCAAGGCGAGCTATTTTTATCCTCAAATTCCCAATTGAAGAAATTACATGTTGATCTTTTGCTTCCAAATTTTCTGTTTTTGCTTTCTTTATTTGATTACAATGTCATAGAAACTACATCTATCAAACAAAATAACACTTGGAATAAGCTTTTAGATTACTCCATAGAACATTGCGTAAATTCTTACTTTTTGTATATTACATTGTATAAATATTTTAATCTCACACCTTTGTTAACTCTAAAAGAAAAAAATAGTATGGTTACAAATGAATAAGAAATACAATAAGCATTGAACATGTTATTGAACCTCTCATAGATCAGTGCAATTGCTTGCCCACTTTATCACTTGCATTCTACATTCTAAGGATAATTCTTGTAGAATTATGATATTTGTATATATCTAAAATCCTAACATCCTAACACTCTCTCAACTTTTTCTCTTTCCATCCATTTCAATCTTTTTATTTTCTTTTACAATTTTTTTTTTCTTCATTCTATCTCTAGCTATCCAAGATGTCTACTTACTCTAATAGTACAAAAAATATTTCTCATTCCTTTATATCTATTACTGTATTTCTACTAGTTATTTATGACACTCCAGAGAGCTGGGGTGCCCAAACAATATTCTTTGGCTGAAAAAAAAAATTACTTGCAAAGTACTTGATGAATCAAATCAAGGGAAGAAAAAAGATAGAGAAAGCAAGAAAGGGCGAACAAGAGCAAAAGCCAGGGATGTCATATTACAGTAAAGAATCATTTTATTACTGTGTTTCCATTTCTTCCGTAAAATTCTTTATTGAATCGGCACATGACTACCAGAAAGATTCCCTGCCTGGTTACACAAAAAACCTTAAAATCCCACCAACACAACCACCTATGAAAATTGGAGTAGCAGTAGGAAATGAATCTAGATACATATATGCACTATATTGTATGACGAGTAGACTAGAGAAGCCTAAACCCAAATCCACGAGGACAAAATAATGAAGGAGAAAAGAAAAGGGGCAAAACAAAAATGTGGGAAAATCACACCCACAGCAGCTGGCTATTATCCATTCAAGTAAGATGGCCTTCACATTCGGTGACTTTTTACGTCTGAGATTTCCACCAATCCTGTGCATCTGCACCAAAGCATGTGCAAGCAATACATAAATAGACATGTCAAAGAAAATTAAGCTAAAATTCAGATTAATTGCAATTAGGCAAATAAGAAACCAGAAAAACTAATAAAATGTCATGCACAAGGACAAAGGATCACTGATGTTCCGGTATCACTAGACCCTAACAAATTTGGTTTGAATCGGGTCAACCTGCTATAAGGGTAAAGTTCTCCCGGCTCTAAGACCTTACTTAACAAGAATAAGTGTCCAACCACTTGAAAATATAATCTTTATGTTGTTGCCCACTCAATGAAATTTGATTAATTAGCTAGTTATCTTATAACACAAAATAGGAGTTATAATCTCACTTTCTTGTTTTGAGGAATCTTGCTAAGCAAAGGACAACGTTGGCTTCATTGACAAGAGGCGAATCTAGACTGCTGTCCAACGGTTCCAAGCATCCAGCACGCTGCTTCCAGCAATTTTCCTGCAAGTGATATTCATCTAATCGGTTATAAAGTATCACTGTAATTTAAAACAACAAGCCAAACCCTAGATAGACAACTCCTTTATGTAGATTAGCATGTGAAAAGAAAAAAGAATCATTTGACAAGATGCCGTACGGTTTGATATTATAAGGATGGAAACAACTATGGTTGAGCTCACAAGCATTTGACTTGAGGGGAAAGAGTCAAAGAGATGAATAAATACATAGTCATAGCACATGGAAATGAACATGACTCATTTCAGCTGGAAGGGTTTAATAGGTTGCAAAACAGTTTCGTCTATATCACATTCCACACTTTCCATTTTGTTTTTTCTTTTTTGTTTTTTTCTATCCAAGTAAGTACACAATTTTGATGGGCAACAGTGAACCCATTAGGAAACAATAAAATTATTACTAGTAGAAGATTGTGCAAATATTGATTTCTAATTAATACACTCAAGATGATTGTCAACACCAGCTATGTTTTGTTCTACTCTAAAAAGGTCCCATCCCAGCATCGGCAATTCAGAAAATCCTATTACCATTCACTAGCACCCACCCCGATCCCCTGTTTAAAATCAGACAACAGGAAAGTACCCTCAACTTTTCAAAAACAGTCATAGTATTGATTTGATTGACAAGCAAAATAACATAATATTTTGATCATAACATGAAGCAATTCACATTTGCTAGATAACAATTGGACTCGACCAGCCTCCAGGTCCATCTGATCAGCGTCCAACAGAGGCTAAAGGTCCACTCTCCCGAATACCAAACGTCTCATAACATAATGTTACTGATTATTATACCAAGTCTCCCTCATAATTAGCCATCCAATGGTTACGCCAACCAGCCCTTTATAAATCCCTTATCTCTTAACTACCACCAAGGCATGTTCTATCTTGTTTACCTCACACAGTCACATACTCTAACTAGGGACCTCAGAGACAGGTCAGCCTATGAGTACCGATCGCCCAAGATAAAGGAAGGAACAATAATTACCCTCATTCATCATTCATCAACCTCAACAACTTCCTCATGAAGCTAACATGCACAAATACTCAAGCATTCCAAACGCGCAATTGAAGAAACTACTTTACACCTATTATTCCGGTCTCCAGACACTTCATTTTGTTTTCTCCTCCCAAGAGAAGCCAAGGGTCACACACAATTCCAACCTCAAAAGAAGGCCACCCGAAACTATTATTAATCTCAAGTCAATACCCAAAACGTCAACATGTGCTTGTCCAAATCAACATCATGAAATTAAAACCAACGATGTAACCCAATTAACGAAACTTTAACCACAACGATACCGGCCACACAATCCAAATCCCTCACAAAGAAAACCCAAAAAGAAGAAAGGAAAACCCACCCACCCAAACACATCACTATCACCTCCTCCCCTTTTTCTCTCTACAAAGGGGAAAAAAACACACACAAGAAGTGAAACATCAAAGTGGCTCGTAACAGTAAAAATGCACTGCTGTGTTAAGTGAACTTTTTATGCAACATCGAGGGTTCTAATATCTAACATCTACTCTCCACCCAAGATTACATGAACAATTTCATAAACAAATAAAAAAAATAACAGAAACAATAATACATTTGCGTACCTCTTCTATGCTTGGCCATCACCTTAGCGGGTTGACCCGTCCGGTTAACCGGTTTAACCCGCTCCTCCTCCTCCTCCTCCGGCGGAAACAAAACCCCATCAATCCCCTGAACCGAGATCCTCCCATCCGTATATATATCCGGGTCGAACAAATAAGCCGACCCGTCCCCCTTCCCGAACCGCACCGACCCATCAGCCTCCTGCGCCACCACCTTGTGCGGCAACCTCAGCGTATCATACCTCACCTTCCCGAACCTCCTCACCGCATTGTACATGCTCTCCTCCGTCTGATACTCCGGTATCAAATGGTAGTACATTATCTGCTCCGGCGCACCCGGTTCGCTCAACTGCTCCGTCGTCAGCTTCGCCATGGCCTCGTCGTTCGGCGCCAGAACGGTCAGCACGTAACCCTCCGACACCAAACGACCCATTTCCGTTGCCAACGACGTCAGGTTCACCAGAATGTCCGCCATCTCGTTGTACCCGCCGTAGTGGAGCAGCGTCTGGATGAAGTCCCTCACCTGAGACTCGCCGTCGAAGTGGTGGTGGTGGCCGCCGGGTCCCGGCGCCGGAGCTGGAGCTAGTGCTGGTCCCGGGGCAAGTGCCTCGTAGATCGGGATCGAAGGAGGCGAGCCGGGAGGTTTTTCCTTCGGGTCGGGTTTCTTGGCCCGGTGGGTTCTCGGGTCGATTTCCGGGGCGGGTTCGGGTTTCACGGCGGCGATGGAGCGGAGGCTCCGGCGGCGGTTGAAGTCGTCCTGGACGGAGCGCGGGATTAGGAGGCGGTCGATCCCGTGGATGACGCCGTCCTGTCGGGTTATGTCATCGGGTCGGGTTATCCTGACCCTGTCCACGGTCCATTCCCCGGTGGTAGAGTTCGTGGTGAGATGGACGTAATCTTCGGAGAGGGTTTTGTGTCGGGTCGACCCGGATCCGACCCCGGTGGGGAGGACGTGGGAGAGGAGGAGGGTCTGGAGGGAGTGGAGGTTACCGGGTTCGAGAAGGAAGCGTTTGAAGAGGGGGTCGAGGTTTCTTTCGAGGGCTTCGTTGGTGGGTGCGAAGATGGTGATGTTGTGAGTGGCGACGGCGTCTTCCAGGGTTTGTAGGAGCATGGCTTTCTCGACGAGTTCGGCGAGTTCGGTGTAATGCGAGTCGAGGAGTGCAACCAGGACCGAGTTGGAGTTGATCTGACCCGTTGAAGATGAAGAAGAAGATGCCGACAACCTCGGATTTGGAGTCTCCGAGAATGCCAGACCGAAGAGGAGGAGATGAAAAGTGCAGAAGATGCGGTAATCCATGGAGATGGAGAATGTGGTGGAATGGAATCAACACTTGGCTTGGGAGTACTTCATACAGAACAGAGAGAGAGAGAGAGAGAGAGAGAGAGAGAGAGAGATAAATGTTGTAGTGGTGATGTGCTGTGCTCCAGTGTTGTGTTGTGTTGTGTTGCGTTGCTGGTTTTGTTTTTCGTTTGGTGGGTGAATACTAATAACGTGTCTTTCTTTTATTTTTACTGAGCTGAGTTTTTTCGATGTAATGGAAGGGAGGTGGCGGCACATTTTAGCGCCTAATTAATTAACTCCAGTTGTATGTGTCGGTTGCATTGGGAAGGGAGCAGCCACGTGGGGGATTTTGATTGGGGAGAAGGGGAAGAATCAGACAGTGTGAGTATGGGGTCCAGTTAGCCAGCTGCTAGGCAGGTACTTGAAGCTGGAGAACAGCATCAACACTGATTGCAGCGTTTTACTACTAATAATATAATTAGTTGAGGTTAATTAGGATAAACCCCATGTTTAAATGTTTGACTAAGCTAGAGATTGATGGTGATTGCGTCTCTTCTCTTTAGTCTTTGCATGATGATGAACGTTTAACTCAGGGGTCAGCGGTCAGCTCCACACCGTTCATACCTGGCCTGCTGCACCCAAGCAAACTAACAAGAGGATACTGCTACACTTTAATTATTAGTGGTGGCGCCCACTTGGCATTGGGTTCTATTTTTCCAAATCATTGTCCATTTGCTCTTTGCTATGGAATAATGCTCAGTATATATTTCTTGAATGTAAATCTTTTTCATTTTGTGTGTAAATAACAATATGATAATGTCAATGAGAATAAATTTTCGATTGATGTTGATTAAAAGGAAAAAAACCATTAAATAGAAAAAGTACCATGATTTATTTTCTGCAGCTATTTGCTGAGCTGTTTTCGTCATCGAGTCAATGTGTATGCCTGTATGTGTATCATATTAAGCAACCAAGAAAAAAATGGGAACATAGTTTTTGAAGGACCATGAGGCGACCTTAATAAATTATGATAAGCAAATTCTTAATCATTTAAGTGTAGTAGATAAAGTAAAAAAATAATACACAGTGTGATGGACAAATTGGATGAAGAGAAAAATCGGAGATCGTGGCCTCTTTTTTTTTCATGTGATATACCAAACGCAGGTCTACGAATACCACGTTCTAAAATACTTTCGGAGGGTGACTTTTCTCCCACCGGCGGGCTCTTAGTCTGTCTCTTCAGGTTTCTTCGCTTTCCTTTCACTTTTATCTTCTTACAAAAGTGAAAGCAACTATTTTCATTTTTCCTTTAATGCAAAAGGTTCTAGTGCCTTTTAATCAATAAGCAAAGAAATCTATACGTTATTAAGTATTATGAATGTTAAGTTTTTTAACCACATTGTTTAATTTCATTAATTGCCATTGTTTAGCTCTTAAACTTTTCTACTAATTGAAGGTTGATATCTCATAGCACATGTCTAATCTCAGTTGGTCGCCTTTTTTACATTTTTAATTTTTGGTATAATTACGTATGACTTCAATCTCAACCACAATGATAATAATGAAATTATGCCCGATAGTTATCTTTTATGGCATACAATTGTGAGACCTAACGAATATGCTATATATGCATACATTTTTTTTTTAACCTAAAAAAAGTGCAAAAACGAGCATGTATGAAATTAGAACTGGCCACAAGTTAGGCGTCACCAACAAAAATAATATTATATAAATTAATAACTAAAGAACAATTTGGCATGTAAAGGACAATTGGAAAGTGATTGTGTAAGTATTTCTATAATCAGTATACGACGGGACGTGTGGTAGATCAACCCATCAAGGTAGAATTAACTATGATTTTGGTCACAAAAATAAATGAGTTTGGTTTTACGCATTCCTCAAGCCGCTGGGTTGAGACAGGTTCTAAGGGCATCGTTTATGACTTTAAGTAACTCTTGCGTCCTGGCGCGCGAATTAGCTACACTATCTGATATCTTGTCGCTAGTTTTGCAAAATTGTCGGTGGGTCTAAATCCAAATCGAGTACTTTTAAAAAATTATTTTAAAACTTTAACATTTGGTATATAGAGCATATAAGGGTGAATTATTGGAGTAGTTGGCATAGAATCTATTGAGCAATATTAAGGATGTATTTGTTTTATTTTTTTTTTTATGAAAAGTTATTTTTTAACTAGTAAAAAAAATTATATAAGTTACTCATAATTTTTATTCAAAAATTAAAAATAGATTTTTTTCAATTTTTTAGTAGAAACTGAAATAAATAGTTTCTATAAAAAATAAATTTTTTATTGAAATAATTTACTTTTTCATCAAAAATAAAAAAGCGCCAAACCAAAATGCACCCTAATTCACAAAAACACCCTTTGTAATCCTACGAAATGAAGGGTGGCATTTTGGGCTATTAGTAAAAACAAACAAGAGAAACTAGACTTTGCTATAAGATAAAGACATTGTCAGATTTAGAAATCAGCGTGCCTTATTGTTTCTCTTCCTAAAGTCATTATTCAATGGACGCATCAAATTGTTTTCAATTGGCCACAAAAAAAATGGACACCTCAAATTGGTTTCGAAGTAGGTACACGAAGACAGTAGGAAGAAAAATGACTTTATGAATGTATTCCTTGCGTAGCATATATCTTGCAAGAATAACTTCGGGTTGGCTCTGAGTGGTTCGTTCGGAATATATATATATATATATATATGCATCCATTATCTCAAGCTTTGGATAACTTTGCTAACGGTCACTTATTCAATTTTCTATTAAAAAAAAAAGAAGTCATGAATTTTTTTGCAGTTGGGATTACAGCCATAATCTTAAATTTTAGATCCGGTCAATTCATTGACCCAAGTGGCTCATAGGAGAAAATTGACTTATTTGGGCCCTGGAAAATTGACGGTAAAACTGTTAATTTTCCGTTACTAATAAAGAAAATTCTCTCAAATCAACGAGCCTTGTGCACAGGCATGAAAGTATACGGGTCTTTGGGGCGTTTCAGTCCAAGTGTCCAACCAAAAGGGGCATAGATATTTCACCCCTTTGATCTATGGCCAATCCAACCATGTGCATGACAAGAAGCAGATTGCAATGAAATCTAGTTTCTATCTTATATCATTTTAATTATTTTTCAAAAATAGTTTCTTTATCAAACACACGTGGCTCACGGTCAGATTAACATTCATCCCCTAAAGCACCGGAACCAACTGAATGAGAATGACCAAAGCTGCACCTTGTACCCAATTTCTAAGCATGAAATCCTTTTAGCAAATAAAAATTAGCATTTCATTGCCCGAAATTGCAATAAAGCACCACAACTGTTCAATCGCGATATGCCCTCCTTCAACTGATGCTAAGTTTGAGAAAGTTGATTTATATCAAGAAGTTGAAGAAACACAGAAATTTATGGAAGATTATCTGAGAGATATCTGTAAATATAAGTTTACAAGGTGAATATACAATCATATATAGGTTCCTAAGTCTTAAACAAGAGAGACCACTGCTGCCTTTTTCTTTTATTTTTTCCCATTGTCACAATTGTTGGTCATCTTCAGCAGGTCAACGGATTATCACTCGCCTGGCCTGCACCAGCCCATAGGCAACGCACCACATCCACACAATTTCATATCCCTCAATGGGCAATTCTATTTCTACCTGATACCATAGAAACAATCTATCAGTAGACCTTTCATGAACAAATCATAATTTGGTAAACAAATAGCACAGATAAGCAATGTACTGGTATAATTAGAGCTATTGTGTGTGTGTGTGTGTGTGAGAGAGAGAGAGAGAGAGAGAAGGTTTCCAATTCCACAAAAATGGGTCAGCAAAATATTTTCATGCTTTGTCAGACAAAACCTATATCAAGCTTCCAGCTGAAATATAATTGAGGCAAATAGAAAAAGAGCAGTAGCAAAATCTTATGGGGCTTAAGATAGCATACACATGTTTGAAGGTCAGAAAATGAATAAAATAAATATTCAAGAGAGAAAGCCAATCAGAAAAGACAAGCAATATCAATGAAGAATTTGGAAAAGACATCGGATTGAGAGAGGACATTGTTCTCATGAGTTGGTAATGAGGACATGTATTAGAATCTTCACATTAAGTAACTCAATAGAATTCAATATAAGATTAAGATTTTACCTTTTGGACAAAATAAATCTCAGAGTTGATGCAAGTCCTTCTATATGCTTAATTTGAACTAGAACCTGCAGCACAAGATGTTTTTGTGTTGTCGTCTCTCAAAGGACGGCTCCCTTCAGTGTCTGTTAAATTCTGATCATTTGATCCCTGAACTGAACCTTCCTCCAAATTACTTGGTGCAGAATTGCTACTGCTTCTATTACTGTCTCTGGTTTCCAGGCGTTCCATCATTCGTGACACAGTTGCGATCCCAGCATTAACTTCTCGTCTAACTTCAGATCCAAGATCAGACATAGAGGTGTTACGAGAAAACCATCTCTCCTTCCACCCTCTCGTGCTCTTGGAAATTGACTCTTTGTATCTGACAGAAGGGGGCAAAAATTAAAGTTTACATTACAAAGGGAGAACTCCGATTATATCACAACCACATGCTACATATAATAGTCACTTTATCCACTACCTCGTTGACACAGCATTTAGTTTAGATTTCAGAGATTCTGAAAATGACTGGAACTCTGATGGCCCTGCTCTGTCTTGACTACTTGGAGAAGACTGGCTAGGAGATCTCCTGTGTGAGGTTTTAATATGTAATTGTTAAGAACATCTAAAGCTAGAAAACCATGCAAGTGTGAACTTAAAAGCATTTAAAATGATCCAGAAATTCGACATGAAAATGTTGATCATTACCTATTGTTATTAGATGATCCCTGATGATCGCTAGCAAGTGCAGCAGTAGACCCAGATCCTGAAGCAGAAACCTGGTCAGCTTGAACAGGAGGAACTAAAGTCAGCCGTGGCGATTCTTCTCCAGTTGCAGGAGTTGGAGATAGAGTGGCAACAGCTATTGCAGGAGTTGGTTCACCATCCCCCCTCTGGCTGTGATTTGGAGAGGAAGAAGCAGGAGCGACAGTAGGTGAATTAGGATGGGTTGACCATACCAAAAAATGAGGGCGACCTTGAGCAGATGACCTGTTTCTCTGGCCTTCCCTTCTAGCAATGTGACGTGCTCGCCCCATCGCTGCAGCAGCAGCCAAGTGTTGGATTATATGATCTTCAAGATCAGCATCATTTGTTCCAACTGGCAACTGCATGAGAACACAACAATCACACAATGCATGATATGATGACAGTACAAATATGCTTCCAGACTAACATAAGTAAACTACAGACATGTTGTAACTCAAAATCCCCCAGAGTTGGATGATGAAATATTGTGGCGTTTCTAGATGGGTTGAACCTAAAGTTCCTCTCTCTTTCAACAGCCTCGAGCAATTCCTGGCTGCAAAATAAATCCAAAAATACATAAATAAATGTTTAAAACAAATATTGACAGGAATCCAGTAACAAAATAAACAATTACAAAGAAAAATGAGGAAACTAAAAACCTGGATGGATCTTTGAGACTGATAGGTTGCCAACACATGGGGCACTGGGAGCTTCTCTGACACCTAAAAGATAGAAGTTGAAATGCAGGTCAAAATCATACCTTGCAAACATTGCCAAATGCTTCACACAATTTTTGGTCCATAAATGTGTTTTCTTACTCACACAGTATGTTTAAAAAAATAGATGCTATTCAGGACAGCTGATTTTCATATAACATAACAGGATGAAAATTAAAGAATATTGAACACAAGACGAGGCAAAAATATGAAAACATGAAAATATGTATATATCACATATTCAGGACTCCCAACATGGACATGTTAGCCAATTAAATATCCATGTCTACAGACTTCAAAAATCAGACTATCAGAGTATCAATGGAAAAAAATAAGTGAAACTTTAACTCATCAAAAATTGACTGGAAGACTATCCAAAATATTTCCTTTACTTTGAGAAACATTTTACTTGGACAGAAGAGCAAGGTTACATGGAAAAGGGATCCATATATGAATAAAAAGTGTATGCAACAATAACAATAACAACAAAGCCTTCACCCATTAGGTGGGATGAGCACCAAGTGTATGCAATTTTAAAATTTAATTCCAGAAACAAAGCTAATAAATTCCTGTTATTATTCGCTGGATATTACTGAAAGTTACACTAATGTTAAGAAAACATATTCACTAGCTAAACAACAGGATGTAAACTTATGAGAGTTTGGGCCAGACTGGTTTATGGTTTATAAAGTTCGTCAGGCACCACATCTGATATTCAGAGAAACTTGAATAACAAGATCAAGGAAAACTAGTGTCGTCACACAAAGATAACATTATGACTTCAAGGACAAGAACTGGTTGGACAGGACAACATGTCATGGGCTGTTGACATAAACCCTAAGAACCATTGGCATTCTCGATCTTTCACAACTTCATATCCATGTTTTTGATTTACTAAAAGCAAGACAATGAAAGTAGAACTCTACAACCGGGTATGCTTCCTACTAACTTCTAAGAACTTCAATCCCATGTGCTAAATCCTTGATATTTCCTCTTTCAGCGGGTATGCTTCCTACTAAATTCTAAGAACTTCAATCCCATGTGCTAAATCCTTGATACTTCCTCTTTCAGCTGAAGCATAGAGGTCTACTTGATTTGGGCTTTAGTCCATCTTAAGGTGCCACTCATGCAACACCTTTTTTCCCTCAAAATCGGGACAGAAACATGTTTGCAAACAATTTTACCAATTAGACCTTTCTGTGCCACTGAAGCATACCAGAAAATAGAAAACTAAATTTGCCACTTGAGGAAACCACATTGGCCTCCGTGAAACATTGCAGCAGCTATAACGGTAGCAAGATGCTACAATAATAATTAAGCAAAAACATCCATCATAACTGATACTGTATAATCCTGCACAACGAAAATTATCCACGAAAACCGACTCAAAAGACGTAACAGACAAGGTCAAATGGCAATACCATTCCAGAATGCACTGAAGATGAAACTCGTGCTTGCAACTTGTCACCTGCAGGAAGGAAGGATTAAAGAACAGCTTATTCAAAAGGGTTAAACACACAGTCATCATACTACAAATACCAAACCAACCAAAATTAACACACGAAAAGAGTCATACCGTGGAAGGATCACTATCACAGAACGCTTCAAGACAGATACTGCAAGCATCATCACAAGCATCCTGAATTCCCCCTTCCACAAAAGCAGCAGCTGAAGTCAAATGCGCCTCAGACTTGGCACTCTCTCCCATCCCAGGAGCACCCTAAAAAAAAACAACACCAGCGCCACTCTGAGATCAACACAACGACAACAACATTCCAATAAACACCCCAAACCGAATAACAACGAATCGACACATAAAAACCCTCACAAAAGAACATTAGATACAAACACAACACAAATATAATCCCCAAAAAATGAAAAATCAACTAATCCCTCACATGTAATCGAATCAAATTGAGAGTCGGAACCCAATTTCAAATAAAAAGAACTTAATATAAACAGTAAAGCAGGAGAATAAACAAATATTTTTCTACCCCAAAAAAAAAAAAGAGAAGAATCACGGAAATCGAGGCAATTGAAAACGGTGTTACCTCCATGAAGAATTTGAGGAAGCTGATTCGATGATCGTGTTGCGAATTCGAGATGCAATTGAAGGAAACCCTAGAGAGAGAGAGAGAGAGAGAGAGAGAGAGGTGTTTTCTCCGGTGTGGACTGTAGTGTTGTATGGGTGTGGGTGTGGGTGTTACGCTTTTGCTTTGCTTTATGTTTTGGTTTTTTTTCTATATAATTTACTTTATCGAAGAAACCAAACCACGGAGTCAGCTAACCTCACCTTAAGCTCGGTCTTGGTCATCCACTCGCTGTGATCTGGACACGTGGCATTCTCACGGATTCTCTTTGATGAGTCTCTCAGCTTACGCGCCATTCTCTTCTTTGTTACCTCGTCAACTCACCATGCCCAACCTACCCACCCAAAGGGCACGCTGCAACCTCGACCAGATAAAATTTTTGTTATGGTTCCAAATTTTATCACTTTTTTTTTTTTTCTAACAATTAAGTGCCAAGTAAACTACGACTTCTCCATAGCTAAATTGGAAATTTAAAATCATGGACATGTGTCCTTATATAAATATATAATGCGAATATGTAAATTTTTTAGGCACCGCGAGGACACAACTTTTGCACAAATATGAACAGGGGACCTTAACCATGGACCATGTGTGAATAATTCCAAGCCTTGTTACTAACAATGTTTGTCATCTATGAGCAATACCCTTTCTTTAAAATATCTCTTCCTGATAGAAGATTGCGAGAAGCATGAAAAACTTATTCACGAGCATTCAAGAATATGATATTAGTCAATAAAAAAGAATATGATATAGAAGGGAAATTACGACCCTTTCAAAGTATTGGAATTTTATAATGTAGCAAAAAAGTTTTGGAATTTTATGCGAGTTTTCATTTTTCAACCATCAGAACTGTCAACTGAGCAATGAGCCCACCATTCAGCGACTAGACAGATTCGCAATTTAACATACAAGCCCGACCCATCGTTGGTTCGGCGGGCTAGTCCAGCAAAAAAATTAAAACAAAACACCAAATATTAAATTTTTAATGTTTACCGAATTTAATCAATATTAATTATTCGGCAGGCTTTTTCAAATACAGTTTGATAATTTATTGGTTAGCCTTAGCCGTAAGCTCACCAAATTTATGGGTTAAGAATATACTAATCAAGTTTGCCATTTTAGACAAAATAAATGATTATCAACTTGTTTTTATAAGGAGAATGATTTTTATTCGTAAACCAGGCAGACATACACTTCCCAAAACCGTTGGAATTGTTGAAAATAGTGAAATAAAAAATTTAAAATAAAAAGCACGATGATTTGAACGGTTGATGCGCTATCATGTCGAGAAGTGAGTCGCAAAAATTGGGTTCACGTAGCAGCCCTCTTTTTATAAATCTAGCAAATAAGTTATGATTTGAACTTTTTCATGATAAGCAAATTGATTGTAATTTATTAATAGGTTTTCGAGAATGTGTTTAAAAAAAAAATTAGAGAATATGTTCTTAAAACTATTTGTCATAATATTGATAGTGAGATCTATACAAGATATGAAACAACAGAAAAGTAATATTAGTGAAAAATTTTGAAGTCACAAACCTTTTTTTTTTGTAAACTAATTCATGAAGTTATTTTTAAATCAATTACAAAAATATTATAGGAGTAATATATATGCAGGAGGAGATTAAATAAAATATTATAAATAATATATTAATAAAAATAAAATTATCTCCAAATAATTGATAGCAAGAACACTAAAATTAAATGATAAAAAAATATAGTAAAATGAAATTACTTATTGTTATAATTGGCTGAGACGTACTGGACGCTGAGTTTAAGAGTATTTCGTTATCATTAATCGATATAGATAGTCTTCACAACTAATATTTTTCAGGTATAACACCACTTTTTGCTAATTCTGCACTTGAATTAGTGAGGCTACTAAACAACTTTGTGGATTGCTGAAGGGAACAAAAAAATGAGTATACAAGGAGCAAAATTTTCCGTGAGCTTTGATAAATTTTTTTATCAGTGAAAAAATATCTCAAAGCAAGCCGTCAACACCATGTGTCATACACAAAATCCTTTTAAGGCCTGCCGCTTAACGTTCAACAGCATAAGAAGTAAGTTAGATAAAAATCCTCCACCATTCTCAACGTACAGTAGCAAGACTTGGTCAAAGATGACTTTCCACACAACGTGCAAATGAAGTTGTTGGGAAAGAATTATCCAAAATGTAGAAGCAGTAATGATGATGATAATAATAACAATAATAATAACTTTGAAATAATTATAAATAAAATACAACAATATATGCTTGTGTCATTAACTTTGTTTAAATTAGTTTTAAAGTACCGTGTCAAAAAAATCACTTTTTCTTCATATATAGCTAATTATTCCGCACTATTAGTATCGTTATATACAATTATATTTAATGCATAATAGTGCAGTAATTCATCTTAATTGAATCTATTGGTTTCGTTATTAGATTACAGTTAAAGTCCTTTTCACACAGTCCGAACGGAAAAGCAACATGATAAATTATTTCCATGACAAACTTACAGCCAATGACTATTCACACAAACACATCCCCACAAAAAGGAAAAATAGACCTTTTGTTTTCTCGAACGCTTATGAGAAGTTACACAAAAGTTACTTATTAAGCCCGTTTCGAAGTTGTTAAACTGCACGTATACAATATATTTTGCATACTGAATGGCTTTTTACATGGTAATTTCACACCTAAATCAAAATCAAGTGTCGTGATTTTATTTTTCCAAACTGCGGAAAAAAAAGCATTGTAATGAGATAATTGGCCATTGACCTCAATGACTTCATGAACCTTCGCACTCGCTTGACCTCAAAATTCCACAGCATGGGGCAGAGTTTGATACAAATGAAAGGGGCATGCAAAGAGAAATTTCTTGCATGCATGCAAATGCAAGTCAATACGTGATCCGCACGAGGCACGACCGCAATAAGTACACACGATTTTGGGGGAAAACTACTTGTTATGAGAGTAATATGTAGCTTTACAGCTTCATACATTTAAATTAATAATAATTTATTTTTAAACAATATCACACGTTATATTTCGGATGAGTTGATATTAGCGAAAACGTGTGAATATGTTGACTACATTGTTATAAAAGAAAAATATTAATAATAGCAGTGCTAGAGAATCCGAATACAATACACGAATTGCAGTTGCCTGACACATGTGACAAGAAAAATGTTCACAGCTTTAGGGGCGTTTGGTATGGAGCAATTTTTTTTTATATAGAAACGCTCATGTTTGGTTAAAGGTTTGATACAATATTCTCGAAAATATTGCATTATAGGAAAGAAAAATTCGTTCCAAAATATTATCACCTCTCATGAAAATCTAATATTTTCATGGAAAGAGAATATTTTTTATTATAAAAAAACTTAAATTCCCATATCACAATCCAAAGTCACTGCCACTGCAATAGCCGCCGCCTGCTGGCCACCCACCGCCACCGCCCGGCAACCCTTCGCCATCGGCCGACCACCCTTTATTGCCGCCATCATCAAGGATATTTTTGAAGATTTATCAAATATTTCCTAAAATTCCATTTATATACCAAACATGCATAAAATATCATACCAGAAAAAGTTATTTCAAGAAATAACATTTTCAAAAATAATATTCTTAATAATAAAAATTCATTTCATCTATCAAATGCTTCCTTAGAGGAATGTGATACTCACGAATTTCATGATGAAAGTCAATTTTGTAAGTAAATCGTGACACGTTAGTTGGGCTAGACAATTTTTCTGGCCAACAACTATTTTTCTATTACTAAAAATCGGCATTTAGTTGGAATTAAGATATTGAATTTAATATTTTGTAAATGAAAAAATTAATATTAAAAATTTGTCTCATAATGTACCAACAACTCGAGATTATATATATGTAGATGATGGGAAATAGGAGTTAAATATGAAATATTCCAAATTCAATAAAACATACAAAAGACAACTATTAAGTTGTGAACTCACTTGAGAAACTATATTAATTGACATACTCAAGCATAGTAATCATCCATGGCAAAACATTGTAATATTTTAAGACCAAAACCCAAATTTAAAGTCTCGCCATAGATTAGCTGGGCACGGGATTATCTATACGTTTATTTATTTTTTTGATCTTTTATTTGATAATGTTAAGATATTATAAAAATAAATAGATTAAAATATATATATACTATTCAATTACTTAAAATATTTTAGTGCAGTTGAATAAAAATATTAAACATGAATTATAGAGAAATATAAAATAAGAATTATGAGCAAAATACTACCACAAAAAAGAAATGCATTAAATATTTGATAAATATGTATCACACATATAATATGAAGATATAACGGTTCAGGGTATAATGTGTATCAGACGTTTTATAAAACATATAATATGAACATAGGTATCAACCTAAAACATATAATTGTTCATAACCATATGCTAATGCCTTGCTCTTACTTACAGGTACAGGGTTAAAACAACGTGTTCTCTATATTCGAAAAGATGTCAGCAAATTGGGGAGGAGGGGGTATTCTTAGATGTTTATAGGGTATTCGATAAATTTGTTCACGATTAATAATAAAATAATATTTTAAAAATTTTTTTATTAATTTATATTTTTATTTAAAATATTATTTTATTATTAATTATAAGTATAATGAATGTGATGCACACAAAAATTTCTCCAGAACAGAGCACGACAACAAGGTCTCGAATTCTTCTTCCACGAATGGGATTCCAACACGTGTACCCGAATCCCATCCGCAACCGTGATCCCGCTCACACGCGATCCACTTCCCCGCCGGTTTTCGGTTGCGCCAGTTGCTGCGTTTGTTGCGGCAGCTGGTTAAGCCGTTGGGAAGTGCTCCTCCAGAACCCCGTTCCGTTAAACTGGGCCCACATCTCCTCCTCCAGCTCAACGGATTCCGATCTTTTCGCCGCGTCTTTCGCCAGATGCTCCTCAAGGAGCGTGGGCCCCACCTTCTTCTCCTCCGCAACGACGCCGTTTCGCCTGTTCTGCTGCAGCTGCTGCGCCTGCACCTGCATCTGCTGCTGACGCAGCAGAACATCCCCCCTCCTCTTCTTCTTCTGCACGCGCCGCCGGTTCTTCTCCCCCATCGCTTTCTTCACCAGCCCCGCCGGCACCTTGTACGCCGCCAAAACCACCAGGTCCATCACCGCGCACGGCACGCAGCAGAACACCGCAGCGCACTCCGCCGTCGCGCCTCCCGCCACCTCGCCCGCGCGCCGATGCTCCTTCGGCTGCGGAGTGCGTCGGCGGTTCGCCGGCAAGGCTTGCTGCTGGAGAGTCATTGCAAAGGAGGAGGAGGAAAGAGAGAGGAGAGAGAAAGAAAGAGAGAGAAAACCTAGGAGGGAGGAGGGAAGGGAGGTTTGTACGAGCGCCGGCGATTCATTTTTTTGCGTTTTTTACGCCATTGCTCGCAGAAAAGGAGGGGAATGGATTTTTCCCGGAAAATGTTGGAAAGTAAAAAGGAAAATTTTGAAAATCTGTAACGGTCGTGATGGGAATGGATGGGGGAGCTTGAAAGAAGGGATGTAGGAACTGGAATGAAGGGATAGTAGGGTAAATGTGGTGTTATTACTATTTTTAATTATTTCGTCCATATCTTAATTATCTGTGGGTGGGATTACTATTGTTAGAGCCATGTTTGTTAGTTCTAGTTTGATCTTTTGTCTTATCGAAGGGTTTCTTGGGTCGAGATTGTTTACCATTTGGCACTCTCATAAGCATAGATGTTGGAATATATATTTTAAAATAATTGAGTAAGTTATCCTTCATAGTCATTTTTTTGTAGAAATTTATGTACGAGAAGGAAATTTGTTTGTATATCGTATCTACAGAGTATGAATGAAAAAGTAATAAGTAATTCTGATTTTTTTGGTTTTTCACAAGGAGAAACTGAATTTGAATATAAAGCGGCGATTTTATTGAGAAAGGCAGAAAGCTAGATGCTTAGAGTGTGTTTGAAATATTAAAAAAATAGAAATGATTTGATTTAAAAATCAAATCTTGTATTTGAATATTTTAAAAATAAGAAATAAAATAATTTTTAATTATTATGAAATTTAACTATTTTTTATTTAAAATTTTATCAAAATTGAAAGAATTTGATGGGAATTAATTTGACTTTAAAATTTAAGTATAAATCAAATCAAATCAATTCTATTTTTAATTATTTTATACACAATCTAATATATTATAAATATAAGAATTAATTTCTAAATCAATTCAAATCTTATTTTTATATAATTATTTTAAATATAAAATTTAATTTATAAATCAAATCAATTCAAATTAACTCAAATTAAATAAAATCAATTCCAAAATTTAATTAATCTAAACACACTCTTAGTGTTTTTATGTTTTATATACAGTTTAAATGAGTGCAGAACTGAGAATGTGTTTCGTGAGCTAAACAAAAATAACTTGTATCATCGTGGTCAATTCCGGGGCACTAGCTGATGTGCCAAAAATTTGGTATTTTGGTTTCATAACGTGTTTAATGTGGCAAAGTGATTTCCTGATTCATTTTTCTCTTGACGCCAGTGGCTAGTAGATGTAAGTGTAAAGATGAATAGGAAGCATGGGAGGAAAGTGGAAATGTATCCTTTTATATAAAAAATTTATATAATTTTATCATATATTATTTTTAACCATTAAATAGGAATATGTGACCACACTCTACAACTTAAAAAAAAAAATCTAATTAATAATAAAAAATAATACATGATAAAATAATTTGATATTTTGATAAGCAAAGATAGTCACGGTTGGCGCCGATGACCAAAAAAATTGTCACATCAACAACAGAACAGCCCACCCAACACGTCGGACGATGGACCCATGCACACGATCAAAAGTGTATTTTTCAGAAGGGTTGTTCTACAATGTACCCTATAAAATAAGGTCTATGATGCACCTGATGGTACACCATGCACATGCTTTTACCTGCACTGAAAAAATGTGGGTAAGTGAACAGAAAAAAATGGCCAAAAGCAGTGCATCATTGGTAGCCGGCGAAGGTAACGTCATATTGGGCCGGCAACTGCATCCAGCTCTGTTCTCCTCGGCACTAAAGAGGAAGGTCGTCTTCCTCCGACCACATCTGGCCGCTAAATCGTTATTGGCGAAGGGGAGTGATTCTACTAGCTAGGTGAGGCTCGACCACGTCAGTCTGCTCACTCTTGTGACCTTCGTTCTGCAATGAAGCAAAGGCTGCACCGAGTTTCCAAGTGAGGCCATTCGACTCACCAACAACTTGACAGTGGCCACAGTACAAAGAACTTCAAGAACGAGTAACGTCTTCCTCACCAATGTCGAGAATGACCACCACAAGTGAGAGATTGGGGCCGTCGACGAGGTCCCCGACCCAGAACAGGATCTGCCACGTTATCAGTGCTGGAAAGAAGGAATGCGAGAGAGTTATGCGAGCATGGTCAACGAGGAACCACTAGACGCAGTTGCGGAAAGGGTCGGAGTTGTGAGGAGCCCTTGGAATCGCGGACACCATTGGGCAGTCGAGACTGCCCTTGATGGGTTCAACGAAGGGGCTGTCAAGGATGTTGCAATGGGGGAGATTGGTGGGTTCGGGCACTGGTGGAATTGACAGTGATAGGGTCTCTAAGGTGGCCCGGCAAGGACGAGGAGCCGTCGAGGGTGGAACGATGGAAAGAGGGAGCGAGAGGAGACAAGGAGAGGTCGTTTAGCTATATTTATAGTTTCATTTAGCTATATTCATAGGTTCCTTTAGCCAGATTTTGATGTTCAGTTTGCAACATTTTTCGAATGCCGCTAAAAGTAGGTGCACGCTACGTCAATAGGTGTATCATGCACCATACTTTACCCATTACATTTAGGACAAAATCTTGGGGGCGTTTGTTTCAAGGTTTAAAATTATATCATCGAAAATCATATTTCTAAGAATATTATATTTAAGAATATCATTCTTGAATATCCTAAAAAATTTGTTTGTTTTGCATTAAAAATTCTTGAGAACATTTTTTGAGACTTCTCGGGTAGGGACATTCGCGGGTCGGTTGGATTGGGTTAGGAGAAAAATAAAATCCAAACCAATTACTACAGGTTGGGTCGGGTTTTAGAACTTTTTTTGTTCAACCCAACTCGAACCAACCCAAATATAATTCGATTGGTTTGGATCAGGTCATCAGGCTATAATTGAAAATAAGAAATTTAAGCCAAATTTATATCACATCAAATGCTGAATTGTAATAACTCAAAAAGAAATAATAATAAATAAAAGAAAGGTCTAGATCTCTATAAACCACTACTCCTCTTAAAAGCAAAAAGCATTGTCTTTTGAGAGATAACCATTCCTCCACTCCAGAAAACACCATCGCAGTGAGCACAATGCGAATGCAAGCATATGGGCAATGGCTATATGAGAATGATGATGATGCAAGATACAGTAATGCAAGCACGAAAAACGTAAGAGTGACAATGGTGCGAGCGCAATGGCAACATCTTGGTGGTAGTGATGGGGGTTGGTTGGCCGCTAGCAGTGTGAGTGATAGAGATGGTGGGGAAGGGGGCATGAGATTTAGGTGGCAACAGGTATAGATGTTCAAATATGTGAATAATGCTTTAGATTTGCGAGTTATAATGATTGTTCTGAACTTTTTTTATTCTAGGTTGCATTTGTTCTGGAAGAAGAAGAAGAAAATGGAGATGATGATTACGGGTCGAGTTACGGGTTGATGGTTTTGGAAATTGCAAACCCAATACCCGAATCGATCTAGAGCGGGTTTCTCACCCAAACAAACTTGAATACCCAACCAACTTGGACATTTCTTATCAAGTCGGTTCGGTTTTATCGGATTCACGGGTTGATCGAGACCCATGAACACCCCTACTCTTGGGAATAAGTTAAAACATGTTTAGTTTATATTATATATTCTTGAGAATATATGTAATAATTATCAAAATACCCTTAATATAATTAATTATATTATTTATTTTTATTAATTGAGAAATATTTTAATATTTTTGTTTAATAATTTTCATTCCCAACCCCTATGATGGGAACAAAAAACTATCAAAACATGATAATATAACTTTCCTGAAAATGATTAGTATCCGAGAATATTTTTTAAAAACTTGAAATAAACATAAAACCGTATCATTCCATATGATTATTCTCAAAAATAGTTTCATATACCTTGAAACAAATATTTCATTGATTTTCCGAGCAGAGATGCCAACGTGCCATTATGTGCTATCAGGCTATCTGCTATTAAATGGTGATTTGCCAAAGTGTATTGATGAGTTATTTATAATTTTTTATGCATATAATATTATTTTTTGAGATAAAATGCTTTATATTCGCATTAAAATACAAAATTGTGTTTATAGAAATTAGTATTTTTGTACTTTATCAATTATAAAAATTTATATGAAAACATGAATTTATAATGACCAATAATATAACATATACCATAGGAATGAGGTTGTCCCTTCTAGCTGCCGAGAATGGCATAATCAAAGTTTAAGATGATCAAACAAAAACGAAAAAAGTTCAAGATTTATTGCATTGTTGGGTCACACTTACAATGCTGAATGCTTGATATAATATATTGCGAAGAAGGTGCTGCTAATCACTTCCTCAATTGGGTCATATCCGATGATATGCCATTTTGGCATTCTCATCTCTTAGCCTCATCTAGTAAGTGAGTGCCGCTAGCAGCATCAAAAACTTAACAATGAATCAACTAAATTCTAGCCAAACCATATATTAAAACACATGACCGTACCCGGTAAACACCTTCCCTTCCCTTGTGTCTCCCTTTGCTTCATCAAAAAGAAAAGAAACTTAGGTCCAGTCTCTTACATTCTTACTATCCAGTTCTCAAATTAAGTTATGAACATGTGCACATTTTTTCAACCTAGCAATACACTTCAACATAGTTTTCTTACTGGTGATATAACTTGAGAATTGGATTGTAAAAATGTAAGGAACTACACTCAAGTTCTGTCCCACCAAAAACCACTTCTCTGATTTCCATATAAGCATGGTTGTATGTCCCGACTCTCATCGTTTTCTACCAGGCTGAGGCAATTATGAAATATTCTCGCCACATGCGGTTGTGCCAGAGTTTGAACCCTCTTAAGGAATGTCATAGGTTACTATATGTGTGTGTGTCCCTTATTCTAGCCACCAATGAAGCCCAACCAGTGAAGAATCATAGCCAAAATGAGCAAGCTTATTGCCAGGATCATACCAGGTTTCCCTAGCAGCCAGTTCTCTGTCTTCTTTACACCATTAACTCCTCTTTGAATCCTATTCACCCGAAGCATCTGCAACGACAATGCAAAAATGTTCTTCTTAATACTATTGCAAACAACCAAACATTAAATATTCCTAGTGGATCCTTAAAACAAGCACTAATCCAAATAAGTGGGTAAGCTCCCTTTTTTTTGGGGGGTTGGGGGGGGGGGGGTTGTGTGTGCTAAGCTTAACACCCTTGACTAAAATGGGTATATATACATACATATATATAGCTAAATACAAAATTTTATTCATGAATAAAATAAAACAATATATTTTAGACTTTGGAGAACAAGATACCATTTTATCCAAGCTCTCTGGTGCCAAGGATGACAGGGCTTGCTGAACTTTTGCTGCCTCTTCTTGTGAAAGCTTCAAACCAAACTGTTCACTCATGTTTGCCATCATTTCTGGGCTCATATTTTTAATCATTGATGTGAACATCTGCCAAAACAGGGCGAAAACAAAAGTTGAGGGGAATACATAAATAAATACTGAACACAAGAAGGCATAAACCTATAGAATCTGTATTACTGGACAAAAGTCAACACAAGATTGATCAGTAAGTAAACCTCAGGCAAGAGGTCTTAAAAGTAACACATAGTTTACGGATATACTCAATTAATTTCCCAATTAATGACATATGAAAAACAAAAGAGGAGACATATGAACATACCTGCCACATAGCTGGATCTTTCATCTGGTTTCTCATCTGTTCTTGCAAATCAATGCTTGAGGGTGGGAAGTTTGACTGAGATGCATTTCTCATGTTTGAAAATGCATTTTGTAAAGAACTTGTTTCGCCAAAAGCATTAGTTAAGTCAGCATTCGAGGATGGGAAGTTTGACTGGGAAACATTTCTCACATTCTTGTCCACAGTTGATGAGGATGGAATAGATTCTTTTCTGTTAAGTGAGGATGCCATTTCAAACATCTGAAGATCATCTGGTGACATTTTACTTATCATATCACTTGCTGTTTTACTCATGTCAGGTGTTACATTGGAAGGAATTGATCCGGGGTTGAAAGTAGAATCAGGAGAACCTCCTCTTAAAAATGGGTCGTCCCCCTGAACTGAAGAAGCCATGTCAAGCATTCTTTGAAGTTCTTCAGGTGACATCTTGCTAATCATATTCGAGGCAGTTCTAATCATATCCTGAGGCAAACCTTGGATTGTCCAGCATTCAAAGAAGCCAGGGTGGCAGGGTCGGCACTTGAAACAAAATTTTGGAATGATCTATAGAATAATAATAAAAAAAATGTAAATCTGGTTAACAGACAAGAATAATTAAATTAAAATTAAAGAGAGGGAGAGGGGGGAAGATGAATACTTTGCACGGCAATTTTGCGACTAATTCTCCCATAATTAGAATAAGACACATGCTTAATGAGACCCTGATTGCATAAGGTAATAAATTCCTTTAACCAATCGAATCTACTACAAATAAATGAATGCTAACTTTTAGCTACTGGGAAATTATTTACGATAATATCTGGGTTCATCATGTATTTACTTGCTCCCCATAGTCAAATATACTTGTATATCAGAATTTTCTGGTAATTACCAGAGCAAGTCCACTGTAATTAAAATTTTTAGGGTTCAGCAATAAGTTAAAAAATATTTAAACCTGTGTTAGCCAAATTAAGACTCAACAATCAGCATTAGAAACATAAATGTGCTTCACAAAACGCTAAACCTACCTAATAGCTCCAGGGTTTTTTTTCAAAGTATTTAAGCTCTCCATATTTGTTTTCCAGATTCCCATTATTGACTATGCTGCTTCTCTTTGAAGAATCTTCAGATTTTGTTGGTTGGACTCTATGTTCAACGGATTTAAGCTCTCTATGTTCAAATTTTGTTTCCAGAAGGCACATTCTCAACTTCTTCAGTTATTTCTTCAAGTACTAATCCTGCATGCATAATAATATCAGAAAGTTTAAACCTGACATCCATTTAAAGCTCAAGCAGTTGGGTAAAGAAAAAGAAAGAAAAATAAATAAATTGGGAGAGAACGAAAAGCCGCCCTTGGGGGGGAGGGGGCGTACTTCCGGGTGTGTGCGCTTCACCTTCCTTTGTCAACATGTCCTTGGTGTCCCTGAAATAAACATTTGATGGGATTAAACAGCAGTTCAAATTCATCCCAATTCAGGCTCATGAATATATAAGTAGTAGTATCTGATCAAATGCGAGGAATATTGATGCTTAAAAATTATGTCCTTAAGACAGGTGCACCCATGCAGGCATCTGTAACAGAGTGACATCACACCTTAAAAGATCTGCAATTGTATCATCATCAGGGGACACTTCATGTGCCATACTCAAATCAGTGACAGCATCCTAACAAAAGCAGGAATCGCATTAAATAGAATAAGAATATATGAAGACAACTGCAGCCTAAACACCAAAATCTTAATTAAGTCGCTGTAAACTAACCTTTAGTAGCCCTAGTTCCTTATATGCCTGGCCTCTTCGATAAAAGGCCTTAAGATTCTTTGCATCATATGCTAAAACCTAAAATAGTTACAGTAAATTAATGCATTACTAGGACAAAATAGTTAATTTCAAATAAAGAACTTAAAAAAAATGGAAAATGAGAATCTAAAACAATATTTGTTAGGCTACACAAGCAGCACAAAAGGGAACAATTATTGTATAAAGGGAGGCTGAGTGCACGAGGCTTCTACTTGGTAGGGTTTGGGGAGGGTAGATGTACACATCCTTGCCCTTGCAAGCAGAGAGATTGTTTTCAAGATTTAAACCCGTGACCTTCAGGTCATAAGGCATTAATCTTACCTTTGCGTTCAGGCTCACCCTCAGAACAATGATTGTATAATGTATTAAAATTATAATGTATATCTCTTCCCATTTTTGTTTCCAAAATCATCTAGGCTGATTATTTTTCCCCACAATACCATCATATGTTGAATTTGGCCGTTAAAATTAGCATCATAACTTGAAGAGCAGGATTAAAAATACCTCAGAACCTTCTTTTTTGCATTCATCATACTGCCTGGTCTTCAAATAACAGGACATCAAGTTGAGTAAGCATGCCAAAAGAATCTTTCTACTTTGAGAAGATGGTATGTCTTTAATGTTTTGCTTAGCCTATTGTATAAAAATTGAAAACAAGATATTAGGCCAACAAAACTGATGCTTTCCTGCAAACTCTCTTGATAGTGATAAACATGAAAAGAAGGTAGGGTAGGAGGAAACAGCTTAGCCGCGAAGGAAAAAAAAAAAAATGTGCACTTACAAGCGGATACTTCTGCAAAGCATAATGGAACCTTCCCTGACTGTGAAGTTCATTCCCCTGCAAAATTTAATCTTAGTCCACAGATGTACATTGTAGACTGGACATCAACTAGTTTTACAGAAAGTCAGAAACTAAGAAATAGAAATTAGCATAATAAATAAAGTCACATTTCATTTCTTATTATTTATTAAGGAATGACGCAATTAGATTATCTAATCACACAACTACATGGAACTAAAAGCAGCATTAAAATGTAATTTCACTTATGAATCTTTCTCAGGGCCTAAATAATTCTAGAACAGGACACTCCTTGGGGTGTCATATATTGTTTTTTCAGTAGACGATATGTGTTGCAAGGACTTTCACATGGTTATAATATGCTTCCATCACAAAGAAGTACAATGTGATTCTTTTGAAAAACAAATAAGACATGCATACTGGCATAGTAGTGATACTGACTACAGGCTTTCTGTCCATTTTTCAACATGGTCTTGGATTCCTTTCTTTCATGTCACACACATTCATCAACATAAAATAAACATACGTGCCCCTTGATTCATATTCACAAATACACTACAGGTAATAGTATACTACTCACCTGCTTCTTCAACATCTCAGCTACATTCAACTGATATTTGATCTGAGCATCAGCATGGGCACGCATAGCTGCTATTTCTTCAGGTGTTGCATTAGCCATCTTCTCACCAATCTCAGCCATATCTTCCGGACAGGTACGCTTCAAATGCTCAGCTAAAAATCTTCAGGCAGGCCCCGTGTTCTTCATGGTTTCTGAGGCCATCCTCATCAGCCCTGGATTAGACATCATCTGCAATTCCATTCGTTCATAAACACACACACCCACACACCCACAAGGTGAACATAATAAAGACCTATTCCCTCAAATATTCGAAATTGAGAAGTGTCAAATAAAACCACTTAAGAAGGGGTTTAACATATCATGCAGTGTCATCATCAACAAACATAACGCCACATAAAAAAATTCAAATTTTCTTCCAAAAAGGGCATATAAGAGCAACAACGATTTCAAATGGGGTGAGTTGAATTTGAATTTTGGAACTGAAAAAACACATTGGAATAAGAGAGCGACCTGTTGTTGGAACCGAGTCAACTCGGCGGGTGACTTGCGACTCATCTGCTCTTGAGCGATTCTGATCAACGCAGGATCCATCATATTCATACCGTTGAACATTTTCTGATACCAAATTGAATTGATTCCAATGAGAGCAACAGCGCCACAAGAATAAAAAAGGCAGAAACTTTTCAACACACAAGAAGGGCCTATTAATGATGATGGGAAAGTTGTTGGGTCGTTGGTGGTTTTTTTTTTTCAGTTTTTCAGAGGGAACCTCAACCAGGAACCTTCTTATAATTAGAAATGAAGTCAATTTCTTGAGTTTGGAGAATAACCCAAGACAGAAAAGAAAAGCTAGAAAAAAATTTCTCATTTTATATATAAGAATAATTAATATTAAAAACTCTCTACTTTAATTTTTTATCTATATATATGGATAATTATATCCAGTTTTAAATTTTAATCAATTATTAATAAAA
Source organism: Pterocarpus macrocarpus (assembly GCA_031439585.1). Lineage (NCBI taxonomy): Eukaryota > Viridiplantae > Streptophyta > Magnoliopsida > Fabales > Fabaceae > Pterocarpus > Pterocarpus macrocarpus. The sequence goes on from CM062517.1 coordinate 7,405,437, forward strand.
AAAGCCTCAATTTGATTATATAGTTGTACCTTTGAAAACACTGATGAGATATATTTATCATTTTCTATTTTTTTTAATTCATCTTTTAAATAAACAATTAATAGAAATTTCTTAAAAAATTAAAAATTGAACACTGGAATAAAAAATCTTAATATAGTAATACCCAAAGATGCACGTCACTCGACAGTGTTACTCATCAGTTAATTTGATAAAGCACCACCAGCATAAATTAGCAAATTAGTACAAGGGTGAGATGGGGATTGGATAAAATCCACACAAGCTAAATTCTTTTTCCATAAGTCAGAAAAAAATGGTCAATGTTGATTTCAAGCTCATCCAGAATGGACACAATCAAAACATGCTATAATTAAGAAGTGGAGGATTAGTTACACAACGCAGTTTAGGTGGCATGGGAAATGCCTTCTAACAACAATTTTATCTCCAGAATAAATGCCTGCAGATTTTCCATCCCCTCTTCAGTCCTCTCTAACATGCTTGAATGAGACATCGAAGACAGGATATTGTTTTTATTGTTGGCAGCAATGACTCTTGCTGTCTGTAACTCTTCGGCTCTTGCAAGATCTGTTTGCAATTCTTCATCTAGAATGTTTATTTCAGCCTCCTTTAGATCATATTCAGACACACATTGCTGGAGTTCAATGATCATATGCCCTATTTCAGAGATACCGTTATCTCTGAACTCCAAGAGCATCTCTTTCTCTTTCATGACACGTTCAAGTGCAAGCTCCTTCTCCTCTGAGATCCTCAAACCCTGCTGAATTTCCAGCTGAACAGCTTCTATCTGGCTCTCTACATTTGCCACCTTCTTGATTAAATTTCCCAGTTCCTTTCTTATGACCCCAAGTTTTTCTTGAGAAAGATTCATCTCTGATTGCAGCTTCATTTTTTCTTCCTCTAACTTCAGTAACTCAGTAGCTTTACCACTAAGATGCCAATTTTTCAGTGAGGAATCTGTATTCTGTGTATTATCAATCGCAAAGAGAACCTTTTCGCCTTCACGCTTGCGATTCTCTTCCTCCAGCTTTGATTTGATGCTTGCAATATTTGTCATTAGTTCAGCTTCATATTCTTGGTTCTTCTTTTGAGCATTCAGCAACCCTTGTTTGGAAACTTGAAGAGCAGCCAATGCCTCTTTCTTTCGATTAAGATGAGATGTCAAGTCGTTCACCCCAGCTCTTGCCCTTGCTTCCCGTTGCTCAAAGAAAGAAAACGATGAGTAGAAGTTTGATAATGAATATTTGAGCGCAAAGAACTTCTTATCAGCTAGAGTTCTTCTTTCTTGTGCTTCAGAAAGCTGAAGTTTCAAGGATTCAAAGTTTTGACGCTTGACCTGAAGATCATGTTCAATCACCTCAATTTCACTAGAGAGCTTATCAACCTCCACCATAGCTTTTTCAGCACAACCAAGCCAAGATAGATTTCTGACAGCATCTGAAATTTGTTCATAAACTCTTTCAAGCTTCTCTCTGGCACAATTTAATTCTTCTGATATCTTTGCTGCAGTGCAATTTGATACCTCAATGTCCATGTCAGAGCTGACCTGAATATCAACCTCATTCTCCTCCTTTAGCTTTTCTTCTTCTTGTCCTTCATGCTCAAGGCTTAAACCAGGCCCAGATATCGTAGGTTTGTCAACATATTCACTTTCACCTCTATCCTGTGCTTCCTGGGAAACGGTTTCTGCACTCGACAAGCTTTCACCTCCATCAACTTCGACAAGCTTTTCTGGGCAGTCCATTTCTCCTTTGGTTTCAACTCTTCCATGTCCAGAGCATGAAAGAGTTCTTTTAAGGTCATCCCTCTCCTGCATGGCTCTTTCATACAAAGTCATCAGCTTTTCATTTTCTTCATTCATTTCATTTAGCTGATGCTGGAGATTCTCAACCACTCTTTTCAATTCTGTCTTCTCTTCTCTTGTTTCAAAAAGATGGCAACTGTTGTCAACCACTGAACCAATTTCTTGGCCATTCTCCCCTTTATCAACATTTCTACTGCTACTTTCAGCTGCCGCTTGTTCATACAACTCAATTAGTTTGCTGTTGTCCTCAATCAAGGCCTTAAGCTTCACCCTGAGTTCATCATTCTCCTTTGACAGCACAATTGCAGTTTCGTGAGCCTCTGCTTCTCTTTGACTAGCTGCAGCAATTGCATCAACCATTGCTTTCAATTCCTGTTGGTCACTGATGTTAATGACAGGCATATCAGTTGTTGATGGAAGGTCCATTTGCTCCCTTCCCTCTTCAGTTGCTTGGGATTTCTCTTGTTCAAACTTTGCTGTCAAACCATCAACATGCCTGCAATATTATATTTTGTGAATAAATTGAAGAAACATCTTATCATGAAGAACCATAAAGAGGTTTAACAGCAAACTAATATACGTAAGTCCAAGTTAAGGTCACACTCACCGCATGTGTGTGTGTGTGTGTGTGTGTGTGAGAGAGAGAGAGAGAGAGAGAGAGAGTAAACAACACCTTTCCAATTTTTCTTTCTCTTGCAGGCAAACTTCTAGCTTCTTGCGAATTGTGTCCATTTCAGCCTGGTTTTGTATAGCCTGTCATAGATAAAATTATATTAAGTCAGATAGAATTTTACAGAAACCTGAGCCAGAAAATTACATGAAGCTACAAAAAAAAAAAAAAAAAAAGAGTAAAAACAACTTTGGTCTATACCTGAATGCGGAGAAACTCGTTTTCTTCCCTGAGAGAAGACTGCCAACGTGATTTTGGACTTGGCTCCTGCAGACAAATATTAAGAATTCAGTGGGTTACATACATGAAAAATTTAAAATGCAAGCTTAAAAAAAACTAGCATACATAATAAAATATTTGTTCATTTATGTCGAAGCCATATATCGTGGCATTCACTGTTTCAAACAAGAACAAATATTACATGAAGCTATGTCATTGGTACCTTTTGGGAAATAAGATTATCATCACATACATCTTCCATCACTGAGTCAGAATTTGTTTTCTACAACATTTGCAAATGACAAGGAGGTCAACATGAAAAGTTTGCAGTCCCTTCCAGACACAAGGTAAAATTGTAACAGTAAAAACTGTGAAAATCTGAATCATTACCAGATCTGTTTCATGCATAAATTTCCAATCTAATGCTTCTAACAACTGCACAGACAAGTGAAAAAACACAATCAACATTGTGGGAGATTGACTAAACTTTATAAAGTAGATAACTGTGAACTAAAACAAAAAAATCCTTCCCTACCTTGTTTTGCAGTACCATGATCTGTTCATTCATCATTTCACGTTCACCTTCCTCATAAAAAGATTTAAACCTGTGTACAGTGTGCAGTACCAGATATATGAGTGTTAGCAACATGTTACATGACACTTTAGAAACAAAATTATAGATCACGTAAAAGTTACTGCCACTGGTAATCTAACATTAATTTGTTTGTGAACATGGACTGGTGTGTTTCTCTTGAAAAGACCTGGACACCGTATTCTTCCTCATTAAAGCTCAAACCTTTTGTATATAAGTGGACATATAATAAGCAAAGTATAGAAACTGCTATATTGTTCATACTTGAATATTCAATTTTGGGCTTTTGGCCACCCAGTAACTAAACTAAGTTACTTCCCAACCTTTCTTTTAATTTTAACCATGAAATCAATGCGAGTTACTTATGTTTGCACAAGAGACAAAAAAACAAAAGAACAAATGAATGGAGCTATCCAGGAAAAATAATAATAATAAATAAATAAATTCATGGCGTCAAAATAAAAACATGCCTTCTAATTTCTTCTTTCAGCTGCAAATTTTCCATAGCAAATCTGGTCACCTCTTGATTTCGATCCACCTCGGCCTGCAGGACCTCAATTTCCTTCAAAAGCTCCTCCTTTTCATTCAGCAAGTGTGTCTCAGCTGAGATCTTCCCAGAAGCAACTGCTTCTAGCCTCTTTATCCCAGCTTCTCGAAAACGTAGCCTCATCTTCAAACCTTGGATTTCATCTTCCCTTTGTTTGGCCTGATTCATCCCATATTTCAACCATTTAATTTCTATATATTTACATCACAAAAAATACCAAGAACATTCATATGTCAACAATAGAAAATCATTTTAAACTAAAAATACTGAAGAACTATACAGAAGTACCAACATAGAGCTCTATATACTTATATATTCTCTTCCTTTATAATCAAGCATTCAAACATAAAACTGATGTAACAAACCATTAAGTAACAAATATACTGTTTTTCACAATACCAGCTTCATGGCCGCTTGATTTTCATCTCTCGATGCCTGCAATGCCATATCCTTGTCCCTTTCCCTCCTAAAGGCCCCAACAAGGGCAATTTCATAGTCTTTTTTCTGCCCCAGAAAAAAAAAAAAAGAAAGATACTTATCAATACACAGTTATGTGAAACAGGATATTTTGTCAGAAATTAAAAAATATATATTAAAAAAAAACTCTACATGAGATATCCTTTTAACAGAGGTTAATGGACTGAATGATCCATGATTGCCTTCCCACTTGAAGGATCCTGGAGAACCTGGAAAGCTAATTACTGAAGAGTCAATATCCTGAATATCTCCTCCACCAACTAGACCTCGTAAACGGGATACTTCTTTCTGAAACGCAAAAAAAAAAAAAAAGGGCATTACAAATCAGCTAATTTAGTGGATATCTAATTCCAAGAGCACATATTTCATTATATCAATAGTTTCTTGTCAATTAGAATGGCATGAAAAATAAGTTATTGCAGCTTTTCCCCTTTCAAGTGTAGATGAAAAGAAAGCAAACTCTTGCTCACCATTATACTTTTCTAATAAGCAATTCAGTGTCTATACGAAGGCAATAATTAAAACAATCAATCTTCTTGGAAATTGATGATGGCATGAAAACTAGGTTGCTGGAGCTTTTCCCCATCCCTTCAAGTTCAAAGTGCAGATGAAAAGTAGAAGCAAACTCTCGCTTACCATCATACTTATCTGATAAGCACTTTAATAAGTATCTACAAGGCATTAATTGACTCAAAATGATGAGCCACTAATAAAACCAAGTTATTTTACCATTACCTTCCCTATCATATACAAAGAAAGAAGACCACCAAACATTTTCTATGCAATGATGAATTTAGAACATAACTGAAGAAAGGATAAATCAAAATTAGAGTACCTTAAGTTGTTGAATTTGAATTCTCATGGCAATGACATCTCCGGATGCATCCTCATTTACAATGGCCTGTAGAAAAATAGATAACAATATGGATAGAAATTATTAAAACTCTCCTAAATGATTCACTTAGATATCAACAATGCTTAATTAGCTTTCATGAGAAGGATCCATATGTTAAAATTGCTCTACATAAGCTTCTAACTTTCTCTCAAGTACAATCTATTCAGTTTTTTCAATTAATAACAACCTTGGCATGAAACAATACTTATTTTACTGTGTAATAATCAAGCCACTTATTGTTGGCAGGAAAATGAAAGTACTGTAATAAATGAGCTCTTAAAGTACCAAAGACATACATTGTTCTTAATAAATTTAGCTCGTTGTGCAAATTTCAACGTGCTTAACGTCTCAAGCGAGCAACTGCAAGAGTACAGCAAATAGATTTGAGATTGTTAATGACTGAAAAAACAAGCTAAGAAAAAAATTTGTCAAGCAAGCAGTGGGTTAAAGATGCAGTTAATATGACTAAGGCTATGGAATAAATACTGAAACTTGCACTTTGCTTGGTTCTTGTAAATTCTTTATGGAAAAGGCACCATATCTTTATATGCAAAGATATTTTGAGCAAGGAGGAAGGAGGTTTACTGACCAAATGGAGGGGCTTATATTTGCAATTATGATCGTCTTTGAATTCCCTCCGAGAGAATCCTGAAAGGAAGAGTCAAAATACTGATTAGGCCTATTTGATAATTTGTTGCTCCTAATTTATAAAAGAATTCAGATAATAAAGTAACTAAATTTTTACCTAGCATTCATTCTAAGGAAATATTTAAATTCCATGTGAAACCCTGGCTAGAAGTTTTAGAATACTAATTGGCCAGAATATCACCACATAGCCCATTCCATCCAAGATTCCAAGTAACAAAGTGACTTACAAAACATTGATTATTAAATTATACATTGAAAATATCCTAAAGATACATATGCTTCTACCGTATAATGTTTCAACTGCAGTTTCCATTTCCACCATGACAAACAACTTTCTAGATTGGAAAAATAACTACCAAACATGTATTTAAGTTAGTATATAGGCATTAATCTTTCTGGAATATATGGCTGAAACTAGAGCTCCTTTATTGATATTATGCTGGTTTTTCCAATGTAATTTTGTTGCAAAAGAAACTCATTATAGCAAAATTCAAAGTCCGCTAGAACTAGTAATTAGGTGTGGTAATTATCGCATTACCAAATCTATTATTGCATAATCACAAAAATTACAAATGTAAAATAACTTTTTAGCCTTCAAATCCAAATTACCTAGGTAACCATCTCTATAATTCTATTTATCCACATCTAGAAAACAAACGTTCTTGCACGAAAACTATTTCATTTTTAATCACTGATATGCTTTGCTGCCAATATCCGGACATTGAAATCTAATTAGAAACTGTGATTGACCACCAAAGCAACATGAAGCTAGAAAAATTCACCACTGACCTGAAGTAAAAATGTAAGCTTTGAATCACGGTAAGGAACGTGGAGCGACTTCCCATTCGATATATTTACTAGGTTCATAATCACAAGCCTGCAAGTGTAATATCACCCAATTAATTTTTTGAGGGTAACACTGCAACTGAAACACCTCATACGAACTATTGAATTTAATAGACAGTATTCAAGGTTGTTAGTGAGGATAATCAACCCCAATGTTGAAAGAGATTTATTGATATTAGTAGCTTCCTTGAGACGTTCCCCTTCAGCACCAGAACTCTTCTGCCTGTCATCATCAAAATGGATACATAATATTAGCCATGTGCATATTAAACAAGGTAAAATACCTTTGACTTCTTTGCTCATCTAATTATCTAAAGCATACACAAACAGGCATACAAACTCTTGGGATCCACTTACCTCTCAGATCCAGCCAAATCAACAAGATTAAGTCGAGCAAATCGGAAGTGAGTTACTCCTTGAGATTCCCACTAACAACAAGTATTTAAATTAATTTTTCAGAATATACTTGAAGAACATTAAAAGAGAAAAAGAAAAGCATCAATATTACTCACCTGACTCTCAATGTTGCAAGTAAATACACTATGAGAACGACTGCTAGCACGATTCATATTTGTAGCGGCAACCTTTCTGCTCGCAGCACCCTATATAACATCATTATTTTCAATCAGTGGCTATTAACCTATAAATATAAGGTTCATATGCAAACTTCAACAAACTATACTGGAAAAATAGTGAAATAACTTAATAGAGAATTTCAACCAAAAACCTAAAAATTTCTAAAAACAATAAATCAATGTCAATACAGCCAATGTTGAAAAACAATATTCAAGAGCAAACTTGAAGGTATTACGTACCTGAATAAGCTGCTGAATGACATCTCGAGCATTAGTAACTTCAACTTCCTTGAGATTTTCCACATAAACTCCTTTCTTACTGTCTTCTCTTATCTGCCACATCATTTTTTAAAAGAAAAAAAGTTCAAAAGATGTATGATTTGAAATGACTACATGGAGAAATAGTAGGTCATACAATATTTGTATATTATCTTCTTTGTTTCAGAGGGTGAACCTCCTAAGACATGGAAATCAGTTTTGCTTCAGATTAGAGCTTTTGTGAACAAAGCAGAAAGAAAAAAAGTATTCCAAAAAGAAGTGGGGTGATTTCATGTTTAAGGAATTACTAAAATATTCAATGAATGGTTAGCCTTACCTGAAGGTTGGCAGATGACGGGTCCAAAAGATCAAGGATCTGTTCATTGTATATCTCCAAGAAAGAACATTTGCATGAAAATTTTAACTTTTCATCTCTACGGGCCTCTTTTTCCTGGGTCATTAGAGCAATTACAGATTACAGACTAAAATTAGATTCTTGGAAATATAAATATAATATATGAATAGCTATACTGCAACATAATTTACATTAGTTATTACTTATTAGTTGTCCAGAATTATGCAGTCCTTAACCAATTACAAAAAGTTCAAAGCTTCAGCCTTCAGGTACAATAGAACTGGCAAGATAATCATTTAAATTTTGAAATATCATTAATGGAACCCTGTGGTGCACCCTCTTGTAGGAACACTGAACCAAGACAACTAGACAGGTGATGATTTGATTATCATTGCATAATTGTTTGATAAAAATATAAAATACAAAAAGTTCAAAGCTTCAGCCTTCAGGGTCAATAGAACTGGCAAGATAATCATTTAAATTTTGAAATATCATTAATGGAACCCTGTGGTGCACCCTCTTGTAGGAACACTGAACCAAGACAACTAGACAGGTGATGATTTGATTATCATTGCATAATTGTTTGATAAAAATATAAAATACAAAAAGTTCAAAGCTTCAGCCTTCAGCGTCAATAGAACTGGCAAGATAATCATTTAAATTTTGAAATATCATTAATGGAACCCTGTGGTGCACCCTCTTGTAGGAACACTGAACCAAGACAACTAGACAGGTGATGATTTGATTATCATTGCATAATTGTTTGATAAAAATATAAAATACAAAAAGTTCAAAGCTTCAGCCTTCAGGGTCAATAGAACTGGCAAGATAATCATTTAAATTTTGAAATATCATTAATGGAACCCTGTGGTGCACCCTCTTGTAGGAACACTGAACCAAGACAACTAGACAAGTGATGATTTGATTATCATTGCATAATTGTTTGATAAAAATATAATACAATAGTCAATAAATGATGTTAAGAAAATAGTAGTAGAAAAATCTTGGCTTAATTAGTGACAAGCTCAGCAACAATATTCATCACTGAGATAAACCCCTATAGGCTATATCACATGATATTCATCTATCATACAGACAATGCACAAGGGCTTAACCTACTGTTATCTGCATCTGAACCCATAACAAACTATACCTTCTGGATTCTAGAAAATAAGTGCTCAAAAATTCTTGGTGTCATCCCACAGTTGACACTGTGTCTTCTAGTTCCCCCCTCAATGTCACCAAGCATGGTGTGAGTCTTCCCACTTCCAGTCTACAAGCAAAAACAATTACTTTCAGCAATGCTAAATCATTAGAAAATACTAAAGGTCAAATAATCTACACCATATCACAAAAGTATAGATTTTCACATTTTTGACAACGAGAACATGTAGAATTAAAAGGATAGAATATCCAACTAACTGGAACAACAATAACAGGAGCAAACCAAATACCCACTTGGCCATAAGCAAACATGCAGCTGTTGTAGCCTCCCATGCAATTTTCTACCATTGGCAAACCAGCTACTTTAAAAAGTTTCTCCTGTCACATTAGTTATTGGAAACCCAAGCTTCAAAATCAGTAAACAAAAATGGAAAAAACGAATATATAATCATGACATGGACAATCTATTCTAGCTCTACCAATAAAAGAAATATATTAACCACAATATGAATGCAATTATCCAACAAAAATCTACCTGGCTAACGTTCTCGTCAGCAACAAGATCAAAAGTAAATCGTGACTCGGGATGCCCGGTCCAAGTAATTGTCTGACAACTCTCTTGCCTTACGCATTTGCCGTACCCTTGCAATGATATTTCAGTATTGCTAAGAGGTCGCATTCTAATTATAACCTATATCACATAATTTAACCAAATCAAACTTAATTAGCTTCACTCAAATCATAATCCAACTCAGTTCTACATTATACAAAAAAAAAAAAAAAAAGAGCCACAAACCTATAAATAATTTTTTTTTAAAGAAAAGTTCCAATTTTACTTTCAAACAAATCCCCTACTATACAGTCTATGACATTCAGTTAAGGACAAAAATGCAAGTAATTATCATGTACAGGAGTCATTAACCTAGCGATTAATACTCATTAAGCAAAATTTACCCTAAGTAACATTACAGAGCTTCGTATTAGGCATTGGTACCTGCACGTTGTGGTCCTTCCAGAACGAAGGATCCTCGCGGAACTCGAAGCTCTGAGCGGAGGAAACGGCGGCGCTGCTAGGAGCAGCAGTGGCGGCACCTTCGTCATCCCAATTGCCGATGCTCCGAACTGCAGAGCTATGAACGACGCCGTTGTCCTTGGCTGCGGATTTCAGAAGATCGGGGGTGCTCTGAACAAGCGAAATCGATTCCGAGGAGGAATGGTCGTGGAACCCAAACCTGCTCTTGATCGCGCTGGCAGCCTCCGACAGGAACGGCATCGTGACACTGCACTGAAGAAGAACACAATTCCGGTGGAAAATTTTTCTGCGGAAAATGAGAGGAATTGGTGTGGAAACCGATTAGTGAGGGAAGTTAGAGAAACGGAAGAGTGACTGGGGGGAGAAAATTTTGGAGCGGGAGAGTTGGTATTGGGAAATGTGAAGTGAGAAAGGGAAACCGGGGCGAGGTGGAGGAGAGAGAAGAAGATGCTGTGATCGGACGGCGGAGAGTGGTTTGGATGAACGGTTGGGATGAGTTTAAATTCAAAGTTTCGGGACCGTTTAAGATCGGAGTTTTCAAATTTTGATAGGGTGGAGCCAACGCCCAACTTTATTGACGACTGTATCCTCTTCGATTATTTGTTATTAACGTCACTTTGGGGTAATATTAATAACAAATATGTATTGGGCCTGGGTTGTATATTTGGTTGTAACTTGAGCTCGCATGTCTGGTTTTCGGGCTTCAGACCTTTGCAGAAACTATGAGCCAAACGGAAGAGAATTAAAGGGGAATAGCCCAAATAAGATAAAGCACCCGGGTAGATTGAGCCCATCTGGTAAGTTGGAGCCAAAAAAATTAATAAATAAAAGTATTTTTATTTCCATGACAAGAATAAATGTATTTTTATTTGAGAATAATTTTGATGTAAAATAGTTTTAATTATTATTCAATAAGAATTCAAGATGCTAAATAATCACAATTTTTGTTAGAATTTTATTGTTAAAATGATGTAACAATTTTATTGACCATTAGATGAATAAGTGGTTTCAACCACCATCATAATTTTTTTTCTTTTGGATGCATAGCATTTCTCTACATGGATAAAAAATAAAACTGATCAACTAAATCGAAAAATTGATAAAATCATATGACTTGTTCATTAATTAAACTTATAAAATCATTAATGAAGAGAACTAACTTTGAATTAGATGACACAAAGTGATATAAAATAAACAAAAGAGTAAAATCTTATGATTCGCCAGGCTGATTAGTTATCCGAAACATTGCTTTTCCACCGGAATAATAACATAGATGGATTAATTTTTTGTTTAAACTAATTTGTTTTATCTTTAAGATAATTTATAGCTAAATTTAAATATTAGAGTGATTTTATGATTTTTTTTTAATAAAAATGAAGCAAAGAGAAACATGAACAAAGTTTTGATTTTGAATTATGTAACTTCATGTATTGTGCATTTTTATTTTTCTTTTGCAGTAGGCTGTTTGTCATGTCACGTCACGTCATGTCAGAGGAATGACGAATATGCCGAATAACATTAACATATGAGTTAATTGAACGTAGGAGCGTGTCATAGCGGTCACGCAAACACTGTTTGGCCCTTCTTCCAATCCCAAGCTTATATATGCATATATATATATATATAACACATCATGGTGACAATGGCGCTCCTCATTAGAGAGAACCCAGAAGAAGAGAAGGAGGTGGGATTGTTTCATTCCGTTTCCTTTGGTTCCTTACATTACCATTATTACCATTTTACATGGAAGAAGTGATCACAATGGCTGACGTAGCAACAAGCACCCACAACACCACCACCACCACCTTCTTCTCTTTGCTCCTATCCAACCTCCCTCTCTTCTCTGCCTTCCTCTCCTTTGCGCTTGCACAGTTTCTCAAGATCTTCACCACCTGGTGCATACCCTTTTCCTACTCCATAATACACCAACTTCTTTAATTTTTTACATATGATTCTGCGCATGATTTTAAATTATAGTTGTGATTGCGGTTATATTGCAATTAATACAATTGTGAGAAATTGCGAAAAAAATATGACTGATGCAATTGCAATTGCTGCTATGATATAATTGTGAAGAGTATTATAAAAGCAATATTACAGCTGCAATTATCGTTGTGGACTGCAATTTAGAACCATTCATTGCATGAATTTGAGCTCACAATAGTATATTATGCATTCATTATTTCACTATTTCATTAGATCACAGTGTTATATATAATAAGGAATGCGTGTGCCATTTTTAGGATCCACCTAAGTTGCATTAGAAGAATTTGGATTGTCATCAACAATTTATATTTAATATTGTATATATGGAAAAGATTTAGCCAGAAAAAGATATCATGGAAAAATAATGATGGATATGGGGAGAGAATACCTAACGTGAAATGAACACAAATCTGATTTAGTTAAAGTTGTATGTATGTACATGTGTTTGCCTGTCATCTTCAAATTAAGCATCATGAGTGCAATCAAATGAGATTGGAAATGCCAGCTTAATGTTTTTGTTCTCCTAGATACTCAGGTATAAGGAAAAGAGATGGGATTCTAAGAGGATGCTTGATTCTGGTGGAATGCCTTCATCACATTCTGCCACAGTGTCCGCTCTGGCATTAGCTATAGGTCTCCAAGAAGGGGCAGGCTCAACCGCTTTTGCTATTGCTATCATCTTGGCATCTATCGTATGTATTACTATTTCATTTGTGTTGTGATCAAATATAGCGTCATGTTCTTTGATTAGCCTTGACTTGTAGCTTCTTTCAACCTTACTCATGTTGTGTTCATGATTTTCTGTTGTTCATTTTTTGGTTTTGATATGTCTGGAATATATTCATATTGGTTCTTCTCTGGATTTAATGTATTTGTTCTGAATAAGTTTTATTTATTAATTAACACGCCTCTTATATGCTAAGAAGCCATAATATGTTTCCAGTATTAGGACCAAGTTTACAAATGGCCTACATAAAATGGGATTTGGAAGAGAGAAAAATATGACTTGACTGTGATATTCTTTCGGAGCTTAGTATGTGGATTCTATTTGCTGTACAAACGATCTCTGCCTTTTTGAAACCTCAGTAGTTCTGATTCCAAATTATATCATATTTTCTGTAAAACAACTCCACTAGCAGATTCAGTATTTCCATGATGATTGCCAGGGTGCTCCTATTAATGGAGCATTACAGAACACAATTGAACTGTATATGTGCTTGAAATTAACCATTTCTTTCGTGTACGTAGATTGCTGTCTAATAAAGTTTTGACTTCTTATGTTAATAACACCATTTTTGTGATGTAAACTACGTAGGCATTGGAAGCTGCTATATTGTGATGATTATTATTTTCTCATGCTTCATTGTCTTGGTATTATTATCTCATTAATATGGCAGTCATTTAGAGCTTGGAAAAGTTGTCTTTGATGCTCAAGAGCTCTTGGTCTTCCGTTGGTTTGAATTTTTTTCTTCCCTGCTTATCAAAGTGGAGTGAGGTGATTAGTTTTTTGTGTAACTACTATAGGTAATGTATGATGCCTCAGGAGTTAGACTTCATGCAGGTCGGCAAGCAGAAGTAAGTTCTTTTACTTGATGGTGGCGTTATTGCCTTGTTTTACATTTTCACCTCACTTATTAATCATTCACACATATTTCATATGTTGCTTTCTGTGACGTACTATCTATTTCCATTGCAGTTGCTTAATCAAATTGTGTGTGAGCTGCCTCCAGAACATCCTTTGTCCAGTGTCAGACCTCTGCGTGATTCACTTGGTCATACACCGGTGCAGGTACAACACCTTGTGATGACCAGCAATTTCCTTCAATTTTTATAAAGAGTTGTGTTATGCAGACTCAAAACTTGGACTTATCCACCAACTCACTGTCACTATTGGAGTGGATTTTTTGTTTTTTGTTAAATCATTTTTAACAAATCCTAATTGTGAGTTGGTAAGGTCTCCCACACTTTGTGAATACAAATATAATTTCCTTCTTATAAACAAATAATATATCTTGTTTGGAGTATATTTTCCATAAGAGTATCTCTAATGGAGTCTTTTTCGATCCCAATTTGCAATGGGTCCTACTAAATGGAATTGCCTAAATTTTGAGTATCTATTAGAGTGCTCACGTAAAATGGATCAGTCCTACTAAATTATGACCAAAGCCAATTTTATGTGATTCAATAAGAGGGTGCCACCTATTTTAGTGGCAAAAGAAGCAAAGATGGGCTACAATAATTTGCCAACTCCTTGGCCTCTTTTTTATTTTATTTTTTCCTGTTGTATTGGCCTTCAATCCTTGTTTCCTTCATCAACTCAATTTTCACAGTATTCCTTTTCCCATCTCAACTCTGGAAGCTCTTGCTCTACCATATGCCATGATCCTCATGATCGTTGGCAGCACCTTTGAAAGTCCGATTGACATAATAATGTATGTGGCATAGTTACTATGCATAGTTGGTCCATTACTACCTTAATTTCTCATGTGTTGTACATTAGGATATAGAACTGCATTATAAGAAGCATTAGTTTGTGCATAGCTTTGGAGTCCTCTGTTTCTAACGATCTTATACATATTTTATTCATCAGTATTCAAGTACCAATGACCACTGTTGTTTGTATAGGTTGTTGCCGGTAGCTTATTGGGGTGCATTATAGCATTTCTGATGAGGAAATCACATTAAGAGGCCATGTGATGTGACTAATACCAATTTCCCTACCTTGGCACAAAATGTCACTGCATGACCAAAATGAGAGGATCATGGAAAGGGCACAAAAGCCTACCGTCGTTGCAAGCATGCGAAGTGTAAAGACTAAACTGCGCTGAAGAAGGTTCACCTTGGTGCTGAAAGGAAGATCCTGGTTCCTAACCTTTGGACATTCAAAGTGTCAAACTTGTACACATTAATTGATCGATCTGTTAACTCTGGCTTAATTGACTGTTCAACCCAATGTGATATACTATAACACTAGCTAGCCATTCATTAAATTCTTGGTTTCCTGCCAACTGTGGAAAATTGAAAGCTGCTCTAAGGCTGTTTTTCTATATAGTGTTGTTATATCCTTTTAACAATTATATTAAAAAAAATTAATTTACAATCTCACTTAAAATGACATTGAGTTACACAATATTTAAGAACTATTCAAAGCCAGTTCAGTTTATATTTTACTTATTGCAAAGTACTAAAATTTGATTTTCTACTGCATTCTTGTGAGAGGAGCTCTATTGCTCCTTTAGTCAAAAGTGAGTTTAACCGTCAAAACAAACAATAATTTTAGACATATCACTTAAAAGGATCTAATATTTCTATTTAGATATCAAGATCAATATTTATATTCATTTACTACAAGTAATAAACTTCAACTGTCTAATTATTAACAGAGTTTTACGATAAATAGTTCATGTTACCAAGAAAAAGGTTTGACAACAATTGGGTCTGCCACATTAGCTCACATAATTGCGATTGAAATTTTGTAATGAGATGACCTCAAATGAAGCGTACGCTTGAAGATTCCTTGCAGTGCCCCTATCTGGCTATCTCAATGCATGAAAACGTAACATAAAATCCTTAACATAAAATAAAAATAAATAAAAATATGAACCATTATGAGTAAAGTAACCAATTCAAATTAAAAAAATGGAGGGAAATTAAACTAAGCCACTTTCTTGCAACTCTTTCTTCAATTCCACGGACTGGAGCGAAGAGGAACCGCAATCACGACGAATCTTCACTTCAATGGCGGAAACCCTAAGCCCCGATCCGACGACGGGTCAGAGACAGAGGCTTCCTCCCATGCGATCTCCGACGACGAGCGCTTTCTTCCTGGCCTCCAATGACGACCAGCTTGAACGAGCCCAGGCACGTGCCGCACGTGCCGCCGCCGTCCGCCTCAAGTCCCTCGCCGCCGCCAACTACCTGCCCCAACGCCACGATTCCGGTCCCGATCCCTGCCTCAACAAGCAGCAGATCCTCGATTTGTTCCACAACTGCATAAAGCTCGCTAGCGAAAACGTAATCATCACAATCTAGTTTTTTTTAATTTTATTGTTTTTCTGATTATTGCTTTTGTTGGAGTTTATTTAATTTTGATTTGGGTGCAGAAAATTAATCAGAAAAACACGTGGGAGTTGAATTTGATTGACCACCTTACTGATATTATTAGGGCTGAAGAAGATGATGATGTGGAGACTAATTTTCAAATGGTGAGTTTGTGATTGCTACTTGGTTACTATTCAGTTCGGTTTTTCAAAAGTTGTCGAAATTTTCAGTCTAACGTGGAAGCTGAGAATGGATAATGATATAATATTGCGGCGGGCAACTGCTTGATATAATGTCACACTTTAATAATAATAATTTACAATAATTCTGAATCCTCATGAAAATTCGCTATCTCTATCACTAGATTTGCAGAATAAATTCTTGGTTATTGATTGCTGATACGGACTTATTTGGGTAGCTGTGACAATAAAAGCAAAGTTATATTATGTGCATGGATATTGTATTCGTTGATTTTTATTTATTTATTTTTAATTTTAATGTTGGCAGGCAAGCTGCACCCTTGAAGCCGGAGTCAAGATTTACTCATTAAGGGTGGATTCGGTACATGCCATGGCTTATAAAGTCCTCAGTGGTATGAATAGAGCAGGCCAAGAAGATGAGCAAGGTTACACTAATTACCCTCTTATCAAGCCGACAATATTCTGAGCCTTTGTTTTATCTTATTTTATTTTTCCTTCACAGCATTCTTCCTTGCCGTTTGGTTTGTGGATGGGGGCTATGGCCTATGGGGATTGATTTTCATCCTCAATGGTGTAACAAGTTACCTAATTTCTAATAACTGATTGGCATCTTTAGAATTTCTGAACTCTAAATAGCTGCAGTCTGTAGTACATTTGCTGTCGGTATTTTTTAACATTTTATTTACTAGTTCTAACTTGGTGTCATAATGACACTGTTAGATCCTATGCTGGATAGTGTTAATGCTGAGAGTGGACAAGAAGAAAGCAGGAAAGTAATGGACAAAAAGGTCAGTGACGTCTGAACTGGACTGGACTGAATAATCAAACTTTGTGCAAAGTTCTAAGGGAGGTCTTTGTTCATGCAGTTGTCACCTTTGTCAACTCTGGAATCATCTTTTGAACTTCTTAATGTAAAGAAGTTTGGTGGTGATCTCAAATCCCATTCTATTTTTGTTACTTGTCCGGGGTGTGGGATTGAGATTATGCTGACGGGGTGTATGTTTTTTCAGTTGCATTTGCTGTGGATCCCCTCTATCACCAGACATCTGCACAATTTGATGAAGGTGGAGCCAAAGGTCTTTTGATGACTAATCTCGGTGTCTATGGTGGATGTAGGGTGCTCTTTGATTCGCTGGAAGTGCCAGGAAAGTGCATGGCAAGTCAAAGTGGACATGATATTTCAGATACAATTGATCTTTCTTTCGCCAGAGGTGCGTTGCTTTTTGAAAGATCTGGCCAAACTGTTGTTGCATTACAAAGAGAAACATTCAATATGGATCGGAGACTTGCTTGTCTTCTTTTGCAGATTGTGTTGAACAGATGGTATTGAGCATGCATATGAAGGATGAAATTTCTCCAACTCTAAGGGTGATAGTAAATCAATTTGATGAAGATAATAGAAGGCCTTCAGATTTCCAATTTTCTGGCCAGATGTCAACCGAAGAGTTTGATGCAGCTATTGATTGTGACACTGGGGCTGAAAGAGAAGAATATGAGAACTGCCAGCCCTGGAGTGATGATCATGATGACCCGACATTTGTTGCTGATCTTGGCTCTAATGAAGCAGACCCAAGTTTTCCCGGTTACCCTCAGGTTTTGTTATGTTTCAACCCTAGAACATCCCCGCCAGTCTTGGAAGAGATTTTAAAAAGATATTCTCTTCAATCTTTTGCTATTATGCTAGTGAATGATGGAACTTTTTGAACATTCCAAATCTTGTAGGAAAAAGATCCTTTTCCTTCCCAATACCCTGACAACATTTTTGAGAATGTTGATGGGTATTTATTTATTAGTCTGGGTTTTCATTCAAAGGAAAATGCTTGGGCAGGTCCCGATTATTGGAAGTATGGAAAAGCTAAAGGTGGGCTTTAGAAGGCCAGTTAGAGATTGTAATGGTTATATGTGTTTGGGAGTTCAGGGTGTTAATCAATTTAGAATCTGTGTTTTAGGCTCAGAGGTTCGTTGTACTTCTGAAGATGGGTCGACACTAAAATCGCAGCGGCCAAGGACCAAGAGGCAGGTCGAAGTTGAATTAGACTTCACAAATTTTCTTGAGAAACAAATGGAACATATCTTTTCTCCTCCCAAGAATCCTAAATCGTTACTGCTCCCTGAAAATAGACCGCCTTGTAACAAACTTCCAGAGGACTGCCACTATGAGCCTGAGGATCTTGTCAAGTTATTTCTTTTGCCTAATGTAAAGGTGATTTCTTAGAGACGTAGAAATTAGTTTCAAATATCTCCATTAGGAGTAATGTTTACTCCTCTGATGCTTGCTATTCCTTCTTCAGTGTCGGAGGAGCATGAGAAAGTCCTCAGGTAAAATATGCTGTTGTGATCTCAACCATTTTTTTCACATTGTATTCTTAATTCTTTCTGTCTGTCAATATAGAGAACATTTTAGTGTGCTTTCATCTATCACTATATAGTATTTCAAACTTAGGTTTGTCAAATGGATCAAGAGAGCAATGCGATGACTATGAATCACTCCCTTCCTGGGATAATGGAAGTGTTTGTGATAACGAGTATGAAGGTGATGTACATAGTTACATGGATGACTCTAGCATTCTTGTTTCTCAGCCTCGTCAGGTGGGTTTATGACTTCTTATCGAATAATTTGCGCTATTGCTTATGATATATGATTATTTTAGGTATTAAACATGCTGCTGAAATGATACCTTTCATCAATATTATTTATATTGCTCACTATTAATTTTACTTTCAACAGACAAGTTTATCAAATATTATTGCAGTTAGAGCTTAATAATGATTGTTTCCAAATAACACAGATCAATAAGATTGAAGTCCAGTATGACAAAACTTCCAAACAAGTGGATGTTCAGGCACTGAAAGTTACTCTCTGGGATCATATTAAAGAATCTGTCCAGTTTCCTCTTCAGGTGTGCTGAGGTTCCTGCTCCATTTCTTAAAAGGCTCTGCCAAGTACTGTATATTCGAACTTTGAAACGTATCATCCCCCCTTCTAGCCTTCCCTCACTACAATAATATGCTTGCTGCTATATGTTTCTTTCATAATGTTCTGTGTCATTTCTGCATTCTTCTCTAGGATTCTTGCATTGCTAATGCTGCATGCTTTGCCTTACTATTCTAATCCTATGTAGATAATCTATTTTTTTCACCTGAGGCTGAATGGTAAATTCTAATTCTTGTATCGATTGCTTTTTGACCCTACCTTCATTCGAAAGGGTCAACCGGAAACGGTATCTTTCAGGCATATATTGGCCAACTTTCCTGGCGAATGCAATGCTGCTGCAACTGTTAGTGACATCTCTCCTCATTTGTGCTTCATATGTCTATTGCATTTGGCTAATGAGAAAGGGCTGAGCGTCCAAAGCTGCACCAACTTGGATGATCTGAGCATATACCTTTCTGATGTTTATGCCACCGAAAGTGGAATAGATTAGATACTGCTTCAATCATATATCTTCACTTAAGTAAATAGAAAATATGTTGGTAAGTCTTTATGTGCAGTTCTCGTCAAATTGGGAATGACCCATGCGGATTTCAATATCTCTTGCTTGCTCTTATGCTTTTATAATTTTGCAGAAAAATGATCGCGGTATAAAGGGTGTTTGATTTAGCTTTTTTTCTTTTTTCATTAAAAAGTAATTTTTTAAAATTTTTGAGTAAAAATTAAAATAAATAATTTTATAAGTGATTTTTTTTAAAAAAATAACTTCAAAAAAATCAATTTTTTGGTCAAAATAAACTGAACTGAATGCATCCAAAGTTAGTTCAAATAATTATTTTTTATTATTACATAAATATAATCTTCATAAATAATATTTTAGAATTATTGTAATAATAAGTTATTATTAATTATTAAATTAATATAATAATCTTTTAATCTTAAAATTTTTTCAATGACCAAAATAGAAATTTACTTTTAAACGTTCATGACGGCGAAAAAAAAAAGATGATTAAATTATATTTTTTTAAACTCGAGCGTATTATGTTTGCATGTGAAGTGTGGAGATAAGAAAGTGTCGGGGGAGAGCCACGAGTAGGACCAGGTGTTGCTGTTTGCAATAATGGCGATATGTGGTGTATGTGGCATATAGATCTTGTCTTGTGAAGTTTCTGTTATTAATTGCTTCAGGTAAACGCCATTCATCAAGCCCGTCATTTCATTTCAATATTTCATATCCAGTATTGTTTCAGGATTAATTTATTTCCGTTGAAAATAATTTCTAATAAAACAATTTAGAACAGTTTTCGAAAAGAAAATAATTATATCTTTAAAATACTTTTTTGTTTTAAACATGCTTCTAATCTTTTGCAAGAATAACTCCCTTGCAGCTTCAAGCTTCCCTGTAATTATTGTTTTGCATGATGCTTCACAGAAAAAGTGAAAACTATAACACCTGCAATCCAGTTGGCAAGGAAACCCCGATGCTGATGATGATAATAATAATAATAATAGTAATAAAGAGCAGCGTTACCATTTTTATTTTTTTTTGAAAGGACGTTTAGAAAGACACGCAAGCGTTTGATTAAGGATTTTTTTAAAAAAATGTTATTTTTTTTTTTCAAAAGAAGCTCAATTTGAAAAAAATATTTGACATTATTATGGAAAATAAAATATGCAATGCTTGCACAATATCTTCTATGCTATTTTAATTATTAATGTAAGTTACATTTATATGTAAGATTTCGAAGTATAAAATGTTATGTAAAAGTAATACTAAATAGTATTTTTATTCTATTAAAAAAAGTATGTATTCCTTATTGACAAATGATTCGCAAATATCATTTCAGTTTTTGTAAAGAAAATTTTAATTAAATAACATAACATAAATACATAAATATGATACGTGCATACACCTGCTCAGATAAATTTAAACCACAAGAGTATTTGATTCATAAAAACTTGGATTAATCACAGTATATCTTATCAAAAAGTTTACAAAAAAGAAGGATTGATCTTAGTATAAAACTTGAAAAAGCATCAAAGCAATTTAAAAATTATATTGATGTACAAATTATATATTATATCCTTCAGAGCCTATACCAAATATTAGTAGTAAATTATGATTGAATCATGTATGGTAAATCTTTTTAGTAAATATTATGATTGAATCATGTATTGACAAATCTTTTTAGTATATATATATATATATATATATATATATTTTAATACCAATATATAGTTGGTTAGAATGGTAGATATATTTTCCTCTTAACTATTAGTCTCAGATTTAAATATTAAGTATGGAGTAATTGATATTTACAGAGTCACACCTTTTTTGGGATTTCAACTACTTGAATGAGATTGTCTTCGATAAAAAGATATCTATGAAAAAAATTATATATCTTTTAATAATTTCTTAAATATGTGATACTAGTATTTTGTACCATGCGATGCATGGGTTAAAAGAATAACTTTAAAATAAAAGGACTATAAATTTAAATTTCATTCGGTTGTTAAAAAATGAGAATTAAAAAAAGACTATATTAAACAGAGAAAGTAAATAATAAACAATAAATATAAAATTGTAACATATTATTACATTATAACTTATTCAATTGAAAAATAAGGAGTTATATGAAAGGAAATAAACTATAAGCATAAACTCAATGAATAATTCAAATATTGATGTTCAATATAGGATATTGGAAAGTCCAATCTTAATGTAATTTATTGCATTGAAATAAATACGAATGTTAGATATAATGTAATATATGGAGCAAATAGGAGCCGAATATAGAAGACAAAAGATATAAAAGTTTGACCTCAGTTTTAAATTTTTTTTATTTGAAACACTTCCTTATAAACATTTTTTATTATATTGCACGAGTTTGTATTCTAATATAAAATCAAGACATTCATTTCATTTTTAGACTTTACTCTTGAAACAACAATACAAAATTGTCCATAAGTAAAAATTAACTTTGGCAAAGACAATCTAGCATAAGAGATAGATTGACCTTGACTATCGTTAATAGTCATTGAGACATCCTTGAATCAGGTAAGATTAAGTTCATTTGAGAAGTGTAGTACCTTTGACCAATATGATTAATGGTATAAAATTTAGAAAGTATAATTTATGGTTATCCTATGAAACATTTTTAAACTTCAAAGGGAAATAATTAAAAGTATTAAGTGTATATTTGGATCAGAGTTTGTAAATGGGTATTTGGTTCAATTTGATTTTATAAAATTGATTTTGATCAAAAGTGATTATGATAAAATTAATATTATTTAGATAATATTAATTAAAATTATTTTTAGATATATAATTACTAAAAGGTATATAAGTTATATATTATATTTTTAATGTTTGTAAAAATTAGATACAGAAAGTTAAAAAATGAATGGTCAATATTGGAAGATGAAAAATTAATCTTTGGTATCTTAACCCATTCTTTACTTTGGCTGAACGGGAGTTTAGATATCAAAATCTATTCACATTGATTGGATGGAAAATCATCCAAATCAAAAAGCTCTTCGATTAAGATGAGCGAATGAATGTTTGGAGAATAAAACGTGAAAGTAAACACATCCTAAATTTATATCTTATATGTTTTATTTTTCTTTCAATTCAGATATTTGTATTTAATTTTAATTAATATAAAGTGAAAATAGTTAACCATGACAATCAACTGGCTAAATTAAAAACATGAAAAATGGCCCAATGGTTTTATCATTATATATAAACTTATTTGACTTTTTTAATATGAAAAATGGGTATTAGATAGCGTAGCTAGCAAGCTTGGTTTTGGCAAAAGCAAAAATAATTAACACTGAGTAGGAAAAAGTTTTTAATAGCGGTAGAGTGGTAAGTTACGTGGTTCGGTAATAAATATTTGCCATTTTATATCCTTGAAAATTGGTATTATTTCATAAATATTTGTAATACTTTTTTAAAATAGTAAATTTTTTAATTGTGCAGTAAATCAAAAGCATTTAAAGTTGTTATTTGACAATAATTTTTAGGTTATGATTTTTAATTATTTTTCTATTTTAATATATTTATTAATTTAATAAAAATAATATATTTAAAAATTAATATATTTAGATATATATATTATTTTTATTAAATTAATAGATATATTAAAATGAAAGAAGTGTTATCATCTTAGATGGCTATTAATAAGGTAAAGCTTTTTACATGAAAATTAAATCTTATATGTATCCATTGCATCAGCTTGGAGGAGAAATATCACCAAAAAAAGCATGGAGGAGAAATACCTTGTACCTCAAAACGAAAGACTAGAAATACCATTACGCTAACAAAGTGCCATTTGGCAAAGACATTTAACGTGGCCTCTTTCCTGTGCATGGGCCCAGACAGCTCAAATTGAAGAGTACAAAATTCCAAATTTCGGTTGCCCCCACGTGACTGCGACCCCCCCTCGCCATGGTCCCTGTCCTTCAATAATGCAGAGTATTAGTGAAACGCTGTTTGCATGTAATATATTTACGATATTGTATTGATATATTTTTATTTATTATTAGATGGAATATAAATTTTATTTATTTTAAATTCTATGAATTATACTTTTATTTTTTATAGGAGAAAAAAAAATTTCTATAAAATATATCAATTTTTAATTATAGATTAGAAGAGAGAGAATAAAAAAACTAAAGATAAAAATTAATTTATGGAGTGCAATACATACATTCGGTTGAAGATAAAAAGAATTATTAAATATTATACTTCAGCCAATAATAAATATAATTATGTCGGCCAATATTCAAAATATGCTACATACAAAAACCATATCTTAAAGTATTAAGTATCCCACAAAATAACATAAAGACAAACTAATAAAATAAAATAAAAAGCCAATAATCTTGGAGAACCTTCAACACGAAAAAGCAAAAGCTAACTATCGCACACACAACCCCATCCGGTACCCTTCTTGCCCTTCTCATCCATTCACCATGTCATTCTCGGCGGGGCCTCCACCGCCGTCGCTGGCGACTCCGTCGGCGGCGCCGCCGGTAGACCTCCCGGTACGGCAGATTCCGGGGAGCTACGGGTGGCCGGTGTTGGGGCCAATATCCGATAGACTGGACTACTTCTGGTTCCAGAAGCCTGAAAGCTTCTTCAGGAAGCGAGTGGAAAAGTACAAGAGCACCGTGTTCCGCACCAACGTTCCTCCTTCGTTCCCCTTCTTCCTCAACGTTAACCCTAACGTTATCGCTGTTCTCGATGTCAAGTCCTTCTCCCACCTCTTCGACATGGAACTCGTCGAAAAAAAGGATGTTCTGGTCGGAGACTTTGTCCCCAGCGTTGCCTTCACCGGGAACATGAGGGTCGGGGTTTACCAAGATCCTTCTGAGTCTCAACATTCCAAGGTAATCTAAAACAAACTCCTAGATCAAATTTGCATGATTCTTTGATAATATGTTGAAGTTTTGTTTGTGCAAACACTGATTTTTAATTATTCGGAAAATTTCTAATTTCATGATTGATAAATTAAAGTGAGAGGATATTAGTTTTCTTTTTGTGATATGCACCATAGGATTATTTACTTATTTATATTTTTATTTTCTTTACTTGTAAATGAGTTTGGCTTCACTCGGGACGCAATTGTGCTGTGCTTGAAAAGTAAAGAACTGTGTAAGAAGGAAACAATATAGACGTAGGATGTACGGGCTAGAAACATGTGAAGTAGTTTTCAAGTTGAATGTGATACAACAAGATGGGCACTTAAATGGGATTTGGAATCATCTAAAACGAGGGTGGAGTTAAAGGAAGAGTATAAAAGATTATTTATTTTTAAATTATTTTGATAAAATTTATACATAGTAAAATAAGTTATTAATTAAAAAATAAATAATCTTTAATTTTTTTAATTTTACAATCATCCTTATTTTCGATTTATTTTATGTATGTACAATTCACAGTTACAGTGGGATAAAAATAATGTGCTGTTTGCAAACTTGAAATGACAATTTAATACAGTAGAAGAAGATTAAATTGATTATTCGTGCATTGATTTCAGTTTTTTTTTTCACAAAAAATAATTTATTTGTCAAAAAAAACTTAACCAAACACGCTCTAAGTTAGTCTATCTAAATATAAACTAATTTAAAACTAACTTAAATATTAGTTTAATTAATATTTCAAATTCATATAAAAAAGCAATATTTCAAATTGTTAAGAGAAGATAAGATGGTAAAGATAGGAAGAAAAAAAAAAGATTAAATAAAACTAACTCAAAATTATTTTTTTAGAACTAATTTCAATTAAAAAAATTGGTTTAGACAATAATCAGCTTTAAATAATTTTGTTAGTTACTGTATCGCATTTATTTAAAATTAATGACTCACATTCTACCTAGATATTTGTTTTTTAAAGGTTACCAAAATTTGCTAAAGGCGTGGTATGAGTACTTGTATTGAATTTGGGTTAGTGTTACGTAAATAATAGTTTAGTTTAATATTAAGTTTGTTTTATTAAATTTATTTTAAGATTCTAGGGATGAGTGATGAGCGCTGGCAAAGATCAAGCTAAGCATGCTAGAATTTCAAAGTAATTATATTTTTTTTTGGGGGGGTCTGATCCAACGTTTACATTCAGAAGTAGCCAAAAGTATTGCTCGATCTGGACCCACGTGTGTTGTATGGGGACCATGAAAATTATTAGTGGTTGGTCCCAGGATTCCGGTTTTCATGTGGAAATGTGCACCACGTACAGTGACTGACCCGTAAATTGGATTATTATCATGTGGTGAGCAACGGAAGCAGAGTCAGTTTTCATCTGCGCTATTTGGGCATAGATCAAATTTCAAATACAATGAAAAAGACGCAGAGCTTAGGAAACAATGTGTGTTAGTTTGATTCGTTCAAATATCGGGGAGTCAATATCATTGGCCATTTGTCAGGAAAAGACTAAAAGAGAAAACAACCAATTAACATTGCTGTATTCACATGGTGCTGCTCATTATCCTTGCTTAATGGTTTTGGTGAATAAGCTTCCAACTAGAACTAGAATTTAGAAAGTGTAACATCCTAGTAGTTCCATTCTATACTTAAGTCATATTGTGGAATTACTAGTTCTTTATTTTGTCATGAATTATCATTACCTTTTAGAAATTATTTTATACCGAAAATAGGGGTAAAATTTTTTCTACAAAATAAGTAAACTATTTTTAAAATCGAGAGCCATGAGCGTATCGTGAACATATAAAGTAACACCGCTATCCCATACATATATCGCATTTAACAAGCATAGAGACCATAAGAGTAACCACAATTCTTAGAATAATGTAACATTCATTCCACGGCCAACCATGATAATACAATAAGAGTCGTACTGGTTAAATACATAAGATAATAATGGGTCCAATATCTATCGTCGGTCCTACACAAAAGCCTACCAATACATAATAAAAGGAAATACATCAAAGAATCCTACTACTCAAACATGCCACATAACAGAATGATAATCCTATAACTACTACCAAAAGGGGGCTATCCTCGTGCTCGGCTCGCGTGCGATCGTCACATCAAGCGTCTGGCGGGAGAAACCGCTCCCATATCCATCGGGAGAAGTACTACCACGTCCCTCCTCGAGCACGCCTGCCACGGGGCACGGTACGGCACGAATGAACCCACGCCCGCGAACACGGGATGAAAATGGGCCAGCAGATGAAGTAGAAGAATCAGAAGATAGACGAATCACTGAAGGCTACGACGAACCCGAACGGTGAGAACCCCCAGAATGAGTCGGATAGACGGGCTCGGATGGATCGGTCTCCACATGGAAGCTCGGATAAGACGGCTCAGGGATCTAATCCGGTGAAATAGTCGAGTCAAACGGTATCCGAAGTCGATCTCATCATCATCGATGGGGGTATCTTGGTGGTGAAAGTAAGGCGAATGTCATCCATAGTAACCTCGCCAAATGGCGATGCGGTCGGAAAAATGGGCTCATCACGGGAGTCTGAAACTGGCGGTCATGGAAGATGTAGACCCTCATTCTTTGCGCCACGACAAAGATCGAGGCGTTCAAAGACCGGATCAAAGCGCCAACGCCACACCGGAACTCAATGTAGATCACCACTGCGTCTCGACGTCGACATCCTCTCAAGACGACACGGAACGTAGGAATGAGAAATACTAAATTTCTCGATGGGATCGCGCAGACAAACACAAAGATCATCGTCATCGTCCCAGCCACTTCGGGTTTAATTACAAAAACGGTGGACAGATATAAGTTCAATTTTTAATGGTTTTGAAAACTTAAACCCCGAAGCGGGTTGCTTTTAAACTTAACATCATAAACACATCATCATGACTAACATCCGTACTAAAACATAGAATAACATCCATAATGCAAATGGGCCATATACTTTCATGCAAAGACACGCATCATCACTGATGTAACCATGGTCATACTTAGACTTTACTTTCATTTTTAGCGACGCGCTTAACATTCTTTATTTTCCTTTGAAATAACTTTTGGACGTGAAATTCCGTTAGTGACCGTTGTCACACGCGATCTTAACCAAATCGGTGGAGATATTGGTTCTGCTCTAAGTTGGAGGGTCCTCCAAAACACCTCGCCTCCTTCATGGGGTTCGCGTGGATCGTAGTCTCTCACTTCCCCACAAAGTGATTGAAGGGTCACGTCCATTGATTCTTTTCTTATCTTTATACTTTACATGCATAACTCCTCGACTAGACGTGCAATGATATGACTAAATCCATAATTTTGACTAAATCCGGCAAAGATAACTGCTAGACCGGAGCTTTCCCAAAATGCCAATCATCAGCATTCAACCAATAGTTCATCATATCTATATCATATCATCACACTTATCATTCAATCATAAGACAAAACTCAATCAATTTCATCATTCATCATGCCAAGTGGCATCACACATTCATACCCTAAAGGAGTTTATAGTTGTGTGGTTTTTTGTGAAGAATATTATGAATCATCACATGATTTCCCATGATAGAATCACATAGTTAGGATATATGTTTATAGTCTTTTAGTTACTTGGTCCTTGGATGAAAGTATGCTTTACTTAAGTACATGTCTTATGAAACACTTGTTCAAATTAATTAAATTATGTGATTGTTTCCTTTCTTTGAGATAGCGCACTTAGTGATCCCTTGCGCTCAGATGCTTGAGTACTCTAATCATACTTCTGTTCCCAAGGAGTTTGAGATCCCTCTAATCCTTGGGTCATGACAACGCATAACCACATCATGAATCCAACAACACCAATGTTCACTAATCACCAAGGGTGACTTTTAACTTAGTCAAGTTGCAAAATTTTAAACTTTTATTAATAACATACCAAGGTTTTGCCTTAAACATTATTAAAGTTGTCATTTTTTATAAATTTGTCATAAAGTCTTATTCTTTATGAAAGTAAGTGCCTTTGATATTAAGCTCTTATCTTAAGATTGGATTTTTATGAAATAATGATACATTTCTTACTTTTGAATAAAAAATCTTGTTCTTTATAAAAGTTAACACCTTTTGCATTAGTTGGGTTCAAAGTCTAAACTTTATGAATGAAATGTTATAGAACAACATTTTTATAACTTAATGATCTCATTCTTGAATAAAGTTTGAAACTTTGTGAAAGGTCTTTTCTTTAAGGTTTGATTTCTAAAGCCTAAAGTGACAAGATATCGTTTTTTTTTTTCTAACTCAAAAAGTTTAGACTTTCACATGTATTCTTATCTTCAAAACAAAATAAAATAAAACTTTATGGAAGCTTAAAAGTTGCGCCACTTTGAAGAAATCATGAAGCAAACTTTTTAAAGTCTAAAACTTTGAGAAGGTTCATAGTCTTATCAAATCATGGAAACATCGAAAGGTGAAGCTTTTCTAATCATTCACTCATCATAAAGAGAAAGGAACAACTTTAAGCTAGAGATCAATAAGAACATAGATTTCCAAAAGAAGAAACTTAAGAACACATGAAGAACATAAAGAACACATTTTTCCAAAAGAGGAAACTTAAGAACACATGAAGAACATCAAGAACATATTTTTCCAAAAGAGGAAACTTAAGAACACATAAAAAACATCAAGAACATATTTTTTCAAAAGAGGAAACTTAAGAACACATGAAGAATATGAAGGATCTTCTCAAGTTTTCACTTAGAGATCTTGGTCATGAAAGACCCAAGCTCCAAGCTTTCTTGAGCAAACAAAATAAAAAAGATGAAGATCACTACCTTTCTTGAAGATGGCACAAAAACAAGAGAAATGGAAGAAGAAGATGATGACTCCTCTTGATGATGAAGGTGGCGGTTTTGAATGAGCAAGGAGAGAACTCTTGAGTTCTCTTGAAAATGAGTCTTGTAGTGTTTTGATCTTGTCTCCAAATACCCAAAGATGTGATCTTTGAAGGGCTTAGTGAGGAAGGTTTGGTTATGGAGGTGGAAAATGATGAAGAAGATGAAGAAAAAGAAGAAAAAGGAATGTAAAGAGAGGTTGGAGAGTTTGAGAACTTTAGAGAGAGAATGAGAAGTTGAAAATGAAGTGAATGTGTGTGTGTGTGTGAGAAAGTGGCGTCCTACATTAAGGGAGGGGGAGTGAGATATTTTGCTTAATTTTGTGTTAATTAGTGATTAAGGAGACAAATGGGATGATGGGGAGACAAAGCATGGTCAAACTCTTACATAAAGTAATCTTGTCTAATGCTTTTTACTTTTATGACATCACTCTCTACTTTATTGTCTAGTTGACTAAATTTGAATTTAATCATGTGATTAAGTGCTCATACAACTTAATTAAAGTGATTAAGCAAGAATTAGTGATTAACACACAAGAATATGATTAACAAAAATTAATCTCACGATTAAGCTTAATTAACCTTAATTAAACTCGAGTAAGCTAATTAAGGGCGATTAGTGCTTAAGTAAGCTACAGGGGCTCTAACTTGTTTAATTAGAGATTATCTAACCTCGATTAGGCATTCTCTTGACCCTTCTTGTCCGAGTCAACCCCTTAATTAAGCCCTAATCTCGAAATTCCTCATTAAGCGCCTAATTACTCAGGGTTACTACGGTAATTTAGCACGGCATGAAATTGAGGATGTTACAGAAAGGAGTGTGAATTCATATTTCATAATATATTTACATTCTCTCTACGTAAGAGCAAAAGACGGGAATTAGTTTTTTGGTTTTGTTCTGCATTAAGTAGAATCGTAGGGCAGTCGATCATATTATTATTATGTAATAGAATTAATTTTGTATCTACATCACGTTACTCGTATAGAATTACTTTAGTGACTATTATTTCAAAAAAGTTGAAAGTGATTCTAGAATGAGTGCAGCTGCCTGTTAGCTATACAAATATCTTTATCCTTAAATTCATCTATTTTGAATGACCAATTCAATGTTAAAAAAATTCAAATGGTCGATTTAATGTTAAAATTTTACTTTGAATGAAATGTATTTATTATTAAAAAAGTGAATTACACCTAATGAAACAATGGAAGGTAATCATAAGTAACAATGATTCAAGTATATTCGGTCTTTATTTATTTTAAACAAAGTTTCATGTATTAACAACCAAAAAAATAATAATAATAATGCGAAAAGGGTTTTAGTATTATAGTGGTATAATTTGACTCAAACATGGCTAGTTTAATTCAAATGATTGGATATTTATTTTTTTTAAGTAAATATTTAAATTTTGTGGATGAAAAAAAGTTAATGTCTAAAAAGTTTTATTCTAAGAATAGGTTAATCCATCTTGATTCAAATTAGTTCAAATTTAATGAATCTCGAATACTCATTGTTTATAAAAAATAAAAATAAAAAAGTATAATTTGACTCAAGTTTCAATAAATCTGCGGTGGTTTATTAACCCGTAATTGGCTTTGGTTGACCTTGATATGTGATTTAGTTAATGATGCGTACCACAGGTGAAGAGGTTCACCATGGACATCCTGAAACGAAGCTCCGGCATATGGGCGTCTGAACTGGTATCCAGCCTCGACAAAATGTGGGACGGCATCGAAACAACACTCTCCAACTCCAAGTCCGCAGGCTACATTTTCCCACTACAACTGTTCCTCTTCAACTTCCTCTGCAAAGCCCTCGCCGGCGCCGACCCTTCCGCCGACGCCAAAATCGCCGACAGCGGCTACGCCATGCTGGACCGGTGGCTGGCCCTGCAGCTCCTCCCAACCCTCAGCATCGGCGTCCTCCAACCCTTAGAGGAAATCTTCCTCCACTCTTTCGCGTACCCTTTCTTTCTCGTCAGCGGAGACTACAACAACCTCTACAACTTCATCAAGCAACACGGTAACACCAATGCTATGGCCTCTGTGCATGTCATACTTAAAACCAAAAATAAAAGCTGACAGTGGGTAAAGTTTCGTTTTGGCCCTTCAAATATATATATATATAATCTAGTTTTTAAGGTTAAGAAATTAATAATTTAATTCTTCAAATTATAAAATATGATTTAAGTTAAAATTAAATTTAGGCTTTGTATACATAACTTCAAGAACTAATTTTAATCATATTTTACAATTTTAATGATTAAATTATCAATTTTTTAATTTCAGATACGCACATATATAATTTTAAGAATAAAAGTGAGACTTTACTCCTATAATCAAATGTATATTAGGTGGTTTGTTTTTCGTTTTTTATGTAACAAAATAATATAAAATAGATGCAGTGAAAATGATGCGTTTATATTACTAGTTAAGTTAATAAGAACTGGAAATATGTAGTAGGAAAATCTTTCTTATACACACTATTCAGTTGTTTAAAGAAAAATAATAAAAGAGACAATATATCTTAAAATAAAATATTATTTAAAAAATGATATTAAGATCATGTGCTACAAATGACGTATATGAATCAATATGAGGAAGAGAATTTTGTACCATTCTTTTTGTCCTAAGTTTTGTTTTCAACGTGAGTCTTTAAAATTCCAAAAAAATTGTGTGATAATTGTTTCAAAAGATTTAGAAGATTTAGCTCTTCTAAAGTCTGGGTATATCTCAGAAGATAAAATATACAATTTTAATTAATGATTAAAAAATTAATAAGAGAAATCATTACACATGCATAATCAATCATATTAATTTTTATATTTTATAAAATGTTAAATTATTAATATTTTATCAATAATTGTGATTATAAACTTCATCCTTTTAATCTTCACCTGCACTTTTTATTATTATTATTTTTATGTGAGTTCCACCTGCACTTTTAAAGGAGCCCAATCCTGTGCTAAACATTATCAGCTCATCCCCATTATGTACCCATCAAAATCATGATCAACAAAACTAACAAAAATTTAATCTTTCCCAGTTTTAATTTAACTTCAATTTTGATATATATACAATATAAATTTTTATATAATTATTTTATTATTGATTATTACACATCATCAAAATTACTCTATTCTTACAATCAATATTTTAAAATGTTACAAATATAATAATATATAATTATATCACAATATAAAAACAAATATATTAAAATTAATACCAATATATAATTGGTTCAAATGGCTCGTCACTTATTCATTTTAAACAAAATTTCGTAATCAAGTCTTCTTCTTTTTTTTGTCGACTCACACACCCTGCTTACGCACATAACCACTTAGGTCTCTAACCGGTGGGGAGTCGAACTAAGGACTCCACTAAAGTCTAATTAATAGTGCTTTTTGAATAGGTGTTCCGATCCATAAAAAGCATAAGTTAATTTTTTCTATTTGATAAATTAAAATATTGAGGTGCTTTTGTTTTTTACTTTTGAGAGCTAGGGAGTGTTCTTCAGAGTTCTCAACGGGTGTTTTTCGAAACTGATTTGTATTTTTTAAAATTTAAAAGATTAATATAATATTAAATTTTAATAAAATTCAATTTTATCCTTTTATTAATTAAGAGTTCTAATTTTCAATTTTATTACCTAAAGGTAGAAATTACATACTCTCATTAATATTTATCCATTATGATTATTTTAGATTTTAAGAGCAATTTTATCGAACAATTCTCTTGTGACTTTTATTTATTGAAAATAATTTTTATATTATTTTATCAAATAATATTATTATAATTTTTTGAGAATAATTTTTAGATAGTTCAAAAAGTTCAGTAACTTTTAAAAAGTTTTAGCAATATTAAATCAAATCTAATATACAACTACTAAACTATTGCCTCGCATGTTAGATTCAAGTCTTCTAAATTAAAAAAAAAAAAATTTGTGCTTGGAGAGTTTCATGCTTGTGAGTCAATTTGATTTAAATTAAATTAGTTAAAATTTAGTAAATTTTGAATTTTAATAAATTAAAAAATAATAAAATTTAATTTTAATGTACCGACGAAAATTTGATACAGGCAAGGACGTGATAAACAGAGGTGAAATCGAGTTCGGGTTGACCCAAGAAGAAGCCATCCACAACCTGCTTTTCGTGCTGGGCTTCAACGCCTTCGGCGGATTCTCCGTCTTCCTCCCCAGCCTCATCGACGCCGTAGCCACCGACACCACCGGCTTACAACAGAAACTCGCCAAGGAAGCCAGGGAAAAGGGCGGGTCAACTCTCACCCTCGACTCGGTCAAAGACATGGACCTCACTCAGTCTGTCGTCTACGAAACCCTCCGCCTCAACCCTCCGGTCCCCCTTCAGTACGCGCGTGCTAGAAAGGACTTTACGCTGAGTTCGCACGACTCGGCGTTCCGAGTCAACAAGGGCGAGTTGCTGTGCGGGTACCAGAAGCTCGTTATGATGGACCCGGTCGTGTTCAACGAACCGGAGAAATTTAAACCGGACCGGTTCACTAAGGAGAACGGTGGGGCCCAGTTGTTGGACTACTTGTTTTGGTCCAATGGGCCGCAAAGTGGGTCGCCGAGTGTGTCCAATAAGCAGTGTGCGGGTAAGGACGCTGTCACCCTAACTGCGGCTTTGATTGTGGCATACTTGTTTCGTAGGTATGATTCTATTAAAGGCGATTACACTTCCATCACTGCCCTAAAGAAGGCCATATGAAAGGGTTAGGGTTTGAGTGTTGCCCTTTATGCGTGATGGGTTGCACTTTTTGGTTTTTGGAAAGAGAGATAAATATGTGTTTTGTTTGTGGAGGTTGTATGTAATCGAACTATTGAAGTATATATTTCATGAGGAAAATTATAATTAATCACACTGAGATAAGTTTAATTATTGTTTAGTGAGTATTTATGGATGAGTATATACATGCAAGTTTATGTAAGTATCTCTATTGTTTGATTATTATTATATAGTTGGCACTAGAGAGTAGACAGGCTGAAGAAGGAAGTATCTTAAAAAGAAGTAAGAGCATTAAAAGTGATTAACAGCTTAGCCCATCAACTACTTGAGTAAACTAGTTTGATATAATGAATTCTAGGCTTTCACTTCGGGACTGTTTTGTGCATTTTTTAAGGACATACTGTGCTACTTTAATAGAAAAATTATATTTTTGGGAGTAGACAAGTTATAATTGTGGTATTCAAAGTTATCACCATAAGGCCTTCACGAGGTTGGTGGAACATATTTGAAAGTTGATAACTTTAACATTGTGTTCACAATTTATATCACTCAAGATGTAACAAATATTTCAAACATTTTGAGATTATAACTATAAATTTTCCATTTAAAATTGTAACTTTTTTAAGAGGTAATACATTACTTCTTTTAAAGAAGATACTACTAAGTAGGCTCCTAAATTCTATGATGGAAATAAAAGCATCATGAATCAATCCATTAATTCTTGGCCTAATTACTGGATCCACCCCTAGCAAAGTTTAGATGCCTTACACTCAGGGCAAACAAAAATGAAGCTTTTGGTGTGCTGTGCTGTGCTATACTTCTAGATCAAGGAATACGCAATTTCTTGCGTAAAAACTTTATCACATATATTACAAATTTCCGCTTCTTAACAGAAAACTCATGTAATAAATGCCCAAAATTAGAGGTTAGAAATCCAACAGCATCTGCATTGCCATTTTACACTTTTGACATTTCTCCCTAATTTCTTTTATATGGGACCTATTATCATTTGCTGCTGTGGGCATTTCAAATCACTCTGCTGAAACTGATCAATGACTTTGCCAAAAAAAAAAAAAAATTCGATAGATAACTTCACAGTTACATATATTCATTATTGACCGACACATTCTATGTTTTTTGGTGCAAGAAACCTATGCCTCTTGCAAGAAAACTTCCTTACAGCAGAATCTGTTGACTTCCAACATTCCTTGATGTTTCAAGAACTTTACTTGTACAATGCAAACATAACGCACTGAAACTCAGGTACTAATTGAAATACATTCAAGAGGACCAAGTGAATATGATCAACCGCTAATGGTACTCCTACATAAGTGAACAAACAGGAAAGCCAGCACCGTTGACTTGCATATTGTGGATAAGGGAATCCCATACTTTCCTTTCCCAAACAACCCTTTCAAAAATGGCAAGTAACATAGAACCACATATGCACTACACAACACTTCTCCTACCCCATAATGAGTGTGCCCTCTTCTAATTGATGGTTGCCGTCCAAACAAGTTGATAACCAGTGCTGTGAGCTGAACAAGCAAAATAGTTGTGCCAGGTAGGAAAATAGGAGACTCATTGAATGTGAACCTACCAGCATTTTCATCAGCACCCTCCTCACGAGAAGAGGGTTGCTCTTTCTTTGTTATTTCGAAGACTGTGTCAGATATTCTCAATTGCTTAAGTATGATGGCCAAGAATGCGAAAAAACAGGAATTCATGGTCGTTATTCTTGCCATCCTCTGGTTGTTCCACCATGTTCGGATTGACAACCCACTTAGCACGTGCTCTAATAGAGAAGATATGTTGTAGATCACTAGCAGTGCAGCAGGGATCCATAGACCCGGTCCCTACAGAACCATCATTTACACGCAATTGAAGCAGTGAAAAAAGGTGTACTAAGCTAGAGGGGGTAATTAAAAGAGGTGGTTTAGTCCCACCAGAATAAAGGCTTAAGGCAAAAGAAAAAGGTTCAGTAAAAATTAAGCTGCTAAATCATATCCTTGTCCATATATGCATGCTTTTGGTATAACTTTAGTGTAGGTGAAAAATAATGATATCTACATGACTTTGAATCGAAAATATTTTACAGTTCTTTGGTATAACAAATAAAAATGTGAA
Organism: Pterocarpus macrocarpus; assembly: GCA_031439585.1. Lineage (NCBI taxonomy): Eukaryota > Viridiplantae > Streptophyta > Magnoliopsida > Fabales > Fabaceae > Pterocarpus > Pterocarpus macrocarpus. Next base: position 7,441,867 of record CM062517.1, read on the forward strand.
ATGGTTGAAAGTGAGTTTAACTTATTTACAACCTTTACCAAAAAGTGTATATCTTACAGTCCACCTGATTAAAAAATGCGTGTAACCAAAATGTTAAAATTGGAGCTGAACCAGCTGGTAATGTGCATATGATGTTAAATGGTCAACAAAAAATGTATATAATGGGTTTTGTGCTCACCTCATTTGGCAAGAAGTTGGAGTTGCTAATGATGCAGTACGCAGGGAGAGCAGCATAGCAGATCTCAGGGACGGATCTTAAGGCCCAATTAGTGATCCAAATATACGCCAAGCATTCTCTGAATTGGAGCTTACCAAACATGGTGCCAAAAATTGGACAGTGCTTGCTGAGGAAAATTTCAAGCAACCCTGAGGCCCATCTCTTATGTTGGGACATTTGACCAAGGCTATCTTGAGGTGAGCAGCCCCTAAAGGCTATTGGATCTGTTGTGCAAAATTCAGATCTCCAACCTTTTGTGTGGAATTTCAGCCCCGTGAGCACATCCTCTGATGTTGATCCATATATCCAGCCCACCTAATATTCTCAACACACAAAGAGCTAATAAGCATTTTACTACAGGACCCCAAAAAAATAAATAAATAAAGCATTTTACTAGAAAAATTTGCATGCAGGCTTCTTGTAAATAAATATTTTAATTCCCAAGGTTCTATAATTAATTCAAGCATAAGTTGTACAAAAATGGTTGACATATTAAGAATGAAGATCTTTATATTTTAATGTCATAATAAATACCTTAAAAGTAAGCTTTTGAGGGAAAAATATACTCTTTATCATGTGCTATGTGTACTGTGTAAAGCCTTATTTTGAATAGGATGAGAACCAAGATTTGGGTTTTATGTTTATAAAAGATAAAATTGTTTTCATGAATGCCAAAATGTGGCCTCAATCATTGTTACCAATGGCCTTTTCTATTGCCCACCTGTTTACCCCAGGCAGTGTTGTATTCATATTCACAGCTAGCAACTTGGCTCACTGCCTCAAGATCAAGAGGCATGCAAAGGATATCATTGGAATTATATGACTTCCCCTCCAAAGCATGAGCAGCTGACTTGACAAACCCCTTCGAAGTTCCAAATTTTTTAGGTATTTCCTTTTCTGATAATGTTCCTGCCAAAACAAAATTAGATGTTTTATAATGTGTGGCTAAAAAGAATTAATTCTACCATATAGTAATATACTTTGCCTTTATATTCATTTGGGAATTTTTGAAATCATGAGAATATAGTGAATCTTATGTACCATTGGTGAAAGCAAGATCCTTCTTTACATTTTGAATGTCATGATCAGGAGAATGGCCATAAATAACCTTTCTTCTGTGGAAGCAATTTGTTCCTGCATATATGATCCCTTGAAGCCCAGCAAATCCACTTCCTATGTACTGCATTATACAAAACAAGAAGAGGCGATTAATATGTTAAAAGACTTGCTTATTATTACTTCTCATGGTTCACAAGACTTTTGCTAGCTTTCTTGGAAGGTTTTTGTGCAGTGTATGATTTGACTCACCAAAGGCAGGGCCACTTGCTGGTTTCCAAAAGGATCATCCTTGACTGCATCATAGAATCTCTGGGGACACTGAGCAAATGCAACTTCCTTTTCTCCCTTTGCGTCCAACAAAACGCACAGGGCGTGTAGAGCAACCTTAGGATTGTTCACATACATGTCACAATCTACGTTCAGGATAATGGGAGCATTTGTCAACAATCCGGAGACTCTTGTCTGCTCATGATACAAGAAATGCGAAATATTTTATCAAAAGACTAAAGATATTAATTTATGATTACGTGAGAATTGAGTTCTAAGAATGTTATTAATGAAAGAATAATTAAGAAATCAAGGAAATTAAAAAGAAGGTAAAATTACCAACACATTCATAGCGCCAGCTTTGTAATGATGTGGATGTTCTGGTCTTTTCTCTCGAGATATGTAGATCAAGTGGGGCGCCCCATCGAAGAGGCCTTCTTTGTTCTCCCATATTACCTATTAACAACAAGAGGTAAAATATTTATATTAACATGCCTTGTGTTCCCTTTAAAGAAAGCAATTATGTATTAATTAATTTAAGAAGTACTTTTTTTATTAAAAAATATTTTCTTAACAAAAAGCACAAACATATGCACTCTATGTCTGTTCAATTTTAATGTGGAATTGACTAACTTCTGTATCTGCTTGCCTTCTACTCTAGTTAGATGAAAAGCAATGGTCCTTTTTATCACATATATAACTTTTTATTCCATATACACAGATTCAACTTGAAGGAAAGTGGAAATTAAGGAAATAGATTAAGGGCGTGTTTGTTGTGATTTTTTGAGTAAAAAATTATTTTTTCATTGAAAAAATCAATTTTTAATATATTTGAATAATTTTTTAAAAATAATTAGAATCTCAAAAAAATATATTTCAGAAGTAAAAAAAAAATCAATTTTTGAAAAAAAAATCAATTTTTAATTTTTTAATTATATATAAAATTTAAATTTTATAACTATATTTTTCAAAAAGTGAAACAAAAATACCCCAATTGAACTGATCATTTTACTCGATAAAGTATGGAGTTTCGAGTAAAATAATAGCTTGATTAACTAAGGGCAAGTTCGTTTCAATTTTTTTAACAAAAAATAATTTAATAATTAAAAAATTAATTTTTACAATCATTACTCAATTTAATTTTTATTTAAAAGTTAAAAATAATTCTTTTTTGGCTTTAAAATAGAAGTTGAAATAAATAATTGCTATAAAAAAATTTGGCAAAAAAATTACTTCTTTATTAAAAAAATAAACTGAAAACAAACGCACCCTAAAACAGGTTTTTGATTATATAACCTAATTTAAATATATTTGAACCACACCTAACTAAATAAATTACACATTTCATTTTACCGTATGTCATTTTGAAGACATCATCAAGTGTGTTTCACGTCAACTTTATCTCTCGAGGGTAAATGGATACGTATATAACTGAAGTGTAAATCAACCTAATTTTCAACTAAAATGGAACTCTCCGATAGGTTGACGTTCTTGTACATACCCTATAAAAATATTCACGATTCGGTATATAAAGAACTTTAACAGCTATTAATTGGAAGCCTTTTCGGCTTGTGGTATCCAAATCATGATTGTATGTATCGAGTGGTAAAAAGCTGGCGCATAAATGAATAGCTCCATGGCTTCAGTACAAATTTCGTAATATAATTTTAGCATGAGGTCTCACATCACTTGATTTCTTTGTCTGTATCCGGGAACGAATTCTCTTATATTAATTTTTTCATATGGTCTTAATATATGTGATCTTTATTATTGATTTCAAAAATGAGATCCAAATAAGGGATATAATATAAAAAAATTAATAATAAAAAATTATACATAACAAAATCATATAAATAATTAATATAAAAAAAATCCATTCCCATCTGATGCCGTATGACAAGATGCGCATATTTTGGGGTTCGTCGCTTCACTGTGGCAACTTGCAATATTCAATATGTGAGTAGGTCAAAAACAATAAAACATTTAAAATACTTCCATAATTATTGGTATGCTTCTTTGTGGATCTCTTTATTATTACACAAAAGAGGACCTTTCATATTCGGACAATTCTATGGACAAGAAATGACTTAATATTGCAAGTTTATTATTTCTAGTGCTATGTTAGAAATCAATAAATTCATGAAAAAATATTGCAACCATTATCATCTAAAACAATCAATAAAGATTTGAAACCTATTTATAAATTATTTTTGTCAAAATTTGACTTAAAGTTTTCTTGTGGTGCTACACTTCCTGAATCTGCCAGAAATGTGAACATTTACAGTAGTACTTGATTTACCTTAACTATGGTTGGATGATTTCCCGGCTGTGTTTTTGAGAAGACTGCAAATTCTTCTACAAGCTCACACGGAATCGATTTTTGGTCTGCATTTTCAATTTTATGGCAAAGTAGCTCATACTCTTCCTGCAAATCATAAAAACACAAACAGCCATGTTAACTTGGCAGAAAAGAACATCGAGATTTGAGAGCTTGCACCAAATTAATAAGCGGTGTCAAAATTGTTGCAAGGCAATGATATATAGTATTAAATTACCTTCATTCTTAACCATTCTTGTTTGAATCCTGGCAAGTCACTGTGGTCGGCTTTGTCCTCACCTGAGAAATATCTAAAGGGTGCTCTAACTTGTACATTGAACTTCTTACAGAAAAGTACCCAAAGCTTTGCAAATTTGGATGCTTCCACAAGTGCATAGAAGGTGTGAGGGGAGCATCCATCATCGGAAACATAGCAAGCTAGCTTGTTAGCAGGGTAATCAAGCGCCAAAAGGGACAGCACAGTGTTCACTGTTATGATGGGTGGTTCAAGCACTGGATCTGCCGTTGTCACAAACACATCCACTGGTGGAAGCTCAGGTACCCTATTGAATAAAACGCTTCCATAAGCCCATTAATAATAATAAGCAAGAACAAGCATTTAATACTTTCAAAATTTCAGCTATGGCCAGTAGTAAATAGTACTGGAAGTAGAAGAATTGAAGTGGGATGAAAAATACTAAAGAGTCAGAAATTTTGCCAGAATTTAATCATTAGAATAATGTAGTATAACTATTGATTATTGAATGAATTTATAGATTATATCATTTTATTTCATCTAACAACTACCTACCATATAGTTTCTTTCAAAAATTTTGACTATATTTTTGTGGCAGAGTAGCATTGCTTATGTGGGAATGGGAAATCATATGCTATAGAGTTTGACTTAACTGAATTGGGAAAGCATGATCAACATTGAATTATTGATTAATGGCATAATCCAGCAAGGTATTAGCAAGATACATACCGAAGCAAGAGACGGTCTAGGTAGGTTTTGGTGTGTGAAGGAGTCCACTTGGTGCTAATGGTGGTGAGCCAAGTGCAGGTGAACCATGACTCGCATAGGAAAGCAACAATCCAAGGGAAAGTGTAGATGTTATGGGAGAAAACACGGTAACCAAGAAGCATGAGAAGGAGGAGCAAAGTCAGGGAATCCATTACTCTTGAAAACATGTGCTTCACCCAGATTTTTTCATAGAGGGGGAGGGTGTTATTGTCGGCCATTGATGCAAATCTTTGAGAAACCCAACCACAAATGGTCGTCTGTTTAGTGTAGTCAACGTGATACTTTGCGACAAATGTTCCTTTTAAAGGCAAACATTCAGGGCTGGTCGTCCCTCCAGTACATATCCTTGGCGCCCTTGAGAATCTCAAACATTTTCCATTTTAACAATAACCGGGAAAAAAAAGTTAGAAAGAGCTATCTTTTAAAAGTAGATACGACCTTATTTTCTCAATTTTAAAGATAAAGTCACTATAAAAAAGGGTTTTTTGCCCCCATAATTTAGTACTTCTATTTTCAAAATTGCAAATACATCATCTTTATTACTTAAAGTACAAATAATGTCAAGTCTTACAAGCCAAAAAAAATTAAAAAAAATATGTTAAGTATTCATTTTAGCTTTTTTTTTATTTTGTTATCCACACTCACACACCCCCTCAGGGAGTGGGTGCTCAAATCGTCATAATCGAACCTAATACATTAAGTTTCACGCGGCATTACATAGCCACTAAGCTTCAGCATGGATCCCTTGGCCACTAAAAATGGATACTTTCATTTAAGAGGTACATTATATACAGGTGCAATAAGCTATATAACAAAGTGATTAATAATATTTGTACTCAAAACTTGAATTTACTTTAGATTTATTAGAAAAGAGATTGATAGAGACGTGGTGGATTCATCATCTTTTATTTTTTTATATCATCACCTTTATATCTCTCCATTATTACTTTATCGAATTAGTGTGGGAGGTGGCTCATGTGCGCTCAACTCATGCATAGAATAACGCACTTACAAATTTTTATTTTTATTTTTTATGAGTTCCATAATAATAATAATAAAGATTCATGTATAATTTTATAGAGATGGTATTATATGCATTAGATATGTGAATCTTATTCAGTCTCAAGCTTTTATATCTAGGACACTATATATATAAATTTTTGAGAATTTTAGTGCAACAACACGAAATTCTATCTCTCTAGACATTTTGAAGAGACAGAACAAATTTTATGTCCATAATAGATACATTAAAATTTTCAGATATTAACAATTCTCAGTAAAAAACAGTACGGAACATAGACTTTGTCCTCGATTGACAAACTAAAATCCTTATAAATTTACACTAGTATTTCCACTGATACATTCATGCTTCACCATTGATTTAAGTTTTTTTTACCCTCTAATCTAATGACTAAAAACTGAGATATCATTGAAGATTTTGAAGATAGAATGAACCACCTTATAACTCATCTTATTATTGCAGATCTAAACTTGGAGGCCCAAAAAAAGAAAAAATAAAGAATTTATATTAAATTATATAGTATAGAAGCAAGGATTTAAATTTTATACGTATCAAAGTTAAACTATAGAAACAATTGTGTTTTCTTCACATATTTTTCCAAATTTAATACGTATAGTACGGAAATAGTTGTGCACTTTTTTCTGTAACAGCATTTTATATTCATCAATCATTAATCTTCATTATCATGCATGTGTGAATTTAGTTGATACAACTCACGATTCTTATTTGAAAAAAAAAAAATGGGTTCGACAAGTCGCGTTAGCTGAGCCAATAAAAAGAGAATGTCATAGCTTGTCTTTATACTTAATAAAAAAACGTTTTTAAGTAAATCCAATTATATTGGAGACAGAGACTTAAATCTAAACTTCATAGATCTAAACTTCTTTTAAGTCAAAAGCAAAATACATAAAATGTCACCACCATCTTATTGAGACATCGACGCACAACTTGCATAGAGTCCATATAGAATGGAATTTGTCCAGAGATTGACCTTTAGCATCACCATGCAAATCAATCGCTTTACTCTCTTTTTATTTATTTATTTTTTATCTTTAAAATATTTTAACAGATATTACTATAAAAATAAACTTTTAGTTATTGTTATAATTAAGAGACTTTCTCAACTATTATCTTTTTTAAAATTTGAATTGTAATTCTATTTTTAAATATGTAAATTATTTACTACTACACTCAATTTTTGTTGATCATTTTACTCTTATTTTTAAAACTTATCGCCGCACAATTGCAACTTGTATTGACAAGGAATAAAATTGGTCCAAAGATTGGCCTTTAGCATCTCCATGCAATCACTTTATTCTTATTGAAAAAACTTATATATTCTTAAAGGAAAAATTATTTCTTTCTCCAAATGAAATTCAGCCATTAAATACTTAAAAAAATAAAAAGATAAATGATTAATTAAAATACGCCTGAAAAAGAAGAAGAAGAAAATTCTTCTCCCAATAAGAGTAAAGTAGAAATTGTCACTGCTATTCATTTGCTTCGGTTGTGAGTATGGCCCACGAACCTTGCGGCACGTGCTAGACGAGGACAAAATAGATTTTCCCATTTGATAAATGCAATGTCGCGGACAGGCACTTATGAAGGCTGAGATATGCTCCTATCCCTTGTCTCTTGAAGATTTTGCTTCCTATTTTTATCTTTGTTTTGTCCCTATTGCGGGTTTCTGTTTCTCGTTTTACGTGGGAATTCGGATCTCTGCAAATATCTGCGGATTTTCATAAAAAAAGTTAAAAAAATTTTAAAAAAATAAAAAAATAAAATTTTATTTTTAAATTTAATAAAATATTTATAAATATTTATTATTTATATTATTATTTAATTTAATATAATATAATTTTAATTAAAAATAAAAATATATAATTATAAAATCATTATAAAATAATAAAAATATTCAAATTATAAATTACAAACTCAAATATCCAAATTCTAAACTCAATGAATAAATTTCCTAATAAGTGTGCAAGTCAATGGAAACACACACACACACACACACACACACACACACACACACACACATATATATATATATATATATATAAATGGGAACTTTACAGGTCTCCATGAGGCAGGGACCTTATCTCCACCCCAGTCTCCATTAACTAAACGGGGACATCCCTCCGTCCCCATGAAAACTAAATCTATTCCCATCTTTGTCCCCATTACGGAAAATCCCCTCAAATACCCGCTTTAATGGGGATTTTTGCCATCCCTACAGATAGGGGCATGGCTCCGGCGACTGTTGGGCAAGGCATATGGTATTTGTCAGATATCTTTGTTATTATTAAATGATTACGAGATTAATTTTGATATATTATTAATATTAAAAAAATATATTATTATATAAAAAAATTTTAGATAATAAATATAAAAATAAAAACATTTTTATTAATATAATAATATATATAATTAAATATTTATATAAAAATTTTTATATTAATAATATATTAAAATTAAATTTATAATTATTTGATAAGCATAAATTGTATTTTGTTTGTTGCATATCTCAATTATATGTTGACATTTAAAACAAAAAATAATAATTTATATTATAAATGAGGTGCGTTACCTACCACGTGACTGCTTTTATTTTATTTTATTTAAAAAAAAATAAACAGAGTGTATATTTCAATACATTTTTCTATCTTTTATTAACAAGTGTAAAATTTTTTAATATTTATGGTGTACAAATTAAAAAAAACTCTTCGGTTAAAGTAAAATGTTTCTGGCATAAACTTTGTTTCACCGCGATGCTTCAATTTCCGAAGGGCGTTCAGTTGTTTGTTCTTTGTAGCCTGCTGCACTTACTGCCATGTGTGTATATTTTAATCGATTTCACTTTTTTCTTCCAAAATTTTAAATTGAGCAATAGTTCATGATAACTTGATATTTTATTAATATTTCAATTATCTATTAAACTTTAAATAATTTTTTTCTCAATTTAATTTTACCTATTTACAATTTAAGCATTTTAGTTATGCATTTATATAGTTGTATATTCTAATAAAATTATATCTATCTATTTGAATTTTATGTAAATTTTTCTCGCTCCCCTGGGTTATCTTTTGTACTTTTTGTTTTCAGTACTTGCATTACTTTCTTTTTTGAAAAATTGTCTTTATAATTTGTACTTATTTAAATACAAATACCTTATTGATAAAAACCAAATTCCACATGATGAAAACAGAGGGACTCAAAAAAAAAAAATATATTGTACACTAATATCATACTCCATTTTTACTACATCACTTTTATGTGAGATGATATAATGATAAATGCATATAAAAATATTTTACGCTAACCATTATTCAACAAGTGCCGCACGTCACCCAAAAAAAAAAAAAAATCAACAAGTGCCGAATGTTACGATTACTGGATGTGGGATGCATAGCTTTCCGTCCCGACTATATGTTTCGCAACTCCACGTTAAGTAATGGGATTGGGTGCAACCCACGCGTATTCATTTACTAACTCTAAAGACAAAAAAAAAATCAAATTAATCACCACAAAAATATGAAAAAATACATGTGAGTTTTGCGGGATACCAGATTAATTATAGTACATCACACACTATTTTGAAAAAAAAAGAAAGTACATCGTGGACTCCCATCTTCCCTTGCCCTCCGCGTTTGCTCCCTCCTCCGCCATTGCACCCACACCTCCTTCCTTTGCCCCACTAGCTAGCTCCACATCGTCAGCCTTGTCGCCATGGCCTCCAAGTTGAAGGAATTCAAAGACCTCCAAAAAGACCCTCCTACCTTCTCCAATGCCAATACATGATATTCCTCTTCTTTCTTCTCTTTTTTTATTTTTATTTTTGCGGTTTCAAATAGTAACTAAGTGATACAATACTAGTGAGAGTACAAATAAGTGGGTAGTTTCATTTGTAAAGGGGGAAGTGAATTATTATTCTTTGGCTAATTATACTTTTCTCTTTGAATTCTAAGTCTCTTTTCCTCTGTTGAGCTCTTTTTTCATCTGTTTCGCTCTATTCTTTCTCACACTTTGATAGTACTTTGTATAAATGGTGCTTTCATTGAGAGGCTCCACTGCCAATAATGGTGGAGGAAATTCATCCTCACTTGCTCGAATTCTGGAAATCATCAACAGTGTGAGCGCGGAATTGCAGAGTATGTGCGCGGAATGGCAGAGTATATGGGAGGACATACGTAGTCTCCACATAGATCCAAAATCAGCAACTCAAAATTCAACAAAAACAGATTAGGAATTGGAACCAACAAAAACAAATCAAGAACCAACAACATTAGATTTGGAGTCAACACTAGCAGATCCAGAATCAACACCACCAGATTCGAACAGCGGCGTAGACGATCTGAGCCACAGTGGTGGCAAACCGAGCAACATTGACGAAGATCTGAGCAGAGGAGGCGGCGCCATGGAGGTGGACGTTGTTGCTCCAACCGGGGGTGAACGGTGCAATAATGTGATCTTGGTCTCAGCGGCGGCAACCGCGTCGAGCACTGTCACGGTGGAAGAAGCAGACATGACACTTTCTAGTGCGATGAATCCTTTGGTGGAGGAGGCTGCAGCCACGAAGGTATTTGCGGTGAAGATAGCGAGTGCGACAAAGCTAGTCACGGTGGAGTTGACACAAGCCAGCAACGGAGAACATGAACGGGGCAGATCGATGGCGTTCATGACAGATCCACAACCACGTACCGGTGAAGGACGAGGATCGACAGCCGGAGGTTGGTCTTCAGCAATGGTGGAACAGACGGTGATGGCAGCCGAAAAAGGACCAAAGGCAATGGCAGAGCCACTTACAAAGTTGTTGCTAGTGCTCCATAGAAGAATCTGCAAGAGGATGGAGAAGGTGACTAAGGGCGTTGTGGAGGTTAGGGCAATAGTAGCACAATTCCAACTTTCTGAGTTGGGTCAAGACCAATTGGGCTCTACCCGAACCGATCAAGTGGAGGTGCCCAAAGCTGGTGCAATACTGATGGGCCAAGCCCAAAGCCAAAGGGGAAAAGGTGGGGAGTTTTGTAAGGGAGCTGAGTTACCAAACTTCATGGGCCAAGTCCAATCTGAGCCCAATTTCGATTTAGCACTTGGAGACAAAGAAGCATATTGGGTCATGGCTAATGGGCCTTATTTTAAGCAATGGGACCTTGGAGGAAATTCATTTCTTGTATAGTAGGATATTTGTAATTAGGGAGAATGGTAATTAGGAATAATTGTGTTAAAAAAATGTTATTAGGATTAAAATTGTATTTTTCTTTTAGCAACCTTGAGGATAAGGTTGGTTTCAAATAGAGGGATAATGATACAATACAAATGAGGAGTATAAATAAGTGGGTAGTTTCATTTATAAGGGGGAAGTGAATTATTATCCTTTGGTTAATTGTACTTTTCTCTCTGAATTCTAAGTCTCCTTCCCTCTACTGAGCTCTCTTTTCATTTGTTTCACTCTATTCTTTTTCACACTCTTATACTACTTTGTATCACTAAGCTTCCTATGTTACTTGATCTATGGGATTTTGGCATTTATATGCATCTGGGTCGGCATCGTTTCCTCTTTGCTTCATGGGTTTATTTGGATTTTGTCCCATGTGTTGCTAGTTTAAACTGCGTATAAATGTGAATCTAGTAAATTCACAATCTTTGAGTAAGTAGGAAGAGACATTTGTCCTAAGCTTTGTATCACAATTTGTGATTTTCAAAGATTATCTTCAAGATTTTCTAGTGGAAACAGAGATGGCCGTTGAATGTGTTGCAAGCAATGTTAAGAAAATCGGATCGAGCATTGAACCGGTCAAGGCAGAGGTTTAAAGGTTCAGAGATTCAATTGGGGGTGTGACCGGAATATAATAAAAAATATATATTTAATTATTTATATATATAAATATATACACATGATTAATTAAAAAGCAAAAAATTATATTAAATTATTAATAATAACATAACTATTACAAAATAATATTTATTATGAGGCACTTTATCAAACATCTTAAATGTAAAATCTATTTATTTTAATTTTCACTCATATTTCTTTTGAAAAGTACATAGAGACAATATAACAATTATTTTTTTATTTTTTTATTTTTAAATTAATTTAAGAGTATATAACAAATAAGCATACTAAAAAAATCAAATTTCGAAAAAAATGAATTTTTATTTTGATTAAGCTTTTTCTTTTTTTTTTTTTTATAAAAAAAGTATTTTTACCAAAATTAAAAAAAAAAAATCGATCAATCGATTTGACCGATCCGATTCACACCGGTTCACCGATTTTTCCCGATTTTGACCACAATTGGTTTTGTTATAAAGACCGGACCGACCTGGGATCCGATTCCCGGTGGGACCAATTCAACCAACCAATCTGGTCCGATTCTCTCTTCCTTTGTTGCAAGCGAGTCAAAAGAGTGGAAGAGGGTGCAGTGGTCCATTAGTTGGGTTTAGCCACATTCTTCAATATGTTAACCCATATTTGTCAAATGTGGATAAAACTTGGTATGTGTTACACCATAATTAATCTGACGCACCGCAGAACATGTCAAAAATACATTATAAAAAGTAACACCCAAACTAGTAGAAAAAATGACTATTTCATTTTGGTAAGATCATGAAATGTAATGTTGCCAGTTGATAACCAGCGATATCTGTTGAACAAGCAAAATAGTTGTGCTAGGTAGAAAATTCAAAGACTCCTTGAAGACCTAATGGCATTTTTATCAGCACCTTCACCAGAAAGGATTAGTCATTCCTTGTTAAGTTGTTTATTCAAAGACTCTTGTAAGATATTTCTCCATTGCTCAAGTAGAATGCCAAAAATCCCACACACCCCCCCCCCCCCAAACAAAAAAACAAAGAAAAAAACACCACAAAAACCCAAAAAAAACAAAACAAAAAAGAAAACCAGGTATTCATGATCGTTATGCATGCCACCCTCTGGCTGTTCCACCATGTTCTGATTGATCAAGTACTATGATAGAGTAGATATGTTGTAGGTCACAAGCACAGAACCAGGAATCCACTTTGCAGAACCATCATTTAACATAACTGAAGCAATGAAAAAATGTGCACTAAGCTAGACAGACAATGGGTGGTATATTTATCAAAATAAACACCATGCACTATGCGAATGCCCAGAAAAGATTGAAGGTAAAAGAAAGGGGTTTAATAAATATCTGCATGGTTTGATTACTATAGTATAGGAGCAGTCTGAATAGGGAAATATCTTAAAAGAATATCAGCTGTAACATTTTCCAGCTTTTAACACACGTGCACGTGTAATAAATACCCAAAAATGGAGGTTAGAATAGAAATACAACAGCATTTGCATTGGCAATTTACACTTTTGGCTTCTCATGAATACCTTAACTTTGATATGGGACCTATGATGTTGATGATTTGCTATTCACTGAAACTAGTGTGCAACAATGACTCCATGGAGGCTACTATACCATGTCTAAGCAGTCTGTATGTTTCCTTGAAACTGGGAATGAGATTTGGCAGCCCCTTCTTTCCATCCTTTCTGACGAGCTCGCAGTTCCCACAACCCAGTTAGCTTCTTCTGAGCAGCTAATGCCATCTCAGCTTTTTCCCTGGCCTCCTCGCATGTCTCCATCCCTGAATTGCACTTGTCTGATTCCTTTTGATACTGAGATGCAATCTTCTTAGCCTCAAGCAGAGCCATGTTGGCATGGTGCTGATTTTCCAAAGCTTCAGTTTCCTTCAGCTTTAGCTCTTCTGACAATAGCTCCGCAAAGTTCTTTTCAGTATCTCCATTCACCTCTGGGTTGTGCTTTGCACAATCTAAATAACAATTAATCAATAAAAGAAAAAGGGTTAAATCTGTCAAGTGACATAAAAAACAATATTTTTGCAACAATACAGCAGCAAGCAAAATAAAAATTCTTCTTTCTAGATTTTTGTCATCTTTAAGCAGAGACTCATCCAGCAAAAGAGTTTCTTATTAACCACAACATGTAACCCAAGCAAGTTCATACCTTTATTTAAACACAACAGATTATATGTTGCCTGCCTCACAGAGCAATGTTTGTGCAACACTAGCTAAGTACCAAAATTTTGTTTAGCACTATGGAGTCCCTGAGTCTGGACGGAGTGAAACAAAAGTCTGTATTGTGAACTACACACCCTTCATCAATAGATTTTCTAGACATAAGAAAATATGCCAAATATGCCAACGATGAATAATTTTTTTCATAGAAAGGGAAAACACATAGAAGGCACATGAGAATTGAGATCTTGAAAGTTGAACCAATGTTTAATGCATAAAGTGAGAGTAACTATGTTACCTTAGCTCCTACCATCACACAAGTATACATTACATAGAGTCGTAGTCAGGTTATTGTTATAATAATTAAAGGGTTACTTATGTATATCACTACACCAACTGAGATACTTCACTGGAGTTCATTTAGGATAGAGAAACCAACCTCCAAATGATGAGTTGTTAAGCCCTGCATAAATATATATAAAGAAACTGAAATAAGCACATGGTGGTCTAGAAGTTAGATCAAGAGAAAGCAACAGCAAATTATGATGGAACAACAATCTTCTACTGGCCCTAGAATTGCTTCAGTAGTACAAAAAATAAAAGAAATAATATTAGCGATGACTAAAGGCATTAAAGAGTTCAAAGGTATTGTGCCAAGGTTAATGTTTGTGTTAACTGAGGATCTATATAGGCTATGCAGGGAAGAGATACCATGGATCAGCACAATTTGCAGTGAACGTGCATATTTATATGGTTGCAAGTTGCAACTTCTAACTGCTTTTAGTTAAATGAACAAAAGGCAATTTGAATACTAATAAGGTCATTTTTCTGATATCAAAATCAAAGCTTTGGTTAAGTTAGTTGTACAGGGGTGGGAACAGCAGATTGGGTGTTTTACAATTGTGAAAGGCATTGACAATCAGTTATGACAGTAACCAATCTCAGCACCTCATTAAGACCTTACTCTTTCATTAGCATTGCTCTAAGAACTGTGGTAGCCAGTTCCCTTAGCAGATCATGAAAAAGTTTGCAACCTACGCTGGTCAAGTGAATTCTCCCTAGAAAAGCCTAGAATAATGTTCTAAAGAAGAAAAATATGCAACTTTATCGGTAGTCTCGTAATCAATGCTGTGTCGCAGTTGCATTTGTCAAGGTGTATATAAAACCAGCATCCCCAAGAAAAGGTTGACAAAGGTAATTGACAGTGTTGTTTTTCATCACGTTACTCATAAGAAGATTAAGGATTAATTATGGGAAGCTATATAGCCTAAGGGTGATGAGATAATGCCGGGTGCATTGCATATCACTAAAGAGTAAAGATTAATAGAAATTGCTTATGCCTGTCAATTTTCATTGCTTTTGAATTATCGAAATAGCCATCCAAACATGAAGAACTAACTTATGCCAATTTTAATAATAATAAATAAAATAAAATAAGATAAATAGAAACACTTTAGAACCAGATCTCATAAAGTTTCTACATTTAGATCCAAAGTCGAAACACACGACTTGATCAAAACCAGTTAAGAAGTGAGAGACACGGGTATGCGTTGTCATTTGCAGCAGTAATTCAGCAAGTTATAAGAGGAAACACATAATAAAACCCAGAAGAGAAGCTATCCTATCATTGAGAGGAAAAACTGGAAAAATCATGAATTGATGGCAAAGTTGTAAACTTTGGGGTGAGATCTGAGAACCCAGAAAGGGAAACAGAGAATAAAAGGAGCATGAGGAAGATACCTTGGGGAAGAGAAATAATGGGGCGGGAAGAGCAATCACAGAGGCAAGGAGTGCAAGAAGAAGAAGCAGAAGAAGAGTGGTTGAGTGCAGCAATGGCTTCCATGAGGTGCCAGTAGAGAGGGGGACCCACAATGTACCCTGCAATGCAGAGGGCCACCACCCACAAACCCACCCTCACCGCCACTCCACTGCAACTACTCATACCCATTTCTCTCCCTCTGTGTGTGTGCGTGTCTCTGAGAGATGGTGCAGTGTGAAATAAATGAGATGAAGGTTACTTTGAAGGTTATTACAGATGTCGGCAATGGCAACTGCTAAGAAGTTGCTTCCACTTTCTTCACCATTTTTTTTTCTACTTTCCTGTTTTTAAAGTTCTTTTTTCTTTTATTTTTTTGACTAACAATGCTGCTGCTGCTGCAGGCCTAATTTCTACGTTCGGTTACAAATGCAATATATAACCTATTAATTGAATCCCAACTAACTTTGAAAAAAATATATAAAATAAGTTTGAAAAAATAAAAGTTATTTCACTCAAAGTACAGTATCATTCTTGTTGGTTATTATCATTTTTTAGTTTAATTTTTAGAAAAATTACTTGTAAAAGAGTTAAGTTGAAAAAAGTATTTTTAGAAAAATTACTTCTAAAAGAATTTATTTATATATAATTTGAATATATTAAAAATAAGTTTAAAAAAATAATTTTTATTTGAATTGGATAAAATAAAATTATATTTAGTTATTAATGTAAGAGTAATATAGTAAGAGTCTATTTTAAAAATAATTTTTTTAGAATAAAAGGTAACTCTAATGATACTTCTCCCGAATATACTTTGAGGGGGTGTTTGGCATGCCGTATTAGGTATGATAGGATAAAGTAATACAATACGTTATGACCTTATCTGTTGTTTGGTATAGTCAACATATTGTATAAACTTATCCATCAAACTTCCCTTATACCTTATAATGATGGATAACTTAATCCACTCTACGGAGATCGTATTAGGCCTGATTAGCTTTTAATGCATAAAGGTCCTTTCACTTTTTTTTATTTTTTAATATATTTTATTAAAAAAATTTAATTATTAAATAAATGATAAAAAATAAAAATATATAAATAAAAAATAATTGTAAAATAACTATTCAAACTAAAAAAAATATAGGAATAAAAATTTATTATTAAAATATATAAATAATAATATTTAATATAAAATTAATTATATATAATAAAAAACACAGCGAAATATAGTAATATGATACTAAGCCTATTTAGATTTTGATATATAAAATTAAAAATTCTATCTCTATTTCACTCTCTCTCTCTCTCATACATATTTTTTATATTTAAGAAAAAAATTAAAAATAAATAAATAAATAATTTTTAATATAAAATTATTTTTAATATATAATAAAAAATAGCTAAAATAATTATAATAACTATTTAAACAATTATATGAATTTTTAATTTTTAAATTTAATATTTAAAAATTATATTTATTATAATCTCTTTTTTGGGTTATATTTTTATAATACAATATCTTATACAGTGATATATCAATCACTGTATAATATTAAATTTTTATCAGGCCTTATACAATCAAACCTTATATTATCAGCCCTTATTCTATCAGGCCTTATACTCTCATACATGCCAAACGACCCTGAGTTACTTAAAAAGTACGTAACAAAAAAAAAAAACAAACCAAATGCATTAAGTTATTATACAACTTCATTCTCATTCTACCATAAATACTTATGGTTAGTTACATATTTGACTCCCTTTAATTAATGAAAAAAATTGACTCCCTTTAATTTAGAAGTGAATAAATCACAATGCCATCATATTCCCAGCATCATCCATTGTCCATTTTTTGTTTTTTTAACCTAGCAAAAACTATTTTGTGTAACTGTGTTCAACCAATTTAATTTTTTATTTCTTTTTTGGGTGTTTGACTAACATTTTTTCTTGTTTAATCTTTTATGAAGAACTAAAAGGCAAGACATTATGAGGCTCCTGATCTACGCATAAAATGGATATGTTTTTTCAGTTATATAATTACAACTTTTCCAAATTGATTGATGACTTTGCATCAACAAATTTGATAAGATTACATTGACACATCCAATGTGCTTAGGTGCAAAAAATTGACATCTCTTACCCGAGATTTTTCTTATGGCAAAACTTGTCGCCTTTGCACTTCCAGGATATTAATTTTACAGGTTGATACTAACCTGGTCCGCGACGACGAATTTTGAATCTTGATCCTTGTGTTTTAATGGTAGATGAAAGCGGTGTATTGATATATCTCTTTTTATGTGATATACTATAATATTTTTAGGATTATACAAATAAAAATTAATCAAATTTAAAAGTGATTAGATTTTTATTTCTGTAACACTTAAAAATATTAAATTTTATCTGTATGATATCTAAAAATTTTCAGTTAATTTCAGGATCATATAGAAAGTGATCAAATTTTATCCGTATAATATTCTTTGCATTTTATAAATGACCAAATTTTTATTTTTGTAGTACTAAAAAATATCAAATTTTATCTGTGTAATACCTACAAACTTACAGTTAATTTTAGGATCTCCCAAAAAAATTTTTGATAATTTTCAAAATATATTTAATCTTTTTTTTTTAATTTGACTAAACCAAAAAAATTACAATACACCATATAAAAAAAGGTATATAAATATACCCTTTTTGATCAACCATTAGATTTTAAGGACCAAGTTGGTCCTTGTTAAAAACTCCCCATTTGGAAACATCCTAATTTTACAACGTAAACATAATGCAAAGAAACCAAGATAGTAGAATACATTCAAGACAACCAAATGAACACGATCAATCTGTAATGGTACTTCTACAAAAGTGCACAAACAGGAAAGCCGGCACTGTTGACTTGCATATTTTGGATAAAGGAAACCCATACTTCCTTTCCCAAACAGCCCTTTCAAAAATGGCCAGTACCCTCACCAGAAGAGGGTTGTTTTTTTTTTTTTTTTGTGTTACTTCAATGACAGTGTCAGATATCCTTAATGGCTTAAGCAGGATGGCCAGAAATGCTTCACTTGTGCATGATGATTATCCTTCTTGATTTGTTAGCTGAAATCCTATTCGTAGAGATGGATTGTGATAAATCACCTCCTTGTTAGAATTCGCACACCATGTTTGAAGTGGATGACAGAACAATATCGAATAAGAATGAAATAGCTGAATAATAGCAATTGCAGATTGGAGAAGGGAGTTTGAGAGATTTTATAAATAACACCTTTATTTAACACAAACCATGTTGTGAGATGATTATCATTGAAGTACATTATACATATCAAACTTCATGTTCTATTATGATCAACATTTATGTTGTCCTACAAGTTCGGACTCAACAACAAAATTTAGCGAGGTGATAGCTCAGTAATTGAAGCTTCATTTCCCGATGCTTCATTAGAGTTACTTTTGGATTCACTTGGCCTTGTAGGCCTTGAATTATTCTCCCTTGGATTTCTATCTGATAAACTTGTACTGTATATATAAAATGCAGGATGCAAGGGTATTGGAAGAGTGACAGAGTGGCTGTTGAACATTACTATAACTGAAGCCATTGTTGGTCTATTAGCTATATCTTCTTGAACACATAGTAATCCAATGTGGATGCATCTCCTTATTTCATTTCTTGAACCATCATTTAATGAAGGATCTATAATATTTGCAATTATACCTTCACTCCAGTTTTTCCACACCTACATTTGCAGTCAAATCATTATAAAATTTTAATGTAGTGCAATTTTTCATGTAACAAAATAATCCTTTAATCTAATGCATCTAAAAAAGATACTATGATTTTTATTTTTTTTTTACAGTTGGGGCGCCGAGGGGCAGGGTTGTCATACTTACAAAGCTTAGTAGATCGTCTGCATTTCTTCTTCCACTTATAATCTCTAAAACTATTACACCAAAACTAAAGACATCAGACTTCATAGAGAAACGTCCATCCATCGCATATTCAGGTGCCATATATCTACTGCATTTTCACAAGGTCAAACACAATCAAATACAAAGTTTAATAGATCTCTACACCATAATATTCAAGTTTCTCCATTATCTCCAAGGTTAAGGGCAATAATTATTGTCATTGACAATCATAACAATAGCAAAAAGGCTCCTGGTATTTATTTTTATACTTACTAGGTTCCCACAATTCTACTTGTATGGCTTTGAGTTTGATCCTCCAAAAATAGTCTTGCTGTGCCAAAATCAGATATCTTTGGGTTCATCTCTTGATCTAAAAGAATATTACTTAGCTTAAGATCACGATGAATAATTCGCAATCGAGAATCCTCATGAAGATAAAGAAGACCTCGAGCAATGCCTTGTATGATTTTGTAGCATTTTTCCCAATTCAAGTTTCTATTCCTAGTTGAATCTACATGAGCAAAGCAAGAGTCAATCTTGTAAAGAAATATAACTATAAGGAAGTAATAGAATACAAGACAATTAGGTCTTTACCAAATATGAAGTAATTGAGGCTTTTATTGGGAAGGAACTCGTAAATCAGTAGCCTCTCTCTTCTCTCTAGACAAAAACCAAGTAACCTAACTAAATTTCGGTGTTGAAGCTTGGCTAGTAACATAACTTCATTCTTAAATTCAATATCTCCTTGATTAGAATCTATTGATAACCTTTTGACAGCAATCTCTCGTCCATTAGATAGCATACCCCGGATACATTTATCTCAATTTAACATTGTACCAATCTAATATAAGATAATATTTTAATGAAGTTGTTTATCTAACCTTGTAAATAGGTCCAAATCCCCCTTCACCAAGCTTATTTGCATCAGAGAAGTCATTTGTGGCCACTCTAATGGTGTCAAAATCAAATTGCAATGGCTCCTTGACTTCAATTTCATCATCTTCTTTAGTTTCACCTGCTATATGACTTTCATAAAGTAAGTTCAAGTACAAACACTTACTTCAACCGTTTATGCGACTAAGTGTGTGTTTGGGAAAGCTGAAAGATTAAAATTATTTCAATAATCACTTTTTTATATAATCGCTTATATGAGAATCAATTTATGTTTGGATACTTTAGCTGAAAAGTGATTTTAAGATAATCTATTTTGTTTAGGTTGTATGAGAAAAATTGCTTTTATATAGTAAAATTACTAAAAAGGACATGAAATGATTGTTTATATTATATAATATGTAATACTTAGGGTCAAATTGGTAAAAATATAATAATTCTGAAATAATCAGCTTCTGCTTATAATTATAAGATCCAAAAATTTGCTTATACTTATAAACTATTTTTCAGCTTAAAATTATTAGCTTTTGATTATAGTTTATTCTACAAAATTTAATCAAATATGATTATTTTTGCAAAATAGCTTTTTTTTTAAAATAAAAGCTGTTTTAGTGGGTTTCCAAACATACACTAACTCTGTCATTTTATTTTCTCCTCTTAGTGGTTGAATTATTTATCCCTTGAATGACTGAAATAATTTAACAAAAAGAATATAGTAATTTGAGTTAATTATTTTAGAGTTTTAGTTAACAAATAATAAATACTTTTACAATAATTATTAATGCCATTATTGATAATGTCATCAAATAAAAAAATCCCTCTTTTAAATAAAAAGAATCTGCCTAATCTAAACTAGTGGATGGATGTAATGGGTTAATTTATTTGAAAAAGGAAAAATAACCAAAAAATGAAATTAAGGGAAAGAGTGTTGCAAATATGATAATGACAATGGGAAAAAAAAAATAATGTGGAAGTCAAATGCTCTGAAATGATTTTCAGGAACAGTAAAATTGAGAATAAAAAAGGAAAGTACAAGTAAAGTTAAGGATAAAAAAGGAAAATATTGTATAAAAGAAAATATAACTCATCATAAATTGGGATGTTAATCATAAAAGCAAGTCTTTCTTGCTTTAGAGTGAACAGGGGTTTATGGCTAAAATCAATTTTGAAAAATATCCTCAACGCAAATCCAAACAACCTTGTTTCATGTACAAAATTATGTTTGAGTCAGTAAACCCCCATTTCCCTATGTGAAACATGCAACCAAACACGCTATAACTCTGTCATTTTATTTTCTTGTCTTTTTGGTTGAATTACTCGTCCCTTGAATAATTGAAATAATTTTTTTTTTTTCAATTCTAAAAAAATCATGGTAGCTCAAAATTCTCTAAACTACCTTATATCCTACACAAAAAATTTCATTGCATAACAAACTCCAGGAATATGTTGACTTACTTTCACTACGTTTCCTTGGATTTTTCATTCTTAAATAGATGCAAATAAAGATGACCAGTAGGACAAGGGCAACAGTTGACACAACTGTGATGATGATGACATATCGTAATGTGTTGCTTTTTCCTGCAAAAACAAGAATTTCATGCAGACTCAGATTTTATAAATCCAGAAAAAATAGGACAATAATGATTTAGTGAAATTGGCACCATTGCAAAAAGAAAATGATAAAAAAGAAGAGTAATTAAAAAAGAATATAGTAACAAGAAAATTTGGTTTCAATTAGGTGCTAAACTGCTAATCTATATAAACTGTTTGATACAGCCAACTTAGACCTTAGTTTTGATACCTTGAGCATCTTTACTTGGTGTGCTATCTGCAGATGGGGCATGAGGAAGAGGTGGTGTGTCAGCTACAGCTGCATAGAAGCGATTTTCTTCGAATCTAACATTACAACTACGTCTTGCAATTCTCGTATTTCTGTGGCCACTGCAACAAATTAGGATTCTTGAGATAGCACCTTGCAAGCAATCATTGCAGTATTCCTCAGAAAGATCAGGTGTGCACTGCACAAGTGCATATATACTTTGAAAGTTTGGTCCTACTCCATTTCCTGTAGCGAACTTTCGAAGAGAGTCACCAGATGCAGCTTTGCTTCTTAGACCCTTTAACAAATTCACAAGCACCTCATTGAACTTCTCCACCATTGTTGCATTATTTCCATACCACTGATAGAACACCTCTGAATCATCCATGATGCCATATATTGGTTTGTTGGAGTATCTTAGCATGCAAGTAAGGCTAAACCCAATTGCTTCCTTCTGGTTTGGGCACCGGCTTGTGAGCTGAACCCGAGAATCATTGAGACAACTACGGCATTCTTGGGGCTTAACATCTCCTCTGCAGAGGCCAATTGCGTGAACTGTATCAGAGTTTTCGCCATAAGAAAAGTTATAGAAACCATAGTCAATGTTTGTGTTGGAAGAGAGGTTGATGAGAAGGGCATTAAGGTTGTTCTGGTAGGTACTGTTAGCCGTGTAGTTATCTTTATTGCCACAATCATTTATGAATGGTGTAAATTGGGCAGTGGCTTGATATGTTAGAATAACAAGGAGAGAAATAAGTGAATGCAGACAGGAAAAAGCCATAGCTGCTGTAGTTGTTGTGCTATGGAATACAAAAAAAAAAGAAAAATTCTTAACAACTGATAGATAGAGGCTAATACAACAAGGCTCAATTATTTTGTTTACCATTTTTGTTGACTAAAACTGGAGAAATGGATACAGCAAAGCGATTAGAAAGTATGGGAATTGACTTGGACTATACTTGTTGAGGATAAACCGCGTATTTGATCCTTAGAGCACGCAAAAGTGCCGTCCCATTTTGGCTGTAGGACTCAAAACGCGGGATTTGGTAGCAAAACTTCTCTAAGGTCCCCATCCCAAACGGTAGGGATCAAGGACAATCTGAACTACACCAATAAATTAGTAACATGTGATAGTCTTAGCTTTAATTTGAGAAATATGTGGTCCCAAAATTGAGACCTTCTATTAGAGAGAAGATCCTAATTTTGTTTTTTATGATGCATTGCTAATGTGTCAAGTAGTGGATCTAAAGTGGGATTTGCCGTTGAAGATACTCTTAGCTAACCATTTAACAATACATCTGGCACAAGCTTTAATAAGAAAATTATTAACAATTTTATTTAATGAAAATTTTATAACTCGCATAATATTCAAAGTGTGTAGGAATTCTTTCCTCATACTTTAGTATGCCATCTAGTTTATTGATTCTTCCCTCAACTTGTTTTAATAAAAGCACTTTTCTTTTTCTTTTTTTTTTTGGGTCTGAAGATCACCAATATTGAGAAATTTTGTTTAAGCCAAAATAGCTCAATATTGTTGGTTTAGTTACATACTTGACTCCCTTTATTTAGTTACTTACCTTGATGAATATCAGAGCCATCGTAATTTTTTTACTTTATTTTTTCCCTACCAAAAACGATTTTTATTTAACTTTGTTCAACCAATTTAATTTTTTTATTTCTTTTTTGGGTGTTTGACTAACAACTTTTTTTTTTTCCCTGTTTTCTTTTTTCTTTTATGAAGAACTGCAGAGTAAGAGATTATGAAGCACTAAAAGGCTAGAGATTTTTTCGATAGATTGAATATAGCTCGACACTCTCAAAATGAGAGGAGCTGAGAACAAGGCAGTCACAAAACAGGTCTATCACAAAACATCCAAAAGTCCACCTATTTATGTAGAACGAAAACAAAACTAACACCCTTAACTTTTTTGTGCTTTCTGAATATGTTAATCCCGAATGTTGCTTCTTTAGTTACGTTCCAGCAGCGTCCTCCATCTTATAGATTATAGATAAGTTTTTTTCAGTTATATAATTACAACTTTTCCATATTGAATTATTGATTGATGACTCTGCACCAGCAAATTTGAAATTTGATGTTACACTGCCACATTCTATGTGCTCATGTGCAAGAAATTGAAATCCCTCATTAGAGATCTTTCTTACGGTCAGAACCTGTCGCCGTTCAATGTTATTTCAAGAAACTTACTTTTACAAGCTAAACATAAACATAATGCAGAGCAACTGAGATATCAGTATACAATCAAGACGACCAAATGAACATGATCAATATGTAATGGTACTTCTACAGAAGTGCACAAACAGGAAAGCCAGCACTGTTGACTTGCATATTGTGGATAAGGGAATCCCATACTTTCCTTTCCCAAAAAGCCCTTTCAAAAATGGCAAGTAACATAGAACCAAATATGCACTGCACAGCACTTCTCCTAGCCCGCATCCATGTCCACTCCTAGCCAGTGGTTGCCATCCAAACAAGTTGATAACCAGTGCTGTGAGATGGACAAGCAAGATAGTTGTGCCGGGTAGAAAAACCGAAGACTTGTTGAAAGTGAACCTGCCAGCATTTTTATCTGAACCCTCAATAGAAGAGGGTTGTTCTTTTTTTGTCACTACAAAGGCATAATCAGATATCCCCAGTCGTTTAAGTATAATGGTGACAAATGCAAAAAACCACGGATTCATGGTTGTTATTCTTGACATCCGCTGGTTGTTCCACCATGATCTAATTGACAACCCAGTTTTCATATACTCTAATAGACCAGATGTGTGGTAAATGGCAAGCAGAGTAGCAGGAATCAACAAACCTCGATCCTGCATGATCATCACATAACACACAATTGAAGCAGTGAAAAATGTGCACCAAGTCATTCATTAGATGTGGAATACTGGGGGAAAAGGGTAGATGGGGGAAAAAAAAGGAGGAGTTGAGTTGAAATTAAGTTGCTAAATCATGGATTATACACATGTGCTTGTGTTTGGTGCAACTCTGCTAGTGATCATATATATGATTCAGCATTTAGCTCAAAAAATTTGTCCACACCCCGGATTAGTTTTCTTTCCCTTGGAGCCGTGTCCGCTTTTATCACCAAACACAAAATATTGCTATATATTTTTTGAGCAGGTTAAAAAAAATATGGATATTTAGTTGTAAATTTTGGCATGACACTTATTTGTTTGGAATAACAAAGTTTCTAAGACTCTGTCATTTCCTTTCATCTTTCTGTTTTATAACTACCCAAACGAGGATAGCATAGCAAGAAACAAAATGTGCATGCAATGTAAAAAATGGTCAGTGGTTCTATTGATTTTGAATGTGTTTGTGTTCACCCTAGGCAAGAAATTGGAGTTGGTATGTTGAAATGGTGACAGTTATGCTTGTATATGTTATTGTGCTCACCTTAGGCAAGAAAGTGGAGTTAGTAATGATGCAATAGGCAGGGAGGGCAGCATAGCAGATTTCAGGGACAGATCTTAAGGCCCAATTAGTGACCCAAAGATACGCCAAGCACTGTCTGAATTGGAGCTTACCAAATAGAGTGGCACTAATTGGACAGTGCTTGCTGAGGAAAATTTCGAGCAACCCTGAGGCCCATCTCTTACATTGGGCCATATGGACTTCGCTATCTTGAGGTGAGCAGCCCATAAAGGCTATCGGATCTGGTCCACAGCCTTCAGATCTCCAACCTCTTGTGTGGATTTTTAGCCCAGTAAGTATATCCTCTGCTGATGATCCATATATCCAGCCCACCTAATGTTCTCAAAGCACGAAGAGCATTTAAGAACATTTTACCACAAAAATAAGTTTAGCTATTAGTAAGTACATAGTTTTAATTTCAAAGCATTTATACTTCATTCAAAAATAAGCTATTCAATAGTTTGAAGACCACATATTGAAAATAAAAATCTTGAATTTTTAGTATCATGTAAAAATATCTTATGAGCTTTTACTTTTCTGATAAATTATTATGTTAACTTATGAAATAATGTACCTTTTTTTTTTTTCCCTTTTGGGGTGTAAGGCACAGTTACAAAAGTAAAGTATTAAGTACTAGGCTGCTGATCAGAAAACTCAAGAAATTGAATACTTACGAAGTTCAATTTTTTTAATTATGCGTTTATATATATTCAATAAAATTTTAAACTACTACATCTTCTTATTCTTCATTTATTTTTATCATGTATATATCTCAATCTCACTTTCTACCATAATTCTTATAAGCAATGAAAAAGAAATCAAATGACACACGTTCTCAAGGAAAATGAATATATTCGTTTACATGTACAATGTGTAGTAGGTTTGAACTTAGGTAAGAAAATTAGTGTAGAACTATTTTTAAAACATGATAAGAATCCAATTTTTGGTTTTATATATATATATATATTGGGGGAGCCATTTTTATGTATTCCAATTTATCGTCTTTGAATATACTATTTCTGTTGCCCACCTGTTTACCCCAGGCAGTGCCGTATTCATATCCACAACTAGCAACTTCCTTCGCCGCCTCAAGGGAGTCGCAAAGGTTAGCATTTGGTGTAAATATCTTCCCTTCCAAAGCTTGAGCAGCTGATTCGACAAACTCCTCTGAAGTTCCAAATACTATGTCCTTTTTTGATAATTTTCCTGCAAATAATAATAATAATACTAATAATAGTAAGATTAAAAATAACAAGAATAACATTTTTTAATTTGTAGTATATTGTAATATATTTTGCCTCAACAAATGTATTAATGTGGGAGTTTTTGCAATCATGAGAATAAAATGTATCTTAATTAGTACCATTGGTGAAACCGAGATCCTTCTTTCCATTTGGAATGCCATGGTCAGGAGAAAGGCCGTAAATAACTTTTCTTCTATGAATGCAATTTGTTCCTACGTAAAAAATCCCTTGAAGTCCCGCTGCTCCGCCCCCTATGTACTGCGTGAGACAAAACAAGAAAAGGAAGTTTGTTTATACACTTGCTTATGTTCATAACATTTTTGCTAGTTAACTTTTCCCGAAGGTTATTAGCAATGTTGTTTGATTTGACTCACCACAAATATAGCCACCAGTTGATTTCCAAAAGGATCATCCTTTAATCCGTCGTAGAATTGCTGAGGACATTGAACAAATGCAACTTCCTTCTCTGCCTTTGAATCCAACAAAATGCACAGGGCATGTGGAACAATCTTCGGATTGTTCACATACATGTCACAGTCTACGTTCAGGATAAAGGGAGCATTGGTCATCAACCCGGAGACTCTTGTCTGTTCATGGTACAAATAAGGAGAAATATTGGGTCAGAATTACTAGGGTGTTAATTTTCTATGATGTGCATACGAGATTGACTATAAAAGAATTTCTTTGGTGCTACTTTGGAAGTGAGAAATTTTCTCACACTATATTATTAAATGTACATCACTTAAATTGTGTGGGTTTTACTTTTTCCCATTTTAGTTATATTTTTAATATTAATTTTGAAATATACATTTAATGATATGAAATAAGAAGAATTCTTACTCCTAAACCAAGTAATTTGTTCTTCTAAAAATGTCATGAGCGACGCTAAGAATTCCAGGTATTCAGGAAAAAGAAATGCAAAACATACCAACACATTCATAGCACCCGCCTTGTACTGATGTGGATGTTCAGGCTTCTTCTCTCGAGATATGTAGATTAAGTGGGGCATCCCATCTGAAAGACCTTCCTTGTTCTCCCATATTACCTAACGGCATAAAATACATTTTAAGATATTGTGTGCACATTTTAGAAAGTAAAATCATATATTAATTAATACCATACTTAGATTCAAAAGCGAAAATGAATAACTTCGGCTGCAAAAAAAAAAGAAAAAGAAAAAAGAAAATGAATAACTTCTATGTCTTTGTTTTGTTTCCTAAGATGCTAAATACCTGAAGATTGGTTGGGGTCTGATTCTAACATGTACGTTTTGAAATTAAATATTATATCTTTTTTAGATATTAAAAATTGGATAGAATTAGTAACTTAAATTAATATCTTAGAAACATAATAGTATTATATATTTATGTAACTTTTGAAGTTCAAAATATATTATTGGCCCTTGTATATAATATTTATTTTTAACTTGAATTTTATAAATATATGTGTTTTAATTTATTTCTTACATATATAAATATGTTTAATATGGTCCTTATCATTTATTGCTCAGTAAAGTGTAAGGAGTAAATTAAAAATTAATAATATATATAATGATTAAAAATACATATATTTTAATATGTAATTATTGTTTTTAATTTTATTTCCTATATATAATATTTATTCTTAATATAATCTATATATTTTACAATAATTATGCCAATAATATGGTATCATAACAACACTGACAAAATAAATATAAATATGAAATTAGAAACTTGTTTTACATAAGAATTAAAATAAAAATAATCATTGCAATAGGGATAAAATATAAACATCACCAATTATCCATTAGTTTTGGTATTATCTAATAATATAATTTACTCTGATCAATTTGCATTTTAAATATAATTAAATACTTTTATGTTTCTACTTTGGAATTAGACCTATGAGAAATGATAATATAAACTTGGGTTCACCATGAACTCAAATCTATATTATATCTCAACCATTGACTTGTTAATATTTATATATTTATAACTTTAAAACATATTTTTAATGGTTGAAATATAATATAGACTCGGGTTCACGATGAACTTGAGTCTATATTATCATTACTCTAAACCTATAGACTTCATGAATAGGGATTGTACTTGAGCACGGCGAGAGCAAGAAGTACCTCCTAGGTCATATCCCAGTACATGTTTTTTTCCTTTTCCTTTTTCTTTTATTTTTTATTTTTTAAAATATTCTTTGCAAATTCTTGTAGGAATATCGAAACTAGGAATAGCAAAAAAAATCACCAAAATAGGTATTTGTGGAAATTATTTGCGACAGTAATGGAGATAAAATCCCCATTAATTAAATGGAGTGGGGGCGGAGGATTAAATCCCTATCGCATAGAAATTCGCTAAATTTCTATATATATATATATATAACCAAGGCTTGTCAATAATAATAAACTAAAATCTTAATCCTTACTCAAAATTACTAATTAAAAATTATTAAATAAAATAATAACAGGATTACGTAACTATCCTTACTTAACTATCTTTACTTAACTTTCTATAACAAATCTTCTTTATCTAATTGTCTTTACCTAACTTCCTTCAAAAAAACCTTCTTAGTAAGAAAAATGCAATTTGAAACTAAATATATAACTACTACCCTTCCGACTCTCAGAACCTTCTCAATCTCTGATACTAAAAAGTATGCAGAAGCTCAT
Organism: Pterocarpus macrocarpus; assembly: GCA_031439585.1. Classification (NCBI taxonomy): domain Eukaryota; kingdom Viridiplantae; phylum Streptophyta; class Magnoliopsida; order Fabales; family Fabaceae; genus Pterocarpus; species Pterocarpus macrocarpus. The sequence continues at coordinate 7,471,479 of CM062517.1, forward strand.
TTTGAAGAAATAATAATAATAATAATAATAATAATAAGTACAAAATAATAATAATATTTTATTATAAATCTAGCCACTACATCTACTTTTAAATATATATCAGATATATTTCTTATACATAAAATCTTTATAAGAGGCAAGTGTCAAATATAATTTATATCTTATATTGCAATAATAATAACAATGATAATAGTCACAACAACAACAACAATCATAGATAATAAATAAATTTAATTATGAAGCAAATATTATATTTTCACTGTGAATTTTCTCCGAGATATGTTCCTCTGCTATTATTATTTTATCTATGACCATCTTTTTTTTATATATTAACTATAATATTATTCTCTCTCTTTTTTTCTGACAAGATTTTTTTCTCACTACTGAATAATGATTTACACTCCAATTACTCTTACACTGTGTCAATTCCCTCAACGCTATATGTCTCAACTCTACTAACGTGTTTTTACATAGACGAGTTTCACACTATGCTCCATGTGAGGATATGGGAAACACATTTGTTCCTGGCAAGGGAATACAAAACTCGCAATAAATTACTCTATATTCTCCCAAAAATCACAACACATCACAATAATTTCCTAAAACTGGTGGTGATGTGTTATGAGTTTCCTACCCAGTACAGGTCTGAAAACTCCATATTTCCCAAATTTTTTTAAAATATAATAGAACTACTATTTATCAATAGAAACACAACAAAGAATCCAAAAAACCATAAAGCTCCACAGGTCCTTGAATGCGCGGGAAAAACTGCCAGTACTATGCATAAGCTATATGCAATATGTAAATGCACTATTGCTTATACATAAAAAGAAAGCCTTCTAATAGGTTGCCTACTTATAAAATTTTATACTTCATGTAATATAGGATGTGGTTTTTCCCATTCCTTTTTGTCTATTACCACTCCTATTTAACAAGTACATTTTGCTGCTGAAGTTTCTTAATACTTCATGTACCTTGATTATGGTTGGATGATTATTCAGCTGTGTTGTTGAGAAAATGGCAAATTCTTCGTCGAGCACAATCGATCTCTGTGTTGCATTTTGAATTTTACGGCTAAGGTGCTCATACTCATCCTGCAAATAAAGAGAAAAAGAAGAGCCATTATTTAGCTTTGCAGGAAGAGACTTGAGATTTGAGAAATCAACACTTTTTCCTTAGCCACATCCACATTTCTTAGTTCACAGCCGTACACTCTGGCTAAAACTAATTATCATATATTTGGAGAAAGAAAATTGAGATGAAAGCTTGCTCCAAATATTAATGAGTTCGGTACAATCAATGCATGGTTTAGCACTTAAATTACCTTTTCAATTTTATTTGGGCATACAAAGTGGCTAACAGTATAAAATTACCTTCATTCTTAACCAATCTTGTTTAAATTCTGGAAACTCATCACTATTTTTGGGCGGTGCCTCATCAGAGAAGTATCTAAAAGGTGCTCTAACTTGTACATTGTACTTCTTACAGAAAGGTACCCAAAGCTTAGCAAATTTGGAGGCTTCTACAAGAGCATATAAGTTAAGAGGGGAGCATCCATCATCAGAAACATAGCAAGCTAGCCTGTTAGCTGGGTAATCAAGCGCCAAAAGGGACAAAACAGTGTTCACTGTTATGATGGGGGGTTCCAGTACAGGATCAGCTGTTGTCACAAACAAGTCCACCGGTGGAAGCTCAGGTACCCTGTTGAAAATTTTAGAAAAAAAAAAAAAGAAAAAAGAAAATGCATGTGCATAATAAGCCCACTAATTAACAACCAAAAGCAAACATGTAATAGAAAAGAGTGTGTTTGGCTTATATTTTGCATATTATTTTTTTCATTTTTACTCAAACAAAAATAAAATTTAGTACAAATAGTAAATAGTACTAACTAGAAGACTTCGTGTGGGAATTTCATATAATATAGCTTGGCTTATATAATTGATTGGAGAAGCCTTAATTAGCAATGTTCGTTAACGGCGTAATCCAGAAAGGAATTTAGCAAGATACCGAGACAAGAGACGGTCTGGGTAGGTTTTGATATGTGCAGGATTCCATTTGGTGCTGATGACGGTAAGCCAAGTGAAGGTGAACCATGACTCGCATATGAAAGCAAGAAACCACGGGTAGGAGTAGTTGTCATAGGAGAATGCACGGTAAACAAGAAGCAAGAGAAGGAGAAGCAAAATCAAGGAATCCATCACCCTTGAAAGTGTGTATTTTAGCCAAACTTTTTCGTAAAGAGGGAGAGCGTTTTGATTGGCCATTGTGCTAATCAATGAGAAAATCAAACTATGAATGGGTGTGTCCCTTTTTTGTAACCAAGGGGCATCGGAGAAATGATCTTTATAAAGAGCAAAGGGTAACAATCGTAATTACGCCTGCACATGCTAAGTTTGTTGTGTAAAAATATTAGAGGGATCTTATAAATATCATATGGATTCTTATCAAAGAAAGACTAAATTTACTAAGGATGTTAAAACCGGACGCAAATCCTCTGTTTCCAACTTTGTCCCTCCGGTTACAATTTAATACGTGACAAAACTGTTTTTTTGGTACATGACAAAACTGAACACGTCATCTATTTTAGTGAATATAAATGAATTTATATTTCATCATATCTTCTCATCTAACAGCCACTTTAAATTTGAAATATGGATAATATATAAGCTAATCTTATGCTAAAATTTAATTTTATTTAAAAATAAAAATAAACAATGATCAAATTTTAAATTATTTGATCCTAAAATTCTAATATTATATTATAAATCATCTCTATAAAAAATTTTAGCTATTAAATAATGAAATATAAATAATTTTATATTCAAACTTTTTCCAGCCGGAAAAGTTTTATGCCCACTTGCCCCACTTGCCTCTCACCGTTGGACTTGTCTGACCCCTGAATGCTTCCTCGATATCCACACAATTGCAATTGCACCTCGTCGCGTTACCCCTTGCCCCCATTATATGGCTTATCGTGTATGGATCCTCTCGCCCCTCTCGTGTAGTTTTCATGTGACCTGTTCATGAGTAGTTTTTCACTATTAATTAAGAGAGTGGATCTAGATATAACACTTGATATATGAAATTAATTGTGAAAAATCACATATAACTTAATCATTATATAAAAATTATAAATGAAAGGATCCAGTCCATGGCTTACCTACAGCAAACTTCTATTTATTTGTTTTTGACAAAAAAATTATCTTTTTTGTTTTTCATATTGGAAATAAGATAGCGATTGGAAATGAATTTTTCACTGGCATGGCACGCTGATTCCTCATCATCGGTTCTTAATTCAAAAATAGAAATAATGGAAAAAAAAAAAATCGTACATTTTCAAAAAAGTATTGGAATCTTTGAATTATATAAATATAATTATTGGCTTTGCTTTGTTTTTTGGTGCAGAGATGAATCACGTTGAGACATCGTGCAGAGCTAAGGAGTCAGGGAGGAGAATACAGTTGTAAGCATGTTTGGTTTGGTGTTTGTGCACCCAAACCCCCGTTCAATGTATTTCAAACTTGACTCTAGAAAAAAAATCTTGTTTGGGTATCTCATCATAGAATCGATTTTGCTGTTTAACTCCAGTTAGAGTAAAAGCCATCTATTGTAACTTTTCCGTTGAGTTTTTCACGTTCAACAATTGTCAAAAATTAGATTTCCTATACTGTCTTGAAATAATTATTGCTGGTGCTATTTTATATTTTTCTCAATTACTACTTTTTTCTTCATGAACTCTAACATTTATTATTAGCAGGTGGTTTCTGTACCAAAAAAAATAAAGATGGTTCGATTTGAAAATAATATGTTATATGTTTTAAAAATTTTATCTATAATTTAAATAATATTTTGTTCATAAATACTTATTGCATATTTTATATTTTATTCAATCATATGACTTAAAATATTTATTAAATAATAATTTTGTTCATAAGTGTTTAATGTATATTTTCTATTCTATTCAACCATATAATTTAAAATATATTTTTTTAAAAAGTTAAAAAAATATAATATTAACATTACAATATATACCCTTTTTAGTAATTTTATAAATAAAAATTATTTTAATCAATATCATCCAAATATCATTCATTTTATCAAACTCACTTTCAACATAAAAGTTTTAAAATATAAAACACATTTGCCAAACACGATTTTGATCAAAATCAAGTTTACAAATTCATATTGAACTTAAGTTTGCAAACTTTAATCCAAAAACACACACTAGTGCCGAGTAAATTAGGCATTTCTATCATAGGCATAACTTCGCTATCAAGTGAAAAAGATAACGTGTTGAATTCTGTCAAATCTTAAATTGTGATTGGAGGGATAGGGTTGGAGACAGGCAATAGAGACAAAAGATTTGCATCCATTCAAATAGGCACAAGTAAACTAAAGAGTAATGCTATTTACTCAAAAGGATGTAACAAAAAATTTTATAAAAAATTATAGTAATAATCAAATGAAATATAATAGTAGAGTTCCTCTATATATATCAACGTTCTTAAAATTAGATCAGGCATTAAATAGAACAATATATTAATTTAGAGATTTATTGGTTTAACTGGAGGCTCAATTAGGATATATATATATATATATATATATATATATATATATATATATATATAACAATAATTTATGAGATAAATAAAAATAATTAAAAAATTTTAATATAATAAAAATAATTTTAAAAATCAAAATCAGTATATTAAATAATATTAATATAATCAATACAAGTAAAGTCTTAGATCCTATATTATTTAGATTTTGAATTTTTTATTCTTAAAATTACTATAAAACACTCGAAAAGTCTCATATTACTTAGAATAAAAGTTTTTTACTCTTCATATTTCTATAAATAGTACCTATGTATCATTTTTTTATATTTATCATCTCTAGACTCTTTTTTAAAGAATAAAAGATGTAGTAGTATTTGGTTTGATCAACCAAAATATATTTTTGGCCATTTTTTATCATAATAAAATAGTTTACCTTCGTTATCGATGATAAAAAATAATTTGATACTTCTATTAAAAAAAAAAACCGGTCAATCGGTAAAATCAGTTTGGTTTGGCAGGTTTAGTTGGGTCAATGTCGATTTTTTGACATGGCAATTTTTTAGGTGTAATCGGATAGGGTACCTAGCTGATTTTCGGTTGAATCGGATATATATATATACACGTTCTGTGTTCTGTGTAGTAATTTTTAAATTTTCAAAATAAAAAAAATGCATACAATTGCTCTATTGAAGGTGCTGAAATATTTACAAAAACTCTTTCTTCTTTGTTTTTTTTTTTTTTTTCGTTTTCGGTAAGTATATGGAGCTTTGTTAACTACTTTCGAACGTGTTGGTTACATTAGTTGGTAAGGTTGAAAATTATTAGGTCTCATATCGCTTAAGAATATAATATAGATAATCTTTATAAATATATAGGTAATGTTTTTTTTATGAGTTAATTTTTGGGATTAAATTATACCCACTCAATTTTTAATGTGGTATTAAAACCTATCCTATGATTATTATTAGGCCACTTACAAATATTAAGTCTTGTAAATTTTACACTTCATATATCTAATCTTGGCTGTGAGAGGGTGTATTAAAATTTCATATCACTTAAAGATATGATCAAGATAATCTTTATAAATATTTAAATAATTCTCCTCCTATTAACTAACTTTTAGAATTGAGTTGAATATGCTCAATTATATGAAAAATAAATAAATATCTAAAGTACAAAGAAATTATAATTACTATGAAACTGTGCATTAACCGTATTTTCAAATAATTATATAAATTATTTTTAAAAAAAAGTTATGTGACTTTTGTCTAACGGAAAAATTATTATTATTGTTATTATTATTTTGTAACGATCATAATTATAAAAATAATTTTTACAAAATTTTATAACATTTTAATGAATATGTTCTTACTATATAATTAATATGAAGACAAAATATTTCCGAATTATTGCAATAAAAAAGCATGGCCCATGATATTATCCGACTACCGGACAAGGAGTATGATCTGTATGGCGTCCCTTTTGCTTTGGCAGAGTTTGGCACGTGAATGGGAAAGGCTGACAAGTGCGTGTGATGTAGACTGAGCATAAGTAATAATGCACGTTTGTGAAAAAAAATTACCACGATTAAAATTAAATAAATTTAACTTATAGTAATAATAAAAATATTTGTACATTAATTATACTCCAAAATCATGCTACCATAATTTAACAAGAGGCTTGCATTTAAGAGGGACGATTGCTAGAGAGTGTTGAACTTTATGGATTCTTAAATTCATTGAGAATGTCTCGGTCTTTGACCAAGTATATCTCCACAAATATTATTGAAGCTAATTACTTTGACACTTTGTTGCTTAAGCGATTTTATTAATACTCTCTCCAAATATATATATATATATATAAGATTAAAACTTAATTATAAAATATTTTACTAATTTTTTTAATTTGTAACATTTAATTTTATCAGTATCTTAATTTTTGTTGTATCTAAAATATCAATAAAGGTAAAATTAAGAAATCAACTATAAATATTTCATAAATATGTGAAACTAACAGATATTACAAATTAAATTCATTTTCCAAAGCAACAAGTATTAAAAAAATTAAAAATATAACTCACTTGTTATTGCATTTAACCCTAATTGGTATTTATTAATCCTATTTGATCGAACAGTCAATTTGACTCAGACCCATAGGCAACCTTCCAAGCGAATCCTATAAAGGCTCATATATATATATATATATATATATATTATGAAATATTATTAGGATGTGCTTCTATGAAGAGGAGTACCTTTTATTAAAAAAAATTTGAAAAAAAATATTTTTAATGTTGTTTATTTATATATTTTTACAAAAATAGATACAGATAAAAGGTTATTTTTATCAAAAATAAAAGCAATAATAGAGAAAAAATAACTTTAAATTTTGAAGCCGTTACTTTTTTATTATATTTTATTATTCTATTATTAATTTTTCTTAAAAATATTACTTTCTATTTATTAAATTATAATCTTATATTAAAAATATTTTTATATTTATCATATTCAAATAATTTAACAACTTCTAATTCTAATAAAAAATATTTTTACAATTATATTTAAATATAAAATAATTTTTTACTTCTATTTTTACTTTTACTTCTACTTATGAAGAAATACTTCTTTTAAAATCGTAACTAAACAAGCTCTAATTCCTGATTATGTTATTGGTACTGAAATAGAAAATGATTAAGCACAAAAATTTGGACTATCTTCTATTGGACAAAAAAGGGAAAAAAATAATTTTAATATATTATCAATATAAAAAAAATTTATACTATTATTTAATTATATATTATTCTATCAATAAAAATATTTAATTTAATCATTTATTATCTTAAAAATTTTATAAATAGAAATATCTGATTGAATGAAAGTATAAAATTTTTTTATATTAATAATATATCAAAATAAATTTTAGAAAATCTTTTGATTTAGGAATACAAGAGAAAAAAATAAGGAAAACTCATCATTTTTTTTTTTTTTGAGAAGAAAGTTCATCTCAATTAAGGGCCAAGTTAAGTCTCTAAAATTAGCATATATATATATATATTCACGAGTTGTTGTGGAGGTGTATCCACGTATAATTGCAAGGTTCAACTCGGTATTATACCAGTTTAGGTAAATTATAGAATGATTATTTTTAAATATAAATATTAAATATTTATCTTCCTTTCACTTATTATATGAAGTTACTTTATTTTAATTATTTAATTGATACTGAGTTCTGAATTTTAAATTTTATAAATATCAAGTTTTGAGTTTAAAATTAGGTTTTGTATTAACAAATATCAATATATGGGCATTAAATTTCGAGTTTTGCGTTGGGTCTCACATCGACAAAAAATATATAAACATCAAATCTTGAGTTTCAAGTTAGAAAATGACAGTAGCTTATCTGATAATAATTTGATGAATTATAATATTTTAATATTATATATTAATATATTAAATTTATTTTATTATTTTTTATTATTAAATTTGTAAATAATTTTAAATTAATAATTTAATTTTAAATAAATATTTAATATTTATATTCTATACTAAATATTTTACACGCTGCCTTAATCCAGCGATAATGTTTACATGTGACGTGATGTTTAAAAAGATGAAGCGACACGATACTCAACTAAAATTAGTATAAATAATATTATTTAGAAAAAAAATTGAGAGAGATGACAAATGCATATAATCATTATTGTCAGTGAGTGTAAAAATAAGGACAAGGCTTTGGTGCCTGTTATTTTGTAAATTATATAGTTCGTATTGTAAAAGGACATAAATGCACCGTTAATTGAAGGACATAAATGCATATTGTACCTTGCGCAACCTGTTGCGTAGGTTAAGGGGCTGAGAGAGAAAAGGCGCTCGAGCCTTGTCCTATATATGAAATATTGGTCCAGCACAATGCAATATAAAAAAGAATTAAATGAGATAGCATTCGAAACCAAAAAGATACAACTGTCTGGAGATTTTACTACTATGTCAGCGTATAATGAAAGGTTGCAATTCATTGCTGAAGTCACACATACCATGTATATCTGACAAATCGAAAATCTGTTCCAGCTCCAGCAACAGATTCTGCTCTAGTCACACTCTTCTGCGGTTGGGCTTGCAAGGCTCGTAACAATGGTCTGTGTTCATCATCGAGTGCATCTGGTTGCTGTCATGCGCAGAGATTTACTGACTGCTTGGATCAAGGGAAAAAGGAAGGAAAGAGAATGAAATGATTTGGTGGTTTTCCTTTATTTGGTTACCAGAAAAAATAAAAGGGAAGAAACTAAAATGATGTGGAGCACATCTCAATTTTTTCTCTTTAAATTTGTGAAGAAAATCACAGAAGTGGAATGAAAAATAGTTAAATAAGATACTTGTGTTTGATTGATATTAATATGCATTCTCGTATTCGAGCCTTTGTAAGGGATGTAGGCCATAGAAACAAAAAAAAAAAAATATATATATATATATATATTAGAATTATTAAAATAAAAATAATCTAAAAAAAAGGAATTATTTTAATAAAAATAAAAAATAATTAGAAATCAAATGTAGGAAATTATAAATTAAATTTATATCATATCTATTGTTAAAATTTAAATATTAATAAAATAAAACTTCTAATTAATATTTATTATAACATTTTTATTTATATAATTTATAAAAATAATTTATAAATTAAATAAAAATATATTTATATTTTATTATAATAAAGATATATATATATATATATATATATATCATTTTACATATAATTTTTATTTTTATTTTTTATTTTTTTATCTAAACATATAAAAAATATATATTTTATTTTATTTTCTCTCCACTGATATCGAAGAAAACATTGTTTAATCTTCCTGTAATTGTGCTTCTGAATTATCTGCTAAGGATTGCTCTATATTAACTGAATCAGATGGGAGGGACCCAAAGATTAGTCAAGCGGAACATATTGGAGTTGCACAAGAATGGAGATGTCCCTGAAGCTTGAGAAAATGGCAGTATCCAGAAAAAGTGTTGTAGTGCCTGATCTTCTTGTGTGCCAGCTTTAGAAGTCACAAGCAAGCAAAGCCTCTTTCACTGCAGTACTTCCTCACGCCAGTTTCCCAGGGTACACTGCTTTCGTTGCCACCGAGTCCTTCGCGAAGAGATTCTCTTGCCAGCGTTGATCAACAGGGGCGGGATACAGGCTCCACAACGAGGAAAGGGTTCTCCTCTTCCACCACATCACAATTCACTTCAGCTTGTCAAATATGAATCAAGTTCTTCACATATTAGAATGGAGTTGAGCTTGTCAGACAGGAAGGCAGTTCTTCTCTTCTCACGGATTAAAATCAAGTAGAGCAAAATGTGTCAACTTCTCAAATCACATCACTTATTTTATTCTTTTTACAACACTAATATTTTATTCTTTTTTTCACTGTTTTTATTTACTAGCTACAGGATCACTTTATCTCTACTAATCGATAACTCCAACTTTACAAGCTGTATTATACAATTAACAAAGTAAGTGATACCACAGCCTTGTCCTATAAACAAAATGTCTTGCGTTATGTTTAGGTGGCAATGTCTATTCAGCAGAAACATTATGATACTTCGGGCCTCTGCCCCCATTGTACCATATATATATATATATATAATGAAAAAAAAAAAATTAAACAGCAGCTGTGTTTGTTTATAATTCTGGTAAAAAAATATTTTTTAATTTTTTAAAAATATTTTAAAGATTTTTAAATATTATTTGTTAAATCTAATTTGTATATATTATTAGAATAAAAAAATTTTATATTGATATATAATTATATATTATCATATTAATAAAAATATTTGATTTAATTATTTATTATTTTATAAATTTTATAAATATAAATATTTAATTGAATGATAATATAAAATTTTTTTATATTATCACTATATAATAATTAAACTCTTATTTATTTATATTACTCAAAAAAATAAAAAATAAAAATTAATATATTTGCTTTGCTGACAAGCAAATAAAAAGTTATCTTTTAAAAAATAAAAATAATAAAAAAAATTATTTCTTAAATATCAAACCATATTATTTCCTTTTTATTCTTAATTTTTTTTAAAAAAAATCACTGTTTTTCATCGCTGTATCTCTCAAATATCAGTTCCCTCTCGCTCTCATTCTCGTGTTACACGAGTCGTGTAAACAAGACAAACTTTTGAGTGCAAAGCTAGGCAAGCCATAGCCGTTGTAACATCGTAGCACCCTGATCCTTCTAATGCCCAATAATTTGCACTTTAATGCTTAGTTTAATTTGAAAAATAACTACTTATTCAACAATAATTGACAGTACGGAACATAAGGGTCAAAGACCTCGTCATGGGAAAGTAAAAGTTGATTTCCTGTACGCCAAAAAAACAAAAAAAAAAAACAAAAGTTAATTTCCTTTCTGAAGTGAACCTCCTTGTATTCTTGTATCGAGCGCATATTAAATTACAAGATCAAATATCTTATTTTATTAATTATATATGTAACTAAATTAATTTTTAACTAGAAATTAATAATATAAATAATTATATTTTTAATGAAATTTATTACGTAAAAAAATATTATTTTATTTAAATATCTTTTAAAATATTATTATTATTATTATAAATTTTAAAAATATTTTTATATTTATTATATCTAAATATTTTAATAAAAATATTTTTATAATTATATCTAAATATAAAATAATTTTTTATTTTTACTTATATTTTGAAAAACTGCTTCTAAAGTCATAATTAAACGAACTCATTGAATACACATTTGTATAGATTTTTAAAAAAATAATAATAATAGAATTATATATCCGATTTCAAGAACTGGATTAACAGGGGAGTATATACATTTTTGCAACTGGATTAATAAATAGGATGATGCTGTGAGAAACTCGGGCTGTTAAATGCTCCAGTCTTATCACAGTAATATTTGTTAATTTTTTAAGTTGTAGATTTTTAAAAGTTTATTTTAATAATTTAAAATAAAATTTTACCAATATAAATGGAATACATCACAAGGCACGAGGGTTCAGTAGCAGGCTAGCAGTATCCTTATCAGTATCCTCTGACCATATCGTGCAAGCGACACCTACCAGGGAGGAATAGAATAGTAGCCCTAGCAAACAGAAGGGATGGTAAATGAGAGTAGAAATATCTCTAGGAATATCCGTAGATAGGATTTAAATTTAGGATTTCTTTTTTTTTGAGATAGGAATAAATAGGATGTAAATCTCTTTTGCGACTTTGGAGCTAAGGAAGGAAATTATGCTTCTGTTGTGTGGGAATATATGTCCTAAGAATATATTGATAATTTTAAATATATTGATAATTTTATATATAAAATTAATATTTATTATATTTTTAATATAAAAATAAAAGAATATAATTGTAATTTATTTATTTTTTTATTGTCTTATATATTTATTATTGTTTATTATAATAGATCGATAATTATGATTTGATTTAAAATTTAAAATTTTGATTTTATTGATATAAGACTATGAGTTTAATATTTGGATCAAATTCATATTTTTTTTAATTTTTAAAAAATTTTTTTGGTTAATTAAATTACTTAAATATTTTTTTTAAATTCTTCAAATATTTTTTTGGGATATCCGTGAATCCCAATGAGAGGTGGGAATCTGTGGAGAGTAGAAATGGGAAGGAATTTGCCCCTACAACAAAGAATAAGGGTTGAAATGGAGGAAATGGAGCAAGAAGTAGGGGATTACTCCTCTACCCTGATCGCCCTATTATCATCTTTAGGAAACAATAATGGGTGAAGATAAGATAATATATGATTCACAACCAATAAATAAATAAATTTAATTTATATATATTGATAGTATAAAATAATTTTATATTATTAATTAATAGAAATACAAAAAAATATCATTTCATATAAGAAACTACTCACTATGATAAAGAATATATCATAATTTAGTATTTTTTTATATTTTTATTAATTAATAATATTAAATTATTTTATATTATTAGTGCACATTAATTAATCTCTAAATAAATAATGATTGTGTTACAATGCGAAACGGGGGTATAATAATGAATTAATGATTATCTTACAATGTGCAATTTTCGTGCTAGGTCCCGGTGTTAATTGGAAAAAAAAATAGAAGCAGTGTTAATTTTTTTATTTAAATATATTTTTAGTCTTAAAAATACAAATTTTAATTATAATTTCTCAAAAAATAGCCTTAAACTTATTATTTTTTTTAAATCAAGCATGAATAACTCTTATAACAAGAATAAAAAATTAATTTTTTTTACGTTTCTTAAGAATTATTTACGCTCATTTAAAAAAATTAAAATCAAAATCAAAATCAAATGAAATTATTTTGAGAGACTAAAATAAAATTTTTTATATTTTTAAGGATTTAAAAAAATTTAAATTTTATTTTTTAAAGCAAAATTTGATTGTAGGATAAAATTGGGAGCAAAAAATAGACAAAGGAGATAAGGGTCTCTATGAGTTGAGTTTATGGGTTTGTGGTACTTTTTCGACTCGACTTGCTCATTTAAATAATGGGTTGGGTCGAACAAATTGTTTTCTTTTAACTTAATTTGAGAGTAAATTAGATTGGGTCAAATCCATAGATTTAATATATTTTTTTTAATAATCTAAAGATATATAACATAATTTCTAATATAAATATCAAATATTTTAATAAACACAACAATTATAAATTTTAATATATATAAATTTAAGAAAACAGAAGCAATCCTTTAAAGGTTCGAGCCTTGAAGTCACAAAGTAAAAGTAAGATATAATTAGTATGTTTAGGAAACAGTAAAAAAAAATTGTTCCCACCCCCAAAAGTTATTTTGAAAATAAAATCTTATTTGGGTCATTTTTATTGAAATAAATTATAATCAATTTTAAAAAATTTAAGATAAATTACACTGACCTCCCTTAAGATTAAGTGAAATTATACTCAAATTTCCTCTATCTCCAAAAACGCCCCTAAATTTTGAAAAGCATTACATATACCGACCGTCTTAACAATATGTCGTTAAAACTGTTAACATAACTTTAGCCATGTGCATTGCACATGCTTAGTAATGGTCTTTTTGTAATATTTGATGGATTTTGAACATTTCATATGACAAAAATAACCCTGTTGTCATCATGTTTTAAAAATTCAAACTCTCTCTCCCTCATGTTTTCAACCAATTACCATCTTACATCGACCATCTCATTATCTTCAAAAATGTCAGATTAATAATGGGGAGTGAAGGCCAATAGTTATAACCTTTCAATCTTTTGGCTTCAAAGATGTTAGACTCGAAAATGATAACATCCATGTTCATCAACACTAGTCTCATATTGTCAAATAGGATTGCAAATACATTGACCAAACTAAAAGCACATAATTGTCTTAAAAAAACTGGGCTTTACATCATGATATACTAGTACTTCCTTTACATCAATATTTCCCAAAAAAAGGCCTATGTTCCATCTATACCCAGCTGTGCAGTCCCAAAAAACATGTGCACAGCATCACCATATATTGATAATTCAAAAAATAGTTATATCCAATATCTGTGCAACAAAAAACATAAAAAAAAAAAACCAGTTAGCCCCAAAAAAAAAATCATCCAAAATAAATATGCAGCAAAACAAACTATGCAGTCCAAAGAAAGTCATCTAGATATCCATCTTCATGTAGGGCATTGTTGTGTTGCCCGTTTTGGCCGAATCTTCTTTGTCTTGGCCTGTGGCTCAGGTTGGTTTCCTGTATTTGGCAATGTTTGGCTTGGTTGAGTTGCGGTTGTACATGGTAGTGGGTGGCTTGCATCTTTTATTGCAATAGTTTGTGGTACAAGCTTGTGTTTCCGCAACAGCAAAGTGAAAGTTTTAGGGAAAATAGCCAAAAGATGAAGGGGATTCTTAGCATAAAACCAAAAATATAGTGAATAACTTTTTCCTATTAGCAGCACCCTTACTTGAAGTCCTAATTGATGCTTGAATTGCAATTTCATCTCCACGTGTAGCACTAGGACCTTGTCTTTGTAAACATTCAGCACTAGCATTATTCTACTCTTGACCATGGAAAGCTATGCACCCATTGTCATATTAGCAAAATAGAACAATCAACATGACATTCTCTATTTTCTTTTATTTTCCCTATTGAGAAAGTAGAAAGTATAGATAAATCGACTATATGAAAGTAAAGAACATGAGTAATCAATCTCAATTTCCCTGTTAAAAGTGGAATGTCATAAAGACAAACTTCTAGAGATAAATCGGCTATATGAAAGTATAAATAAAAGATATCAACATAATGTAAAGGGATAATTAAGCAGTCCTGACTTGATAAAGTTCACAAAACCTTTAATTGTTAAACAAACAAACCAAAGATTTCCCTAAATTTTGGTACCATCAAGAATTTACTTAATGATTATTTCCCGCCTATATGTGAATGCAGTATATCATTCCCATATAAGCATGAACTTCACTCAACAGACTTAGTAGTTTATTGCTCTCTAATTCTTATTAGATGATCATAATAGCATAACATTTTTAAATGACCCTATTTTATTTTGTGGATGATGCCAAAATGATTGCTACGATACAAATTGATGCCATACCCAAGTAACCAAGAAAACAAGCAACTCTGAGAATTCTTCATTATCAAAATTCAAGCAAAATGTTCTCTAATTTCTACAAAAATTATGGCAATAATAGAATAGGAAATAAACTAGAAGGGAACAACCCTAGTTAGAGAAAGGAATAAATCCCTAATTGGCATAATTAAAAGTCCGAAAATTTAGAATCTTATTTCTGAAATTAAAGCCCTAATTAAAATTAAGAAGAAGTGTGTGAGGGGGTGGGTTCATACACTTAAAACAAAAAACAAAAGTGAGGAGTTAGGCGTTTTTTTTTATTGAACGCCACCGTTGCTAGAGTAAGGATTCTTGTAACCCTTTAATTTTTTTAGAGGATGAAGATGGAGGAGAGGGGCTCTCGTGCAGTTGCAGAGAGGAAGGGAGTCGCCACTGCCACTGCATGTGAGGGTTAATTCGCAGTTTTGGAGGTTGGGGGAGGAAGATGGGATAGATGGTTGTCGCACAGTTGTAGTAGGGAGTGGAAGGTTAAGGTTCGTGAGGTTGGGGGTGGTAGAGGAAGATGTGTTGATGAAGATAGGGGAGATGGTTATGGTGTGGTTGCTGAGGGGAAGGGAGGGGAGTCTATGACATGAAGATGGTTATGGTGTGGTTGCATTAGTGTGGTACTTTTTTTTAATAAAATAATTCTTTAATCACAATAAAAAAAATTAATTTGTTGGATTGGGTTATATGGATTAAAAATTTTTAAACTCATAATCCAACTCATATCTTATGAGTTTGAGATGTTTCAATCTAACCCAACTTAATTTATATTTTATGGATTGGATTAGGTTGAAACCTATGAATTTGTAAGTTGACCTAATCCAATAAACACTTTTAATGGGGGATTTAAAATTTTAAATCCAACTCTTAGTCTTTTCCTTCTATAAAATGATAATTACTGAATATAGGTAAAGAAATTTTAGATAGGCTTTAGCTTAAATGGGTCTAACTCAAATATAAAAAAAAGGGACGATTTGACCTACATTTCAAATATGTGGCCCAAGTTTGGGTTTATTACCTAACATAAGCTTTTTTTTAGGGCGTAGTTTGACCTTTTGAAAAATTTGGTCTAGTCTAAAAATCTATTTAAAGGCCTACTTAATAATAGAATCGACCAAAAAGCCTTATTTAAAATGGGCCAAAAATATATTCCTAAATAAGTTAAAAATTTTACTAAATACACCGAAATATCTATTTCTAAATAGACTAAAAGATTTTTGTCATTAAGTTTTTGGAAATAATAATATAATTTATATGATTTATATAACAATAATAATAGTAATATAGTATAAATAGGCCAATTTGTTAAGCTCAATAAATTTTTTGCATAGTTTGTAACTTGATTTATTTGGTTAAAAATGCTCTTTGAAAAACCTTGACCCAACTTACTTACTAAATAGGCTAGGTTAGGATAGACTTAATGTAGATTAGGTCAAAGCTTTCTGACAAATTATTCGGCCTATTTCCATCTGTAGATACAAAAACATGCATTAGTCTTTACCTAAGTGGCATGAGTTCGATTTCAATCCCACTCTTCAATATAAAAATTGTAGTTTAAAGTTGAAACATGGGTTTATGTATTGTGCATGCTTACAATTACAAATACAAAGGATATCATATGAAGTTATTTTGTTTCAACTAAGATTTAAAGCTCCTGCGGTAGATATCATTGCAGCCAGTTAAGTAGGAGATCGGAAGTCTTTTTCAGCACTCTTCCGGAGTGGCCTATGGACTGGCTGGTCCTACCCGTTGATGTGATTACACAATTAGCAATAATTTACCACACAAGATCATCCGAATTCCTGGAATGTTGTAATAAATATGAATTAGACGAGGGAAAGAGGACCATATGGCAAGCTTGCAAGCTGGGTGCTGTTTTCTTCTTAGCGATTAAACCTCACTATAAAAAGAGATAACCAGCTTATATATTTTCTTTGACATGCTGATAGAGGGGCATAGACCTTCCAGAAAAATTGAAAAAAGTAAAGAGATGCCTGTGTAGTGTGACAGAGAAATTCAGTAAGAAGTTTCAAAGACATACATTCTATAAATTAATAGTAACCTTTTTATTCATTCAGTAACTAATGGATACTATGTACAAAAAACCTGAGAAGTATTAGAACAAAATGTATAGAAAAATTCTGCATATCAAGTTGTCAACCAGTAATGGTGCTTCTAGAGAAGTGCACAAAAACAAATGCAAGCACTGCTGACTTGCATACTGTGGATAATGGAATCCCATATTTTCCTGCTGCAAATAGCCCTTTCAGATATGGCCAGAAACACACTATCAAAAACGTGCTGCATATCAATTCACCTGGCCCAGAACCATTCCCACTATGAGCTGGTGGCTGCAGCCCCAAAAACTTGATAAACAAGGCTGTCAATTGGAGCAGCAAAATGGTGGTACCTGCCACAAAAACTGGTGAATCCTCGAAGGTGAACCTACCACCATCTCCATCAGCCTCATCACCACCAGAAGTAGGATGTTCCTTCTGTGTTATTTCAAAGACTGTATCGGATATCCCTAACAGCGTAAGCATCGCACTCAAGAAACCAATAAACCATGCAGTCATGGTTGTGACAATGCTCATTCTCTGGTTGTTCCACCATTGTCTGAAAGACAACCCAATTGCCAGGTACTCTAATAGAGTATATATGTAGTAAATCACAGAAAGTGCAACAGGAATCCATAGGCCAAGTCCCTGGAACAAAAACCAAGTTTTTTTTTTTTTTAAAGAAATATAATATTAAACTCCTAATTCATGAATTTTTTGGTTAAGTTTGGGATAACGTTGCTACATTAATTTTACCTTACCTTAGGCAAGAAATTGGTGTCGGTAATTAAGCAATATGCAGGGAGAGCAGCATAGCATACTTCATAGATCGAGCGCAAGCCCCAACTGGTCATCCAACAATAGGACAGGCCCGCCCTGAATTGGATCTTACCAAAGAGGGTGCCCAAAACAGGAGAACACTTGCCAAAGAAGACTTCAGTAAGGCCTGAGGCCCATCTCTTTTGTTGTACTATTGTAGAGAGTAAATCCCCAGGAGCACAACCTGTAAAGGCAATGGGATCTGGGGTGCAAGATTCCGATCTCCAACCTCTTCTGAGGATATTCAACCCAGTAAGTAGATCCTCTGTTATTGATCCATATATCCAGCCCATCTTAAGATCCCCAAACCCACAAAGTTAGTTAAAAGAAAAAAATATAAGAAAATAAAAATTCTATTTATTTTCTTCAAAAGGGTTGATTTTGTCTTTGCAAAAATATATGTGTTACTATTGCATACCTGTTTACCCCAGCAAGTGCCACATTCATATTCACAATTAGCAACTTGAATTCCAGCCTTAATAAAGTTGGAAGGACTTATATCATTAGGAGAATATGCACTCCCTTCCAAAGCATGAGCTGCTGATTTGACAAACTCCTTTGAGCTTCCAAATTGTTGTATTAATGTCTCATCTGCTAATTTTCCTGCAAAAGAATCAAATTAATGAACGCTTGTTAGGCACACCACTTAGGAATTAACTATGAGTAGTATATTAGAATCCTTACATGTACCCCAAGCATATTGGTTTTTATTTTTAACTTTTATTTGGGACCATAGGAATAATGAAGATATAAATTGAAAAAGTAATTTTATGTAGCACTTGTGAGGGTAAGACCTTTTTACCCACTTTCGATTTCATCAGGATAACAACCGTACGTAGCACTTCTTCTATGGAAGGCGTTTGTTCCTCCATAGAGAGGTCCTTGAAGTCCTGCCGTGCCCCTCATAATATACTGCATCAGACAAAACAAGAATAAGTGAGTTTACAATCCTGCTTAGCTCACAAAATATACTGGCACTGATAAGCAGGTAAGTGCAGTTAAGGAGTAGACAGAGTGCCATATTTAATTGAGAACATACCTCATATGCGGCTACCCACTGATTTCCAAAAGGGTCATCTTTTATTCCATCGTAGAACTGCTGGAAACACTGAACATAAGCAACTTCTTTTCCTTTCTCAGAATCCATCAAGATGCACAATGCATGTAGAACAATCTTTGGATTGTTCACAACCATGTCACAGTCAACGTTCAGCATAAAAGGAGCATTGGTCATCAACCCGGACACTCTTGTCTGCATAAATATTAATTAAGAAAGATGAGAAAGGACTTGTGAGTGATTAATTGAATATAAATTGAGAGTTTGATCATTAACTTGTATGGATGAGATTCAGAATTCCACTGAATTAAGAATTGGAAGTAAACTTACCAAAACATTCATAGCTCCAGCTTTGTAATGATGTGAGTGCTGTGGCCTCTTCTCTCTGGATATGTAGATTAAGTGAGGCAACCCGTCACTAAGATCTTGCTTGTTCTCCAGTATAACCTGCCAACACGTAATGTAAATAAGTCTTTCGGGTTGCTTTTGTTATGTTTTTAAGCATGCAAGAGCCAGATCTATATGTGGTTTTCCATTTGCAAAGCTTCAAAACTGTGGTTTGGGCAAAAGCTACATGTTTGGGTAAAAGCTCCTCTCTTATAGCTTTTGCTGAAACCACAGTTTTGGAATTTTAAAAGGAAATCCAAACATACAACAAATTTATTATAAGGCAGAGATAAATTAGAAAATTGTATACTAAAGTTACTGTTTGAACTAACAAGATAACAAGTTCATATAAAAAAGGAGAGTATTTTTTTCCCCTTTTTTGTTATTTGGAAACAAAAATGAATGGAATTGAGGAAGTAAAATTTGTGATGTGTTTCAATTTTAGAAACTAAATTGTCTACAATCTTGAATTTGTTAGACAGAAGGATGAAAGTGATTTTTAACTCTACATGTACTTTGCAGATGAATCAGTACCTTTCACTACTATAGGCGTTACCTTGACTATGCTTGGATGATTTCTTCGGTCTGTATTTAAGAAAACTGCAAATTCTCCGTCGAGTGGGAATGGAATTGGTTTTCGGGTCACATCTTCAAGTTTTCCGCTAAGATTCTCGTACATATCCTGCAAAACACAAGAGACAAACCATTTTGCAGTTTATGGTCAGAGTCATAGACTTGGAAGTTCAAACACAGCTTCTAATTCCCTCTGTCCTAAGATTCTCATCTGCTAGCTAAAACTTACCATTGCTACTTTGGGAAACTAATGTCTCACATTGCTGGGTAACTAATATTGCTGCACTCACCTTCATTCTTAACCATTCTTGTCTGAACACTTGTGAGTCTTGTTCGCTGTTGGTATTGGCAGCATCAGAGAAGTACCTGAAGGGTGCCCAAACTTGCACGTTATACTTCTTGCAAAAAGGTACCCAAAACTCAGCGAACTTGGAGGCTTCCACAAGGGCATAGAAGACAAGAGGGGAGCACCCATCATCGGAAACATAGCAAGCTAGCTTGTTAGCTGGGTAATCAAGCGCCAAAAGGGACAGCACAGTGTTCACTGCGATGATGGGGGGTTCAAGCACAGGGTCAGCTGTTGTCACAAACAAGTCCACTGGTGGAAGCTCAGGTACCCTACATGGACAAACACTCATGAATAAGCATAAGCATAAGCCATGCTAGATGCTACAAATAACCAACAAGAAGCATTTAATAACTTAGAACTTTGGCTTATACTAGTAGTAACTAGTATGGTGAACAGTGGAAGACTTCATGGGAGTAAGGAGGTCAAATCCAAAACAGCTTTGTTGTGTGATTATACATACTGTTGCAGGAGACGGTCCAGGTGGGTTTTGTTTACGACAGGATTCCATTTGGTGTTGAGAATCACGATCCAAGTGAAGGTGAACCATGATTCGCATATGAAAGCGAGGAGCCATGGAATGGTGAAGCTTTTGACAGAGAAGAAACGGTAGCTAAGGAGCAATAGGAGGAGGAATAGAATGAAGGTGTCCATCACTCTCTGAAACGTGCGCTTCAGCCAAATTTTTTCATACAGAGGGAGACATCCATGTTTGGCCATTGAGCAAGTCACCAGAAACTAGAATGATGGCAAAGGAGTTTGAGCCACGCTTCGAACTGCTGATTAGTTATTGCATGCAGCAGGTAAGTGTGCTGTGCAATATATGCTGTTTTATCGTATCAACTAACAAATGAAACAGTATCTATGAATATTCTATTTTTAAATTCTAGACTCTAAACTCTATATCTTAACTCTATGCTCGTTTTTTTTTTTCTTTTTCTTTTTAAGTAAATTCTTTTTAGTTTCGTTTTCTCCTATCAATTAAAAAACATCCGGACACACGAAATTGTGAATTGGAATAAAGATCCTCTACGAAACTATGAAAGATCTAAACCTTAAAAAATCATATACTTGTTTTGTAGCTCCAGACAATCCTATCCTGCTGGATGATGTTTTATGGGCGAGAAAAATCAAAAGATGATGTGACTTGTACTAAGCTCAAGTGAAAAGGGTGAAGGTGTTCTGCCAGAAGGTAATCAAGGAATAAGTGCCATTGAAAAATCCTAAGAAAAACATACATTTCAAAAAATATCAGCACTTATCATTGGATGGCAAACTTTTCTTCCTAAAAGTTATCGTTTCAAGTTGTTTTTCGGTCAAGGAATGGGTCACAACGTGTTGCTTCTTCCATGTGCAGTTTATTGTATCTTTGCTGGAGGACCAGAAATAAAAAGTGTGTTTGGATTGGCATTGCAATCAAGTTAGCTCACTCAAAATTAAGTTGAAAGACATAATTTGTTGTTTAGTCACTTGTTCGTCATTATTTTTTTCTCAAATGAAGGTTTGAATGGAAGCAATTACGTTGTACCAAAATCATGTCAGAAATTTTGTGACATTTTTTTCCTTTCACCAAAAGATGATACAAGAGTGTTAGATAAGAACTTTCATTCATTCTATTCTTTGTTGATTTTATTTGTTTTTTTTTTATGCATCTTCTTTTTTTTTCTATATTTTATAGAATTTAATTTATATACATTGTTAGTGTAAAACAGTTTTACACTGACATCCAATCATACATTACAATATTAGCAAAAGTGTTTGACTTAATCACCTATTACCTTAAAAATTTACAAATATAAGTATTTGATTATATGTCAATGTGAAATTTTTTTATATTATTAGTGCATAGTCATTAAACTCTATTTTAAATGCTTATGTTTGTTCAATATATGTTTTATCTTTATTTTAATTAAACTAAGGATTTCGTTTTAATATATTATCAGCGTAAAAATTTGTTAATAGTCATTCTATCATATATTATGACATTATTAAAAATATTTAAATTTTATAATAACTTTCAAAATTTACACATTTAATAAGATGTGATTGATTTATAGTGTAAAATATTTTACTATAATAATATATTAAAATTAATCTGTTAATCTAACATGAATAACTGATTATATTTTAATTTTTTATAATTGTTGGATCTATAGATACTTTATTATGATGATGCAAACTATGTGTTTAAGTTCATTGCACTTAATTTTGGAAAGATGTGCTTCATGTATGCAGAAATTAAATTTACCGAATAGCAAAATAACAGAGTTACAAAGCAGAATCTACTAGAGAAACAATGGATAAAGTTACTACCTGAGTTAGGACTCAAAAGCACAAATATCAAAGAGTTGACTCAAGGATATCATGATGTCAATGGTTAAATGAAAAAAAAAAAGAGCTGAGATAAAATGATATTTTCATAATCTCTTTGGTCCATTTGTACCAATATGGTATTACAAAAAATATTAGCAAAAAGTAGACTTACACCAGAAGGAAAAGGAGCAAAAAGCAAGTACCATGTGAGATGAAAAGCTATGACACAATAACCAAAATATGACAGTATGACAAACCATCTCCTTGGACTTCTTGGAAGCAACTCCAATTTTCAAATCACTTAGATGGAGATTAAGCAAAGTGCATGAGCTGAAATTTCTCTATATATACTAGTTACTAAACCTTAGTTTAGTGTCTTTGTGACAATAGTATGTATGACGAAGTTTTGTGTGAATATCTTGAGAGTTTTGTGCTTCTTATACTTAAAACTCTTCTTTTTATTTCATATTCTAAACTATTATAACTCAATTGAGTGAAACTTGATAAAAAAGAAAATCTTGTGAGGTACACAAATGAGAAAAATATAATTGAGAGAGCTCCTTAGTTGGTGAGAAAAGAATAGCTTAAGGTTGAGCGAAATTGTATAAGAGTTTGAAGAGATTTGTTGTAAAAGGAATATTAAGTGGAAAAATTCCACAGGTAGTAGGGACTGGATATAGACTCCTAATTGTAAAGATCAAGCTAGTACAAATCTTTGGTACAAGTTTTTTTATCTCTTTCTCTTTACGTTTTAATATTTTGGCTTTATATTTTAAAATTGAACTTATGTTGATATTATATTTTAGGATATATATTATGTTCATATTTCAAGAAATTTCACAACAAAGCCTAGTAGGCACTCATTGAATTTCTACTAACTATCTATTGGAAATCTATTTGTGTGAATTTTTTGATTTGTGTGTTAAGTGTGCAAAAGAAGTTTTAAGCAATTAAGGACTTGATTCAACCCCTTTCTCAAGTTTTTTGATACCATCAATAATAAAAAAAATGTCAAGAATAATTGATTAGTACTCAATTATTTGCATAATGGCTGGCCAAAAACTCTAAGGATGACAAATCTTGGCTGTAGGGCACATTCAAAGTTTGATTTGATGAATACTCTTAATTTGATCCCTCTTCGCAACTTGGTTACTGTGTTTTTATCGACAACCACAAAAAATATCACATTCGCATCAAATTTATGGTATCTCTCATGAGTCTATGAGACGATGCTTCCCTTTGATTTTTCCCTTCATGAGCATCGAAATGATAACATTTATTGCTTATTAAAAAAAAAATCTACTAACACCCAAGTGTACGTTTTGAATTCTTTTTAACGTAAATTGAAGTTTTGAACAAAGAAACAATTTACCTATTGCTTACATATGCCAAAAATTGGAGGAGAAGAAAGAAGTATACAGAGAAAATGAGATGAATTTGGTGTTTTCTATTTGGCTTAGGAAGGAAAAAAAAAAAAAAAAACTAGAGGTAGGAAAGAAAATATAGCTGATCCACAAAAGACTTTTCCTCTCCAAAACGCCTAAAAAATAGTTGAGGGATGAAGAATATAATTCAAATGACAAATACGAAACTTTGTGACATTTTTTTCCTTTTACCAAAAGATGATACAACAGTCTTGGAAAAGAACTTTCATTCATTCTATTCTTTGTTGTTTTTATTGGTTTTTGTTTTGCATCTTCTTCTTTTTTCTATATTTTATATAATTTAATTTATATACATTGTTAGTGTAAAAAAATTTTATACAGACATCCAACCATATATTGTCATATCAGCAAAAAGTGTTTGACTTAATCACCCACTACCTCAAAAATTTACAAATACAAGTATTTGATTGAATGTCAATATAAAACTCTTTTATACTGTCAGTGCATAGTAATTAAACTCTATTTTAAATGCTCATTTTTGTTCAATATATGTTTTATCTTTATTTTAATTAAACTAAGGATTTAATTTTAATATATTGTCAATGTAAAAAAATTTTAATAGTCATCCTCTCATGGATTATGACAATATTAAAAATATTTACATTTTATAATAACTTTCAAAAGTCACACATTTAATAAGATGTGATTGATTAATAGTGTAAAATACTTTACTATAATAATTTATTAAAATTAATCTCTTAAACTGGCATGAATAACTTATTATATTTTAATTGTATATAATTGTTGGATCTATAGATGATTTATTATAATGATGTTAACTATGTATTTAAGCTCATTGCGCTTGGTTTTAGATAGGTGTGTTTCATGTATGCAGGAACTAAATTTACTCAATTGCAAAATAACATAGTTACAAAGCAAAATCTACTAAAGAAACAGACAAGCTATTGCCTGAGTTAGGACTCAAAAGCACAAATATCAAAGGGTTGATCCAAGGATGTCATGATGTCAACGGCTAAATCAGAAAAAAGAGCTGAGATAAAATGATATTTTCATAGTCTCTTAGTCCATTTATACCAATATGGTATTACAAAAAATATTAGCAAAAGGTGTACTTACCAAAGAATGAAAAAGGACAAAAAGCAAGTACCATATGAGAGAAAATGTTATGACATAATAAATAAAATATGGCAACATGAAAAAACATCCCCTTGGATTTCTTGAAAGTAACCCCAAAGTTTAAATCACTTGGATGGAGACCAAAGCAAAGTGCATGAGTTGAAACTTCTCTATATATACTAGTTACTAAACCTTAGTTTAGTATATTTGTGACAATATTATGTGCGAAGAAGTTCTGTGTGAATATCTTGAGAGGTTTATGCTTGTTGTGCTTAAAATTCTTCTTCTTATTTCATACTCTAAACTATTGTAACTCAAGTAAGTGAAGTTCGAGAAAAAAGAAAATCTTGTGAGATACACAAATGAGGACAAACATCATTTGAGAGCTCTCTTTGTTGGTGAAAAAATAATAGCTCAAGGTTAAGCAAAATTGTATAAGAGTTTGAAGAAACTTGTTGTAAAAATAGTACTCATAGTGGAAAAATCTCACAGGCAATGGGGACTAGATATATACTTCAAGTTGTAGAGATTAAACCAATATAAATCTTTGGTACACATTTTTCTATTTCTTTCTCTTTATATTTCGGTATTTTGGCTTTATCTTTTGAAATTAAACTTATATTGATCTTATATTTTGGGATATATATTCTACTCATATTTCAAGAAATTTGACAACAAAGTCTAGTAGGCGTTCATTGAATTTCTACTAACTATCTACTTAAAATCTAGTTGTGTGAGCTTTTTGATTTGTGTGTTAAGTATGCAAAAGAAGTTTTAAGCAATCAATAACTTGATTTAACTTTCTTCTCAAGTCATCTGGTACTATCAATAATAATAAAAAAAATTCTCAAGAATAATTGATGAGTACGCAATTATTTGCATAATGGCCATTCAAAAACTCTAAGGATGACAAATCTTAGCTATAGGGCACATTCAACCCTTGATTTGATGGATACTCTTAATCTTCGCAACTTCGTTACTGTTTTTATCGACAACCACAAAAAATATCACATTCACATCAAATTTGCGGTATCTTTCCATGAGTCTACGAGACGATGCTTCCCTTTGATTTTTCCGTTCATGAGCATCGGCACGATAACATTTATTGCTTTTTTTTTTTTTAAAAATCTACTAACACCCAAGTGTATGTTCTGAATTCTTATTAACGTAAATTCAAGTTTAGAACAAAGAAACAATTTACCTATTGTTTACATATGCCAAAAATCGGAGGAGAAGAAAGAAGTACACAAAGAAGATGAGATGAATTCGCTGTTTTCTGTTTGGCTTAGAAAGAAAAAAAAAAACTAGAGGTAGGAAAGAAAATATAGCTGACCCACAAAAGACTTTTTCCTCTCGAAAATGCCCGAAAAATGGTTGAAGGATGAAGAATATAATTCAAATGACAAATACATCCACATCGTAAGAAAATCACTTATTTGCGGCAAATCAAGTCAAATCCCTTGCTAATATAACATTTTTATTACATAAAGGTCGAACAGTTTTAATAAAATAAAAAAATTATATTAAAATTAAATTTATGTAATTTTTATATATAAAAATGTCATAAATAAATTTTATATCATATTATTTTTAGAATTTAATTTATGTGTATTGACAATATAAATTTTTTTTATATAGTTAACCAATTATATTCTTTTATTTGTATAATCATTCAAGTAGTGGGTGTGAGACTTACCTATATTTGCTAATACGACAATATAGGATTGAATGACCGTATAAAGATTTTTTATACTAATAGTGCATACAAATTAAATTCTTATTTTTATTTAAAAGTTTAAATTAATTTTTATAATTTAAATGTTAATAAATTAATCTTTTAATTGATATTATTATAAAATTATTTATTCAAATAATTTATACAAAGTATTATTTATTTAATGTGAGAAAGAGAAATTTGGTAAGAAAATTTCATATTCATCCTCAAATAATGTTCAAGCTGGAGCGGCGGAAAGAGATGTTGACTGCAACCTTAAATTCTTTCAGTCAGTAATCAATACTAGGTCCCGTCAAAAAACTAGTCGATAATAGGTACAAAAAATTGAGTAGTATGCGAACAAAATGTATAGAGAAGCAAAAGTGTTAAATGTACATCAATCTTAAAAACACTTTTATAGTCACCACATGCATGAGGCAAGATATATAAAACATAAAAAAATTAAAAAGGAAAATTTCTATTTTTTAATGTACATACTAGCTAATATACCATCTAAATGCAAGGAAGGTGGCTTCTGAAGCTGGTACATGGGCGATTTGGAATACGAGGAACAGAATTATTTTTGACAAAGTTGAGATTTCTCAATAGGAAGTCTGGTTCGACATCCGGAGATATACCAAGGAGTGGTTTTCGACCAAATATCAGACGAGATATCAGGAGAAGTTACAGCGGAGTAGCTGTATTTTATTTTATTTTTTTGCAACTGAATCTGGATCGCGGCAGTTACATATATGTTATAGGTGTTGCACAGAACATGGATGTTTGTTTTTTGTTGTTTTCTCTTCTGTTGGCTTTTGTGACCTTTCTCATGTACTTTGCTCTTTCCCGGTTGCTGGAAGTTGTGAGCTTATTCTCATTAATAATAATAATAATAATAATAATAATAAAAAAGTACATACTAGCTACAAGGCGTCTCTAACGAATAACAATCCTAATAAAGAAATTCTGCATATCAAGTGATCAACCGGTAATGGTGCTCCTAGAGAAGTGCACAAAAACAAATGCAAGCACTGCTGACTTGCATAGTGTGGATAAAGGAATCCCATATTTTCCTGCTGCAAATAGCCCTTTCAGATATGGCCAGAAACACACTATCAAAAACGTGCTGCATATCAATTCACCTGGCCCAGAACCATTCCCACTATGAGCTGGTGGTTGCAGCCCCAAAAACTTGATAAACAAGGCCGTCAATTGGAGCAGTAAAATGGTGGTGCCTGTCACAAACACTGGTGAATCCTCGAAGGTGAACCTACCACCATCTCCATCAGCCTCATCACCACCAGAAGTAGGATGTTCCTTCTGTGTTATTTCAAAGACTGCATCGGATATCCCTAACAGCGTAAGCATCGCACTCAAGAAACCAATAAACCATGCAGTCATGGTTGTGACAATGCTCATTCTCTGGTTGTTCCACCATTGTCTGAAAGACAACCCAATTGCCAGGTACTCTAATAGAGCATATATGTAGTAAATCACAAAAAGTGCAACAGGAATCCATAGGCCAAGTCCCTGGAACAAAGACCAAGTTAAAAAAAAAAAAAAAATGAAACATAATATAAAACTCCTAATTCATGAATTTTTTGTAAAGTTTGGGAAACATTGCTACAATAATTAGACCTTACCTTAGGCAAGAAATTGGTGTTGGTAATTAAGCAATATGCAGGGAGAGCAGCATAGCATACTTCACAGACCGAGCGCAAGGCCCAACTGGAAAGCCAACAATAGGACAAGCCTGCCCGAAATTGGATGTTACCAAAGAGGATGCACAAAATCGGAGAACACTTGCCAAAGAGGGCTACAATGAGGCCTGATGACCATCTCTTTTGTTGTACTATTGTAGAGTGTAAACCTCCGGGAGCACAACCTGTAAAGGCAATTGGATCTGGGGTGCAACATTCTGATCTCCAACCTCTTCTGAGGATATTCAACCCGGTAGGTGCATCCTCTGCTATTGATCCATATATCCAGCCCATCTTAAGTTCCCCAAACCCACAAAGTTAGTTAAAAAATATATAAAAAAATAAAAATACTATTCATTTTTTAAAAAAGGGTTGATTTTGTCTTTGCAAAAATATATATATGTGTTCCTATTGCATACCTGCTTACCCCAGCAAGTGCCATATTCATATTCACAATTAGCAACTTGAATTGCAGCCTCAATAAAGTTGGAAGGACTTATATCACTAGGAGAATATGCACTCCCTTCCAAAGCATGAGCTGCGGATTTGACAAACTCCTTTGAACTTCCAAATTGTTGTATTAATGTCCCATCTGCTAATTTTCCTGCAAAAGAATCAAATTAATGAACGCTTGTTAGGCACACCACTTAGGAATTAACTATGAGTAGTATCTTAGAATCCTTACATGTACTCCAAGCATATTGGTTATTATTTTTTAGCTTTAATTTGGGACCATAGGAATAATGAAGATATATACTGAATAAGTGAGTTTTAGGCAGCACTTGTGAGGGCAAGACCTTTTCTCCAACTTTCGATTTCATCAGGATAACAACCGTAAATAACATTCCTTCTATGGACGGCGTTTGTTCCTGCATAGAAAGGTCCTTGAAGTCCTGCCATGCCCCTTATAATATACTGCATTAGACAAAACAAGAAAAAGTGCGTTTGCAATCCTCCTTAGTTCACAAAATTTACGGGCACTGATAAGCAGGCAAGTGTAGTTAAGGAGTAGACAGGGTGCCATATTTAATTGAGAACATACCTCAAATGCAGCTACCCACTGATTTCCAAAAGGGTCATCTTTAATGCCATTGTAGAACTGCTGAAAACATTGAACAAAAGCAACTTCTTTCCCTTTCTCAGAATCCATCAAGAAGCACATAGTGTGTAGAACAATCTTTGGATTGTTCACAGCCATGTCACAGTCTACGTTCAACATAAAATGAGCATTGGTCATCAAACCGGAGACTCTTGTCTGCACATGCATATTAATTGAGAAAGACGAGAAAGGACTTGTGAGCGGTTAAATTGAAAGTAAATTGAAGCTTGAATAACTTGATCAGTAACTTGTACGAATGAGACTCAGAATTCCATAAGAATGAGAAATAAAGTTACCAACACATTCATAGCTCCAGCTTTGTAATGATGTGGGTGCCGTGGCCTCTTCTCTCTGGATATGTAGATTAAGTGAGGCAACCCATCAGAATGATCTTGCTTGTTCTCCAGTATAACCTGCTAACACGTAATGTAAATAAGCCTTTCGAGCTGCTTTTGTTTTTAGCCTTTTAAGCATGCAGGAGTCAGATCCATGCGTGGTTTCCCATTTACAAAGCTTCAAACCATTGTTTGGACAAAAGCTCCTTTCATATAGATGGATTTCAATTGAGGTTGCAGTTGCGGTTGTGGTTACCGCTGCGGTCACATTGTGATTATGAAAAATTGTGAAAAAAAACGGCTAATATGACTGTAATTGCTACTGTATTAGTTGCAGTGGATACCACAACAGCTATATTACAGTCACAATTATGGTTGTAAACCATAATTTTAAACCATTTGCCTAAACCATAGTTTTAGAGTTTTAAAAGGAAATCCAAACATGCTCTAATTTGCTTAGAAAATGAATACTGAAGTTACCGTTTGAACACACAAGAAAACAGGTTCATACAAAGGGAGAGCATTTTTTGTTAATTTTTGGAAGGAAGAAATGAATGGAAGTGGAGAATTAAAATTTGTGATGTGTTTCAATTTTAGAAACTAAATTGTCTACAATCTTGAATTTGTTAGACAGAAGGATGAAAGTGATTTTTAACTCTACATGTACTCTGCAGATGAATCAATACCTTTCACTACTATAGTCGTTACCTTGACTATGCTTGGATGATTTCTTCGGTCTGTATTTAAGAAAACTGCAAATTCTCCATCGAGTGGGAATGGAATTGGTTTTCGGGTCACATCTTCAAGTTTTTGGCTAAGATTCTCATACATATCCTGCAAAACACAAGAGACAAACCGTTTTGCAGTTTATGGTCAGAGTCATAGACTTGGAAGTTCAAACACAGCTTCTAATTCCCTCTGTCCTAAGATTCTCATCTGCTAGCTAAAACTTACCAGTGCTACTTTGGGAAACTAATGTCTCACATTGCTGGGTAATTAATATTGCTGCACTTACCTTCATTCTTAACCATTCTTGTCTGAACACTTGTGAGTCTTGTTCGCTGTTGGTATTGGCAGCATCAGAGAAGTACCTGAAGGGTGCCCTAACTTGCACGTTATACTTCTTGCAAAAAGGTACCCAAAACTCAGCGAATTTGGAGGCTTCCACAAGGGCATAGAAGACAAGAGGGGAGCACCCATCATCGGAAACATAGCAAGCTAGCTTGTTAGCTGGGTAATCAAGCGCCAAAAGGGACAGCACAGTGTTCACTGTGATGATGGGGGGTTCAAGCACAGGGTCAGCTGTTGTCACAAACAAGTCCACTGGTGGAAGCTCAGGTACCCTACATGGACAAACACTCATGAATAAGCATAAGCATAAGCCATGCTAGATGCTACAAATAACCAACAAGAAGCATTTAATAACTTAGAACTTTGGCTTATACTAGTAGTAACTAGTATGGTGAACAGTGGAAGACTGCATGGGAGTAAGGAATCAAATTCAAAACAGCTTTGTTGTGTGATTATACATACTGTTGCAGGAGACGGTCCAGGTGGGTTTTGGTTACGACAGGATTCCATTTGGTGTTGAGAATCACGATCCAAGTGAAGGTGAACCATGATTCGCATATGAAAGCGAGGAGCCATGGTATGGTGAAGCTTTTGACAGAGAAGAAACGGTAGCTAAGGAGCAGTAGGAGGAGGAATAGAATGAAGGTGTCCATCACTCTCTGAAACGTGCGCTTCAGCCAAATTTTTTCATAGAGAGGGAGACATCCATGTTTGGCCATTGAGCAAGTCACCAGAAACTAGAATGATGGCAAAGGAGTTTGAGACACGCTTCGAACTGCTGGTTAGTTATTGCATGGAGCCGGTAAGTGTGCTGTGCAATAAATGCCGTTTTATCGTACCCACTAACAAATGAAACAGTATCTATGAATATTCTATTTTTAAATTCTAGACTCTAAACTCTATATCTTAACTCTATGCTTGTTTTTTTTTTAATAAATTCTTTTTAGTTTCGTTTTCATCTATTAATTAAAAAACATCCGGACACACGTCATTATGAATTGGAATAAAGATCGTCTACGGAACTTTGAAAGATCTAAACCTTAAAAAATCATATACTTTGTAATAAGATAAAAATTGTAAATATAATTTATAAGTCATTGAATACACAATTATAAAGAGGTGCAGTTCTTTTTCTTTCTTTTTTTAGCTCCAGACAATCCTATCGTGCTGGATTGTGGGGGAGAAAAATCAGAAGATGATGTGACTTGCACTAAGCTCAAGTGATAAGGGTAAAGGTGTTTTGCTGGAACGTAATCGTGCAATACGTGCCATTGAAGAATCCTATGTAAAACATACATTTCAATAAAGGTACACAAAATATCGGCGCTGGCTGCTATGAGCTTAGCGGCTCAAGCTGATTATTGCACCTTTGTGACGTGTGTAGTGTATTAATATATTAATTATTTATAATATATTATAATAATATATTAATTTAAAAAATTAAAAATATAATTAAATATATTTTAAAAATTAATTATTATATATTAATAATATAAAATTATATTGATAAATAAAATTATATTGATAAAGAGTAAAATTATTATAATATATTATAAATAATTTATATATTTATATATTTCACAATTTTATCGTCAAATTACAAAATGCACCGTATCCTTTAAACTGTTGGGAATACTGTAGATGGCACCCAAAATATCAGCACTTATCATTGTATGGCCAACTTTTCTTCCTACAAGTTATCGTTTCAAGTTGTTTTTTGGTCTAGGAATGGGTCACAACGTGTTGCTTCTTCCATGTGCGGTTTATTGTATCTTTGCTGGAGGATCAGAAATAAAAAGCGTCTTTGGATTGGCATTGCAATCAAGTTAGCTCAAGTTGTTTTTTGGTCTAGGAATGGGTCACAACGTGTTGCTTCTTCCATATGCAGTTTATTGTATCTTTGCTGGAGGATCAGAAATAAAAAGTGTCTTTGGATTGGCATTGCAATCAAGTTAGCTCACTCAAAATTAAGTTGAAAGACATAATTTGTTGTTTAGTCATTTGTTCGTCGTGATTTTTTCGCAAATGAAGGTTTGAATGGAAGCCCAATTAATTAAGTTGTACCAAAATCATGTCAGAAATTTTGTGACATATTTTTCCTTTCACCAAAAGATGATACAATGGTCTTGGACAAGAACTTTCATTCATTCTAATCTTTGTTGTTTTTATTGGTTTTTGTTTTGCATTTTTTTTCTATATTTTATAGGATTTAATTTGTATATACTATTAGTGTAAAAAAGTTTTACATAAATATCTAATTATATATTATTATATTGATAAAAATATTTGATTTAACCACTCATTACCTTAAAAATTTAAATATACAAGTATTTGATTGGAGGTTAATATAAAATTTTTTTACATTATCACTGTATAATAATTAAACTCTATTTTAAATGCTTATTTTTGTTCAATATACATGTTATCCTTGTTTTAATTACAATAAAAATTTAATTTTAATGTATTATTGGTGTAAAATTTTTTTAATAGTCATTCTATCATGTATTATGACATTATTAAAAATATTTAAATTTTACAATAACTTTCAAAAGTCCCACATTTAATAAGATGTGGTTGGTTATATTTTAATTTTATATAATTGTTGGATCCATAGATAATTTATTATAATGATGCAGACTATGTATTTAAGTTTATTGCACTTGATTTTGGAAAGGTGTGTTTCATGTATACAAGAACTAAAATTATCGAATGGCAAAATAACAGAGTTACAAAGCAAAATCCACTAAAGAAACAACGAATAAAACTACCGCTTGAGTTAGGACTCAAAAACACAAATATCAAAGAGTTGACCTAAGAATGTTATAATGGCAATGGCTAAATCAGAAAAAAAGAGCTAAGATAAAATGATATTTTCATAGTCTCTTGGTCCATTTTTACCAATATGATATTACAAAAAGTATTAGCAAAGAATGGACTTACTGGAGAAGGAAAAGGACAAAAAATGAGTATTATGTAAGAGAAAAAGCTATGATATAATAAATTAAATATGGCAGCATAAAAAGATATCCCCTTAGACTTCTTGGAAGTAATCCCAATATTCAAATCATTTGGATGGAGACCAAGCAAAGTGCATGAGCTAAAATTGCTCTATATTAGAGGTGTTCATGACCCGACCTGACTCGCTAACCTGTCCTACCAAGCTCATTGGCGGGTTTGGATTATGAAATTAATCGAGATATTTTTCTGTGGATTCAGGGTAATCTTGGGTTAGCTGCCTCAAAATTAAATAGTTATTTAAAAGTTTTATTTTTTTAAAAAAGTTAGTAATAAATTATAATATTTTTGTATTTCAATCAATATATTTTACATAATATGATACTATTTTTATCTTGATATAATTTATTTTTTATTTCTAGAATTTTATTATTTTATTATATATAATGTCTAAATTTTTATATGTTATATAAATGCCAGGTTGACCCAATATAATCCGGTCATTAATCGGATTGTTATCGGGTCGGATTGGGTTCAAAGAAAAGATCCAATCTTAAAATAGGGTTGGGTTCTGTCATTAACCCTACTTAACCCATCCTTTTTCAGACACCCTACTCTATATATACTAATTACTAAACCTTGGTTTAGTATCTTTGTGATAATAGTATGTGTGACGAGGTTCTATGTGAACATCTTTAGAGCTTTGGGCTTCTTGTACTTAAAATTCTTCTTCTTATTTCATACTCTAAATTATTGTAACTTAAGTGAGTAAAGCTTGAAAAAAAAAAGAAAATCTTAAGAGATACACAAATGAAAAATTATCATTGGGAGAGATCTTTCAGATTGTGAGAAAAAAATAATTTAAAGTTGAACGAAATTATATAAGAGTTTGAAGAGATTTGTTGTAAAAAGAGTACTCATAGTGAAAAAATTCTATAGGTAGTGGGGATTAGACGTAGACTCTAAATTATAGAAATCAAACTAATATAAATCCTTAATATAAACTTTTCTATCTCTTTCTTTTTATATTTCAATATTTTGACTTTATCTTTTGAAATTAAATTTATATTAATCTTATATTTTGGGATATTTCTTTTGTTCATATTTCGAGTAATTTAGCAGCAAAATCTAGTAGACACTCACCGAATTTTTACTAATTATCTACTAAAAATTTAGTTGTTTAAATTTTTTGATTTATATATTAAGTGTGCTAAAAAAAATTTTAAACAATCAGGATTTGATCTTTGATATCGTCAATAATAATAATAAAAAATTCTCGAGACTTATTTGCATAATGGCCGTTCAAAAACTCTAAGCATGTCAAATCATGGCTGTCGGGCACATTCAAAATTTGATTTGATGGATACTCTGAATTTGATTCCTCTTCGCAACTTGGTTATCGTGTTTTTGTCGACAACCACAAAAAATGTCACATTCACATCAAATTTATGGTATCTCTCCATGAGCCTAAGAGACGATGCTTCCCTTTGATTTTTCCTTCCGTGAGCATCAAAATGATAAACATTTATTGCTTATTAAAAAATAAAATAAAATCTACTAACACCCAAGTGTATGTTTTGAACTCTTTTTAAAGTAAATTGAAGTTTAGAACAAAGAAACAATTTACCTATTGTTTACATATGCCAAAAATCGGAGGAGAAGAAATAAGTATACAGAGAAAATGAGATGAATTCGGTGTTTTCTGTTTGGCTGAGGAAGAAAAAAAAGAAAAAGAAAAACTTGAGATAGGAAAGAAAATATAACCGACCCACAAAATACTTTTCCTCTCCAAAACGCCCAAAAATGGTTGAGGAATGAAGAATATAATTCAAATGATAAATACACCCAAACTATAAGGAAATCACTGATGTGTGGCAAATCAAATCAAATCCCTTGCTAATATAACATTCTTATTACATAAAGGTCGAACAGTTTTAATAAAATAAAAAAATTATATTAAAAATTAAATTTTACGTAATTTTTATGTATAAAAATATCATAAATAAAATTTATATCACATTATTTTTAGAGTTTAATTTATATGTATTAATATTATAAAAGATTTTTATATAGTTAATCAATTATATTTTTTTATTTATACAATTATTCAAATAATAAGTATAAAATTTATCTATATTTACTGATATGGTAATATATGATTGATTGGCCATATAAAATTTTTTTATATTAATAATATATATAAATTAAATTCTTTTTTTTTTTTGACCTTTTTAAATAAATTCTTTTTAGTTTCGTTTTCTTCTGTCAATTAAAAAACATTCGGACACACGTAATTGTGAATTGGAATGAAGATCCTCTTCCCAACTTTGAAAGATCTAAACCTTAAAAAATCATATACTTTGCAATAAGATAAAAATTGTAAATATACTCTATGGGGTGTTTGGTATGCGGGAATCTTTTTATTTTTTCGGAAATGTTAAAATATTTCCATGTTTGGTAGGAGGTTTGAAGTAATATTTCCGGGAATGCTCGGGAATATTGCATTCCCGGGAAGGAATTTCACCCCCAAAACATTACCACCTCCCCCATGGGAATCCAATATTTCCATGGGAAGAGAATATTTGTCATTATAAAAAGACCAAAATACCCCTATCACCATTAAAAGCCACCCGCCACCGATCATCGCCACCGCCACGGCCATCGCCACTCTCATCGCCGCCGCCGCCGACCACCCTTCACCACC
Source organism: Pterocarpus macrocarpus (assembly GCA_031439585.1). NCBI lineage: Eukaryota > Viridiplantae > Streptophyta > Magnoliopsida > Fabales > Fabaceae > Pterocarpus > Pterocarpus macrocarpus. Next base: position 7,508,324 of record CM062517.1, read on the forward strand.
TTGGCCGGCCCGACCTCGCCATGCCACGGCCACCCTCACCATCATCGCTATCGCCGTCGCCACCAACCACCCTTCGCCAGCCAGCCTCTGCCGTCAATCGCCGCCGCTGCCCAGCCTTCGTCGCCACTGGTCGCCGCCGCCGCCGCCACCCCCCGCCATCACTTGGCCGCCACTAACCACCGCTATGGCCGACCATCACCGACCACCCTTCGCCGCCGTCGTTGGCCACCCTCCGCCATTGCTGGCCACTGCTATCACCATCGGCCTCCACCGCCATCAACGGTATTTTTGGAAATTTATCAAATATTCCCGAAAATTTAATTTGTATACCGAACACTCCTAAAATATCATACCCGAAAAAATTATTCTCGAAAATAGCATTTCTTAAAATCTTATTTCCAAGAATGAAAATTTATTCCGTCTACCAAACGCACCCCATTGAATACACAACTATAAAGAGGTGCAGTTTCTTTTTGTAGCTCCAGACAATCCTATTCTGCTGGATGAATGTTTTATGGGGGAGAAAAATCAAAAGATGATGTCACTTGCACTAAGCTCAAGTGGCAAGGGTGAAGGTGTTCTGCCAGAAGGTAATCGAGAAATACGGAACCCTGAAAAATCCTAAGAAAAACAATCATTTTACAAAATATCAGCACTTATCATTGTATAGCAAACTTTTCTTCCTAGAAATTAATTATCGTTTCAAACCTTTTTTGTCTTTTTTTACCGTCATTTTGGTCTGGGAATGGGCCACAACGTTGCTGTGGGGGACCAGAAATTAGGATGTGGTTGGATTGGCTATGCAATCAAGTTAGCGCACTCAAAATTAAGTTGAAAGACGTAATTTGTTGTTTAGTCATTTGTTCGCCAAGATTTTTTTTTTCTCAAATCAAGGTTTGAATGGAAGCAACTAGTTGTTGCTTTTACCAAAAAGATGATACGCCAGTCTTAGACAAGAACTTTCATTCCATTCTATTATTTGTTGTTTTTTTTATTGGATTTTGTTTTGCTTCTTTTTTTTTTTTCTATATTGTAAATGCTTAGTTTTGTTCAATATACGAGTTATCTTTATTTTAATTAAAGTAAAGATTTAATTGTAATATATTGTTAATATAAAAAAATTTTAATAATCATCCAATAATATTTTTTATATTATTAAAAATATTTAACTTTTATAATAACTTTCAAAAGTCACACAGCTCATAAAATATGATTGGTTGATGGTGTAACTTTATTATGATAATATATCAAAATTAATATCTTAAACTAATAAGAATGATTGATTATATTTTAGGTAAGTAGATATATTAAAATAAGTAAATAATAATTTAAAAAATACAAGTATTTTGAATATTTATATTTTTATAATATAATAGCACTAGAAATTAAAAATAATTATAACATTTCATTTCTTGTTTAAATTAATTTAAAATAGGAAAGGACAAAATAAAATTGAACAAAGTACTATATATTCATATTATTTTTGGTAATTACATATTTAAAATTAATTTTGGTCAATATTATCAAAATAATATTAATTGTGTTAAAATTACTTTTAAGACAAAACCACAAAAAAAAAAAAAAAAAACTTCATGTAAAGATATCCAAATATAAATCATTTTATTTCAAACACACTATTGATTAAAGTCAAGTTTACAAAATTAAGCTCATGTAGAATCAAGTTACAAACAATAATTTAAACACATACGAAATCATCAACTCTTCGCTCTGAGTTACTGTTACTTCACTCAATTAAGACTTCTCTTGTTACGCATGAAAATTACTTGTTTTCAAACTCTATCTCATTTTTTATTTTATCAATTATACTTTACTAATTAAAAATAAATTTAATTTTAATATATTATCAATATAAATATTTTTTATATAGTCACGTAATCATATATTGTCATTATTAAAAAAATAAGACTGTTATCAACTATAGTTATATTATTTTTCAAGTAAAAATGAATGAATTATGGGACAAAAAGAAATGATTTGAGTATTGATAATTTCCTTTGCTCTGCCACATAGATTCTTTGGTTGAGCAGCCTACGACGCCGTATATTTGGTAGAGTATTATTAAAAATTAGGATACGACTATTGACACTTCTAATTGTCTACTCACACTTCTTATTAATTACTTATAATTTAAAATTTTTAAATTATCTTTAATTACTTAAACACTCTTTACTTTGTTAAAATTTAATTTTAATTAAATATATTAATTTTTATCTATTTACAGTCCATATTATTAATTATTTTATATCTTTACTTATTTTATAATTCAAATTATTATAATTATACAAATTATTTATTAATTTCTTTCATGGCAACATATGATTCAACATAAACTATAAAAAATTATATCTATTAAGGAGACATTTGTTAAAGCTTGGAAAAAAATAATTTTATGATGTAACTTTTTGTAAAATTTAAATCTGTAATATTTTCTAATTTTATTAATTAGAAAATATTACAGATTTAAATTTTTGTTGATTATAATTCAAGATTTAGTTTATTTTATGTAATTTAATAAATATTTTATTTATGTAATAAAATAAATTTAGATACTAGAATTATCATTAAATTAACTTAATTTATTATACTTATTATACTTAATTAGTAATTTAGCTTATTAGTAAATTTTATTACTATTCTTCTATTTTTGTATTTATGCTATACAATGGCCTCGAATCCTACGTAGTAGACATCATAGAATACCTGATCCACATCCATTGATTGAGTCGTATTTACGTGATGCAGGCTTGTGACATGTATCACAAATCCCATATTTTGAGATTGATCGTGTATTGGTTAGTGCATTTGTTGAGCGATGACATCCAGAGACGCACACATTTCATCTGCCATTTAGAGAATGCAACATCACACTTCAGGATGTCGCATTTCAGTTGGGGTTGCATATTAATGGGGACCCAGTGAGCGGATGTATGTCTTCATGGGAGCATTTTGAATGTAATGATATATTTAGCTTATGTGAGGAGCTGCTCGGAGTTGTGCCAGATCTTGAATATTGTTTGGGTTATTTTGTGGATTGCAATTGGTTTAAGGACACGTTTAAATTCGTTAAGAGTGCAACTCAAGAAAAAATAGTATGCAACACTCGGGCGTATATTATGTTTTTATTTGGTAGGTTATTATTTCTAGATAAATCAAAGTTTAGAGTTCATTTGAAGTGGTTGTCTTTACTTCGTGACTTTCGCTGTGTACGAGTCTTAGCTGGGGCTCGGCAGTATTGGCTGTGCTGCAACAATATCTATGCCGTGTTGTTAATTATCAAACGGTTGATATTGCTGGTTGCCTAACTTTACTGTAATCATGGATATGGTACATGTTACCACAATTCAGTCCTCTGAGCAGTCACAAGTTCAGATTTCCATTAGCAGTTAGGTAGGATAATAACTGAATAGTAAACTTTTAATTTATTTATATTTGTTACTTACAATATTAAAATACTAAATTTTAGTGATTTTTTTCAGATGGCCAGAAATAAAGGCGACATCTGATAACAAAGGGCCTTGATTATTAGCATATAAGTGCCGGATTGACGAGATTGGTATTACAGAGGTAAAATACATTAAATTTATTTATTATTGTTGAATTTTTAATTCGATACATTTATCAAAAATTTTAATATATGATTTTTAATTAATACAATTTGATTGGATTTCATATTATAACCCGCTTGTCATTCAAAACACACCGCAATGGATTTATGCTGAGGTAGATATTTGGTCATCTGTGATAACACTTATATGCTTCGCGACTGTTGGATGGCATCAAGTGGATCGTGTTGTCTGACAACTGGGGGGACAACAGCACATACCAGAAGAACCACTAAATATTGATAGGTTATAAGCAGTTGATGGGCGCGACAACAACGATGTCTGGTGGCCAAATTATCATATGGAGTTTCATACGTTGTGGGAGGAGAGACGCAGTCAGGTAATTCAATTTATGATGAGCCAAGACTATCATCCTTCAGCTGAGTATAATGGATGGTATGCAACTGTTGCGCAGAGATTTTTATCTGTAGATAGGACCTTTCGTGATCCAAGACAGTTTGGATTGCCAGATGATGTGCCTGTGAATGTCCCACCTATGACTAGTGTGCCTCGGCCAGCTCACATGTTAGATTGACAACGTTGAGAGTGTCGCCTTCATATTGGGACACGTGCGAGTCGTCGCCAGTACATTCAGCATATGGAGCATGATGAGGACGATACTAATGATGAAGATTGCACCAACTCTCAACCTCATCCATCCCCCAGCAACCTGCTATCCCAATACATGACTGAGCATGCTGAATCTGGTCATCGATCCATGGCTGAGAACATGCACACCTCGAGCCCTTTCAGTTCGGGATCTTTGGGTTCGAGTTTACCGGGGTTTGCTGACTTTCAAGCTGAGTTTTGGGCTTGCTTGAATGGGTGCACTTTTCCTGCGGCATCGACGCATCAACAAACACACATTAAGGAGACGGTTACATGCCAGAGCATGGCATTGGACTGTTATCGGCCATCATTGGATCAATTAGATATGAATCCCAATGCGATGACCATGATGGCCAGTTCTTATCCGATGCAGATGTCACAATCACCGAATCATAATCTCCCTAGTCAGCAAATATTGGGATTTGATCTTCTTGGACAAACTCTGCCTTTTGCATTTATTGCAGACTACATATTTCATGATAGTGCTCAAGAGTAATAGCAAGGGCAGGAGCAGGACCAAAGATGACATAGGACGAGAAGGGAAATTTGAGGTCGTCGTTGTCATACGCGTAGGCATTTACCAGCCCCTAGATGAGATGCAGGTGGCTATTAGATATTAGCAGGCTCATACACATGGTTTCGAAATTCAAAGATGAATAGTGGCCAACATGCTTGCTTGACTGAGATTAGAATTGAGACTGGGCTCTAGATAGTTGCCTCTGGGTCATAGGCTCTACCACTCTATTTTCACCATTGTCACTGTCAATTGGAATTTCAATAGGCTCGTCTTCATCATCTTCATTATCAATAGTAAAATCATTGCTTTTATTAGCAGCAATATGTGTGAACGACTCAGCAATCTGTATTGTAAGCTGATGCAGGCTTGGACCATCCATCAAATCATTTGCACCTTCATTCTGAATATTTTCATTTTGTATGGGATTGGCCACAACAAAAGTTGGAGAATGCATTGGCTGTGACACAGAAATATTTGATGGATTAGGGGCAAGTCCACCTGAGCTGAAATGCAAGTCCTCCAAAATAACATGCAACTCAATGATGCGAATCTCTTCAAATTAGGCATGAAAATTAAACATAAGGCCAACATCATTATCATTATTTAGTTGCCAACTACTATAATGAAGCATACCTTTTTGAATAGCCATAGGAATCTGATAGAAAACCTATATGATTTGCTTGTTCTCCACTTCCCCTAATTTCTGCAAAATGATGCTTTGAACCTCTAAAAGACTTATAATTGGACGCACAGCTATAAATTGAGGATTTTAGCTGCAAAATGTTACACCTTCTTCTGTGTTTATAATTTCACCACTATGATGCATAAGTATATAACTCTCAACCATTTTCTCACACTTATTTTTTTTTTTTAATTCTCTCAATAATTTTTTTGCAAAACCTCTCACAGAATACTTTGAATTCTCACCCAAAAAATTCTCAATACTCAATTCCAATTCGCCGTAGCTGTCCTGAGGGTTTATATAGATTGGTGGGATTAAGAGTGGCTTAGGGCTACAATTAGGGTTAGAGTTTAGATCAACATTAAATTTAATTTAGGGTGAGTAAAATTTAATATTATTCACCAAAATAGTGTTAAATTCTACCCACCTTGAATTGAATTATGTGTGTTTCAAAAAATTTTGAACACTTATAAATTCGATCCAATCTCAATTAAATTCACCACTATATCACAAATAAGACACTTTGGTTAAAAAAAATTGAAATGGAATATATCCGTATATATTTTTTTTAATTTTAAATTCATAAAAAAGTCAGATCAAGTTGGTCCCAAACTCTTAAAGGTGCATCATAGACTTCACCTGAGAGCAAAATGTATAGAGAACCAAAAATATTATGCGTGTACACAAGTACATTAATCTTAAACACTTTTGTAAGCACCACATGGATGAGGTAAGACACAGATAAAATTTAAAAAGAAAATTTCTATTTCTTTAATGTATATACTAGCTACAAAGTGTCCCTAATTAATATCTATAAATAACAATCCTAATAAAGAAATTTCATACATCAAGGGATCAACCGATTATGGTACTTCTAGAGAAGTGCACAAAAACAAATGCAAGAGCTGCTGATTTGCATACTGTGGGTAAGGGAATCCCATATTTTCCTGTTGCAAACATCCCTTTCAAATATGGCCAGAAACACACTACCAAAAATATGCTACATATCAATTCACCTGGACCAGAACCATTTCCACTATGAGCTGGTGGTTGCAACCCCAAAAACTTGATAAACAATGCTGTCATTTGCACCAGCAAAATGGTGGTGCCTGCCACAAAAACTGGTGAATCTTCGAAGGTGAACCTACCACCATCTGTATCAGCTTTATCACCACAAGAAGTTGGATGTTCCTTCTGTGTTATTTCAAAGACTGTATCGGATATCCCTAAGAGCTTAAGCATGGCACACAAAAAACCAATAAACCACGAAGTCATGGTTGTTATTATGCTCATTCTCTGGTTGTTCCACCAATGTCTTATAGATAGGCCAATTGCAAGGTACTCTAATAGAGTATGCACGTAGTAAATCACAAAAAGTGCAACAGGAATCCATAGGCCAAGTCCCTAGAACAAAAACCAAGTTAAGAAAAAGAAATGAATTAGTATGTTAAGCTCCTAATCCATGAATTTGTTGTAATATTTGGGATAACCTTGCTATAGTAATTAGACCTTACCTCAGGCAAAAAACTGGTATTGGTGATTAAGCAATATGCAGAGAGGGCAGCATAGCATACTTCATGGATTGAACGCAGGCCCCAGTTGGTAAGCCAACAATAGGACAAGGCCGCTCTGCATTGGACCTTACCAAAGAGGGTGCCCAAAATGGGAGAATACTTGCCAAAGAAGACTACAGTGAGGCCTGAGGCCCATCTCTTTTGTTGTACTATTGTAGAGAGCAAACCCCCAGGAGCACAACCTGTAAAGGCAATTGGATCTGGGGTGCAACATTCTGATCTCCAACCTCTTTTGAGGATATTCACCCCGGTAGGGACATCCTCTGATATTGATCCATATACCCAGCCAATCTAAAGCTCCCCAAACCCACATAATAGTTAATAAATATAAGTTTTTGCCAAAAAAAGGTCTTGCCAAAAAAAATTACAAGAAAATAAAAATACTAATCATTTTTTAGAAAAGGGTTGATTTTGTCTGTGTAAAATGTATGTATGTCCCATGTTGAAAAAGAAAAAAATTTATCTGTGTGTGTATTGCATACCTGTTTACCCCAGCTAGTGCCATATTCATATTCACAATTGGAAACTTGGATTGCAGCCTTAATGAAGCTGGAAGGACTTATATCATTAGGAGAATATGCACGTCCTTCCAAAGCATGAGCTGCTGAGTTGACGAACTCCTTTGAACTTCCAAATTGTTGCATTAATATATTGTCTGCTAATTTTCCTGCAAAAGAATCAAATTGATGAACGCGTACTACGCATACCGCATAGGAACTAACTAAGAATAGTATTCTTCGATGTACCCCAAGCATATTGGTTTTTAACTTAATTATATTTTAGGACCATAGGAATAACGGGGAGATATATTGAATAAAATAAGTGAATATTATGTACCACTTGTGACGGTAAGACCTTTTTTCCCACTTTCGATTTCATCAGGATAAAGGCCGTAAATAGCACTTCTTCTATGGAAGGTGTTTGTTCCTCCATAGAAAGGTCCTTGAAGTCCTGCCATGCCCCTTATTATGTACTGCATGCATTAGACAAAACATTAAAAAAAAAGGTGTGTTTATAAGCCTTCTTTGTCCACAAAATTTACTGGCACTGATAAGTGGTTAGGCGTAATTAAGGTGTAGACTGAGTGCTTTATTTATACCTCAAACGCGGACACCCACTGATTTCCAAAAGGATCATCTTTTATGCCATCATAGAACTGCTGGAAACATTGAACATAAGCAACTTCTTTTCCTTTCTCAGGATCCATCAAGATGCACATAGCGTGTAGAACAACCTTTGGATTGTTCACAACCATGTCACAGTCAACGTTCAACATAAAAGGAGCATTGGTCATCAACCCGGAGACTCTTGTCTGCAAATGCATATTAATTAAGAAAGATGAGAAAGGACTTGTGAGTGATTAATTAGACATAATTAAATTTGGAGTTTGATCATTAACTTGTAATAATAAGAATTAGAAGTCCACTGAATTCAGAACTAGGAATAAACTTACCAACACATTCATAGCTCCAGCTTTGTAATGATGTGGGTATTGCGGCCTCTTTTCTCTGGATACGTAGATTAAGTGAGGCAACTCATCAGAAAGACCTTCCTTATTCTCCAATATGACCTGTCAAGACGTAATGTGAATAAGTCTTTCTAGTTGGCTTTGTTGTTAGTTGTTTAAGCATGTAACAGCCAGAACTAAGCTGCTTAGAAATTATAAGGCAAATGCATACTAAAGTTACTGTTTGAGCAAACAAGATAACGGGTTCATATAAAAGGACCATAACAAGAAATGAACGGAAGTGGAGAAGTTGAATCTGTGATGTGTTTCAATATTAGGAAATAGATTGCCAGCAAGCTCAAATTTGTTAAATAAATAGAAGGTTGAAAATGACTTCCAACTCTACATGTACTCAGCAAATTAATCAATATTTTTAACTATTATATTTGTTACCTTAACTATGCTTGGATGATTTCTTCGGTCTGTATTTAAGAAAACGGCAAATTCTCCATCAAGTTGGAATGAAATTGATTTAAGGGTCACATCTTCAATTTTTCGGCTAAGACTGTCATACATATCCTGCAAAACACAACAGACAAACCACTTTGCAGTTTATGGTCGGAGTCATAGAGTACACAGTTTATGGTCCTCTAAGATTCAGTACTTATCTCATAGGCTGCTAGATAAAGGGAAACTATTTGGGATATAGATGTCTCAATCATTGCAGGGTAATACTGTTGCACTTACCTTCATTCTTGACCATTCTTCTCTGAATTCCTGTGAGTCTTGTTCACTGTTGGTATTGGTAACTTCAGAGAAGTATCTAAAGGGTGCTCTAACTTGTATATTATACTTCTTACAGAAAGGTACCCAAAGCTTAGCAAATTTGGAGGCTTCCACAAGGCCATAGAAGGTAAAAGGGGAACACCCATCATCGGAGACATAGCAAGCTAGCTTGTTAGCTGGGTAATCAAGCGCCAAAAGAGACAGCACGGTGTTCACTGTGATGATGGGGGGTTCAAGTACAGGGTCAGCTGTTGTCACAAACAAGTCCACTGGTGGAAGCTCAGGTACCCTGTAGGATCACAAATACTTATGCATAAGCATAAGCATAACCATAACCATAACCATAAGTCACGCGACTTAAAAAGCATTTAACAACTTAGAACCTTAGCTAAGACTAGTAATAGCTAGTAACGTGAACAGTGGAAAACTTCAAAACTTCATCGGAATAAGGAATCAAATTCAAAACAGCATTATTGTGTTATTATACATACCGCTGGAGGAGACGGTCTAGGTGGGTTTTGGTTACAGCAGGACTCCATTTGGTGTTGAGAATCACAATCCAAGTGAAGGTGAACCATGATTCGCACAAGAAAGCAAGGAGCCATGGGATGGTGAAGCTTTTGACAGAGAAAAAGCGGTAGCTAAGAAGCAAGAGGAGGAGGAACAGAATCAAAGTGTCCATCACTCTCTGAAACGTGCGCTTCAGCCAAATTTTTTCATAGAGAGGGAGACTTCCATGGCTGGCCATTGAGCAAGTCGCCAGAAAGTCAGAAACTAGAATGATATCGCGTTTGTTGCTGCTGACTAGTTTATTTGCAGGGAGAAGACAAGCGTGATGTGCAGTACATACGCTGTATCATCGGACCAACCGTGTGTATAAATATTTTCTTTTTTAATTATTGTACTAATTTGCAATTATTGATTATAAAAATCCTCTACCGAGCTCTGGGATGTCTAAACCTTATAAAATTTACTCCTTGTAACAAGATAAAACTTATAATTTGGGATATAGGTCATTGAGTACACTATAAAGAGGTGCAGTTTTTTCCGAAGGTCCAGCGGTCGTATCGTGTTGGATGATATTTTGTTTGGGGCAAAGAAAATTCAAAAGATGATGTCACTTACCACTAAGTTCAAGTAACAAGATATTTCTATATCTTCCATGGAATAAAATTTTCTTATTCTATGGAGCAATTTTAATTTTTAAATTTAAATTTTAAAAATATGAAAAATGAAAAAAATTAATAATAAATAAAAAAATAGAATATGAAAGAATTTTCTTCTACAAAAGAAGTAAGAATTTTCCCAAGTGATAAGGGTGAAGCTGTTTTGACAAAAGGTAATCAAGGAATACGTGGCATTGAAAAATCCCACGGAAACGGACATTTCATAGTATGGCGTCATCTACGATGCTCTTAATTGGTTAAAGGGTATTGTATATCTTAATTTGATGATAAGATTACGAGGTATATTAATGTATTAATTATTTATAATATATTGTAATAATATTTAATTTTAAAAAAATTTAAAAATATAATTAATTATATTTTAAAAATTAATTTTTATATATTGATAATATAAAATTATATTAATAATATAAAATAATTTTATATTATCAATATAATTAAAAAAATTTATTAGTATAATTTTATTTTATTAAAAAATTTTATCAATATAATTTTATTCTATTAGTGTAATTTTATATTATTAATATATTATATTATCAATATAATTAAAAAAATTTATTAGTATAATTTTATTTTATTAAAAAATTTTATCAATATAATTTTATTCTAGCAGTGTAATTTTATATTATTAATATATAAAAATTAATTTCTAAAAATTATAAAAATTTTATTAATATAATTTTATTCTATTAATATAATTTTATATTATTTATTAGTATGATATTATATTAATAATATAAAATTATTTTATATTATTAATATAATCTTATATTATTAATATATAAAAATTAATTTTTAAAATATATTTAATTATATTTTTAAATTTTTTTAAATTAATATATTATTATAATATATCATAAATAAATAAATAATACATCAATATATCTCATAAATTTTTATCATATAATAAATTATAATCACAAAATACACAAATCACCTTGTACTGCAAACCCCATTTTAGACGGCGCCACATAGTATATCAGCACTTGTCATTGCAAAGTAAACTTTGTTGGGGTTGCATCTTTCGTGTGCAGTTAATTATTGTATCTTTGTCGGGGACCAGAAGTTAAATCATCGACTCTTTCGCGCCGAGTTGCCTATTGCTTCACCCAATTAGGGCCTCTCGTGTTATGGATAGAAATTTTTTGTTCCTAACCTATGTCCCATTTTGCTGTCTAGCCAATTATATTTTACCAATTAAAAAATGGATAGTTTAAAATAAAGAAATATATTATTTATACTATTTTTTTCCGAAATATTATATCGATATCCAATCTATTTATTATTAGATGAGTTATAAAATTTATTTTAATTAGAACCCACGTATAATCCAATGTTAATGGATGAATATTAACATAGTATCACACAAAATAATGGTACAAATAACATAATTTTTAAAATAATTAAAAGTTAAGACAGTCATTAGTCATATTTATATTACTTTCCAAGTAGAGAAGTTTGAAGAATGGGACAAACAAACATGGTTTGAGTACCTTTGATTTCCTTCGCTTTGGCCACATGCAGATTCTGTAGTTGAGCCACTTACGGCACCATATAATATAATGTTTGGTAAATTCAACATTTGTGTTTGTCTCAAATGGGACGACGATTACGAGATTTTTGACTCCTTTTAAGATTGAATATTGACTAAAGAATTAAGAAGATAAATGATTACATATATCGTCTGATTGTATTTATAAAATATTAAACTTTTTATTTTTTATTAATGATTATAATTATATATTTTGTTCTCTAAAATGTATTTTATTTTTTAAAGAATTTAATTTAAATATATTAGCAGTATAAAATAGTTTTATATTATCAACCAATAGAAATAGTGAAAAGTATCAACTCATACAAATAATCATCCATTATAATGAGGGATTCACCATAATTTCTCACTTTTCTTTATTTCTATTGATTGATAATATAAAACAGTTTTATACTGTCAGTACATACTAATTAAATCCTTTATTAAAAAAGTTAAATATACTTTTATGATACATCCATTGACTACATAGTTTTTTGAAGAAGTTTTTGAATATGAGCCTTTTATCTTTTATCTTTATTATTTTTTTACAAAGATAAGGGTAAAGGGAGGGATAATAAAATTTGAATATGAGATATCTTTAACTCAATGAGATATGTAAAAAATAATTACTAAACTATAAAACTTAACTGCATATGAATCTTTTATCTTAAATATAAGTGTAAAATTATATTAATCATTGTGATTTATAAAACTATATACATATTAAAGGTTAATATATATCTTTGAAATGTTCCTTTCCGTCAAAATTATTTGACAGTTTAGAAAAAAAATTATTGTTTTTATTTATTATTTTCATATATTATTAAAAAATATACAATTAATTTTAATTTCATTTTTTAAAATTTATAATTAATTAAAATACTTAATATGACATTAATAAACTAATGTAATTAAATATTATAAAATGATAAAATATTTTAATAATGGCCGTTTGGAAACTCTCGGGATAAAAATAGTCGCATTTATGCATATCCAAGATAAAAGGTTCATTTCAAAAACATTTAAATGAGGTCATAGGTTCTGAAATAATAATAATAATTTTTTAATATGAAACTTTTATCTTTATGTTCTCAATTATTGCATACTGGCTGCTAGAAAACTCTCGGGATGAAAATTCTTGGTCGTAGTGCACATCCAAGATTGATTTGATGGATATTGGATGGATACACTTAACTTGATTCCTCTTGGCACTTGCGACTTGGTTGTCGTGTTTTTATCGATAAGAATACAAATATCACACTAAATTATCTCTCCATGAGTCTACGAGATGTTGTTGTCTTACTTTGGCTTTCTTTTTCTGAGCATCGGAATTATACAAATTTATTGTTTATTAAAACCAAAAATAAAATCTAACACCAAAATCAACAAATTTTTTTATTAATTTTTCTAAAACATCTTTTTTATAGTTAAATTAAAAAAATATTGAACTTCACAATTTTTTATAAATAATATTAGATTAAATTTTTGAAGTAACAGAATAACTAAATAAAATAATTTTGTTGTAATCCATATTTACTCCATAATCATGACAATGAAACGGGTTTAGAGGCTGAATTAAATCTTTATTTCACTTAATTTTTTAAGATAAAATATTTTTTATACTTGTATATATTTAATATTCTTTAAAAAAATACTATATGATAAACAAATTGGATAAACTTTTATTAACATGTCAAATTTTATAAGAATATTTTTTAATAATATTAAGACATGAATGTAGTATATTTTTAAGAATTATTTGGAAAGACTTGAAATCATCCGTTAATTTGATACTTAATGTTTAAGCGATAATAGAAAAATTAAAAGGATTTTAAGAATTTAAATAAAATTAGGAACTAGAGTAAAAATAATTTTAAACAATTAATTTGATTAAGAAATGACGTGTAAGAACCTCATGCAATTATTCAACGGACCTCAATCTCCTAAGTCTTAAAGTACTATGTAGAACTGTAGTCACTCTATATTTAGAGATAAAACTCGAGAGAGAAAGTAATTTGATTTGAAATAACAATTTTATTTTACTCTTATTGTAGTAAGGATCCAAAAATTATTTAATATGATTATATTTTATTTATTGTTATTTTTTTCCTTCAACTAAACAAATAAAAGATATCAGCTTAAAAAATAAATAAAAGAGATATTTCTCATTTTCTTTTTTCTTAATTTTTCTATTTTTGATTTTCCATCTTTATTTTCTTTTTTCTTCCTCGCAATGGGTTAAGCAATTTTTATTTTTTCAAAAAAAGTTATCGTATATATTTGCCTAAAATTTGAACCAAATAATCTGGCATGATTGTTGGACAGCATACGGCCCAGATTTAACAAATAGCTGCGAATATTGCGATGTGTGGCTCTCTCTATCTATGATTGGTGACAATGCAGAGTTTTCGGGATCATTCGGACCCACTGGCTGCAGTTTCCAGCTAGAAGACAAATGATTGAAGGCAGATTCTGCCACCTCACTTTGTGAGGTATATCACATATTTTACAAAATTAATGGTTAGATATAAAAATATATAAATATATCTTTATATTTGATTATTAATTTTACAAAATATTTGATATATCTTTATATTTGATCATTAATCTCACAAAATATATGATATATGACAAAATTCACCATGATAAAACTAATACTTGCAAAGAATTCTCAAGTTCCACTGTTGATTCAAAGAATTTTCAAAGGTTCCACTTGTTAAAAGAAGAAAACAAAGAATATGTCTACTGCTACTACTACAACTAATAATAATAATAATAATAAGTGGACATTGAATTGGTTTACTTTAGTAGGTCTTTAACTCAAGGAAGCGTTTACATTGGTTAAGGCCAAAAGTTGAATCACCAATGATCCAGGTTGTTATAATTGTCTAAATAAAAAATAAAATAATGCAACAATTTAGATTGAATAGGCAAATCTTATGTAGTAAGTAATAAATGATAAATAATGAGTGGACCACCAGTCATCAAGTTATAAATTTGAAAAATAATAATTATTACATTATAAAATGACATTATTGTCCAGTTTGTGGATTCCAAGGGCGCATGTTGTGGTATACCTTGTTAAATATGATGTATCATGCACCACATCATCCAACAGTCAAGATGCCATGGTTTATCATTACAATTAAGTGTGGTGAATCACCCTAAAACTTCTCCTCCCTTCCAATAGCACCATCTCCAACCTTCATGCCACTCATTCATCTCTCTCTCTCTCTCTTCTTCTCAAGTCCTATGCCCACCTTTTTATTCTCTTCCTTCACACATTCTCATTCCATTATTCATTTCTTCTTCCATTCCTAGTCACTTCTAAACTTATTCCCAACCTTTGACCCAAAAAGTTGAAAACTTGCTTTTTGGGTGTGCTAGATACACGCAGATGGTGTCATGGGAAGTTATCAAAACTGCAATTTTGAAGATTTTTGAGTTGCCACAAACCCACAACCTTAGTTAACTGACTAGCTTTTATTGTTTTTGTTGATGATTTTGATTTTGTAAATTAAAAAAATGTCATGCATTGCAAGAAAAAATTTGATTGTTCTATGGAGCACTATGCCAGTATTATGGTTGAATGTTGGGGGGATGGGGGTGGTGATTATTATGAGGGAAAGAAGAAACCAAAGATGGAAGAAAGCAGAGAAGTGTGGTGAAGCAAAGGAGTTTTGGGTTGTAGTGGTGGACAAACAGCAAGGAGGAGTCAGGAGTTCTTAGAGTTTTACATTATAATTGCCATTGCCCCATAGAAGGTTGTTGTCATATGCGGGTTAAATGATCTTTTCACCTCATAAATAAAAATTCTAAATGTTGCTCACCGGAAATAAAATGGATCATTAGTGATCCAAAATGATGCGTGGACCATTGTAAACGTTTCCTTAACTCAAATATCATTATAACTTAGTTTTTTTTTACAAGTAATCTTAAGTATTTCTATAAGTGCTAACAAATTTGAAGGCATGTTTTGACCCTAAATTAGGGTAACCTTTTTCCTCAATCTAAATTTTTATTTATATATAAATAAAAGGCGGATTCTACTATGCACCAGATTAACTATGGTAAATGGTACACCAGATTATCTAATGGTGAGGATGTAGAGTGTATTGGTGAGACCAAAAGTTAGTGGTATACCATAAATATACCATACTCTCTTCCCCCATCCTCTTCGACCCTTTCTCACTGCAACTCTCCCATCTTTTATCGACCACTGCTGCACTGCCTTTAGTCACCATTTCCCTGCCATTATTGCACCGTCTCTAGTCGCCATTGTCGTCATCCCTCCCTGCTATCGCACTTTGGCTTCCCACCAACATCTCCCCTTTCCCCCATCAACTCTCGCTGCACCTTTTCTTAGGAATTTGGGACTTTAATTTATTGCAATCAAGGTTGTAGCAGTGCCTCAACGTTGACGCAACAGAAGAAGATGATGAAACACAAGCCATTGAAACTCACAACCATACAACAACAACACCAAAATTAAAAACAACAAAGCTGTTAAGGAATTTGTAGCGGGACAATATTGCTTCCGTAAAGCGTGAAAGGTCAAAGGGTTGGTGGTGGTGCGGCCTGATTTGTAATCATATGGTATGGGGAGAGGGGGAGAAAGAGGGGTTCTAGTGAGAGAAAGTGTGCAAAGTGGCGTGGCCGCGTGGGTGTGAGGGAGGAAGAGAGATTATGATAGATTTATGATGTACCACTAGTTTTTGATCTCATTGATACACTCTACATCCTCACCATTAAATAATCTGGTGCACCATACACCATAATTAATCTGGTGCATAACAGAATCCGCCTAAATAAAAAACAGTCTAATAATTTTAGGAAGGATATTTTTTGATCTTTTTTTTTTAAGCATAAACAGTGTAATAATGAATGGACAAATTCTGATAATTGCCGAGTCCCAAAATATGGCCCAATAAGCATAATGGCCCCTAAAATCAGAGGCCTAACTCATCTTACCCCACTAGTCAGTTACAAAGGCCAATCGCCATCTCGACCAAAAACGTCAAAAAAAAAAAAAGGGACAATCGTTGCTACCTTATGATCACTTTGGTAGGTTTTAAAAAAGTTTTTTCCTCAATTCCGACAAAAAAGAGGTATTTTTCCTAAAAATGGAATAAAAAAATAAAAAATAAAAAATTATTTTATATTTAGATGCAATTATAAAATAACTTTTTATCAGAATAAAACATTATTAAGTTATATTTTATAAGTACAAAAATATTTTTTTATAAAATTATAATTAAGGACGTAAAAAATTATTTCTCAAAAATACTTAAATAAAAAAGTATTTTTTAATAATAAATATTTTAAAAAATTCATAATTTATTTTATAATCTTTATTTTAATTTAAAATTAAAAAATTAAATTTATTGCTAATAAAAAGTGAGAAGGGTGAGAATAAGATGCCCTTCTTTCCATACAGATAAATAAAAAATGAAAAAGGTGTGTAGTATTTTTGAAATATTTTTTTTTCTTTTCTATTACTTCTTATTTAATCTAAAAGAGCTCTTATCTACTTCAAAAAAAATGTAAAAATTAATTATTTTTTAATTTTATTTTTTAAAAGCACAAACAAATAAATAAATAAATTTAAAAATATTTTTTATGGTAAAAGCATAAGTGAACACATTCAAAGGCTGGGCTTTACTTATGGGATTAGAATTTTGATGTTTTGTTTTCCAATGAACAAACATTATAAATGATAAAGTAAATTACAATAATCTTCGATAATGTTAAGTGATATTGTACATAATATCCCTTTATTTGTAAAAATGTATATTATTTTATCTAAAATTTAGGTGATATTTCATTAGCTATCCTTATATTTTGATGGAATATGATATCGAATATTTCCACAAGCATGATACTGAGTACTTTATAGGAGTGTTAGTGTAAACACAAAAGTAGAGAGATATCTCATATCATTTAATCTCAAAGAAATTGAGTATAATTTACTTAAATGATTGTTTTTTGGGTTGGATAATTTACTTAAATGATAAACAGACCTAATTAGAAATATTCAGAACGCAAGTCCCAAGCCCAAACAATATTTGCTATACCGCTGTATGGCTTGTATCATCAATTGGATGCGCAAATGTTCATGTTGCTGATATATGGCCGAAAGTCTTGATTAATGATTACCATTTATTTGAGACGATGGTGTTGACTGATCAACAGGAAAAACAAAAAATGACGACAGCCTTGTTTACTTTTGGCTTATCATGGAGAAAAAATTACTTTAGGTTGACGAAAGGAAAACATTATTTTCGCTTTGATTTACTGCTTGGTTATAATGTAATCTCATTGTTATAATTTCACATCATCGCCAGTTCGCCGATATTGAACTTTCACTTAGTAGTTGCCACTAGCAAAATTTTCCTTCATGTTTTGTATTTCCTTTCATGATTCCTTTGTTAGAATTTCGATGTTGAGATTTATAAACTAAATTGCAGCATGTAATCAATCAAAATTAAATCCTTAATCAAATAATTTAATCTGCTTTACCTTCTATTAATTGAAATCATCATAGTTTTGGCCCTATAATATTGTCATAGTTTAATAACAAAAGGATTAAATTGATGCATATTTCAATTATTGGGTACCACATTGTAAAAATTGATTTGTGAATGATAAATTTAAAATAAACATATTACTGAGGGATTCGAATTTTTTTTTTCTCTAAATTGTTGTATTAAAAGTTCACTAAATTATATTTTATTGATATTTAATTAGTTTAAGTAGTTTAGTATTTTTTTAAACAATATTTCAAATTTTAGTTTTGTGAATGAAAAATATAATATTAACAGAGTTTTACTTTTATAATGGGTCAACATGATTTAAAATAAATTATTTGGAGTCTAATAAATTTTGGATATTAATGATTTAAAAAAAAAATGTTCATCAAATTTTAATTTAACCTAACTTAAGTCAGGCCAATAAAAAATAAGAAGAGAAATGAATAGAAGAACATATTTATTTGCAAATTGCAGTGGCGCAATCTGAAACGAAATTTTTCTTACTACTGCCAGTCAATTAATAGGCACCTGTGTTATCAATTCATATTTTTATTTTATTATATATTTAAAATTATTTTTTATTTTTAAAGTTAAACGTAAATTTTAAAAATTAAATTAAATTTATAAATAGTGAAATTTTAAATTAATTTATTTAATTATTTTTTATTGCATAATTATTTCTTTACTTTTTTAATTAAAATTTTAAAAAATTTAAAATAATGTTTAACTTCTCATAGATTATCAAAAGATGGATAACTAACAAGCAATTATTATGCAAGAGACAATTTTGATTTAAAGGAATTTTAAAAATAAGAAAATTGGACCCTAAATACGGTTACAAGGGAAATTCCTTTACAATTAGTAAGTATAGAGAGATAGATAGATTATAATTAGTGCAGATTAGTATAGTTTCTCTCTCTATGTAAGACACACGTGAAATGAAAATCAATGTAAACGACATCGTTGTGCGAGTAGACAACCTTGTTGGGTGTTTCCCTTATAAGATATTGTCTCTGTGCTCCTACTTCCAGAATATTCGCTGCGTTTCCGCACAAGTGGGGACATCGTCTTCTCTCTCGTCTCACTCACTCAGTTTCCATTCCATGGCTGACTCTGCTTCATCATCCCCTTTCAAGAAAATCCAGATTCAAAGAGATGATACTGTGAGTCTCCCCCTCTTTCATTCCATTACTGATTTTCATTTCCCTCTTTTCACAGTACGTTCACTCATGTTATTCATCGATTTATTTTGATGCTTGTGCTTACATTACACGATTTCGATTGCATCAGAATTACCCGAATTTTTAGACATTGAACAGCTATATTTGTCTTTCCCTTGCTTTATGGACATCTGGGGTGAAAAAAAGTTATCCCTTTTTTCCCCATTAGTGTGTTGTGATGTTGTCGTTGACCTTTACCATGCCCAATATAATTTTGATGCATTTTTGCGTTTTATATAGTTTGGACTATGGAGAATAAAGTTGTGATTTTAGTTTAGACCATAGTTCGTTTTGATTAGATATTATTCCTAGCCATGGTGCTGGACCTGAAATTTTCTTATTCTATTTGCCTTTTGCTACCATACTATTTATTACTATTCCATGTTTGCTGCCGGGACTGGAAGTTAAATCTTGTAACTCTGTTAAGCAATTTATAATTTTTGCTCTCAATGATCAGACATTTGATGCTTACGTTGTTGGGAAAGAAGATGCTCCTGGAATTGTTGTACTTCAGGAGTGGTGGGGTGTGGATTTCGAAATCAAGAACCATGCTGTGAAGATTTCTCAGCTCGGTACTGGATTTAAAGCTCTTATCCCAGAGTATGATAACAATGCTTTTGTTTAGTCTTCCTTTTTTCTTTTTTTTGTGTTTTGACTATTGAATATTGATATATGTCAGATGCTACATTTGGAGGACTAATGGGTTTTGCCTCTTTTTTTTTTTTTTTTTGTTTTCTTTTTTACTCCCTTGCAGTCTGTACAGGGGAAAGGTTGGTCTGGATGTTGCAGAAGCACAGCATTTGATGGATGGTCTTGATTGGCAGGGTGCTGTAAAGGATATCCGTGCTTCAGCTAACTGGCTTAAAGCAAATGGCTCAAAGAAGGTTTGCTACTGTTTTGTTATGTTGACCAGTTAATGTGGATGAGTTCATTGTGCTTTTATCATCCTGCGGTAATTGAAGGAGGTTCTTATAGTTTTTGTCAGCCCGTAAAGAAATATGCTAACATTAGCTTCAGATTTTATGTGAATTAGTTTGAGTCTTAATTACTGTGTTAGAGACTGAATGGGAAGTTGCTTTGGGTCCTTAACGATTGCTCCAAATTGTAATTTACTTATGATATCTCTGGGTAGAGTACTGGTTATTTCCATGTTTATTCCAAATTCCAAAACTTGATTTGCACTTATTATTATAATCTAGTGATTGGTGTGCCCGAAATGCTCAACCAGTTTAATACATGTTCTTCTGGGGCCTTCTTCCTTATTTTTTATTTAGAGAAATTTTATATTATGATCATTTAATTGGTTCATCTCATTAAGTGGGAATTGCTTTCAGGCATTTTTCTTATAACTATTTTGCAAATAGTATGTAATTTTGCTGAGCTATTGTGTATTTTACTATATGTGTAAGTCACTTTCATTAGTGTGTTTAATTTTTTTTGGGTTTGGGTGATTGTTGTGGGTGCAGAGCTAGAGTGTTCTTATGAAGTATGAAGCTAGCTGATTTTATCCTCTTAGATTAAAGTGCCAAAATGGATGCATAACATTGGTTTGATGTTTTTCTTCATTAAAGATGTATTTTGTTTAACTGTCAAAATGTTTAGAAATATCATTTTGCTTAAATTACCCAAAAATGTGACTTTATCATTTTCTGCAACAGGCTGGTGTAACTGGATTTTGTATGGGAGGTGCTCTCTCCATTGCAAGTTCTGTATTGGTGCCAGAAGTTGATGCTGTTGTAGCATTCTATGGAGTACCTTCTTCAGAGCTTGCAGACCCTGCCCAAGCCAAGGCTCCTGTTCAGGCCCACTTTGGAGAGCTGGATAATTTTGTTGGCTTTGCAGATGTTACGGTATGTGAATTTATTTGCTAGTCTATCTTTATTTTCAGATCGTAGCCTGTAAGACGGACTAAAATAATTTTCAATCAAGAATTTTCACCTTCTTACTAGCATAATTGAGTGAGAAATAAAACCTTTAACCCCATATCATGTTCACTCCCGCCACTGCTACTCTATCTTCCATTTTCCCATTATCTACATCTCATACCAAGCATAACCACTAGATAATGCCTAGGGTTTTGAGGCATATATGATACATCTTCCAGTTTCCCCAGATGGGCATGTCTTTTTAGGAGGAAAACTGTGTGTGAGGTCTATGGGCTAAAACGGATCATACCTTGTAAGCTAAGAACCTCTTAGGAAAACAAAATATCGATGGATGTTGTCAATCCCTTTCAATCGCTTAACTGTTGCCATTGCATGCAAGTTGTGGAATATGAATTTCCCCCCATCGTTCTGATAAGAACAAATATCTCCATGTTTGCCGTGCTTTTCTTTTTTAAAATTTCTCGGAAGCATATAACCTTTTTTTCTGTGATAAGTATTTTTGTCAGGCTAGGCACATTTCATGTGAATTGTGCTTTTCGTTATTGAGTTACTACTAGAGCTTCATCATCATGAGCGGGGAAAGGAAGGAGAGAGAGAGCGGACATGTTGACATTCTTGCATGAAAATTCTTAAAGTTCAATCAATGACATATTACTTTGACAATGTGTGATGTCTCAGGCTGCCAAGGCCTTGGAGGAGAAGCTGAAGGCATCTGGAGTTCCACATGAGGTACACATATATCCTGGCAACGCACATGCATTCATGAACAGGTCTTCAGAAGGAATCCAGAGGAGGAAGAAAATGGGAATGCCTGACGAAGATGAAGCTGCAGTTCAGCTGGCTTGGTCTCGCTTCCAGTCATGGATGACGCGTTACTTGTCCAGTTAGATAAGCTCCTAGCTTGAGTTCAGCTGCCCTATGCTATATTCTATCTTCAGTGATAATATAATAATACCCCCACTTTCCTGGCCCTACAAACTGGAAACCCATATGAGTATGCTGCTTGTTCCTCTTTGGCTGTTTATTGTTGAAGTTTGGATGTACCTTTGAGAAATTTGACTTGGGAATAATTTTGAAACGGTTGTGGTTTTTGTATAATTAAGTAAATATGGTTTGTGGCTAGTGGTGCTATTGTTCATTGTTCTTGTCATTATCTAGCTCTCGTTTTCTCTTTGCCTTTTTGTGCGTACTCTTGTGTGGAATATTAGAGGATTCATTTGGATTTTGATAACTTTTTCGTTGCATATTTCTACAAATACTTAGATTTATGATCCCATCCATACTTGTCTTTATCCTTTTGTATATATTTTTTGGACTATGATTTTAATTTAATTCTAGCAGTGTTTATCCTTTTGTGAAATCATTATGTGGTAGTTATAAAAGAAACAACCTCTACCTCGCAAACCCTATGAGTTGTAAACCCAGATGTGTAAGTTTTGTATTTTGTTCTAGAATACTGATTTGCGCTACATTGACATAGTAAGAAACGACGAAGACTTTTACCCTTATCATGAGCTTGGTCACCTTGGTGCATAATTCCAAGAATATGAAGTTGTCTTATTAAGCTGATCGCTGAGTACTGGAGTGTAAATAGTTCTTTCCTTTCGAATCTCTATTTTTTTTTCCACTTTAATTCACTATCTTAAGAGAGATCGTATTTTGTGTGTTATTTTTTTTTTCAACAAATTTTCATTGATTAATAATTAAAGATAATAGCCTACATTAGAGATATTGGCAAGCAGAACCTGATTAAATATAAACTAAGCCTAAGATTATAACCAATTAAAACTATATGATGTCAGATAGTAAGCAACAGAATTTTGCGTTCCAGTACAGGTAAACATGAAAGTAAAGGTGAGCTTGTCAAATCTTTGATCTTGGTTGTTCTCAAGCTCTTTTAACCAATTTTAAATCCAGTTGAATAGATAGAGCAATGTGCTAATACAAACAGCAAATGACTAATTAAGCATCACAGTCAATGGTTCATATTTGTTCTGTGCACAAGGGCCATTCTAAAGCAGATCAAAATAGTTCAACCCCATGTCCCCCTTATAATCACCTTTTTCTTGGGTAAGCTCGTTTTAGTTGAAAGTTGAAATGTGAAACCGAGTAACTTGTTGAACGTTGACCCAAAAATAAAAAGGAAAGAAAGCTACTTTGCAAAGAATCAATTACAATGGCATTAAAGTTCAAATTCCACTATGTTTTAGAAAAACATAGGATGCCAGCATTCCAGTCAAATTTCTATCTAAAGTCTAAAACGATGTTAGTCTATGGCATTGGTGGGTATGATGGTTACGTTTATGCATGGGCAGGAGTGAAGGCATTCTCACTGCCGTGGTGTGGAGGACTGTGGAGTTGAAGGCCGTGATGAGAGGAAAATCACCATATATGTGAGAAAAATTGGAAAACACGAAAGACCTAATTTAATTAAAGCAGCTGCACACTGACCAGTGTGTCTTGGACCATTTACCTTGCATACCAACCATAAATTCATTCAAATAAATTGGACCACACCTTTCCAAAATGTGCCACTTTAAGATTCTGATGCCTCACCATTGCATGTTTTCCTTTCACACGCACAGATATGAATATCCTAATATGCATGTATTAGATCTCCATAATTTTCCTTTGGCCCGCTAAGGATGGAATACTTTGTCGCCTCCGAAATGCAAAACCAAGAAGTGAGACTTCTTCTTCTTTTTGTTCTTTTGGGTATAAATTATTAGTATTTCAAGTTTAATGAAGTTCAACTAATTTGGATCAGATCAAATTTTTCACTATGGAGTTATGCTTTCCTATTACTAATTTTTTCTATTCACAATATTTGAATATAAACTTCTATTTTAATAAAATAAGTGCCAAAACATTTAAATCAACTAAGTATTGGTATGAAGTGAGATTTCTATGCCTTAGGCATTGTGTATGAATGTGGGCTGATATGTAAATTTTTCTCCATTCCAATAAAAATGAAAGATATCTTGATCCTATAAATAGTTAAATACTATAGTTTGGAATTAT
Source organism: Pterocarpus macrocarpus (assembly GCA_031439585.1). Lineage (NCBI taxonomy): Eukaryota > Viridiplantae > Streptophyta > Magnoliopsida > Fabales > Fabaceae > Pterocarpus > Pterocarpus macrocarpus. The sequence continues at coordinate 7,532,937 of CM062517.1, forward strand.
AGATGCCTGAATAAAATTAACTAAATTATATAACTTATCAATGACGACCTGGACGTAAAAATCAAACCCAAAATTTTTTGTCGATATTATTTGAATGTTTCATTTGAGTATCGTTGACTCTTCTTCGTTTTCTTATAATGTTTGGACAGCTTAGTGCATGTTACTTGAGACTTTGTCTATACTGATGCCAATCGTTTGTATAATCAACAAGTAAAGTAACAAACAAAAACAATGTGTTATAAATTTTTGTGCATTATTTAGTCATTGTTAACGTCTCTGCCATTATAAATTAATTAGCTCCTGCTAGATGAAATAATAAAAATGTTCTTTTTTATGTTTGTAGGGATTTACAAGTACAACTTACCTTTTTTTCCCTTTCTTTCTTCTTTTCCACGTTCCCTGATTTGCTTTACGCCTTCTCCTTTTGGTCTGTATGGTACTTACATCGAAATCTTCTTGCATTACGAGTGATCGCTTTGTGTCCATGGACAAATTAGCACTTCCTTTTAATAATACATTTTATCATGGAAAGAAATATTCTCTAAATAGTTTCTTGACTCAGATGTCTCTACTTCGTCTAATTAATACGAATTAAAAATATTTCAATGTCTCCTCAACGCGAGTGTCAAAGAAGCTTTATCATTTTCCATCATGTTATGTAAGTATATTATAGGTTCTTCAAACGAAAGTGGTTTTCTGAATTAAGTCCTCCACAATTCTCAGAGATGCCTTCAAAAGTAAGCTCAACCCAAAAGCAAGTGGTTTGGTAACGCGTTTATGTGAACCACCGATGAAATTAGACGGACAAGAAGGAGGAAAAATGAGCGACAAGACTGCAGTTAGGTTGACATTACTTGACAACGTATCGTGGGGTTCACTTCTTTCTTCTTCTTTTTTCCTTTTTTTTTTTTTTAAAATTTCCCACGTTTATCCATCACTAGAGACAATCCTACTACTCAAAGACACAATTGAACATGGAATGTGAGTACCTCTCTTAATAACCATGGTTCGTTATATTTTGAAATATTAGCTCTTTTGCTAAACTCAATCCTCATTACCTTTTTTTAGTGAGATTTGAACTTATAATCTCATACAAATTATTGAAACCCCTCAATTTTCATTGATACGGAGTTCACTTCTTTGTATATTGTAAAATTTCAAAATAGTGAAACCGACTATATTTAGTTTCTAAAAGTTATTCTACACAAAGCTTTGACATGTGATAAATTTTTTAATCTAAGAAGTGCATTAATTTCTTCAGAAATCTAAATAACGCATAAAATACCTCTTGTGTGTGTGTACATATATTCCAATAAATAAGCTTCGTTTGGACAACATAGCCTCTTATTTTAATTAAAACAGGCAAAAAGTGGTCACACAAGGTTGCTTTCAATCTTCATAAATCCGGCTTTAAAATAGAAGGTGATTATTATTATTATTTTGATAAACTAAAAGTGGCTTATTATTATTACTATTGGGAAAATGTTAATTATACATAAGTTTTGTGCATATAATGTCTCAGAAGAAACTATGTCCCATTGATATTGATAAACCAACTGAAAAGAAAATAGCAAATAATAATAGTGCTATTAATGTGAGTTTTGTAAATTTTATGAGAAAAATAATTTATAAGTAAAATTACTACCTACTCTTATAAGATGACTCGATCAGTCGAAAAGAGCGACTTACACCTTGATCCTTCACTCGTAATATTTGCAAAATGACATTGCCGGTAAGGAGCAGAAGGTACTTTTCAATTGTCTAATAAATATAATTTTATATTAAATCTCGTATTTTTTTGTAATAATTCAATATTTTATAAAAATAAAAATCATAATTATGATAATAATAAATATGTAATATTTCCAAAAAATTCTTGAAAATCACACACAATGATTAGTTTCTTCAATTTTTTTCTCGCGGTCCGTGAAGCATGTGAATTCCGACTACGAACGGGTTCAATTAGTTTGTTGCCCTTTTGATTTCCATATATATAATGTCAGCCATCTGTACAACTTTAATATTTGACAAGTTGTGCTTCAATAACGTGGTCCATTTTGTTTCTCCGGATATAATATTAAATTATATATCACATTAATTTTTTTTATTGCATGCGTATCAGTGTTCACCACGAGTCATCAAACTCGAAACTTTATTTTATTTGTAACAATGCTTTAGTTCCATATATAAATCTTAGGTTCTTTCAATTTCCGGGTCTTATATTTAATGGGGTGTCTAACAATCAGATAAACGTTAAACATATGTAAGTTATAGTGCATTTTTGGAAAAAAGAATAGCTAATCAATGTTTGAACAGTTTTCCATTTCAGTTTGAAATTAGTAATTAAATGGATATACGAGTTTGGGTAATATACACCCTCAATTTAATGTGCACATAGCAATTGCTTAAATACGTTTGTACACATACAAGCTTCTCTAGTCGCAAAAGTTCCAAGCATAAACCCACGTAAAAAAAAAAAAAAAAGGGTTCCAAACATAAGCAACAAAATTATAAAATTCATGCACGTACAACTTCTAATTACAGAATGTCGTGTGTAGTTTACGCTTTTCACCCTTCGTTCTGCGGAAATGATGTATAGCGATAAGACCGATGAGTAGACCTTTCTTTGGATCGGTGGCATGCATATAGATTATAGAGGGGACAAATTAAAGGTGCAACTGCTTCGTCCAGGTTGCACCCATATAAAGCATAACATCCTATGCTAGCTTGTGTGTGTGTGTTTTTTTTTTTTTTTTTTGGGTGTGGTCATTTCCGCAACATCGATCTTTTGTTTCATGGAATATCCATATATTTTTTGTCGCCAAAACTTTCTATGGAGCCAAGACTAATTTTTAAAATGGAGCGAGTGACGTGTACGTGATTCGTGTGCCACGAGAGAGAAAGTTTGGAGTGCATGATTATGCCCAAAGAAACAGTGAACAGAGTTACTAAAATGCGTTCGAAATGCAGCTGAAATATGATTCTAGTACACAAAAAATAAACAAATAAATGAAGTATACTAAACTACTAAAATGTTGAAAGAAAGTATAAGTAAATAAATAAATGGAACTGAAATTCGGATCTATTAAATATAAAATATTGTCTTCCAAGAATTAAGTTGACATTGACTTAACTCATAAAGAGATTTAATTGAATTAAATTTAGCGATGATTTGGTATATAACAATTGAATTGATGCAAATTCATTTATTTTTTATTAAAATATTTCTCCATATAAAGGTTTAAATCGAGGGGTAGCCAGCAAAAAGTGGGGGCCCCGGGGTCTTTGACCAGGAAGTAGCAAGAACTCGATTTGATTAATGAATCACGTTTCCTTCTAATGCCTACAACTTTCCATGCAAAAACCATATTCATATGTATGGATTATTACCCACCTTTTAATTTTTCTATTTACCAATTTTCTTCCCACTGTATAGGCCCAAGTTGGACCTGGATTTTGCACCATACGACCACCGTTATGCTTGACATTCGGTTATTTGAATATTTCGTTTAATTTAATTTTATTCAATAAATGTAATTCATCCAATTTTTTTTTTTTTTTAACTTATAAGATTGAATGATGATAAAAATAATACTTTCCATTAAAACATAAAAAGGTAATAAATCAATTACAAAATTATGTATAATTTATGATATTAGTTTTTTTTATAATAAACGCAAAAAAGAATTAAATATAATAATGTACTCTAATAATTATTAGAATAAAGGGGAAGTTAAAGTACTGATGTAAGGGCCAATAAGAAACCCAATATTTGTGCTTTTTTGACCTGCTCCTGAAGCTATACGGCCCACGCCACTTTCTAACAAATCTTAAACTAGTCGCATCATTTGCCTATGGAATTATGGATGCATCTCGGGGTTAAGCTTATATCATTGTCTTTTCCCTGTCTTCTATCTTTACTTTGACCACTCAAGATTTACTTTATACCTGAACTTAATCATCTCCTATTTCATTTTTTGGGAGGAGAGAAAATTAAGAAAGAAATGAGTGGGAGGGGTAACAAATAATCAACTTCCACCTAAGACGCTAGCTACAAGACAATTTTGAGGTGGATGTTTTTCATTTGTTCACTTCTTTGTCCCTTGTATACACCATCATGTCATATGCATTTACCCTTGAGCACTTTCCATCGCGATTTGATCGGAAACCACCACCTCTTCTTACACAATGTTGTTATTGTTATTATTATTATTATTATTATTATTATTTTGAGAAAACGGGGCAGACGCCCAAATTTAAAAACACTACACAAGCAATCTAGACAGGGCAACCCTACCAAATCATTCCTAAAAATAGGACGTAAACATAAAAAGGGCTAAAGATAATAACAAACGCCAAACAATAAGGAACGGCCTAAATTAGTTAAATATTTTGCCGCTCTATTGGCCTCTCTATACACATGAACTATCCGAACCATCTAGTCTCTATGAAAAAGCTTTTGAACTCTCGCAATTAATAAGCCATAAGGATGATAACCAACACCCTCCTTTTGGATAAGAGCTAAAGCACCGTCGAGTCCAATTCAATAATCACCCTTCTAAATCCTCTCCTCCAAGCCAAGTCTAACACATAGAAAGCTCCCAAATTTCAGCCAACATGATAAAGACAAACGCTCAAGTTAACTGCAAAGCTTTCCCACAAATTGACCAAGTTCATTCCTCACAATACCACCACAAGCAGCATTATGCTCCTTGTTCGCCAAGCCATCAGAATTCAACTTCACCCACCCTTTTGAAGGAGGATCTGCAACCTACTCTTGGGATTCTGATAAGAATTCAAAGACAAACTTGAATAAATCTATTGACTTCTATAACCGGTCCAGAACTTATGAAAAATCTCGTCTGTACTAAGAGTAATATGATCACAGACCTCTTGGTTTTGGATCTTCCAAAGGAAATGGGCAACCAAAGCAAAGATACCCTTCCAATAACCATCCACAAAAGGCATGACATGGCAAAGGTTCCACAGAAGCCAAGATCTAGATTGCACAATGTTATGCTTGCATTGTTAATTTAACGTAACTTTATACTTCATCTATTTATGTGCATGAATTTATCTTCTTTAAAGTGAGTAATCATTTTATAGAGAAAATTAAATGATTTCATCTGTTAATAATAATTAATGATTAAAAATTTGTTAAAATTTATTTTTAAAATTTTATTAATAGTTAACATTTTTTACTTATTTAAAAATAAACTCCTCACTTTACAATAGTCACATTTTATTTATCCCTTGACATCAAATCATAAACCACATTGACAAAAAAATATATTGAAGATGAAGTATGTAAAAATTACTATTCAAAGTCAAAGTTTGGATCAAGTGAGAGGAGTTTGGATCAACATTGGCAAACGGACCAATCTGCCAGCCCCACCCTGACTAGTTGCAAGTCAAGCCTTAAGTAGGGCGGGGGTGGGTCAACTTGCATTAATAATATGGATTGAATATGTCAATCCACCTCACTTATGTGAGAGTTGGTGGATTAATGGATTGGCTCTCTAAAAAAATTTAAATTTTTTTATTTTAGATAAATTAATTTATCTCAATTTTTTTAAAAAAATAAAGTAAAGAGATTTTTTGTTTAAATACAACAAAATAATATTAATATAAACTTATAAAAAATTCTCAATTACCTAATTTATGAATATCTTGCTCAAAAAGATCCAAGATAACTATAAAATAGTACTCTATTAACATTATTTAGCATTAAAATATGCTATCAGAAGATATCTACAGGTTTAATTGTTAATAATTCAATACCAAATTACTTATAATATGTATCTTACCACACCCATTCAAATACAAAAAAAACATGCTATTGTCTCCCTAATTTTTTTTAGAGTATCCAATTGTCTATTTTATGGCAAATCGTAAAGTATTAAATTATTTACTTAACTCTAAATTAATTAAAAATCACAATTATTAATATTGAGTATTTGCATGTGGGCTAACAAGAGGCCTAAATTGAATGTATTGAATACACAATTAAAAAATATGGAGACAAAAAAAGAGCAATCAACAGGCTAAACTCACTCAATTTGCTTCAACTTACGTGTCAAGCAAGGTGAGTTATGCGAGTTAAAAATATCAATCCATCTCACCAAAAATTATGGATTGTGCGGGTCAAGCTAGCAGATTTAATCCATTTTGCTATCTCTGAAATATATGGTTCTGGATATGATTTCAAAATTTATATATATGGAAAAATAATGTTGAGAGGAAATTTCCATTTAGATGTCTAACTATAACTGAAAGATTAGTTTTTTATCTATCGGATGAAGAGATATATTGAGAAACCAAAAAAACTCAAAATCTTGGGGGGGGGGGGGAATTGTTGCACCATGTAATTAGCACATGAAAATTTCTCGTTCGATTAATTTTGTTAAAAGAAATGCATTACATAAAATAAAATGACTTAATTATAAATTTTCATCAAAATATCCCTGTTTGGCGGCGAAGGATGCGATGCAATGTGTTATAAATGTTGCATCATGCTCCTTGAATCTTAATAGAAGGTGTATTGATACATCAATTAGTAATGACACACCATAAAAGTTTAATTTTTCTCTTTTTCATCTCCTTACCCCGTCGCCGCCCGACAGGTCCGGCACCACCACCACGGCCAACGCTAGCCCCCTCCTTCCTCTCTCTCTCTCTCTCTCTCTCCTTATTTTATTTCACTGTAGCCATTCGCTTGTTCCTTGTTCATGCTCATAAGCCCTCTCTTGCTCCTTAACACCATGGTTAATGTCCTCGTATTTGCCTTCATCTATGGAAGAAAGGCTTCATGTACTTCTATTGTAGACGGTGAATATAGAACTTACAGGGTCGAGGAACGTTTGCTTCATACCCATCAAACCAAATCACCGACGATTTCTTCTTCATTTGCCTAAGCTATTGCATATTAAATGGTTGTTTAACCCTCCAATTAACTCACTTGTAATCTAGCACATTTTGGGAGCCAACAACAAAATAAAGCACAGACAATGAAAAATTAGAGTTCAAATTATACATGAATTCAAGTGGCGAAGCTAAGAAGAAATAGGATGGTAATGGGAATGGTTGAGCCGGCAGTGGCCGGCGGTGGCGCCAGGGGCGAACAGCAGAGAGATGGTGGAGCTGCAGGCGTCCCACGACAGAGAGAGAGAGAGAGAGAGAGAGAGAGAGAGTGATGAGTGAGAAGCGATGGATAGAGAGAGAATGAGAGTTTTTAAAATGTACCATAATTGACGGACTATCAATACACTCTACCACTAATGATAAGATGCATCATACATCAACTTTAACAAGTTGCATTGAGGACGACGCCCTGTTGGGTGCACTTTTACAATATGTTTTCATTTTAATCCCTCGAAATAAATTTCATTCCCGTTTGATTCCTCTCTTAGCTTCCCGTTAACTTTTCTATTAAGTGGCCACAAGACGTTATACTTTGTGTATATAAATATAATTTGAGTTTAATTTAGGTGTATTGGTGTTTTTATTCTATCATCTAATTAAAATCCTCCATTTGTATGATCATTCAAACGGTGGGTAGGTATGTTAAAGAATTTTATTGATATGGTAATTTATGATTGGATATCTATGTAAAAATTTTTTACACTGATAATACATTTATATTAAATCCATATAAATTTTCATATAAAATATGATAATTACTCTATGTGGGATCTTTTTTTTCTTCCAATCGATATTAGTCTCCATGTGAAATGTTACGGGGCAATTAATGGAGAAAATTAACGAAAGACTAATAGAGAACTTGAACGGGAAAAATTTGTTCTGAGGGACTAAATGAGGGACTGTATAAAAAATTGCAATATTTTAAGTGATTAAAAATATAATTAAATTTTATTAAATTTGTAACAAATCTTTTAGGGTTCTTTTGTAAAACACATCACTTAAGTCATTATTTTCTATAGATAGTCGACGCCACCATCGATTGGCTCCATTTTTTTGAGATGCACAGCGAAATAATTCTCACGAACACTTTGGTGCGAATTTCAATAAATAAAATAAAAATGCAAAATATCAATAGAAGAAAATTAATAAAATGATAATGAGCATAAATGGCAAATTTCTTGTCTATATTCACCTAGAGGAGAAATATTTTTATCATGAGAAAAAAAAAATTTAAATATATTTTTAATCCCTTTAAATATTTAATTTTTTGAATTTGGTCTCTTAAAAATTTTTTACTTGGTTTTGGTCCCTTATTTTTCAGACGTTATTAATATTAGTCTTTGTTGTCAACTGAGTGTTGTTAAGTGCTGATGTGATAACGTAAGATCTAATCAACATTAACACATGTCAAAATCTTACATTACCACGTCAATATTTAACAGCACTTAATTGATGACAAGAATTAATATTGGTAACATCTGAAAAATAAGGAACCAAAACCAAGCAAAAAATTTTTTAGAGACCAAATCCAAAAAATCAAATATTTAGAGGGACTAAAAATATATTTAAGCCAAATAATAATATAAGAATATCACTTTATTTCTAAATCCAAAATTCTTTGTACACTATTTTTTATAACCCAAAGTATTCCTCTTTCATTTGTACTCTCTCACACACCTAGGTGCCCATTGATTTTACTTATAGCAAGTCCTTGACCTCTAAAATTCCTTATTTCCATCCTAACAAATTTCTAATAATCCTAACGGATTTTTTATATTTTAACAAATTAATTTGCCATCTTAAAAAATTAATTTTTCGGATTTTTTTTATAAAATATTTAAAATTATATCATATTTTTAATTTAAATATTTCTAAATTTAAGGATACATATATTAAAAAAAATATAAATAAAATCAATTACAATCCTATCCAAAGATAAAAGATAAACTAACTTTTCTAACACGGATGTGGGTGAGTAAACAACGAATTCTACTTGTTTTTAGCGGCATTAATTTGTTCTGTTACAAATTAAATATGCTGAATCTCTGTAAGTTATTTGACTTTTTCATGGTTTGTTGTCCAATATTTTGACCATAGGATGTTTGTTATAACTTATTGGGAATAATACTAAATTAATTGGATATATACAAAGCACGAAAACAAATACTCATAATAAATATAATAAACAAAATAACAGTGCACATTTTTCGTGATTTGTGATTTATTTTGAGGTGGTAGAAGACTTGGAAATGAGGTCGAAGAACGGAAAATATGAAGAAAATGACTGTATATAGGACAAAAATACTTGGATGTACGAATTACAGCAAACTAACAAATATAAATGAAGGAAATAAAGATCCGCTTTATGAGGGTTAATTACTGAGTCAACTTGTTCCTTTCTATTTGAATCCAACAATCCTATACGCGTTTAAAAGGGTCCTACCTGATTAGTCCAAATCGTTTTTCGCTAGGGTTATGAAATTTTGTTTACTCTCGTCATTATCCTATTCACAGCCTTACTCCTGCCCTCATGCCCACCTTCACCGTCCAAATCAACATTCAACACACCAAAGTCAATTAAAAAGAAAAGTTTTTGAGTTTTATTTTGGTAGCGTGAAGTTTTTCATATTATAAATTAATTATATATTAACACATAATCAAATAATAGTATAATAAATTTTACACTAATATCTTATATTAATTGTTCATTAGAAATTAAGAACATACAAAAAGCGGAATAAAATTTGATCCCACAAGTATTTTGCTTCTCAATTCTTCTTCTAGATTTTACTTCCCGTCCTCTTTTTTTGAGGTATATTACCGAGTCACCCAAAGATCCAATTATGGAATTCTTTTATCATATGCACAAAGTGAGACCTAAATTTTTTTTAAAAATTCATATTAATAATACTTTAAAGTTAAAATCCAACCTCAACAAAATTTTATCTTATAGAAGCTTCTTTAATCATGAAAAAAATATTCAGCCCAAAGAAACGTTCAAAATTTGTTAGGATGTCAATATTAACTTTCATAATCATTAACGAGGGGGAGTTTGTTTACAGGACTGTATACGAACTCATGTTAATTTTGGGATGAGGATCATTATCAATGATTTTATTTTAGTTTTGATAGCGATGCTATATTTTAGGGATGCTTATCAATCATAAAATGGCTACTTTATCTTTTTAGTTAACCAAAATATAACAAATGAAAAAAAAAAATTATTTGACAGGCATCGCGGCAACTCGTTCGTAGGTAGTTTTGTAGAAGAAGCTTGCTATTTTTTGCGAGACGAAATAGCCCAAATACACAGTTAGATACATGGATTACGGAAGCGTAAAAGTAAAATGTGCAAAAAAATAAAAATAAAAATAAAAATAAAAATAAAGAGAGATAATATTTAAATCAATCATTCGTACTATTAGTGTAAAAAACTTTTCATATTATTCAGTATTTTCTTTCATAGAAACAGTTTTGTGAGAATTAGCATTATTCTTTTTTGTTTTAACGGGAATTAGGATTGTTCTTTTTCAAGGCATTTTTTTAATAATCTTTGAAAAATACACAATAATTAAATTTCAACGATCCCCGCATGAGTTCAGCACTAGGAAATAGAATACATAGAGACAACTTTGTATATTATATTTAATATTTAATTAATGATCGGAATGCAAAAAGTTATTAGCATGTGTTAAGTAACAATTAAAAGTAAGATTTGATTTTGATAATTTTTATTGGTGAGTTTTAATTTTGATATATTGTTAATATAATTATTTTCACCGACATTAATTAAGTATTGTTATTTGACGGTATAAAATACTTTGTACTGAGGATATATCATAATTAATTTTTAAAAAATGATAATTAATTACCACTATACATTATTAATATATTTTATAATGATTAATAGATTTTAAAAAATTAATATAATATGCAAAAAAAATTAATATATAATAAATAACAAAACTGTTGTCATTCATATCAATGACGTTTCCAAACCCATAATGTTACACATACTTATATTTACATTACTTCATATTTCATACTTGCAATCATATAGTTATAACAGAGTTGAACTCATTTCACACACTGACACTCAAATTTAGAGATATATATCAGTAGGACTCTTGTTTAATACAGTCTGAAATTACCGAAAAGAGAAAGTAAATTCATGGGGAGATAAAAATCATAATAGTAATAACTTTTTAAAAGGCATTTCTCTGCATTAAAAAGAAAAAAGAACCAAATCTAAACACAAAGGAAAAGACACTTCTCATCAGCTAAACTAGTAACACTCATGGTCTTCTTCTCAAGTCTGAGTTCTCCTCTTTTATTGCCGAGTCCAAATGCATCATTTACTATGACTTCACTCTCTCTCTCTCTTTCTCTCTCTCTCTAGTCCTCCATTCCACATCTCTCTCTCTCTCTTCCTCTTTCTCTCTCTCTCTCTCTCATGTTCCATTGAAATTGATGGCTAGAGGCAGAGGGGGTGGACTCTCCATTGATTCAGATCCAACTGGGAGGAGCTTCTTTCCTCACAACCCAACAACAACACTACTCAACTCTTTTCCTCCTCAACAAGACAACAACAACATCTACAAGTGGAAACTTATGGATGCCACAGTTAGCACCAAGAGGTCTCCATCAACAACCACAGCCACCACCACCAACACCACCACCAATATCATCACACCCTTCCAAGTCAACATCGGCTGTTCCCACCACCATGACAGCCCTGCCTCTCCTCCACTCTCTCATGACAAGAGACCCCTCATAGATGAGGTGGACTTCTTCTCTGACAAGAAGCATGTTCTTGACAACCTTGCCTCTGCCTCCACCTCCGCTCCTCCCCATCCCACACATGAACATGATCATCATCACCATCACCATCACCCCACCATTAATCCTGATATATTGGAATTGAAAGTAAACGTGAGTCACCCTTTATTTTATCCTATATATAATCGTGTTCTTCCTGTGATTCTGTACTGATCAACCTTTTCATTCATCTCTCAGTCATTCATTATTCATTAGTCATTACTATATATATGAATATGATATTTGGCGTGCTCATGAATCTGTGATATTCGTTTATTAGACTGGCCTGAATCTTCTTACTACCAACACTAGCAGTGATCAATCCATGGTGGACGATGACATATCACCTAACTCGGAGGACAAAAGAGCCAAGACTGAGGTAAAGATAATTATATATATGTAACAGAAAATTCTCTAATATTGTATATATATTATTGGATGGTTCTAAATTTTTTAATAATAGTGCTAGCATTCGTATGTTATGTGTTTGTTCGATTTGGCTGTGAGGCTGAGTTTGAGTCCATATGCTGTGTGCTTTTTTTCAGCTGGTTGTTCTTCAAGCCGAGCTCGAGCGGATGAAGGTGGAGAATCATCGGTTGAGGGACATGCTTGATCAGGTTAACACCAACTACAACGCCCTTCAGATGCACTTGGTGAACTTGATGCAAGACCAGAAGGCCAAGGAAGCTGAGGAACAACAGCCAGAAGAGAAGACGCAAGGTGGGAATGGTGGAGAATGCTTGTCCTTGGTGCCAAGGCAGTTTATGGATCTTGGTTTGGCGACTAATGCTGATATTGCTGATGAGCCTTCACTTTCTTCATCAGTGGGAAGGAGTCAGGACCGGTCAAAGTCACCGGCAAATAACTCAGAGGTGGCTTCCAAGGAGTTTGGCAACAGGAAGAATGGGAACAATGCAAGTGATCATGAAGGGCTTGTTGTGTTTGATCAAGACAAGAAGGAATTTGGTAGTAGTAGGAGGAGGATTGAAAGAGAGGATAGTCCCTCAGACCAAGGTGTGGCTCCTAATAATAAGGTCCCAAGGTTGAGTCCTCCTAGAAATGTTGATCAAGCTGAGGCCACCATGAGGAAGGCTAGAGTTTCGGTTAGAGCTCGATCAGAGGCCCCCATGGTATGTCACACACACAAAGTGTCCTTCAATTTTACAATTTGCAATAAAGGCAAAATTGGTTATTTTACTTGTTTTCTCTGGTTCTTTGTTGTCCTTTCGGCTAATATAAGGTCGCTTATTATGTCTCTCAGATCACTGATGGGTGTCAATGGCGAAAGTATGGACAGAAGATGGCCAAAGGAAACCCATGTCCTAGAGCATATTACAGATGCACCATGGCTGCAGGTTGCCCTGTAAGAAAACAGGTATGTCATGTACATTTTCAAGTTTAATTTCATGCTTTAACTTCTCAATTCTATCAAATTCTCTCTGTCATTATTATTAACCTTATGTGAAAATTAATTGTAAATTAAGTAGCATGTCGCTTATGTCCTACAAATGATGACGAGTTTTGGGATATTCATATACAATAACAATGAATCAATGTTTCAAATATTTGATACATATTTATATGAGCAGGTACAAAGGTGTGCTGAAGACCGAACAATACTTGTAACAACATATGAAGGGAACCACAACCACCCTTTGCCACCAGCAGCTATGGCAATGGCACAAACCACTTCCTCAGCTGCAAGAATGCTGCTTTCAGGATCAATGTCAAGCAGTGATGGCCTAATGAATGCAAACTTCCTCACAAGGACAGTCCTCCCTTGCTCCTCGAGCATGGCAACCATCTCAGCATCAGCACCATTCCCAACTGTTACATTGGACTTGACTCAGTCTCCAAACCCATTACAGTTCCCAAAGCACCAAAACCAGTTCCAAATCCCCTTCCCTGGTGTGCCTCAAAACTTTGCAAACACCCCAGCAGCATCATTGCTGCCTCAGATATTTGGTCATGCACTGTACAACCAGTCAAAGTTTTCTGGCCTTCAAGTGTCTCAAGATGCTGCAGACCCTTCACAATTGGGTAATCATTCTCAACAAGCACCACCACACCTTGCTGACACAGTTAGTGCTGCCACTGCTGCCATTGCAGCTGACCCCAATTTCACTGCTGCTTTAGCAGCAGCTATCACTTCCATTATTGGAGGTGCACAGCAAAACAGCAACAACAACAACAATACTACTACTAATAATGGGAACACTATGGCCAACAACAACAACGGAAATGTTGCATCAAGCAACAACAATACCAATGGAAGCAATAAAATCAACAGTTCCAATTTCTCAGGGAACTAGCTAGTTCGCATATTACTCTTCCTTTCTTTTTTTTTTTTTGTCTCCCTCTAATTTTTTTTTTGGAGATTACTTTAATTTTATTTATTTTTCCTTCCATTGGGCTCATAGGTTAACTTCAGCTGGCTACTTTTTTTGATTTGTTTCATTCAGTTCAGGGAATATTATTGTCAGACATATAGTTGATATTCTTTATGTCTTAGTATATGCTCAGAATTGTATGTAAAAACAAAACAACTGTCGAAAAAATGAGAAATAAAATTGTATACAAAAGAAAGCAGATGGATATAATCGAAGGTTACTTTGTCTTGTGTGTTTTATTGATGTCATTTGTTTTTTCTCATGGACTAAGCTAAAATCCTGAAGGGAAAAGAACAAGAAAGAAGATAAAAGAAGAGAGGGAGTAGCAGTTACGTGTATCAAATGGCAGTGGCTAGTAGGCAAGGAAGAATGGGAGGTCAAGAAAACCGTCTGGGAGTGGTTGAAAGGGGATGTCATTCCTGGGACACGTAAAGAAGAAATTAAGGATCGCGTGAGAAAAGGATCACATAACATAGGGATAATAGAGACAGAAAAAGGGTCATGTTCAAGTTGTCTTTTGCCATTTCTAGCCCCACTTGGCACGCAGCTAAGTGAACTAATTGGCTTCCTCAACACTGTCTCCTTTTCACTTTCTTTGGGGATTCCATCTCAAATTTTTTCCAGCATATTACCTTTTTTTTCCCCCTCTTTTTCTTCATTTTTTGTGAATAATAGTAATAGATTCTTTTTTTCCTATTGAAAAAATTCAGTGACTCACAAATAAATAAATAAATGAACAAAGTTCATTGTAATCTAAATCTTTAACACGTCCTGACCATAAAGATAACAATGTGAGCTTAATCTTATCTTCAGACCTTCTGTTGGCGGCGACTGCTGCATGTGAAGGAGACAGTGATGCTGCAAAATCTTTCGACGATTTGTCTAGTTCTGCAAACATAATCAATGCTCTTCAAGTTTCACATTGATTGTTGCTTTTAAATTAAATGAATTGCATTACCAAAATAGTATACATAATGGATGATTTTTTTTTTATTTTCTGTCACAGTTGATCAGTAATCAAAGTCTGGTGATTTACCATTTCTTAGTATCTTAACCAGCTGTGCCACCTCAATTATAATAAATACTTTTTAAAAAAAAAATTGGTATAAATAGAATTATTGAAACATATTTTTGGACAATTTTAGTGGTAACTACTTCGTATCTAAACCGCTTGATTAAACTCTCCTATAAAGTAGACTTTTATTTCAACTCCTTATTTTGTCCAAGGCAAGAAACTTTAAACTAATTAATGCCTATGTTGCAAGTTCAACATGCCAAAGCCTAACATTACCAAATTCATTATAGTAAAGGAAAAGGGTAGCTGGACTGGATTTCATGCATTTGGGTAGTTTTGCACCCCACTTTTTAACTGGTGTGATACTCCTCAGTCCTAAATTAGCACTTATCGGGGACGGTGTTGATGGGTTGGTCGTGGTTTGTGGGCTTCATCATTTATTTGTTGCATGCCTTAAGTGGCTATATGAAAGCTGAAGTAAGCAATAGGCTATGATTCTTGAAATGTCAGGCTAATTGACTGTTCCCGTGCTTCTGACTCATATGTTACTCAGCTTCAAAAGTAAGAATGATATTGCCCTTCAAAATTTTGTGCAATCATGAACAGAAATTATAATTCTCTGCTGCACGAGCTCTCCGTGATCGTTCAATAAAAGTTTGATTTGTCACGCTAACTGCATGCATCCCCTATGAAAAAATCGCTTGATCAAATAGAGAATTGAATTGGATGTGTGAACTCACAATTGGATTAAACGGATGATGTTAGCCTTCCATGATTGCATGTTCTAAAATTTCTAATCTTCTTTCCTTAGCTGGAAAAGGATTTTAAGACATAATTTTACATCCGCTTAATTTTATATGAAGATTCTTCCTAAATATTATTTTTTGTGGAGGACCACACTTATAATCTTTGATTTGGTTTAAGCAAATAATAATGATAATAATAACAATATACGAGCTTTACATTTTATTTTATTTTTTGGTGAACGCTAGCTTTATTTTATTTGTGAAACAAGAATAATGCCAACCTAGTAGCTATTGTCCGATAAAAAAATTCAACAAAACTGATAATATTGTTAGTAGCATAAACATTAAGCGTTTACTTTTGTCACAAGTCTTTGGACTGTGATCACTCAATATTAACGTATGGGTTTCATTTTTCTTTTGTAAGTTGAGAAAAACATGTTATCTACCACTTTATATATGCTATATTGTATTATATAGTTCTTCCTTTCTAAAAGGCATGTGCATATAGACAATGATAATTCAACATTTAAATCAGGCAAATTGATCAAGAAAGAAAAAGAGTGTATCTTACATGCTTGGCAGCTATCTTACATGAACATGCCCTATATCACTAACAATAACATATGATCTCTCTTTCTCACTCACGAACAAAAGCAGAGCCAAGATTGTAATTTGAGGAAAACCAACACAAAGAACTAAATATATGTCTTATTAAAAAGACTACATTTAGTATAATAAGTGTTTATAAAAAAAAAATTCAAATATTGGGAGACTATGACCCACACATGTCTCTTCTGACTCCGCCCCTACTCACTGACAATAACATTGGATTCAAGAAACAAATATTTACAATTGTTTAAATTAATTTACTTCACTTTAAAAATGATTATAATTAAATTTTCAAGTATAATGTTTTGGTGGAATAGATTAAACGTAGTGAACAATTTATAGAAATAAAATTGTGAGAGGGGATATTAGAGAAAAGGAGTAAGCAACTCTAAGTGGCAACCAAGGTCAAGGGACCAAGAAAGACAACAGGTAAAGGACACTAATGGGTCTGCTCCACCAAGCCATTAAGCAATACGCGGGTCTTCAGGGCCCAGTTTTATGGTCAACTTTATTTGTGCGTGTTCCACTAGTGAGTTCTCGTCTTTTCTTGCCACTAAGCTTTGGGCTTGAGTTGGGTTACGGGGACAACGCATAGGTTGGCCACCCAATTTACAAGGCCGTAATAGAAGGCCCGAAGTTGAAAACTGCGACTAAACTTTGGTAGGTGCTGGCGCTAGATTTTCAAAGTGTGTCCCTTACCATGATCATACCGAAAGCAACGTTGAAGGGTGGTTGGGCCTGTAACTCTGTATGTGACTGGTAGTTGATGCTAGGAATACGTAATGAACGTGTTTGCTTCTTTAAGTAACGTGTTACACTGTTACCTTGTTACTCCTGATTTTCATGCTGCTTCAGTTGTCTCTCTATTCTGCTTGACACTGCTCTTAGTGGTTCTCAGGTATTATTTTTATTTATATTCATGCACGTGCATTTATTCTAATTGCTTGGAAACAAGTTGATGGAGTTTTATTCAAATACAACAAGTTAGCAACTTAAAATAAAAAATATATATGTATTTAACTTAGCTAGTCTATCAAGCGGAAGTTTTAGTATGATTGGGGGATTTAGAAAATTGAGACCTCCATTCAGCTGAGTATTTCTGTGTTGGTGCAAAAAATTTATTCACTTTCACTTCTATCGATGAAATTCTTAGTTCATGTCAGTGTGAGAACTTAGAAGTTTGTTGTTTTACACACATAATTTCTTAAGTGAAGGCTTAAGTTATTGGTTCATGAATAATATGAGAGTCTATTTAATTAAATATTTACTAATTTGATTGTTGTTGCCTCTCCTTTGTTGATGCCATTGCCCATTAGAACATTTAATGCCATTAATTCTTGTAATAAGTTACAGCTGAGATTGATTTCTGACATAGAATATATATTATCAATTCCACAGGACTCAAAATGGGTTTTTTGGTTGCTATTCCCTTGTTACTTCTCCACCCTGTGGTTCTCTCTGGACCCAGCAATGGAATGCTCAGAATTGGACTGAAAAAGAATAAAATAGATCAAGGAAGTCTTGTCACAAGATATATTGATACTGAGGAAGGAGGAGAAACATTGAAAGAGGCTACAGGAAGGCCTCTTGGTGTGTATGGAAATTCTGATGACACAAGTATTATTCCATTGAAGAACTATATGGATGCTCAGTATTTTGGTGAGATTGGCATTGGAACTCAACCCCAGAAGTTTACTGTAATATTTGACACTGGAAGTTCCAATCTTTGGGTGCCTTCCTCTAAGTGTTACTTTTCAGTAAGTCTCCATAACATCTCTCACTGTGTATATTTAATAAAAGCTTAAACTGAGTGTCTGGTTCAATTGGGTGGAAAGAAGCTAAGTTGTGATTCCATGTTGTATGCAGGTTGCTTGCTATTTGCATTCAAGATACAAGTCAAGCCAATCTGCAACCTATAATGAAAATGGTGCATGCCTCATTCTTGGTTCAGGGAACTCACTTTTCTGAACTTCCTATTTCAAACAAATAGCATGTTATTACAAAAGAATACTTGCTTAAAATGTCAATTTTGACTGGAAATAAATCTGCACTTAATGCTTACCAGTTCAATTCATGTATTCTTTTGATTTTTTGGTGCAGGTACATCTGCTGAGATCCATTATGGAACTGGGCAGATTTCTGGTTTCTTTAGCCAGGACCATGTCAAACTTGGAGATTTGGTTGTTTATAACCAGGTAAGTTTTGCTGAAAGGCCACTCTTGTACTTATCAATCTATGCTGTACGAATACGAGTACGGGGTACAAAAATTTAGTAAAAATTAGATGCAGTGCAGTATTATATATATATATATATATATATATATATATATATATATATATATATATATATATATATATATATATTTAAAAATATAAAAATTTCACAAATTTCGTAAAATAAGAACTGATATTTCATGTGATAAATAATTACTGATTCGGATGATAAACCAACACCATCGCAAGCTATCTTTTGGTAGCAGCAACATAGAAAAAAGAAAGGCAATGTGAAAGAAAAGGAAAAAAAGAAAAAGGGAAAAACCAGGACGCATCAAGAAAAAGGAAAAAAAAAACAAAAAGATAAAAAAAAAACTTAAAACAACACAGTTTTAATAAATCCCATACCCAGAACCGTACTCAGCAGTACCCGAGCCGTACCCAATTTTTTTTTCAAAAAAAAAAAAAATAATAAATACATATCCAGACATATCCAACGTGTACTTGTACCCAGAAGTATCCGGTACGAGTACTTTTATCAAAATGGAGTACCTATGCTTCATAGTCATCAATGTAGTAAGCGTTCCATGAGTATGTCCTTATATTATATCTTCTTGGCATTAGGATTTTATTGAGGCGACCAGAGAGCCTAGCATCACATTTATGGCTGCCAAATTTGATGGCATTCTCGGGTTAGGATTTCAGGAGATATCTGTTGGGAATGCTGCCCCTGTCTGGTAAGGTGTTGGATGCTTGCTGTAATTTGATGAAGAGAATTTAACTGAAGTTTGAAAAAGACACGATTGAAGTTCCTTATCATATTCAACACGTCAATTACTATATTATTGATTTTTCTCTATTTCTCTCTAAATTGAAAAAAAATTTCTTTGTTTTGACAATTGTCGTAGGTATAATATGCTAAATCAACATCTTCTAAATGAACCAGTGTTTTCATTCTGGTTAAACCGCAATATTGATGGGGAAAAAGGTGGTGAGATTGTATTTGGTGGAGTTGACTCAGATCATTACAAGGGCGAGCACACATATGTTCCAGTTACACAGAAAGGCTATTGGCAGGTTATCCATAGTGAAACTTCAATAATCTTTTGAAACAAATAACATGTTATACAATTCATTTTTTTATTTTCTCCTAACTTCTTTTCCCTGTCGAATGCAGTTTGAAATGGGAGATGTCCTTATTGGTGGCAAAACAACTGGTATCCATGGCTCAAAGAACCTAGTTAATATTCTTGAAAGTGGGAAGATTTCAATTTATACTATAGTTTTACGTTCTCGAGGGTGGAAAGTGGAAACTATGCAATTTTACTGGTCTGGCCTTAATTATTCATAAACCATATATAAGATGTATACTTTCACTTTTCAGGATTTTGTGCTGATGGCTGCTCAGCAATTGCTGATTCTGGAACCTCTTTGATAGCTGGCCCAACGGTACGAAAAGGAATCCCTTTTCATGTGTTGAACAAAACCAAATACATCCAATCGTAGAATTAATTTTGGGTTCTAACACTATTGTAGGTTCTGGCTTATGCAACTCTATTTATATTTAGAGTTCCAGTAGTAATTTCTTGGAATAAGTAGTTGTTTCATTGAACACTCTGGTTATTGCATCTGTTGCTGGATATATGTTAGCCACTATATGCAATGAGATGAATTGATTCAACAATTATCTGTTATATTTTCAGGTTGTCATTGCTCAAATCAATCATGCAATTGGAGCTACTGGTATTGTGGGCCAAGAATGCAAGGCAGTGGTTGCACAATATGGGAAAACCATATTGGATATGCTGATAAATGAGGTATTATTATTTATTCTCGTTTCTTTTTCAGTCTATGGTTTATTTGTTCCATATATTATTATGCGGCTTACTAATCTACATATTCATTTGTTCCATTTCCTTCTGCTTAGATGTTGATATCCGTTTAAAATTGTTTTTGATCCATATCTTTCCAACTTTGAATTAAATTCTAAATTCCCTACTATTTAATAGGCTTTGCCACAGCAAATCTGCTCTCAAATTGGTTTATGTAATTTTGATGGGACTCAAGGTGCAAGGTCTGATCTGATCAACCTATTATGTTCTAATGAGTGTATTTAGACGATCAACCTTGTTGCATATAAGTAAAATGGTCGCTGGTTTTTCTTGTATAATGTCCAGTATGGGCATTCAGAGTGTGGTTGATAAAAACATAGAGAAGACATCTGATGGTTTGAATGATGCTGGATGCACTGCTTGTGAGATGGCAGTGGTATGGATAAAAAATCAGCTACGATTAAATGAGACAGTAGATCAGATCTTAGACTTCGTCAATGCGGTAAACAATCCTTCATATTCATGTTTCCAGAAGCTAACATCCTTTATGGAAGCTAACATGGTCAATTGTATTTGTAGCTATGTGATCGGCTTCCCAGTCCAAATGGAGAATCAGTCGTTGAATGCACGGGTCTATCTGAGATGCCTAATGTTTCATTCGCCATTGGGGACAAAGTGTTTGAACTTTCCCCAGAGCAGGTATAGTGATTTATTAAGTGTAGCATTTGGCATCTTATAGAAGTTGCTTCTAGGTTCACCACCTTAGTGTCTTAATTTTGTATCAAGATGCTAGATTGCGAAAGAGGCATGCTACATTTGGTTTGTTAGTTTTATTTGGCCGGTGTCACTCTTAAGATTCGACGGAACCATTACATTTGCCATAGGTCTGGATGTTACTTAAGCCCATCAAATTCTAAGGATAATGTTAGCTAAATAAAGCCAACAATCTCCTTAGAGTTAGCTAAGTAATTCAAATCCATAACCTTACTCTCATACCACTTATTAGATCAGTGCTTACAATTAGATCAAGAATTATATATAGGCAAAGGCAAGGGTGCAATGTTATTTTTTTTAAAGTTTATTAGAACTATATCTACTATAAGGGTGCACCCATTACAAGCATTATGGGCTAAAATGTTAAGCATCAACCCCTTAACTTATGTGTTCTCGAGAAACTTCAACAAAGTATAACTTTTGACCTAAACCCTAAAAATTCAAATCTTTCTCTAGTATGTGCTATCTTAGCTTCCAATGTCAAGCAAGTCCAACTTATTCAATGCTAACGTTTTTTGTGAATGTCTGTTGCATGAGCCAGTATATTCTTAAAGCAGGAAAAGGAGAGGCAACACAATGTATCAGTGGATTTATAGCTTTAGACATTGCTCCTACTCGTGGACCTCTGTGGTACATATCTTTTTACTTATATCTTTCAGATTCTATTCAATTTATCTAGTTTTCCCCCCAAAATTAGTAAGTCATCTTAATAAGAATTTGAAAAAACTCATATATATATATATATATATATTACTGCTCTAGTCTCACAAAATGAATATCTCATTCATTGAATGGAACACCAAAATATGAATCCATTTAGTATATACACATTGAAAAAGGCCATTTTCTTTTTTTTTCTTTTCTTTTCTTTTTTCTGTGGAACAATTTTGGGAAAAAATAAAGTACTTATGGGCTCTACCTATTTTCCTTGAATTTTTGGCAATATTATGCTTATTCATCTTTTGATCTAAACTAATAGTATTTGATGTTTCTTAGATTCCAATTAATATCAGTGGCTACATTTCTCTATTTATTAGATTCGAATCCAAGACTTTTACTAATGGGTACAAGTGCCAAATTACTCAAAACGTTGATATATTATGCTTATTTATATCAAGCCTTCAATTCATCTCATCGGATGTTGTCTCTGAATAACAGGATTTTGGGGGACATTTTCATGGGACGCTATTACACTCTGTTCGATTATGGCAATATGAGAGCTGGATTTGCAGAATCAGCATAAATTTATTATATGTATTGTAAAATTATCGCATGGTTGGGAAGAGATTATTGGTGATCAATTTCCTCAGAATATGATAAATAGCGAACTGGGAGTAATATACTGTTACAAAGTCTCTAGACTTGTCCAATACATAGTGCCTCAGCAGGACTATAACGAATTCTAAACTTGTGACAAGGGCACAAGTGTTTGTAAATACACTTTGGTAATGCTATTGTCATAAATTATGTAATAAAGAACTTAATAAAAAGTGCAAACTTGTTCTATTTATATGATAGAAAGTCTCTGCTCTATTTTTCTATCTCATTTATTGTCTCTCTCCTCAAAGTTTGATACTTATATATTTATATGACATCACTTATATTTATTCATAAATCAATTTTCTTAAAACTACCATGATTTTACACATAATAATTTTGGATTGGGAGGGATAGAGAAGGAGACCAGGAAAGAGAAAAATAAATTGAATCCCTATTTGCACTACGAGCACTTCTACATTGAACAAGGGACTAAAGTGAGAAAAGTAATGAAATTGGCGAAGATAGATAAAATACATAAGAGAAATCAATTACTAAATGCGGAGAAGATAGATGAAGGATAAGTGCCAATAAAAAAATAACACACACTTTTGTATTGTTGTTTCTCTTGTACTAATCCATAAAAGATGCTAGCATTGTCATTTCAGTGGTCATTGTTCCATTTATGTGAATAATATGATGGTGGAAAATTTTGATCAATGAACTGTGGAACGGTCTCTAATATGAACTTCTAGGGTCTAACCTCCAATCTAATGAACTTTCAAAACTCCCATTTTGTGGAACAATGTTTGACCGTCTCTAATGGCTGCACAAGGAGCTTCTGCCCCCTTTTAACAACCTTTACTGAAATTACGGCCTAAAGAAAAGCTTGGGCCACAAATGGTGTCATCGGGCTTATATTTCATTCGGCCATGGACGGGATCCACAAACCATTGTAGTAGTCCGAATAACTTATGAGGCTCAGGGACAATGTTCTTTGTAGGATTCAAAAACATTGTTAAACTATTGGAAGGAAAAAGAGAACATGAAAGTAGAGATCGGATGCGATCGGTTTGTCACACTTGGGCACTAGAGACCAAATAATTTTTAAGTGTATAGGACAATGTTCTACGTAGGATCCCAAAATGATGTTGAAACTATTGGAAGGATAAAGAGAAGTTGAAAGTAGAGATCTCACTTAGGGATGTCAATGGGGCGGGGCGGGGGCGGGGGATAGGCCGTCCTCGCCCCATGAACTACTCCGCCTCGTCCCCGCCAATATCAGTGCAGTCTATTTTTCCTTACCCATGGGTTTCACAGATCAAGTGGATATCTATGGATACCCGTTAAAATTTTAAAAGTTTTAAAATTTTAAATTAAATATAAAAATTCTAATATCATAAAATACTTAAAATAATTATAAATAATAATCTAATTTAACAATTCAAATTCTAACAATTTAATATACTTAAAATAAAAATAAACACATAAAATAAATAAAAATAAGTACAATAATCCAATTCTACAATCTAAATTCTATCAACTTAAAATACTTAAAATAAAAATAAATATATAATAGTAATCCAATCATTAGTCTAATATATAATAAGTACAAATAAATCTAACTTATAAATTTAAACCTTAGTCTAATCAATTTAAATAACAATAATATTAGTTTAACTAAATTAATAATTTAAAGATAAAATAGTAATTTAAGTGTGGATCTTATGATATAGGGATAATGATCACGCATCGCTTAACACGTCTGATATTTAAAATTAAAATCATTATTCAAAGAAAATCTTCATCCATACCCATTATCATGATATCCATGGTCTGCAAATTTTTTTGACATCCTAATCTCACTGTTGAAAGACGGATTAGTTTGTTGTATTGTACTTCAAGTTATGCAAACGATTGAGGTGACGTGAGATACGCTATCATAGCATTGTGTGGCATAAGTACAATGAATGATGCCTACTCACACACAAACATATTTTTATCACATTATTTTCATCAATTGACTATACTAACCACATTTAACTAACAACTTGTTTATATATAAGAACTTAATTCTTTGTAATTAATCATAGTTTTTACCACAAATTTCTTTTTAAATTAGGAATTAAGTACAAGTAAATCATTGCTTAAATATATTTACTAGCTAACAATGTAAAATCATATGAATGTGTAAGTAAGTACCATTATTAACAGCCAATGCCATACTTCAGCTGCCACCAAGTTTGCTTAAGCTCCATTTCTGTTGCGGTCTTTTTTCTGTAAAGAATAGAGAGAGAAAAAGCAGTTAAGGCACGGTGATATCTATTTATGCTCTTTTTTAATCATTTCCAATTTTACTTTGTGTGCGTGTGTGAGAAAGGGAGTGACAGAATTACCTCTTTGAAGCAATTTAAGGACCATCATTCAGGAAGTGACAAAAGGAAATTGGGTGTACTTTTCCCTTTAGTTTCGAATCTTTGTTTAATAGCCGCACTTGGCACCACCATACCATAACGGAACGTCAAAGCAAACATGAAGCGTCATTCTTTATATTCTTGCACTGCACATTTAATTTTGTCGGCTAACCAAGTCCATCATTGGAGGAGTGCAAAGTTGCACACTTTATGGCTTTTTCGAGTTTTTTCACATACAAAGCCAATTTGTTCAAACTTCAAATCAAAACATTGCATTTATCCATATTTTTCTTTATTTTGACCGCTAGCTATATTTAAATCATTCTTATCGAAGTTTTAATTCTTTCAATTTGAAGTATATAATATAAGGGGCAGTTTAACCTCATATTCCTTCATCTAATTTTTATTTTTCTTAAAATTCACTTGCTTTAATTAGCTTAATGGCTACTGCCATATATCAATTGCGTTGTTACAAACACATGGAACGTTCGTGTCCACAAATAAAACGTGCTGTTTATTCCCTTGATACACACGTGTTACTACCTACCTCTTCATATTGGCCCCACTCTTGTTCTTTTTCCCATAAATACGTTAAAACCCTTTTCATACGCAGAAACGAACAAGGAAGAGAACAGGGCCACGTGACTTGCGTGTGGCCGAAGCATTCTTGCTTCACGAGCACCATATTTACCTTCCAACTCACGTCATTCAGATTTGCAATTAATTAATGAGTTTAATTTTAATTCTTGTCAATATAAACAAGTTTTATATTGTTATTTAGTTTTATATCAATATTTCATTTAATAAATTTAGTTATGTAAATAATTATATAACATAGTAATTTTTTTTTAAAATGTGAACTTCACATAATTTTTTCATACTAGCATATATTGAAATTAAATTCTGTGCTGTTTTAGAACCTTCCAATGAGCAGGATTGAAAGAAATATATTAAGTTTGATTGCGATTCATTATCAAGTTTAAGATTCTTATGTATTCATTTAAGTATTTATTATTAGGTATTAAAAATTAATCCATCAAAAAATTACCATTCTAGCTTAAGTTCCTTTAATAATATCACAATGTACGATTTGATAATGGAATACGACAATCGAAAATTGAAATATACACGACATACTTGAACTTAAACACACCAGTGACGATTTAATTTTAAAATATTATCAATATAAAAATATTTTATATAAATATTTAATTTTATATTATTAAATTAATAAAAATATTAAATTTTTATAATTTTAAAAATTTTATATATAATATTATATAATTAAATTATAATATAAAATTATTTTACAGTAAAAATATATCAAATTTAATCTGAAATTTTACATAAAAAAGTTTGCATAAAATAGTCAAATTAAGTTGCACTGTTCCAACGAACTGATGTAGCTGGACAGTTATTGGGTAACTGTAGAGAATTTATTTGGCGGTCATTATGCTTTTGCTGCGTAAATAATAAATAACAAATAACTGTGCATCCCCACCCCAAAGTCCAAACACCTATTCGGTATTCGCTTTTCCAACCTCCAACTTCCCACTCCCACCTGCTTATTTTCTCTTACTTGCTACTTTCGAAGTCAGTTACAACCTCTAAGCACTTTTTAAGTATTGCCACCTTTTAGCTTCAATTTCACACCACCAAACGAAGCGACCAAACCCCGTTTTATAATATAGCATGCCTAATTAAGTTCGTAAATTACAAATTAATTTAATTGGGGTGTGTTTAGCATGCTAATATTATCAACCATCAACGTATTTCTCATGTATGAGGGAGACCTAACGTTTATTTCACGCCTAAGGTTGGACACCTGTGTTTCCAAACCATGAAAGCTAACTCACGTAATGATAGGTTTCGTGAAGTTAAAGAGTGTTAGTGAATGTCAAAAGGACACCCACCCTTTGAATGATTTTGGATTGTTTTTGAAATGACACTTTTTGACCATAATTGATTAGTAAAGCAAAATCTGATTCAATCATCCAATCATCTCGTGTGGCATATGATAGTTCACACTTGAAACTGAATAATATAATGAGCTTGTTTATCGAAGAGAAAAACTAAAAATGGAAAAAAAAAATGGTGAGGGTTTTGTGTCCCCGTCTAAAAATTATCATGATTACTTTACTTGGGAGATAATAATCCCCCATTATAACGGCTGTTTTTGGACTAACTGATCTATGTTGGATAAAGCTTCTAGAAAAGCAGGGATGGAGTAAAATCACTAACATGACATTTGGCACTTTTGGGTTAAATTTTTCTGCTTACTAGGAACAAAGCTTGATAAAGTTTTCAACAACTTATAGGATTGAATTACGTCGCGCATTTTTATTGAACAAATTATAATGACAAATCAATGAAAGGGAAATGTGTGTTAATTTCACAATATAATTAGCGAGTTGTTCCTTTGTATTAAATTGACCAATCCAAATTCTTCGAGTACTCTCATTTTTCAATGAGTTTCATAATATATTATCAACCCTTCACTTTTTGAAAGCTGCAAAATATCCATTCCTCACAAGCCACACCCCAAAAATATCATACCCAATCCAAATTAGATATTTGCTACTGCACTTTTGAAAGACATGTTATACTTTACCAATCACTGTATATGACAACAAATTCTTGTGAAGCTTCATTAGTTAAACAGTTACAATTTAAATCATAAAAAAGATACTATTTGAAGATAAAGATCAATTTATTTACAAATAGAGTCAAATAATCGCCTAGTCACTGACTGATGGTAATGCAGCCAGAGCAAAATTAAGCATAAATTACCCCGAACAGGGCAAAGGGGTGAATCTATCTCTTTATGGTTTTTGGCTTCTAACAAAACCCCTTCACTAGTTGACTAATACTTTTCCTCACCCGGTAGTCTTGTAATTGGTCTAGCTTATATGTTCACATTACCATTATAAAATTCAAACATCTTCCATAAAAAACTCAAAAGAAAAAGGAAAAAAGATACTGAAGTTGAACTATTTTGGTGGTTCAACCCACCCCATAAAACCTGTTGTTCATTTTTCCAAAGTCTAGTTAAGTATAATACAAAACAAGGAATCCTCCGCTCTTGATTGCCCATCTGATCTACCTAACCCTAACTCTAACCTCTCTAGCTCTTACACTTTCACCAAACTAAATCCAAGTTCAAGTTAATTCATTCCTTACACACCTAAAGACTTCAAGCTTAAAAGTTGCCCACGTGCACACTAACCGAGCTATTGCCGACGAAGACCCATAGCCACCCAAATTTGGACACGTCATAGACTCCCAGTCGAAGGGATACTAACCTCAAGGAAAAAGGTTTTAGTTGCAATTCTTGATTTTTATATTATTCAAAGTATTTCAATTTAATTATTTGGGTTACTATCTTTTTATATTTTTAATATTATTATTGAGGCACAAATATTTGGTTAGATTAAGTAATTGACATTTTTTTTTAAATAAAATCTCAAGTTCAAGTATTTTAAAGAAAAAAAATTAACAATAGGGAAATTTTATTTCATAATTGATTGATCAAATTAATTGGGATTTAGTAAGTAATGAATACTAATGATGTAGACCAAAAATATTATTGTTGCAATGACATATGTTATATAATAGAAATTAATTTTGATACATTATAAGTGTAATAAATTTCATATTATCATTTAATCATATGTTTATATTTGTGTGAGTTTTGATAAAGTAATTATAGAAGTTAAATATTTTTAATGATATCGTAATACATAATTTGATAACTATATAAAAAGTTTTTACACTAAAAGATATGAAAATTAAATTATTAAATTATATATAATATATAACACATTGTTTTGTTGCTCCAATAATAACTAAAAGTTGAAGATAAAAGATATTTTAAAGTTTCTCTAACTCTAGAGAGAGAAAGGGAGAAAATGCCAACCAATTTAGTAAACCAGCCAATAAAACGACCCTCTTAACTTCAAACTCAACGTGCCTCCAGTGTCCATTATATAAAGGGCCGCGGTAACAAACCAAGGACTCTGCAGCACTCTGCACCAAAACAGAGCCTCAAATTCCACTCTTCCATTTTCCACAAACAACAACAACAACAACATGGAGTGGACTAGAGGCCGCATCATAGGCCAAGGCTCATCAGCCACCGTCTACCTCGCCGCCGCCACCACCACCACCTCCTCCGCCGCCGTCAAGTCAGCGGAGCTCTCACAATCACAGCACCTCCAAAGAGAACAAAAAATCCTCTCCACCCTCTCCTCACCCCACATAGTAGCCTACAAAGGCTTTGACATCACAAAAGAGAACAACAACAAGCTCATGTTCAACCTCTTCATGGAGTACATGCCCTTTGGAACACTCTCTCAGCACGGTGGCCGCCTCCGGGAGCCGGTGATCGCAAGCTACACAAGGCAAGTTGTGGAGGGGCTAGTTTACTTGCACTCAAGAGGGTTGGTGCATTGTGACATAAAGGGTAGCAACATCCTTGTTGGTGAAGGTGGTGGTGTCAAAATTGGTGACTTTGGGTGTGCAAAGAGTGTAGATGAGGCGGCGGCGGTGGCCGGCACCCCGGCCTTCATGTCGCCGGAGGCGGCGCGTGGGGAGGAGCAGGGGTGTCCTTGTGATGTTTGGGCACTTGGGTGCACTGTGGTTGAGATGTTCACTGGTTCTTCACCTTGGGCTAATGTTGGGGACCCTGTGTCAATGTTGTACCATGTTGGATATTCTGGCGAGGTGCCTGAGGTTCCGAGGTTTCTGTCTGATGAAGCCAAGGATTTCTTGGGGAAGTGCTTTAGGAGGAATCCGAGGCAGAGGTGGAGTGCTGTTCAACTGCTGAGTCATCCATTTCTTGGGGAATTCAGTTCCAAAGGTGGTGATGGAGTTCATGAGGAATCCAATTCATGCTCCCCTACTAGTATTCTTGAGCAAGGTTTTTGGAATTCTGTGGAGGAATCAGAATGCCCCCTCATCGGGAATTTGGCTCAGACTTGTCCTGAGAATTCTCCTTCTGATAGGATCAGGAGGCTGGCTTTGTGTTCTGGTGATCCAAGTTGGAATTGGGATAGTGAGAATTGGATCACAACTAGAGGGAATGAGGCAATGGCTGAAGTTGAGGGTTCTTGCTATTGTGGGTCAATGGCAGCTTCAAGTTCAGTTGGTGATTGGTGTGATTTGGGTGAGGTGGAGGAAATTAATGTTAGTAGTAGTAGAATTAGCGGCTATTTTTGTGATGATTTTAAATGTAGGGATGTTAGTGCTGTAGCTGGTAGTCTCAATTTTGAGAGAGATATTGCTGAGATGCTACTCCCTTTGACATTAGATATTTTATAATTCAATTCAATTACTCAAGAACTTCTTTTTTGCACTGTTTTAATTCTCAACGTGCCATTAGATGTCAGTGTTGTTGCAGTTAATGTTCTATGGCCTTTCTCAGCCAAATGCCTAACTCTTCATTTATGTTTGGTGGGTATGTTGGGTTTAATTGCCTTGAGCCAGTGCAAAATTGAACCCCCTTTTTTTTTTCCAATTTGGTGAAACAGTAAATTTCCAATAAAAAAATAGGCCAGATAAATAGAATATGGTGGGCGGGGCAGGCCACACAAGTGGTTACCTATACATCAGTATTAAACTCTCAACCTCTCTTTATTCTTTTTTTGTGTTGGTTGATTCAATGCGACATGAAATATAGGGAACCAAGGTTAGTGCAATGTCTCTCACTTTTGTTCTCTTGGTGGTTCTGCTTTCTCTTTAGCAACTCCAAGGACATTGTTTATCTGTCCATGGTATAGGCACTTGGTAGGTCCAGAATTAATCCCAACACCTTCCAATTAGTTAGAAGGTAAATCTAGTGATGAACTTATGCTCTTATGTACCAAACCTGCATAAGATAACAGGTCCCAGCTTTTAAGGCTAAGCGAATATGCAGCAAATATTACGTTAGGCGGGTTTTGTGTCAAATCCAGTGCATAAAGATAATACTACTAATAATAATATAAATTCTAATAGAGCACATAGGACAAGTTGAAACAATTTGGGGTCGTGAAATTTGGTCAACCCCCGCTAGTCAATCCAAAAATAAATCCAACCCTCAATCTTGTATGGTTAGAGAATAGATACAGTGGTTGGCCACTATTTAAAATTGTAAAGCAACTTTGGTCAATCAAGGCACTAGCTCCTTTCAAAATTCGAATTCATTAGTTTATTACCTAAGTTGGACTCCTTCCGTTAAAGCATATCCACAATTTGCTTCTAAGGCTTCTATAAGACTATAACATAATTTTGATGCCCCCGCTAAGAAGCATCTATACCTACTTTGGCCTCAAGAGTTCAGAATTATAGCTGCATTTGCTCTTTTAAGCACATCCACACAAATCTTCTCAAGCTAATTATTTTTCCTAAATTAGCTTTAATATTGGTTTTGGTTCTCACATAGTCCTCCTGTACGGATAATTGGATATGGATATGGGAATTGTAGTTGTAGGTGCCTGTGCCTGTGCCTGTGCCTGACATGAATATGTGCTAGAAAGGCTACGCAATAAAAAAAAGGTAAAAGGAAAGAGAACAACTTTGAACCGCATGGAGAAAGAGGTGGGGGGAAGAACAGGTAGAATCTGCTTAAAGTATGGTTGAACGTTGTAGATTGGCAGCCATAGAAAAATGCACACCCGCCAAACAGTAAATAGTATTTTTATTTTTTATTTTTTATTTTTTAATGAACGATCTATGTTGAAGTCTACCACAAAGTTTACATAAAGAAATATAACGGTGTGTCGTAAGTCCATTAAATTGGGCTGGCATATGAAGGGCTAGCTGATTTATTTATGTTCCGACAAACGCATCAATATGTGGCCCAGTTACTATACACCAATAGAAACAGCTATATTTTGGATCTCAAATAAGACCGAATACAGTTGTCAGTTGAATCCAACTATCCAAGACCAATATTATGGTTGTGTTGGTCAACACCAAGCGGTGGCGAGGTAAGTAAGAAATTAAATCATGAAAACTTTCATTTAAAAAAAAAATAAAAGGATTCTTGTTTGGTACCCACGTTGGCTATACTATCTTGATCATGCTGCTTCACGATTGCTTTCCTGTTTTTGATGGAAGGTTGCGAATAGGTAAGGGCCCGTTAGTGTTGAGAATAGGGAGAACTACAGTAATCAGGGACACCAAAACCGAGAGCTATGATGAATTAGCCCATGCATTCCTTAAATACTTACACATAAGAAGTATCTTGCGCACTTCATAGATATTTAATCATAGCCATTAATTTATTTATCTTTTATCTCTCATTCGCTTTTGAAGTATCTTACAAACTTAAAGACATTCATTCATAACCATTAACTTATTTCTTTTTCTCTCATCAATGACTTAAATTTATGTTGTGAGTCTAGTAGAAAATATTATGTTCAAAGAACATCAACTCATCTAATTCATGTAAGAGTTTGTTATTTGTGTATTTATTTTTTCAACCTTTATGTTGTTACACTCTCATTTATTATTAGATGAGGTGTGGAATTCATGCTTCATCCAATGATGGATGAAAATATATCAGTACAAAGGCCAAGAAAATATATATTCAAATAATATTCATGTAACCAACCAACACCATGTGGGACAAGGCTTATTGCTGTTGTTGAACATCAGCTCGTCTCTAGGTGTCTTCCGGAGAATAGTAGTAGTAGATTGTCTCCCTTTTGTACGACCTGCACGGCTGTACCATATTATGTAAAGATAACAACCCTTTTGATGCTCACTCGAATACGTCCATCAATATGATTGTATATCCAGCATGAAAGTTAACACGTGATTTAACTAGTTCACTGATTAAGGCGTACGCAACTGAACGTAATATGAAATTCACCATAAACTCTATCGTTCCATCTAAAAAGTTTATCTAAATATATGATTTATAATAAAATAGTATAACATCATTTAATCCACACAGCTCAACCCACTTGGCGAAAAAAAATATGTAGATCTTATTGCGTTATTGTTGTTGCGTCTAAGCACATTTCTTCTTTCTTTCTTTTGGTCCGCAGTCACATACCTCTAATGTAGGTTTCTTTCTTTAAACTCATATTTGTATGGCCCAGGGCACAAACTCCCCACCCCCAACCCCGCTCAAAAAAACAAAAATTAAAATTGATGATGAAATTTCTCCCCCACACCCCCCCCCCAAAAAAAAAAATTGAAGATGAAAGGAACTCGACCACATTCTATACCCGGATTAGGATTACCTGCTGTTCCAAATTAACTATACATTATTATGTAACTATATCAGCTGCTTTAAGTATAGTCAACTCAATCCGCATAACATCTCTATCCTCTTTATAAACGAAAAATATAAATATATAAAACTGTGACCTAGTTCTCTGTGTAAACAAGCAACACTCAAAAGGAAGCAGCTGAATCAAAAGAGAAAAATTGCTTTGCTGCATATTTGAATCTTCACATGCTCTTTTTGTTATCGAGATGGGAAGAGCTCTGGTCAATACCCTCCAACTGACTCCTAAGACTCTGATTGTCTTCCAAGAGGCGATCATATTCCAAAAGGAGCCCCTCAGATTGCTTTTTGAGAGCCTCTACCTTAGCTTCCAAGTCCTTAACCCTGCTTCCTTTCAATTCACATTCAGACTCCAGTTTCTTAACTTTGGGCTTCAGTGCGGCAATTTCTACCATCAATGCCTTGTGCTCTAATGCACTGCCATTTTTACCTTCTTCGAAACCTCGACTCTGTTTCTTAGCAGCCTCCATGGTCTTCCTAAGTACCCGAAGCTCTCGAATGTAATGGTGCAATCTATCTATCATCAGTGCGAGGAACAGAACAAACCCTGCACACACATGATATGTGAAAAATCAAATCAAACAACAAATATACAATTAAGAATGTGATACAGGTGATGAAACAAAATTTACATCTAAGAAAGAAAAAACCAACTGACAATGTGCCTCACCCACATAACATAAACTCGTCAACAACCATTTTTCTAAATACAAAAAACTTCAAATTCAAATCAATTAGCATGGCCCACACAAGACAAACAATCAAGCACTTCCGACAACAAAGCACAAAAATAGCAATGAAGATAGGCAACAATATGATGAAATAAAACGAACGAGAGGCCAATATGAGGTTTTCCATACACGAGGAGAATGTACAATAAGAAGTGTTTGGCACTCCCTCGAATCACAGGAAACAAGCTTGATAATATAAATTATACCACAAAGTTCTAAATACCAATCACCAGCAATTCATCTCTTCTGATATTTAGTTTGAAAGGACTGCATTGAGATAAGAATAAGAATTCGACCAACTAAACCACAGCAAGTTAACAACAGTGTATTAGTGACTTTCAACAACGAATCAACGTGTGCAATTTTTTTATTTTCCCTACTTGTCCTTACAAGAAACTTCTGCCATTTTTTCAAGTTAATAACTTTCCAATCTCAAACTCCTTAATATCTCACAATTCAAATAACCACCAGCCCAATACAGTTTATCTGGTTTCTAAACATAACCACGAAAACATCCATTACGGGGTCACTTTTGATCACAAAAGATCATAACGCCAATGTGCCAACTACCACAGCATTTGATCACGCAAGTCAAATGCCAAACACCCAAAAAAAAAAAAAAAAAAAAAAAAAAAAAGCTTATAAATTTTCCACCTTATAGCAATCAATCTCTCTATCAATTTTCCATTTTTTCCTGCTAATTAACAATAACAAAACACAGAAAAAATAATACTACAGGTAACTCAAAATCAAATAATAATATTAATAATAATTTTTTTTTTTTGGGGGGGGAAAGAGTGAAAAGTGAGTGAGTGTACCCATGAGAGAAGCTTCGAGAATGTGCTTGGACAAGAGGACTTGGTCAGTGGGGTTGACGAGGCCGGCCTCCAGCTCAAACATCCGGCTCCTGATCTGGGAGATGCTGTAGAGGCTCGACGCCAGCACCACCCCCAACGTGGCCGCCACCGTCTCCACCACCACCGGCCCCCTTCCGCGCTTCACGCGATCCAACGTCACGATCACCAGCTTCCGCAGCGGCGTCTTGAACAGCAAGCTCACAATCACCATCGCCTCCCCGAATATCGCGCCGTACAGAAGGTGCAACATTATGAGATGACGACGTCGTTCCTAAGTGATCCCCAAACCCTAGAATCTTGGAATTTGAATGAGAATGGAATCGGAAGGAGTGGGTGGGTGGAGTCGTGACTATAAGTAATAGGGTTTTAGCGCGTGGGTTCGGTGTGGTGGGTGAGTTAAGGAAAACTCGTGCGAGTCGACATAAAACGTAAATGTATGGGTATGGGTTGTGTTAACTATGTCGTTCATTTTTTCCTTGGTTTCCCTCTCCGTCTTCGCCTCTTCTCCCTTAATTGCCAAACAGTCAAAACTACTTTTCAAGCGCCATCTTACCACGCCCACCTGCCCCCTTCCTACTTCATGTTTTTGAACTATAGAACAACCACTCTTTTTTTTTAAAAAAAAAAAGAAATTATTATTATTAAAATAAGTTTAGATGGGTGTCGATTAAGGTTAGGGCATAGCCCCAAACTCTAAGAACACTTGCAAGGAGATTTATGAAATTGTCTATCCATAAAGTCCTTATAGTAGAAATCAAATTCATTTCTTAGCAATTACTCGTGTGTATATATATATATATTGGCTTGATATATTTTAATTATTTCAATTGGAAATCAGATGGATTATAAGTGTTCAATTATAGAATTAAATGGATGAACCAAATAGAAGCTCTATATGGCAAATTTTCTCCCAAGAGGTTAGAGTAAATTGCATCCTCTTATAACACAATTTCACTTAAACATCTAAGCAAGCAAAATATAAAAGGCAAGAAAATAATTATATAGAATAAATTAATTTTGATATACTGTTATTATAAAAAAGTTTTACAATATCTAATTATATATTACCGCACCAGTAAAAATATTGTACTTAATCACTTATTACCTTAAAAATCTTATACATAGAAATATGTAATTGAATAATATAAAATTCTTTTATAATGAATTTTTTTTATAATACTCTTTTATAGTAATAATACATCAAAATTAATCTCTACATAAAAACAATAGTTAATACTCGAGCAAATATGAAGAAAAATAACTATGGTTTGCCTTATCCCTTTTTAAAATCATGTAATAACATTTTATTTGAAATAATAAAAATAAAATGGACTAAAAGTTTAGTTCACAAATTTAGAACTTATCACAATGCTTCAATTTGACATTTATTTTCATTAGACAATTTCAAATTCGAATTTTACGAATAAATGAAAAAAAGTGATACTAAGAAGGTTTTATTTTCATAAAAGATCAATCCAATTAAAACTAAATTAATTATAATTCAATAAACTTTAAATATTGATGGTTTAAAATTAAGAAAAAAATCATTACAAACAAAATAATTAAAATGATTTTTCACCAATATATCCTTAATTACTTAAGACCTTTCCAAAAATATATTGAGAATTTTTTCAGTATCCTTGTCTTTATAAGAGTGTTGATACCCTTAAATTTTATAAGGATATCAAGGATATTCTCACAATTAAAATTATTTCACACCAATATTTCCTTAATTACTTAATGAAAATAAATTTTTGTTATTTAAATTACCTTTCTGATGAGTCATTAATTATTTGATGGAAAAACATTTTTTGCCTACTAACATATAACATATATATTTATACATTTTTTAAATATATTTTTAAGATATTTTTAACCTCAGATATTATCACAACTAAAAAGCCATCCAAATAATTGCTTTCTCCAAAATTTAATCCTAAGTGCAGCTTATTTACCTGCACTCAACTCTTGTTGATACAAACAAATATTTAATACACCAAATGCTTTTATTTTTTATTTAATATGTTATTTTGAATCATTACGAAAATGCAAGATGTTAAGAGGATAATCTCAACAAACTTTCCAACTATCAACATCTCGATATATATCATATCTGGCATGAATAACGGACCCAAAAAAGTCTGACATGATTAATCTTTTCTTGAAGTTCTGAAAATTACAATTGACACCCCATAATTCCCAGGGTGAAGATTGAAATAGAGAACCCGGAGCTTCAAAATCCCACTGGAATTGAACGGCACACTGCCGTGTTTCATGGGCAGAGGCCACCACAGCGGGCTATACCCTATATGCGTATTTACAGCTAATGCATTTACAGTGCGCCATAAACATTGAAAAAATATCATCAAAAACAGAAAGGGATGCAATGGCATCCTTGTAGGGTCTCAGAGTTTCTCTACCCAAAAATAGTTCTGTAAAATGGATAACGGGATGCGTCAACAAATTTTCCAGCCGAGTTAGCAGCCGCCCTACCTAGATAGCAAATAGAAATCTCAAGTCTCCCTCCGTCAGTTTCCCCAGAGCTTCAGAAGAGCCGCCTATAGTCCTATCACAAGGGATGGGGAAAAATGAAATGTCAATATGGCAAAATAAGCAACCTTCAACCCTGTTCACACTCACACATACACTTACCCCTCAAACACTAGTTCCTTCTTCTCTTGCAGCTTCAAAATCCTCTCCTCGATAGTGTTCTCAATGACAAATCTCACAATTCTGTACATGGAAATAATGTCAGACCATGAAGAATGGACCAACCTATCTGTTTTTTCATTAATTTTTCCATTTTGTAATGTTTTTACTTGACAGAGCTAAATTGCAAGAAGCAAAACCTTATAGGTTTATATTGCCCTATTCGGTGAATTCTGTCTTGAGCCTGACGCTCAACAGCTGGGTTCCACCACGGGTCCATAAGGAAAACCTAATCACGCCCAACAAATGGAGCCACAAATTAACAGAGTAACAGACCTTGGTTTAACATGGACGAAATAGAGGATGAAATTTGCCAAAAAAAATCCAAACACCAACAGCATGGTCATAGTTATTGATTGCAAGCAAATTAAAGGACAAGCTATTTTAAAAGAAAAGCAGCTCCTAGGAAACATTCTAAGTCAACAAAATCTTAAATAAAATTGA
This sequence comes from Pterocarpus macrocarpus, assembly GCA_031439585.1. Lineage (NCBI taxonomy): Eukaryota > Viridiplantae > Streptophyta > Magnoliopsida > Fabales > Fabaceae > Pterocarpus > Pterocarpus macrocarpus. Next base: position 7,570,946 of record CM062517.1, read on the forward strand.
AGCTAAACAAAACTTGTTCTAGACTAGAAATGTAGAACAACATATGATTATCAGACATAATTGTCAACAATGTAAACTTTAACATAGCAGGCTACCAAAATGAGGGAGTGCTCACATGTGACGCGACAGTCAAATTGAGTGCAACACCTCCGGCCTTCAAGCTCATGAGAAAAACCTTGCAGTCTGGATCATTGGTAAATCTCTTAATGGCAGCATCCCGGGCAGCCAATGTCATGCTTCCATTCAATTGAACGCAAGATACTCCAGACTGCAATTAACACAGTTATCATCCTGGTGCATATTACGTGCATTAATGAAACAGAAAGTGACAAATAAATTTACCTTATGCAAAGAGTAGTTTATGAGATCCAAGAATGACGTGAACTGGCTAAAAACAATCCCTTTGGCAGAACCATCCCTTTCAACCATGAATCTTATTTCTTCTCGCTACAACCATTCAACCCATTTGGGTTCAAGAGAATGATGAGATAGTAAAAGGTAAGCATAAAACAGTAAGACTAAGATATAAGTATAGAACAATTAATAACAGAACTACTTTTTATCCAGTCAAAGCATTCTTTCAGACTACTGTTTACGAAATGTTAGTCTCACAACTTCCCCTCACCTCCCCTGGCAACAAAAATAACACCTCAACAGCCATATACTTTCAGTTGATTGATCTTTCAGTAGATATGCTAGCTAAGAGAATTTTATTGAAGCCAAAAAGCATATAAACCAATAACAAATTTTATTCTAACAAGCATGCTACATTTGAATTTTTCTACGGTGCACAAGCCAATTCAGCCTTTTCAGATTGTCACCTCATTTCATCAATCACAATCTTATTAATATTCATATTCATATTCTTCATATCAAACCACCTGGCATGCAGGTATAACCCTTATCCATCCCAATGTTACCTTTATTGCCAGAAGAAACCAGAAACTAACCAAAATATGAACAAACAGAAAACATTTATCATGTAACTGATTTGTGATACATACCAAAGCCTCTATTTTAGTGCTTGTCTGAAAGTTCTCAAGCTGAATTCTGTTTAAAATGCTTGAGGATCTGAAACCCTTAATTGTAGTTTTATTAACCTGATCCCTGACATCCTTGATGGAAGTTAAATCAACAGTAAGTAATTGAGAGCATGAGGGGCATGATACTTGTCCGAAAGAAGCAGAGAAGTCTATCAAGCATGCCTTGCAAAATATATGCTCACAAGAGGTAACCTGAAACAATGATGAGTAGGTACTTCACACACTAAAATTATCCATAATTACTTTTCTAAATAAGGCATGAGAAGACAGAAAGAGGAGAAAATAAAATGAAGTGAAACAATATTTTGAAAAAGAAAACACAAACTTACCACAGGATCTTCTACCGGTTCATGACAAATGCCACATACTTGTTCAACAGTAGCACTACTAGCCACATGTCCACCTCTTAGTGCCACAGCTTGAGAATACACCACAAGGTATGGATGATCAACGGCCTGTGCGTTTAAGCAATAGTACAAATGTAAATCTGAATATTTTTTCAACAAATACTAAGGGAAGCTTCCCAATACCCCACATGAAACATAAGGTCAGAAATATAAGAAAAAAAAGGTATATAACCATATTTTCCAAAATCAAATATAAATTAACCATAATAATAATAGGGTAGGACAACTCATGTCTACTCTCAAATAAAGGATTAATTATACTTTAACAAAGTGAACTAAAATTTGATAAGATGTATAAGTCACTCAGATTAAAATGAAATTAATGCATCACAATACCACACTGTCCTTTTACATCATGATTGAAATTTCCCCAAAAATTTACTAAAAGTTGTAACTTTTAATGTTAAAAAAGTTTATTTTGCAATAATGTTAAAGTTAAATGCTGATTGAGATGATTGGCCAAAGTTAAAACAACTAGAAATTTAGGAACTTCAAAATTCCATTATTAAGCATAGAGTATATTTACAGCATGCCATGATCATAAAGCAAGATCATTCTTCTTCAACATTTATCCAGACTTACAAGGAGAAAAAATATACATCACAGGGGACAAAAGCATCATATTTTTTTTCACTTCACTAAATTAATTGTTCACCTGACGCAGCCGTGTGAGGAGGTCAAATATATGAGCATAATTATTCATCAGTGTATTAGCTTCGACATATCTGAAATGGAGAAAGCATACCAATGAAACTATGCCAAGATCATGTAGCCATTCAAAAAATGAAAATATTTGCATATGACTATTGAAATTGCATGTCCAAATTAAAATAGACGGATATTTCCCCCACAGTATCACAGTAATTTTGTTATAAGAGGATGCAAAGATACGAAATAAAGCAAAATATATAATATCTATAATAAACAAACAGCGCTGTCTTTTCCCACCATTCCATCCAATTTTATAAATGAAAAGAAACAAAATGGTGGGTTCAAGAAATAACAATGGCAAAGCCTTTTCCTGGATGAGCTACATAAATCAAATGACATCATTGTATCCTATCGTAAACCATGCCTCTAGATAACTATTTAAATGTGATATTGGCATAATACAAGAAACATTGAGCACAATCTCCTTCTGCAGCCTGGAGCAACAAATTTTATAATACTAACATGAACTATATTCAGAATCAGTTCAACCTATCTCGGCCCTGCCCCCCTTCTCTTTTTTTTTTTTCATTATCACCCTGAATTCTTTCTTCTCCTTCCTCTTCCTTCCAATTAAAAATTGGGAAAGAAGAATTCAGGTCACAACAAATTTCCATATGATGAGTTGTTCTGCAAAAACCAACATAATACAAAGCATACATGGCACTATACCAGTTATCAATCATCAAACAAAATATATTCTTATATGAATGCTTGTAAAACATTTTGTCAACATATCAACTGAGCCAATGGCCGAAGGCACGGTAAAGAAAATTAAACAAGCCAGGTGCTCAGTAAAAGTTTTCTCATGAAATGACTTAAGAAATTTTGGCGTGACTGCCCTTGTTAACAAAATGGTACAGCTGAGGACAACTTGGTAATCAAACTCTTGGAATTCATTCCTACCCTGTAGCTTTACTCTAGTCGAAAGAAAATTCACTTTTTATGATGAAGAATCTCCTTTACAATACTTGTCTTGTTTTTTTGGATAAAAGAAGAATTTTACTGAGATGAAAAGAAGAAGAATGTGACATACGTATTAAACTGTGCCTGACTTTCATTGTATAATGATTCATAATAGTCTTGCTCTTTTATATCCAGACAATCCCTTCTCAATAAAACCTGTAAAGAGAGACAAAGAAGAAATAAACATGTAGTGTTTCTTTCAGTATTTAAAATTGCACAGTTAACCACATGGGAAACCACTTACAATTCTAGGAGGAAGTGCAAGATCAGCTGCCCTGCCTATTTTAGTGCGCCTTAGTATTATGTTCTTCAGAACTTTGTGTTTAAGCAATATCATAGCTCTTTTTCCAATATCACCATTTCCAAAGGATTGAATTGGTGTGGAAACATACTAATCAAGATTAAAAATAAATAAGAAAGAGTTAAAGACCATGTCCACATTTCTGCCGAAACGACTTCTACAAAATCGTAGTTTGTCTTTCCGTTTCCTCAATGTGGTGAACACAAAAAACAGACCAACAAACTGCAGGACTTACTTTATTCCACCAACAGAAATGTCTAACAGAACTGTGGATGCAGTCTGGACATTGTTTGGAGCTGCACAAAGGCATCAGGATAACACACATAGTTAAATTCAAGAACACCAAGCATTTTAAAATTGTACGAGGACATGCGCATGCATGCTAAATTGCACACACAAACAACACATTAGAATAATGATAAATAAATTAAACTGCTTCACACAAGTGGGACTCAATAGAGAATAGGCCATACATGAAGTCATGCAAGCAGTCTTAATCAATATAAAATAACATGAGAAAAAGGTGACAATTTTCAGTTCGTTACTTAGCAACAAAAAATAATAATTAAGCCTTTAGTAATAAATTCACATATTAAGTCCATATATAAGACTAATGCCTGCAATACCACACAGATCAATAACTATACTGAGTCACTGTACCTATGATCAAGAGTCCTGCAATCACAGTCCTTGCACAAGTAATACGAATATGGAGTTATTTGCAGGAACCGTACCTGCATACATGGCATTGTAATTATGAATTTAAAATATCTTTAAAACGCGAATTTGATCATCACACTTTTACAACCAAAAAAGACTGCAAACTTACCAGAGAATACAGCTCTCCAACACGGTTCTGAAGGGGAGTACCACTTAATGCCCATTTGTAGGAAGACTCTAAAGCAAGAACTGCTTTTGCAGTGTTACTATGTCTAGATTTTATATAGTGTGCCTAATGTTTACATAATAAGGAAAAAAGGTCATTAAAATAGAAGAGTTGAGCCTGAACCAAGTTTAGTAAATTACAATCGTGATTCCACAACTCAATGCTTGCAATAAAATGAAACACAAGATGAAATATAAAATTAAAGTTATGAAGTCAAAAGATTTACTTTGAGGCTTTAAGCTATAATCCATCTTTTCTTCATTTTTCTCAAAGAATAACTAGCAATAGTCAAACAAGAGAAATAAAAATCACATTTTTTTAGAAATGCAGAATGTGGCACTAATAGAAACAATGGAAAGATATAAAATGTCTCTTGTATTTAATTTGAAAAAACATTTTTCAGAGGAGTTCTAAGCATAATATAATTTCCAACACAATTGACCTCATCCAATATAATCCGCCGCCACTTAACAGCATGTAGAAGTGACATGTCCCTGCGTATAGCATCTGAATCTTCTATGCCTATGCTCAGTTCATCTTCATTCCAAGACATCTTGTTACTCACACATTCCTTGTTCTTCCCTTTAGTGACTTCTGTTTTCTTCTTCTTAACTTGCTTTGATTGTTTTTCTGTTCGAACAGCATAAGGCCCACAAAAATACATCTGATGATAAGATAACTTGCTCTGTGAAAATGACTTTCCACAATATAGACACTTCTCCTTGGGAGGCATCATAAACTTCCTGTACTCAGACTCAACAATAGAGTATGTAGTTATCACAAAATCATACTTCGAGAACTGTTCACTACTCTTCCCTCTCCTTGCCCCATGATAAACCAACACCTTGGTGCTTCCTTCCATAGTAAATCGATCAATCTCACTAACCCACTGAGTGACAGCAACCACAGGACAAATGACAAGTGTTCCTTTGATCAGAGGCAAGATCCTAGATGAACAAGGTGAATGTGATAGTAGGGGTTCACCCGGTGCAGAACTACTTCGCTGCAATTCACGTTTGGCAAGGACAAGGGCTATTGCTTGAATAGTCTTTCCCATTCCCATTTCATCTGCAAGGATTCCACCCCTAGTCGCCGAGATTTCCTGTTTTAAAGCCCAGGCTAACCATTCCTTTTGGTATCTAAGCAAAGGCATAGTCAGATCAGAGGATGCCTCAGCAGTTTCAGTCATTACTTCACTCTGATTATGTAAGTCAACATCTTCTGATAAATTCTCATCAATCCATCTCTCTTGCTCCTCTTCCCACACGTGCCACAACAACTCTGGCTGAGAATCCTTTCTTCCTTTTTTTGCATATTTCTTCTTTTTAATTCCAGTCAAATCATGGGAAACTGATTGCTGCTGAAGCATTGGGTATTCATCCTTATCTCCATGCTCCACCACTCTATCTACATCACTTGGTTTTCCAATTTTCACATTGGAACTTGTTTTCTTCCCGGTATGGGCCTTTTGCCTTTTCGATGAAGGCTTGCCACCATCAGATGAATCAGAAGCATCAGAAACACTAGTGCTTGAACTTGGTTTTTGATTCAAGTCACCTATGAAACCTGTATGGAATTTTATAAATTTTTAAGACATGCCACCAGGACGATTCTCAGTTTAATTTACAGTGTATAATTTCGCTATTTTCTTCTAAAGATAAAAGCAAAGAAATTCCTAGGAAATTTTACTCTGTTTTCTTCACACTCAGTGCCCAATGTCAAAGTTTAAACCATAACCCTATACAGACATACACACCAGCTCATAAACAACTCAGGTTAAGATCCACAAACATTTCAGGGACATCAATTTGCTTCAAAATAGAGGAAGCTTGCATCCAAAAAGCATGCAGCCGATATCATAACATGAAAATCTTCACTGAATTTTTAAACCACAGAGAGAGAGAGAGAGAGAGAGACGATATACCTTCATAACTGGAATCTGAATCTGAATGAGGATCAGAATCAGAATCAAAAGATAGAGCATAAACATCTGCATCGTTAACATTACTGCACTGGCCATCAGTTTCAACTTCTCCAAAGGCATCCCCAGGCTGCTGCTCCTTCCCTGTTTGGCCAATTCACACATAACAACGACAATCCCTCAGTTTCGTAAAACGAGACCAATTAACGGCAATAGAGAGTGTAGCTTCAACAACACAATAAACCGTTAACATCAAGCAGCTATCATCTCCTCAATTCAAAATTTCAACCACCAAAATTATTCGCCAAAAAAAAAAATTAGCGTAAAGAAACAGCGAAAAAAAAAAAACATGAAATAAATCCAAGCAACGAACAAGGAAAAAAGGCATGAAAATGACGTAAAAAGTTCCGAACATTCACTTTATTCGGTCACTTTCGCCTAGCATCCGAACATTTAAAAAGCAACCAAAGCAGTCGCAATTCGCAAGTCTAAATCAAAACGACACAGTGAAGAAAAAAGGGAAAATCGGAGAGATTAAGAATACCAGAAGCTGTGGCATTGGAAAGGCGTCGACGGGGACGAAGCTCCATTGACGCTCGCGACGGACAGAGTTAGGGTTTCCGAATTGCAGAACGGTTTCAAAGGATCAAGAGAGAGAAAGAAGAGAGAGAAGAAAACGATTCAGCAGAATGAAAAAGAACGCTCCCACTTTGTGCACAGGGAATGGTTGCTACGTTTCGGTCCTGTCACTTAAACGGCGGGAACTCAGTGCCCCTTGTACTACTAAGTGGCGAACGTCAGGGATTCTGATCCTCTGCCGTAATGACCACCAAAGAAAGTATGACTCAGTTTGTTGTGGGCCATTGCAGTTGTTGACTTACGATGGACGCACATCGTTAAATGATGGAGTACAAACGGTTGAGATCTCTTGGCTTATTGTGATTTACCGTATGTACGGTGGGCTTGGTCTTGCAAGTTGTGTCTCGTGCGGCGTCGTTTTAGTACACTAGCGCTTTTTGTCTCCCAACTTTTTTATCGGTTAGGAAAATAAGTTTAATTGGTATGTATTGATAGTATAAAATCAATAGAAATAAGAGAAAGTGAAAAATTATGATGAGTCTCTTATTATAATTGGGTAATTATTTATGTGAGTTAACATTTTCTATTATTTTTATTAATTAATAATATAAAATTATTTTATATTATCAGTACATTTAGATTAAATTCTAAAAAAATTAGCGTATTTGGCATTCAAATGCTGTGACACTGTGACTTGTCTCTTTTGTCCCTGCTATTTTCTCTCTAATAAATATTGTTTATTTTACTCTAATAAATATTGTTTAAGTTTTAGTTTTAAATTAAGATTTAAATTTTTATGCACCATTAATATATGACAATTAAATTCAAATAATAAATATTATAAAAATTTAATTTATATATATTATTAATATAAAAATATTTTAGATAAATATTTAATTATATATTATCAATAAAAATATTTAATTTAATTATAAATTATTTTAAAAATTTTATAAATAGAAGTATATAATTAAATAATAATATAAAAAAATTTTATGTTATTATTACATATCAATTAAACTCATATGATAACCAATCAAAAAATAAATAATTTTATTTCTTAAAGCTGTAACGAGAGTCAGATTTTGCAATAAATTTTTGCTTGACATAGACAAAATTTCCATAAATTTTCAATTTTTATGTTTTGTAATAGATATCAATAACCATATTTTAACTAAATTAAAAATAATACAATAAATGCCTAATGTCAGAAATTGAGGAATTAATGCTTTGATGGATTAAAAATATTAACGTTAAATGAGAATTAATTATGATTTATTAAAGATTTAATTTGTATATAGTGATAATATAAAATTTTTTTATACTATCATTTAATCGTATGCTACCACATAAATAAACATATATAACTATTACTTTACTACTCTAAAAATTATGCAAATATAAAAATATGATTGGATAAATAATATAAAATAATTTTTTATTATTAATACATATAAATTAAATTCTTTAAAAAAGTACTTTATTATAATTTGAGTCGACTAATAATTAAGGAGATAGTTTATATCATCACACACACATAAAAGCATCCCTCAGTTCTAAGTAAGAAAAATATTATTTCAATAAAAATATAATATAATTAGAAAATATATAATATCATTAATGTTTTGTAGAAATATATATAGAGTTTAATTGGTATGTACTGATAGTATAAAATAGTTTTATACTGTCAACTAATAGAAATAGAGGAAAGTGAAAAATTATGGTGGGTCCCTCATTATAATGGATAGTTATTTATATGAGTTAGCACTTTCTATTATTTTTATTGATTAATAATATAAAATTATTTTATACTGTTAATATATTTAAATTAAATTTATATATATATATATATATATAATTAATTTGGTATTTAATGAAAATTGATTGCTGTTTCATTATAAAATAATTTATTATGATTGAAGTTGACTGATAAGAAAATAGTGTATCCCATCACATACACTCTCTCTCTCTCTCTCTCGCGCGCGCACACACACAAAAGCATCCGTCGGTTTGAAGTCAGAAAAGTATTATTTCAATAAAATTAAAACATTATATAATATCATAAATTGAGGAATTAATGTTTTGGCTTATTAAAAAAAATTGATATAATATAATTAATTTAAGATGCAATGAAAATTAATTATGATTCGTTAAAAAATAATTTATTATGATTGGAGTTGATTAGTAAGACAACAGTGTATCACATCACTCAAACACACCCATAAAAGCATCCATCAGTTTTAAGCCAAAAAAAATATTCTTCCAATAAAAATAAAAAATAATATCATAAATTGAGGAATTAATGTTTTGGTTGATTAAAAAATAAAAAACTATAGTATAGTATAATAAATTATTAAATTTAAGATTTAATGAAGACCAGTTGTGACGTATTAAAAAATAATTTATTATAATTAGAGTTGGCTAATAAACAAAACAAACAGTATATCACATCACATATATTTGGTTTTTCGACATCTATATCAATATATGAGAAATTTGAGTATATCCTATGAGATGAGTGATTTATTATGAGAATGAGAAGAGTAAATTTGGGTTGTATAATCATATATGGATGATCAAGATTTAAAGTTGTTTAAAGGTTATATGATTACTTAAAAATAATCATGTGATTTTATATTTTAATTTGACTATTCACATAAGATCCAATGGTCAAGATTTGCTCTTCTCACTCTCATAATAAACCACTTTTCTCATGTGATACGCTCCCTATGAGAAATCATAGTTAAATAAGTAGAGATTTTAATTATATTACTAATAAATTTAATAAAAGTTAATAATAGATGAAAAATTATTTTATTGAATTCACCTGTAAAATAATTGAAATTCCTAATTACTAATACATATAGTTCTCCATATTTTTATTATATTTTAACACAAGTAAATTTATTAATAACATAATTAAAATTCTCATTTTTTTCCAGATAATTTCTTATTTGTCAATTTAAGTATCTAAAACACTATGTCTAAACAACAGATATGCGTAATAAAACTATAAAATAATTCAAAGATATATGATATTACAAGTTACGGAATTAATGCTTTCGTTGATTAAAAAAGTTGACTTAAGAAGAGATATTTATTATATACATAGCATAATATAATTAATTTAAGATTTAGTGTGAATTCTTATTCATTTAAAATTTATTTGAATTTTTTATGTGAAAATAATTTGAAATTTTTATTTGAAAAAAGTTAAAAGAAAATTTTCTGGATAAATCCCATAAAATAAAAGATACTCATGATCCAGCACGTATAAACCTGACAAGATGATTTATAAATACATTATGTGAAGACATAAACTCGATTCAATTTATCTACTAATTTATTAGTTTTTAATGAACTAAATTTTTTTAATTCGATTGATGTATTAGATAAAGAATAAATTATATCATAATCTATTCGTGACAGTAATACTAATAGAAACCAACAGTAAATAGTTTGACATTTATTTTTTTGAGAAAAATTTAAATTTAAACCTTATAATAAAAAAACGTAGGAAAAAGAACTAACACTTTTTTTTAAACAAAAGCAATAATGCTAGATATTATTGCTAGGGGATATTTCTAGACAAAGGAAGTGAGAATCGAATAGGAAAGAAAAAAAAACTAACTCTTGATTATCAATAATTTATTCTTCATATAATACATGAGTTAAATTTAATAAATTTAATTCAATTAAAAGCAATATATTAATAAGTGAATTGAATTGAGTTTATGTCTCCTACTATACTATATTTAAAAGAATTTAATTGGTATATACTGACAGTGTCAACCAATAGAAATAAAAGAAAATGAGAAATCATGGTAGGTCCCTCATTATAATGAATGGTTATTTGTGTGAGTTGGTATTTTTTACTATTTCTATTGATTGACAGTGTAAAATTATTTTACACTGTCAGTGCATTTATATTAAATTCTATTTAAAAATCATCTTGTCAATTTTTTTAATTGAGACAATATTAGCAATATGACCTCACTTTGAAAAATCATTATTAAAAATAGTTGGACAAGCTAAAATGAAATGTCACAAGTTATTAACTCTGGAAAATCATATATATGTGTCTTTGTTTTTCCCCTCAAATGTTGGAGCCAAATAATAATAATAAGCTTTTATAAAATACACAAATAAGGCCACAATTACAATTCACACTTCACAATAAATTGCTAGATTACCAATAAATTAAAAAAGTTATCAATAAATTGAGCCAAATTACTAATCCTTACATATCTATCATGTGTTTTTTGTTTATTCAAATTTTGATGCCAAATAATAATTATAGATTTTTATAAAAGATATAAATAAGGATACAAGTGTAATTCATAAAAATTTCAAGTACTTACGGACTCACTAACTTATCATGAAAGTCACTAAGATAATAAAAGGTAGTTATCAACAAATTAAGTTAGGTTACTAACTCCTTCCAGGTTGATCATGTGTGTGTGTGCGCGCACACCCGCAAATGTGTGTATTTTTTTCAAATATTGATGCAAATCATAATTATAATCTTTCATAAAATGCAAAAATAAAATTACATATGCTATTAATAAAAAATTCAGGTACCTATTACGTTACCATCATATTAAGAAAATTACTAAAATTACTAACAAATTTAACTAAATTACAACTATTGAAAATCAATCAATCATATATATATATATGCTTTTATAAAACATAAATAAGGCTAAAAATACAATTCATAAAAAATTCAAATACTTGCTAAATTACTAGCTTACTAAAGAAATTACCAACAAAATAAAAGAAATTACCAATAATTTGAGTTAAGTTACCAACTTTCATAGATCAATCATATGTTTTTGCTTTTTTTTTTCGTTTCAAATGTTGGTACAAATTATAATTATAGAGTTCAAGATTTATGGTTATAAGAGAATTACAACAATAATATCAAAAATTATAATATTACAACATGATTGATTCTCTACGTACTTTCTCTTTACATTTTTGTTCTGCTGTACACTTTTTAATTTGCATTGTAACAAAAATTGTCAATTTTATAATTATTCTGTGTTAAAATGTAAATTTTTTTTTATCACAAATTATAACTTTAAAAAACTTTGTATTATCCTACTTTTTTCTGGAGATAATACCAAAATGGACCCCTTTTTAAGAAGATAATACACTACAACATTTTTTCAAATTATATATAATAAAAAGTTACTATGTTAAAAAAGTTACAAAAATATATTTGTTGCGACAAACAAATACTAGCAAGGTGTGTTTGGTATGAGAAAAAAAATGGAGAGTAAATTTTTTATGGATCATTTTCATGTATAATTTATCCTCGTACCAAACACACCTTTAAAGTCATAATTCAGAGTAGTAGTTTTCAATGGTAAAAGATGATAACAAAGATACAATTATATATATAATTCAAATACGAATGTCCTACCACAGATGATCCGATGAGTCTATTTTAGATATAATACAAGAAACAAACAAGAGAGCAATCTATGACCTACATTCTGTCATATTCTATTGTATTCTATAGCATAACATAGATGGTACAAAAGAAATAAGGCTTGAGTTAAGCCTTGAATGGAAATGAATGATTCTTGTTGAATAAAGATCATATTCCTGGTGGCTTCATTATAAAGACCGAGTGCTATGACCTACTGCCCTACCACACCGCAAAGCATTACTTGGGATAGGGTACTCATCTCTCCATGAATTGGCAGGTGAATACACACGAAGATAAAATTGCTGCCCCAAGTATTGACGAGCCCAATTCTCAGACCTCACATTCCACATTCCCACATTGTCCAAAGGCATGTACACTGCAGTCCATGACTTGGGATACACCTACATAATATGCACCAAAAGCAAGACAATACATAGCAATGCATATTTTTCAGTCACATTTTCATCACATAGCAAACTTAAATCCTATATGAAATTCATCTACATTGGTACCTGAACTGTGCATCGAGAAATCGTGTCTCTCAAATTGTAATTTGACCTGCTTGCATCTGTCCATAGGCCTCCATCCATTCTGAACATATGGGTATCATAATGTTAACTAATAATAATAATAACAACAACTACTATTATTTTGAAGAACAAAGAAAATATGAACTGTATTTACATTTTGCAAGTTTAAAGAAAGGTGAAATTCTGCATTAGACATCTCTGACTGTTATGAGAAAGGGAATGAATTGTGTGCTGCGACGGAGTTAGGTGGACTTACCCTACAACAAAGAAGTTGTGGCCATCAATGTGCCAAGATTGTACAGTGTCTTCAGGATTCTCAAACACAATTTCAACGTAGCTGCGGAAATCAGCAGCCATGACAGAAGTCTGGAGGTAACCACCGCTGCCGGTGGGGTTGTCCGGGATACTTCCGGGGTTGAACACCCCTGGGATCTTGAAGTAATCAGCAAGTTTAAGTGGGGTATCAGCAGGGATGAAGGAAACACTGTTGACAGCATATCTCTGCTTGCCATTGATAATTGGTGCAGAATTTTGTAGCTTAATTGTTCGGGTTGTGTTTATCAAACCATAATGGTAAGATCCTTGCGGATTAGGCCTTGGTCCACTGGCTGTCAGATTTCGCCTGGTTCAATTTATCACATGTTATAGTATGTATGCGGCCATGTTATTTCAAAGACCATATAATAAATAAAATTTCGTGGTATATATAATCAGAAAATCTTGCCGATACCATCTTACTATAGTGAGAATAAGATGATTAAATTCAATTTCAATATTAAATATAATTCTGTAATTTATAGCATGTCATGGAATTTGAGAGCTGAGTCCTATAGGAAAGTTGCAGACAAAATAATTCTCCAACTGTATAGAATCTATAGATAGTTAATAGATAAGATTATGAAGAAGTACTTAACAAACTGCCAACAAAACATATACGTGTCAGATGAATTGAAGTGATACCTCTGAGAGCGAGCTTGTTCAAGAGACCAATCAATTTGAGTTGTTGGCCCTCCAGGGGGTGGACCGGAAACACTTCCTGCTGAGTTACTGTAATGAAGAATGGAGGTAGCATTCAACACTTGGGAGGTGAATCGTGTGGAGACAACAATATAGTAGTCTTGGGGTGGCTGATCAGCGGTAACCAAGACCGAGTAACTCTGCCCCAAATGAATGTCAAGGGAGTCATAAGTGTTCTGGAGAGTGTGGATTCCTTCCACCTCAACTAGCAGCATCTTATGCCCTTGGATTCTGAAATTGATGGAAGTTGCGATCCCCACATTCGATATCCGGAATCTGTATGTTTTGCCTGCTCAACAAGCAAATACATTGCAATTAATGTTCCATTATAGCTACAGCTTTCAAGTAAACAAACTGCTTAAAGCTCTTGTGCTAGCTATACCTTGATCAACCGTGAATGTGTATGCATTGGAACCACGACCATTGATGATAAGGCCATCAGGGAAAGGAAGGTCACTTCCACTGTCTAAAATGGCCCTCAAATCCTGCAAGAATAAATACAATATACTCAGAATTTTGGTGGGATTTCTCATAACATTGCTGACTTCCTTGATCTGTTTTTCCGTGTAACTTGATAGTGGAAAAGTATTCCCAAGCTGCTTACAGTATGATTTCTCTTGTACCAATCTCCTGCCAATACGGTGAAATCCCCAGCCGGAGGATCGAAAGGCACTGGAATTACCGAGCGGCTGGCGATTTTGAAGCCGCCATAGCCCCCTGCTGCCTTGTGGAATGCAAGGGAAGGGAAGTAGAAGTAGCTACCAATCTGATCCTTTACTTGAAGAACATAAGTGAAGTTCTGCCCTGGTGGGATTGGACAGTTGGTACCATAGACACCATCCTGCCATGAATTCCTCCTCTGCTGCACTCCATTCCTATAATGTATCGCATCATCTTAAGATTAGTCCAAGACCGAATCCTAGGATCATGAATAATAGAATTTGGATGTGGATAGCACCATTTAGTCCTGAGTTTTTATTTATGTCTTAGTCACTAATCTATATATCAAACATCACTACTGGAGAGAGCAAAAGTTATCTATTCGTATACTAGATTATGTTAGCACCACAACAATTATGTTCAACAATTATTTCAATCAGGTACTAGAACTGCAGTTCGCATTTGAGGATTCTATGATTTATTGAATAACAGCAGCATCTAACATTGTAAATCTGAAAACTGAATATAGTTTTAGCAGTTGTTCAATTTCACTGTCTAGATCTACTATATTGGGTCACGTGACGTCACATGGCATGTTATCCAATTCACCTAATCAACCAAGACACAATTTCGGCATTGTCCTTGTCAACGTGGCACCGTTTTCAAACTAACTTTGGAAATGTCTCTCAAAGTAATTACAATATTAATACCAACAAAAGAAATTACAATATTGTTTTTAAGGAAAACAAAAAAGTAATTATGATAGTTTCTGCAGTTGAT
The DNA here is from genome assembly GCA_031439585.1 of Pterocarpus macrocarpus. Lineage (NCBI taxonomy): Eukaryota > Viridiplantae > Streptophyta > Magnoliopsida > Fabales > Fabaceae > Pterocarpus > Pterocarpus macrocarpus. Next base: position 7,586,181 of record CM062517.1, read on the forward strand.
TAACAGTGGACTAAATAAGAAAGTAAACAGAGAGAGAGAGAGAGAGAAACTAACCAAGAGATAAGAAATGGTTCATCCAAGCTATTGAAAACATTGATGATCAAGTTATCATTGGTCACAGATTCGATCGGTGGCCCTGGGAACTGCCCATTTATCAATATCCCCTGCCATTTCATACACCAAGTATTCATTTCATTCGTGAAATACTCATTTTATTCATCTAAGAAAAATGAATAACATGGTGAAAAAAAATTAAAACGATACATAAAGAACGTAAAAACGTACCTGTTGCTTAACTCCAAGGGGATAAATGTCTCCATAGGTGACATTCCAAGTGTAGAACCTATAAGGGTCCTCCCCACTTGCACATGTCACAAGCAGCACCACCAACAAGAAGAGAGAACCCAGTCTCATGGAGTAACCCATTTTCTCAAACCTCTCCCAACTAACTCTAACCCCAGAGGATGTTATAAGAAAATGACAATGTTTCAACTTTCAAGTAATCAAATCAAACCAACCAAACCAAGCAAGTACATTTGTATTTCTTTTGTTTAAAATAACTCCCTCTTTTTTGCTTTGAGCAAAGAGGTCACAACCAACACGGCTACACTTTTCTTTTCCCTTTTGCTTTGGAGCTTTGTTTCGCAAGAAGAGATAGAGATGAAGTAGTGTCGGTGCGGAAGAGAGAGAAACAGAAGTGTTACTTCATTCAGCAGAGAAGTAATGGAGCAGCCTAGCTACTTCTGTTCATGGATGTTTATGACGCACAGAAGACAGTGTCATGCAATCTATGAGCTGTATCCAATTCAGTCTCCTTAAAAAGAGAGCACACTGAACGCCGAAATTATTGACCCCTGTATTATTCATCATCATAAAAACAATAATTGAAATGAAATCTCCTAGTGAAAAAAAAAAAAGCATAAAACCGGACATTGGTTATTATTATTTTTTTAAAGTACACAAATAATATAAAAAATATATATGCTTTCTTTAAGTGTATATGCCATGGCCCATTTATCGCAGAGATAGAATGACAGGAAAGCCACATGCTTTGATTGGAAACACGAATGCAGATAATTTTTTCATTAAAATAAAAAATAAAAACAACAACAACGACAAAGAGAGACCTTTAACAGTGGAACCGACGAATTGGATGCTTCTACCGAATCTAAGGTTTAACTTTATTTCCCCCATTAATATTATATTATGACTTCCTGCTTTTAAACGGAGAAAGTGGAGACCCCAACTTGATTTTAACTTGCATTACGGTGCATAAGATTATAGTAACTCCAAATTTTTTTTCTTTAACTCAAATAGTATCACTCGTATTTAGTCTCTACAAAATTAAATTCTATAACAAAATTTTTAAAAGTTACAAATATTAGATATGGTAGGGACTAATAATTCGCTAATTAAAGATTAAAACGAATTAGTATAATCAATATTTTTAATTCTTAGATATTATACTATAAGATTTTATTTATTAAAAATTAGCGTGTTCAATACTATTTTGATGAAGGCGAATTTAACCCTTCATTTAAATCTATTGAAAATAATGAGAGAGAAAATGATATAAAAAGAAAATAAATTGATTATAATATTTTCTCTAGTTTAAAGTACAAGAAAAAAAATAAGAGAAGACGAAAAAACTGGTAGACCCACATCAAAAGTTTTCATAGATGCAATGAAAAAATAAAGGAAATAATAAATTTGAAAAAAAATATTATTTATGCATATTTTATAAACTTATTATAAAATTATAAGTTTCCATCTTTATATATAATAAAAGAGAAAGACACAAAATAATAAGTGTTGTAGTCTAAATTTATGTTGTAAAATTGTAATTCTACTCTTGTAATCATTTTTTTTTCTCTTCCATAAAAGAGAGTTATCATAAAACTCATTTATATCTAATCACATTTTTTTCCTCTCAATTCTCTTCACAATTTGATAATAATAAAACAAAAATATTTGACATAAATACATTTTTAGTCCTATAAATATAGGTCATTTTAATTTTACTTCTTATAAATTTTTTTTTAATTTTTGGTCCCTTTTTTAAATATTATCTTAATCCTTATCATTTTAAATTTTAATTCAAAAAATTATTTTAAAATATACATTTAGTCTTTATAAATATTAAATATTTTATTTTATTTTTATAAATATTTTAATAATTTTTTATCCTTACAAATATTATTATTTAATAATACTAATTAACAATAAAAATAAAAAATATAATATTAAAAAAAACTAAAAATTAAAAAAAATTAAAGAAATTAAAATTAAAATAATCCATATTTATAAAAATTAAAAATATATTTAAATTAAAATATTTTTATCTTTATTTTCCTGTCTCTGTTTTTTTTTTCAATTTTCCCTTTGCATCCAAAAGAAAACATTTACTCCAATAGATTATCAGTGGGCAAGTGGGCATTTATTAAGTTATTTTTTTCTTTGGGTTATTTGACTTATTGACTCGTCTCAAATTATAAGAAACCAAGGTCCCTGGGCAGTCATAGCGGGCGACAAATCTCTGTGACAATGACCGTACCAGATATTTTATTTCATTTCACACGTTTTTTCAATGGATCACCTAATCTCTTCAGCAAATGCTTTCATTTTTTATTTTTATAATAATCAAAATCTCAATTGATGTTGGCTGGTCAGTAGTTCCCTATAGAAGTTATCTTGTTTGCACAGTACATAGAGTTGACAAATTGGTTATCAATCAACCGCTTTTCTTTTTACTTCTCATTAACACCTGTTCTTAGAATTTGTGAAACCTTGTGAAAAAATGTGATTAGAGTGCACTATGGGCTATGGCGTACTTTAGAAATTGAGAATTTGGCTTGTTTAATCGTTCATTAAAGTTGAATTCAGCGAAGACTTTAGACTGAAAAAATATGGTTTATATGCTACATTCTTAAGTTTATGATTGTACTTATTACAGATGATAGATGGAAAAAAATATATTTTTATTTACTATCAACTTATCATTTTTACGATATGTAATGTAAGCGTGTAGGTACATTTCAAATTTAACATAAAAGCCATGGATAAATAAATTATTATGTAATGATTAGTTAATTAAGTTACTAAATAGACATAATTAATTGATTATATACTTTAATTAATTATTATATATTAAGTAATTTTTAATATAATATCTTGGGTTTACATTTTAATATATTTTTTATTAAGAGGACAGCACAGAGGTTTGTGGTCGTGGACGTCAAGAGCATAAGAGAACATTTTATTTGTTTTGTAAAGAGGACATGGTTGTATTTTACATTATTATTAATGATATTGGGTCTTCGCTTTTAACTTGAAAGGCTTTATGACTGCGATCAAGATCACACAGTGGGCCTGAAACGAAGTAACCTGGCCACATTAGCCCAACTTAAAAGCCCTTGTGCTGGATATGAGTGGATCATGGCTGTGACAGATTCACGACCAAAATAATAATAATAATAAAGTTCAAAAACAAAAAGTTTTTTCCATTGTAATGCCAAATGTGAAAAGTGAAAGGTTATATTATTTGTACTTATCTTTTCTCGATCTTCATGTCAATTTATTTTTATTCACTATTGGACATGTCCCGTCCAATAATAAATAAGAGTGAGCTGGCACAAATATCGAAAAAAGGTGAGTACAGATAACATTAAATATTTCTTAAAATGAAAATATATAATTATCATTCTATTCATTTATCTTCTCTTTTCTTTTGATTTTTTTAATTTATTAACTTTGTTTATATCTTAAATCTTAATTCCTGAATTTCGTAAACATTATTCTTTTAACCAAAAAAAAAAAAAATCACATAATCATTTGTTTTCATTTTATAAAAGTCTAAAACAAAGTAATGTTTATTTAATACCTTTCACTGTCCTCTCCAGCCGGCCAACTAAGGAAGGTAGGCTTTTCAAAGTGTTGCTGGATTTGACCCTGAATTCTTCATTAACTCGGGGGGCCAAGCTAAAGAAAATAAAATTTAAAATTAAATTAAATGATCATGACTTCAAAGAAAATTTTGGAGGGAGAGGGGCCAATGCTTCCTTCACACTACAATGGGCGGCACTGTGTAGACGTGTCTGTATAAATTCTTTGATGCTATATCCGACTTTAGTTTAGTTTAGTACGTTACATGTTAGGTGGGCACGAGTATAAATGTTAGGCAGCACGAGTGCAGAAGTTAGGTTAACAAGGAGAACTTATTTAATGTTTTTAGAGCATATACGATTGTATTTATTTTGACTCAAAAAAAAAGATTGTATTTATTTCATTGACAACTTAATATTTCAGTATTAATTAATAATAGAATTTACAGTTAATTTATATATTTTTTTACTTGAATCTTATCTTTTAGTTTTGAAAATTCATTGTCATTGGCTGCCACACTAACGACAATAATTGAAATTGAAACAACTACAATGTTTCGTATCAACATGGAATAGTTTCTGGGGTGGAAGACATTTTACTCCAAAACGTGGCTTAGTTTTCATCTCTGAATTGCATAATGGCATGTCATTCGGATGAAAATTTTCTATCTTCAAATCTTGTCCCTTATTTAATTTGAATTTAATTAATATATACTGAAAGTATAAAATAATTTCATAATATCATCTAGTCATATTTTGCATACACATAATTAATAAGTGTTTTAAGCTATTCAAACTTTTTTAAATATTTAGTTTTCAAATAGAATCGTGAGATAGTAACAAGGACAAGATTTGTCATAAGCCGCCGCACTAGAAAAACTAGCTCTCATTGGAATATTTGATTAGTTGTTGGCTCATACCAACCTCCAAAACTTAGTAACAATAATATCTCTCTAGTAGTTAACCATCAACGTAACATTCATGTAGCTAGGGAGAAGGAGTTCCAATTCCAAGGGAAAAAACAACATAAAGAGCTAGAAGAAGAATATGGGGTTGGTAAAGGCAGCGTTTGGAGATGCAATCTTAACATCAATATGGGTTTTCTGTGCCTCAACACTGAGGATCCTCACTGCCAAGGTAGCTGTTTTTCTTGGCCTAGAACCTGTTTCACTTGCAGGGCTCTTCATCACAACCCTCCTAGCCACCCTCCTTGTCTTCACCATCAGCATCATTGGAAGGGCCTTAGGTGGTGCCAGCTTCAACCCTTCAACCACCGTCTCCTTCTACACTGCAGGCCTCAGGCCTGACTCATCCCTTGCTTCCATGGCTGTTCGGTTCCCTGCTCAGGCTGCAGGTGGTGCTTTTGGTGCCAAGGCCATCCTCCAAGTGATTCCAGCACAGTACAAGCACACCCTGAAGGGTCCTTATTTGAAGGTTGACTTGCACACAGGAGCTATGGCTGAGGGTGCGTTGACTTTTGCACTTAACTTGGCTATACTGTTTGTCATGTTAAAGGGTCCTAGGAACCCTTTGCTGAAGGTGTATTTGCTGGCTGTGGCAACTGTGAGTTTGGTTATTCCTGGTTCTGGGTATACGGGGCCTTCCATGAACCCTGCCAATGCATTTGGATGGGCCTATGCGAACAAGAAGCACAATACTTGGGAGCAATTTTATGTTTATTGGATATGTCCTTTCATAGGTGCAATCTTGGCTGGTTGGCTCTTCCGCTTTCTGTTTATCAAGCCAGTGAAGCAGAAGAAAGCTTGAGAGGCCTCAATTTGGTTAAGCTTTTGCATGTTAATTGATGTTACAAATTAATGAATTATTGCCATTCCTTCTTTTGCCTCCCTGCAAAGAGGTAATGATGTAACTGTCTATGTAGCTTCCATTGGAGTGGAGGTATGGTGGGAAACAAATGAGATGCCGTTACTGTTCTATCTGCTCAAAGCAATTAATTGTCTCCTATTCTCAAAAAGGGTCACTTTCCAGTATTGATTTGAATGTGAGCATTCTTTGAAACATGCGTTTATGGTATGGGTCTGTTTAGTAAGAATGAGAATGGATGGAGTGTTTGCGAGAGTGAAACTAGTAATGTGTCTAGACTCGGTATATTTTGATGAACTGCATAATTTCATGGATGTATAGTCATTTAAAGTATGATTAGAATTATTTCTCAACTTTGTATATAACTATATATTATTATTCTGCTCAAGGAAGAAGTATAATGCATTTGAAGGCAGATGAGTCACTTTTGAATAAGTTCGCGTAAGATAACACAATTAGAAACGGCTAACTGTTTGAAACTATAGAGACACCTCGAGCTTCCATATCATTTAGGTAATCTTGAATTTGGAATGAGGTGAAGACGAAACAGTTGCAAGCGATTGCAAATTAAGGATAGTTTTATATATCGAGTTCTAGGATCAAACTGCAGAGCTGCTGCATATTTGTGTAACTTTAAATGTTTCATAATCTGAAAATCTTGCATAGGGTAGCTTCATTTTAATTACATTGCTAGGTCCAAATCGAATGTCTGCTGAGATTGAAATGTCAAGTTTTGGGTGGTATTGAGAAGAAATTACAATACAAAAAAACCTTTTGGTTGTGTGGGTGTGAGCTAGAGAGAGAGAGAGAGAGAGAGGGACCAATAAACATTAGATCACATAAAGTAATGTTAGGTTTGAAGTGGTCAAGCCAGAAATCACATAACCCAATACTATTATTACTCAAGAAAATCAAAGTTCGCATACTTTCTCACAATACCTTAATAACCTCTCATATTACAAGCACATGAAACTTCAATTTATTACATTCTGCTGCAAAGAGCAGCAAGGAGGTAAAACTCATGAGTACTATTATCATAGATATGGAATGCAAAAAGAGACTTAATGCTATGATCAAGTCTACGAAAATGATTAAAACAGTGTCAAGTTTTGAAGTTGAGAAGGGGAACTCTCTTCGGCAGCAGTACAAGAGCATAGGACCTCAGTGAAGCACATCTATAGGAAGCAGCAACAAGTCCATTGTTGGCTTAAGACCCTTGTCCCGTACAAGAGGGTGTATTTGTGTGATTGTGAACATTATCATTGATGAGCTTTAATAAAAGCCATCAATGACATCTGTGTTGTCAATGTAACACATAGTGGCTGCACTAGATCATATCTGGGAAATAAGTGTTGTGCATGGGAAGATCCAAAATTTTGGCTGGTCATCTCCTTGTTTCTATCAACTGCGGCATTCCCTGCCATGAGCTCACTATCAGTCACCTTTGGAGCTTGTTTACCATAAGATACTGCCATAGCCTGTGTATATAGCACAAATGCAAAACAAAGTTAGGTTGTCCACAAAAGCTGGTTCACCAGAGAACTAAAAGCTCATAAAATCTCATATGCAACTTTGTCCATTTTACCATGCTATCAACACCCCCATCTATCCATGTTGTCATATGTAAGTTGCAATTTGTAACATCTACTTGAAGAACCTCCTTTTGAAGGAGTTATTCTAGCAGTCCAAACACTCTCTGAAGACTGAATCTCAATAGCACCATAAAGCCTGTACACAATAGGAACAATAAAGGGTGTCCTTATTGGCGTGTCTATCGCTGAATTTGGGCCCAAAAGCCCACCATGGTGGCATTTCCTAATGTGTTACATCTTCATCTCCACTGCACAAACCCAGATGTGCACTCCTAATCTAAATTATTGAGAAACAGTATCAGCACTGGTTTCCTCAAATTCTTTTGTGAAACACTAATAAAGTTATACCAATGTTACACTTTCCCGCTACAAGAAGCAAACACCAAATATCCCTATTTCAATATATGTGGTTGAAAATATTTCATTGGATACTTGGAACGCCTGACAAATTGTAGACTATTTAATTATTGTCTCGTCTTGTTGATTCTGACTGGTTAAGCACATCTTGAATTATTAAGTGATATATAATACCAGTAATCAGATGTCACGTGTCACAGTGGACAAGGCTACTTGCATAAGAAATTCAGAAGACCCGCGAGAGTAACATATTTTGCAGTTGGCACCAAGTGATTGGAGAGGGCTTTCCGTTTTCCATCTAGTGAAGTTGAGGGTTTCTTCGGTCCTATATTCTATATTTTAATTTCTTATATCCGACTATATATGTTCTGCCCAATATAATTGGCTGATTTCATGATAAATAATCGGCCTTTTAAGACTTCAAAGTTCAAATGTGAAAACAACATTAGTCAATGATATTTCTGTACACAAAATCTGAAACCCACTAATGACACATGCATCGTTATGATGTGTTTGGCTGTTGATAGATCTAAAATATACCACTCGAGTTGCGAGACTGTCTCTTGGCTTATGTGCTGTTATATTTCATTAGTTCCAACATAGATCTTCAAGTAATTCTCCAAATAACAACAAAGTAGATTACCGAAATTCTTTCAAGAGAGCCACATGGCGCATTATATGAAAAGAATAAAAAATACAAAATAAAAGACTTAGAAATGCTAGGTTCAAAGAGATGAAGGAAGAGATAAAGAGCTTCCTGGAGGTCCCTTTAAATATTAATCCAATTATATTGTTGGGATTTGGCATATGAATAGGAATATTCATAGAATCATGCAAAAAAGAAGTATAAAAGTACCTGAAAGCAACAGCTAATAGGCTATTGTTTGTGATGAGTGGTGATCAAAATCTTCGAGGGATGCTATAAGTCCAGGAAAAGCAGCTAATATTGCCGTCAAAGATGGCAATTTTCAGCAGTGGGAAACTGATTCATACAATGGGCCACAAGAACCTATCAAACAAGGTGTACCATAGTAGCAATCAAAGAACTCTTCTATCAAAAGAGAGTATCTATGAACAAAATCTAAAACACACCCATCAATACCAACAAAAAAAATTCTGTAACTTTTGAATTCTATAGCTTCAAAAGTGTTGTGATGGAAAGATCTAAGTTATTAATTCTTTCCACTGGTATGTTATAGTAAGCATAAAACAACTCAAAAATATATTTCAGCTCCAATCCAAACTTAACAACCTTGCTTTATTAGATGGAAAGAACCAGAAAAAAGAAAAAAGCAAGTACATTTTAATATAAGTTTAAATACGGAAGTACATAAATTATAGAACAAGGAATAAGAAGAAAGAACCATACCAATGAACTCAGAGATTAATGAAGATGAAGTAGCTGAAGGAGTTAGAAGCAGAAAAAGGCCATAACAGCCTAGTTCATGAGTTCAGAAACAAAGGGGTTGGCACTTGTCCCTTGACGATCTCTTGCAGCTCTTTCCCCCCACTTATAAAAGAGAAAGCATGGGTCTTGAATAATCATACGGTCGGAAAATATGAAAAAGAATAAAAAAAAAGAAAAAGAAAAAGTAGGAAAAGGTGCCACGTTCATTGAACCTGGACAAAACATAGTACGGAGGAACATTAAGGTCGAGCATTGTTACTTATACTTGCTTTAAAGATTCACGCTAGATGCGTAATGGAAGAGAAAGATATAAAGTAGCGAATTTAATTTTTTTATTATTTTATTTAATTCAATATATATATATATATATATATATATAATTTGATATATTTTTAAAAATATATTAAATTATTTAAATTAATAGATATATTAAAATAAAAAGAGTAACGCCTACTACCTTCTACCACCTTTTGTCTTTATCGCATTGTGCGTTTATAATGAGTTTATGAAATGAATGCCAATAACATTTTTCTTATATACAGAGGAGCTGTAAAAAAGTTTGGTATATGCACACAGAATCTGTCTAACGTTTTCTGGAAAAGAACAAAACAAAAAAGTATAGAGCATCACTATCATTAACGATACATCTGTGGTAATGTTTCCTTTTCCGCGTGTAAAAGAACACTATAAATAATGCTGTTCTTGTCAATATCTCATTCAGAGGCCACACCTCTCTTTTGATTGCCATTATTATAATTTGGAGTCTTTTTCTTTTGTTTGGCTGACACTAGCGGTTCAAGTAATAAATTATGTATTTTTATAAAGATGTGAGAATATTTATGAATATACCCTAAAAAAAATGTCAGAGTATTTCAGGGGTAGAAAGTTAGTTGTATATGAGCAACCCTACCCAAAATCTATATTAATTTTTGTAGTATACTAAAGAGTTATTATTAATTTTACTAACATAAGAAATAGTATATGTGCTGCCAAGAATAAACTAGAGATTTGGATAAAAATATTTTGATTCCCATAATTGCAAAAAGGGAAAGAATCAGAGTATATGCATGCCAATAATTCTGAGAGGTAAAGTAATTTTGAACTAAATCACAAATTAAATAAAAAATGTGATTTGGTGATGGTTGAAAGATCCATATTTATGTATAAAATACTCTAAGATAGGTTTGAGCATTGCAATGGTTTGGGATATCAAGCGGTTACACTTGTCATGAATTGAGATGCTAATTCTATCAAATTTTAAGAGTGATTGTGACCAACTGAAGCAAATAATATATTTATTCAGTTTATACATTAACCGTATGTACTTCGGTTCAAGCTCCGCCATATGTGTCACGGTGTAAGTGTTTATAGACTTTCAAGTTTCATTTTATTGTCCTTAAAAGGATATTCCTTGATTGTCGCCATCGCATGTTGTCATTTTCAACATTTTCTGTGATGCAAACAGAATATCCTTTCCTTTACCCACCTTTACCTCACAAAATTATGTACGTATCAACAAATACGTATACATTCATGAGTTCCGGACATAAATAAGAGGAATGGCAAAAGGATGATAATATTTATAATGCATCTAAACATATATATCCCACACACACACTTTCTTCCCTCTTCTAAAAAGTGCATGACATAATATTTTAATACTCATATGATGGATTGGGTCTAGTGGAAGGAGACTAGTCCCTTATAATATGGTAAACAATAGTTTGAATCTCAATTGTGAGAAATGCTTGTATTTAATGTTTGACTATACCTCGAACAATATTGCCTTAGTGGATAATACTTGCGAGAAATAAGAAAAAAAAATATAAGATATTAAGTTTATTAAATAATATGATGATGCATTATTAAATATTTTAGAGCATTTTTAAATTAATAATGCATAATTTTTTAGTGAATAAAGTTGAGTTTTAAAAATTAAACCTAAATCATAATAATATATGAACCAAAACCAACCAAATGAGCCAACTTCCATTTGCCTAATGCATCGAATTTGAAGTATGCATGCAGGGAAGGGTTTACTTGAACAAGGTTGGCCCCCCACCTAGATTTGAGAATTTTTTAAGAAGTTTAATACATGTATGTATATATTTTGTCCTTATTATTTTATTAAGTTTAACACTACATTAAGATAAAAATTATGTAAAACTTTTATTATGCTTATACATGTTTTTTTAATTAGGATCCTCTAAAGTAAAAGTAGTTATAAAGTAAGAAAGTAAGGGGTTATTTATTATCGAAGAAATAACTTCCATTATGTATGAGTCCCACCAAAATGATTCAATGATGAATAATCTCTAATTTTCTTACTTTACAACTATACTCATTTTAGAGGATCTAAATCCATTTATTTTTGCCCCTATTACCTAAATTTTCTGGATCCGCTGCATGCTCTCACAATTTGAGGAGTAATGGTCATAAACCATGCAAAGCGGGTGGTGTTTTTCGCAATTTCACGAAAGCTAACAAAATTAAAATATTCAAGCAAATACATACATAATGCAGGACAGCATTGTTGGCTTAATTGTATTGTTGAACGGGGACTGATTTGTATCCAAGATACATATAGTGAGACTTAAATGAAGTAAGCCATTGCAAGAGCTAGCCAGCCATGTTTGAAATTCAACTTAGGGCAAAAGCTAGATTTGACAATCGGGTCGACACTAGCCCCACGATTGAACTTTGGAATCTTCAACATGGTATAATTGCTTTCGTCGATAGTGCAATTTTAACATAAATTTGCTTGAAATTATATCACTTTAAGAAGTTAATTCATTTGCAAATTATTTTATTGACAGTATCGTTCACTTTTAAACGTAAAAGACGAATGCAAGTCATCTTTATTTGGAGCAGCCAGCCAAGTTTCAAATTCAAGTTAGCTTTGACCTTGGGTTCAAATCCTATCCCTACATGTTTCGAATCAAAACTTTGCTTGGGATGGATGATATTAGTTCAAGAATTTATTTAATTCATTTGTAAATTATTTAATTTGTAATACTTTATAACGATGAATTATTTAACTGTGAACCAAAAAAGAAATCTAAATGCCTAAAGTCAAAAATAACTCACTATCTTGTAACAAGCTTTATGTTCAGCATTCGAACTAGATTTTTCCTTTCCCCCGAGTATCCATCAGCCACAGCAGACTCCGACTTTTTCAAATGTCACACATAGATCACCACACCGAAGGGTCATACAAATTAAGCAACTTCTGTCAAATAAAAAATGTATTTAACTCCTTGATGTCAGATTTTGTTGGTGGGTAAAAGGGGAGTGGTTTGATATCAGAAGGTGGAAAAAGATGAATTTTTCTTTCTTTATTTATTTTTTATGAAGTTGCTGTATCAGCATGTGAAAGCTCTCTCAAAAAGATATTCAATTGCCCTGCTTAATGACGACGTGTCACGAATTTAATGTTTTATTCATTCGGTGCATATTAGCATAAAATCAAATAAAATCAATTTTACTTTTGTACTTCTTTTTGTTTTACGCCATAACCTCTCTTTTATCTTTTCAAAATTCGAAAATGAGAATAGTATCAATACGTGAAAAGAGTATAACAAGAATCAAGACAAGACATAAGATGCGAGCCTAAATGTTCTTGACTTCTTGTTGATCATAATGGGTGGAGAGGAGACTTCACTGTGAAGCAATGGTGGCAGGTTCTTTCTCCTTTTTTTTGTTTATTTTGTCAGGTTTGACATGTAATAGTATCAAAACTACTTATTTAACTAATGCATTTCAGAATAAGAATAATTTCAATGCATGAACAGAATATAGCAAGAACACACGCCAACTTGGTCGGTGCAAGATGTTACGATAAGAATCAAGACAAGGTCTGAGATGCAAACCAAGCATGTTCTTATTGATTATGGTGAATTCACAAAGAATACATTAGCAGATTCCTTTTATTGTTCTTGATTATACTTGTTAGATTTGATAATGCGATAGAATTAAAGCTACATATATGGCTAAACGTCTAAACCCTTATACGAAGGGCCATCTTCAATAACCATCAAACTTTACTTTGCATCTCTCATTGGATGGATTGAAGCTTAACCCGCAATGTGTAAGGTCAGGATCAGCTATTGTTATCGTACATTCTGACCATATGCTAGCTCCAAATGCTCTTAGAATTTCCAGGCTTGAATGTGATGATATTCATTGAAAACTCACCAGTAAGCACGTATAGCTATAGGGTGTGCTTGATTTAGCTTGTTTTAACAGAAAAAGTAATTTTTTTTTAAAGTGAAAAGAAAAATCACATTTAAAAAGCTATTCATTGTACCTTCTACTCAAAAATTGAATAAAAGCTGGTTTTAACTTTTGAGTAAAAGTTAAAATGAGTAGTTTTTGTTTAAAGTGATTTTTTTTAATAGTTGAAAAATCACTTTTTGTTAAAAAAAGCTGAAATAAACGCACCCATAATTTATATGGTTGTATCCATGGGATAGCAGCCCAGCACCCGAAGAAATGTGGCAAATTCCTGTGTGGACATATAATGGTTTTGGTATGTGGTTAGGTATTCATGACAAGAAAGTTGAAGGTTTGATAATTAGTATAGTAGTTTTTGCTATAACCATGATTTTGAAGTTTGCAAATGGAAAATCAAACACGCTATTAGTGAACAGTATAGAAACACAAGGCTTGAGAAAGAGTTTCAAACAGTTACATGTATTATGGATTAGCAAGTACTGAAGTAATGAAAAATGTTGAACCTCCTTAGTATCTGGTTATTTGTTCTTTCTGCTTCTGGTTCCATACTTTTTGCTGTTTTTCTTTTTCTGATTCTTTAGTTTTCTTTTTAGGCTGCATTCTGTTTAGAGTTGTTTTCTGTATCTTTTGAATTGGTTGTAATGTACTTTTCTCAACTATCTTGGCTCCTCTCCTATTTGAGAGTTTCCTTTGAGCCATTGAAATAAATTCATACTTATTTCAAAAAAAAAAAAAATGTTGAGCTAAACAGTGATTGTGCCCTAATGGATATTAAAGCACCATTAGACTCACACCTCAAGCTCTTGGAATTCTTGAAGACCCATGTCATACGCAGATCAAAGCATAAGCATAAAAATCACAGGACAAATTGGCCAAAATAAAGGGCAAGCAGAAGCCCAACAAAAATGTGTTTCAGGTGAAGCAGAAGGGCCAAATTGAGCTGTGATAATTATACTGAAGCCTGCAAATCAAAGCTTTAAGCTCAAGAGAGAAAAACATACGTTCGATTATAAGCAAAGCAAAAGTCCTAACGGATGCTCTCCTTGATATTTCCAGGCATTTGTGTGTGTACATTGTGTGTGTGTGTGTGTGTGTGTGTGTGTGTGTGTGTGTGTGTGAGGTTGAAGCAGAAGGGCCAAATTGAGCTGTGATAATATACTGAAGCATGCAAGTCAAAGCTCGAGAGAAAAACCCGATTATAAGCTCAAGAAGGGCCAAATTGATAGAAAAACTCACATCCGATTATAAGCTCAAGAAGGGCCAAATTGATATTTTCAGGCATTTGTGTGTGTGTGTGTGTTAGCATGGTAGAATCTGAATATCTGGCAGGACTACACTAGAAGAACTTGCTAGTTCCAAAAGAAAGACTCCAGCAAAAAGAGAGAACAGAATCTTACTCCAGAAGATTTAAACATTTGAACAAGATTATTGCTGTGGCTCTTTCAAAAGGAAAGTTTAAGAAGGGATAAAAGCAAAAAGACAGAATTTAAATCATAAAATAAGATGTCAAAGAACAAACCTGCAGATGTCCTAAAGCAGTTTGTGCCCGGGGCTCAGTCATAGACGCCTCAAAATCAATGTAGAAAAGGTAATCAAAATACCTAAATCAAAAAACACATCATGTATTTCAGTGTTTTGCATCAGCATATAAAGAAATACATTGTTTCAGAAATCTGTGAGTAAATTTATCCTCAATTAAAGCATAGAAATTGAGGACAAAAGATAACAGCACGCCCAGAATAGGAAACAGTGCATAGCAAAGAATGCTGAACACTGCAGCAATTAAAGATAAACTAGCTTGAACCAGACAATTAACATGCAGCAATATGATGAGAAAGATATGGCCTGTTGCAGTGCTCCAATATGCAAAGGATCAGCCATAACTCACTTGGCACTGCCAGTGTTGGAGTCATCAACAACTCTTAATGGCCGATTTCTTTGTGGGCGACTTTCAATCTGATTTCATAATACATATTGTCAATCTTCATGTAATTATCATGAAATTGAGCTAGCTTAACAGAAAGAAAGTTTCTTCCAATATACCTTGGTTAAATTTATGTCCCTTAATGCAAATACTGCCAATGCCTTAAACAGTACCCCAGGACCTTCGTCCAGTGTAAACACAATGCTTGTCTGAAATCAATGAATGATGATGGATTCCAGAGAATCTTGTCACATGGTTAAGATACAACTGTCATAGGTCAAAAGTTTACCTTAAAGGGCTTATTAGCTTTTGGAATGATTGGATCCCTGGCAAGCACAAGATAACGACTGATGATTTCAGAATCATCCTGTACAAGACATTGATAGTTTTAGACCAACACTTGAGCATTTCTTATTTAAACTAATCATAAGGCATGATATTTGGCCATTGTTTGAGCAGTTTGTGTATCAACAGAGATGAAGACAATCTAAAAGGGTTGTAGATTGAAGCACACATTGCCTCTATCCAACACCTATATTGATACTAGAAGAGAGAGTATCAGACTCGGAATGTCTAGTTGTCAATCAATCACACTTTATCAATCCCCAATTAGTCACGCTTGATTTTAGCGTAGACACCTTCTTAAATCACAAGAGTTTCTGCGATACTTTCTGAAATATTCTTAGATGCTCCCAGAGTAAGAAAAATCTCTCACACTGTACCATTATATGTTTACCACTTAGCCTATATGGGTCAGCACAGTTTACCACTTTAACTAAATTGTTAATGGTATAGCTGAGATGGCACACATTCAATGATACATAAAAGAGATTTTCTTGCTCTGGGAGCACTTACGGATGTCACATAATTTCTATACCCTTAGTCCCTTACTAACAAGATCAGCATTACTTTATAAGTCGACACTAGTATCAGTGAAATTTAGCAAAGCTAAACTTTTTAATTGCAAATATCTGATACCACTGCCTTGTTTCTTTGCCTTAAAACTTTCAGACTATTACCAAGAACTAGTTTAACATGCACATATATCCTGTCAAATGCGTACTTGTCAACAATCAAAGCAAGGTAATGAAAAACAAGTAAATGGAAGATCTCTTGCAAATGAAGATGATTGGTAAGGAGTTTTACTTGGATTCTTTCTGCAAGTACGTTAAGCCCATATATTTCTGCAGCTCTAGTGCTTGCAATGGCACCAGCATCATATAGACCATTTGAAGCTACATACTAATGTCATGTGCACATTAAGAAAAAAAAGAAAACAAAATTATTTCTCTAAAAATACGTTAGAAAACTTGAAAGTCACATAAGATATATAGATGGATTACCTGAGCAGCACCAGCAGTATCATCAACATTTTCTCTGGCAACACCTAATTTAGTCAGGAAATTATCACTCAAGTCAAGTGCCTGCAAGTATCAATGACAATAAGTATAAAGGAATAAGTATCAATGACACTGAATGCTTGCAATGGCGCCACCTAAACTAGACTAAGCATCTCTTTTTCTTACATTGCATATGATTAGATGCAATGACAACAAGTTTCCTACAAAGGAATAGCAATTCTAGGCTACCACATCTCAGAAAGAGCCATAAATGGGTTAACATTTAGCCTGACCTGGGAATGACTTAGAACACGTTTTAAGTACTCTACTCTGACACCAGGCAGAGCTAGAAGGGAGAGATTAGTAGCCAACTGCACCTCAGCAACAATGTGCAGTCTATGGCGAAGAAGTAAATCATAGTTACGATGGATACTTCCCCCGGACGTATTTTCTACTGGAACGATAACTTTGTCAGCGAGCCACAATTCAACAGCCTGTCCGCATTTATTGAAAAAAAAAAAGAAAAAACAATAACGACAACAAAGGGTCAGTAGGACATTGAGGAGGTCATCAGAAAGACACTGAAGGCCAGAAGTCCTTGCCTTTAGGGAAACATATAGAAAGTTGAACCGGAAAACGAAAATCAACTTCAATAGATCTTTAAAAGTATACAGAATATTACTGTTTTATCTGAAATGTTGCATAAAGAATATTACAGATAATGTCACACCTTAAAAGCATCTTCAAAATCATTGCAAGGAACTGTTTCACAATTAGGGCAGGCTTTGAGTGCAGCATCCTCACTGTATGATCCAGGTATCCCCTAATTCGGTAATCCAAGCAAATAATGAAACACGTGCATCAAATCACACAGTAGCAACCATCACATACATCATACCTTAAATGAGACTCGGACTTCGGCACTATCATCAGAAGCAGCCACAATATCAGATATGGACAATGGCTCTACAAGTAGGAAAAAAAACGGGAGTTGCAAATTATGAGATCCCAAAGTATAACTCATAACAAGATACATAAGATGGGAATGCATATGTTGAAATGATACTGTAATAAGATGGCAAAGAAAACAGAACAGGACCTGTAACTTTCTAAACAATTACAATTAATCGGATCCTAACAGCACAACTCTTTATACAAGTTGATAAAATGTTTTCCAAGATACACATTACAGTCTGAAAAACGTTTCCCAGCATTGAAGAGTATGAAAACAATGAGAAATATAAAGCTAGTTGAATAAAAGATTAAAATGAAATTAGCACAAGAACAGATGTGTCAGGAACTTATTATGGTTGGCAGATGTGATTCTTAAACTATATTTGATAACAACATCAGCTCATCAACAAGTTCCTTCCTAATATCTGTGAAAAATAGAAGAAAACAAAAATTCCCTCCTCATGATTTTCTCATTCTCTAGGGGAGAAAGTAGTATCCAAGTTTATCATCCATACTCACTAACCTTGCCTATTCCCCTCACCATGCTGCCACATCATTTTGCCTGCATTTCATCACCCTGCCTTGGCTTTAACAACAAACACTTAAAGCAACAGAAGGGGATCCCCCCACTCTTTGGTAATGCAATGTTAACAAAATTCCTAATTTCAAATCCTAACTTTACTTGCACTAAAGAAAATAACTCCAAACCAAATTCAGTGTATTCTCACTCCGGGGTAAAGAGTCAATGCTCATATTTTCTCACCCTTGCCTAGCACAATCCTCACCTTGACTAATAACAAAATAGCATAAGCCACAATCATATCAAGTTCAACTAGCAGGTACCCAAGCATGATGTTGCAATCACCAAAGTAAATTGTGCAACGTTCAATTAACCATTTGAGATCAGATAAAACAGTACATAACACAAGTGTTTATTCATTCAGCAATGCAGAGAAAGCAAGCAACAATGGAATAAACCAATTCCAATTAATTATGTTGACACTCCATATGCTCATAAACATTTAATAGGGTCCCTTAATTAACACTCCGACAACCATCTTGAATAAAGTGAAATGCAAACAAACACTAAGAAACTCACTTGGAAGGGAACCCAAATCCTTATGCAATCGGTGGGAGACAACATCACCACCCATTTGATCATTATGAACCACATGCTGCACCATTATCCTGGCTTTCTTCCATGGATTCTCATCCTCCACAAGCCTCATGGCCATGCCAACATACAACCCAGAAACCCCACCAAGAAACACCCATTTGCTTGTTGCTCTCTTGTGCTGATTCTCCAAACTCAACCCAAAGGCATTGCTTCTGGTCCTTAAATTGTGACAACAACCAAGTTGGGAACTTGCAAACCCTGCTACAACAAGAGATGCCACAGCCATGTAGGGTCAACGCTTTTCTATGGTCCCTGTACTGTGCTCTCTCTGTCACGCCAGAACCGTTACAAAATGTGAAGTACAACAAACACAGAAGGGAAACAAAATCTACGGAAAAAAAGACAAAATTTTTGGGATACAGACTGAAGCACAGGATCCTAAGACTTAGCCTACGTTAAGGAAGGCTTGTATTCCAAATCTTTGCCATGGGATATGCTGTATATTAATAAGGGGATTTGTGAAGCTTAGCAAGCTCTCATTTTATTTTTGATAAAAGAATTCATCTCTATTTTTTTTAAAATTCATTTATAATTATAGGTAATATTAATTGTTTGGTATAATTTTCTCTTTTTTTAATGTAAATAAGATAAAATTATAAAATTATATATAATTTTATATTAATTAAAAAAAAGGAGTAAATAATTTTATAATTTTATTTTATGATTACTTTAAAAGAGATGGTAGGAGAATTCACTTCTTATGGGATACCGTGCCAACTCACCACTTATCCACTATTGGATGGGGTATAGACCCAATTTAAATGGGGCCCACACCCCATCCAATAATAGATAAGTGATAAATCGACATAATATCCCACAAAAAGTAAACCCCTTAAATATTTCTCTACTTTGAAATTTTCTCTTACTTATATAATATTTTATCTCTTCTTTTAAATAGATAATATAAAAAATACAATATTATCTACAACAATATGTTAATTGAAAATATGGACAAATTTTTTATTTAAAATTAAATATAGAGTTTGCCAACCTCTATACAAATATTCATCCTATTTGAATAATGATAAGGAATTGACGAAGGGTGGGATATGCACAAAGAAGAAACGTTGGCTTTGATAATGATAAGAAATAAATGAATAAAAAATTGATCAAACAGTGCCTTGTTTCCCAATTTGATAGATTTCTTGCAAGTAAATGTCAGTTCAATAGTGATGTACACACCTACGCTATTCGCTCGCCCAATTAATTAGAAAACTACAATTTCATCTCTCAAGCAAAGAGTGCAACGAATTCGTCCCTAAATTAGGAAGTATCCATAATTTGATCTTTGAATTTACTCATATTAAAATAAATTTATTTTTTAGGGATTATTTTGGTAAATTTAAAGGCTAAATTTTTATTCTATTTAGTATAATAGTGATAAATTTATGGGCTTAACTGTATATTTTTTTTTTATTGAAGAATGAATTTGTTACACCCAAATGTTTGAAGAACAAAATTGTAGTTTTTCTTATTACGTATGTATACTCTAACTTTTTTTTTAAAAAAAAAAAACAAATACTAGTAAAGAAAGATACGTTTCTAAAAATAAAATTACATATGCTTAGCGTTTTTTATTTTTTTTTAAATTTCTTCTATGTCCAATGTCCGTAGTCTATGTAGGTTATCTCTAT
The DNA here is from genome assembly GCA_031439585.1 of Pterocarpus macrocarpus. Lineage (NCBI taxonomy): Eukaryota > Viridiplantae > Streptophyta > Magnoliopsida > Fabales > Fabaceae > Pterocarpus > Pterocarpus macrocarpus. The sequence continues at coordinate 7,606,505 of CM062517.1, forward strand.
CTAACTTTCTTTTTTAAGATAAAAATCTTTATTAAATAATAGAGTCAAGCTAGTATTCGGACAAGGACAGGTCATAGGTGCAATGGCAAGTGGCCAACACCCATGCTTTGTTTGGAAGTGAAAAGAGGATGAGAAGAAATAAAATTTAAAAACTATCTATTATTTGATTGTGAAGAAAGAGAGAGAAAAAAATGATAATTTTACTTGTGGCATTTAGTTGCAAAAAAAGAGAGAAGAAAAAAAATATATAATCATGTAAAATAACTTATGTGTCATTTTATTGGTTAGGATTAAGTTATATTGATATAATTTTAAGTATAATTATATTATTTATAACTCTCTATAAAATATATATTTTATCAATTTAATTGTTAAATTAAAACTATTTATCATGAAGATTATTTATGTCAAATTTTATAAAAATTAAATATTAATAAAAATATAATCAAATAGCTCTTTTCATGTACATTTTAAATATATAAATTATATTAATTTGGATGTGTATAAAAAATATATCAAATTATTTTAGAGTAATGTGAAATTTTATAAAGATGATATATAAGATATAAACTTCTAATTCAACGATAGATTTTATAAAAAATTATATCAATAAAAAGTTATTCAATGATATAATAATTTCTTTAAGTTATACCGGTATAACTTACTCCTGACACAAATATATTTATATGCATTTCAGTATTTTATATTAGATTCTCTTATTCTTCTCTTATTCTCTACACAAGTTAGGAGAAACAGCTTTTAAATGGATCTCGCTGTCGTTTGTTCTTTTCTCTCTTATTACTCATCACAATCAAACAGAAGAAAACTCCCTTTTCTTTGCATTTTCTCCTCCTTTATTTTCTCTACTCTCAAATATTAGAGACAAAATTAAAGTTCAAATATTAGAAAATATAGAAAATATAATTGCTAAGAAGACTTTTTAATCACGATAATATTCAAAGATAGAAATATCTTACAGACAAAAAAGAAGAAGAAGAAGTTAAACTACTATTTTATTGTTACTTATATACATATTTAAAATTATGGCTAATATTAATAATCTAAGGAGGGATTAAATGGCATTATTGAAAGAATAAAACTCTATCCAAAAAGGATTTGTTATGGTGGGAAGTAGTTTAGACCTCTTAAAAGAAGAACGTGAGTTTAAATTTTAAGGAGACAAAAATTATGAAAAAATTACATACCTCTTATATTATCACAATCGAATGAGTATTAGTTTTAAAAATAGTTTAAATAGGCCAAATTTGTAACAATACCTCGTGATTTTACCCCCAAAAAAAAAATCTTATACCAATCTCTAAAGGTTAATTTCATTTTAATCTAACAGTTTAAAGTGACATAACAACTTAATAAAGAAATAGAGTTTCAATAAAGAGGAAAATTAATTAACTCTAACAATTAATGAAACAAGAGAATTTTTAAATACATAAGATTATATTTAATTTTATTTAAATACAAAAAATAAAATAATTTTATTGAAAAATTCCATCTTTGTTTCATTAAAAATTCCGTTATCTGGTAATTTCCTTGTCTTGCCCAAGTATACGGAGCGTGCAAGGGGGTCTCCTGATTACTAATGATTTTACATCAAGAAAAAAAGGATTTATTTAAAATTTAAAAGACATAAGTAATAGTAGATAACTCATTTGAATAAATTATTATTTAATAAATAAATGACATTGTAAAATGTAAAAATACTGGTTAGAGGAAAACAATAAACAATAATAAATAAAATTAGGGTGATAATATATGTTACTCTTAATTCAATGATGTCATTTCTTTTTATAAGTTAACGCTTGCGCTAAATTTTTTTATCTTTCTATTTTCATAAGGTACTTTATTTTTTAAAATATACCTCATACCTTAAAAAAAAAAACAGTCAATTTTTCCTCTAAGCGTTGATATCTATTTTTTTTCAGGAAAAAAGGGAAAATTAGGAGTGCTTTGACCCCTACTATCAAAGTCAAACCCGACTCAATCAGCCTTACGGAGTACAAAATTTTATCACTATTGGGATACCTCGTCCGCGAGTTGACATTTATAATGGATTTATACGTGGTAAATATATTTTATATTGGATATTATATTAATTTATATTTATCTATTATTAGGTAAAATATAAATTTTATTTAAATTTTATTTATATCTTATTTAATAATAAATGAGATGTGAATTAGTATAATATTTAATACAAAATATATTTTCCTAACATTTCTTTTTATAGTGGTTTCACCTTGTTGATATTATCCCTCATCCAACGTATAAATCGTTATTTTTAGCTCAACTCTCAACAGTGATATTACTTAAGCCCGTACGTAAACAAAGTTGAAAAAAAAAAGAGAGTAAAGAAAGTCCATGATTTGTTGGCAAAATAACTCATAATGAAAGTCCAGCTCAAAAATTTAACTTATTAATACAAGAGGATGTCATAATTATTAATGTTGATTAATTTAAATAATTTGATATTTTGTATTCTATTAAAATAAGATTTTAAATTTAAATCTTATGAATAAAAAAATAATATTAAAATAATTTTATTCTGCAGTGGATCATCTTAAAGTCACATTAAGTGAAGTGCAATAAACTTTGAATAATAGCTTTATTTTGTGTTAAAAAAAAGTCATATCTTAATTACTATATTAAACTTTTTTTTTTGTCTTATCGTGTACTAGGCTTGAGCAAAATAGCTGAAAAGGTTGCCTTGTAATACTATTCTATGGGTTGGATCTCAATTTACTCTCACCCCCTTCGAAAATCCCCCCTTCCCCCTTAGGACTCACAACAATTTGTTGCCTTTATTGCCAGCTCCCTAAGTTATCCTTACCCGTGTTTATTAATGTATATGAAAAAGAATCGAGTTATTGTATATTTTTTGGCTCAAAAATATGCTGTTGACTTATAAATAGTTGGATGCACGAGTTAACAGAAGAACAATGTGACATCCAAGTTAAGAAAATGAGCAAGCCCTTCGACTAATAATTCAAGGTCGAAGGGTTTTAGAAATCGAGCTGAAACAGTAAAACTTATTGTTCTTTTAACTACCACACATGAGGTCCGAGATTTAGTTTTTATTTAACCCACTCTTGTTATCACCACACCAGAGGATGTAGATTGATAAGGTATATCATGACCCAATTAAAGGAATTGGTCTCCTTAACTTAAAAGATAAACCACTAAGACGATCTAAATCAATAATGAAGAAAACAACCACAAAACTTTGTCTAACATGAAAGGGATAGCTATTGACCTCTCCGGAGGCTCACAATTCCAAACAAGCTTTCGTCATCGGCAATATTGAACATATAAGGATAATTAATTTCAAGGAGTTAGGTGGGAAGGTGCCACCCCAAATGCTGGTGAGTTGTGACTTGGTAAAAGAATTCTCAGGAAATTGCGGGTCTCCATATGTTTAGGCCGGTCCGCGACAGCCCAACTGCAAAAATAAATTTTCATTTCTTCAATGTATAGAAATAGTAAATGAATTTAGTAATTTTAATTTTAAAGAGGAAATGTAATTTTAAAATTTCAAGAAAATGTTAGTTGATAATATTTATTTGGAAAACGATACACGTCCCAGCTTTTTGGCTCCCTGAATAGTTGTTTAACTAAAAAAATTGTAGAGTCAAAAACTTTGTTAAATTTAATTTTTACAATAATGTAGTATGAATATTGATCTTTGGATGTATAATTAAGTCATACCTCTTTATTTCATCTAATAACTATAGCTACCTTAATTTCTATCAAATATTTCTAATTATATTTTTCTAATTGTATAATATTGTCAATCCAACACTATACCATATTTATGTTTTAGCAATATTTACTAACAAAAAGTGTAACTAAAACTCTTCAGTAACATTTAAAAAATATTATTCAAAATATATATATAAAAAATGATGTTAAAACTCTTTAATAACATTTTTACAAATATTGTATGTAGACTATGTTTCTAAATAGTTTTACCAATACTTTTATATAATTTAGCAACATTTAATCTCAATCATGTATTTTCACTTGATTGATTCAAATAGTTTAATATTTATTTATTTTAAGTAAGTTCTTAAGTTCGAGTCTTATGAATAAAAAAAATTAGCGCTAACTTTACTTCTATAGTAGGCTAATTTGAATCAACCAGATTAGTTGAAATCTAATGAATTTTAGATGTTGTTGATTTAAACCGAAAAACAAAAACGCCAATTATGCTGTAGTGCAACTATGTTCGGTTGTTAGTTTTTTTTTCTTTCTTCCAAATGAAAAATAACTCATAATATAATATCATTAAAAAAAGCGGGGCTCTAGCTATAATTAGGGTTGCCCAGCATAATTGATCTTTTTTTTTATATTTCTTATTATTATTTTAATAGTTATTTGCATTGTTTTTAAGCGGGTGCTGTTTTAACCGAAAGAAATCGTGCCCATAACACAAATTTTCGTGAGGCAGAATAATATTTTCTTTCTCTATAAATCACTATTAATATTTAAAATAAAAACCTTGGGAAAAATCATCACAACATTTCTTGATGCATTCTCGTGTAAAATTTCATTATAATATCGAATTACGAATCATCAAATAGGTTAAAAAAAGTAAAATTACTAAAAGTAATCCTTTAAAATTTTAAAAATTATCAATGTAGAGTTGAATAAAGTAGCAGATACCTTAACCCCTTAACTAGAGATTTCATATTCGAGATCTGAAAATTAAAAAAATTCTTGTTAGAAGGCTCTAACCCCTTAACTAAAGAGGCCTTCGTTGAATCAGGTCGAATTAGCCGGATTCTTAATAATAGATATCATATACCGATAATTTCATCAAGTTAAAAAAATTCAAAAATTTTAATTATATGTCACTAGTTACATTAAATTTTACACTCATACTTAATATTTGAATTTTTGAACCCCTTGTCATGCCTACGAGATACCTTCAATATGCCGAAAATGTTCCCCAATTTAGAGTGGGATACTGTATAGGATGGCTTGTCCTTTTTCATATTAAAGTTACGGATGGCTTGTCCATTTTGAATAAAGTGGTATGTTGTTAGGACTCCAGTAACCCAAGTTTGAGGCTCGGAAGAGTTGGGAGTGGGGCACCCTATACCTACAGCACAAAATTAATAAGAGTTCAGAGAAGAATTATACGGGCATCCCCTACGTAAACCCTAAATTTGTTAACATATATAATTTTATTTGGAAATAATTTTTAATACAAAATATTTTATTTTCTACACAACCATATTATATTATTCAATTGTTATAAGGCATTGCCCTATTGTCAGTGGTCCAGATTGGTGGGTGTAATTCATAACAACTTAATTAATATGTATGTATGTACCGGAGGATATGGAAACCCGTCTCTATCATGGCATTATATTTCGCCCCAGTGTAGGTATCCATGCACATGAAATTCCAATAAGAACCTCTATGTCTTAATACATTCGAAGCCAAAATTTGTTGGGATGTGCAAGGCACTTTGGAAATTTTGATCCACGAGTACGTGGATGCCAAGCCACTGTAGCCTTAGAGGTAGTACACGACACCACTATACATAAACACTTGGCGAATTTTTTAAAAGTATTTTTCGAAATTGAGGAGGAAAATAATTAATTTAATAATATCTTGTCTTCGTGGAAGATGGAAAGTGATTAATCAGTCAAACAGTGTGGACTCGCATTGCCACAAGCCGGTTTGGTTTCGATGATTTATTCCACCTTTTGCCTCCCCCACAGGCTGCAAGGTGCTGTGTTCTGCAAAACAGGAGATAGATCTCAGAAATTAAGGAGAAAGGTGCATCTACCCCCAACATCTGGTTTTTCTCATGTCTCTCAGCGATCATGGAAACAAACCAAACTGGTTGGTTCTCCTTCAATTATGTATGTCGTCCTAGTCCTTCTCTTGTGCTTTTTGCTGTCTGTGAAAGATTAAAGAAGGAAAGGAGCTAGCTAGCTTAATTATAAGGGTCAGCGATATATATGGAAGTGGTGATGGTGAAGTGCTAAATAGGTATGAAGCTGACAAAATCAAGGTATTGGCGCGCCTCAATTTGAAGACATGGTTACTATGAAAACCAGCCATGTAGTTTGATTGAGCCGCGTCAATATCTTATTTTGCACTTCTTTCCATCGCCACACACCAATCTCAGAAGTAGGTATGTATGTTCAATGCTCCTCTTCTCTCTCTTTCTCTTCCTTCTTGTTCCTCTCTCTCTCTCTCCCTCTCTTCCTTATATTTCTGTGTCCTTTCTCTTCTGCTATTTTGTTTCTGATAGATGTGCATACAAGCCTCTTCTCTTTATGTAATTTTGTACTTGTAGAAAAACAAAATTAAGCTTTTCTTGGTGTAGATGAATCATGAAAGGCAAGCATATATACATATATAAGGTATTAATTTGATCATATATCATGTAGCCATGGTATACCAGAAGCTTATTTGGTGATATTATTAGCTATACTATATTATTGATATCAATCAAAACAAAGCAAACAAAAAACCTAAAAGTTCAGTGGATTAATTGGAATTGGGACTAGGGTAATATAACCAGAACTGCGGTCTGCAGGAGGGCATGTTGAGTTTGATGCTGGAATTCATTCAAGTATAAGATATGAGTGAGTGACTAAGTGACCATATATGTGGCTACTGTTAACACAGGTAGGATGTATATACATAAATACATAATCTTCATTTTAAAATCCCTAGTCTGGTTTGCTTGTTACCACTAACCTTTCTTCTATACCTAGATGTAGGTACTTTTTTGTGGCTTTCCCCCTTTCTAATTTTATCTCGTATTTGTTGATTTCCAAAGAAATAAACCTGAATTTGAATAACGTGGATAGGGTACAAAGGATATATATTAATTTTATCTCATATATATTGATTTCCAAAAACATCAGCCCCCGCCATGAATTAGATCCAAATTTCTGTTCTCTTTGAGACAGGTAGAGCTATACTCCATGCATATAGCTAGTATAACAACTATATGACGAAAATGCATACAAACGTACGCTGTAGGGAAAATTGGCGTATCAGGTTGGCCATCAGAGTTGCACTAACAATTATTATATTGTATTATCCAATATACATAAAATAGAAAGAATCCTGTAAGGCTATAAAGATATAGCTAGGTAAAGGATAAAGAGAAGCAAGAGTAAATAGAGGTCCGCCCTTTTTCTTATATGTGTATATGATACTAACTACGGTTTTAAATATTCGCAACTTATTGTTAAGCAGCTACATAAAGATTTATGAAGCCTATCCTGAAGCGGTTGATATGTATCCGCAATAATATATCAGATCATCAAGAGTAGTCTGCGCTTGCAAGTCATCTAATTACCTACACATGTTAGCATGTCCAAATCAATATTTGCACATAGGTAGAACTATAAATATTCTTTACCTTTTTCTGGCCGCCGGGGGAGGGGGAGGGGGGTAGGGGGCGAATTCTACCACTATAGAGTGATATACATGATATTTATGTGTGAGAATAATATTGAGAATGATAGAGACTGATTGCAGGGAGGGGACACGGCACAATTAATGAAGGGAATCCTTCATTTTCGTGCTCTTGCATGAGATGCTAGCTATGTCCTTGAAGGTGCAAAATCAAGTGGGGCCTGTTACTCTTTAATTTGCTTTCTATTGGGTTTGCATTAATTTCTATTCCATCAGCTATGCCACCATTCATTTAGCTAGCTTTGTAGCGCCAGGCCAGGCCCTAGGATGTTTTCTTCGACTATGGTTCTATTTAGTTTAATTTTTGAAGGAAAATTTTTTAAAAAAATTATTTTTAAAAATTATTTTTATTTAATTTAAATATATTAAAAATAAATTTGAGAGAATAAATTTTATTTGAATATGATAAAATAAAATTATTTTTTATTATTGATGTGAGAGTAATAATAAAATTTCTTTTCAAAAGATTTTTTTAGAATAAAAAATAATCTTAAAAATATTTTTTCTAAAAGATTTTTTGAAATTTCAAAAAATTTTTACATATCAAATATATTAGTTACTATATATTTTTATTTTTATTCTAATAAAAGGTCTTTTAGACCTCCTAGAAGTATAACTAAACAGGTATTATATCTATAATTTCTCCCTTTAATAGGGTGTAAATGGATTGATTTAATTTAAGTTTGTGTAAAAAATAAATCTAAATTGATCAAAATTAATGGAGTTGATTTGATTTAAATTTTAAATTTTTTTTACAAATTCAAATAAAATTGATTGATTCGGGTTATCAAGTTAAATTAAAAAAATAAAAAAATTATATTTTTAATTTGTTTATTCTAATAATAATTAATAATAATATAAAATTTAATTATGATACATTTAATAATATTACAAAATGATAAATTTTTTAAATAAATATTAATAAAAAAGATAAAAAGTAAATATACTACTAAAAATTTAAGTGTAAAATTTTGAAATATTTAAGATAAATTAAAAAAATACTTAATCCGATGATTGAATTGAATATTTGAATAATTAGATTAAAATAACATAAAATCAAAATTAAACTAATAAAAATTAATTTAATTTGGTTCTACATTAAATATGAATCAATTATTCCAATTATTTCAAACTAATTCTATTGATTTAGTTTGATTTAGATTTTTTGATTCATTAAATCAATTCGAACAATTTGCATCCCTATCCATTAATAATTATAGTAACCTATTAAAAAACTCTTTTTTTCAGGGGTAAGGAGGGAGTTTTGCGGAGACTAAGGTGTGGTGACAAGGTGCTAGTCGTGGACATAAATCAAACCCTGATGACTTACTTTGGTGTTATTGACTTCTAAGGGAACATGATAAGATAATCGATTCACATTAAAAGTTAATAAAACTTAACACTTTTTGTTCCTATCATTCCATGCAGGGAGCCAGTGACGTGAGAGAAGCATCACAGATTCATCATATATATTGCTGGTTAGTGGTTGCATATTGTTGAAGGAATACATTATTTGTTGGTTTCCCATACCGCTCAACGTTCTTTTTTCACTATATATCTTATTTCCTTGTCCTTTTTGTTGGTCAAGGATTGGAGCACCAAAAACGTTGGGTTTGGTATGGGTGGTGCGATAAGTTGATGATTTGATAATAATCCTACTCTCTTCTGACCTTTTGTCATGACTCCGAACAAAATCAAAATCATTAGCCCCACTAGACAGATACGCTTGGATTTGGACAAAATCATGTTCATCCACGTTGTACGATTTGTTCTTTGCTTTCCCATTTAGAAACCCTTTTGTTTCGTGTATGTATTTAGCAATCTCCAAACTACTATTATAGAAACCGTGCTGCTTCTTCCTATATAATCACTATTAACACACGACACGTAATAACATTTCCCCCCCAATTTATAATGTGGAATGTTATTTATACTTAAAAAATAGGTATAAGGGGCATTTGTTTGTGATTCTAGCCAAAAATAAAAAGATATTTTTTTAAAAAAAAAGTATTTTTAGAATTTTTAATGTTATTTATGTGTTTTTTAAAAAATAGAAATAGAAAATAATCAATTTTTATGATAGGGACTATGTATTGGTTTGGTATTGTTGTGGCTTTTTGAAAACTATTGAACTTTCTTGATTCTCTAAAAGCTATAACAATACTATTTGATAAAATAATATAAAAATTACTCTCAATAAACAAAAGTCACAAAAGCAGTATTTAGTAAAATTGTTCTTAAAATCTAAAATAACTATAATAGATATAAATATTAAAGAGAATAATTTATATTTTTAATATCATTAAAAAAAATAAAATTATATTAATTTTTTAAATTTTAGAAAGTACAAGTCAGCTTTAAAAATCACTTCATAAAGCTTTCGAGAGCACTCCTTGACTTTTAAAACCTAAGAGTAAAAGCATTTTATTTTTTAGTTTACCAAACAGAAAAATTAGCTCATACTTTTCATAAGTTAATGTACCACTTCAGAGAACACTATCAGGTTTCTCCCAAAATTAAAAAAAAAAAAAAAATAGAAGAGACCTAAAATTTAGGAACCATTATCTTACTATTTTATCCTTCATATTTTTCTAAAAAATATCAATCTCATTCTCATGCTTCCCCTCCCTCTCATTCTTGTAGTAATTTTATAAAAGAAAAGTATTTTTATATTTGTTATATCTAAATAGTTTAATAATTTTTAATTTTAATAAAATATATTTTTATAATTACATCTAAATATAAGATAATTTCTTGCTTTTGTTTTTCATTCTGCTTTTACTGCTACTTTTAAATAAGTATTTATTCTAAATTTTTAACCAAATGCCAAACGGATTCACAATATAGACTTATATAAAGAGAAAGAACGAAACAAAAGTAGTGAATGTTAAAAAGGAGAGGTTATAGATCTACCACCTTTGTTTTGTTCTCCTTTTATATACGTCTATATATTGTGTCATTTTTTTTTTAATGTACAAATATCATTTCTTATTTGCCAATCTTATTTCAAATCAATATTAATTCATTTATACTATGTCCATGTATTTTACATCGCGTGTAAAAGATCTGTGGAAAGTTATCACGTATCTGAGTTGTCTAACAAACACGAACTCCATGTTAAATGTCGAGCGAAGAAATAAAGTTAGATGTAATAATCACATACTTGGTGAGAGAAAATTAAATTATTAAATGTTGAGAGAAAAAATATGATACATCCATTACTTTTATATTTTATATATCCATACTATATTAACTTTGTTATGTATAAATAATCTACCTCTTAGCTAATATATAAACTTATTTCATCATTCTATATATGTACACCCCACACAAAATTTAAAAACACAATAATTTTTTTGTCAACAGTAAAATGTCTAACCATGTCGGTTAACTCTTCACATAACCGGTCCATCTAGTAGCTTAAAAGACGCCGTGGCATAATTGCAGTGGCTAACTGACTTGGTGAAACTTTCCCAGGTGACAATTGGGAACATTTCCATCCGGTCAATCTTCCATTTGTGTGTTTAATTTACGAAACAATTTGCTTTTGCTCTGCCTATTCACCAAAGAAGGTAACCACCCGAAAGTTCTTTTACTTAACAACCAACACGGGGCACACATTTCAACTTTCGTGGAAGTCTTTTCCGCAGCTAATGGGGAGTGTTGGGTTGAAAAAGACAACAGGTTTTCCTAGGTTAGCCTTTTGCCAAAAGCTTAGTACGATTATGACAACTTAGCATTGTAGCATGTTTGCATATCACTTTTCACATTTTTAACTATGGTTTGAAGATTACAAATTAAAATTTAATTTAATTTTAATATATCTAATAATATTACATTTAAATCATATAATTTATGCAAAAGTTAAAAAAATATTTTTTGATTAGATCAAATAATAATTATAAATTATGAATTAAACACACCCATAATGGTTGTAGAAAGCATCGCAAGAAAATACTTTATTAGTGGTAAAGTTACTGCAAATTTCCGGTGGATTAGTGGCTGATAATAGACGCAAAGAGAGCCCAACAAGAACCAAAAAAAAAAAAGAAACATTTGAGGTTTTTTTGTTTTTTTTTCCTGCAATATAAGTTTGCGGCGGCCATGGCTAAAAGATGCACCTTAACCTCTACGATTAGTATTTGTGGCGGCCAAATCCCCTGCTACTTTGTTTATTTGTTTGTAGCAACATGTGTCGCCTTTACTAAATGGAACTTAGCGACAACACATAACAAAAGTCAGGATAAGTGAGTTGTGGCGGCAAAGGCAATTGCCGCCCCTATGCTTGACATGTAACCCATAAGAGTAATACCATGGTAAGTGATTTGCGGCAACTTTTGCTACCGCTATTTTTAACTTGTCACCTGTAGAGAGGAAGCTCATGCTAAGTAATTTGCTACCGTTAATTAGCAGAGGCAATTGTCGTTGCTATTCTTTAATATAAGAATCTTATGCTAAGTAATTTGTCGCTGCTATTCTTTAATGTAGGAATCTCATGCTAAGTAATTTGCGCTGGCGACAGCTACAAATACTGCCATCGCTGCTACTTTACAAAGGCTTTGTGGGGGCAATTGTTGCCGGTAATTTATTTCACCTTTGTGGTGGCTTATGCTGTGGTTAACATTGAATTGTACGCAGAATGATTGGCAAAATTTAGGCGCCATCTACAGTGCTCTTCGTTGGTCAAGGAGCATGGTGCTCCTTGCAATCTGATGGTGAGATTGTGAGGTGTATCGATGCATCAATCACCTATGATGCACTGTAATAATATTTAATTTTAAGAAAATTTAAAAATATAATTAAATATATTTTAAAAATTAATTATCATACCCTGACAGTGTAAAATTATACTGACAGTATAAAATAATTTTACCCTATTAATGTAATTAAAAAATTTTATCAATAAAATTTTGCTCTGTCAGTATAATTTTACACTGATAGTATAAAATTATTTTATACTATTAATATAATTTTATACTATTAATGTATAAAAATTAATTTCTAAAAATTATAAAAATTTTATCAGTATAATTTTATTCTATTAATATAATTTTACACTTCTATCAGTATAATATTACACTGATAATATAAAATTATTTTATATTATCAATATAATTTTATACTATCAATATATAAAAATTAATTTCTAAAATATATTTAATTATATTTTTTAATTTTTTTAAAATTAATATATTACTACAGTGCATCATAGGTGATTGATATATCGATATACCTCACAAATTTAATCCATTGGATATGTTACAGTCACAAGGTGCATAATGCACCTTTGATCAAGAAAGATCGCATGATCGCCCAAAATTTAATGTAGCAATTCTTTTTTCCAATTTGTGGCGGCTTTTGCTACTGTTAAGTCACATACTATTTTGCGACAGCAAATGTGAAACTCACTTCAGGTCATTCAAAATGTCGCTTGCTAATTTGACGCCGCTAAAAATGAAACCCACTTTAGGTCATTAAAAATGTCACTGCTAATTTACCAAATGTTTTGAGGGGGCTTTTGCTGCCACTAACTATCATAACCGTTACTAGCTAATTTATATCATTTTGCGGCAACTGTTTAAAATCCCTCCCAAGTAAAATCATTAAGTAAACTTCAAATCCAACACTACATTATTATTGCTCTACTCCTTTTTTTTTCCCATAGTTTCTCTCCATTGACCTCTCACCACCAACCAACATCCACCCACCAAGGAGTTACTGCAGCCAAAGAATTGCCACATGGTGGAGGAACGCCGGAGAATTGCCGATGCTATCGCTAGAACAAGTAGCTACTGCCACCAAGTGGAGCCGCCGCCCCCACCATAACTACTGTCGCCAGTGGTCGCCTCTTCTCCTATTGCGATGAGTTTTTTCCACTTATATTTTACATATTGAATTTTAAGGGTTTTTTTTTGTTGAAATTTTTGGAAACTTTTGTGCATATAAAAGAATGTGTTAAGTTATAATGATTTTCTAGTTATGTTTTGGTTGAATAGATAATATTATAGAAGTATTGATTGGAGGTTGGAGCACTTAGAACACTTGTAGGGGAGGATTTTGAATTATAGGCAAGTTGCGATAACTTATAGTTACTATAAAATTAGAAATAATTATGAATTACCATTTTATGATTTATTGTTTAAATTATTAAATTTGTGTTATGTGGTGATGATTTTCTTGTTATATTGTGATTGAATAGAGAATAGGATTTTCTTGCTAACTTGTGTTATTCTATACAAGAAAACAAAATAACACCTCCATATAATAGGAAAATGAAAAATTAAAAAAGAAAAACTATTAGCCAACCCCAAAAAAATGCATCATTTGCCACCGCAAATTTGGGGGACAAAGGCCATTACAAATGATTAGTAGTTTCTGATTATGGGGCCGCTCGATGTCCACCGCAAATCTGCTACAAATGAGTATTTTGTGGCTGATTTTAGGTCATTTGTGACATCAAAAGGCCAATTTTCTTGTAGTAAAAGAATACCACAAAATTCTTATTCAAAGATAAATGTAGACTTATCTCAAAGAATCCTAACTTTTGTAGTTATTCATTTTTCAAAGTGAAGGTTTTGTAAGATTTTTTTTGTTTAATCTCTCGTTCTTTTTTGATCTATTAAAGTTTAGGTTTAAGGGAATGTTTGTCCTAGTATAGAATCATATATGTCTTTAGAGTCATCGAACAAACTGATAAATCATCTATCAATAAAAAAACTAAAAAATTGGGCCCAAGTGATCATGAGCATAATGTCAACTAAGTAAACCAATCACTGTTTTGTATCTCTTATTATAAAAAATAAGGGAAAATGTGATTGCATGAAGTATTCGTGTGAGCATAATTTGGATCATTTTAAAAAGTTTTAATAGGGGCAAGTATTAGCTTATATATATATATATATATATATATATATATATATGAATAGCGTCTGAGTATAAATTTGTACAAGCATTACGGAAAAAGATAATTAATGATCATCATAGCTAGAGATGCACATATAGGCGTTTAACTTGATCTGCTCTCGGCTCGATATTGAATCTTCTTTTTCTTTTTTTTTTTGGTCATGACTGAATAATTTTTTTTTTTAAACCTAGCTAAATTGAATCTAATTATGACCCGCTTAATGATTATATTAAAATTGGAGTGACTCAAAAAGTAGACAATTAATTGTACGAGTTTAAATATCATGTATAGTAAAATAATAATATTTTTATAGGTAAAAAGATACTTTACCCCATTGAAATATAATTAATTCATATGTGCTCTAGCCTTTGTATTTTAAAAAAATGCAAATTAATTTCTAAACTTTCTTAAATATACAACCAAATGTCTTATATTTTCTTGAATATATGTTATTTTTATTAATAATTAATAAAAAAATTTTAGAAGATTAATTTACATATTTTTAAAATATAGGAATTAAAATATATATGGCCTATAATTCAAGAGTAAAATAATTTTTTCCCTATTTTATAAGCAAACAATTTAAATTAAAGAGTGTTTTATTATTATTATTATTATATATATATTTTTTCAAACATAATATATCATTATAGAATATTATTATGTTATGCATAAGTTTTAATTTAAGTTAAGAAATTTTATAATTTATTTGTAATCTTAAAAATCATAAAATTTAAATTATTATATAATTTTGAGCTAAGTCAAGCCAAATATTATCCAAAAAGTATATTAGGCCATCTTTTAAAATCCGAACCGAACCTAAATAAACTTCCGACTAAGCTAGGTCATTAGGCTAGGTTGAGTCATGAGCATCCTTGTTGTAGCAATTTAAATGAGGTGGACCTAGGTGGGTGATAATAATTGGAAAATTCATTGAAGATAGCCTGCTGTACCAAAACAAAAATCAGCATAGCCACTGAAGCAAGTTAAAAAATATTAGAGAATTAAAAATTTTGTTAGAATAATGTAGCATGATTATCGATTCTTAGATGAATAAGTGAGTTATATAATTTTATTTCATCTATTAATTATTATAATTTGGAGTAAAATCCCAAATTGATTCTTAAAAGAATTATGAGATATTAATTTAATCCTCAAAAAATTTATGACATTAATTTGATATTAAAAAATTAAAATTTATTTTAAGTTAGTGTAATAAACTAATAAACCAACTTGAATTCTTGTCATCTCACATGTCATACCTTCCAAATATTGCCACTTCTTCATTCGAAATTATCTCACCAAGTTTAGTCTCCATCCAATCTCACATTTAGGGATGTAAATGAGGTAGGGTGGGGGCGGGGGATAGCCTCATATCCTCTACCCCGTGGATAAATACCTGCATCGTATCTCGCTCTATATCCGTATGGAGTCACTGTTTTGAATTTTTAAGCCAGGTTTATAGATGCAGTGGATATCCATAAATATCCATTAGAATGTTAAAAATTCAAAATATTTTAATTAAATATAAAAATTTTAATATCATAAAATACTTAAAAGAAGCACAAATACTAATTTAATTTTACAATTCTAATTCTAACAACTTAATATACTTAAAATAAAAATAAACACACAAAATAAGCACAATAATCCAATTTCTCAATCTAAATTCCAATAACTTAAAATAAAAATAAACATATAATAGTAATCTAACTATTAGTCTAACATATATAATAAGTACAAATAAATCCAACTTTTAAATTTAAACATTAGTCCAAGTAATTTAAATAATAATAATATTAGCCTAACTAAATTAATAACTTAAAGATAAAATAGTAATTTCATATCGGGTACCCGTGAGTATGTGAATAACGATTCCTGCCCCTGTCCCATTTAACATGCGAGTATTTAAAATCCCGTCGTCATTATTCACGGAGATAAAATCTTCCCCTCATATCCCCCATTGTAGGTATTACTTACGAATATCCGTGGGAGCAGATTTTTTTGACATCTCTATTCACATTCAATTTCAACAAATCACATCTCCCACTTGACCATTCAATCACGATGCCAGGTCGCAACACCATGGAGAGTAAGAGCAGTGCCGGTGGTGGAACTTTATTATCGCAATAGTGAAGATGGAGGAGCACAATTGCTGCAGGTGTTGAAAGGGGGAGACATTAATTTTAAACCCCACAATCTAATATCATTAAATTTCAACTAATGGCATGCATTAGGAACCAATGGTATGCAATAGAAAATTTCATAGTACATCCTCGTTTTTTTTATTCAAAATAGTACACCAACACATCATAATTTAAGTGGTGTATCACACAGCTGACATTTGTCAATATTCTAATTCTGGGTCTGAATCTAATTAATTTAAACCCAATGGTCTGAACTCTTATGAATTGAAACGCATATAAAACGAGGCTTTGGGCTGGAGATTTCGGATAAATGTATGATCATTTGGTAATGAGAAATTTTTTCTTTTCCCCGCACACCCAAAAAAAAAAATGTTTATTTTCTCTCGCTGCCATTGGAAGTCCGAAGGAGATAGAACACTTCGTGGAGAAATAGGAGTGACGCACCTTTCACACTGCTCCTCGACGTCTCCAAAAACGCAAACCAAACCTTGAGTTGAGTTATCAAATCTCACCACTTTCTATGTCGTTCACGCTTCTCACTTCACCTTCAACTGTCACAAAGCCATGGTTCTAAACCTGTCCTCCACTTCCATCATCAAATTAACCAATTCACACCCACCCATCTCACAATCTTCACTTACCCTCAAAACCCACTTCCCAAAATCTCTCCTTTCTTCTCCTCCTTCTTCTTCTCTATGCTATTCACTTGCTACCCAAAACGTGGTCAATCTCTCCTGCAAGAAGCAGTTTTTACAAGACAAGAATGCATTATTCACCCGTGGAAACAGATTCGATTTTAGGTCCTGGGCTATACCTGGATTTGGTTATGTGAACTTTGAGGGTCCTCAATCAGTGCTTGAGGCTGCTGCAGTGTTGGCAGCCATAATTGTTGTCCACGAGATTGGTCACTTCCTTGCTGCTTCTCTCCAAGGCATCCATGTGAGTAAATTTTCTGTTGGGTTTGGTCCCCTTTTAGCTAAATTCAATGTAAACAATGTAGAGTATTCTATTAGAGCTATTCCTCTTGGTGGCTTTGTGGGGTTCCCTGATGATAATGATCCAGATAGTGATATTCCTCTGGATGATGAAAACTTGCTTAAGAACAGGCCAATTTGGGATAGAGTAGTTGTAGTTTCATCTGGCGTCATTGCTAATATAGTTTTTGCATTTGTCATTATCTTTGTTCAAGTGTTGTCTGTTGGTTTGCCCGTGCAAGAGGTCTTTCCAGGGGTCACTGTGCCTGAAATTAGTCCCTTTTCAGCTGCTTCTAGGGATGGATTACTCCCTAGTGATGTGATCCTCGAGGTCAATGGAAGTGAGTTTCCTAAACAAGGTCCTAGTGCAGTTTCTGAAGTTGTGGATGTCGTCAAGAAGAGTCCCAAGAGATATGTTTTGCTCAAGGTTAAGAGGGGGGAGCAGGACCTTGAAATTGGGGTCACCCCGGATGAAGATTTTGATGGTAATGGTAAAATTGGAGTTCGTCTATCACCAAATGTGAAGTTGGCTAAGGTTATACCAAGGAATCTTCTGGAAGCTATAAACTTTTCTGGGAAAGAATTTTGGGGTCTAGCATGTGATGTTTTGGATGGCCTAAAGCAGACATTTTTGAACTTTTCTCAGTCTGCTAGCAAGGTTTCTGGTCCTGTGGCCATTGTTGCTGTTGGTGCAGAAGTTGCACGGTCAAACATTGATGGTCTCTACCAATTTGCTGCCATACTCAATCTTAACCTTGCGGTTATTAACCTTCTTCCTTTACCTGCTTTGGATGGGGGTTCATTGGCTTTAATGCTCATGGAGGCTGCTAGGGGTGGGAGAAAGCTACCTATGGAAGTGGAGCAACGGATAATATCATCAGGAATTGTGCTTGTTATAGTTTTGGGGTTATTCCTTGTTGTTCGTGATACCCTAAACCTTGATTTTGTCAAAGATATGTTGTGATTACTTGAGAATTATGGTTATTAGTGGGCTGAAAAACATTTCATCTGAATATGATGTTGGACTACTATCATAGCTAGTGATGAATCCATAGAGGAGACAAGATCATTTTGAAATATTGGCATAAGTTTCTTCCTCTAATAATGTTAGTTGAGAGGCTTCACTTTGTTGTTAATTCATTGGTCTGATCAGGATTGTATTTTTTCTACTTACAAGTTACAAATACTAGTGTTTATAAATTTGAATGCATCTATACTTTTCTGGAATTCATACAAATACTAGTTTAGTTTATGAATTTGAATACCTCAATCTCTGCATTTTTCTGGAATTCATTTACACATTAAGAGTCTGTACAAATTGTTGATTGCTATTTGATCTGAGTACTAAGTTGTTTGCCTCTGTAGATATCAGTGAATTGGCAATGCATCAATAAAACTATAAACACAGGGCAAAATTCTTTCCTAATTTCTTGACCAGATTTGATGTGTGCTTACTTCGGCTATGACATTTTTTTTTTCTTTTGGATATATGCCGATGAAAAGCAGAGTTGAGTATATATCCCCATTTTTTGGGGGCCCCATTTGCATTGACTTTGTTGTTACTGCATTGCATGTCTTGCTACTTAAGACTTCTCACTTGTTGTGCAAATGAAATGAGCTTTGAAAATTGCAAACGCCGGGCCTGCTTCAAGTTTCTTTCATTTGTCCATGTTGTCCATTTTGCCAACTAGAGGATCTTCTTAAGAAAACAGAAAGCGGAGAAGAGGGAGAAGAAGGGATAAAAAATGGTGAGTGCAAATTGTCTTTTAGATGTTTAGCGAGTGGAAGAATAGATGCTAATGATGGGCTTCCTCCTGCATTTTCACCATTCGGCCGTTCCTGTTGAAACCAAGTTAAGGCTACCATCCATAAGAAGACCTGAGGATGAAAACAAGGGCTCGATGTTATGGCAGTTCTGCAATTCACTTGGTGGCAAGCTATATGCTCTCCTTAGAATTGGCTTGTAGCACACCCAAGTACATGCCAATATCTAACTCTTCTAAGAGCTTAAGCTTTTGGTATATTTGCTTTTTGACATGATTTAATCCTTATTGTTCTCGTTCTTTTAAATAAAAAATAATAATAAAGTTTAGCACGTCTTACAAATGAGCTTATGTGTTTACAATTTAAATGGCTCTTTGATAAAGAGGTAATGGGGTATGTTAGATTAAAATTGCTGGAGTCGCCTCTTTAATTTGTTGGACGCGAGGAGTAAAACATTAAATGGGGGTTTGGGCAACATAGAATTGATTTTACTTTTATTTTAATATGTTTTTGCATTGTCACTAAATTGATTCTATTAAAGCCACTAGGAGTGATCTAATGATAAGAGTTTTGAGTAGCTTGCATGAGATCTTATGTTCAAATCTCATTGCCATCAATATACTAAAAAAGAAATTTGATTCTATTACAAAAGAAAAATGTTATTTGAATATGGAATGATGTAGACACCCAACCCTTAACACCCTAAGACATAAAAGTGGAAAAGAGAATATTGATGGAAAAAAGTAAGTGGTAAGTCTCATGATTTTTGTGAGTGGGTGTTGAGATGTGTGAAAAGGAAAGGTGGCTCAAATAACATTCCTCTTTCAAAATTAAGATTTAGTTCAAAGGAAAATTTTTTATTTTACTGTTAGATACTATTTCAATAGCATTAATTTTGTTAAAATTACTTTTCAAATAAAAATAGTGAACATAAATCATTTTAGTTTAAAATCATTTTCAATTGAGATCAACTCTAATAAAATCAAATTTATTATAGAATCAATTTTACAAATACAAAATCAAATACACACTAATTCTTTTTTTTTCTCCGGTCAACGAACACACGCTAATCTCAAGTAGGGGAGAATTGCATTCATGGAGGAAGAGATCACATAAGTTGCAGTCCAGTTTGCCATTGAATCCGCGTAGGTGTTGCCTTGCAAGAAATTTGTATTTAAATAAGTTCTGTCTGGGCTTAATATTTGCTTAAGTACGAATTTCTTGGAAGGCAACACCTAAGCGGATTTGATGGAAGGCATTTCAATAAAGAATAATAATGGTATTTTGGGCATTTCAATAAAGAATAATCTAGTAAAATAAAAGTATTTTTTCTTATTATCGAGGCTATCCAATGACTTTCTTAATATTTGTTAAATAACTTTTAAAAAGTTGTAAATAAAAGTGAGCAGCAGGAGTATTATTTAATGATGAATCATTACATTATTAATTTAATTTGACTAAGATCATAACTAATTATATAGTAAGCACTTGAGTAATTTTTTTTAAAATAATTTGTTAATACATTAAATAGCATCAATTACAGAGGACCAAAATAATATGCTTTTTTTTTTTATCAACCCAAAATTAGTATGCATTTTAATAGTAGTGGTTTTATGATTTAATTTTAATATATTGTCAATATAAAAGTTTTTTATACATTTATTTAATCATATATTATCATATCATAATGACTACATCAAAAGTCACATGTTGAATGAGATACAATTATTTGATAATATAAAACACTTTTCATTAATAATATATCAAAATTAATCTCTTAATTTTATACATTCATATGAATTCAAAGGATACATTAATTGTTTTATGAAGGTATATTTGATTCATCCAAAATAAATGCATGTATGTTGTTATTATTATTATTATATTACATATATTCTTGTGTAAAATTAATGTCTTCCATTTTAATATATTTTTCTCGGGATCTGCATTAATGAAAAATTAAATTATACAACTACTTATTTAATGTTGTATATATATGCATGTTAAATCTTACACTGCTATAAATTTACCCGTACCACACAGACAATGTTATAATATTAAAACATAATGAATATAAAAAGTAATATAAACCATTTTATGAATATATTATTGATAAAGTCAAAATGCACATTACATTAGTGGAAGGCGTTAATTGTTGAGAAAATTCAAAATATTATGATTAAAATTAACAAATGAGATAATAAAGACATTATGATAAAAGAAACCCAAAAAGACAATATGATAAATTTGAAAGATAATTTATTATTTAAAGAATGAATAATAATGCATGCATATGAAATGATTAGAAGTGCGACATCTTATAACAATTTGAAGCTGTGTATGCGATGATTGTTATATATAAGTAAGATTCTTGTAAGTAAACTTATTTATTTTGATATATTTTTTTAGTTCCATGTATTCTTCAATTTCAAAATAATGTTAATAAGACATATATCACATTAACTTAGTGAAGAAAAGAAAAGAAATTTAACATATATAGTAGCTAAAGAATTTTAATATTGGACATCTACCAAAGAAAGAACAAGATAATTTTGTTATTGAAATGTCTATAATATGTTTCAAAGTATTTAAACGTGAATAAGAAGAGAAAAGCAACTCAAATACAGGGAAAAAGTGAAGCCGGCCTTTTCCCCAGCCTTATGACTGAATGAGGCATGTTATTTCGATACACCTTTATGTGTATTAATGAATTTGTCATCATTTATGTATAAATAAATAAAAAATTTATTTACTTATATAATTAAAAAATTAGATAGTATATAATTAAAAAATTAGATAAGTATAATAATAAATAATATTATTATTATTTAATTATCTAATTATACATATAAATTTTCTATTTATTTATATATGAATCATTATAAATTAGTTGATTGACACTTAAAAGTTACATTTCTCAATATTATATGTGCATTTATATGAACTGAAAAAAGGTGAAGATGAGAAACGCGTCCATGGAGTATCAATATTGCTCTTAGCATGGAATTCGGACCGAAATGGTAGCTCACCCCTCTATTTGTAAATCACTCTCTCTCCCTTTTCTTCTGTCTCTCCAAACACCAAAACAAAACCCCCCTAAAGCTTTGGCCCCACACCCTCTCTCTCTCTCTCTCTCTCTCTCTCTAACCTCATTTCTTTCTTCCCTTGCAGTTTCTTATCCTTGTCTGAATATCAAAACAAAAAGAGAAGCAAAGAGAAGACAAAGGCTTGTTCCTTTTGCTTTCTCTTTTTCTCCCTTTTTTCTTCTTCATCTTTTTTATCTCTCCTCTCTTTTCATTATTCATATCAGAGAGGAGAGAACTACTCTTAAACCATCTCTCATAAACTTCTCTCTTCCCCTTTGGGTCCCTTAAATCATAGAAAAAGAAGCTAATAACTTTTAAAAGGGTCTTTAATTTCTTTTTTCTTTTTTTGGTTTTTCCCTCATATTGGTGCAAGCAACTATGGTGAGAATAATCTCCAGCAACAACAACAATGAAGCCAAAGAGGATGATGATAACGTATCTAAAGATGAAGGCGAGGAGAGACTTTGTATGAAGAAGGGGCCTTGGACACCAACCGAGGACACCATGTTGGTAGAGTACGTGAAGAAGCATGGTGAAGGGAATTGGAACTCTGTGCAGAAGAATTCAGGGTTGTTAAGGTGTGGCAAAAGTTGTAGGCTTAGATGGGCCAATCATCTAAGGCCTAATCTGAAGAAAGGTGCATTCTCTGAAGAAGAAGAGAAAATCATCATCGACCTTCATGCTAAGCTTGGAAACAAATGGGCTCAAATGGCTGCGCAGGTATCTTTCTAGATACCTACCTAGCTATATACGCATATACAAAAAACGGTGTCTTATTAGTGATATTTTAGCTTTTCCCCCCCTTACTTTGGGGTTTGTATTCATGTCATCAATTTTTTAATACTTGCCGTGTTTTTACTCTGTTCATGGTTTTTAGTGTGTAATCTTTTTGGCTTCGAAATTGAAATTTGATTAGTTCATTCTACTTGTGACGTAATTGTCTTATCTTTTGGTTTGGATCATCTTTGATTAACATTGTTGAATGATGTGTACGTTTTATATTTGGAGCCTTTTTTATTTTTCAAATTTTGATCTTGATTAATATCTAGCATATTTTGTGTTTTTCTATTTTCGCGAGCTATATTTTATGCTTCCTACTTAACAACAGATTGAAAATTAAAGTTTTGATCATCTTTAAAAGCAAAAAGAAACTTGTTTTCCTTCCTTTTGAACTTCAACTAAGTGTGTTTTGCTGTTTATTGCTTTTAATCCAGTTTTGTTTATATTGAATGATTTTGGATTTTCCAATAACCATCGTCCAGATGCTAACTTCGGCAATTTGTCTCAATCTCTAATTACCATTTTTGTTCTTTCTTTTGCACTATACTTTCATTTGGACCCACCTTCATAGAAGCTTTCCTTTAAGGCTAATGTTTTCAACTTTATATCTTTTATTTACTTTTTAAAAATTTTCTTGGACTTGCTTCTCTCACCATATATCCTTGTGTTTTCTACTTTTAGCTACCTGGGAGGACAGACAATGAAATAAAGAACTTTTGGAACACAAGAATGAAGAAGCGCCAAAGAGCAGGGTTACCCCTCTATCCTCCAGAAGTCCAAGAAGTAGCCATTACATACCATTTACAACAGCAACGCTACTTTGGGCAACCCTTTTCTTCATCTCCATCATTTTCTTTGCTCCTATCTTCATGTTACCCTAAAAAGCTCAATGAACCAACCCATTTTTCTACCATAAATCCTCCACAAAATCAACCTAATTCTTCTTGTTATAACACCGACCCAAGTGGCAACGCCAATCTTGCTTTGCCATTATCCCCTATTTCTCCTAATGGATCATCATCATCCTCCGCTTTGTTCAACCAGAGTTTTGCTACTCATAGTTCTGATCCTTACCAATGTTCTGGAAGCTATATTCATAGCCTCAATACTAATTCTACAATTCCAGTGGTGCTAGGCTCAAATACTGAATTCTCTTCGAGCCAATCCCCAACACCTGCTTCATCTTATGCTAGTGGTGTTGATGACTTGGTGGGAGCTTCAAGCATGGCTAATGACTACTATGAAGTTGCACCATTGTCACCACAAGGTAACAGTGGCCTGTTGGATGCTGTGGTGATGGAGGCTCAAGGCGTTTGGCGCAATGACAAACCAAAGAGTGATGATTCAAATTCAACCTTTGCAAGGTCATCTCATAAGAGGAAAAACATGGCGGTTGAAGAATATGTAGATAATGAGGAACTCACTACCGTGCTTCCAGAGCCATCTATGAAGAAGAACACGGGAGACACTACTATTGGAACCCAAAGGGTTACTGATTCAGGTGAAAACTATTCATTCTTCTTGCGTTTGATGAATTTGATCTCTCTTTTATTACTTGCATTTTTGCAGATTTTAAACTTTGTATCAATTAATATTTTGCAAGTTTGGATATATGATAATTCACTAAAAGCTATCTGAAACTTTTAATTCACAGAGAAGGAACTAGTTGCTGAGGGCCCATTGGAGATGAATTCCATGGATGATGACTTGTTTAGCCTACTCAACAATTTTCCCTCGGAAACGCCAACGCTAGAGTGGTACCGTAAAGGTGAAAGTCAATCATTGGGACTTGAGACTCAAGTTGATGCTTCACTTGGCCCCACTGATCAAGAATCAGCTTGGAGTCTTGGCTCCTACTGGAACAACGTATGGCTGGCATATGCTAATCAGCAGTACTTATAACCTCAAAACTAAAAGTGTATGCGTAAAGCATTAGGGGTGAGTTAATTGTGAGGAGTTTAGATAGTTTAAACGAAGATCATAGATTTAAAACTCAATATGTCATCTATGTAGGAAAAAAATTGAGTAAAATTTTAAATTAACTTTTAAAAAAGTTGTGATGCATCAATTTGATTTTTAAAAAAATTATGATATCAATTTATTTCTTAAAATATTTGTGATATTAATTTGATTCTTAAAAAATTAAAATTTATTGTAAGTTAGTCCAAAATCTTTCGAGGATTAATGTCACAAATCTTTTAAAAATTAAATTAATATCACAAATTTTTAGAGAATTAAATTGATGTTTCACAACTGTTTCAAAAGTCAATTTGTAGTTTTACTTGGGAAAAGAAAAATGTATGCTTTGATTGTTAAAATAATGAGATAGATTAGTAGATAGTGAAGCTCATATGGTGTGTTAGGATTAATGTAGACGGTTATAGAATAGTTTTCATGTGGGTTGAGAGAACCAGAATGACGTGGAAGTATGCATGTTAAGTTTGGAGTTAGCTAGCTAGAGTGATCAAACTAAAGACACCGACCATCACCCACCCGCGCGAAGGATTGAGGCTTGGTTTGAGAGTTAGACTTTTGAAATTCGAGTGTTGGTAGTTTTCTATTCTTTCTTTTTTTTTTTTTTTTTTTGATGTTTCATTTGTAGTTTTAGTGCTTGTGCAATTAGAAATATATTTTAATTTATGCAAAAAAGCTCGCATGTAGCAGCTCGATTAGCACCCTAGAGTGCTTCGTACATATGGTATCATGAGATGCTTCAAATTTAGATTTGGCGGACTGAGAAAACAACAATAACAATCCACAAAAAAAAAAAAAAACAACAACAATATTTTGTTTCAGCAAGCCATCTTTGCACCTCATTTTCATTTTAATGACTTCTTTTATAATAATAAACAACAACAGCAACAAAATAATTAATAACCTATGATGCTAAATTACGTGATGCTAATCAAATTTGTACTCTTTCACTATTTTTTTTTTTTTTATATCACTAGCAATGATGATTGGTATGAATTCTACTTCTTTTTTTTTTTTTTTATGGGGGATTCTTATGAAATCTTTTATACAAAAACGTTATAAAGCATTTGATAATCGAGAAATGCACGTTGGTACGAAACGAATGGGAATGAACAATGTGATGGTGCAGTTATTTGAATAACTATTTTCCATTTGTATCCTCTTACATTACTATCCTCTCTGACTCTGTGATAGCTATTTTTCTTATTCTTATTCTTAATTTATTTTATGACTAAAAAAATATGAAAAACTTTGTAACCTCATTATGAAAAGGGAGACGGTTCACGCTAATCACCCCTCCCCAATCATCGCGCATTTCCCTCCATAATGCTTCCAAGTTCCATTCTATCACTCACGTACATTTTCTATTTTTTCTCCACTGTCTCTCTCACCTAAATAATATTTTTTTTTCTATTTTCTATTTTCTAAATTTTTTTTCAATTTTTCTCTTTTCTAAATAATTATTTTAAATATATACATATTAAAAGTAATAAGGAATTTGAAAATAATTTGATTGTATATTTAATTTATTTGATTGTGATCTAAACATTATCGAACTTTCAATTTAAAATAGTTATTTGATTTATATTTATTTTTTTCACATCAAATTTTTGTCAAATTTAATTTTGTAAATTGGATATAACAAAATCAGTTTTACGAAAATTTGAGATTTGTAAAGTTTGTAAGTCTCGAGTTTACAAAAGTTATTTGACTGCAATCTCAATATTTTCGAACTTCTAATTTAAAATAATTATTTAATTGTATATTTATTTTTTCACATTAACTTTTTGTCAAATATAATGCTTTTGTAAATTTAACTTTAATAAAATCGGTTTACGAAAACTTGAGATTTGTAAATTTTGCTTAAAAAAAATAAATTTGACAAAAAAGTTGATGTGAAAAAAATAAATATACAATAAAATGATTATTTTCTAACTCCTTATTACTTTATGTATATATTTGAAATAAATATTTAGAAAAAAGAAAATAAAAAAAATCATTACTTAGATGAGAGAAATAGTGGAAAGAGAGAATATTAATTAAATACAAAAAAAATTAAAGAAATTACTCATATTTATAAATTGATTAACAAAAGAAAGATATAAACTTTTTTTTTTTTAAACAAAATGTGGAGTTTGCTAATCTCCACTTGAAAATGTGAAAGTTTGCAATATATATGTATAACTCCTTTATAACACCGACCAAAGGCTTACTAATGTTGATATTATAATTTCCATACATCATTCAAAAGCAGTTATAGTTAAACCATTGTTTGTGTCAAGTCATCTAGAAATAAGCTTATTTTAGATCATTTTATTTTAATTTGAAAAAATTTGTGGAGATTGGCTCGGTTTACTCGCACTTAGACCTGAGTTCGTCCACTAACGCAATAGTAGATAAATCAACGAAAATTTGTTCTTTGCTTTTTACTAAAATCCAAGTTGATTCAACTACATCTATTCAAGTCACCAAAGCCCAAATTGTGGAGATTATTAAGAGTGAAATTTTATCTTAGTTTTTAAAAGAGTTATGAGACATCAATATAATTCTCAAAAAATTAATAATATCAATGTAGTCTTTAAAAGAGTTATAAGATATCAATTTAATCTTCAAAAATATATATATAATATCAATTTAATTCTCAAAAAATTAAAATTTATTTTAAATTAGTCCAAACTATTTTAAAAGTGATATGAAGTGAGGCTCAAATCCTCAAAGAGGAGAGCAGCAGCAAACAAAATGCTATAATAAACAAAATGATATTTGTTTATTGTAGAGCCCATGTCTCCATCACCATATATATGGTGACCTACCAAATGGTATTCCCTTCATTGAATCCATTTCCCCGCAAGACGCCGCATCATTTGTTACGAAGGAGCCATGACACATGATCTTCACCAACTTTTAGAAAATGATTCAGTCCAAACGGATGCGGCAGAGCCAACAATGTTTGTGCGTTTGAAACCACATATATTGCATGAGTAAAACAGTGCTCTTCATACTTTGTCCATAACAGGCGCATAAATGCCCAGGAAGATACTTAAATTCCGGTCACGCATCCACTCTTTAAGCTAATGATGCTCCTTGAATTCGATACCTCTATTTTCTTAAGTGATCTTCATGACTTTTTACCTTCACCCCTGAAAAGTTCCTTCTCGGTTCTTACGTTCCTAATCCTAAATGTCAGCTGAACATATGATCACTTACACTATAGCAAGAAACGCATATATTAGCAATAGAGTTTGGTCTAATGAGAAAGTTAGTCTACCATAATGTGGTAAATTACGGTTTGAATTTTAAGTGGGAGAATTGCTCATATTTAAGTATCCCACAATATTTGAACAAGAGTATCTCTAATAAAAGGAATATATATGAGAGACCCCCAAAAAAAAAAAGAAACACAAATATTAAAAAAAAAATCTAACTACATTATGGTTAATGGTTAGGGATGGAGATAAGCAAGACAGTTTGTCAGGAGATACTTCTTGACTTCGTTCATTTAAAAATAGAATCAGGCTCAAGTTTAATTAAAAGCATGTTTTTCTTAACATGTCAGACCTAGACTAAGTACAAAGCCTTCCAATCCTATTTTATATGTATACAAATATATATATACAAACATGGTGGTTTGGTGAAGGTGTGGGTGGAGAGATGGGGAATATTTGCGAAACTTAACATGCTCCATAATAAATAAAGTCCATATAGACATGTGTTTGATCTCAGCTATAAAATTATCATTAACCTGAATCCAATAGTATATAAAAGTGGATCATGTGATAGTCCAAAAAATGGGGTGAATCAACTTAGACGCCACCGTGCTTGATTGATCAATTCAAATATGAGCATTGTCTGAGCATTGGGCACATGCTTCTTTTTAAGGTGAAGGATAATCTAGTCCCACCCTAGTTCTGGAGCATCCTATGGTCCTCGCCATTTCACTGTTTGATCAAGTTTAAGTTAAATCGGATGGCTAAGAACGTAAGCACTTTATTTTGTCTTAAAACTAAACAGTAGTACCAGAACTCTTTCAGTTTGCATATGAAGCCCTTTCTAAATCACACTAGAAGAGGAATATTCTATTTGATTGGTGGTGGTTGATTGGTTGATCTCGTTGGACTTGCAAGAAGCTTTCTGGGTTTGCAAACATTCCAAAGTTGGAGGGCTTTAAATGTAATTTACTACTAAGTTGAGCGTTGCAGAGAGAAGAGGCTGTGGGTGGGTGAGATGGTAGGGGAAAGAAGGTATGCAAACTGCCCCGTCATGTATTTGAAGCCCCAATGTTAGCCATCCTCTAATAGTATTTTGGCTCTATTTTCGTAGAATTAACTTTGAAGTAAAGTAATTTATTTGGTAGTTCTTTTAAAAGTAATTCTGAAAGAAAAATAAAAATTTTTTATTTCTCATAAAATCAATTATAGATATCAGAATTGATTCTGAGAGTAGATAATCAAATATTATCAAAAATCTCAAAATCAATTCTAGAGATTTAGAATCAATTCTAGGTAGCTCAAACGGACCCCAAACACATGCTAAGTCGCCAGAAAATAGGAGTCACCAAACTCTGCAAAACACTCAATTTGCAGTTGTATTTTTTCACAGGGGTTAATACATGTGGGGATCCTTTTGTAATTTTAAAATTGAAGCAGGTAGGATGGGACCAATTTATCCTTCACCCTACTTGGTAGGATCCAAAATAGCATGACCACGCCCTCAAGGTTAAAAATGCAAATGTAAGTGTGAAAAGGCAAATGCAAAAAAGAAGGCATTCGTCTCTGATTGTGTAAAATTTTTTGTACTACTGTGCATTAATTTCTGATAAAATTAACACAAGAATATGGATTAAATTATTCTGCAAAAATCTTAAAGATTACATATTTCACATAAAAATTATTAGAGTCTTCAGAGATGAGTTAAAAACAAAGGACTGAAATATGGGAGACAGGGTTCAATATCTGATGATAAAATATTACAGACATAATGAAGCATGTAGTGGTTGGACATTTGACACACTAGGCCTTAACTTGAACCACTACTTTTCCAATATTAGAGCTAGTGAATAAGGAGCCTAAGCTATCCAAAAAGCTCTCGATTCCAATGTTTATTTTATTCTTGGACTTAACTTTGCCCTCTTTTATGTATCCCTCCATATCTTTGGCGAAATCTCCAAAACGATGCCAATATGATCGCAGCATAAAACCCTCCATCCTTACCTCCTTGCCCACCATATTCAGAAGATTCCTAACGCCTTCTCTTTCAGTCCAAACCTGCATCAACACTAGCCAGTCACTAATGGGAAACCAAAACATACATAAGATAAATTTTTGAGTGAGTCATTCTCGATGTTTAAGATGCAATTATGTAGAGAGATATGCTATATATGAAAATTGAACCCAATCCACCTTATTATATTGAGATATCATGCCGCAAAGTGGGATCCTTGCATAATTGTTAACATGGTTAAGCACAGCTTCAAGCATTTTACCCCCAACGTTGTCAAGGTAAACATCAATGCCATCAGGAAAGTACCTTCAAAATTCCAGTTGAAATATTAGAAAAATTACCTCTTTTTTTTGGGTGCTATATTAGAATATAATGTTCTGACCATGCAATGATCCAGGTGCAAATATATGCTACATAAAAGTCATCTGAGGTAATCAGGGAGCTTTATGGCAATCCGAGGGGGAAGCAATTGGTAATTAGAAAAAAGATACAAAGAAAGGAAAAAAGATCGATTACTTGCTTAAAGCGGCATCGAAGTCTGATTCCTTCTTGTAGTTGAATCCATCATCATACCCAAATTCCTCTTTAATGAGCTTCACCTACGAACCAATCATTCATTATATGTATAACTTCACTCAAATAATAATAGTAATAATAACAGTTATAAGTTGAAAGTAACTTAAAAGGCTTTATGGTAAAAGAAAGAGGATAAAATGAATTGTGTGTATCTTTAATGTTTAGTACACATATTTTTGTTTGCTTTCACCTCTTCTAAATTTTATACTCCCTCCGTTAATTAATAATTGTCATTTTAGCAATGTATTTAAATTCAAATTGTATCCAAATACAGTGCTCAGATGACTATTAGTAACGGATGGAGGGAGTAACATCTAATCCCCTCCTTGCATCTTAATATAAAAAAATATTTAAATGGAATAGTGAAACAAACAAAAATCTCTTAAATATAATGTTTGAAAAATGAGTCAATTCATTTGTACGTAATTCTCCAACACCAAATACAACATTATTTGGAGAGGAGATAGAAGATTATTAAAGTACAAATTGTTTGGATACAGGGGTCTATGCCGATTTATTTACACATGGAACCAAATACTATTGTAAGAAGGATGGTGCTCGTGCGGTTTGAAATCTACTTGGGCTGTGTGAGTTTCTAATATGCACAAGGCTGTGTCAATGTATTTTTTTGTTTTAAAATTTAAATTCATATGCGATAGATTGCTTCTGGTCATTGAGCCCTATCATTGGCAATGAATTTGGTCTCAAAACGTGTAAAGAAATGGTTTTAATAAGATAGCTTTTTGAAATTCAAATTGGCAACACTATGTCTAAATAAATGTCTATTTTCATTATATAGGTGTTAAAAGTTATATTAATTAATAATAGATGAGAAATATACTAGAGATATTATGTCAATTTAATATATAAATTGAAATTCATACTTATTTATGTATGGTTCAACTGAATAATAGATCTGAAATGTTTATTGGTTATGACATAAAAAATAGTAATATTTTTTTGGATATGATGACAGAAGAGAATATGAACCCTGCAAGTTCTATGAAAAATACTTGTATATTCTTGGAGAAAATGCTTTTTCTTCCTTCAGGTGAATTTCAACCATTAGATGCCAAAAAGTATGAAAGAAGAAATATATTAAAAAATCAGATAAATAGTTTAGATGTTGTATGGAGGAAGAAATTTCTTCCTGGAGTAAGGCAGAATAACTCAAGTTCTACTCTGTTTCCGGCCCAAGACAGGAATAGACAAGTTGGTGTGGGGTTGAAGGCTGAGATTTGGATCATTGAAAAATTCTTTTATCCTCTTGGAGTACAAGCACTTTTACTCCGCAAAACAATCGCCACCGTTTATTTCTTTTCTCTTTTTCATTCTCTCTCTTCTCTCATCTACAAGCAAAGGTTGAGATACTCCGTAGAGGAAAAAATTTCTTCCTCCTAATCTTTGATCACTACTTTGTTACTTGCACTTAATAATAATAATAATAATATTAATAACAATAACTATAATAGAATGCTATTAAAATTAATATAATAAACTGGCCAGTTGGACCATGAGAATAACTATGTGGTCTTGACATGGAAAAACGAGAAAAATATCTATTTATTAATTTCTAGTGTAACAGCATGTTTCCTGCCACCGGCAGCACGAGGCTGCGGCCAGATTCCTTACATGCTTTCCATGTGAAATGTGAACCAATAATGAGTATTAGGCAATAATTATAGTTCTGAAGATAAGAGTACCTTTTCATCTGAACCAGTGCTTCCAATGACTCTACAACCTTTTATCTTAGCCAACTGGCCAGCACTCATTCCCACAGCACCGGACGCAGCAGATATGAACACATTTGAGCCAGGCTTTGGATTTCCCAACACTTCTATCCCCACCCATGCTGCAAACCCCGGTACTCCTGCCATGCGACCCACCATAACATGCATGTGACATATATGCAATGGAAGAAAAGCTAAATAGCAAATCTTTTTGCTTGAAATAATATAATATGACATATATATTAATCTTTAAATGGGTAAGTGAATGGTGTCACTTTATTGCATTTAACAATCATTTCTGTTTTCTGTTAAAAAGTTCTAATAAGTTTTTCTGATTATATAGCATTACTCTATATAATGTGTGCAATACATAATGCGTAGGGAGGTACATGTTACATTTGTTCTATACTAATCTTGAATTTCTCATGCCAAAAGATTGAAAAAAGAAGAAGAAGTTAGCATATGGAAAACCAACCTAAAGAGCTTAGATAATCCGGCAATGAAATCCCACTTGCAGCATCAATTTTTCTTGGTATCTGAGCAGAGGGTAGAACAGAATACTCAGCCACAGGAGCAGATGGAATTAAAACAAGATCCCCCTCCACAAGTTTACTGTCTTTTGATCTTATCACCCTTCCAACCGCAAATGCTGTAATCACCTACAATATATTTCCCCATTTAATACAACAAGAACAATAACAACTCAATCTTGTCCCACTAAATAGAATGGACAACATAGATTATACAATGCTATAATGTTGGTCATTAATCGTGTTTGCATTCGGACCATTAAAATTTAAATCTTTTTTAATAGTTTTACCTATAATTTTTTGGGTTTTTTTTCTTTTTCTATCTTTAGTTATTAAACTATCTTCCATACGATATACTCTCCTCACAAGGACTTCTGCATATCTTCTTCACATATACCCAAACCAACTAAAATGAGGTTTTACCATCTTTTCCACAATATAGGTACTACCCAATTCAATAAATACCCAATCACGAGTGTATAAAACCATAGATACTTGTTCCTGTGCTGTGATGAGCTACCCAGTACATCAAGTATATGTGTAATTACCTGATTAATTTGATATTGCTGAATGTAAAGGCCGTCGAGGGTGCCAGTGAGTCTGGTGCGAAGGTAAGGGTCTACGGAGAGAAAGAGAGTCTCAATGGCAACATGGCCATCAGGGATTGAATCAGAGGCCAGTGAGAGAGGGACAGTTCGTAGCTTGAGATGATCTGAGGTTGGGACGCCTTCAGTGGAATAAGCAGCCAAGTACCATTCTCTGTTTTGTACCACACACTCGTTGCCTTCAACCACACCTGCCATGGTTCTCAAATGGTTTGTACTTCCACTACTCAATAATTATTTCAATGGATGGGCATACCTCTTTTGATAAGGGGTACTGAATTAATCAAAGGAGTAGAAATGTTTTTTTTTTTTGTCCCAGTTTATGGGATATTTTATTATTTTTAGGGAAAGATATTCTTTAAATATTAATTTAGAGTGAGGCATAATTTTTTTAATTAATATTTAAAAAGTATTTAATAATATTTTAAAATATAAAAAAAAAATGATGCAGATAATATTACACCAATAAAGTGGCAACCCTATATATGCCCCATAGCGGAGAAACTGAAGTGCCGCTGTATAAGAGGGACTAAGTAATTGTATGTTATATTCATTCTTAACTCATGAAAAACATTTCGTTTGTCGAATGTGGTTTTAGTTGACGGCGCGCGATCGATATTTTGTTAAATAAAAGGTCCTGACTCCTGACCACAAGATAAAAGCAGAGTGTTTCTTCCGAAAGGGCTGACCAAAAAAATGAATACGTCGCACAAAAAGACAAAAGACAATGCGCTAGAAGGAGGGCTTGAACCTCCGACCTTGTGGTTAACAGCCACACGCTCTAACCAACTGAGCTATTCCAGCTGTGGCAGAGATCTTTGTATTATATATAATCTAAAATAAAACTTTTTGGGGAAAAAAAATAGTATATTAGTACTAAACGATTATATAAGTTCAAAACATATGTTGACCCGCGAGTAGAAATATCATATTGATATTATCCATAAAAAAAATCATATCAATTATTTTGATTGATGGAATTCTTTTGATAGGTAATTCTTTCACTTTTCTTTCTTTCTCATTGAGAATATATATATATATAGTGCTAAATAATACCGCCTTTAAAAGTTGCATGCACGCAAGCATCATTACATTTCATTGCTCCTCTTTAAAACTTAGAAATACCCGAGATCTTGATAAAGAAAATGTGAAAAATGCTATTTTCATCTCTAAAATGCCTTTGTACAAGTTCACCCTTCGATGAAGTGCATTGATATTCAATCCTTACCTATTTAATTATTTCACGAATTTTAACAAGGCTTAGGGTCAAGAGCGCATTATATTGACTTTCCCTTAAACCCTAAATTCTTAGGTATATAGAATATAAAATTTAACTAAAAGCAGTTAAATGTAATATATAAATTTTAGTTTTTCTGTGAATTTGTTATACTATATAACTTACTATTATGATTTCCAATAATTGAAAAAAAACAAAAAATGACACCTCCGTTGGAATAAAATTATTTTCCGATATTTTGGAATGAGACGATACAAAACTAAAGTGCCTGTAAAGATGGAATTAATAAAAACTTTATCTTAATATCAAAAAATAAAAAATAAAAAATAAAACTTCAACTACTTGCAATTTAGATAGAAGCATAACTGCATAAGTCAGTTTAATCTAGTTACAGTATTCATAAAGATTGTCGCGGAACAGACCATAAACTTTACGAGAAATTGTTCAAATGACAAAATTTACAACTAAGGTGACTACTTCACATTGGTTATTTTTTTAGGAAGTTCTATTCACATGGTTAGCGCTCACGAATATTTCAGATCAGCACCCCAAATGTGTTCTCCCCACTGTAAGTCATATACAGGAATCCATCTTCATCCTTATTCTCCTCGTATATTGCAGACATCATAGCAGCTGCATGAACAGAAACCCAAAACTCAATTCACAGGATTAACTTCAAAGTTAACCATTGTAAAGCAAAAATAATAAAATGATAATCCATTTATGTTACCTGTTGGAGGTAAAATGTTCTTGACAAAAATGAAGATGGCCTTCTCAGGACTGAGTTTGATTCTCTTTCGCACCACATACACGAACTGGCCAACGGTCAGATCAGCAGGAACGAGATACCTACAGTCATCCAACAGGGAAGATAAGGGAAGGATATTATTGGAGATTAGTATCTGGAATTGACCAAACGAATAAAATATGAAGATGACTATCAATATTCTAAGTACAATATGAATTTAATGCATCTAAAATTCAAATGATTGTCATAGGCAAACGAAAGGACAGAGCTTATTAAATATGCTGATACTTACTAAAGATCCATCTTCTGCTGCC
The DNA here is from genome assembly GCA_031439585.1 of Pterocarpus macrocarpus. Taxonomy (NCBI): domain Eukaryota; kingdom Viridiplantae; phylum Streptophyta; class Magnoliopsida; order Fabales; family Fabaceae; genus Pterocarpus; species Pterocarpus macrocarpus. Next base: position 7,642,558 of record CM062517.1, read on the forward strand.
ACTTTTGCCAACTCATTTTCCCCACATTAAAAGGGCATTTACCAAAACAGTTTTTCCCTTTAATTTAAATAAAAAGAAAGAAGAGGAGAGGGGGGGGGGGGTGGAGGAGGGCAAAGGAGAGTCATCCAACCTCCTATATTTTATGATGAAGGCAGTTACACTAAACCAAAAGCCTGTTGAAGATGACGAAATAATGAGCATGCGTAAATAACTCCAATTAAAATAAAGAATGCATATACATAACTCGAATCCATATTTAGAACACACTGGATTTCAACATTCTCCTATCATCAATTGTTATCACTGAAGCCTCAACCAAAATCCCCCTGTCATTGTTGATCAAACTAGACAGGTCTTAAATCTTCCGTTGTTGATATCTATTAGTGGGATTTCACACCAATGAAACCATAAAAAGAATATACCGATATAATTAAGCTTAGCAGTGATCCCTGTTTTTCCAATTCATTTCGTTATTGGGTTTTGTATATTCTTTACTATTATTAAGCAAAGAACATAACACAAGGCTTCTGCCTCTGTTCACCATCTTAAAAATTAATTGAGAGTTTGTCTACCTAACATTTATACCCAATTCAATATTAGAAGTCATGAAGTTAGCAAGCTCACAGACATTTCAGTTTCACACTACAAAACATTAATTAATATAAAAACTAAATACAATCAAAACATAGCAAGTCTTCAAACTCATTCCAGCCCAACCGTGAAGGCAATATGACCGCAATGATTGATTCCAAGTAAAAGCAAGTGTCAATATTTTCAAACTTAAATGTAGAATATATCTGGCAATCAAAACTTCAACCAGGTAAAGCATGTAAACTTAACGTAGCAAGTAGTTACGGGAACAAGTAATAATACTTAGAAACAAATCGAGAGTTCGTAAACTATGCCAATATTCATAATTGCTTGTCACAAGAAAATAGAAGAAACTAACTTTTTCTTATCGATTTCAGGAACATCACTCTTCTCAGCTCTTTCAACAATTACCTACACCCAAAAAGTCAATCAGATTAATCATCAGGAGATTATCATGACATATGCAAACAACAGAAACCAAATCTTACTGGAATTCTATCAGGATACTTTTCCCTAATACGAGCTGCTTCAGCTTGTCTCCTTTCTGTCACGTAATGTTAGCATAGTCAGAGAGCATCAGTTAGCTGTAATGGACATAAAAATACAAGTTTATGTGCACTCAGGCATAATGTTTAGCGAATACTGCTCCAAATGATAACCGACATATCAGGTCACCTATGTGAAAAAAACCAAGGTTGTAATTCATGCATCAACAACAAACCCCCAGTCATAAGAAGTAACACATTAGATCAACTACCAAAGGCCCCAAAAAAGGTAGATTACGCCCTATAATTGTTCACAAAGCAAAATGGAGAGATTAAAAAAAATTCAAAGAAAAAAATAACAATTAACTGGGTAAAACTTTGTCTTTTTATTTTTTTTATGTCAACAGTAATACTTTCCATGTAAAAAAAGTTCCTTTTCTAAAGGTGAACAATTAGTTAGGCTAAAAACACAATTTTGTGAACCAAATTTCCAAATTTACTGAGTAGAGCTCAGATGATGATCATGATAAGCTAGAGCTAGCTTTCCCAAAATTTGAGGGGGAAAAGAAAGATGCGTCATATTTCCCTGATTACACAAAATTCAAATGCCATAGACTATTACCCTACAAGCCGAAGCACATAAAATAATTGAACTGTACCACAAAATATTTAAACCAACGAAACCCACAAAAAGGAAAATTTAAGAAACAATAAAGACAGAATATAATAAAGCGATAAACGAACCAAGGGGGTGTTCCATCTTGAATGAACTCTTAGCCATGGCAACAATTCTGCTGGGGGCGAAAAAGGGCTAATTATGGAGTTAGGGTTTGCTATGAAGGCAGCGATCGATGTACCAACGAACCAAATTGAATACAGAAAAGGGAAAATATAATAAAGACGAGGACTTTGAAACTGAAAAAAGGGAAATCAGAGATTGATTACCGAAGGGGAGAGAGGAGAGTGAAGAAGAAAAAGAATAAAGATCCCAAAAAGCAATAAAAACCCTCTCTTTTTTTTTTTTTTTTTTTTTCCGGTTTTGATATGTGCTTACGCTGCGCAATTGCCCCGGAATCGGGAATCAGGAATGCTCTACTTAACGACACCGTTTCTTGGACTTTACCAAACAGCTAAGATTACCTGTAACAATAGGGAATGGATGAAGAAAATTTTTTTGACATGAATAAATGAAGAAAATAATTTTAATATACGGCAGTGTAAAACATTCTATAATGTTAATTAATTATATTTTATTTTTATGTGATTTTTAAGATAGTTATGACAAGGGTTAAATATTTTTAATAATGTATTTATATATGATTAAATGGTTATATAAAAAGGTTTTGCATTAAGGTACATCAAAATTAAATCCATGAATGGCTACTTCATTATTTGGGATTCATATTCTCTTGAAAAAAAAAGTTTTGGATTCCTTGAAAAATATTTTTTTTCTTAAAGTAAACTTGTTTGTACTAAATACTGAATTTGGATAGCAACATAAAAACTAATGGATAAGGTCACGCTCTCTATAGAGAATGGGGGGAAACTAATTGGAAACTGCCAGATAAAGGTGGAAAAGAGGTGTCGAAAGCCTCATTCTAAGATATGGTGATGGGGAACAAAGAACCTCTGCCCCAATAGGGGAGGCAGTACATGGGTGGAGATTGGATGAAGCCAATGCTACATTTGACTAATAGTGTGATTCAGGAATTAAGTAGACCATGGGAGGATGCTTTCATTATTAAACTCCTAAGGAAGAAAATTGGCTTTATGACAATGAGGGAGAGGCTGAAATCAATCTAGCATCTAAGTGGAGGTTTTGACCTCATGGATGTTGGGAATAGTTTTTATATGGTGAAGTGTGACTTGGAGGTAGACTGCAAAAAAGTGATGGAAGGTGGTTCATGGATGATCCTCGATCACTATCTTGCAGTGCAAACTTGGTCTCTTGATTTCGCATCACCAACTTCACAAATTGAGAAGACTTAGGTCTGGATTCAGTTTCTGGGTGTGAATATGATGTATTATGATGAGAGTGTTCTTATGGCATTAGTAGAAAGAGTTAGTCAACTTATTCAGGGGGATGTGACTACTAGAAACATCCAACATGGCAGGTTTGCCCATGTTTGTGTAGAAGTTGATCTATCCAAGCCAGTTATTAGTTTGGAGGAAATGTGTAGCCATTGGTACAAGGTTGAATATGAAAGTTTGCACATCATTTGTTCTTTCTACGGGAAGTAAGGTCACTTTTCAAGATATTGCTAAGGTCACTTTTCAAGATATTGCCATCACCATGATCAGGGGCACGAGGAAAGTTCTAAAGAAAAGATGGAGAAAGAGCTGCCTTCAAGCCAAAATACTTAGCCATGAAGGGTGTAACCCACAGCGGATAAGGATGGAACGGTGCTGGTGGTAGGTGAGGATGATGGTAGAAACCCTAGATTTCAAACTAGCCCAAATCTGCGGGAGATGTGGTGAGGATTCCATCTAAGATTGTAGGAGACTAGATTGTGCTTAGGTGTAAGAAGCGGAATAGGAAGTCCAGAAACAAGGGAAAGAATCAAGGGGTCAATAATGAAGATTTGGAAAATAATACTATAGGGGATCCCATTGATGTGAATATTAAAGACCTACTTATGGTTGAGACCCTCGTGATTACCAAAAAATGGGTCAAGAAGAAGCGGGTCCATCAAGAAGTTTCTTTTTCCCCATTATCTTAGCCTAATAGTGACAAAAAGGAAAAGGACCTTCAATCCCAGGCCTGGTAGAGTGGCTGTGCTGGACCTTTTTATTTCGTCAAGTGACATGCACTCTATTCACACAGGTGAGGGGCCATTGATAACCATGCAAGATGGGTCATGTGAACTTTGCATGGTTAACATAGAGTCTACAAGGCAGATTCATATCTAAAGTGAAGTTGATGTTTAGGAACATGTAGAGGGTGGCGTGGTGGTGGAAGTCGCTTCGTTTTATTCTCATCAACAACAGCCATAGGGTTGACCCTAGTAGCCGCAATAAGTTCGTATTGCCTTTGATATTTTAGGATAATGGAGTTCCATGATTTCTCTATTATCTCTTGGAATATAAGGGGTGTGATGAATAAAAAGGCAAAGAGTTAGGTTAAAGAGCTTGTTAAGAAGCATAAGCCTAATTTGTTCTTTGTTTTGAAAACTCATGTTTTGTTTACAAAAGTGTCTCAGTTTTGGCAAAGCCTAAGTTTCTCTCTAGTTTGTGTTCAAGAGCCGGTGGGTCATTTTGGTAGCCTGCCAATCAACCTTTGCCTTTTTGGTATTGGATTCTTTTCATCAGGAGATCACCATTAAGATTACTTCAGCTTCCCATGCTTAGGTTTGCACAACTATATACGCTAGCCCTACCCCTTTTGTTAGAGCTTCTTTATGGGATCATTTGAGACGTCTCAGAAGTGCTACTTAACTCCCCTGGGCATTACTTGGTGATTTTAACGAAATCTTACTTCCATTTGAGACTTCGGTGATATTTTTTGCTCTCTAGGGCCTCAATTTTTGCTTCAACATTGGAATCTTGCCATATGATTGACCTCAATTTAGTGAGAGGGCGTATTACTTGGGTTAGAAGTTGCCTTGGGGTGGTAGAATTCTAAAGAAATTGGATCATGGTGTAGGGGATTGTGATTGGAGACTGGCCTTTCCACATGCTATTGTTGAGGCGTTAGGAAGGTTTCATTCATATCATCACCCACTTCTCCTTCACTGTGGCTTGCTTCCTCGTCCTACTTTGAATAGGCCTCTCCGTTATCGGGCTATGTGGGAATCACACCCTGATTTTGAGATAGTTGTTGTGGATGCTTGGCATGCTCCTCTTGTGGCGTTGGCAACTAAGCTCCAGGTTGTACAAAAAGAAGTGGTCTGTTTTAACTCAGAGCAATTTGGTGATCTTTTCTGCAAGAAGCGCTTGTTAGAAGCTCATATCCGTGGAGTTCAACGACAAATTAAGGGCTTGGCATCCTTCGATTTAATTTTCTTCGAAAAATAACTACAACAAGATTATCAACAGGTTCTAGCTCAGGGGTATCAAAAATCTCGGGGGAAGTGGGTTGAGTTTGGAGATCGCAATACGCGATTTTTTCATACCCAAACAATTGTTCAATCCAACCGCAACAGAATTCATGGGTTGTTTATCGTTGACCCTTGGTGTGATTCTAAAGATGTGCTTAAGAAGGAAGCTTTCTCTTTTTTTAAGCATATTTTTTGCAATAATTTTTTTGTCAACCTCAATCTCTCATTCTTCACCATTTGCCCAACTTATTTGATCAAGTTTGTTTACAACTGACCCAAGTGGTTTCTAAGCAGGAAGTGTGGGGTGCATTTCAGGCTATGAACTCTTTTAAGGCTCCTGGTCCTGACGATTTTTAACCGGTGTTTTTTAAGTCCTTTTGGGAAATTATTGGTGATTATGTCTAGCATATGGTCCAAAGAGATTTTGACTCTAGGTATTTAGATCCAACTCTTATGGAAGTTGTCATTGTTCTTATTCCTTAGGTCATCCCGCCAACTAGAATACAAGAACTTCATCCAATTAGCTTGTGTAATGTTGCTTTGAAGCTGACTACGAAGGTGCATGTTTAGCGCATTAGACCCTTCCTAGATGTTATTGTGGGTCTTCTCGAAAATATTTTTCTCCCAAGTCGGGGTGTTTTAGAGAATGTGATTATTGCCCAGGAGATCATCCATTACACGTATAAGCAGAAAGGGAAGGCTAGGTCTCTCGTGTCCAAATTTGATTTTGAGAAAGCTTATAGCTGGATCAATTGGGATTTCTTGCAACTTACTCTCGTAGATTTTGGTTTTCCCAACTCTATCATTAATTTGATTATGTGTTGTGTTACTTTTAGTAACCTATCTTTGGTGTGGAATGGTGAGAAGCTAGGTAGTTTTGCAACTACCCAAGGTCTCAAGCAAGGGGACCTATTATCTCTATACTTCTTTGTTCTGCGTATAGAGAAGCTAGCCTTGCTTATTGAGGAAAAAGTTTAGTCTGGGGGTTGGATGCCTATCAAAGGCTCTCGTATAGGTCCTTTGATCTCCTATTTATTTTTTGCTGATGACTACCTCTTGTTTGTGAAAGCCAAATCTTCTCAGGTTTGCTTGGTTTTCAAGTTTCAGAGAATTTCTGTTCAGCCTCGGGTCTCGAGGTAATTCTTGAGAAGTCTTGTTTTATGGCTTCCAAGAATGTTCCTTGGCTAAAAGTGAATAAATTTGTTGGTATTGTGACGATGTGGAATACATCCAATTTTTGAAAATATCTAGGTTTTCCTCTTTTTCAAGGTTGGGTAAAGAAGAATGATTTTAATTTTGTTATTGAAAAACTTCATTTTAAGCTTGCAATTCGGGAAGGTTGTTCACTCAACAATCCAGGTAGGGTAACTCTAGCTAATTTGGTGTTGACATCCTTGCTTATATATACCATGCAAACCCTTTGGTTTCCTAAAAGTATCTGTGATAACATTGATGCAATTGTGTGAAACTTCATATGGTGTGAGAAGCCAGATCAGTCTCATGGCTAGAATTTTATCAATTAGGATCGTATAGCTCGTCCTAAGAAGATGGGTGGATTGGGGGTTCGAAGATCTAGACTTTGTAATATCACTGTTCTTAGGAAGTTTGCATGGGATCTTCTGACCAAGCCAGATAAGTTGTAGGTCCAAATTCTATCTTCCAAGTATTTGGGGTCTTCTTCTCTTTTCCATTCTTCTTATCGGGCAGTTGATTCTTATACTTGGAAGTCTATCACTAAGGCTATAGTTACACTTAAGGATGGGTTTTGTATTCGAATAGGCTGTGGAGATATATTACATTAGTATGATAGATGGCTCTTAGATAGTTTGTTGTGCGTGATGATTACTTTTGTGAATATTCAAGATACTAGAATGATAATTGGTGTATCGGGATGGCAAGTGCAGTTTAAGAAACTTGCAACCATGTCTCCCTCTCATGTGTGTGACTTAATCTTGGCTGCTCCTCTGGTTGCAAATTGTGAAATGGATTATGTGATTTGTTGGGGCATGGATATATCAAGAGAATATTTAGTCAAGGGTGGTTATTCTTGGCTTTAAGTTCATACTATCTCTGCCCATTTAGATGGACCTTACGGTTGGATTTGGAAGCTGCTAGTAGAGGAAAAGGTTCATTTCTTCATTTGGTTGGTTTTCCATAGAGCCCTACCTATAACAAAGTTGAGATTAAGGAGGCATTTGGTTGCCCACCCAATGTATCCTCGATGTTGGCCATCTGAGGAAACTATTATACATTGCCTCTGAGACTGTCCTAAAGCCACTTATGTTTGGAGATTTTCAACTTTTTCTCGTGACCCGGAGTTCTTTCATCTGGATGTCCATGATTGGATTTGCCATTATGCCAAAGATGAAGGGTTGCTTGCATTTCTTTCAATGCTTTATTGGATTTGGAGCTCCCGAAATGCAAAAACTTTATGTTAGAAAGTTTGGTCAAACTACATTATTATTAGGTGCATCAATGCTATGGTTTTCTTAACTTAATCATGTGTATGTTCACTTTCGAACTTGGTCAAGCCCAGCTTGCATGGTTAGTTGGTTGTGTCCTCCTACTGGTTTTCATAAGCTACATATAGGTAGGAATGCTCTTAGTAACCCGAGTCATTTTGGCTTTGGTGGCCTTATTCAAAATGAAATTGGTGAATGGATAGTGGGTTTCAATGGTATCTTAACCAACCTCCATGCTGAGCTCAATTTTATCTTGTTGGGTCTTCACCTAGCTCGAAAAAGGGTATTTCCCATCTTATTTGTCATTCAGATTCATCTTCTACTATCCAATTGATTAAGCAAGGTGTGCAGCAACACCATCGCTATGCTTGCATTATTAGCAAGATTCGAGACTTGTTGGCTGATTCTTGGAAAGTCATTTTGGAGCACATTTATCGGGAAGGCAACGCATGTATGGACTGGCTTGCAAAGTTTGGTGCTAGGCATGCTGATTCTGCGAGAACTTGGGATCATGCTCCTCCAGATATTGCTTTTCAGCTTCTAGTAGATGCTTCTAGTGTTGAAGTCTTAAGGGCTTAGCTTGTTTTTGTGTTTTCCTTTTCAAATATACCGAAAAAAAAAAAAAGTAAAGTTGTCTAAAATGAAAAGGTGAGGAATACCTATTCTTAAATTAATGGTGTATAATATGTGAATTCCATTAAATGATGTAATTATAGATATTCTTTACTTTTCACTTTAAAAAAGCTTTTAGCACCCCCAAAACAAAAAAACAAAAAAAAAATCTAACTCGAATCTTTAAATGAAAAAATTATCATCAAGATTGGTATTAAATTGTAGAGTAAAACCTCATTTATGTTTTTCATATGTTACAGCAATTTCAACTTAGTCCCAAAAGTTATTTTGGTTTTATTTACATTCTTGATGTTTTTAAGAACATTTTAATATTACCATTTTGACATTCAAATTATAAAAGAAAAAAATTGACATGAAGGTCAAATTATAATATTAATGATGATATGTTCATTATTTATCTAAATGAGATGATATTATTTTCTATCATTTCCCCCCATATTTTTGTAGAATATAAAAGTTTTTCATTTTTAATTTAAACCCTCTTAACACTCAATTAATCTTTCTTTTATTAAAACCTATATCCGTAGTTTTTTCTTATAGAATTGAAAGCAAAAAATCTCAATTTGTGGTATTTGGATATCACTAACATCATAATTTTTCCTTAATATCAGCTTTTTTTGTTTATAATTTAGATGTCATCTATCGAAATGATAAGATTGAACATTAGGGATCCAAATAAAACAAAAAAAATTAGGGATAATATTAAAATTTGGGCTAAACATAAGGGACATAAATAAAACATTACCCTAAATTGCATATGATAGGTATTAAATTTTTTATGACTTAACAAAAATTTGACATCTGTACAAAAAAAGAAAAAAAATAGATTTGATATACTGCATTAAAATGAAAAATTCATTATGGCGAACTTGCCTATTTAGATAATAAAAGCTCAAAAAATAATGCCTGCTCATTTCAATGTAACATATGCATAATAATAAAATAATCATCTTTTTGTTTTGGCTACACCTGTCGGAAGGTTCTCAACCACCTTCAGTCCTTCTTTTTCAATAGATTATTCCAAAAAGAGATTGACAATGACAATCAATATTCTGTCTCCTCTATACAATTTCCTTCATCGATTGCTTTAATCCGGGTTCTTGATGATAATGTAATGTTTTTCAAACTTTAACTTCATTTGACAAGGATATGTGATTTTAATATGTTTGTTGGATGAGGGAAAACAGATCCAATGTTTGGTGAAATTGGTGATTAGATTGCAGGTGATATAAGTTGCATGTTGAAAAGGGAGAAAGGGACTTAGTCGAAAGGGGATACAATGTAGAAAAAGCTATAAATTTGAGTTATTATGTTCAAAATATTTTGTAAATAAAATAACAAAATCTATATAGGCTACTATCCTCGTACATTAGTTGATTTTCACTCTCCACTAATTACATGACTGATTGATTGAAGTTGTAGTTTCTTGCATCTTATACCAGCCGTTTTTAAAAAACAAAAAATGAAAAAATAAGTAACGCCTCCTTCACCAAAGTTGCCTCTTCATCTAAAGCTTTTCTTTTTATTTCCAACACCAAAAAATTCAAAGGTGATGGTTTCTTTTTTTTTGTCAAAAAAGGTGACAGTGATAGCACCAAAATGAGCCAAACCACAATCTCCAACTGTTGGGCTTGATGTGATGTGATATATGAACCTATAAACCTTTATATATACTACGAGGAAAGAAAGTCCAAAAAAAGGCCCAGCCTCAATCAAGCATAACAAAGTTTTTGCCAATATATTGACTTTATAGTGTTCATTACAAAGATGAAGGCCCTAAGGCCCCAACCAAGTAAAGATATTTGCCAAAAAAATATATATAATTACCAAAAAAGAAAATTTGTTATGAATAAGACTTTAGGTATATTGATAATATAAAAGAGTTTTACATTATCATCCAATCACATATTTGTAAGACTTTTAAATCAGTGAATAGTATATTCAAACACTTTTGTTAATGTGATAATATATGATTGAATATCTATATATAATTTTTTTATACTAACAGTATATACAAATTAAATCCTACAAAAAATATGTAGTTTTTATTGAGGCATCATAAATTCTTATTCCCAGATTTAATTATTTATTTTTTATATATAAGGTAAAAATACCATTGTGTTTTTATAAAATTATTCACAATATTAGTGGAAATATTTGGTTGGAAATGTATATAGTTTGTACCAATTAAGATTTGGTCTAGCAATAAGAGGGTAGTCCATTATGACATGGCGAACCACGGTTCGAATCTCAGTTGAGACAGTTATCCACATTTAAATATCCGATAATACTTAAATATGATTGTCCCTGTGGAAACCAAAAAATATATATGATGTGTGGATAGACATAGAGTCACAAGTTAAAAAAGTAGTCACGTCAATTATTTGAATTGAAGTGATAATTGAGAAATATCTTTATGAATTATGTAATCTTGAAATAAATGGCTTACTTTTCTCTTAAAAAAATACTTACTTTTGATGGGACTGAAATATTGAATTAATCAAGGTATATAAAAGGTCACCCAGGGCTACAATGCATCTTAATTCACGAGGTGCACCGCATATCTTGTCATTTGAGCGTAAAAAATGAGGGTCTATTAATCTAACAGATCAGATGTGACACACTATCAAATTTTTCTCTTTCCCATCCCTACCGCCTGTTGCCCCTCCTTTCTCCGTGGTCTCTTCCATCCCCTGCTACATGATCTACTCAACACTGTCGTCCTCCTCCACAGCACTGGCCACCACGCTTCATCCCCGATCGCTACTGCACTACCCCCTCCTCCCCCCAATGATTCTTGCTCCCCCTCCCAAGCCACCGAGGCCCATTGTGGACACACTGCATTGCGCCACCATCTTGCAATCATGACTACTACGCAAACACCACGATTCACTGGGAAGAGTAACACGCGAGCACCACCAACACTAAACACAGCCTTGCCACCCTCCAATACGGTGTCACTCTTCTCCCCAAGTGGGGCGGAGAAGGGTCAAGTTGGAAGCAATTGATGATGATGATGATGATGACGAGGCCATCATTATGGAAGGAAAGGTGGTTTTGTTCAGTGAAAGCGTGGTGAGTGGTGGTAACATTGACAGTCGAGAGATGGGGGAGTTCGAGGCAATGGGATGGGGGTTCCAGGGGAAAAGGGCGTAGCGAAATTGGAAGGAAAGAAGAATGTTACAATGCACTAGAGGTTATTATGTTCACGGATACACCACATATCTTTACCGTAAGATTAGGCAATGTGTGATGCACTCTACCAAGTGGGGTGTACCACAACCTTTGCCATGTAGTATTATAAGCGCCTTTTCAGCTTTGTTTATGATAAAATGATGAAAACAAATACATATCTTGATAAAATTAAGAATTATAAAAGGCGACATACTATCTAATTTTGAATAAGAACCACAATGAAAGCTCTACTTAAAATCTATTTTGATAAATTGTGAGAGATACTACTTGCAATTTAGAGATGAAGTATTTATGGTTATTTTTTCTCCCAATAAACGGATTTTCTAGAATTTAAATTTGTATCTTCAACTTTATAGGAAATCAAACGTTGTTTATTACTCATCCAGCAACTTGTTAGGGTTCTGCTTAGAGTTTATGTACTGCACTGCCTTTTTCCTTGTTCGCTTTTTTGTTTTCTTTCAAATTCTTCACAGCCACATGTCTTAAGAGAGACGGGATTGCTTTGTGCTTATCTTATTTTTATAAGGATTTTGGGTCCTCGATCTCCGCCTTAAAAGTAAGAAAGGTTTTTGTCAGTGAAAAAAAAATGGCTAATATAATTAATGAACTTAGATACTTAATACGTTTCTTGAATAATACTTTTTATGTCTCTATCTCTTTAATTGAATGATGCTATCACCGAATAAAATTGAAATTCTTTTTATAATTCAATCATTTTCCAGTATCAATTATTGGAATTGAATCCTCTAAAACGAGGATATAAAATAAAAAAATGGAGAAATATTTATTTTTGAATAATTTAATGAGACCTATATATAATTAAAATTAATAATTTAAAGATGAATACTTTCTCATTTTATTAACTAAAAAAATATTTTTATACTTTCTCACTATACTGTAGTTACCATAACAAGTCCGTAGCACATATTGGTCGCTGTGCTTGTTGTGAAACAACACAGGGACAAAGAAGCCCAAGCCGGTCGGAACGTGCCACGTGTACGGCCAAAGACGACGAATGGACCATGCTTGATCGGAGGCAACAGTGAAGAAGATGGTACTGGATCCTACTCAAGCCTGCGGAGCATTGGTCTTTTCCGTGCAAATACAAGTCCAAGCTAAGCATGCCAAGTGTTGGGTAATTTCTCGTATGGTCACCCTTCACCCCATACTAGTCATATATGCCTCATCCTCCCACCCCTTGTCCGGCGGCAACGCTTCTTATTGGCTATGTATCATTGTTTCGATATCCAAACTTATTATATGTCACTTTTATATGCATATTATTTCATAATCATGCAAGTTCATTTCTATGGAGGACTTATATAGACAATTCATATACTAATGCTGGATTAGAATAATGTAGAAATTGATAATTACGCACATTAGAAAAATTTTGTTATTGTCATGGAGCACTTAGGTAAATTACACTTAAACCAATAACAAAGTAACATTTTAAATAAAAATATGGATCCTATAAATTTTTTAATTATTTTGCTTGCCTTGTTTGACAACATTTTAAAAGCGGTATGTTAAAGTTAAAGAATATTCAATTTTTTAAATCTATTTTAATTTTATTTATTTCTTATTTTATTTATATAATGTTGAAGAAGGTGTACAACAACGATGTAAAAGGGAGCAAAATGATTTCAAAATCTTGAGCGTGCTGCCTCCTTTTAGTTCTCTATAAAAACCTGCAAGCCATAGCACGCAAGCAAGCAAATTAACACACAAACTAGCAAGGAGAGGGTAAGCAAGTGAGCTTGAGAACCCTTTGTGGGGGCATAAAGGTAATGGCTCAGTGCCACTCAACAACAACAGGTGAGAAAGGTAAGAAACGTTCGAGCTTTGGAAGGAGATGCTCCGCCACTTTGAAAGAGTATAGAGGCAGGTTTTACATACTCAGAAGATGCCTAATCATGTTACTGTGCTGGCACAAGTATGCATGATCATTGTACACTTGTGTTAGTGTATGGGTTCTTTTATCTTCCCAGATTACTTGAAATGTTGATGAAGTTGTATACATTCTCTTCTCTCATTCATTTATGCATGCTCATCAAGAGGCATTTAATGGTGTAATGTAGTGTAGTCTTTCTCACATGTAGTGCCTACCTACTATATATATATATATATGTTATAGTGCAAAGTCTCATTTACATCCCTCATATTTTACGCAATTTTAATTTAGTTTCAAATTATTTTTTATTTACATTTCTAAAGTTTTCAAAATTTTTTAATTTTGTCCTTTCGATAGACAACATCAAAAGCATAAACGAAAAAAAAATTGATATTAAAATCAAATTTCGATATTAATGATATCCAAATACTATCAATAGAGATTGCCTTCAATTTTTCAAGAAAAAACTTTGGGTATGGATTTTAGTAAGAAAAAGATCAATTGAGTATTAAGAAAGTTTAAGATAGAAAGAAAAACATTCATACTCTACAAAAGTATAGGGAAAATGATTGTAAATAATATCATCTTATTCAGATAAGTAATGAACGTATCATCGTTAATATTATAATTTGACTTTCTTATCAATTTTTTTCATTTATAATTTAAATATCAAAAAGATAAAATTAAAATATTTTAAAAAAATTAAATATGTAAATAGAACAAAATATATTTTCGAGACTAAATTAAAATTGCCATAAATCATGAGTGAGGTGAATGAGATTTTTACGGTATATTATATTCATCTCTAGTGTCACATGGATCCAAAATATCAAGCATCAATGTCTACTGTGTAGTGTTCAGTTGCCATAACTGTGTGCCGGATGCATATGTAAGGAAGGGTGAATACCCCAACTCTTTATTTATGAATACTGCTCTGCTTAATTTGCACTACCGGCCATTCGCCTTTATTGTAACATTTGTCAATCACTCAATCTGCATAACCTGGCATATTTACACAAACCAACCTGAAATATGTCTTCCAACATGATAATATATACAAGTCTGAGTTTTGTTATTTGACTAACAGAAACTGTAAAGTGTAATAAACTAAGAAAAGATTAATTTTAATACCGTAAAATTATAGAATCAAATATATAGTATATGTGTTATTTTTTATGCATTTGTTGTAAGAATTAAATATTTTTAATGACATAATAATACATAACTACGTGATAATGAAAAAAACTTTTAATAGTGAGTATATCAAAATTAACTTAATAATGCGAGTATACATCATTTATGTTAGAGTATCTTCTTTTTACTCTTTAAAATAGAGGTGTGATCACTTTAGCACTTAAAAATATAAATAATTTTGATATTAATTTAATACTCCAATCATAAAACAGTAACAAAGTATTAATATCGATCAAGTCTTTCAATCATAAAAAATACTAATAAGGAAGTTACCCTAATGGTATAGACACACTACAGAGAGAATTTCGATTCAATTTCTAAAAACTTTAGTTGGGAGAATATAGCCCAATTACTCATTAGTACTCTTTCCTGAAAATAGGAAAAGAGGATACTTTTGAAAAAAAAATTATAAAAAAAATGCATATCATTTCAATCTTTTAATTATACATTTTTTTTGGCATGAATTACACAAAGTTTTAATTGCAAACTTTACACATCTAAGGAAAAAAATTAATTAACTCATGCGTCGATCCAAAGGCATAAAAGTTTAAGCGTTTGATAAAAAATATTTCATAATTTGTACATAAAAAATGTTTTAATATTATTTTTATAATTAAGAACCAAATAAATGTTAAAATTTATAATATTTGTACTTTAGATGATTGAAAAGGTTATATTATTATGTTTAAAAAACCGTCTTTGCCGAATCCCTATTTAATCATTAATCATATAGAAGCAAAATCAACACATCTAAGCTTTGCTTTTACCCTTTTGCTTGGCGAGGAGATAAAACAGAAAGAAAATGCAAGAAAAGAAAATAGAAAAAAGATAAAAATTTATTTCATCTCCTATTATTTAAATAAGAAAAAGAAAATAAGTAATACTTCTTTTTTTTTTTTTTTCATTAGTTGGAGAGCAAAGTGGGAATGATAACTTCTCTTTTATCTTTATTACAAAATAAAGTATAGAGCAAAAAAATAAGAATAAAATTATTATTTAAAATAAAATCATTCTTTTTTTCTAGTTTTCTCTCCACTTTTGGAGATAAAATATTTTGTAAGCCCATATCTATATCTTTTTGGCTCCTTATTTTTTTTTATATTTAAGTAAAAGAAAAATTCTAAATTTTCTTATTTTCTTTCTCTTAAAGTTCTCTTCAACTAAATAAAGGATTAATATTTTACCGCTAGAAAAAGGGGGGGGAGATACGGCTATTTTTACGGGAGAAATAATGTTTGTTTCTACAATTTTAATTATACATCATTTAGACATATGAGAATCAATATATAAATAATTAAGGATTATAATTACATTTATGATGGATATGGTAGATTTGGTATGATAATTAATAATATGAAATCCTTTCACCGAATTTACTACTAATATAACTGCTATTCACAGTTTATAACATGATTCCTCAAATTTTTTCATAAACAAATTCATCAAAAATATAACTGATATCATAATTGCTTAAGTGTCTAATAATATCTACAGGTGATGTTGATATAATAATATATTACTCTTTCTAAGCATATACATACAACCAAAAACTTCTTCCAGCATTCTTTGTTGCAGAGAGGAGCTTTCTAGAATCAGCAATGGTCTTATTTAGTACTCTCAAAAGGGCTTGGGCGATAGATAATAAATTTTTTGTCCACCTTTTTGTCATCTAACCATACAAATTCGGTCGTTTGTGGCAAAATAGTTACTGTAAGTCCCTTGGTCAAGACACTGTATTTTTCCCAAACCTAGTTAGTTAGGTCATTATATTTCCGAATACAAAACTAACAAAATTACATTGCACAACTACAGGAAGCTTAAAACAAAACAAAAAAGACCATATATTGCTCTGCTAGTTTTGGTACATTCATTTACTTGCCCAATTCTCAACTCTCTTGTTACACTTGTTTTGTTTCTAGCAAATAACTGGAGGCAGCCAACCATGTGAGAAAGTAAAAAAACCATAACAGATGCATCAGTTGCATAATAATAAGTTATGGTATCACTGAACCTACGAAGTGCCTCATGTGAGGTTGGGGTATGATGGCAATGAGTACCAGAAAGCCAAAACGAAGAAGCAAAGGTTCTTTTTTACTGTTTGACACATAAATGCTGATTGAACAGAACCAAACATCCCTCCCCCTCTGCCCCATAATCCATAAATGCACACATTAAAAGCTACAGATTTGTCTCCTCTTAGCTTAATTTATCATGATTCCTGTACCCTCCTTAAATTAATATTCCAACTTCCTCAGTTGCTTGGTGGTTGGAAATTCAATGCGACTCCTTCAATGCTACCACCACCAGCCATATTTCATGGTCTCTCACTCATGTTGGGCTCTACCTTCTTTAAAACTTCAGAGTATCTCTCTCAATTTTGCACATGAACTCCACCCCAATATGTATGCCAAATCCCATCATGTTTTCTTCTCCATTCATAGATCACTTTCAGCTTCTTCCTCACTCTCTTCTAGTCATTTAATTTACATGAAAGGATTGTATGAATGTTACATTCCTAGCACTCCCACCAAAGCAAAAACACAAAGGGGCCCCTTCTGAAATTTTTTTATGTCAATTAACAGTTTCAAGTTTTGTTTTGTTACATTGTTTATTACGTATGTGATTATCTTAAAGCAGATTGGTTGAAGAGAGGTTTAAGCCAAGTATGGTGATTGAGAAGGGGTAAGAGGGACCAGTTTAACGGGATATTGGTCCGGTTCAATGAAAAAGCCATGCTCAAAATGTGTCAAGCCTTGCTTTTCGATTGAGCCGTGCCAATATCACGTGCCACTGCTCCTAAAAACCCTTGAATATAGCCTTCTAATCAAAGGTTGAAAGGTAGTTATTGTGTTTTGCATTCTTGGCCCGCATTTTGATGCCAAGGGAAAAAAAATGCAGCTTGTCATCTTTCTGCATTCTTGTTTTCATTAGCACTTTTCTTTTCCTTGAAATAGTATCTTGCCTTTTCTCTTTATTTTATACATTCCATTTTTCATTCAATTATTCTTTTTGAGTTATGATGCATCAGGGTCCTAGAAAGACTCTGGAAGGATGGCATTAAAGCATATGGAAGAAGGAAGATCGGTTATGAGAACAAGACCTACAAGTTCTATATAATTCATCCGTTACTTTTCATAGCTCACACTGTTTCCTTTGAAATTTGATGTTTGGTAGAACATGACTTGTGCAGTTCTTTAAGCATTGTTTGTGTCCCTGCTTCTATCTTTCTTTTTGTTTCATTTTTTTGGATGAATTTTTCTCTGCTGCTCTACAGCCTAATACATTTCATTTACATAGCACATGTCTGTTTCTTTGTACAAACGCATATACGTAAGGAAAATGTATTTACACATAAAAAAAGACATAGGATACTTCAAAACTAAAATCAAGTTTGAATTTAAGGGACAGGCGCTTAAAAAAAAAAAAAAACACAGCCCTTTTCAAAGATATGATGTTATTTTTTTTATTTTAAAAAATAAAAAAGAAGTCATTTATAATAAAAATATTTGTTCCTACAATACATAAATTATATTACTTGATATTTAATTGCTAGAGGGACCATGCACATACATATGTAGTACTATTTTTCACATTTTTTCATGAGAGAGTAAACACCAAGAATCTTTCCATGTCTTCTTATTTATTTTGAATGATATGGTAGGTGAAGAAATGGGGTTATTTGAATTTAAATTTTTTCGACTTTCATGTTGACTCGCTCTTATTTATTATTAGATGAGGTGTGGATTTCATAACATCCTATTTAATGGTGGATAAGAGTGAATTGACATAAAAATCGAAAAAAATTTGAGTTCAAATAATATTTTTTAAAGAAATGAATTAGTCAATTGTGAACGTAAGGTTGGATCATAATTACAATAAAATTATGAAATTCATATCTCTTTCTTTTCTTTTTTTACCTCTTCCCTTTATGGTCGGATGAAATTCGTATCTCAAGTAAACCGAAACACATTGAGGCTTCAAGCTCCCACATTAGCTATAGGGTCCCTCTTATGAATGAAGCCCAAACTTTTTGTAAGATCAAAAGCGTTTAGCCGTTTTAACATTCTAGTGTTAATTCTGGAAGACAATGCCTTTTCAGCTAGTATGGAAGAATAAAATGCTATTTCAGATAAAATCTTTGTTTTTATTTGGTACGATATTTTTCCTTTAGTTGTTAAACGAAAAAGGTGAAATTATCCAAAACAAATTGTCCCACATCCTCACATGCTTACTGAAAAACTTTTTAGAGTTCATTCATGCCTTGAGGAACAATACAAATAGGATAAATTATACTATATTGACCTTTTTTAAAGTTAGATAATATTATATATTTAATTTTTTTTATATTTTTATATTTTGTAAAATATGATATTAAATATTATAATAAATATGATATCAAGTATTTCTATAAAAAAAAAAGTGTTAATATTAAAAGATATTGTGTGTAATATATTTAATTTTATGGGGGTTAGGATAATTTATCTATATAAATATTACATGTCGATTACTTTTACCTGAAATTACCTTGATTTGGCAGTTGACTTCATGGAGTTTCCTCGGAGTTGAACACTGAAAAAACTGAAGTTACTTAAAGGATACATTATGTATCATGACTATAGTTATTTTATCTTCTTTCCAAAACAATGCTTTGGGTACAATTTTGTGGGGCATAAGCAGTTGAGGAATCTCTAGACTCTTCTAGCGGCCTTTATTTAATATTAGGTTCCGCACATGTTTTCTGATACTAGCATCAATGAAGTTGTACCAGAACAATCAATGAAAATATAATCAATTCTACTTATTTCCACTTTTGTGGCCCCTTGGTGCTGATTCCCTTTGCATGATTCCCACATGTTTTCATAGTGGAAAATGATGGTTGTAACTTGCAACGTCTATCCTTTCTTTATTACTTTCTTACATCTTTGGATTTAATTTGATTAATCAATACCCCATCACTTCTCCGTTGGGTTGTACTTGGGCCCATCATCTACCCGGGTAGAGAGATAAAATCCCTAAACTAGTCATTTGAGCATCTTTGACTTTTCTCATCCGTTGACCAAAAAGAAGGATACTTTTCTATCCAATCTGGAATCCCCATTGTGGTACCTAAACCCAATCCGTGTTATTTCATTTGTTTTCACTTTAATCATTAAGTTTGCAATTTTTAAACACCTTGAGAATCTACCACGGACCATGGTTAATTGACTTGCAAAACATGCACTACCGTAGGAAAGGCCCAACCAATTTAGGAAATGTAAGAGTGCGATTTATTTGCAAAAGTATTTTCTGTTTTTATTTTTTTTTTCTATAAGAAGGATTTTTATTTTCAGATTTTTTTAATTTAAAAAATATGTTTGATTTATAAAATTAAATTCTGTTTCTAAAAAATGAAAATAATAAAATATATTTGATTTATCTATTTTTAAAATATATTTTTAAAATTAAATTTGAGATAATAAAATTATATTTATTATTAAATAATAAAAATTATATATATTTAATTTATATATTTTGTTCATTTATTAAAAATATTTATTAAAATAAAATAACTCTATAAAATTTTAAGATTAAAATTAAAATAAATTACTCACTTTTAAGTAATTTTATTATCATTATCAATTATTATATTATTAAATACTATAAAGGGAATTTTAACGAAAAAAATTATTTGTAATAACAAAATATGTTTAGAATATATTTGATTTTTTGAGTAAGTTATAATCATATTAAAAAGAAATATAATTGAACAAAATAACTAATATTATCTATAATCATAGTCTTTATTATATTTCAATTTATCAACCAGCTAAAAAATATAAAAAGAAAAAAAAAATACATCATCCTGCAACAAAATATAAAAAGTAATAGTCATCAATTATCTAAGATAATTATCCCATATTTGATTGGCAATTGTCTCATGCTTTGCAGGTTCTCATTTTCCAGTCCTATAATGAATTCCACATTGGAATTTGGGAAGGCAGATAGAACATTTGAATCAGCATTATAGAGTTTCATTCTACTTACATTCAAAGATTTTATTAGAACAACTACATGTGATGGAGAAGGAAGATTGTTGGCTACCTGTCCATAGTTGATTCCAAAAGGCCGCATGTTCGCACAATTGTATTTGAAAACACAGTTTGAAATATCAGAATACTTGAAAGATAATAATTCTAAAATGTTCAAATATCCAAACATAGTTGCATTTATTTGATTTTTTAGGAGGGAAAGCATTTTTTTTTTATTATGTCTTTCCCATACCGTGCAACATGAACATTGGCACCAATACCTTTACCACTCAACTCATTGCCTACAGCAGCATATGCAAGGTAAGACACATGAAACAAAAATGAATATAACAAACAGCTCTGTCCGTTATCCTACCAAGTTCCCATAAATCTATCTTGTATCCCTTCGAAATAGTGTACTTAATAAAATCATAAGCATTTTGAGGGTCCCAAGCTCCTTCCCGAACATTATGATTAATCTTGTGCCTCCCATTGAGTGCATTCAATCCAAAAGTCACGATGGCTCTGCAAGTGTCAAAGTTCAACTAAGTTACCACATAGGCAATCTTCCCTTCCCCACCCCTTTCTGCCTTCCCTTAAACATAAATATGCTTATGCTAACACATATGTAGACATAGGATGTTAATCAATCACAAACACTCACTGGAATTTAAATGATGTATCTGTATTTATACACAAAGTGAGGTTTGCAGTATGAAAAGGATCAAGCCTAGAACACAGTCCAACATCACATAAATTCACTTCAATAAAAAATGTCCAATATTAACCAATAATGCAAGATAGAAGACAAAACAACCAAAGAACTTCAGTAACACAAATAAATAAAGCACCTGAAGTCTGCAATTATAGGGGCAAAAGGACTACATTGAAATGGTTAATAACAGAAAATCATAGGACTAGTAATTTGAATGAAGCTTGAAACCATTTCCTTTTATTTGCATGGTTTTGTGATGGAGACTAACAAACTAACTCATTGATGCAACTAGGATTGCTCAATATAACAGTAATGAAGGACGTATTAACTGCATACTATTAGAATATGCAGCTAAGTTGGAAGTCATTCCCAAATCCCAACCAAGGGTGAGGAAATAACTCAGAATGCAAGTAGTGAGCTTCCTATACCGATGATGGGATTCTAGTAGCACGCATTATTATAATAAGCATTTAAAACAGAAGCAGGCTTTCCCTTCAGCATCGATCAGGATTAAGGGTACGTTAGCTCAAGCTTAAAAACAAGCTTTTTAGTTTTAGCATTTTTCAAAAACTTATCCAATTACCTTAAAATTTTGTGTGCATGTTTTAATTACGAAAAATTCACTTTTTTTCTTTTTAAAAATGGCTCAAACAAACGGACAAAATGATAGCTATCATCACTTCGTTATAATACCCCAGTTAAAGACCTAATTTTACTTTTCTCAGTCTTGCTTTGGCTTGAAGGAAGAGGGGGCAAAGGAGGGGGAACATAACAACAAAGCTCAATGTTAAAATTCCCACCCCGTCTTATTGAAAAACAGATTCAGCTCATCCCACCTTTTCATGTGTAAACATCCTTTTGAAAATCCAAACAATCAACCTTTCGTCTTTTGAAATGGATGACAAGGAGATTGCAAACTTCTTGCCTCAGACAGCACCTGGTTTTGCAAAGAACCTCCAAGTCTTATCCTCAATGGCTTGAGAGCTATCACGCAACCATTATTCAAAGAATAACATCATGCTCAAGTTAGCTATTCCAAAAATGATGATATTCATAAAAACACATAGCTACTTTATGCAGCCACACAACGAAAGAATGTCATGAGAGTAACTGAATTTTCTAAATCATATCGACTTAGGTAATGCAAATATACAGACCTTGAACTAGTGTCACATGGTACAATCAAACCCCTTAAATCCCACATTTGGGCATGTACATTTTTAAAAACTTGGGCTGTTTGTGATCCAAAATACCCAAAGGAATATTCCAAACTTAAACATGGCAGAAATAAAAGCAAGTACAGTAGCATGTGTTTAGAGAATAAAAACAGGAAATTCATAGGCCAGACATAGACAGATTTGGAGACTGAAAATTTTGATGCAGTTGCTCTCCTCCATGATAGCCGACAACGCTTCAGTCTCATCCTTACAAACGGCCGCCTTCATCGAATATTCCACCTCCTCCGCCACGGGCACCGAAACCGACTCCTCGAGCTCCGGCTTCGGTTGCGGTTCTTGTTCTTCTTGGCATTGCAGCTGAAGAACCAAGCCGCTAGAGGGAACCTCGTGAAGATCAAGGCATCGTACAAGCTATCAGAAGTGCGAAGAAGGAGAAAAAGGAAAGCGCCACCGCCAAGGCTCCCAAGGCCAAAGCAGAGAAGTAGCAGCGTTTAATAGAAGATGAGACGCATCTGATGAAAAAAAAAAGATGCGTTTTAGTCAATCAGGATCGAACACAGTTTCTTGCAAAAGAGAAAGGAAGGAGTTTTGTTAATCACAATAATACCACCGCCTCACAATTGAAAATATTGGAAAAACTGAAAACGTGAAATCAGCGTTTCCAATTTTGTGTTCCTTTCAAAAAATATTTTCAATGTAAACGTTTCTACCATGGTCAACCTAACATGTTTTTAAGTTTATTTTTCATTTTCATTGAAAATGAAAATGAAAATAGACAACCCAAACGCCACCTTCAAGATCCAAAGAATTTAGGTACTTCAATGCTTGGAATTCAAAGGGTTGGACTGGCAATGCATCAGTTGTAACTTCGAAAGTCTTGGCTTTTCCCTTTTTACATTGTTTTGGGATTTGCGATCATTAGCTGCATATTGTTTTTAAGAGAGTAATTCTTAGGGAAAAACGGTCTATCATCATAAACATGCAAATCAATGTGCAAAGTTATAGGGACTATAATAGAAGTGTTTCAATCATTAAAAATGCTTTCACACATATGTCAAATAATGATTTAAATATCTAAAAGATGATACAAACAGATAATATCTAGTTAAGAATTTCTCTCAATTGAATTGGTATTTGGAAAAATTAACAATTGCTTTCTGACCTTGTACCACTGTATTTGTAGTTTATTGGATACTCGACAGAATAGTATAGAAGTGGGGTCAGTCACCAAGCTCTCATGTGAATTATTTTCTCTAATGGAATTATTATATACTAGTGTGGCAAATTAGAGTAAGAGGCAATAATTGAGACTAATTTTATCCACACCAAACAGAAAACTCAAATTTAGGTGAAAGAAAGGGCGGCAACAGCCAACCAAATATATATCTATATTTATTAGGAGCTTGATTGATAGCCATAGAACTATTAACATATAGAGTTGGCCCTTCAAGCATCAAAGAATGGGTTGGGGGGACTATCCCATGCTTCCTATTATGGCTGCTACCATGGTCAATCTCCTCTATTTAAAATGCAGAAGGTGCATGGGGCAAGTCCTCTCTCCTTTTTCTCTTTATCTCTCCCCTTATCTCGTGTAAAATGAAAATTTCTCTATACTTCTCAAAAATACATTTAAAAAAAAAAATTGAAAAATGTTACAGCCTTGCTTCATTGCCTTAGCTATAGTTTTCCTGAGTTAGGAAGAACTCTAAGATGTGCCTCCTAGAAAGAGGCACTCCACAAAGCTTTTTCACCTTCCCCGCATCTCCTATGGACCTCTTTGATCCTTTCAGCAGACCTGCAAATTCCACTGCATGTCCAATCAAATGATGCAACACAAACATTGCCTGCCTGAGCCTTCCATTCACAATCTGCAAAAGAAACCAACTCAAGAATTTGAAACTGTTCACCACTAATTAATAACCCTTAAACAAATCAAATAAATAATGTTTGAGTTTGGCACTGTAAAATATTTTGTATTGTCAACCAATTAGATATTAGCTTTTATGTGACTTTTAAGATAGTTATTGCAAGAATTAAGTACTTTTAATGATTTGATAATACATGATTGAATAACTATGTAACAAAATTTTAGATTGATAGTGTATCAAAGTTGAATTCTTTTGATAACTGGAAAAATCTTCACCTGGTGGTGTACCACAGCACAGTCTCCGATCATCTATATGGTCCACATCAAGTCCAATAAACCATGATCCCAGTGAGACATCCTCATTGGCATATTTGTGAAGAACATGTCTGAGACAAACGTGTAAAAATAACACATCATGGGCGGGAACACAGCATTAGCACCATTTAATTTGTTTAAAAAATTGATTTCAATTAGACCATAAGTGAGATGAAGAAGGACTTACTGATTAATTGAAATATATGTAGCCAGATCTTTTGAAATAGCATACAACTGTCCTGTGGCATGACGGAAGTACTTGTTTCCAGCCTCACCAAATTTCCAGTATTCCGGTTCATGGTACCTTACCCCTCTGCAAGAATGGAGGCAGGTAAGATGCTAGAAGTGAAAGAATCACAAATTTATAACCCTTTCATCACATAAGAGAAGGATAGAAGAAAATAATTCTCACTTTTGCGAAAGAACAGGCCCAGATTTCATGCATCCAATGTATACCCGTGGTTTTGATCGGTGTCTAACTAGAGTTTCTCCAAGTGTTGCTGAAAAGAGATTGAATATGATATTAAGACAAATATTATAGTAAAAAAAATGGCATGATGCATACTCAGTATGGAAACATGAACCCATGTTTGGCATTAGGTTGAGTTCTAAGATGCTTATGGAGGAGTTATTTATATAGTTAGTGGGTGGAACATTAAAAGATCCAACAGTTTCAATCGCCAACTCGTCATGATTTTACGTGAAGTCAGATTGTTAGAGATTGAAAAACTTTACATACCTATATTTACATGAACATCATCATCAACTTTGATGTAGAAGTCAGCATCCCATAAGTTAACAGCAGTGGCAAAGTAGGCCTTTGTCTTTGCTGACAATTCAAGGTATCCTTCAACATGATCCTGCAGAATCAAAGCACACAGATTTGAACACCTTGCATTTTTTTTCCATTTTTAATTTCATTAAAAAAAAATGCAATCATGCTGTCTTGTGAAGTGGTTATGCAAGTAGTGCCAAAATGAGACAAGGCAAGGAGACAGGAAGTGGAAATGAGTCAAAGAGGATCATTACCAGCCTCAGGAAGTCTCCATGCTTCTTATCTTCTGCTTCAATAGCTCGGTCTAGGATACCCCCAGATGTAGCACTGTAAAAAAGAGAGAAAAACAAAACACTTTCAGCTAACAATTTATCCAATTTAATTATGACTAATACATTGATGGATGTGTGCACAATGAATTCTGGAAATATTTAAGTACATTGCAATACAAACACAGGATTGTTAGTTCTATAGAATTCTATATACTTGTATATCAGTTCGGAGATGAACCACAACAGTATGCAGCAAAGAGTAGATCATGCTTTTTCAATCAATACATAAATTAAATGATCTAATGTAAGCATTTCCATCTAAGATAAAAATCAAAGACATGATATTGCTGCCACCTATGCAAAAACAAAAATTCAAAGAAATTAGAAAGAGGGCTGAGATAGCTTACCTGTGACCAATTACAAATCGGATGATAATGCCCTTCTCTTCCTCTAGCTTCTTTCTCTTCTCACCTATTTTCCATGTTACCACAAGAACCGATCATCAGAAACCACAACCAATAAAGTAGTCAGAATAATATAAAAATCATAACAGAATATTGGGAAGCATGGATCAAATTATGAACCTTGTGGCATCCAGGTTTGACGAACTGAGTCTCTTCTTTTCCTGCTGCTAAAGGCAGTATTAATTCCTACGACCATCAGGTACCTTCTCTTATTAGTTGATTCAGCCACCTTCATATCTTCCGATATAGGAGCACCATTTCGTATAGACTCCTGAGCTGCCTTTGCAGCAGCTAACTCCATCTCTAAGCTTGAAATAGTCTTGTCTAGAGTTCTACATTCAATAGTCACATAAGTTTGGCATGAAAAATAACCAAAAAACACACAGACACACACAAACATAAACTTATAATAGCATCATGGCATGTAACTTACTGTATGGCATTTTGTGTCTTGAAAACTTCCTTATAGATGCTTTTGGTTTCGCGCTTCACTTCCTTCTCTTGCAACTAAAGGAGACCAACACCAACAGACAAATATAGGAATTTCAGATAATATGCATATGCATGATCAAACACTGAATCCACAATTAAGATATATTTCTTCTGATAACTACCATGTGACTACTAAGATTTAAGACTAAAAGGTAAAATGTTATAGATGCTCAGTTGCTTACAATTCTAGAATTGCAACCCTCCGAAACAACATTCAATTTTTCAGCTTCCATCGCTGTTGTCCGTGCAAGTCCTTTAGGTTCAGGAATAGTCCACATCCTGTAACACATTTAAATTTTTCATCAGAAAAGGCACCACAATAACTATCTCCACAAGTTGCCATGGCAATAGCGTACATAAACATCCGACCTCATAGTCAAAGTAAGAATTCTGAGAGATATTGAAATATTAAAGTTGTTAGATAAGCTATGACACATTGAATTACATGTATTTAGTTGTAACACATTGATGAAGCCATCCTGTGATCATTATTATAACAAGCAAGGACAAAAACGGGTGCAATTAAAAAATTAAAGCACCCCCAAATACGTTGGACTATCTCTATTTAATAACCAAGACAGATCTCAAAATAAAATATCCACGTTTAAACGTTTCAACAACTAGTAAATATAAGGCCTTCAGTTGCAACTACCGCAGATTAGACTAGGGGGTGCCAATCAATTATTACATGTCAGAATTCTTCTCCCCCATTGATTAGTGAGTATGACATGACATGTGCAGTAACTAGGATAAAGTAAAGGGAAATTTTTTTTAACCATAGAAAACATTTTCTAAATCAACTTGCTGGTTGATTTGTAAACATCAGTAGAAATAATTGAAGAGGAATTAATTAGCAGTGGCTGACCAAAATTGACTTTTCATTAGGATTCATTGAATCAATCATATAGAGGAGGAATGGCATCTTAAACTGCAAAATGGCATGGTTTAGACACGGAAAATTCATGCCAATTGAATTCAGATCCATTCCACTCATTGTATGAGTTTTGGTGAATACAAAGATAGGTGAGAAAATTAGAGGCGACTTAAAAATTATATATTTGTATAAGACGGAATTCATGTAAATTGGAACTAGTTCACAAAATCAAAAGTCATCCAAATTCAGAAATACACAAAACACAATGAATTAAGGACTTGAAAACCGGTGACTAATTAATTACCAAAAAAATATATTATGAATTATGAGAATCTGAAAACATGAGCTATCATATGAAAAGACCTCTTCAGACTTAGAAAACCATGGAAAATTCACCATGAACTGGTTTTCAGAAACAGGACTAAACAAAAAAGGTTTGGTCCCAAAGGAATTATCAATCAAAAATTGGAAAACAACAAGAAATAGGACAAGACACAGAGAATTCAGGTATGATGTACCTGTTGGTGAAGAGCATCCCAGCACAGAAGCTTCCAATACACAGAAGAATCACCCATTTCTGAGTCAGAACGCTTCTAGGAGGAGCCTCTCCTCTGCTCTTCAAATTCATTGTTCTATATACCTTTCAAAAACAACCTTCCAACTTGTTTGTTGCACTCAGCAAGAAAAAACCATGCTCAAAACTTGGCTTCAGGAACCAAACTGAAGAAACTCAGAAGCAGGGGAACCAGAAGCAATGAAGGGTGCAGGAAAGGAAGCAAATTTGAAAGCGGGCACCTTTGAAAGAAGAAGATTTTGCGGGGTCAGAGCAGAGAGATGGAGAAAGGGGAAGAATCAGAACAGAGAGGTGCTCTGTTTTTTCTCTTTTTCGGTTTGTTCCTTTCTTGATCCTAAGCTACTCTATGCTATGCTATGCTATGCTATGCTTTGCTTCGTGTTTTTCTCTCACTTTCTTTCTCTCTCTTTGCGTGTGTGTGTGTGTGTGTTGTGTAACTCTGTGAGTCTGGCTTTGCAGGTAAGGGACGTTGAACGCAAGTGAGGAGACTTCCTAACCGCCCACTTTTATCATACCATATTACCAAACCATCCCTGTCGGGCCACCCTTAATTTAATGATACTCCAGTAACTGTTTATCGGCATGACATCTATACCCTCCATTGCCATCAGTATTACCAAAAAAATAAAATAAAATTATTGCATAAATCCTGTTCCAAAGTAATTTGGTTCAAGTCGTCTTATAATATTAAATTACTCTAAAATTCTTACAGTTTTTTTTTTTATTTATAAAATTCGAATTTAAAATCCTGTTTAAAAAAAATAGGAGATTAAAAAACTTAAACTAACCAAGCATTTATAGATAAAATGCCAACACATTATATCTAAATAATTCACAATAAAATTAGATATTCAAAAAATGAGTGAATATATCTTAAATAAAATTAGTAAAACTCAATTTTATTATAATTTTGTGTTGATACTAATATTTCTAGTATTATACACACTTTTACGTATATTACAGTGAAGATTTTATTATATGATTATAGTAATTTCACTTTATTTTGTACATCTTTATATTTTATTTATGTTATATATGCAGATATAAGAACAATGTGTATAGAAATCATGTGTTAATTAGTGTTATATCATTTGCATAACCATAAGTCAATCATAACTTTCTCTCTCATCCCTGGCACTCTCGTGCAGAATATGTGCAATGGAAACTATACCTTGACACGCGTTCGCGTTCGTCCATGCAATTTGATGAGATGATGTCTGAATCTGATCAGGGACAATATCCACTGTTAACTAATCACAACTTGGTGCAAGTTGCGTGGCCATCATTAGTTATTGTGATTAAGAAATATAATGTGACATTAAAGGAAAGAGCGAACCCTCTAATTAACCTGTATTTTGTCACGTACTATCGTGAACAATGTAAATGTAGGAATAGATAACGACTTGTTTTCATGGAACCATGCGATCAATTAAAAAGGTTTCTATTCTTCAATTTTTTTTTTCTTTTTACTTTATGGGCAAATAAAACAACATGGCTTTGTATTATTGACAAGGATATCTCCAACTCTCCATGTTATCCGTGAAATTGTTTTTCTTTTTTGAAATTTCGGGATAAAAAGTTGATATACTTAAAGAATAAAGAGTAAAGGGAAGATGGACAGTGACCCAGCTGGAAAGGTTCTCCAAGTTGCATGACTTGGGCTCCATTTTGTTTTCCACTACAAATATAAAAGTAGGCAAGATATTTAGAAATAGGACTTAAACACCAATGACCAATATAAATAAAAAAATTGACTAAGTTTAGTAGATTAAGGGGTGAGTCTACTTCTACGGCTTAATGTATTTGACTGCAAATTCACAGCAATGGAATCATGGTCACACAGGACAAAGCATACGCATGCATGGAAAAGAGTTGGCTATGAGGTCTCATATGCACCTCATTAATTGCTAAGAAGCAGAAAGAATCTTATCTACGATAATTAATTTATAATTAATTGATTATATATTAATTAATTCAAGCTAGCTTAGTATAAACTAATTCTCCCCCTCATACTTTAGGCTAATCATGCATGCAAGTTTATATATAGTACATTTTTTTTTCCTTTTGATGGGAAGTATATAGCACATTAATGTATATATTCTTTTGTTTTCTTGTCGTCAGATAGTAATGTCGTATGATTAAACAGCTTACTGAACAAGGATAAATAAAAGTCCTATTTCCAAGCTTACCCAAACCAAGGCAAGGATTTCATTATTTCATCTGATACTTTGCTTTGTCGTTTTCTATGGATATTTATTAAAAAATAGTTCTTATTTGAGAAATAATAATAATTTCCTTACGAAGTGCAAATGAATATTTCCTTTTCAAAACCAGAACTGGTTTATTTATTAGCTATTTATGTTCTATGAAATGAAGAGGCGTCCGAAATAGCACCCTCCATTGGGAGCAAATCGGTGCTTAGTTCCTTGCATATTATTAGGCTTCAGTTCTAGTGAATTTTCATAAAACAAGTTGGTCATTTGTTATGAAGGTTAACATCAAATACTTTATTGATATTTTCAGTCTCAAATTGTTCTCACAATATGAATCGTATTTGTTTTTAAAAAGCACATAGAAATCACTGTTAAGTTCTTTTTAACATGTAGCACATGAGAAACTTGAAAATCAAGCACTCACGGAGAGGGACTCGAATCGGGTTCTTGCCAAAATTTTACAAGCCATAATAGGGCAATCTTTTCTTTTGGTCTTAACCATAACAGGGCAATGTTGTTAACGTGATTAATTAACCAAAAGAATTTGTTTACCATTTTTTTTAATTTAATTTAAATACATTGACTGTATAAAATAATTTAACACTGTTAACTAATAAAAATAGTGGAAAGTATTAACTCATATAAATAACTATTATTATAATAAAGAATCCATCATAATTTTTTATTTTTTTCTATTTTTATTGATTTAGAATATAAAACTATTTTATACTATTAGTGCATACCAATTAAACTCTTTTATTTCTCATAGTTTTACCAATTTAGAATACCGTGAACAGAAAAAAAAAATTGTATTCAACTTTTAATTATTTGTGCATTAATTCTGCCATATTAACAAAGAAGTGTTTTTTTGTACATATTTACTAAAGAAATTCAATAGACAATTTATAAGTTAATAATTAATGCAACTGATTGAATGTAAACAACTTTTAAATATTTCCATCGAGACTGGTGGCTTTTCAAACATCTAGAAGTACCAAAAAATAACTGTTTTTTTTTTCATTTGTGGAGAATCAAACTAGCAGCAACTATATTTCTAAAACTTCGAACTTTTTATGCTAAATTTTTTGTAATATATGAGTATGATGTTCGCATATAATATTTTCTGGATTCTGAGCGTTTTGGAACTTTCAAGATTGTAGTTAACGAGATTAATTATTTTTTCTTTTTTTTTTTTAAATTATTTTGCTGAGTAGTCGGTCGAGGGCACGTTACCAAGGTGCAAGCACCGTGCAAGGTGCAGCACTCCAGTTGGATGGGACCCACTAACCTCGACATTTGTCACGTGACGTATTGTGTTCCGTCTCACGTGGGCACTTTTAAAAGACCGAATCTAATGGCCCACATCACGAGTATTTCTGACACGTGTCATGATTCCGCGAGACCTCCTGAATCTGACACTTTTGCAGCCAATGAAAAGGAGACATCCCTTGACCTGGTGAAATCATCGTAGCTTTGTCTGCGGAGGACAATTTCGTCATTCAAGATAAGGCAAAAAGATCGTGTACTTGGATGACTCCTTAAGTATTGGGATAATTGTCTTCGAAAACATGCCTTCTGGGCTTTTTGCTTCTGATTAATATTAATATTATCATTAACAATGGAGTTCATGAATTTGCTTTGATTAGTTCTAACAGATGCAGAGGAAGAACAAATTTTGAAAAATAATAGTATATAAATTACTTGGGACCTTATTCATTGGTTGTCAATTGGCATATCATAATAGTTTGTTATTTTTTCTAAACTATTAATATTTAAAATTTGTTAAACTTTAACTAATTTCATTTTCCATTCAAAAAAAAAAAATACTAATTTCATTTTAAAGAATTCTTGTGTATCCTCAATTATGAGAGTAAGTTATTGCTCTTCTTTTAATATTTTCTTCGTTTCACAATAATTGTTGCTTTGAAAAATTGAAACATCCTCAAACTAATATATTTGAATATAATTTTATATTCAAATATATTAGTTTAAGAATATATCAATTTTTTAAAGTAATAATTATTATAGATCTAAGAGAGTATACTGGTTGTATGTCATATTATTTTTTATTTTCTTGATTATTTACTTTTATAGATTATTTTTTTTAATCTTTTTAACTATTACAAAATTGATGTGACATATAATTTATAAATAAGAATAAAAGTAATCATTTACTCCCAGTTTACATAAAAATTTTGTGTTAAAAAATTCATAACTTCAATTTAAAAAAAAAAATAGATCAACTCATTGTAAAAATAAAATTCTTGAAATGCTAGTTTCTTTTATTCATACCACCCGAACTTAAAATTTTATTAAAAAAAGAAAGTATTAAATTGTTTTAATCAGTCAGGCACGAATAATGTGATGTATAAACATTAGTATTATCATCTACATAGATTTTCAACAAAAAATGAGGGAATCAAAAGCTTTATGATTTTTTTATTAATATAAGATTGTGCTTCTTCATTAACTATTCAGATATAACATGTTCGACAGTTCAAAGATTATAGGATATATGCTTCATATCAAAAAAAAAAAAAAAAAGTAAACAAAAAAGATTATGGGATGCTTTAATTGTACTCAATTGAGATTCCTAACCTCATCAATCTGCTTATCGGCGTGTATATAACCGAACAAGATAGAACCAAAAAGAATCATTTCAGACAACCGCGAATTACTAGAGTGTGTTTCACTCTGGTTGCCAAACAACATGGACATGGACAAGTGGCATGAATCAAGCCACGTGATTATGCTCAGTTGGTGAAATATAAGGGATATATTATTACCCAGTGACTTAAAGTACGATAAGATTTTCGATTGGGTTTGCTCATATATCATTTCACTTGCGCTTATTATATTCAACAGTATAATTACAGGTGCAAGCACTCATTGCTTGTATTTTTACTTTTCTATTTCTATGCAGAAATCTTAGACCTATATTATCACGATGCCAATTCTCCTTCGAAACCCATGAATTAGTTTCCACACGCTTTCTCTTTGATGCCTTGAAAATCCTCATACTTTGCCGAGCCAACTCAAGTAGCTAGCCAAACTAATTACGGTCCCTTCATTCAAAGCGACTGAATGCACACCAAACATGCTCGTTATATCTTCTCAAAGGTCATGTTCACAATTTAGAGACCAACAAAGATCGAGCATTTATCAAAATTAATTTGTTGGTGAAACACTTAACAGATAAAAAAGAGAGATGGGCTGAAACTTGAATCTAATAACTTCCATACGGGAAAGGCATCCTTCTCTTTCAGCTTTAGAAGATAAGAAGAGAGGGAACTACCTTATCTTAAGCTCCATGCTAGGAATTAATGTGACCATGTGTTATATTATGTTCATGCATGTTGATATAAAATCAACTAAAAGAATTAATGATTACACGTAGGGGCCTATACGAAGTTTTATCTGCAGCGCTGCATGTGGTGCAAAGCATGCAAGCACGTTAACATGACAGAGACTAGGGCATAGTGATGAACTCCATGTGATTCAAACTAGTTTCGATACAACTTTCACATGTCATCTATTATAGAGACAGGGGTAGGGAACATTTTGACGAATAAAGATTAATATTTATAAAAGTTAACTGCCATATAATTTCAGCTGCTCTTGTGCATATGGTGGACACAACATTCCAGCTTGTCATGGCTCACAACGTAACAACTGAGTGGTGAGAGGAAAAATCAAATATTTTTGTGGGAGTCCACCCTCGTGATGATGAAGTGATTTCTTTTTTTCTTAGAGAAAATGGATAACATAAGTAATGGTATTAGGAAGAGTTAATAATTACAATATTAAGTCCAAGCTTCTAATGATGATTGTATAGAAAAATATCTTGTCGAGGTTAACATGACATGTGAGTTAATATATTCGTGACTCACTACCTTTAAATTTGCTTTAAACAAGACCACATATATATTTGGGCAAATAAACTTTTCTGCATGTTCATTTTGCAAATTAATCTTTGTCAGCGCTAGGACCCATTTGTTCATCTTTCCTGTTAATAGCATTATATGTCACTCAACAAACCTTTTTTTTTTTTCAAGAAAAAATGTTTGCATCAAACCAACCGTAAAACTTAGTATAAAACTAATGTATAATATGATATTCAAATAATTTAAAACTTTCATAATTTTTTATGACCC
This sequence comes from Pterocarpus macrocarpus, assembly GCA_031439585.1. NCBI lineage: Eukaryota > Viridiplantae > Streptophyta > Magnoliopsida > Fabales > Fabaceae > Pterocarpus > Pterocarpus macrocarpus. The sequence goes on from CM062517.1 coordinate 7,676,950, forward strand.
ATTATTGTTAACTACTCTAAAACTTTTATGTCCAAGATTAAGATGATAATCAACACTAATATTTGTGTATGGATGATAAAGATGGAACTCCCAAAATCAAACCACCTACGTAATTGGCGTCTCATAAATGACAAACCATGTCTCTGTCCTGCATAATAAAATTTAGTAGTGCTTAGATAGAACAATTAAAAGAGTGGGGTCACATGTCATATTTGTCATTATTAGCAAGGACTAAGAGTCAAATCTAATTGTAATTAATCACTACTCCAAGAAGTTAGAGTCGTACATTATTTACCGCGGATCATTTATTACATATTCATGCATATATATGTGGTAGAATTCGAATTGTTGAATTACTTCAAAAAAATTATTACTCCACATAAAGTTAAATTCTATGGCTCATAGTCCTCTTTATGTATATAAACTACTGGAAATGCAATTTGCATCTAACTATAATCAATGAACAACAACAATGAGAAAGGGAAATTAATCTTTAATATTGTGACGGTTTTCCAATCCACTAGAGGACTGTAAATTGAATGAACTTGATCGTACATAAGATGAAAAAGAAGAAAGGAAAGGGTAGGTATTGTGTGATGTGGAAATCGTCAGAATGAGATGCCACAGTAGTTGCTTTGAATATGATTCTTTTGTCTCTTTTATGGCACGACTACTACCACTACTACTACTAGTACGCCCCTTAATTCTCTCTTGAAGCAACCCAAAGCTGCCACTGCACGAGACAATACTAACTGTATGTGGTTGGCTTGGTGCAGACGATTTTGTCACAGAAGTTAAAATACTTTGGCTGGCTGATACACTCTCAATAGGTAAATGATTCTTCTGTCTTTCTCAACAAGTAGGAGTAAGTGAGGCTCAGGTCATGTACGAACTCGAAGATACAAAAGAAAGAATGCTAGAGAATTAAAAACTTTATGAGAATTTAATTGATAAAATAATGTAATATATGATTATTGATATTTGGATAAATAAATAAGTCATATCATTTTATTGTGTCCAATAGTTATCATGATTTCTATTAAAGATTTTAATTATATTTTTTTAATTATATAGTATTGCTGAAAAAAAAAAGTGCTATCAAAGGCATGTTCAAATTTCGACTTTAGGGTGACCATTCTTCTACTAGTTAATAACTAATGACACACTTTTTTAGCAAATGGGGCTTATGATAAGAGAATGATTGTACACGTTGCTCTAATATTCAAACTGTACCTTCTTTTTTCCTAGATTGTGCCATCTCTGTGCTAAGAGGAACTTAGCGTGCCATGATTCCATTTTATACAATTCTACCATAAACAAGTATTAAAGAGTACTTGAAATGGGGTTCTCTAGGACCCACTAAAATTACTCACCACCCATCTTTTTTCAGACATGCTAATTATTCTAAGAAGTAAAGAAACCTGAATTCAACTACTTTAACATGTCCACATTCATACGGTCCAAACACACAAAAGTCTAAACATCTAGGTGGTTCTTATACTTTATGCATTGCATAATAAATTAGTTCAACAACCTAAAATCAAAGCTGCCCAACGTATTGACAAAAAGAAAATCCCTATAGCATAGCATGATTTCTTATAATTAACTTTCTTCCCCTATATGTAGATGGAAAATTCATAGAAATTAAGTAGTTATCTAATAATGGGATTTTCATGATATACTTTCCCTAACACTAGAGACAAGGGAAGACAGCCGTGGCTATCGGTATTCAATTAGACCACTCTTCAGTCTTCAATATGCGTCACATTTTTTTAGTCAATATCATTTTGGGTCAATATATATTACATTATTAATCCCATAGACCCGTGAATTGAGGTCACCGTGACCCACAGTCCTTATTGGAGTTGGGCCTTTTCAAAAATTACATAAATGAACGCCCTTTTCAAGTGGCCTACTTCTTCTACCAGTGCTCTCACTTGTGGCTGTAGAAATGGGATTTTTTTTCCATGTGTTCAACCTACCACATTCGAATCCTAGTGCATTCTTATAGTTGGTGCACTATGAACATTTGTGAAGTTTAATTGGAGTGAGAGCAATGAAGACATGAGTTAAAAGTAGTGTCATTATCAGTCACTACCATGAAAGTGTTCTGGGCAATTTTCAGCAAGGACCTTCACGTGTTGCAACGATCCATGTTGACCGCAATCTGTTAATGGGAAAGAAGGAGTGATGTTTTTTCACTCACTTCTCTAACTGGCCCAGTAGATGTTTAGACATAAAACACCAAACAGAACAAGTTACCCCTGTGAGGCATGGCTACGTCTTAATTATTCCTTAATACTCAAGCATATATTAGGTGCACTTTTTTTTTCCCCCAAAATTTTCTGTTTTGTTTGACTACATACATGTCGTGCATGCAAAAGTAATTAAATTTGCTAATACAAATTCAAATTATGTGTACCAATACTTCTTACTTGTATATATAATATACTTTATGGAATTTTGCTGAAATATAATCGTTAGAATATTATAAAAAATGTACTTAAATTTTGTTTAATTACTTATTGGACAGAATTAATACTTGGTCTGAGAAGATCGGATTAACATGTCTACCATAATTTGCATAATTTTTTATTATAAGTTTATATTGTCCGAAGCTGGCTATTGATGTGATTGTATACATGAGCTTGAATAATTTATCAAAACATTTGTTTATTATTCCGATTATGTTCAGTTTTATAAACCATGATTATCTTTTTTATAAAAGAATATATTGGCCAGCTTAATGATAATTGCAAATTAATCCAATGATGATGTCGTCATTCAGCACTTATTACCTGGAAAATTTTCAACATTTTTCCCTTCCGAAGCATGCAAAGGGTATATACCAAACAATTTCACAAGTTAAAAAACAGAAAATTGGACATTGAAGCAATCCCAACAAGGTTTTATATCCTTTTCTTTCATTATATATATGCTCCTCGGCATAAGGAAAACTCCGCCATGAGATGTGACTAGTTATAATATAGCTCGCCCCAATGCTTTCACTTTCTTTCATATCTCAATTTTGAGAGGTAGGTGTAAGGTGTGTGCCGACAAACTACAGTAATAAAGTGCTTTCTTTGACTAGTAAAGTTTCCTAACACAAGAAGCTTCACTCTTTAAAGAAGAAATCACCATCTTGCTTTTTCTTTGTTTTCCCTTGCGGGGAACAAACACATAATCAAATGACATATTTTAATCCATCATTAACATCATTATAATCATTTCTAAGTTTAGTAATAGGTCTCACTCAGACTGCACCCAATGCCATTTGGCTACCAGCTATGGTCCTTCTGTCACTGTTAACCTCAGCTCGAAAATCTACTCTAGGAGGAGGTACTGCCGCAAAGAAGGCTTCTTTGAAATTGGTTGAAATTCCTCTATCATACGGGTTCTTAGTACCCACATAACGTTGGCGAAAATTCTCAAAAGCTGTCTGCAATAAATAATTGAATTTTAGGAGCAGATTATGTATTTGTAACCCAATACAAAGATGGATTTGTACGATCACATGATAATGTATCTTTTGAGAGAAAAAGTGAAAGACACAAACAAAAGTTGTTAGACCTTGTCCAAACTATAGTGTATAAAAAGTTCTGCCTTTTTCTTTCATAATATATGCTTCTGTCAAATGGTTAAAGATAAATAAGGGTATTCAAAAAGTGCTAAAAAGTTAGAAATTTTGCCACAGTTTAGTTATTAGAATGATATGACATAATTATTAATTAACGTTTTGATGAATAAGTGAATTATACTATTTTATTTCATCTAACAACTACCATAATTTCCGGTAAAAACTTTGTCAGTCATTTTCTTAAGTGTAACATTGCTATGATTTAGATTACCTTTGAAAAAGGAAGCAATTATCTCATTTCCATCATTATTTACTTGTGCGTTTCAAATAGTAACGAAGTCAAGATGTGTCTAACTGACCTCGTTTATTGCTATCAAATACACATGGTAGATAGCAAGGGCTCCTAGAAACCCAACAGCAGTGAAGCCAAATGCAGCCAATGCCAATGTTTCTGGGCAGGTCTTTACTATTCCAAGAAATCCATGGCCATCCTTCCACATCCTTCGATGTAGTATCCAGCAAGAGAATGCAAAAATGTACACAAAGAAAATTAAGGCAGATATCACAAGTGCCATGTATGATCGATGGTTCCTCTGCATGTTACAATCATGGATGTTACAATATCAAGAAGGAAAATGCATTATATATCTGGGGCAAGTTAAGGTTGTAGATTGTGATTAACCATACCAATCCAATGCATTGACCAATCCAAGGGCAGTGGTGATCGTATCTCTCAATACAATTGTCACATATTGCACAATGGCAACTTCTTGGTGGCCGGAAACTCTTACAAATTCGACAGTACTTCAGTTTCACTTCCACCCCATTGATAGTTACCTTTTTGCTTCTGGTTCGATCAATTGTACTAGCCTCTTCTGAAGATTCTTGGTCATTTCTAGGAATGATTCCCGGGTCAGTTGTGCTAACTTGAATCAAATTGACAAGAACCTGCATTAATTTGGCAAAAGTTGTGATGAGTGGTATGACTAAATGACTAGTTATTAATGTGACAATCAATGTTCAAAATTAAAACGTGGATTATGGGTCAAGTAGTTGGAACCCAATTAATTTTTCCCAAAGGCAGAAAACTCAAGCATAGTTTTAACAATGACGTGGTTTTAGGGACCAACAATGAATGTCAAGATCAAAGAGAACGTGACAATGAGGGCAGAGTGATGAGGCATGTCTTTCCCAACATATATGGCGAAAATCCAACTTGAAAGGACTATAGAAGCAGTGGTCAATATTAATCCTCTTGGATCTGGACCACATATTAATTGCCCATGTAAGAAAAAGACCTGCATCACATGTTGACGACAAGTGCACAATTTTAGTGACACTAAAGTCACCCACATTGAGACATCATAAAGCATACAAAGTGTATTTACATTCTTCCCTGGCCAAACTTGGTACACTCTAATTGTGTCCATCTTTTCAATGATACCATATTGAAGTAGTAGATCCTCACAAGCCCTCTTCACTTTATGCAACTTGGCCTTTAGAGGAATCACCAGACTATGATTTCCATGGCCAACCTCGTTGTCTACTTCAATTGCTTTGTTTATGTCACATCTTTCAAAGGTTTCATCTCCTTCTCCTTCTAGTTCCCCACATAAAACAATGGGTTCCATCGCTTCTATTTCAGTTTTGGTTGCTCTCATTTCATTATGGATGGAAGCCATTTCGTTTTCCATAAGACAAAGAAATTAGTTTCGGCCAATCTTAGCATATTCATTTGCAAATAACCACTCGCTGTAGTCACTTAATTAACCCTCCTTTTTCAAAGTTTCAACTGAACAAGCAGTTACCTTGGAGGCCCAGTTTGCAGTACAATATTAGGCCTTAGGCCCAATTATAAATGCAGAAGAGAATGCATCCAATATTGGGGATTAAAGCTTGTTTATTCATGTTGACAAAAAAAATTAAAAAATAAAAATAAAAGCTTGTCATTAGTTGGATTATTTGTCCTTGTTTCTGTGGTCCAAGTCTATTTATTGCAGTTCTTTACTTTATGGAAAATCCTTGGGAAGTGTTTCATGACCATCATGTTTTCTGGCTATAGAGGGACCTAACAAATTTACGTTGCTATTAAGATATCCCATACTTTAAAGGTAAAGTATCCATACTGTAATTATGTTAGTGGACCTTGTAGTAGAAGACATGTACCGTACAGGTTTCTCCACAAGCATGGAAGTGAACGGAAAGAATTGCAGTTTGCATGTATTCATGTGCTGCATGTGGGGTATGCTTTCGGAACGACGGAAATCACTTGCTTATTATTTACATGAAACTCACAGCGCAACCGGGAAAAAAAAAAGAAAAAAATATTTACATGCACACTGTTCGTTGCATATTGCAAACTGTTTGATCCATGAGCTCTATGCCTTCTCTGATGTTGCAAGTGACAAGGGGAAAATTACAACTGAAGCCGGAAATTTCTCCATATTAAGTAAATATCAAGGTTTTATCAACAAAACCCTTTTTTATCAACAAATTTTGATTGATTGATTATTGACGCCAATAGTCTATTTACCATAATAAAATTGGTACAACAGAACCTAGTTAAATAATAGCTAAACCTAACATTATAATCAATAAACTCCACACATACAACTCTTAATACTATATAGCAGAATATAGCATCATCCAATAAAACTGAAAAGTGGAAAATCTTCCTCATCGTCATCGGCTTCTTTTTCTCGCCTTTTATGCACATTCTTTCTCTTTTTTTTTGGGTCAAATTGCCCATTCTATGACCCAACTCTATTTGATCCAAGCCCAATTGCAGATAAGTTCAAAATTCGACGACGTCGTATTCCCACTTGCTCATTGACTTTTGTGCAGGGGATGGAATATAGTGCGAGGAAAACTAACATGAACTAACATTATAAAAGCCCAACCCAATGCCGCGCACTTTTACCCAAAAGAAACTCCATTAGTCATCCCGACCCAAAAAAAAAAAAAAAAAACTCGATTAGACATGTATATATAAATAATAGACTGAAAGGAATCAGTTAGGATTGACCCCCATCAATTACGTTGACTCTTGCTTATATTCGCTTTCCATGTTTCAAAAAATTACATTCCCACATTAAACTTTTATAAGGTAATGTTCCTTCTTTATATACAGTGATTTTCAACACAAGAAAAACAATTTTTTCCAGGCTTTATAACATCAATATTCTCTATAGCATGTTTGGGTTTTTAATTCATTCCCAACGTAAAATTAAATCATCGTGATTATGTCAGCCATATTAAAATGAATTAAAAATCTAAACATGCTATAAATCACCAATTTTCCTCACCATACAAAATGTTGACCTGCTCCACTATGAATGAAACCAAGAAAATTGACATACGTACATGTTTGCATATTTTTCACTAAACAGTTGATTAATTGGTCATAAATAGTATTTACTATCAAAAAGAACAAATAAAATACCCCTTCCACTCAAACCCCAACAAAGTATAGTGGTTAATGTTTCATTAATAATGAGACAGGGTGTGTGAAGAACACCAGCCAAAACCACAAAGATCTCAAGTTCATATTGGAATTGACAAAAACCGCACATCATGCTGCAGTCATATAATCAAAATCAAAACTTTGTCACATACTTGTTTTGAAGATGCATTCGTCTATCCATAGAAGGCATCCAAGAAAAAACAAACCTAGCGAGCACTTATTCATTATGAAAAAATAATTAACTCCTTAAGATAAATTTCACAAAGTATAGTGTACAGTGGACTTAAAACAGATTGGTTATAATAATGACTTGTGAAACAAAACATGTTCAGGCATGCTGAAACGTACATGATGCATTGGAAGGAAATCAATGTTTGCCTATGATGCTAAGCTGCAGTAACAGATCAGAGGCATACTGTTGAACAAACATCAACTACAGACTGGCATGAAAAGTATATTAGCTATGTCAAGTCACTCAGTTAGTTCAAATTACAAACCTTGTTCTGAGGTGCTTTGTCCTGCTGTAAGCAATTGCTTCTTCCCTTCTGCCATTCACATTTAAATAAAACTCCAAAATCTTCAGGAACAGTTAATTTCTACGGTGACAAAACCTCTTGCAGAAATAAATGCATATGCCATGAGGAAACAACATGATTAGAAAGGATTAAACATACATTAACACAGAAACAATGAAAAGATTATAAATTAGATAGCAGATAAATAAGACATCTAGCATCTAACCTAAACATTCCAAGTTCTAACTTTCCAAGTATAACATGTTAGAATAGGGGTCAAAAGCAAATTCAATCAAGTTTTTTCTACCAGCTTTACTAGAGATATTAGGATGCTCTTGTGTTCCTCACTAATATGAATGTCATGCTATGGTAGAAAAAAGACACAAATAAAATTGATGGATCAATATAAATATTAATGAATCCTATCATAACAAAATTTATATTTTTCTCTCTCATAACATTACATTTTCATGTTAGTGAAGAACATGAGACGACCCAATACATAACTCACTAATACCACAAATGAAGAACATAATTAACACTGCAATTACTAATTGAAACAGAACAATGGTAAATTCAGCATTCATTTATCATAACGAATTAATCAAACACATTGAAGTTAATGCTATGACCGAGCAAACATGCGTGTTACTGCGATCTTAACCTCCCTTCTAGGTTCTGCATAGTAAAAACAATACCGAAATCGGAGATAGCTATTTCCATTTTTCTCATCAGAAGCATGCATTATCACGGAATCTAACGAGCATTCAAATCCAATCATCATCACATATAAATTACCAATGCATCCATAATTGAAACAAGAAAAAAACTGATGTGAAATTGGAAAATTGATTTCACTTTATTAATTTCAAGTTTCAACCATATCTGAATAACTTTTTGCACAACAAAAGTGCCACAAAGAGCACGTCGATCTGCACATCTCAACCTCTAAACCGCTCTACATACTAAACCGAAGAATCGCCTGAGTGTTTTTTTTTTTTTTTCTTTTTTCAACAGAAAATCGAAACGAACAGAGTTTTCAATTGGCGACGATGATGTCGTTGCCGAACGAATCAATGACCAGATCGGGCGAGTCTGCGGCGGGACTCACCGGAACGAACAAGACGGACTTGGCGGCCATGAGCTTCTTCCGCTGCGGGCAGCGGGGACCGTAGATCCTGGCAACAAAGAACGGAAAACCATCGGCGGCTGCGGCGGCGTTGGCCTCAGGCTGAGCAGCGGCGTCCTGCGGCGGCGGAGAGGAAGGCGGAGAAGCGCGGCCGAGAGGGATCTGGCAGAGAGAGTTGATCCTGTGAGATCTGGCGCTGATGATCCGAGAATCGCGGATTCGGGCGAGGGCGCCGGGTTTGAGGTACTTGTGAAAGTGCTGGTGGTGGTGAGGAATGGTTTTTCTGGTCCTTCGGTTCATGGCAGCGTGGTGGTGACTGAGGAGGAAGAGAGAGAAGTGAGGGTTAGAGAGAGAGAGATTGGAAATGGAGAGTGGTGGGGAAATGGAGGGGATTAGGGATTTTAAGGGGAAGGAGGGAGAGAGAGAGAGAGAGAGGCGGGAAAGGAGTGAGTGAGTGACAAGGAAAGAGCGGGGTGGGGTGGGGGTTTCAAAACCTATTGAACGGAGGCGGGATTTTATTTTTCGATTTTTTTTATATTTAATTTAATTTTATTAATTTTTCCCCTCTCGCGGGCGCGGACCTACTTTTTTCAGTTTTCGTTTTCTACGAGTGGTTCCAGCGCGGGCCACATATGCACGACGACGTTTTCTGTCGTTGATTCGTTCAGGGTCTAGTGGTCCACAGACTTCACTGCAGTGTTTTTTTTTTTTTTTGTGAATTCAATTTGCAATTATTGAAAATTGAAAATGTAAAATAATTTTGCATGTATTTTTTTACATGAATATTTATATTATTAGTTAGTAAAATTTGAAAAAAAATTAAATTATAATAAATAATTATTTTTTATAATTTGTTATTTTTCTCAAATTTTTTAACTAATAATATAAAATTATTATTTTACAATGTTAATACGTAAAAATTAATCTCATATTTTTTTCTTCCATTATTAATCATCATTAAAAGAACACAGATTTTTTTAGTATAAATGAAGATACTTCCTATAATATTTGTGATGTACTGGCATAAAATTTTTCTATACAATTATTTAATTTAGTATAAGTTTGATTTAGAGCATTGTTAATATAAAAAAATTTTGTACTATTATCTAATTATATGTTTCTATTTATAAAATTTTGAAGGTAATAGGTAATTAAGTTAAATATTTTTATTAATATAATAATATATAATTAAATATCTATATAAAATTTTTTCAACACTAATAATATATAAAAATTAAATTCATTTACTAATTATATATAACAATATAAAATTGTCTATATTAAGGACAGATTAAAAATACTTTTATTTATTAATATAATTTTACAGAATAAATAATTTTATTAATAAGTATTTGTTTAAGAAAAATGCTGCTTAACACACAAAGCTTAATTTGTGTAATGATGCATAAATGATTTATGTGATTATTACCAGTACCTATCAATTCACATTTTTTCTATTTTTATATATATCTTTTTTCTTTTACTATTCTACTTTCTTGGCTTCTATCTTAACTTCCTTTAACTTCCTTCAATTTATAGATATTTTAGAAATATCAAATTTTAAATACCCTAAATCCTAAATACCAAACAACAATTGAAGAAAGGAAGTTAATATTATAAGGACAAAATATTCTAAAAAATGTGACCAGAAGGCAGTTATTCTTGTCCAACGCCTTTCTATAGGAATATAGGAATTGAGATAGAGATGTTTTATTGATTCACATATGAATTTAGAGTAAAATTCCAAATTAGTTCTCAAAAGAGGCGTGAAACATTGATTTGGTCCTCAAAGGATTTGTTGCATATTATTTTAATCCTTGAAAGAGTTGTAGAATATCAATTTAATTTTTAAAAGATTTGTAACATTAATTTAGCCATTGAATGATTCAAATTCACTTCAAGCTAATCTAATTTTTTTTAATATTTTGTACTACTTTAAAATAAAATTTAATCTTTTAAGAATTAAATTAATATCATAACTCTTTCAAATACCAAATTAATATCACAACTCTTTCAAAAACTAAATTAATATCCCACAACTCTTTCGATGACCAATTTGAGATTTTACTCTATGAATTTATATGCGTTTGGTGAAATTTTTTTCTTCAGGTATGTTTGGTTGAGAGGTGTTATGGACTAGCCTATAGGCCCAATAACCATAGATAAGACAATGGTACCCAAAGTCTAAGTTAGAAGTCTTGACCCATATATCTACCCTACAACTATTAAAGGGTCCTATTTTATCACTGGAGGAGATATCTCAAGGCAATTATAGGGAATCCTAATTGAAGGAGAATCCTATGAAAAGAAGAGATAATCTCTTATATTCAAACCCCCAAATCTCTCTATAAATAGCCTTCTAAACAGATAATTTAGGTATACTCTCTTTTTTATTCACACAATATCTTTTGATCTATGCAAACTTAAGTATCAAAGTCCTTATAAGTACACCCCCATCGATTGGGAGTGAGGATCAACGGTAGCTTCATGTTTCCTACCCTACCTATACCCCAGACTAGGTAATCTCTATCTGATTTCCTACTTCCGAACATGAGGTAAAAATGGAATGAAAATTTTTATAGATGAGCTTTATGTGTATTACACATAGATACATAGAGCTCATCTATAAAAACTTCACCCCATTCTAGGGGTGTAAACAGGTTAGTTTGGATCGATTTTGAATGAAAAATAAATCTAAACCAATCAAATTTAATTGAATTGGTTTGATTTAGATTTTAAATTTTTTCTCAACTAATCCGAACTAAAACCAATCTAATTAAGACCAAGTTAGTTTGGTTCGGGTCATCGGATTAAAATAAAAATAAAAAATTATATTTTTTAAAAAAATTATTTTTATAACAACTAACAATAATATAAAGCTTGATTATAATATATTTAATAATTATGTAAATAGATAAATTTCTTAAATAAATATTAACAAAAAAAAAATGACTATGTTACTAAGAAGTAGAGATGGCAAAGTGGGTCGACCCGCCCTAACTCGCCAAAAGCGAGGCAGGACAGGGAGGGTCGAATTAGGAAGGCGGACTCAATATTCTTATTCGCTCCGTTTAAGAGCCGGTTGGCTCGACAAAAAAATAAAAAATACAAATAAATTTATTTTAAAATTTTTTATGAATTAAATTACTTTAAAAATTAAAAAAGTATATTAAATAAAAAATTTACTTAAATAAAACAGAACAAAATAATTATACTGCATAATTTGTATCTAAATTTAACTCAAATATAAATATAATAAATTAATTAGGATATATAAATAAGTTTATAAATAATAATTAACTATAAATTTATAATATAAAGTATATAATATAAAGTTCACAAATTAATAAAAGTATAATAACAACATAATTTATAATAAAAATCTATAATTATTTTTTAAAAATACCCTTGAACCTAAAAAATAAAAAAGTGGCAAGCTTGACCCGGCAGGCCAACCCGCCCCGGCCCGTCAAAGCCTGCGAGTTAGATGGGTTGAAAATTTTTGACGGACCAAATATGTCAACTCAACCTGTTATTTTTTACGGGTTTGGCAGGCCAACCCAACGGGTTGAGTCCGTTTTGTCATATCTACTATGAACTTAAGTGCAAAACTTTGAAATACTAAAAATAAAAAAAAAATAGTTGATTGGGTGATTGGGTTGGATGTTTAGGTAAACAAGTTAAAAAATCATAAATTCGAAACTAAATCAATAATAATTAGTTTGGTTTAGTTCTATCTTGAAAATGAACTGATTATCTGAATCGATCTGAACCAATTTCATTGATTTAGTTTAGATCTTTGGGTTTATTGGATCAATCCAATCCGCTTACACCCCTACCTTGATCTTATTCCACAATCAAATATGTTGTCAATTGCTATGTGAACCACATTTTTTTTTCACAATTTTTGTTGAATTTATACATATATCTAAATTTATTACTCTAAAATTTTGAACATAGAACAAAAGCATAATTTTAGATTTTTTTAACCCCTAGAATTTTTTTAACCTCAAATCACCTATCGCACCCACGCTTTTCATACACATTATAATAGGTGAACTTATTCTATATGAAATACTATGCTAACTCATATTACATTCACCATTTGATAGAGTATGGATCCAGTTTAAATAGGGTTTACATCCTATTTAATGATAAATAAAGTATGAATTGATATGATATTCTACACAAAATGAGTTTACCAAATATTTCTCTTTTCAAATAAATAAAAATCTTTTGTCACACTCCTCTATTTCTCTCTCCCAGTCTAGCCAATAAATTTTTGCCACATCACAAAAGATTTGCACATCAAATTTGAAAATGCTTTCGGTTAACAATTAACGCCGTTAGGTTTCATCCTGCCACTTTTACTTCTCTTTCCCCCTTTCTGTGTCGCCGCTGTCATCTAAATAAAGAGAAGGCCATAACCGATGCCAAAATGCTTTTTAGTGTCATCAACAAATAGTTTCCATGTTTCAACAAGTGGGGCCAGAACATTTACAGCTTCACCCATATTTGGTCGTTGGCTTGGTTCCTTAACAATGCAGTACCCAGCTAACTCAGTAATAAAGGCGATGCTCTGAAACATTTCTTCATTTATGTCAAGGGATGGATCAATAAGAGCCATTTGTTTCTTCTTATCTGAGTTTATATTCTAGAACCATGTTGCCAAGCATTGACTTTCCTTGAGTCTATCCTCATCAAATGCCATTGATCCGGCCAACATCTCCATCATTGCAACCCCAAAACTAAAAACTTTGCGTTGGTAGTGATTTTTTCCTTCATTGAATTATAGCTATAAATAGATTCATGATGGCTCAACCAATTACTTCATTCTTGATGGAGTATCTATCTATTTATATTAAGAAATACTTACATGATTCTAGAATATCACATGATTGTACTCCTGACCAATCATGTAAGTATATTTTATATAAAATTATGTGTTAGTGGTGAGCCAATATAAAATATATTTACATGATTGGCCAATAATACAACTACGTAATATTCCTGAACCATGTAAATATTTCTCTATCTATACTTCAATTCAATTTATTTTAGTGAAAGTAACACCAAATCAATCATTTTCTCAACTTTCACAACCAATTAATTACCTGAAAAAGCATGTCATTACTCACAATCAATGTACCAGACACTGCTGACCACTCACTAGTCCAAAAGAAATAGGATAGATTGAAAGGAAAAAGGGGTTTGTTTGAATCGAAGGAGACACCAACTCTTACTCTTTGCTGCCCAGTTCTCACCTGTGGACAGCGATGGGTAGAGACGAACTTGTGATGGTCAGTAGGGAAGGTGGGCTTTTAGGGGGGACACGGAGAGAACAAGGTAAGTAACTACTTTAAATTTTAATATAATTAATTAATTAATGTGTTAATTATTATTCCACATGGCAGATTTTTATTTTGTGGCAGGAAGTTTAGACAGAGGATTTTCATCCTCTTCGGACTCCCACTAGCAGTAACCACAACCGTTATTGCAGTTCACACCCCACGTACTTTCTTCTTCTTATTCAGACTGCCTTACTCCCACCACGTCGCAGATTACCCTATCATACTTTTCGAGCCGTTTTTATTTGGAATTCCTCTCACTACACAATTGCTCGAAAATCCGCTCCCGGTCTCTCTCTCTCTCTCACACAATTTCTTCCTGTTTTGCGTTTCAGTATATGCAACTTTCACCATCAAATGGTTGAGTTCGACTTGACACACTCATTGAACCAGTCAGAGGAATAGTAACCACCACCAAGATGGCTCAAAATTTGGGAGTTCTTCGCAATTGTCAATGGGAAGGAAAGCACTCTTGGTTAATACGCAATGCTTGATAATTTTGTGTTTATTGCTACAGTGCTACTCATAGAATTGCTTTGGTTTCTTTAGTTTCAAGACTTTATCTCTTTTTATTTATTTATTTATTTTTATTGGTGTTGTTATCAAACTATTTGATTCTTATATTACACATGGATTGTACTTTTGATTCACATCCTGAACCTTAATTAATTATTTATCTTGATTTTCTTGAATATGGATAATGCATAAGCTTTCTAAAATGTGATAGACCCAGTTTAGTGTCTCTTACTTCCGTCTTACTGTTGTTAGCATGGGTGCACGATTTTGAGTGCCTAGCCAAGTAGTTTGATCTGTAGCATGAGCATTCTACCATGTTGGTAATGCCAATAACTTGGTTCTCCTTTGTGAATGAAACCATGTATACATAATCTACCTTATACGAATTCTTTGGAGATATGTATTATAGTAATACTATGCAACAAAAAGGGAGTTCACTCATTTAACATATTGAAGTATTGTATAACTGAATTTTAAATTTTAAATTTTAAATTGCTAAAATGATCAGTTCTGTGTTGATATATTTGTTTATTTTGTAATTATAGATGAAGTCTTTATCAGTTACTTTCCATGGACATGATCTGATATTTGATTCCAAATTGGAATAAAATTTTGGAAGGCTTGTCATTCTTATCCATGTATTCTTAATAGGATGCAATCATCTATAACTGTATATAATTATGTTCATGTGTCTATTTCATGTTTATCTCAATCGATCCATTTGTTTGTTTGAGTCCAATTAGCTTAAAAACCATTGATTCATGAATTGCATTACTTGACGATTGTTATTGCAGAACCTTCTCCCATGCATACAACTAAAATTGGGGATAAAATGTATTCTTAAGCTTTATTAGTGAAAAACCATAACAAGGATGAAGGCCAAAATGATTCTTTCATTTATTCTTTCTTCATTTCTTTTGATTAGACTGTAAGGATGTTAAATTCTCTTTTTATAAATTTTTTTTTTATTATTTGTCTACATATTGTTTCTTTTATTCTGTTTTTATTTTGATTTTTGCATTAGAAGGCTCAACAAATATAATACCATTCTTTTATTGACAGAAGGAGCTTTGGACAATGATGAAGAAAGAATTCACAAGCAGCTGACATACAATAAATTGACCGGTAAATGAATGACAGTGAAAAGAGTGTATTAAGCTTCAATTAATAAGCTTTTACCAACCTCATGAAGTAAGTGCATATTTTTCATGTTGATAATTACAGTCTATCCATGGCTGGTACTTGAGTGACGTTAAACAAAACTAAAATGACGGGTTGACTGATATTGTTTCATTCTGGATTATAAACCATCCTTAAATGATAAACCTTTTCATTTTATGAATTTGAATCCAAAAGTACATATACATACATATATAAGTTAACCACAAGAAATGATTGGAGATATCAAACATTTCTCGATTAAGAATGATAGCATAAAAAAAAAAAAACAAAAATATAGGAATGATTGGAGAGATAATTAATATGAATTCTTAGGTGTATAATCCTTTTCAGCACTTACTTCTCTGAATGTTAGTTTTTCCTCTCTTTTTTTTTTTCATATTTTGAAACCTTTCTTTCATTTTGGATGTGGGAAAATTTAACCCAAAATACTCAATTTTTTTGTCATTTCACTTGCGGTGCCTTTTCGCTAATTCTAGATGAGATCGCTAATTCTAGATGAGAAACAATGGTATCTATTGAACAGAGCTATACATATATTAAAAACATAATGAATCCTTTACCAGAACTAATCATTATTAAAGATAAAACAGAACAAATACAAAATTGATGAACATTGAATTAAGATGACGTGAGATCCAGGTTAAAATTCTCATGAGCCACCAGTGACGCTACCATTGAAGATTTCAATGGTGTCACCGTGGGCAACATGGTGCCACCTGAAGGACCTATCATCGTCCATAACATTCTGCTTGTAAATGAAAAAGTAACCCTCTTGTGGCAGATGGAATTGCAGCCTCTGGTGCAACTTGTGCAGCTCCTTCCTCAACTCTCCCACATTATCTGAGGCATTCACTTCCACCGGAATCTTCTTCGTCCCGCTCTTCGGCAGCACCATCAGTTTCAGCTTCTTCGACCCTCCTGCACCACCTCCAACACCACTGACCACCGCCGAAGTTGTAGGCGACGGTCTCAAACTCACTTCGATCTCAGAATTATCTGAAACGTCACAATCCCTCAGCAACTGATGATCGTGCAGTTCTGTGCCCGTTGCATGCAAGAGAAGCCTATTCATCGGCACGGCTTCCACGCCATGAATCTTCTCCTTCAGCCTCAAGACGGTGTCGTTCACGTTCATTTCGAGAGAAATGCGTGTTTTGGAAGAAGCGGTTTTCACGTTGAGGTGGATTTTGGTGGGCGGAGAAGGCATGTTCTCCGTCTTGACGACGGCGGAGACAGGCGGCGGCTTGTCGGAGTCGGAAGCGACAACGAGTTGAATATGGGAGTTGTGGAGGATTTCGCACTTCCCAACGTCGTCATCGTCTTGGAGGACTTGGCCGTTGAAAACAAGGGTTTGTTTGGGCATGGGAATGCCCTGATACTTGTGCACTTTCTCCTTGATCTCAAGGACTGTGTCGAAGTAACCCACTTCAATGCAGAACGTGCTCCCTCTCTGGACCTCAAAAAACACGTCCATGTTGATTTTTGAGTGAGCCTGTGAGTGTGAATGGCACAGTAGCGTTTGAATGAGTGAGTGAATGAGTCAAAATGATGATATAGTTAACTATGAAAGTGCCAACAACAGAATTCCAATATTCTCTTACTTTGAGCCGATAGACTCATTCAATTCCCTTGTAATTCAAAGCTCTGGGTCTTCAGTAATCAGTGATCAAAAGGGAATATGCGTAATCTTCTTGCAGATTTTTCGTTTTTGTTATTGTTTTTCCTATTTTTGTTTTGGTATAAGGGCAATAAGCTTCTAGAGGAGAAAGAAAGCCTCTTCTTTTGTGTGTGTGTGTGTGTGTGTTTTGTTTTTTCGAGAAATCGGGGCATAAGCCCAGCACAAAAGAAACTAAGGAATTAGACGTGGGAATGCCATACCTCTATCATCCTCAGCAAGAATGGATCTAAGATCAAGAGGCCGAATACGAAAAACATGCAAACCAACAGGGAGATCATGACCCTTGGAAGCTAGCAAATCGGCAGCATGATTGGCCACTTCTTTTCTAACCGGGGGTTAAGCTTATAATAATTAATAAATTGATTAAATTCCTCAAACATCTAATTTATTTTTTTAATATATACAAAAGTATCTCATATTGATATTGTTGACAATCACACAATTTAAAGTGGCTTCTATATTAATCATCAAACGAATTTTATAGATATACTTCATATCTCGTAAAATAGAGGTGGAATTGATATACAGTTCAAGGGTAGAATTGATATAAAAGTTCGCTTTAATTATTTCAAAAATTGAACTAAAAATTAATAAAATAATGGAATGGAAAAAACTTGATTATACAATGTTTGTCTTAATTTAGGGTTCAAAACCTGAGTTCAGTAATGAATGAAAATTTGCCAAAGATTCTAGCTAAGAAACGAAGAAAAAAAATTTTGCCCTAAAAATACAACTTTTTTTCAACACTGAGAGACGTTCTAGCAGGTTGACAGGCACGTGCATTTTTTATTTTCAAAGTATTACACTAAAATTATTCGTAATAAATAAAATTTATTTAAATAAAAAAATCATCTTTTTAATTATTAATATACACTATTAAACTATATTTTATTTCAAAAGTAATTTAGGTATAAGAATAATTTATTCTTCTTATATAACAAAATGTAATCACATTTTTATTCATTCAAAATTTATTTATTCTATGAAATTCTATATATTATATGAATTGTTATGAAATATTATTTGAATATGAATGTGGATGTCTATATCTTTATCCTGATTCAGTTATGATTTGATTAAATAGAATTAATTATTTGATCATATATTGTATCTCTCACCCTTTGGCTATAAATAGCCCTTTAGGTACTCCATGTATGATAACTCTCTTCTCGAGAACATCAATAATAGAATTTTCTCTTCCTCCTCATCCTCTATTCTCTTTTACTATTACTTTCATAATACGTTATCAACACAAGACTCTACCATTCGTGTGAAAGCATGAGATAAGATACTTTAACAAAGTGAAGGCTTGATGTAAGACATTTTAACCATGTCAAGCTCTTTCAATCATGAATTTGTGATTCTTGTTATTTCATGAAAGACATATTTATCTTGAATTATAGATGTTAAAATTTATATCAACTCAACGGGTCTTGAAGACACCATTAAACAATTAACATTGCATTCGAACATGATCGTATAAAATTCATCTTGATTCAACGGGCTTTGAAGGCACTATTAAACAATAAAACGTTGCATCCCAGAAGGATAGCAGAAAATCGATCTTGATTTAATGAGTCCTGGAGACACCATTAAAGAAGAAAATATTGGATCCCAGTAGGATTGCATAAAATCTATCTTGATTCAATGGATCTTGAAGATACCATTAAAGTAAGAAAACGTTGCATCATAGAAGGATTGTATAAAGGCATTAATTTTCCTTCGTTGTCACTTTCACGAAGGATTAATATTTTTATATTTTATTCTAAAAGATCATGTCGATCTTTAGAGCTGCCTAAAGGAGATATATGAATTGAATTTATTTATGGATTACAAGATTTTAAATCTATTAGTAAATACAACATCGCAATATTATAAAATTATCTACCAATTTAAAAATATGGGGCGAGATATTACTAATAGAGATATGTTAGAAAGAAGACATTCTCTACTTTTCATGCCTCAAATATGCTCCTGCAATAGCAATATCGAGTAAAGGGCTTTACAAAATATTTTGAATTAATTTCATGCCTTTTGTGGCTGAAAGAAATAATGAGTTATCCATAAAAAAACATAAAATCCGCCCAGTTGGCTCTACGTCATTCCTTGAAGTGAATGTAACAAATTATAGTCTCAACAGTGGCAAAAGTCATAGTTCCAATCAAAATCATGATTGAGTCAGAAGAAAGTAAATACTATCATTATGGCATCAAAGTACATTGGTCATGTACCTATTGTACTTGGAGACATTTTGCTTGATTTTTAACAAATATCAATTAGAGTTACTATATTTGAATTTTTAAATTGTTAATATGCTTTTAAATTCAAGTTTATATTCCTACGAATTTCAAATTGTTACTTTTCTTTTTAAATCTAAGTCGTTAATAACCTCTTTTTGTTGATAAGTGTTTTTAAATTCAAGTTTTAAAATTTCAAGGATTTTGAGATATGGAGGAACAAAAATCGTTGATTTACATTAATATAACTTGATTTAAATTTACATAAATTAACGTAAATTGATAATATTGATAGTGCTATTGTATATATGTATATATATTTTGTTATTATTCAATGTTATGTGAATACTCATGAACAAGTGCACTCAATATTTATTTATTCTTTTTTTATTATAATTATCATGTTCCATATTGATATATTTCTTTAAAGAAAATAATCAAGATAAATAGTATAAATATTTGTCTTGTGGATAGTGCAAGTATACACACTATTCTTAAAAGTAAGATATATTTTAATGCCATTATTAGATGATTGAAGGCTCCAAAAGAGCTATTATTTTATTTCTTGAATAAACTTTTATTGAGTTTTAATATATTCATAAGCTTTGAAAGAGTTACTATTTTGTTTCCTGAATAAACTTATTGAGTTTTAATATATTTGTAAGCTCCAGAAGAGCTACTATTTTGTTTCCTGAATAAACTTATTGAGTTTTAATATATTTATAAGTTTTAATATATTTGTAAGCTTCGGAAGAGCTACTATTTTGTTTTCTGAAAAAACTTATTGAATTTAATATATTCGTAAACTCTGAAATAGCTACTATTTTGTTTCCTGAAGAAACTTATTAAGTTTTAATATATTCGTAAGCTCCGGAAGTGCTACAATCTTGTTCCTTAAAGAAATTTATTGAGTTTTAAAGATATTTGCCGAAATGAATATCATATTGAGATGAAGAGCGAGAGAAGTAATGAGCACCTCCATATTATAATTTGTACTACTAGAAAGAAAGTTGTAGTAAAAAAATTACATGTACTTTCTTCTGATATATATTATACTAATATTAGTAAAATTGAGTACATGTTATAGTAAATAAGAAGTTTACTAACTAATATTAGTACAATTGAATATATTTTGTAGTAAACCAGAAGTTTACTAACCCAAATGATTTAATTTATCATTTGGCATGATTGGTTAGAACATTTGGGAGCAATAATGATGTGAAAAATTATTAAAAACTCATGTGGGTACTCATTGAAGAACCAGAAGATTCTTCAATCTTATGAGTTTTCTTGTGCTGCGTATTCTCAAATTAACTAATTATAAGGCCATCACTAGCAAAGATTGGATTTGAATCTCCTGAATTCCTAGAAGAAATTTAAGGTGATATATATGGACTAGTTCATCCATCATATAGACTTTTCAAATATTTTATGATTTTAATAGATACATCTATGTAATAGTCACATGTGTGCTTATTATTATCTCGCAACCTGGAGTTTGCGAGATTACTTACGCAAGTTATTCAACAAAGAGCACAATTTCTAGATAATCCAATCAAAATAATTCATTATGATGATACTAGTGAATTTACTTTTCAAGCTTTTAATGCTTATTATATGACCGGTGAAATAAATGTTGAACATCTAGTTGCTTATGTTTATATACATAATGTGTTACTAGAATTATTTATAAAATGCCTCCAATTGGTTGCTAGACCAATGTTTATGAGAACCAATCTCCCAAAATTTTACTTGAGTGCATGTTATTTTACATGCTACAGCACTTATTGATATAAGGCAAATAAGTTGCCATCAATTCTTTCCCTTATAATTAGCTTTTGGCCAGCAGCCAAATATTTCTAATTTAAGAATTTTTAGATATGCGATATATGTTTGCCCTACATTATTGCATCACAATAGGACCCCAAAGAAAATTAAGAATATATGTTGGATATGACTCTCTCTCTCTTTATAATCTAGTTTCTTGAAAGACAAATGAGAGATGTCTTTAAGGCTCAGTTTGTAGAATGCCAAATTGATAATGTTTCCAACATTAGGGGGAATGAGTAAATAGCTAAAAAAGGAAGTAAATTACAATGCATTGTTTTTACTCTATATAGATCCTCGAACAAGGCAAAATGAACTACAAGTTCAAAGTATTATACATTTGCAAAGAATGACATGAGTTGCCATATGCATTTTCTGATACGAAAAAGATATATCCTATATGTCAGCTAAAAATGCCCCAATTCAATTAATGTCCCTGTTAGACAATTACACACCAGAAGTGTGGTAGACCAATCAGTTCTATAAATGAAAATCCTTGAAAAAGAAATGGGGCAAGTGATTTTACGGAGGCAAATGATTCTAATAGTGATACTCTTCCTATAGAAGAGGACAGAGACATAGTAAGGACTCCTCCTGTAGTCCAAATTTTTGACATAATTGAAACGCCAGAAGACGTTCAGGTACCTGAAAAGTAGTCAAGATGATGAGATCTCAATAAACTATATCTCTACAGGAAAAATATAGAATCGAAAAGAAATTATTATCGACAATATATTTGCATATAATAGCGCTAAATATTATGCATGAAAATGAGGATCTTGGGCCAAGAATCGTCGTAGAGATGCTTGGCCAAAATAGAAAGAAGCCCTACAGGCTGAATTAGACTCACTTACAAAACGTGAAGTCTTTGGATCTGTAGTCTAAACACTAGAAGGTGAAAAATCAATGGGATACAAATGGGTATTTGTGAGAAAATGAAATGAGAAACCTTGCACTATAAAGCTTGACTTGTAGCACAAAGTTTGTCACGAAGACCTGATATAGATTATGGTGAAACGTATTCCCTAGTAGTGGATGCAATTACGTTTCGATATTTGATAAGCTTATTGGCACATAATAAGCTAAATTGAATGTTGCCACGGCGTATCTATGTGGGTCATTAGATACTGATAATTCCTGAAGGATTAAAGATATCAACATCTAATGAACGTTCCCAAGGAATCTATTCAATCAAGTTGCAAAGATCTTTATACGGTCAAAAGTAATCTGGATGGATGTGGTATAACCATATCGATAAGTATTTGATTAAGAAGGGGTTTATGAATGATACTATTTGCCCCTGTGTTTTTATAATGAAATCTGCATTTGAATTCATTATAATTGCTGTGTATATTGATGACTTAAATATTATTGGGATTGCTGAAGAAGTTACCATAATCATAGAAAATCTACAATAAGAGTTTGTGATAAAAAGTCCTCGAAGGGCAAAATTTTGCCTCGACCTGCAAATCGAGCATTTGACAAATAAGATGTTTGTTTGTAAATCAATTTACACAGAGAAAATCTTTATGAGATTTTATATGGATAAATCATATCCATTAAGTACCCCAATGATTTTAAGATCATTAGATGTGAAAAAAGGGTTCATTTCGTTCTTGGGAAGGTAATGAAGTTCTTGGTTCTAAAGTACCATGTCTTAGTGCCATAAAAGTACTTACATATCTTGCTAATAATACATGACTTGATATAATATTCATCATAAGTGTATTAGCATGTATATTTCCTTTCCACACTAGCTAGATAGCTATTGGAATGAAGTTAAACATATACCTCCGTGGAATGATTGATATGTGGTTATTCATATGAATCCAAGTTATAATTAGTTGGCTATGCATATGCATGATATTTGTTAGATCCTTATTAATGCAGGTCTCAAACAAGTTATCTACATGTGGAAAGCAATGGATCAATATATTCAAGTGTCATGTAGATAATCTTACAAGGAAGAAATTCCTACAACTTTATACGAGAACAATGCAGCATGCATAGACTTATTTATCAAGTCACTACCTACTTCTTCTTTTGAGAAACTAATGTTCAAGATTAGAATGTGTCGATTCCGAGACCTTAAATGATGCTCTGAAAAGGGGGAGAAATACTGGACTCTTTTTTCCTTAATCAAGGTTTTTATCTCACTGGGTTTTCCTTGATGAGGTTTTTAACGAGACAATTCCCATTGTGAGGATATTGTATTCTTTTTCCTTCACTAAGATTTTTTTCCTAAAGGGTTTTTTCTTAGTAAGGTTTTAATGAGGCATATCCCTAATGGACATCCAAGGGGGAGTGTTATGAAATATTATTTGAATCTAAATGTAGATGTCCATATCTTTATCCTGATTCAGTTATGATTTGATTAGATAGAATCAATTATTTAATCATATATTGTAACTCTCACCCTTTGGCTATAAATAACTCTTTAGGTGCTTCATGTATGACAACTCCCTTAAAAATATCAATAATAGAATTTTCTCTTCCTTCTCTTCCTCTATTCCCTTTTACTATTACTTTCATAACATGAATAAATTTGTATCTATACTCTAAAAGTCAAAAATGCAAGTTGACGGGCACGATGAATAAATTTACATCAATATTTTAAAAATAAAAAAATGCAAGTAGTGCCTGTCAAACCGCTAATAATTTATAATGTCGGTTAAGTAAATTCTTTCACATTATATAAAATCAAGTTCTAGCTTGTTTTAATAAAGCTTTCAGTCCACATAAAAAATAGTAGTAATAATAATAAAGCGTTAAAAAAAAAATAAAGCTTTCAAACTTATCGTAAAATAGGAAAAAAAAAAAAATGCCTTCAATCTTGTTTGGAGTAGGTATTCTTTTACTTATAAAGTTATATGATTAATGAACTTTAATAACATGGTTTATTTTTTCATGCATCGTTCACATTTATCCGTGAGCAACATTATTGTTATTATTATTGGAATAAAAACATTATTATTTTTTTTAGCATAAAAAACACATTATTATATTTTATCAACTAAAGTTTAAGTTGAAGTATAAGCTCAGCTTTAGTCCAATGTTAGGCCATACCTTTAAATTCATTGAATACTTACCAAGGAGAAAATCTTAGGATCGGATCCAAATTGTAGTAATGCATGAGTAAAAGATCGATTAGATAAGATAATTCTTATTGATGAACATTATTATGGGTGTAAAGAAATCGAACTCAAACTTTTTTTTTGGTACATCAGCAGCAATGAGATTTGAATCATTTACCTTATATATACTACTTAATCCCTTACCACTAGACCGTTATTAGTGGCTTATCAAACTCCAACATTTGTGTAAGTGTTGTTATTTTGCTACTTGGGTATGAAAAATAAAAACTAAATAAGAAAGAAAACAACAACAAACATACTACTTAAATTTCTTTTTCTAACATCTAGATTTATCCAAAAAAAATGCTGGAATATGCCAAAAATTAAAGGGTTCAATTTTGATGCATTGTTAATATAAAAAATGTTTATATAGTTATCTAAGTATGTATTGTCATATTTTTAAAAATATTTGACTTTTGTAACAACTACTTCAAAAGTCACATATATAATAATATCTGATATGTTGATAATTTAAACAATATTGTTAACATTTTAAAAATAGGTTTCGACAAGTATACTAAGTGATTGAGTCAATAGGGCTGAAAGTGAGTCAAACTTGCTAGTGAGCTATTTTGGACTCAATTAATTAATAGCTCAATAATTTGGACTCATGAACTCATGAGTTAAACTTAAACAAGAGATTTGAACTCGTTTATTAAATAAGTCAAACTTAATTTTATTATATTCACCTCATTAACTTGTGAGCCGGCTCAATAAGTATATAATGTATATATTTGTATATATAAAATCATATTTTATTATTATTGTTTGTTGCATTTATTATTATTGTTGTTGTTGTTATGATTAAATATCCTAATTTATTAAGTTAAAAAGACTTAATTTATATTTAATTTGAGTTATCTCGTTACATTTGAATAGCTCATGAACTAATTTGAACTCGATAAGCTTCTAATAAGCCGAGCTCGAGCTCGATCGAGTTTGGCCTAATATTCACGAATCGAGCTTGAGCTTTAACAAACTCGACTTAATTTGACTCACCTCCACTTCTATAAGTCAACAAGTAATATAGAGCAAATAAATACTGTCCTCATGAAGATTGTATAACCAAATACCAATTTGTTTAGAAGAATTGCTATTTGAGCTTACAGAAGATTGAAATTAAGAATTAAAATAACTAATAATTAAATTCAAATAACAATATATACTACACAATTAATGAAAGAGATGAATAATCAATGAAAAATTGATTTTAGGGTATTGATATTTGATTTCCCAAGTTATATGTTTTGCAGTCTTAGTCATAATTCATCCAAATTGACAATCAAATGATCCAAAATTAACCACAGTTCAATTCATTAACAAATTGATTTTCTTATGAAGAATTAAATAAACTAATTCCTTAGAACCCACTTTAACCTAAGCGTTTAGCTCGGGAATTCATTGATTACATAAATTGAATACGTATATCCCTATAATCTGCCCAATTTGTGGTAGTCATTATAGAGGCTATTTTTTTTTATAGCAACGTTCCAATCCACTATATATAAGAACCATAAATCAAACAACGAGTTGTGAATCTAAGAAACCATTAACGATAATAATTAATCAATTGAGTGAAAAAAAAAATGTTAAATTTACAATTAAGAACACATCTACTTTGTCAATCAAGCAACTCACCCTAACACATAAAGAAGTTTAGCCAGACATAATGGAAGAAAATATCATAATCAATAGAAAAACCATAACTAATTAACCAACAAAATCACATAGGTACTTTGGGGAAGCAATGTTGATTCCTCAAGTATTCAATCCCCAAATCCACACTTGAGTCAAGTTCTCTCATGGTTCAAATCTTTGTTAACATATTTTCTTTTTCCACCATTTTTCGTGGCTGAAAAAGATGTATTTATGGTTATTTGATGGGAAATTTGGCTTTTCTTAGTCCCTTTAATCAACTGGTCCTAACTTCCTCCACACACCTTTAGATTAGGTAGCTCCAAATCCTCATGAAAATAGTCGTCTTGGGTTTGGTACTTCGGGTTCATCTCATTTAGGCTTAATTCAAAGAAGAATGGATTTAAACAAATTCACGCAAGGCCAAGGTGCAGGTGCAGGTTAAGTTTGTAGGCCAAGTTTGACAACTCGATTCTCTTTGGTCCCTTAGAGTTTTTTAGTGATATTGGTATCCAATTAAAGCTCTAAAATGTCCACTTTTATCTCTAGGTAGAACTGCTTCATTTCAATATCTCACATTAATTTCTCAACAATTCCTTGAATTAATTCCAAATTGAGTTATTTTCTCCTATTTAGTACAAAAAATATTTTTAAGCCCGATTTACCTGTGAAACACTATTAACATAGTAAAAACACTATATATTGAGATGAATGAAGCCTTTTATCCAAGTCCTTTTGGTCCTTCTTTTGATAACACTAGTTCTTATTTTTACATTTGGAAGCACCATATATGTTCAATTTGTTAGAATTTTGTTTGTTCGGGTTTCTATCAATCGGATAGCATTACTGTTTCCTTAGAAATCATGTTATTATCGTGTGATATATATGTTATGGATTTGGTATTTACCATAGTTTATTGGATTCGTGGGCAAGGGTGAATATGTTAAATTATGGTGTAAAAAATTAAGTCTTTGATAGAAAGAATTAAATTTCTGTAAATTCATATTATGGACAAGAGGACCTTACCCTTGATAGCTTGTGCTTCACTGACTTAGAAAATTACACATTAATATTGTTTGATATTATTCTCTTTTAGCTAGTATTCTAAATTCCCAGTATTTAATCGGATTAAAATCTTACACAGTTACTATATACCATATAGTTTCACTTTGCTTATATTATGCTGGTGGCCCGGGGTTTTCCCAAGGAGAAATCTATCTAAAAACACGTTGGAAATACATTTGCACCATTCTAGTAGGGTGCTGGGGTGTATCGAAATAATCCTCAAAAGTTTATCTGTTCCTGTCGTTATATTTTTAATATATCGTCTTAATATTGAGCTCAGGTAATGGTCAAATATTAATACTAGTTTTATTTTCATGGTTAAATGTGAAGAAAAATCAAATTGAAATAGAAACACCAACACGAGTCTAACATGGTAGCATGACGAATAATGCAGCTACCGGAGGCACTTACATATATTATATTATTAAGCAACAAAAGACAATAGAGAATAGACCATGATTTTTCAGGCATTCATTTTCAAATTCAATATTTTCCAAGACAGAATAGAAGTTGGTTAAATGACTTTGAACTGTCCAAGAAGTAAAATGAGAATTGGGTTTGAAATGCTTTCTGTGGTGGAAAGTTCGCAAGGCAAAGTGGATAGAGCCACGGATACGTACGAGACGGTATTTTATACAAAAGTCATCAGAAATAGAATATTAGGATTTAGAAGATCGATCATACATGGATAATCAAAGTTGTAAATGTAATCGTAAAAACAAATTAAAAAAAGAACCTCCTAATTTTTGTATGCTGGTACATATTTTAGAAAAGTAATTCATACCTCTTAACATTATTCATATTATTAGTAGTTTATGATGATATTTGAAGCGTACTTTTATGACATTGGTTAGGGAAATGTAATGATTTTTAAATGTTATCATTAATTTTAAAGGATAATAAAATAATTTAATACTTATTTATATATTATTATTTTTAATAAAAGTGAAACAAATAAAGAAAAGCTAAATTACTTTCTTTTTCTATTACATGGTATTAAATATGGAGAATGATATTTTCTCTACGGCTTTCTTTATTATATATATTTTTATCGTATTTTCCTCTTCATGCCAAACATATGCATCATAAAAAAATACATTGAATAACAAAATGTTAGGAATCGTCAACGTTTGTGCTCTGTGCTGGGCCTTCCATCCAAGAGGTATTATTGGTCTGCTTCGGTGGCGGAATCCTATTTGGCATTTTTGAAACCTTTTCAGACATGTTACGTAAGCCAATATAATACTACCGTGCATCGCAGGCGCACCGCTCACCATCCCTGCCATTTGATATCCTCTAATTTTAATTTATCGAACGGAGAAAACTGGAAATCGGAATCTTGAGATATATAGATACAAGGGGTCCAATAGAAATAAGAATTTTGAAGAATATTTTTCATTGAAAAAAAGAATATTTGAAGCATTTAATTTTTAAGTAAAATAGCTATTTTCAAATAATGTTACATAATTAATAGTCGGTTAGTTTTTTGGTCGTGAATATTCGATTAATTAGTTTGAAGTTATATATATATATATAAAAGATTTATCTAAATTACTTTGGGGGAGTAGGATGTGCAGCAAAATGACTAAGAGTGTATTTATTTTAGATTTTAAAAAAAATGATTTTAAAATTTAAATTTTATATATAATAAAAAAATTAAAAATTAATTTTTTTTATAAGCTGCTCTTTTTAATTTCTCTAAAAAAATTGAAAAATAATTTTTTTTAAAATTTGATTATTTTTAAATATTTATTTAAATATATGTAAACTAATTTTTTTCATTTTTTATTAAAAAAAATACAAACAAACACACCTTAAATGATTTCAGAAAATAAATTCTTTTATATATAAATTTTAAATTATTTAATTATGTATACATTTTTATTATTAATTATATTATTTTATGAAACTCATATTAGAACCCATCTTTTTTATTAATAGTTAAAATTTATATATAACTAAATTATATGAAATTTTTACATGAAAAAAAAAATCATTTTTATGGTCCGGGACCGAGGCATGAGACACATGCAGCTCTTCTTTCAATCACAAGTGTGAGCATGTTTGGAGACTATCTTAAGAATTAATTATTTTTGGAAAAACTGTTTTAAGAACTTTTAAATTAAAAATTATGTTAAATTTAAAATAATCTAATATAAACATACACAAATTATCATTAAAAAACCCAATTTTTTTTGACATGTTAAAAAATCCAAAATTGATAAAAATAATGAGATGGGAAATAGATACAAAATAATTCAGGTGAAAGACCAAAGATGAAGAAGCACGTGGGATGGTTGATTAAAAAATAAAGTAAGGGTGTGCATGGGAGCAACGGTGGGGTGCAACACTCCATGTCATTTCTTCACTGAGGCGAATAGTTGAATGATACGACTTGACCACGCACTCATTGCGTAACTTCGCAAAACTTGCCTATTCCTATTCTCTCCACGGGATCGAATCCGCTACTGTAGGTTCCTTATACTATCACTTTGCCTACCCTGTACACCACGACTGAG
Source organism: Pterocarpus macrocarpus (assembly GCA_031439585.1). NCBI lineage: Eukaryota > Viridiplantae > Streptophyta > Magnoliopsida > Fabales > Fabaceae > Pterocarpus > Pterocarpus macrocarpus. The sequence goes on from CM062517.1 coordinate 7,706,775, forward strand.
AAAATAGACTATTTTAAGGCACTTTCCATTGCTTAGATTAACAAAAGAAGAAAGCACTTAGAAAATTTCAGTACTCGTTAAAAAGATAACAGATGATGATATAGATTTGTTAATTAGTGACGTGAACTGTTATACGATGATCTGTTATATGATGATCTGTGTGTGTTTAACTGCCCACAACACACCTAAATGCATAGTTTTGTATCAATTTAAACTAGTAGAAAATACGTATCAATATGAACATTATTCAGATTGATAGATCTTTCAAAAATAATCCATCATTCCCACGCGTGCACTGCTAACACCTTCGATACTCTTGAAACAATCTTTTACATGGGAGAGGCGGAGAAGTAAGTGTCTAATACAGAACATTCTTTATTCAATAAGGTATACAAGAGACAATTATTAAGATACGAAGTCAATTGCAATACTCTTGCCGCAATCGAAGGCGGGGAATGGACACGAACAACACACAGACAATGGAGGCATCCGCAGACAAGCCTGTCCTAAAACTATTTATTTAATCATGTTAATGTCCCACACAGCCTCACTGGTGCTGGTGCAGGTGCGGTGCCCTCGCACATATAAACATCGTAACATAGCATAATAAGCTACACAAAGGTCCACTGCTCATCTCTTCTAGAAGCGAGGAGTCACACAGAGAGCCCTAGCCAGCTAGCTCACGCCACACGCCCCCCAATATCCCGTTCTTCCATTTCCCATTTAAAACCGTTTATTATCACTATTCTTCTATCTTATGATTGATGCGTGATCGCCATGTACATGTCGGCATCCTCCTCTTCCTCGCTCCTCAGAGCAACCAGGGCCAAGCTCTTCTTCCCTTCTTCTAGAACCTTCCTCTCTTCTCCTTCTCGCCCTATCGCTCCCTACCGATCCCTCGGTTTCTCCTCTGCCGCCGCCCGCTCCATCAGCTCCTCCGCCGCCCGCTGGAGCCACCGTCTGTCTCCCCTCAGCCTCCGCTCTCAGATCAGAGCCGCCTCTCCCGTCCTCGAACGCTTCCACCGCAAAATCGCCACTATGGGTAACCTCGCTCCCACAATCTTGGACTATTCTGCTTCTCTCTCCGATCTATCTGCTTCACCTCGCAAATTTATTCGTTTCCGATGCAATTTTTTTTTTCGTTTGAATTCCGGTTCTTTTTTTCTGTTTTCTGTTCATTTGAAATTTGAATATTCCGTTTGATTATCAATTACGCGAGGAGAGTAATTACTATGTTGTGCATAGAGGCTTTGCTTTTTTGTTATCCATTTCTCGCATGAACCGTTTGATTGTTTGGTTTTTCAGCTGCCATTTGAATATTTCGTGTTTGGGTTGAAGGAATTGTGTGGTTTGTTCCATATGTGTGTTATGTTTAATTTTTATTTTCATTTTTTCAATTCAAAAAGCTTATAATCTTAGCTCCTGGCAACAGCTTTTGAAATAAAAGAAAAAAAAAAAAAAAAGACTATTTCTCTTATGATATGTAGTTGAATTTCTAATATCTGGTGGTGTTCTGTTCTGATTGTTCATCTGACATGTGTGTTATTTCAGCTAGTGAGAATCCTTTCAAGGGTAACCTGACCAGTCTTCCCAAGCCTGGTGGTGGTGAGTTTGGGAAGTTCTACAGCCTTCCTTCTCTCAATGACCCGAGAATTGGTAATTTGCTGCCTTGGTTTACCTGAATTTTTAGTTGAGATACATGGTATTGGTAATTTGATATGATTCTGTTATCAACTGTTTGAGGAAGGACTAATATCTCCTTCTTCAGAATGTCACATTCTCCTTTAATCTAATTCGGTTACTGATGGTATTAATTTTATGGGTGCTTGACAGATAGGTTACCATACTCTATCAGAATTCTACTTGAATCTGCCATCCGTAATTGTGACAATTTCCAAGTTACTAAAGAGGATGTTGAGAAGATTTTAGACTGGGAAAACTCTTCTGCGAAGCAAGTTGAAATTCCTTTCAAGCCTGCTCGTGTTCTCTTGCAGGTACATTGTTCACTCCTGTATATAGCCGAGGAGTTGTTAGTATGGATGAGGTGATATTAAGTAGTATGCTTTGTTTCTTTTAACCTTTTGTTTCCCTCTCCGCAGGATTTTACTGGAGTCCCAGCTGTTGTTGACCTGGCCTGCATGCGTGATGCTATGAATAAGCTTGGGAGTGATTCTAACAAGATCAACCCTCTGGTATGCATCACTCTTATCACTTTCACGTGCAATATAAAAAATGTTTTGAATTTCATTTTCAAACTTAAAAATGTTCACTTTGCCATTGTTACATTGATATATTCAGATGTAACATTTTACCTGCTTTACTGCACAGCTGCTAAGAAGTCCTGAAATTGGTATGAGACTAGCAGGGTCATACATCATACAGAGCATCTGAAAATTAGTTGCCAACATATTTAGCTGCACTAATAGGGAGACTCTGATTGATTAGATTGAAAATAACTATGTCTAGGATTTATTTTGAACTTATTTTTACAAAAAAAATGGTTCACATTATAACTTGTTCTTTTAAGTTTGAGTAACTACGAAACACAATTTAAAACTAACTCCATTTACCCAGATGTTGCATTTTTTAGTTTAACAAACAAGCCTCTTTAGACATATTTACCTTATACATTATTTTTACTATACTATACTATAAATGGTTCTGAGCGATAAGTGTTGGCAGGTTCCTGTTGATCTTGTCATTGATCATTCAGTTCAAGTTGATGTAGCAAGGTCAGAGAATGCAGTGCAAGCTAATATGGAGTTTGAGTTCAAGAGAAACAAGGAGAGATTTGCTTTTCTTAAATGGGGGTCAACTGCTTTCCATAATATGCTTGTTGTTCCTCCTGGTTCTGGTATAGTACATCAGGTAAGTTCAGAAGCAGACGTTCAAAATCACTTCATGGAATTTATTTATATGGGGACTTATTATGTCTTGAATTCCAGGTCAATCTTGAATATCTTGGCCGGGTTGTTTTCAACAATGAGGGCATACTCTATCCTGACAGTGTGGTTGGGACTGATTCACATACAACTATGATAGATGGGCTTGGAGTTGCTGGATGGGGTGTTGGGGGTATTGAAGCAGAGGCAGCTATGCTTGGCCAGGTACGTTAGCTTCTGAATCCCGATTATATGTAATGAATGGGTGTTAATTCTATTAAAAAAAGATGTAATGAATGTTGTTAGCATATTCTTTATAGTTACATGTTTTTATGCTTTATCTCAAAATAAGCAGATGGAGTAGTTTAGCACTTTAGCTACAGTGGTGATCCTAATGCTGTGTGCTATGTTAATGACAGCCTATGAGCATGGTGTTACCTGGTGTTGTTGGGTTTAAGTTATCTGGCAAATTGCGCAATGGTGTTACAGCAACTGATTTGGTCCTAACTGTCACACAAATGCTTAGGAAACATGGTGTTGTTGGGAAATTTGTTGAATTTTATGGTAATAAAGTTCTCCTGCATTTTTCCCCCCCAACTTGTGCTCGTCTGTCCTAGCTAATTACCAGTTTTCATGGTTGTGTTCTATAGGTGATGGTATGGGTGAATTATCATTAGCTGATAGGGCCACTATTGCCAATATGTCTCCTGAATATGGAGCAACCATGGGCTTCTTCCCTGTGGATCATGTTACATTACAATACCTCAAGTTAACCGGAAGAAGTGACGAGACTGTGAGTATCAACTCATTTGTTATTTGCCCATGATCTGAAATGCTTATAGGACTACCTGACCTTCATTTTGGCTGAATATAGGTGGCAATGATAGAGGCTTATCTCAGGGCAAACAAAATGTTTGTTGACTATAATGAGGTAATACTAGTTGAATATCCTATATGCTCCTTATTTTGAGCAAATGAAATTGTGTATATATTTTAGGCTATATAGAATGCTAATTTATTTTCTATAAATGCAGCCTCAAAAAGACAGAGTTTATTCATCCTATCTTGAATTGAACCTTGATCATGTTGATCCATGTATCTCTGGGCCAAAGAGGTAAGATACTGTGGTCTTTTACATGTTGCCTTGTATTTCAATGTGGACTTAAAAATTTCTGTTCTATTATCTCTTTGATTTTGTCATTCGAAATGATGCTCTTTACAGACCTCATGATCGAGTGTCTTTGAAAGAAATGAAGGCTGACTGGCATGCATGTCTTGATAACAAAGTGGGGTTTAAGGTTAGTAGTGCTGTAATATCAAATATTTTTCTCATATTTTGATCTTATATGAAGCAAAAGATGATTTCATTGTTTATAATTATCTTGAATTAGCTCTTGACTGTTTGTTTTAAGCAAAACAGCTGTTGTCTGCCCATTTGGTTCTTTTGATAAATGCTAATTGGGTTCTGTTCAGTTTCCCTTTTAGTTTTTTTGTGTGTGTGTGTGCGTGTGTGTGTGTGTGTGTGTGTGTGTGTGTGTATAGTGTGAGACAAACTAATAAACCTGAGACAGCCATTGCAATGTAAAGTTGAAATTGTTGCATCTAACACAAATTGGTTTACTGTTTAGCAAATTAAATAACTTTGTTTCTGCAAATTTGAACCACTCAAACAGACAAATTATGTCTAGGGAAAAGAAATTACTCTGGGATCATAAAATTGTTTGATATTACCTGAAATCAGTCCTATTTCCTTAAAATTATTCTCTGTCATCTCTAGTTATCTTTTCTCACTTTCTATGATCACTGTACCAGGATCCCAGAAACTTCTATATTTAGAGTGCAAGAAACTAATTCCTTTCTCAACACTAGTCATTTTGACTGTTCATAGTTGTAGACCTTCAATTTGCAGACTCAGTGGCTGTCACAAAACATGCTGAAGTGTAGTCATCCATATTTCATTTACTGATGCTTGATGAGAACCCTAGACAAATCACTTCCTAAATATTTTCTTTGAATACAGGGATTTGCTATACCAAAAGAAGCACAAGGCAAAGTTGCAAAATTTGATTTCCATGGGCAGCCAGCAGAGCTGAAGCATGGTAGTGTGGTGATTGCCGCAATTACAAGCTGTACGAATACGTCAAACCCAAGTGTTATGCTTGGGGCTGGTCTTGTTGCAAAAAAGGCCCATGAGCTAGGTTTGCAGGTTAGGCACCAATATAGTAATGTCAGAATCTGTCATTGTTCTACTTTGCAACATGATGTCCTTGCCAGGATATGGTCCTCTTTTTCTGCCACTAACAACATGAACAAATTGTATGCCTTTTATTTGTTCTTTCCTTGATACTAATAATCGATTTTTTCAAAATCACTATTTGTCAGGTCAAGCCTTGGGTAAAAACAAGTCTTGCTCCAGGTTCTGGAGTTGTTACAAAATATCTACTTAAGAGGTAACTCATGTTTTTCGTTAGAATATTAATTAATTTCTATTATAATGCACTTCCCTTTGTAGTTGGACAATTTTGGAAAAATGTATACTAAATTTGGATTTTTTTAAACTTTTTGGGCAGTGGCCTGCAAAAGTATCTAAATGAACAGGGTTTCAATATTGTTGGATTTGGCTGTACAACATGTATTGGCAATTCAGGGGAACTGGATGAATCAGTTGCTTCTGCTATCACAGAAAATGGTAATTGAAATATCATATCAAATATGCTTCTGCTCTCACTTTTTTTTTTTTTTTAAAAAGGAAAATTTTATAACTTCAGATAACCTCCTAAGCATATTATGCTTTATATTTCCCACATTGATTTAACTCTTATGTGTTCTTGTGCAGACATTGTAGCGGCTGCTGTGTTGTCTGGGAACCGTAATTTTGAGGGCCGTGTGCATCCTTTGACAAGAGCTAACTACCTTGCCTCGCCTCCACTAGTGGTTGCTTATGCTCTTGCTGGCACGGTATGTATGCCTAATTCATATTTCTAATGTGCGTATAAAGGTTTTTGGTTCTTGTCTTCCATATTATCTGGTTTTAGTCTTGGTAAAGACTAAGTGCATGTTTGGTTGAGCGTTTTGGTTGCCAAACTCACGTCCAGTTGCCTCGAATGGTGGATTCTGCGTGTTTGGGTTTTTTTCTGTTGGAGAAAATCCAACCTGGTTTGTGTCTAAACCATGGTTGTGCTATTGTTAAGTCATATATGATGCTTCTGCGTGTCATACTTTTCCGTTTGAATCATAAATTAAGATAAAAAGTCTTATTTATCCTCATCATTTTTTAAGAGGTTCTTCATGTATCTATTTTATATATTTTATTTTAAATATTTCTATCTGTAATTTAACAATAGCACAAGTTTCTTAAAAATAAATTCATTTATAATATTATTAATAAATTTTATTTATAATATCTTAAATATTAAAATATTTATATAATATGTTAAAAAATATTTATATATTTTTCTTTATGATAATATTAATATAATTTATTCAAATATCTTAAAAACACAAATAAAATAAAATGGTAATATCTAAAATATAACATAAAACCCATATCCATTTTGGTAAATATACATCTTAAAGTGATTTTGATTAACATCATCCAAATAATATTTATTTTATCACAATTACTTTTGATGTAGAAGTTTTCAAACATAAATTATGTTGACACCAACTCAATTTTGACCAAAATCAATTTTATAGAATCAAGTTGGTCCTAACATCAGTTTACAAACTCTAATCCAAATTAGTCATGCGAGGCTCCTAGGATAAGAAAGATTCCGCAGTGGGAGATGCAGTGAGAGAACCTGGGTGGTGGTGACACAAGGCACGAAATTATTGGTCCCGGACAGCCTAATGGCATAAGGAAATAATTCAAAGTGCAAGTAATAAAATCAAGTCATATATGATACATCTTGAAACCAAAAGGCCTGTGTGAGAGTAGTAAGTGTATTCTAAAAATAATTGAGTTAAAAAAAGGCAATATTAACATTGTAATATATACCCTTTTTGGTAATTTTACAAACAAAAGTGGTTTTGATCTACATCATCCAAACAACATTCATTTTATTGTAATCACTTTTGAAATGAAAATATCCAAACATAAATCACGTTGATATCAACCCACTTTTACTCAAAATCAATTTTGGCAAAATCAAGTTAACACAAACCCTAATTTGCAAACGCTAATCCAAACACACACTAATTCTTATTTGACCAATATCCTAAGATTTATATTTATTAATGCAAGGTTGGAAGAAATATACTGACATGTTATAAATTATTGGAGGGTAATAACTAATCATTAGTATTGATTTGGTCTGAGAGTATTGATATTGCTTGCTAGTTACTTGACATCCACTCTCTATATTTTCACTTGTGTTCAGCCTATGTAAAATTGAGCTGATTCAAAATACATTGTGCATTTATTTATTTATTTTTCCCCCTTTCTCAATTCTCTCCTATCAAACATTGCCTTAATCCCAACTGTTTGGATACTCGCATCCATTTTTTTCCTTATATATATTTTTTTCTGACAGAGAATGTCATGTCACACTAATAGTTTGGGGAGTGTTCTACTGACTATTAGCTTTATTTAAAACTTTTTTTTTTAGTGTGTAGGATCCATCTTTTATTTACTATTCCATTAAAGGTCGACCAAATTTGGAGTTTAGAAAACATCAAGACAACTTTCCTTTTTCCCTCTAGATGTTAACCTTCACCACATACATTTTGGTTAAATTTCCAGGTTGACATTGACTTTGAAAAGGAGCCAATCGGGAAAGGGAAGGATGGCAAGAATGTCTACTTGAGGGATATTTGGCCATCCACTGAAGAAATTGCACAGGTAAATGATGTCTACTTTTCTCATCATATGAAGTTTCATTATTTTATAACATGTATGACAAAATTAACTTTGGTTTGCTTGATTCGTAGGCTGTCCAATCCAGTGTGTTGCCTGACATGTTCCGAAGTACATATGAAGCTATTACCAAGGGTAACCCTATGTGGAACCAACTACAAGTTCCTGCTGACAAATTGTACTCATGGGACCCCAACTCAACATATATTCATGAACCTCCATACTTCAAGGGCATGACCATGGATCCTCCTGGAGCTCATGGTGTGAAAGATGCCTATTGCCTACTGAATTTTGGTGACAGTATAACTACTGATCACATTTCTCCTGCTGGAAGCATTCACAAGGACAGTCCTGCTGCAAAGTACCTTATGGAGCGTGGAGTGGATCGCAAGGACTTCAATTCTTATGGAAGTCGCCGTGGCAATGATGAGGTGATGGCGAGGGGAACTTTTGCCAACATCCGCCTTGTTAACAAGCTCTTAAATGGGGAAGTTGGCCCAAAGACGGTTCACATTCCTACAGGGGAGAAGCTTTATGTGTTTGATGCAGCAATGGTGAGTTATGTCCTGACAAGTATGACTTGCTATACTTGCTATTTTAAACTTTTTAAGTGGCAAGATAGTTCAATCGATAAGATAATTTCTGGTGTGAATGTGATCATTCCCAAATAGCTTTTCGAGTTACTAGCTGACAGTATCTCTTTGAAGAAAGAAATCTTTGCTCAATTTTCTATACCATGCTTGCTAAGTTGTGAATTCTCTTTGCTTCTCTTCATATATCGAGTCTTGCTTATTCAAATAGTTAATAATAACTTGTTGCAAGCGTTGCAAGCATTGCAAAGCTTAATATTCTGACATGGGCTTGTGAGCTTTATTTGTTGTTTGGTGGGAATTCCTCCTGAGGACATGGTGAGGGTTTGATCATGGATCTAAATCCACTGGGTACCATAGTACACTAAGTATATATTTTAAAATCAGTTTTCTAGGGATAACTTGGTGCCAGAGAATTTGATAAACAGTCATTGACTCTAGCTCGTTAAGTTTCTGATCCCTTGGACTTGTTCTCTTATGTCAGAGATACAAGGCTGAAGGGCATGACACCATTGTGCTGGCTGGAGCTGAATATGGTAGTGGAAGTTCAAGAGATTGGGCTGCCAAGGGTCCCATGCTATTGGTGAGTCCCTCAATATGTTGTGGCCTGTGATTTGGTAGAGTTTCCTATATTTGGTTTTCTTAAATCTCAACATGTTGATACTCGTATTCTTGACACTTTGATGATGTTCATTACATTTAATGACAGGGAGTCAAAGCCGTGATAGCTAAAAGTTTTGAGAGAATTCATCGCAGTAACTTGGTAGGAATGGGTATTATTCCTCTTTGCTTCAAATCTGGTGAGGATGCTGACACTTTGGGATTGACTGGCCATGAACGATACACCATTGACCTCCCAAGTAATATCAGTGAGATAAGGCCTGGCCAAGATGTCACTGTCACAACTAACACTGGAAAGTCTTTCACCTGCACAGTTCGCTTTGACACTGAGGTAATCATTGATTCATGTTTGATTTTATTTTTATTGCTGCAATCATTGATCTAAATGTGATTCCCTTGGATTAATGCATAACACACTCATATTTTCAGGTGGAACTAGCTTACTTCAACCATGGAGGCATACTCCCATATGTCATCAGGAACCTCACTTCGCAGTAAAGTTATTTGTGTTGATGGGAAATGTTGCCGCTGTCTGCTCACCTTTCTAGAGGGCAATGAAATGTGAGAAATGAGAATAAATTTTCAATAAATAGGAAAGGGTCCCTTTTTAAGGGAGGCAATTTTTTGACACTTCACGTGTTTATGCTAGGCCTGTAATTTGAGTACATTGATTCTCATTCCGTGCGATCTGCGTGTGCCCACTGGACAATGGGGACAACTGTATTTTGTATAAGCTGGTGCCTGTGGCATACGGTATTCGGTCTTGTTCAAATTGCTGTCAGTAGTGAACATTTTGTTGACCTATCTGGCCAATGCCCCCAACCCACAACACCCACACACACTACATTATGCTTAAAATAATCATCATATTCGTGCACGTAATGTTCGTATACATGAACGAACTTCTAGATTTTTATTTACGTCTCTCAAAATTTTCTTACGGGTATAGTAAGATAATTTATACTCATTTGTTTTTGGTATACAATTTTATTTCGGTCAAATACACCTTGAGCAATTTCTTTAGAATAATGGCTGAGGGATCACTGAGCTTTTCGGCCAAATTAGAATTGTTTGGAAGATAAAACACGATAAATGAAATATGATTTGAGTTTGTTACGCCTAATGAAGAATAGCCAGCGCCAACGTGGAGCTACCTTGCAGGGCCTGAAACCTATAACAAATTCCTACCTCGAGGATGATGCTACTATCCCACTTTGCACCCTCCCAACGCAAGATAACTAAGAAACATTGTGGCTGCTTGCCTCGTTAATATTACTAACAGAAGTCTAACTGATAATATAGTGAACAGCTCTTCAAGGTCAACAGAAAATTATCTTCATGAATTTCTTCAGAGTTTTTAACATGGATATTGTTTGCAAAGTCATGCTATCTATTTTATTTTGTCAAAACATGTTTTGTTATTATTAGGCGAGATTATTAATCATCTTTTTGTTGGATGATGAATGCATGTATCAAATAAAAATAAACATTCCATGAGCAGAAATTTACACAAACGGTCTAATGGTTCTTAATGCCTCGTCAAAACAATGAGTCTTCCATGGAGGACATGGGACCATTCCATAGCCACAAAAAATCACAAAGCTCAACCTTCATTTCACATTTCTATACTTCTAGTCTAACTGAAACTACGTCATTCATAAATCATATGAAAAAATACTGTCATTGTTTACAGAAGGATTGTCTATAGCAACAAACTACTTCATTGAGCGATCCTCTGGAATGCTTTCTAAAGCTGGCCTCCAAGAATTCATGGCCCCATCATGTTCTTCAGCCTCAGACAATCTCTTTTCTCTCAACTTCATATCGCTTAGTAATTGCGCCAGCGAAGTGTGCTGAGCATCATTCTTATAGCTCACCATCATTTTCAACTCTTCCTTAGTCACCACCAATCTAATCCTCCTAGTTCCACTTGTAGAATTACCATGACCTCCTCTAGCACCTCTATCATCATGTATCTTGATCCTTGCCTTCTTCTTCATGCCTTTGTCTTGCCGTGCCGGTTCCAACTTGGACGAAGGTGTCTTTATATGCTCAACTTTCATTTCTTCCTCATTCTCATCTTGTGCTGATACTTGGTTGCTTCTCAGGCACCTGCACTTCCACATGTTGGCAATGAAGCATTTAACTCAACAAGACCAATATGGGGGAGAAAAACTATCCAAAGTAAGCCATATATAAAGAGTGGGGAAGAGAAAAATGCACATGGAGTATCCAGTTGTTGCGCCGGGTATATGAAAAATAAAAGAAAAAAAATAGAAGAAGGGTGATTCTCTTTCTTGAGAACGACTACACAATGAATTATGCTTTTGGATACCCTTTTGTTTTTTGCTGCAAGAATATTTTACTAGTGTTGCCGGCTCTTAGCTTTAACATTCAGCTTTTGTTTAGAATTTTTAATTTGATTATAGAAGGATGGATTATTTTAAGAACGTTGTATTTGAAGTTTACCATGCCTTTTAATTAACATTATAATAAATTGAGCAATATGTTTATTTTTTAGTAGAGTTCAATGCAAGGGTTTAAACTCGAAGTTGTTATGCCCTCCAATCACTGCTAAAAAAGTGGTACATCTCCCTCGGCTGTAAGGTTGATAGCACCACACGATAACGTTATTTGATGACACTGTTTATCACTTTATTGGAGGTCTCCCATACTTATAGTTGGGAGGTCAATATACTGCAACCGTGTTTTTCAATATCTACAAAAAAATAATAATAATAATAAGAACAATTGTATTTCAATTTCATCAAAAAGAGTTAAAAAAAATAACCAAAAAAAAAAAATAGAAACAATTATCTTTGGTATTGTATAGCTGCTAGCAACCCAATTAGAATAACCAACCATGTAAATAACACTTGCTTGGCCTTTTCAATGAGTATGCCTTATTAGACCAGTAATATCCAGAATCTATTGTATTGTAACCAATTTAACTCAAGTCTGATTAGTCTATTAACTATAAGAGTAAAACTGTTTAAAGCTTTTTTTTAATTATTATTATTTATATAATCCGAACCCGATATCTTATTTAAAGTAAACAACAACCAAACAACTTGAATCAACTAAACATACGTTAGTTCTACATATATATTATATGTAATGTAATTTTGTTATCTGATTTAATGGTTCTGTTTTATGCAAGCACAGCTGAGTTTATAATGATCAGCTTATCCCTTTATTCAAGAGCTTAATCCATTTGGTTTTAACTTCATAAGAATCCAGAGTCTCCAAGTTATAGAATGCTTAACTGTCAATCATTCTTAATTAAATGCATTAAAATAACTAGAACTTGCGTAAGATCATTAAGAGTTGTTAAATCATTGAAAAATAATTGTCAACGTAATAACCAACCAGATGAAGGAAATTCATTTATGGCTATTGCAATGAACATAGCCATAATTTTAAGAGTCTGATGAGTTGGATCTCCGGTGAATACGAAGGATATAGAGAAACAAAAGGGGAGGTTTACAACGTATCTTCAGATTCAAATTCAGACACCATTTATTGCGCAAAGACTATACTCGCATTTTAATATCGAAGTTTGTTGACCCATATACAAAGGCCTTACCTGTGGAAACAGTAGCAGCAGATGCCTGCCACATGCGATGCATTCACATTGATGAGCGTGAGAGCAGCTAATTTTAATATTTTCATTTGTTGCAGCCCTTTTCACCAAGAACTTGGTTTTACTTTACATCTTTACTACTTTTTCAAAGGCTCTTTTCTTTTGCATGAGCTGAAAATTGATTGACTGAAAATCAATACATAATTACAATAAGACCTGCACATTGGGTTGATAAATAAAATATAGAAACTATTTAATAAATATATATAAATAACTTGAACTGACATGACTATACGATGAAATTAAAATTTAATTTTTTTCATGATAAAGTGAAAATTTGTCATACGTTATTTGTATCGATTTGGAACGTATTGAAACTACATGAATGTCTAATACTTAAATGTACTTCATCTATTTTTATGCCTTATTTGTATTTAACCTTGGTTGCACTAACATATTTTTTTTGCACTTGCTTCAATTTTTGTTTTGAATTAGTTATAGGTCGTGTTTTCTTAAAGTTTCAAATTAAATTTGGCTCGTCGTATTAAATTTGTATTCTTCAGTTATTTCTGATGGCTATTTTGAGGATAAGTGCTCATTTAACAAATCATGAGTTCAAAGATGGGAATTACAGTGATTTGGAAGCTAAGTCACCACTGCCAAGACATTCATGGGATCACATCAGTCAGTGTGGTAGTCTTTATTTGACACTATCCTTGGGCCGTGCTCTATGTTCTTCAAAGCATCAGTGTGCAGAGAGGCAAAGAAACGATTTTATGAAAGATGGACCATGATGGAAGCAAATAGTAAGTGTGCTCAAAAAAGAAAATGCATGAGGAGAAGCTCTACCTTGGTTGAAATGCTTTCTCTTTCTCACATAAAGAAATATGTAGCGTCTGAGGTTGAGGGTATTAATGAAGACCAAGAACCAGCAAGTCTGTTTTCTTGTAGTCATCTTTCAATGAAGAAAAATAAGCATTAATGATTCTTCTAAAAATCATCCCATGTCAAATTCTGTTCCTGCATCTTCTGTATATGAAACCTGACTCAAAGTTGAATTGATCATGATGCTGGCCAAGCTCCAAGGCAAAATCAAAGAGTATGAGATTATTATTCAAGGGGAAAGTTTCCAGTTTCTTGTACCCAAGGAATAAGAAATCAACCAAGGAGAAATACAGTCTATCTCAACCCAAAGATGAATCCCATTGTAGTGTCGCTAAAACATCAACATCTCCAGTAAATTCAACTGGAGCCCTTAAGGATGCTGTGTCTCCAAGATTTAATGGTAGTGGCTTTGAAGACCCCTCTAAATCATTTCTTTGAGTAATGTGACAAGTTCCTCCATGTTTCCTTGTTCACAAAGTCCACGAAGGAGAGCATTTTTTTTTTTTTGAGGTCCATGCACACACACCTTCATGAAGAAAGGGGACAATTCATCCACAAACCAAATTCTGCCTAATATTAAACCCGAATGCAATTAATAAGAGGTGAACAGATTCACCACTAAGCCAATGCCTCAACCGCTCGAAGGAGAGCATTTGAGCTAACTGTATTGTCTATAGGCCCTCTCTCTGCAAGGCTAGACGAAAGTTGCATCTTTTCCACATCTACAAAGTCCATAGACCATGAGGTCCAATAATGGGTGGTGAGCAATCCGTATTGCAGAGCTTGAGGGAATGAGTCCAATGGGTATCATAGGAGAGAATGGGAAAAAAAGCTGTCTAAAATAGGAAATGTATCATTGGAGAAAGAAGGGCCCAAGGAAAAAGTAACAGATCAACTCTTACTATCATTTGAAAGATTGTAACATGAAGAGGAGAAGTAACGGAACAACTATTAATGTCATTTGACATAGTGTAACTTAAAGAGGAGAAATAATACAATGAGCAGGAAGGAAAGAAATGAAAGTGATTGATGTGGAAGTAAGTTAAATTAGAGAATGACAGTTTTTCTAAGAAGCTGATGTGGCAAAGTTATAGAGTATCTAAGGTGCCATAAGATTGTACAACAACCATCATCTTAGGTTTAATATATTATAAATAGATAGATAGATTCTAGAATGAACAGAACTGGAATACTTAACAAAATTAAGTTTTCCTCAACCAAACACAAACTTGAAAATTGAATACAATTTTTTTATGATAAATTATATTGATCTTTTCTAAAATTACATGATATTATATATGATACTTTTTGATGTATCATACCTATATTGACATGTTATAGGGGTGGTTAGTATCACATTCCACAAAATATAAAAGTATCGAGTTCAATATTAATTAAATCTTAGGAAGGTGAGCATATATTTTTACAAATCAAAAAATATTATGTATAATATTACCTAGCCTCATAAGATATCGGTATAATTTACCTTTTTTAAAAAAAAAACATAAATTGCTTTCGGATTTGGCTTTAGCATTGGAGAAAGCATGGCATGCAACATTTTAAACTTTGCATGATTTGGGCTTCATATTGCATTAGAGAAGATTGGCATTTAGATTTGATGTATCATGTGCCATTTTTTTTTTCCGGTCTGATGTTTAATGTGCATGCTTGGATGGTGTCGCCATGATTCAAGAGGCAAGCCCATTGGTTTCGGCCCATCTTTTTCTCATCGTACTTTAACTCTAACTGGGCCGCAATCAAATTGTCCATATTCTCACATTTCTTCTAGCTAGGTCACAAGTGGATTTTCCATATGCAGCAGAGGCATTAACTCACATGGCAAGCCTTAAGCCTCGTTAAGACTGCACCAGCATATGGAGCAGTGTTCGGAGCCGTGTTCGACTCCTCCAAGGGTCAGAGACCGCCATAACCCCCCCCCCCTCTCTCTAATAGGCCAAAAAAAAGAAAAATGTAAAAGGGTTTTTATAAATCATTTCTCTCTTATGTGAGAATTAAGGATCTTGAAGTACCATATATTTAAGTTCTTTCGGTTATAAGAGAAGACTCAAGTTTTTTTCAGGTAGTTTGGTGATTCTACGAGACTTTGCGGAAGGAATAGAAGTCCTTACTCTTATCGTATCCAAGAAAAAGTCTATTATATTCCAGGAGGAAAACAATTTATCCTCCATAATATTATTTAGCCTTTGATTTTTTTTTTCTCTCTCCTTTTGTCTCTCTTTTTCCCAACAACAATCAAGGATTCATATGCTCTCTGGAGGAATAAATTAAGAGCATGAAAGTATGAGTCTCGCACCCAATCATGCGTTGCGTTAAGTGTATGTTGTCACTTGTTACAGGAGAAAATTTTCTTAATTTGATAAATTCGTTTTGATACTTTTTGATAGTATGTATTACCAATATTCTTTGATAGTATTGTATTAACAATTTCCTCACCACATAAAAAGTTTTAAAGATGTTAGTAACCCATATTAAGAATGAAAACTCATGCGGTGCCGGTGATTCCTTTCGTAGCCACTCTCTATCTCTTCGTTCGATTTTTTCCTTTTTTCAAATATGAAAATTCTGGTAGAATATGTCATTTAAATTTAATCATAGTTCATTCTCAATTATTAGACCCAAAAAAAATTAATAAAATAAACTATCAAATTTAAAATTTATGGTGTAAGTCGAGTGTTTTGTTTATATATGAGAGTGATATAATTTATCATCTCAACAGCATCGTAAACTTCAATGTCTCTAGATTATTATTTTTTTGGTCAATAAATTGATCTTTTTTTTATTTTCTCTCCCAGATTTATAACATGAATAATTAATAGTTTGTGAAATGTTGACATTGACTTAAAAAACTTTTGAAAGATCCAAAACCAACAGGGGCCCCAATATATTTGGGGCGTCGACTGCTTCCCAGTCAAAGGTGCATTATGCACCTTGTGACTATAACATATCCAATGAATTAAATTTGTGAGGTGTATTGATATACTAATCATCTATGATGCATTATAGTAATATATTAATTTTAAAAAAATTAAAAAATATAATTAAATATATTTTAAAAATTAATTTTTATATATTAATAGTATAAAATTATACTGATAATATAAAATAATTTTATATTATCAATATAATATTATACTGATAGAAGTGTAAAATTATATTAATAGAATAAAATTATATTGATAAAATTTTTATAATTTTTAGAAATTAATTTTTATACATTAATAGTATAAAATTATATTAATAGTATAAAATAATTTTATACTATCAGTGTAAAATTACACTGACAGAGTAAAATTTTATTGATAAAATTTTTTAATTACATTAATAGGGTAAAATTATTTTATACTGTCAGTATAATTTTACACTGTCAGTGTATGATAATTAATTTTTAAAATATATTTAATTATATTTTTAAATTTTCTTAAAATTAGATATTATTACAGTGCATCATAAGTGATTGGTGCATCGATACACCTCACAATCTCACCATCAGATTGCAAGGAGCACCATGCTCCTTAACCAGCGAAGAGCACTGTAGATGCCGCCTATATTTGGAGCCTTAGTTTGGTTGTTTAGGATTGCTAAACTATTGCACCCAGAGGCCAGCACACATGGCTCAACAGACTGCCTTTTAGGGAAAAGCAAGGTGCAGGGCGCAAGCTTGCGACTCGCAGGGCAGAGCTCCGTACCCCCCCCCCCCCCCCCGGGCCAAAAAAAAAATGAAAAAATTACCCCGCTCCCTGACAAAAAAAAAAAGGGTTAATATTATGAGAAACCTTTTCACGACCCAAAAAAATAAAAAAAGGGATTTTGGTTGCTAAAGATATTTGAAGCCTTTGGAAAGAAATATGGTATACTAAAACTCTAAAGGTGGGATTCTTTCTTGAAGGAGCACGTGTAGACTTCGTATTGCGTTCCTCAATATTTTTATTGTGATTTTAACGCAAATGGAAGCACAAATTTATTGCAACTTGCAAAGTACCCAATAGAAGTGCATAGTATCAACAACCAAATCCCACTATAATAACAAAAGGTTTTGTCTCAAATACACCAAATAAATTATGGTTTATGATGCACCTCATGGTGTACCATGGACTTGCTTTTACTTGCATTCAAAAGTATGGGTAAATGAATGTAAATAAGAGTGACTAAATGAACTAAAAAATGTGGCAAAATGAAACTGTAGATGTGGTTAAATATCTTGTTTTTTCTCTTCTTCCTCTTCCTCAGCCATCTCTGCCACCGACAATGACTCCAAGTCCCCACACCACCTCTCGTACTCCCTCTTTTGCTGTGCCACTATTGCGGCCACTCTCATGGCTCCCTTGCTACCATCGCCGTGGCCACCCTCGCAACCCCCTTGCAGCCGCTGTCACAGCCATCCTCGTAGCCCCCTTGTAGCCATAGTCGCGACCCCCTCCTAGTCCCCTTCGTTCCAATCAAAAGCTCCATGAAGTTCCAAAAGCTCTCCACCTCTATCGCTAGTGAGCTCGCTGCCACCGCTTAGCCACCGAACACCGCGACCCATGACCCATCCACCATCGCATCATCCCTTTTCCTTATCCTTCCCCTCTACTAACATCACGAGATCTAGCAAGATCCACTCAAACACATCAAACAAGATCTAGCAACTAGCAATTCTAGAGGAGAGATGGAGTACCAAAGGGGTGGAAGGCGGCACTATGGAGGTTGGACGGTTGGTGATGTATTGGTGTGGGATGAGGTGAAGGAGAGGGGGTGGCGATGGTGGTCAGAGGCGGAGGATGAGGCTGGATCCGCTCAACCACTCTTTCACCAGCATGAGATGGTGGCGATGGTCGATGCTACTGGAGAAGGATTAGGGGAGAAACCTAGAGATGAGAAGAATAGTGTACTAATTTTAATCAAACTGTCCAATACTACTACAACTCTCACAAACGGTTTGGATTTATTCAAGAGCACGGTGCACCCCTTTTTCCTAAAATGGCGCATTACACACCCTACTTAATGAGATGTATCACAACAGGCAAATAAAAAGGCACATTTAATTAATCTCTAGTGGGCTTGACTTTCTTTTCCTATCTCTCTCTGTTTCTCTAGAAATTTTTTAGTGCTCTTGGAGCGTCACGTAGAAGAGTGCTCACTCCATTTATTGCACATCAATTTAGTATATATTAGTGACGGGACTCACTATTAACACACATATCTATGTATTAGTGGTGGGTCCCACCACAAATATATACTAAATTGATGTGTAATGAATCGAATGAACACCATCCTATGTGACTTTTCAGGAGCACCCAAAAATTTCTTTTATTTCTCTAAATGGCGAATTGTACAGGCCAAAGAAGGTTGAATCTTTTAACCATGGGGTCCAAAATTTTATGTTGAAATTCATGTATACGAAACAAATACTATTTGGAGGAATTCTTACTTAGAATTTTAATCATATTTCAAGATATTAGTCTCTCATCCATGAAGTGAGAAATATTCTAGAAAATAATAAAAAAATAAAAATAAAAATCACGTGATTCAGTGATAATTTTTTTTTCAATGATCTAGTCATAATCTTTTTTGATAGTTAATCTAGTGATAATTACACTATTAACCAATCACATTCTCTCATTTGCGTGATTTTTGGAGTAATGAGGGCGAAGGTCATGCATGTTTACTTATGTGGTAGTATATGATTGGATGAAAAAATTTTACATTATCAATACATACAAATTAAATTCATAGATTATTTGGTTTCATTTTCATACTTAAAAAAATGTCTCACTCACCCTAATTAGAGCTTCTTTGGTTTAAAGTTTAAGGCTCTAAAAGTACTTTTTGTAGAATAAGAATGAAGTTATAAAGTAATTCAATGTGTTTTATTTGTTTTTTTATAAAACTAAAAATACTTTTCAAATAACTAAAAATATTTTTGAAAGAAATATCATTGAAGATGCTTTTTATTCTAGAAAAAAGTACTTTTAAAATAAAATTTTACCATTACTCTCATATTAATAACTAAAAATAATTTTACTTTATCTTATCTAAATAAAAATTATTCTCTTAAACTTATTTTTTATATACTCAAATTAAATATAAATTAATCTTTTTTAAAACAATTCTTTTAAAAATATTTTTTTAAAAAATTAAACTAAATATACCCTTGTACATTCCTCCTCTCGGAGAAAGAGTGGATTTAGACCACAAAGTGTGTTAATCCTTGGTCTTTCTTTGACAAATGAGAGAGAAAAGGAAACAAAAACAGATCAAAGATTGAGGTGACATCATGAAGGAAGAATGAAGTTCCTCTAGAAATATTTTAGAATTTTTCCACTCACACACGTATACAAAGTCTATCATGTAAGATTGACAAAGAATTTTTCTGGGACAAAAAGCCTTTCGTGCAAGTTTAGTAAAATAGTCTTTTTCGGCTTTTCGTTGGTCTTTTAATAAATAGTCATGTTATTTAAATTCAAAATAAGGATAATAATAGAATTTGGTTATAATAATTTAGACTAATATTATTTGAATATTACAATAAAACACCAAATATGATCACACTATTCTCACATAAATATATAATATTTTGAGGCATTTCTTGCAGTTACATCTTGGGGGATTCATCATCGTCACTCTTGCCTGGAGTTGCTAAGTAAGATTAAGTTGCTGGTGTCTAAATCGTGGTTAGTGACTTTTCCCATGTTCTTAGATTTGCGAATAGTTGCGCTGATTATTTGGTTAGGTTTGGTGCCGTGGCTGCTCCCCGTTTCAGACTTGGGATGCTCTTGATGCTAGAATTAGAACTCTCCTTATAAGGGATGTTCCTTAGGGCCTTTTAGTGGCCTTTTTTTTCGTCTTTAAAGTTATGCCAGGTGAATATATTATGTATGGAATACTGTGTTAATTTATACTTATCCATTATTGAATGTAATGTAAATATAATTCAAATGGGGTCTATACTCTATTTAATAGTAAATAAGAAATAAATTGATACGGTATCTCATATATAATATGTTCACTAAATATTTTTTTTATCTCTTTGTACCAAAAAAAAAACATAAATATATAATACTCCCATTTCACTTTGTATCTTGATAATTATTCACTTTCATGTTAATATACGTTATCTATGCTTTATGAGTTTAAAAATTATTTTTCAATTATATACATTTAAAATATTTAATTCACCTTCGTGTCCCATTTAGTATTCTCATTTTACTGTAAATTAAATTATTTCTGTTTAATAAAGCATGAAATAAGAGATAAGGATTTTTTTATATTAAAGATAAGAAATAAGGATAAGAAAGAAGAAACAGAAATATAGTCTCTTATATTTCCTCCATATATTTAGTATACTATTAGATATTGACTTTATGTTTGAAGTAATTTATAATATTAGCAATTATGTGAAATAGCATTTTAGGAAAGTGATTAATTCTCATAAAAAAAAAACCGAGGGCCATATACATATATATTGGTAAGATTGTAACATAAATTTATATATATTTTTTTAATTGCTCATGATAACTTCTATTCTTTTAACTTTTGATTGTGAAACTAATTCTCTCGGAATAAAATATAATATCAAATTTCAGAATTATTTTATTAAATTTTTTTTAGAATAAGAGTAATTATGTTGTTTAAACATCAAAATTTAATACCAAATATAATACATCTCTTATAAATATGTAATATATTTACCTCACTTTGACGTTCGTGAATCCGTATTCTTACGTGACTCACATTAATTTGCATACGACATGTATGCAATGTCTATACGATAAAAATTATAAAAAAATTCTTTTAGAATAATATAACATCATTTTTAATAAATAATACAACATTTTCCTTAAAATAATATAATATTGTAACCACCAAAATATGAGTTACATTATCGAACACAATAAAATGAGTGGGGCACCGGGGACAGAAGCATCCTGCTCCTACATTATTATAAACCACAAAATCAATCAAACCACTGCCCACATTAAAGCGTTTTCTATATATCGCACGCCCGCTCATAAGTCTCACCAGACCCCTTCCCTGTTACTTGTTTGTTTCTAAGCCACAAAGCCTCTTACTATGTCCAAGGACTAGCTACTTCTTCACCCTCTTCATCACCACAACAAAAAGTCTTCGAGAACAACAACAACAAAGCCTCACAAAATCACAAGTCACAAAGCAATCACAAGTTCCCACATGGGTTCTGTTAACAAGGATGCTCATCAACCACTTCTAGCTCCTCATCACCAATCATCAAAGCACGAGGGTGGAGGAGATGGTGAATTGGAGAGGATACTCTCAGACACCAACGTGCCCTTCCTCAAGCGTCTTGGACCAGCCACCTGGATCGAGCTTAAGCTTCTCTTCTTCTTGGCTGCTCCTGCTGTTGTTGTATACCTCATCAACTATGTCATGTCCATGTCCACACAAATTTTCTCAGGCCACCTTGGTAACCTCGAACTTGCCGCTGCTTCACTTGGCAACACTGGCATCCAAATCTTCGCTTATGGCCTCATGGTATACTCTCTCTCTCTCTCTCTCTCTCTCTATGTCGTGTTTTGTTGGAGTATACATGTTTTTTAATCTGATTTAGTGGAAAAGTAATTTTCTTTTCTTGTACTCAAATCGTTATTTGAGACTAAAAATCATGCTGAAATATAACTCGATATAATCTTGTCAAATATATTGAATAAAATGAAGGATTTAGTGTAAAAAACTTTTATATAAACATCTAATCATATATTGTCAAATCAGCAAAAATTTTTGACATAACCACTCACTACTTGAATGGTCATGCAAATGGAATATTTTGATTGGATGATAGTGTAAAAAAATTTTACACTATCAATGCACTCCAATTAATTGAAATTCAATTTGTATCGTTTAAAGTTTGAGCCATAATTTGGGATGTGCATATTGAGATCTAATCATGCTAATGTTATGTTCTTGTTCAGTTGGGTATGGGGAGTGCTGTTGAGACTCTATGCGGACAAGCATTCGGTGCTCAAAAGTTTGAGATGCTAGGCGTGTACTTGCAAAGGTCAACCGTCCTTCTCTCTCTAGCTGGTGTTGTTTTGACTGTGATATATGTCTTCAGCGAACCCATTTTGGTCTTTCTGGGAGAATCTCCAAGAATTGCATCTGCGGCTGCCCTTTTTGTGTACGGCCTTATCCCTCAGATCTTTGCCTATGCTGTGAACTTTCCGATTCAGAAGTTCCTTCAGGCACAAAGCATTGTGGCCCCAAGTGCATACATATCAGCAGCAACGCTAGTTCTCCATCTTCTATTGAGTTGGGTGGTTGTGTACAAAGTGGGTTTAGGCCTTTTGGGTGCATCATTGGTGTTGAGCTTGTCATGGTGGATAATTGTGATTGCACAGTTTGTGTACATTGTGAAGAGTGAAAGGTGTAAGGACACGTGGCAAGGTTTCACATTGCAAGCCTTTTCTGGGCTGCCGGAGTTCTTCAAGCTGTCGGCAGCTTCGGCAGTGATGCTGTGTCTGGAGACATGGTACTTCCAGATCCTGGTCTTGCTAGCAGGGCTGCTCCCTCACCCTGAGCTGGCACTGGATTCTCTCTCAATCTGGTAAGTTACTATTCTTTTTCCAACTATTTTAATTTCAGCATTTCTAAAATTTTTATTAGTTTATCAGTAATTGAGTTTCAATGTTTTGCCTTATATGTGTATGTGGTGAATATCTCTCTGTATATATGGTTCATCATATATTATGATTGCTTGCCTTTGCATATCAGAAATGTTATCTGTGACTCATTTTTAGACACCACCATAAAGACATCATAAACTGTAATGTAACTAGAGGTAGGTTTGTATCTTTAAGGACGCCCCTTTTTTTTTTTTTTGGGTACTCGTGCATTTTTAGGTGTTTAATTTCTTTATTAAGTTCCATCTTATAATATTTAACAGCACCTAATTTGCATAAACATGGCATATATTTTCTTTTTATGAGTTAAAAATTTTCCATGTTGTTTTTGCCCCCTCATATTGGAGTTTTTAGATTTGATAATCAGTTTATCACGTCAAAAAAATTTTGATAATCAGTTTCTGGAAATTCGACTAGCCTTGGTGGAAAGCATAATTAACAAGGACAATTCTTTAGGAAGCAATAGCATAAATACTAGCACTGCTCTCCCCTCCCTGGTTTCTTTAATCATTTTATTCCGTTTCCTCCTTAAAGTTTTTGGTCCATGTGCGTCAAAGCTGATTCAAGCATGAGTTAACTTTGATTGAAACGTATAGAAAGATTCTAGAGAAGTCAAGACAAAAAGTTGAGGTGATCGAAAATGTGATGGGAGCAAGGAGCTCGTGAAGAGAAACGTGAGAAACCTCGTGTCTTTATCAATTTGTCAATAATTTCAGGACTTCAGCTTTATATGATTTCATTGTTGTTGTCGTTGCTGTTGTTAGCGCATTATTGTCCTTGCCATGATTTTTGGTTTGATTATCTAAGAGTAACAACAAAGTAAGCTTGATAAATACCAGTCAAAAGTAGCTTATAGTCCCTAGTGCGCCAGTACTGCCTAAAAAAAGGAAGCGTATCACTCAAAGTAGGAAAATTAGCCTACTGTCTACCGTCTACGATCCAATTAGTTACATAATACACATAACATAACTTACAAAATGCAGCACCTAGACAAAACCTAGCAGTCTTAGACAAATTTAGTCATTAAATATAGTAGAGCTGAGCAATTCATAATTTTTCCACCATTATTTTGGCTTGTCGTACTTTGTTGAGCTGTACTGCACAGAAAACTGCTGCTTGTCATTGTTATAGGTAGAGATGTTGATGAGCCGGCTCGACCTGCTGGCTTGTCCCCAACCTAAGGTTGTTGTGTCGGGTTTGGGATGTGAAATTTGATACGATGTATTTTTTAGGATGGGTTTAGATCATGTTTCAAGTTGGTTTAATTTGGTTTAAAGTTAAATATATTTTTAAAAGTTTTATTTTTTTAAAAAATTAATGATAAATTATATTATTATTATACTTCAATCAATATATTTTACAATAATATGATATTATTTTTATTTAGATATAATTTATTTTAAAATATATATTATAAAATATCTCTTAAATTTTATTTTTCACTTCTAAAATTTTATAATTTTATTATATGTAATGTTTAAATTTTTATAAATTGTGTAAATACAGGGTTGACCCGATCTGACCCGATTAATAATTGGGTTATTATCGGGTCGGGTTTGCGTTTGAAGAAATGACCCTATTACAAAATCGAGTCGGATCTGGTCTAGCCTGGCCCAACCGTCCTTTGTACACCCCTAGTTATAAGTACCTTCTTGTTGTGCTATTAATACCACAGGCACAAACTCCTTACCTCCCGTTATCATTAAACCCAACTTAGTGAAGCACTCTAAAAGAATATGCAATTCAAATAAATTTCCTTTATATCAACATTGACCGGGAATTAAACATATTTTTTTATTGGATATTGTATTGACTCATACTCCATCTACTATTAGATAAAGTGTGGATTGGATTCACACCCTATCTAATGGTGGATTGAGTCAATATGATATTTAATATAAAATATGTTCACATAACATAACTCTATTATAAATTTATCTTGTTTGTCATGGAGGCCAAAGATGATGTTCTTATGTTTTGAAAAATGTTATTTATGCTTTAGATATTATTTCAATATTAAGGATTAATATGTAAATAATTAAAAATTTTAGTTATATTTTTTGTGAATATAATAAGATAATTGATAATTTATAAAAAATCCTTTAATTAGGTTTACCACTTATATAATTGAAATTTTTATTTATTTATATATAATTGTACATATATAAAAAAAGGTATCCATCATCACTATATACAAATAATAGTACTCTATATTTTGGATGAACAAGGATCGCGTGCTACTTTTAAATGCCTCGAGAAGATTCTTTTAGAAAAATATTTTTTTTTGTGCTTCATAAAATAATTATGTAAATAGTATTCACTATTTGATTTTAATTGGATTTGAGTGAAAACCTAATTGATTTAAATAATATAATTTATGTTGATTTGGATTAGACTGATTGATTTAATCAAATTTTGGCAAAAAACAAAAACAAAAAATTTAGAATATTATAAGTTAAAAGTAACTTAAATCAATAAAAGAAATAAATAAAAATAAAATAACTTATATAACATGTATAAAATGATATTTAAAAAAGAATAATACATAAATAAAAAGTTATATGGTGAGTTAAAATTATTATAAGTAAAAATATAAATTTAATAATAAAAAATTATATTATATAATATTATTTAATTTGAATTGGATGAATTCAATTTAAAAAATAAATCTAAAATCTAATCTAATCCACTCATTTTGTTAAAAAAGCTCAAAAAAAAAAAATTATTCAATCTGATCCTTTTTTTTTTTCATTTTGATTTGTTTTCAATTTTTTTTATTGATTTACCGATTTTAATTGAATTGGATTATGTTTAAACACTTGTACTTAAAATTTTTGTCAAAAGGATATGGAATTATTTCTAACCATTGGAGAGAGGGGTAGTTCCCCTTTTAGCCTGTCCAACCGCCCTTTAACTCGACAAAAATATCTGTCACCATCTAACATTACTCGTCCTTTTATGGGTTAGCTGAGGTGGGGATTACATTATTAATAGCTTTAATACGAGCAAGACAGAGAAAAACAGAGCAGTTTGCTCTACCAAACGTTTAATTTGAAACTGACATTATTGATGTTTAATGATGCACGAGGTGTCCCATGCCTAATCATTCAAATTAAACTAAATAAAGCAGCCATCCTTTTTGAATATTGACCCAGTTCAGTGGTCACTCAAACATGACACTATAATTTATTATTTATTATTTATTATTTACTTGTTTCTCACTTTGGCTACTGCAGTACCACAATCTCTGGATGGGTGTTCATGATCTCAGTTGGATTCAACGCGGCTGCCAGGTTACACACCCGTTCTTTATATTTCTTTAATAATTTCCATTAATTTAGGTATTATTTAAGCAGCTAGAAATTCCATATTTTAGTCATCGTATAGTAGAATTACACCCGGACTTTCCCGTTCATTGGGTTTTTTTTTTTTCCTTTAAATTCTTTTCCCTTTTATTTTAGAGCATTTCAATTTAATTTCACTCCTGAGGCCGGGCATATTATTGAAAGATATTCATGCTTTTTGGATGAACTTAAAAGAGCTTATAAGTTAGCTAATCCTAACCTTTTCACAGGTTAGAATTTAGAAATATGAATTTCATCATGAGAATTAATTAAATTAACTTATTTTATTAAACATAAAATAATTCTCAAACCAAATAACAAGCTATTTTATTTTTTCTGTCCATTTTTTTTTTTTAATCTTTTCAAGTGTACACTTTTGTGGGAAGAGAGTAATTTTTATGCATTGTCGGGGTACAATGTATATATATATATAACACTTTTTTTTCTGACGGTGCATGCAGTGTGAGGGTGAGCAACGAACTGGGAGCAGGAAATCCAAGATCAGCATCATTCTCGGTGGTGGTGGTGACAGTGATATCATTCATAATATCAGTGATTGCAGCACTTGTGGTGCTTGCATTGCGGGATGTGATTAGCTATGCCTTCACAGAAGGTGAAACGGTCGCTGCTGCAGTCTCAGATCTTTGCCCACTCCTCTCTTTTGCTATTGTCCTCAATGGCATTCAACCCGTCTTATCTGGTAATCACATATACAATATGAATGATAATTGATGAACAATCATTACTCATTAGTAAAATTTGAGTCACTTACACTTATGAATAATATTAATTTATCTTAACTACTCATGATTTTCTATGATGCATAAAAAAATCTTGAGATTTTTATTTTATTCCTAGTTGTGGGCATGCACAATCTTCATAGTTATCGCACTGTTGGGAACTATATATACTGATGCTTGCAATGTATATAACATATGAATGAAGGGGTGGCTGTTGGATGTGGCTGGCAAACTTTTGTTGCATATGTAAATGTGGGTTGTTACTATGGAGTTGGCATACCATTGGGTTCGGTTCTCGGCTTTTATTTCAATTTTGGTGCTAAGGTACGTTGAAAATTGGGTTATTTTAGAATACATGTTTTGCATACTCTTGCATAAGTTGCAATTGCATGTGTCATTTTACCTATTGCTTTATGTGTACTTCAGCACATATGTTTTTATTTCATATGTATAACAAATGTATTTATTTTTGTATTAGTGCTATAATTTAAAAACAGTCTTAAATATTTAAATGTATACATTCATATGTTTTCTTATACCAATTAAAATTGTACTTTGCTAACTCAAAAATCTAAAGTTTTTTTTTTCTGAAAACAAATACATCATATTTTTACTGAGGCTGGTTTCTTTGTGGTAGGGAATATGGCTGGGAATGTTAGGTGGCACGGCTATGCAAACAATTATTTTAGTATGGGTCACATTTCGAACGAATTGGAATAAGGAGGTAAGGATAGCACCTCTGCAATAATGATTATCCTTCCATGAAAATATGCTTTAAATGGGCTAGTTATTGATAATGTCTGGCGAAATTTTTCTTGATTACATTGTAGGTAGAGGAAGCAGCTAAGAGGTTGAACAAATGGGAGGTCGACAAGAAGGAGCCAATTCTAAACTAAAATAGAGTTCATGCCTTCCCCTACTCTAACAGACCAATCTTTTGGTGTATTATTTTTTTCAATTCTTATATGTTTTTGGGGTCTTGTATTTTGGGTCGGATTTTTGGCGTCTCAATACATTTTTTGGATTGAATTTTAATTTTCTTATGTGGGCTGGCTCTTTCATGGCCCACATTGATCAACTATCTAAACAAGTTATGTTAAAAAGCCCCGAAATAAATGGGTCAGTTGAATGGTTGTTCAAGCCCACACATACTCGTACGTAAGCTATACGGGCTAGTGGTACGATTCGTCACGGATTTTCATTCACAAATCAGCAATTGATAACGATTTGACCCCAAAAAAAAAAACAATCAATAAACGGCGAATTGTCGAACGAGTGAAAAGGTAATTTCAATTTTCACTAATTTCTTCTTTTTCCTTTCCCCGGTTCTATAGAAGGTGCTGGCCAATCTATCTGAATTCTGAACTAATCACCCTCCGAAATCGAACGATAGCTAAGACATTGTAAAAATAAAATTCCTTAATAATTTGCTCGAAGTTTTTGCTGGCGGATCTGATCTTGTCAGCATATTATTACAATCAAATTTTACGGGTGTGAGTGGTCAACTTTAGTTTAATTCAGACAGAAATAACAAAAAATGGTGGCTGTGATGTTATAAATATCAATCATATGCCAATCACTAGGGTTGGTGAAGGACGGGTGGCGTAGGTGATGGAGAATGGGGGTGAGGGAGGGTTGTGGTGATAAAGGGTATGAGTGGAAAAGAGGTGGTGGAAAATGAGAACGAGGGTAAATAGGATAAGAGCATTTCTGGCTGCGAGTCGCATTTTGGATTTCATTTTTGATCTTACTACTTATTATATTAATAATATGTTATGAAAAATAAAAGTGGGCTATAATTGGAATTTTTTTGAAGTGTCCCAACTTTGATTTTAACTTTAATCCCACATAATCTATACTACTAATAAATAAGACTCAAAATATGAAAACTTATGCTATATGTTAGTTTCACATCAATTCTAATCCCATCATTTTCTTAAATTTATTATTAAAAGAAACATTTCAAATTTCTATTTATTAAAATAATTAAAAAAAATTTAGTTTCACAATTTAATTTACAATCCCTTTATTTTTTTTCTTCCACTAATTCTTTTTAAATGATTCACTACCCAAATCTTCAGATGATTTCATTTCAATCACAAAAAGTTGATTAAATTAATTTAAATAAAAATTTCAAATTTAATGAGCATTAATACAGCTATTACTACCTCCACTATATTTTTACTACTTAGCCAATTATTTCATACTTTAAAAAATAATATAAAATTCAATTTGAAAATTAATATTGATAATTATTAGCATCAATTACTAATATATTTTATCCAATCAATTTTCACTACTCATCCATTTGTCATCATACACTGATTTTTAGTCTCCCAAAAAATCAATTATTTTTATTATTATTCTTTTTTAAATACTTTATTACATAATTAGTCAACAAGTTAAATCTTTCTCTCACTTTTTTATATATTTATTTATTAGTTAAGAATTACTCAACTATATTGTTTTTTTTTTATTTTTCCAAAATTAGAGTATCGTCCATCTATTAAAGAATATTTTGTTGTCTTTTATTTTAGTAAAGTGATTATGATTCTTGGCATAGGAACTTATACATGCATGTTTTTGGAAAACATTATTAGAAATGAAAATTTAATTTTTCAAATATTATGGCCAATGATAATTTATTAAGATACATCATTAGAAATTAAAAAGTAGCAGAAATATTATTAATTTTATCTTTAAGCTTTCATGAGAAGTTTTCATATTTCTTATGTATTTATCCCTTTATATATTTTTCTTTTCTATCAAAATCCGAGAATCTCCTTCTTTCTACAATATCTACTTCATATTTTCTATTTTATATTAGATGTTATCGTTAAAATTATTCCTGCGTATCCAATAAATCGAATATTATGAGCTATTGCGGTTAATAGCAAGAAAATAGAGATTTATTCTACTATTTCTTCCTATCTCCATGACTACAGCCATGTAAACTAAGTTTGTATCACAACTTTCATTCCTATAATTTATCTATATTTTTATTTATATGGTTTCACATTGTTTTAGGCTTTAGGAATGAGTTTGGGGATTTTTGGTGTTTTTTCTTTTTAATTTTTCTACAAGACGAGTGCTAATTTGACATTGTGAAGGAGATTTTTTATTGTTCTTTGCTATTTAGTAGTGGGTTGCTTTCTAAGCTTATGAACTCTTTTATTTTTGTCTTTGTTATATTTTTCTTTCCTTCAAATAAAAAAAAAATTCCAAAGTATACTTTTTTTGTAGATCACAGTAAGATATTTTGAATATTTTTTTATTTACTTTTGTTATATATATATAGTAATAGAGCAATATTTATAATTATTTATTCTTCATCTTCAATTTATCCTAAAAGAATGTATTTTGCTCCAAAAAAATATTTTCTTTATTTTCTATCAAGTAGTAATAGAATGATATACTTATTTTTTTATTCTCTTTTTTTAGTTTGAAATGAACTTTATATGACTTTTATTTTTATATCAAGCATTTTCTTGTATTACGAAAATCAAGTTTTGAAAAAAAGATTCATATAATATATATGCTTCAAATATTTTCATCATTTAGTTTTTATATAGCCAATTTTTCAAGAATTAATTAATGTCAATATAAGATTTATTCAAATTCCTAACTTTGAAATAAATGAAAATACTAGGCTATAGTAAACATATAACTCAACATTTTCTATTTGTAATAAAGTACACGAAAATTATATAAATTACAAATTTAATAATCGATTTTAAGTATAGCCTATCATCTCTTAAAAATTAGAAATATATATTTTTATAAAGTAATTTATACTTTTAATAATTAGTTATTTGTTTTATTTGAATAATTAATTGTTATATAGAATATTTTTATATAATTTTAATTCTAAAATTAATTTATTGGAATGTTGAAAAATAGGGAAGGAGAAAAAAATAGTTTTTTTTTGAGTTGTTTGATAAAAATTGAAAGTAGATAATTTTATTTATTATTATTTAATAATTTATTATTATATAATTTGTAATTTTTATACTTATATCAATTTAGTGCCTTGTAAGAAATTTGAATTTTTAATGGAATATCAAATATAAAGAATTTATTTTACTATTTTTTTACTTTTAAGTTTTATTATTTTTATATTAAACTTTATTTTTTCAAGTTATTAAAGTTGACATGAAATCGTACATTAAAATTTATATTTATCAATTATTTTGTTAGTTTCAGTTTAAATTATGTAATTTTTATATACAATCTATTTAATATAAAGTTTTTATATTTGCCAAAAGTTTTATATCCCATGCATTGCGGTTTTTTTATTTTTAATATGGTGGATGAGTGTGATATATATAAGAATATAGGTTTATGGATTAAAGTACATTGATATAGGAATGAAAAAATATCAGTGGCAGTTTTTGCTTTTTTTTTTATATGCTACATAAAGATATATGATTTATTTTTTGATTTTTTAAAAATCGCTATTAGTGGTTTTTGCTTTTTAAAAAAGCTATTACATTCTGAAAAATTGTCAATGATAGTTTTTCTTAAATTCTCATATCTCCGTAATTTACCCCCAAATCCCATATTTTGGTACAAATTATTTTCAAATACCATATAAAAAAAAGGACCTGTGAAAAGTCTAGTTATTTAAAAGGAAAAAAATTGTCACTTGACACAAATGTTAAGTGAATATTAGTATGAATTCTTGCATAGTGGAATGTGTCCCAATTTTGTGAAACTATCCTGGTTCCAAATTTTGTACTCTAATAATACAAATAAAAGTGAAATTGACCACTTTCAAGCCACATAAAATATATATTATTTCATTTATTTTGAGATAAAAAAATTATATGAAAAATGTTAATATAGACTTAAGTTTATAGTGAGTCCTACTTATAGTAACATCTCAACTAATAATTTTATAATATTTATATATTTATAATTTTAAATTATGCTTGAATGGTTGGGATATTGCCATGTGCAAGGTTTAATATGAACCTAAGGGTTTGTCTATGATGCACCTTATAAAGTGAGGTGCATCACACATCTTGTATGATTGATGGTCAGATGTGAGGGTGGACCAATACACCTTATGAAATTAATGGTCAGATATGAAAGTTTATTGGTGCACCCTCACATCTGACCATCAATCATACAAGGTGCGTAATGCACCTCTCAAAGTGAGATGCATCATAGCATTCGCCTGAACCTAAATCTGTATTAATATTACTCTAAGTATGTACCTTTTCTTCCTTTGCCTTCCAATTCTCTCACTTGTAATAGAAAGCTACGAAACCTATTCTACTGGCAACTTCAACGTGCAGCCACTCATTGAAACCCATATCCAAATTAGCATGAGAAAGAGAGTGAAAGTTTTTAACTTATTTTGGCAAGAATAATTTTTTCTTTAATTATAATTAGGAATTGTCACATAATACTTAAAGATAATCTATTTAATTATAGATAATTAGAAGTTATTACATGATATTTAAAAATAGTTTATTTAATTATAAATAATAGGTAAATAGGATATTTTGACGAATTTTTTTTTAAATTTTAATCAATTAAAATTAACACATGATACTTAGAGATGGCTACTTATTTATAGATAATAGAAATAGATATTTTTGTCAAGACCAAACTAAGGATTTACTAGAAAAATAATCTTATTTATCTACATTTGGTGTGTGCTTGACGCTCATATAATGCAGTAAATGTACAGTTAATCGATTGCTTAATATTTGAAACGCAACAAAGGCAAATTATGTGAAGGACATTGCTACTTTTCAAAGTGTGGTCATAATTAGGAGGCTGATTGCTAAACCAAGAATTCCGATGTTATAGTCTTGCTTTAATATTCGCATTCCACTATGAGTGTCCATCACTCACGCTCAAAAAAAAAAAGGTGTCTATCACGATCATTTGATATGAAAAACAAAAGAGCAGGCTATTCTAAGGACCACCCTCCTGGGGAAAGGCACTACTAGCAATTTTTTCTGATTTTTTTTATGGGAAATTTTTTTTCTGATTTACTTGAATCATGAGCTTAAGAGACCTGAATTAATCTAGTTTGAGTTGTGTCAACTTATTACAAGAATAAAGTCAATAGAATGGGTTTAGTAGTGAAGAATTTAGATAAATTGTATGAGGACATAGATTCAAACTTCATTGTTGATAATATAACAAAAAAATGAGTTATTTTGATAATATAGCACCCAAAAAAAAACTTATTACAAGGATAAATCTCTCTCACTAATCTCTTTTTATATTTATAAAATTTAAATTCGAGATCTTATTTATGAAAAATAAGTGTTAAACTACTTAATTAACAAGTATTGGTAGACAGTAAGGATATGTTTGCGAGTTTAATTTAGAAAAGAAAGTGAGAGAAGGGAAATGTTTATAGGAATTACATTTTGTTCATGAGTTTTACCTATTGAAATGTAAAATATCCTTTTTACCAATCCATTAAATTTTAACTTTTCATATAAATCATATTTTCCTTCTAATTTTGTATCAACTTCTGTTTAAATTTATTCTCTCATAAAAAATATTTAGAAAGGAAATATTTTTAAATTTATATTGTTTGAAAATCATTATTACTATAAAAATATATTAAATATATTCAATTATTTAATAAAGGATAAAATTATAAAAATATATTATAAGGCATCAATTTTCTTTTTCTTATCAATTTTAAACCCATAAACAACTTTATTTTTCATCGTAACTCACGAAGACACGCTAATACTAATCTAAGTTTGTAATAAGAGTCAATGAACCGATTTTGATACCTCCCAAAAAAAAAAATCAATGAAACAAGTATAATTAACTTTTTGAGTATGCAAAAATGTCCTTTCTTTTTCATTCCGAATCAATTCCAACTTCCATGCCGTGCATGTTGCCAAAGAATATGTGTTCTGTCTATGATCTATCGGCATCAACTTTTGGGTTTTTGTATTGCTATACTTTTCTTTAAATTATCACTAATTTATCACCATTAATCCCACATCCAAACCAAAAGATGAGTTTACAGGTTAGAGTTATGCTCGTTTGCGGTATGCCGACTTTCGTTACAAAGGATGGTGTCCAAGTCCAGTGGCATATAAAGTAGAATGACCCCACTTTATAACTACAAAAAAATATTTAGAACATCCCTCAATCGGTCTACCACTGCTTAATGCGTCATTTCTCAGTCTTCTTTATCTTTCTCTTTGTGCATCTTTTCATTTGATACAATCCAATGCATACCCACTTGTGTAATAAAGTTTCCATTATATTTTGTTTCACAGATAACATCTTTTGAGATATTTTAATTTGCTAATGAAGTTTTCGTACATCAGTGTACATTGCAATCAAATTATGTAACAATGTAACAAAAAAGGCTCAATTCCTAAATAAACTATTAAATTTATTAAATTATAGTGTATTAATGTACCATCTTCACCGTTAATAAATATTTGCTTTTAACACGTATATGGTTATAAAAAAGTTTTAATAAAAATATAAATATTCTTAATTTAATTACTGAATTTATATAGCAACTGCTATAACTCTATAATGCATTATAATTAACAAAAACTATATTATAATATATTCATACACTATAACTCTATAATGCATTGTTAAACATATCGACAAAATGTGTTGTAAAAATAGTGATTAAAACCGGTATAAGAATAACGTTATACTTATACAACACCAGGTTCTTGTTGTCAACTGTCACGCTCATTGAAAAACATATTATAATATGAAAAATGTTATTTGGACGTAAGTGGAGCGACGAGCGAGGGCATTTTCTGCAAATCCACCATATATCTTAAGTATTGTAATACACTTTAAGCGCCCGTTTGTTTTCGGAGAAAGAGCGAGGAAAGAAGTAGAAAAAGAAAATAAGGGGATAAGAAAACTGAAGGAGAGAAGAAAACAGGCGTGGGTCCCACGATTTCAGATTTTTGTGCACAATGGCGAAGAAAAGTTGGAAGCATGGGTTAAAAACTATCAAATGACCATTGTGCCATGTATTAGATGACAAAGTTTTAAAAATAACTAAAAGGATACTAAAGAAAATATTAAAATAAAAATAAATTAGATTTAATTAAATATTTGAAATAGTTTTATTTATTAAAGAATGAGATGATTTTAGTAAAAAAAATTAAACATTAAAATTTAGATAGTTTTTATGAATAAAAGTATCATAAATTATATGTATATTGCATTTATTTTTATTTAAAAAAATTATGTTAAGTTTTATAATTTAAAGATTAATAAATTAAATTTATTAAATAATATTTATATTAAATTAATTTATTTAATTTATTAAAATATTTAAAAATAATTAAAAATAATATGTTCACATATTATTATAATAAAAATATATATATCATTTCATCTTTTTATAATTTATTTTATTTTATATTTTAATATAACTTTTATTTTCTTTCTTTTTATTTTTTCTCTATCCAAATATATGAAGAAAAAATATACTTTTTTTTTTATTTTTTATTTTTATTTTTTTCCCTTATTTTCTCTTTTCATCTAAACAAACCATCTCCTTTGCTGCTTTGATGCTGCATCACTCCGAGAATATCCAAATAACACTTCTCTTATAATATTCATACGCTATAACTCCATAATGCATCGTAAAACGTGTCAACAAAATGTATTGTAAAAATAGTGATCGAAACCGGTATAAAAATAACATTATATGTATACAACACAAGTTTCTTGTTGTCAACTGCTATGCTAATTGAAACAAATTTTTTTCGATAATATTAAGCGCACTCTGGGTGGCCTCGTGTAATTGGAAGATTGATAACATGCATATAAATTATTTATTAAAAAATAACTGAACAGCATGTGCTAATATTTAAAACTTCAAATTTAGTGTAATATTAAGCAAATTTCATATAAAATGTTAAGGTTTTATTTAATTATTAATAAAAACTTCACGTTGAGTCAAACGTGATACCAGTAATGAGTCCTTTTTTCCCCTACGTTTACAAGTACACGGCATGAAAGGCATCATGAAAATTGAGCATGTGAAAATTGAGTTTGAAGTTTGTGGGTTGGTTGGTAAGATTTTCATTAATGAACTACAATAGGAAATTACAGTAGTAGACTTTACATTATGTTTTAATTCCAAATTTTAAAATAATAAGTTTATCAATTTTTTCACTTATATGATAATTACTTAATATATTTCTTATCAATATAAAACTTCATTATTTATATTTGAATTTTTATTTTTTAACATTTAAAACATCACTTGTGGGGTTTATTACCAGTCTACTCCTATTCTCATCGTCTGAACCTAAACCTCCACTGTTTTGTCATAGTCAGTTTGTTGTAAGGAAAAAATGGAAATAAAAATTTGATGCATGACACGTTTGTATTGAACATTGTATTGAAAACTTAAACTTTTTTTTCTTATTAAATTAAGATTAATTTTAATATAGTATTATTTGAGAAAAAAATGGTACAATATCTATTATGAAATACAAATAAAACCTCGTTTTAAGTAATTTAAGCATGCATGAAGAAAGTTTTTAGAAGTCCCAATAAAAAAAATAGATTAGATAGAGGATAATTCATTAATTAAAGATAGAAATAAATCAATAAAAAAGTAAAATTATTAAAAATAATTTAAATTTTAATGATTTTATCATTAAAATACTTTATAATATATGATATCATCTAGTGCAGGTAGCTAACCAGCATTTTGAATATATTTTATAAGTTTTTTTTTAATGTGTACAAGATCTTCTATATTAGTCAAATAATTTTTATTTAATATTTTTATTAAATATCAAGAGAATTATTAGGAAGATATAACAAAGGACAAGAGTTATATTAAATTTTTTATATTCCTTTCAATCAAATTTTAAATTAAAAAATAATAAGCCAACATTTTTCTTAAAATATAACTTAAAAGTAAAAATTATATACTTTTTCAAGGAAAATATCTACTTATTATTACTTAGTTTAAGAATTTACGAAATAAATATAAGTAATTTGATGTAAGTTTTATCCTATAACCAAAAAAAAAAAAAAAACCGCTTTTTGCTATATTTAAACTCCAATTTATAACACTGTTGGACTCTATCTGCGCTGACTATAATTGCGCCTTGATGCCCTGCTTCCTACCAAATTTACCCTTGCAGCTTCCAAACCCGCGCCTATTCCACAATTCTCATTTGCACACAGTCCCCATAAATTCCATCACCAACCAGGCCATACTGGAGTCCAAAAGCTTGCCGTGCCGCACATTCTTTGCATTTATTATTTTTACCTTCTTGCAGTGAACGTATTCTTTGCAATTAAAACTTACTCTCTTATCTTGTAAAACCAGTTGCTCGGTTGGAATCATGCTCATTCATGAAGTGGAGTCTCTTCTATGCTCTCGTTTGACTTTCAAAAATTGATGGGGCGTAGTTACTGGGTTAGTACTAGTGCTTTTACCGGCTAAACTCATCTGGGAACCCATCAAAATGTGATCTTTCTTCCATTTCAATGAGTTTTTGGTGCTTTCAAAATCTGGGTGTGGACAAAGCTTGAGGCTTGTGGTGAAAAAATTAGTGGGGTGACTTGAATTTTTTTTTGTGCTAAGTATGAAGCTGTTTGTGGTTTTTCACCTTGTGATTTGGAACATCCTTTGTGGTGTTGCTCTCTGCAATAGGCCTGCCAGTGTGAACATTGGTGCAGTCTTCACTTTCGACTCGGTCATAGGTAGAGTTGCCAAGGTGGCCATGGAAATGGCCGTTGCTGATGTCAATGCTGACCCAGCAGTTCTCAATGGGACCAAACTCAACTTGATAATGAAGGATGCCGGTTGCAGTGTCTTTCTGGGATCAATTGGAGGTGGCAAGCATGATCCTGAACACTTAGTTTTTGTTTATGTTTTTTTTTTTTTTTGGTTTTTTAATTTAGATGATTCTTCGAGAAGTCAAATTTTTTGTAGTGTATGACATAATTAATTTGAAGTTGGGTATGTGTAACAATTCATTTCATAGGAAATATTTCAGATGATTAAGTGATGTCACTTTAGTTTGTTGTTGTTGAATTCCTTTCAGGTCTTAGTCTCGTTATATTATTTATTCATTTATTAGAGTTGCAAGATATAGTTGAACAACAAATCTGTGCCCTTTTAGTCATTTCTAAGTTTAAGCTTGAATTCTGTCAGTTTCTAATGTTGTTGACTTGTTGCTTCTTAGATTCTCAGTCAATGTAAAAGTTTTGGTCTTCTGTTTGATCATATTTCATGATGCATATTACTTTCAACTCATGTTTGGTCATAAGTCGTTGTGACACTATCATATATATCTTTTATGCTGTAAGTATCTTTTCTATCCTAGTTATACTATATTTTTCATTTCTAGTGACAGCTTATTACTTCGTGAGGTTAAAGTTCTTGTCAATTTCTCGTTCTGCTGCACTGGTTTTATTATTACTCAAACAGCACTTTATAAACATTGTTCATTGGATGTGGATTTTCCAACTTTTAACTTGGGGTTCTTGTAGTTTACAATACCTGAATTGAACCTTCTCTCTATACAGCTTTTCAGGCACTCGAGAAAGGGATTGTAGCCATAATTGGCCCACAGTCATCTTCCATAGCTCATATGATTTCCCAAATTGCTGATGGTCTCCAAGTGCCTCTTATTTCATATGGTGCCACTGATCCAACCCTGTCCTCCCTTCAGTTTCCTTTCTTTTTTCGTTCCGTACAAAGTGACTCGGAGCAAATGACTGCAATGGCTGATCTAATTGAATTTAATGAATGGAAAGAGGTCATTGCTGTGTATTTGGATGATGATTATGGAAGAAATGGAATATCTTATTTGAGGGATGAGCTTGAAAAAAGGAGATTGAGAATTGCATCTAAACTACCTTTGAGTATTCAGTTTGATCCGAATGAAATTAACAACTTGCTCAATCAATCCAAAGTGTTCGGTCCCCGTGTGTATGTTGTTCATGTCAATCCAGATCCAAGATTGAGATTTTTTAACATTGCCCACAAACTTAAAATGATGACCAAAGACTATGTCTGGCTCGTCACAGATTGGCTCTTCGCTACCCTAGATTCATTATCCCCAGTGAATCAGACATCTCTCAGTGTTCTCCAAGGGGTTGTTGGTCTTCGTCAACACATTCCAGATTCCAGCAAAAAGAGAGCTTTTGTTTCTCGATGGATACAAATGCAGAAAGAAGGTTTAACAAATGGTAGTATGAATGCCTATGGATATTATGCTTATGATACAGTTTGGGCCGTTGCACGTTCAATTGACAGATTCATGGAAGCACATAATGATATTACCTTCGCTGTTAATGATAAGAATATGCCACGTCATACAGAAGGAAATAGTCTTCAGCTTGACAGGCTCAAAGTCTTTGCTGGTGGATCTGATCTGGTCAGCATATTATTACAATCAAATTTTACTGGTTTGAGTGGTCAACTTCAGTTTAATTCAGACAGAAATATCATGAGTGGTGGTTATGATGTTATAAATATCAATCAGATGGCAATGATTAGGGTTGGTTATTGGTCTAATCATTCAGGATTCTCAGTCGTACCCCCTGAAATCGTTACAAATAAAAAACGTAAAAGGTTTCGCCAAGATCAGAAGCTTGGCAATATTACTTGGCCAGGTGGAGAAACAGGAAGACCACGTGGCTGGGTGATTGCTGATAATGCTAGACCACTGAGAATCGGAGTACCAAAAAGAGCAAGTTTTGTTGAGTTTGTGACTGAACTGCAAGATACTCATCAAATTCAGGGGTACTGCATCGATGTCTTCAAGAAAGCCCTAGAATTTATTCCATATGAAGTTCCTTATGTATTCAAGCCTGTTGGGAATGGTAAATCAAATCCAAACTACGATGCACTAGTCAAAAATGTTGCTGACAATGTAAGTGAGACACACATTGAAAATAGAAATAAAGTCCCAAAATTGGGTAATCCATGTTTGGTTAGATATTGGTCATCCATGAAATCAAGCTTTT
This sequence comes from Pterocarpus macrocarpus, assembly GCA_031439585.1. NCBI lineage: Eukaryota > Viridiplantae > Streptophyta > Magnoliopsida > Fabales > Fabaceae > Pterocarpus > Pterocarpus macrocarpus. Next base: position 7,746,909 of record CM062517.1, read on the forward strand.
ATTAGTTATCAGACACTTCTTTGCTGAAGAACAGCCGTCATATGTGTAAAAAAATTCAGATATATGACATATAACATTATTTTTTAGCCTACTCAATGGTTTGCAAGCTATTACCCTAATGGTCTTTAAAATCACAAAACTTCCTTTTCTTTCTTTTGTGTATTGGGTAGGGGTGGGGGGCAGAGTGTCAGGAAAGAAACAAATTGAAAAATTGCAATTGGCTGTAAGGTCATCGCTAGTGGTTTCTATTCACAGTGTTGTCTAGTGTTGACCAATGTAAGATAATTCACATATGTTCTGTATACTTGGTAGTGACTTTAGTTTTCCTGGTTATAAGAATGTTTGGTGTTTTTATAACCTTGTTTATGACAGAAATTTTGGTTCAGGTATATGATGCAGTTGTCGGAGACATTGCTATTGTGACAAACCGTACAAAGTATGCGGATTTTTCTCAGCCTTTTGCATCATCTGCCCTTGTTATAGTGGCTCCTATCAACAATGCAAGATCAAATGCTTGGGTGTTTGTCCAACCGTTTACAGCAGATATGTGGTGTGTTACTGCTGCTTCATTTGTGATGGTTGGAGTGGTTATATGGATTCTTGAGCACCGAGTCAATGATGACTTCCGTGGTCCTCCTAAGAGGCAACTGGTGACAATGTTTATGTAAGCCTTTCTACTAAAATTATTTCCCGAATATCTTTTCCAATGATCTGCTATTATGAGTTTACAACTATGACTGGCAGTTCAGTGTGATTTGATTACCTTTCAGACCTTGATTATAAAATTTGATGTAGCAATGTATATGCCACTGTTTACATTGTGTTTTAGATTCTAATAACTCTATGCTGTTATTGGTTTATCAGGTTCAGCCTCTCAACACTGTTTAAGACAAATCGTAAGAAAACATTTCCCTTATTTCCTTTTTCTTTACTGGGTTCATCATATAATTCCACTGCCTGCAAAATCCATGGGTTCAATGTGTCAAGTGTCAACCAATTTAAAAATTCAGATAACAGCTAGTTGCTAATTTGCTGTGGAAATGTTGATTTTATTTTTCTTTTTGAATGCTTTTTTATCAGATAATATCAGTTTTGCACAATGCACATATTTTACATGACTGAGTGTATTTTTAATATTTATGTAGAAACTTTATTTACAGTATGGTCATGCAACCATGCTAGTCTTTTGGTGCCTTTTGCTTATACTATGCTCATCTATACCTGCTAAATCATCTAGATATATTATTCTCGATTGCATATCATTTGTGCTTACCTACAAGCATATCATTCTCGATTGTCAATTTTACATCCGTTTGTGTAATCCTGTATAGACTGTATAGTTTCAATGTAAAATGAACAACAGAAAAGATAAATAGTTATGAATCTTTTCTGAGGCATTCTTGATTATAATGGTAAAATGATATTTGTGGGATCTGTGTTACACTTTTGTGTGATAATCTTTCACATTTTCATGAAATCAGAGGAACGGACAGTAAGCTCACTATCCAAAATGGTGATGATAGTCTGGCTTTTCCTATTGATGGTGATCACGGCTAGCTATACAGCAAGCTTGACTTCAATTCTTACAGTGGAGCAACTCTCATCACCCATTACAGGAATTGATAGCTTGATTGCAAGTCAGTGGCCTATCGGATACCAAGTAGGGTCATTTGCTTACAGCTATCTGACAGATAGTCTTTATATACGAGGATCAAGACTCGTTCCCCTAGGCTCTCCTGAGGAATATGCTGTAGCTTTGAAAAAGGGACCATCTGGTGGAGGGGTGGCAGCTATCATTGATGAGCTTCCATATGTGGAGTTATTTCTGTCGAAACAAACTGATTTCGGTATTATTGGACAGCCATTTACCAAAAGCAGTTGGGGATTTGTAAGTAGCCATCTGACTAGAAGTTCAGAATGATTAGATGTTATTTTATACATGATCAAAGAAAGTCCCACAACATTGATAGTATGCATGGCAGAAACAACATGCTTATTTATTTTAACCAGGAAAAAGTAGAATTGTGTTTCCTATAATGAGAAAAAATTCTAACGAGAAACCTTTTCTCCAGTATTTGATTTTCAAACTTCTTAAAACTCTATTTTGAAGCTAAGGCTTATCTTTGTGGTTCCCATCTTTGTGCCGCATTTTAGTCATTCTTGTGAAACTTGTTCTGTTATTTTAGTTAGGATTATTTGTAGCATTTCCTGACATGTTTTGCATCAACGTATCAGGCTTTTCAAAGGGAGTCACCTCTTGCCCTTGACATGTCGACTGCAATTTTGAAACTCTCCGAGAGTGGAGAGCTTCAGAAGATACATGACCAATGGTTTTGTAAGATGGGTTGTCCTGAAGAAAGGAAAAGCAACTCTAAGCCTGACCAGCTTCACTTGGTTAGCTTCTGGGGTCTATATCTCACATGTGGTGTTGTCACTCTTGCTGCACTTGTAGTGTTTCTGCTGCGAATGATTTGCCAATATGCGCGCTTCAAACAAAGGCAAAAGGACATTGCTTCCTCATCCTCACAACAACCATCAAGCAGTCATTGTTCCCAGGTTCTTATTAACTTCTTCAACTTCATTGATGAGAAGGAAGAGGCCATCAAGAAAATGTTCACTCAATGTGACAATCGTGAACCCCCAAGTGATATAAGATGATTATGGTTTTGGTGCTAAAGGGATACAAATTTGTAGGTTTCGGTAAACTCCTATACTTGGGTTTTTTTAGCTTAATATAACAATATGATACCTGATGGCATTATAGTTTCTGTACAGTGACAATAGTGATGGTCATGTATATTATTTGTACTAGTATTAATAAGTGTTATTCTAGTTGTTTTTTCTTTTTAGAAGGTCCTGCTGTTAAAGATGGTTTACAAAAATCAAATGCAGCATGCTGTTGTGAAGTTTTAAGCACTAATGATCCTGGTGCTAGATACTTTTTTTTTAGTCATGTCATGAATGATATAGACACCTGATTTACTATATTTTACTTGCTTCCCCATGAATGATGAAGGTGTTGGAATGGTCAAAAAAAAAAAAAAAAAAAAACTCTTTGGCAGCTGCTAATCCCATGAACACGTAATTGTTAGAATTTAGTAGTAGTACCATAAATCAAAGGTAGATAATATTTCTTAATTCTGTAGATAATATTTCTTAATTCTTAGTTCCTAAAAAAAAGTTAGTTAATAGTCCAAATTGGTAACATATAAAATATTGCTAGTTGACTTAAAAATTGAAGTCCACCTCCCTTAGCCAAAAGGTTCCTATCCACATGTGCTCCATTATTGAGTTCATAACTGTAAAAGTTTGTGTCAATCAAGTCAGACGGTGGAAATCAAGAAGAGAATCTTTTTGGGGGTAAGTGGCTAAATCTATGAAAATTATCTAACAATGTGGGCAACTAGATCTGAGTCCCAACCGGGGAGCTTCAACTTTAATGTAAATAATGACGGGTTAAAACGCTGACAAAACAGTTCGACAGTGTTGCATGTGGTTGAAAGGACAAAAATTTTGGCTCATGCATTGTTCCACAGGTTCACATCTTGGACCTACTTGTCTGGGGCAGTTCCTAAAATAATTTTCTTGACTTTCTTCAACAGTTCAAAGGAAACCTTTATAAATTTATTCATCTCACTAATCTCAAAGGCCACATTTGGTTGTTGAATGCAACACCTGTGCTTGCATATAGTTACTAGTTATTATTAACAGAATTTTTTTTATGAGAATATTTATTATCATCATGTTTAAAAAAGAAAGAAAGAAGAATAGATCTTCGATAACTCTTGAATTGCGTCAAATAATTGTAATCCCCGGCCCAACTCCTTGTGTATCAAGAGGAATTTTTTGGTGTATTTTAGATTATGAAAAAAGTCTTATTCTATTTCATTCACAATTTAACACTTTAATGTTGTAGGTCATGGTCATTTCTCATTTTCTCGACATTTTTAATAAAATGGTTAAAGTGTCGAATTGTGAGTGAAATAGAACAAGAGATATTTCATGGTTGCTCTAATGGCACTTGAGAATCTCTCATATATTAATTCATTGAATTGGAACATGCCATCTTCAACTCAGGAACGTTTATGCTGGACCCTGAAGTTAGAACTGCTTACCATCCTTTGGGCCATTGGATTAGATAGGTTTTTAATTTTAAATATTTCTTTTTTCAATTCATTGGTTAAAAGGACAAAGATTAGAGTGCTAGACCCTTGTTATGGGTCCAGCATAAACAAACCCTTCATCTCTAGCCCCTTTTTTTGCCAACTTATTGGAGATGGATCCATATCGAAATGGTTTAAAGTTTTTTTGTTCATGAGCTTGCCCCCACTCTTAACAAATGTATAAATCAACTTTAATTGAAAAGCATGGATAAAGAAATGCAATTAAAGATCTTCCAAGATACTGAAAACGGAAAAGAAAAGAAAAGAAAAGACATAAAAAAAAAAAAGAGAGATGAAAGATACCCTGATTAGCAACTCGTTGGCTGGAGTGACCATTGTTTTCATTAAACTTTAAATGACCATATAAATCATTAAAATAAATATTAGATGAATTCATTTTACTTTTGATATTGTTCTCCATCATAATGGTAGATGATTGATAAGTTGACAAGATATTCCAAATGAAACGAGCTTACCTAATATTTCTCAAATAATTAATATCGATGTGTGGCTAACTAGTACAAATAGTTTGGAATCAATTCCTTACTTTAAAAAAATTTATATGTTGTACATTTGTTACTGGAAGTTGAATTTAAAGTTCGATCAAATTTTAAGAAAGTGTGCAGACTTTTTAAATGTTTGTGTATGGCATTTATGTTTTGGACATGATATGAAACGATTATAAACACTTTATTCCAAACTAGATCATATTTAGACGTTAAAAGTATTAAATATCTAAAATGTGCAAGTATCGAAATCTTAATAACCCATGAAAAAAAAAATTCTTATTAAATCTATTGAAATTTAATGGAGCAAGAGTTGCTGTGTAAACGGGATCATCATGAATCGTTTAGTATTATTTTTTTATTCGGTGTAAATCATTTTATTATTACATACATAATGAAAATCTTATTATTTAGCTTGGTTGATTAAAAGGGTTTCTTTTATTCTCAATCAAAAGTAAACCCGAGTATTGCCCGAATGGGTTATTTACAGTGGCAGTTGGTTAAAGAAGACTGAAGATAACAAAATAAGCACTAAGAAAAGAAGAGCATACTGGTTCTTTTCATACTTCCTTTTCTTTTTCTTTTATCTTTAAGGGAAATTCTTTTTGGTACGTACAGTCTGCATGAACAATGCTGTTACATGTAATTTTCTTCTCTCTTTCTATCAAAGGCCCATCGTGACTTCCGTCCTTGGAGCACCGCTATTAGTGGAAATTTGTTCGTATAAGAATTTGTGCACTTTTTTTTTGGCACTAAATAGCATTGCTCTATTTTTAATAAGTTCGCCAATCTAGTAAATTTTTTATATAGATTAGAAACGGTTTATAAAAACTCGTCTCATTAAATTTCAATGTATCAAGTTGAAAAATCTAATTCTTCCATTTTCAAGTTTTATAATCTATATTTTATATTTCTTGAACTTTATTGAAAATTTAGCAACTCCATAACAGTAATCTAGTTAAAAATTGATGTGTTATCTACTACGTATGTGATATTTTTCTTTGTTAAAAGAAAAAGCAAAGCAGTAAACAACTTTTTCTCAATTCTCTATTTCCATTTATTTAAATTGAAGTTTTAGACGAATATTTGGTTGGTTTAAGTGAGATACTTATTTCTCTTAAATAAAATATTAAGTTTGAGCTTTGCTGATAAAAAAATTAGTGTTTGGAAAGCTTATCGATATAATAGGCCGACCTTACTTTAATTAAATTAATTAGAGTCTAATTGGCTTAGAATACTAGTGGTTTAGTCCAAAAATTGAAGTTTTAGAGCATTTCACTATTTTTTAAAATTCTTTATGTAAGTCTTCTAATTAGTCTAATTTAAATGATAGATTTCAATTTATAATAGTAAAATCTCAATTTAGGGTACTTATATATTTTTATGTATTCAGACTACAGTATATAATATGAAATAAATTGCAAAATTTTTAAATTAATATACTAAAGTTAACATTAATTCAAAAAAAATTAAAAGAGACAAACGTTTATTTCGATCGTAACTTTAGGTGTCGGTCTACAGGTACTTTCATTTTTTATTTTTTTTTTGCACGAACTATAAATATTCAGAATTTACTAAATTTCCGCTAATTAGATTAAAGTTGAGTCAACTCACAACAAGGATAAGACTATCTAAATACAATTTTTTTATTTTCATAGAACCGAACTCGATATTTTTTATTTCATACTTTCATTAACCCTATTTATAAGGGCTTATATGACGTGTTAATGTTTGACTTATCTTCTTCAAGTTTTCCTTCTGGGCCCTTGGCAGGGTACTCGATACCAATTTAAAAGATTTACTTAAGGCCCATAAAATTAATTTTCTATAACCATATGTCAGACATGATTGATAAAATACGTGCCACATTAGCTTGCACCGAAACACATCTTCACCCATATTCACGCATACACAAATTAAATAAGAATTGTTTGGTGTGTATTATGCTTCAAAACGATTTTTAAATTTTGATGTCTTAGATCGAGCTGAAATTCTAATGAATAAGCCAGAGTGACTCTGATATCTCATGACTACCCCAATAATAATCACATGATAAATTCTGATATTATCTTAGAATTAAGTGGACTTAATTCAACTCCAAAAACTAATTTATGGAGAGAGAGTTAACTAAATATTTATAAAGGCTATTTATGTTATATCCTTAAGTAATGTATGACTTTAACATTTAGAGTATTATTTTTGCTAAAGATTTCTCATGCACTTATCGTATCTTTTTTCCCTCTGTGAAATCAACAGCTGCGTAGTATAAAGTTAATTTGAGAATTGCTTATACTAAATCAATCCACACTCAGCCTACTATTTTGATATAAGTTCAACATTATCATTATTTAATTTTTGTATAATATTTATAATTAAATTACTATTTATATAGTATTCTTCTAAAGCCAAAATCTTCCTACGTGGGGGCTGTAAACGTCATTTTCTAATATTATTTATTTGTTCAACTTTTGACAATGCCCACAGCATTGTACCGCTTTAAGCATGTGGCATATGATATTATCACCATACGGTGACGTCGATAAATCTGACTAGCGATGCCGTCACCGTCATGCATCCATAATGTTCTTTGTGACCAGCAATAAAACATAAACAACTGCGGGGTTGGCCGCAGTTTGAGAAAAGGACAAATGTCTGAGTCCTGATATGCTATTTTTGAGGAGGGCATCACCCTAGTCGTTTTGTGTTGGAAGGAATCATTCTTATAATCAAAGGGTGTGAGATATATTAGGAATCCAAAAATAATCAACTACATCATTATCAAACATCCAAGATTTTACAGCAAAAAAAAAAAAAGGGTATCTACTGGGCGTGAATGATATTTTTTTTAGAGTAATTTTTATGCACAATCAATATAAAACAATTTTCCATGGTAAACAAATACAAACTTACCAAATTGCCAAATCATGGTATTTTGTATTTTGTTGTACTCATTCTTTCACGTGCATAATAAAGCTACATGGCCAATTCACACCAAGTAAACAGTACTTTGATAAGGAGACGGAAGTGGGAAGGCAATGCTTGATGCTTGAAACTCCAAAGCTGAGTGAATGATTCTTTGCTTTGAGCTTGAAACATTGTAACTTCCTTCTTTTCGCTAGTGATGTGGGTTGTTTCAGTCTACAATCACATGTTTAACAGGCATATATGAGTTGATAGCTCTTGCAACTTCCAACTGCAAGGCTTTATCGTCTATAAGTGTGGCCTTGCGGTAATCTCAGATACCCTCTTCTCTCCTTAACTTGTTCTCGAGGTTTCTGTTGCATATTATATTGTCTCTGTACCATATTGACAATATATTAAGCATGTGGGTCTCCACTTCACCAACATACCAAATAAATTTATATCGTTTCAGACTTTTAAGTATTTGTTTTCTTTTTAGAAATTCTGATCTTGATTGAGTTATAATTGCTTATGATGGCAAACTTATATATTTTAATAAGACTAAAAGTCTGGATATGCTAATAGCATATCTTTTCCATCTGGGTAAGTGAGTATCTAAATTTTTTAAACTTCAAATTGCTGATACCATGATTTGTCTTGTTGAGTGCTGAATCTAGTTTTCTTGGGGGAGTTTTCTGTTCTCTACTTTGAATTTCTGTTCTCTACATGGTTGGTTTGAGGCCAATGTATCCTTGTGTTTGCCTCCTTCCAGCTATGATGTTTCTTGCCTTCTGTTGTTCCTTTTTGTGATGCTCCTGAAAATGGTTGGCATATGACATGTGCTTTGTTCTGATGCTGGTCTAAAACTGAAAAACCTGAGCTGCAAATCGCAGGCAGGCTTTCAGAGCTTTTCTCAAAAATGGAGGTGCTCTTGTTCACAAGGCAAGGCAGCATGTTCATGAGCAGGGTGGTGTTGTTCCTATTGGTTTTCTGCTCTTGGATTCCCATGGAAGTGGTGGGGAGGACAGGAACTACCATTTCAAATTCTAACGTTTCTTCAAGACCAAGTGTTCTGAGAATTGGGGTGCTATTTACTTTGAATTCTATCATTGGAAGATCGGCTAAACCTGCAGTTATGGCTGCCATTGATGACGTTAATGCCAACACGAGCATCCTCCCTGGCACTAAACTGGAAATGATTCTGCATGATACAAATTGCAGCGGGTTTATTGGAACAATGGAAGGTATTTTCCAAAACTTGAATTTCAGTAGCTACAAGCTGCATTTTCATTTTTTCAATTTGATGTCTTGTTTTGGACTCCAGATATCAAAATTTCCAAGCAACTAGAACATTATTTTTCTTAGTATTCCTTTTTTTATTATTCGGTTGCCTTCTATTATTTATTAATTCAAGCATTATGTGTGTATGTGTGTGTGTGTGTGTGTGTGTATGTGTACACATCTTTCTGTATCTCAGACCATTTCTTCATAGCAATGTTTCATTCACCGTATAATCAGGTTCAGCTTTCGTAAATATATGAATTACCATGTGGTTAAAAAAAAAAAATGATTGTCATTTTAAAGAGTATCATTCAATTACTTTCACAATTACTTTGCTATAATGTTTTCTTCTCAATCTTGTTAAATCACATTCTCTTAGGCAGTGGCATGAGTTTCATTGCATGTGAAAATGTCTGATTCTTCTTATTTTGTTGCTATAAAACTCCACCATGTTCCAAATAAAACAGTGTATGCACAATCAATTACCTATTTGTGTGGCCATCTATGTGGACAGGCAACAGAAACCTGAAGTTCGAACATATTCCCATTCATTAGTAACATCTTAGAATTTCATTGCATAGATGCTCATGGGACAAACTAGGGAAGAGTTTCTGTGGATTATATCTACATAGTACATATTCTCTTGCATGTCTGTGTGTGTGTGAAAAAGAAGTAAACAAGCTTCATTGATTTTCTTGATCATGTAGCTCTGCAGTTGATGGAGAATGATGTGGTTGCTGCTGTTGGTCCACAATCATCTGGAATAGCCCATGTCATCTCTCATGTGGTTAATGAACTCCACATACCTCTCCTTTCATTTGGGGCAACAGACCCCTCTCTATCATCTCTTCAGTACCCGTATTTCCTCCGCACCACCCCTAGTGACTACTTTCAGATGTACGCAATTGCAGATTTGGTTGATTATTATAGGTGGAGGGAGGTAATAGCCATCTATGTAGATGATGATAATGGAAGGAATGGAATTTCTGTGTTGGGAGATGCTCTAGCAAAGAAACGTGCCAAGATATCTTACAAGGCTGCATTCACTCCTGGAGCACCCAAGAGTGATATCAGTGACTTGCTAAATGAGGTGAACTTGATGGAATCGCGCGTCTATGTGCTGCATGTTAATCCTGATTCCGGCTTGTCAATTTTTGCCATTGCCAAGAAGCTTGGAATGATGAGTAAAGGCTATGTGTGGATTGCAACAGATTGGCTTCCTTCAGTGCTGGATTCATCGGATCCGGTTGACACCGACACAATGAATCTTTTGCAAGGTGTTGTTGCTTTGCGGCATCACACGCCTGACACTGATCTCAAGAAGAGTTTCATCTCCAGGTTGAAAATCCGAAAGGACAAGGAGACTGCAGGCTTCAACTCTTATGCATTGTATGCATATGATTCTATTTGGTTAGCAGCACGTGCTCTTGATGTTTTCCTCAACGAAGGTGGAAACATATCTTTCTCCTCAGACCCTAAGTTGCAGGACACAAACTCACGCATGTTGCATTTTTCATCGCTACGTGTGTTTGATGGCGGTGATAAGTTTCTCAAGACAATCCTGAGGATGAACTTCACTGGTTTGACTGGCCAAGTTCAGTTTGATATGGATAAGAATTTGATTCATCCGGCATATGATATCATGAACATTGGTGGATCCGGAACCCGTAGAATTGGTTATTGGTCTAATTACTCTGGTCTCTCAGTTATAGCTCCTGAAATTTTGTATCTGAAACCACCTAATACCTCAACAAGCAACCAACATCTGTACAGTGTTATATGGCCTGGAGAGACTACAGATACACCAAGGGGATGGATTTTCCCCAACAATGGAAAGCCACTGAGAATAGCGGTGCCTAACCGAGTAAGCTACTTGGAATTTGTTGCTAAGGACAAGAACCCCCCTGGGGTAAAAGGCTATTGCATTGATGTCTTTGAAGCAGCCTTAAACTTGTTGCCCTATCCTGTCCCAAGACAATATATATTATATGGGCACGGTGACAGAAATCCTGACTACAATGACCTTGTGTATCAAGTTGCACAAAATGTAAGTTTCTAAATCTAGTTTGCAGCCTAATTTAGTGATCATATTATTTATATCTGCATTAAGAATGTATGGCCTGGCAAGGAGTGCAAGTAGCAGCGATATGGATTCCAATCATGGACACCTTCTAAATGTAGTATCTGTGATAGAATTTCTGGTCATTTAAACCCTTTTATGATCTTGAGATTCTAGTAGTTATGTTAATTTCGTTCTTTTCTTCTTTAGAACTTTGATGCAGTTGTTGGAGATATTACAATTGTCACAAACAGGACAAGGATTGTGGATTTTACTCAGCCCTTCATGGAGTCAGGGCTGGTTGTTGTAGTACCTGTCAAGGAGACCAAGTCAAGCCCTTGGTCTTTTCTCAAGCCATTCACCACCAAAATGTGGTTAGTTACTGGTGCCTTCTTTCTCTTTGTGGGAACTGTTGTGTGGATTCTTGAGCACCGGCACAATGAGGAGTTCCGTGGTCCACCAAGGAAACAGCTTATAACAGTCTGTTGGTTAGTATGTTTCAACCATTTGAAAGCCTTTTTAGATGAATCTTACATAAGATACCAAGCGCCCGTTTGTAATACTCTAATGGACCTGTTATTTTTGTTTCATTCATTCAATATACAAATGTAGGACTGAAACGTGGGGTTAATATATGATTCATGCCACAGAACAGCATGTCTAGGCCCAAATCTTCTCTATTAGAGTTAGAAGATGCATGGCTTGCTTTAACATTAAGTAACACCTCGTGCTGAGATCAATTCCTCTTTTGCAGGTTTAGTTTCTCAACAATGTTTTTCTCACACAGTATGTGCCCCACAAATTCTCATTCGCATATTTTCAGTTTTCTCTTGTAGCAGTCCTTATTTTGCATGGTATATGGTAAAAATTTTCTGATTTCCTTGCTGCTTTGACCTGCCACAGGAGAGAACACTGTGAGTGCTCTTGGGAGACTGGTGCTAATCATATGGCTTTGGGTGGTGTTAATCATCAATTCAAGCTACACAGCTAGCTTAACATCCATCCTCACAGTGCAGCAACTGTCATCACAAATTGAAGGAATTGACAGCTTGATCTCAGGTACTCAACCAATTGGGATTCAAGAAGGGTCATTTGCGCGGAAGTATCTGATAGATGAACTCAATATAGCACCATCTAGGATAGTTATACTGAAAAACATGGAGGCATATGTCGATGCTCTTCAGCGCGGACCAGGAGATGGAGGCGTTGCAGCCATTGTTGATGAGCTTCCTTATATTGAGATCTTAATGTCCCATACCAACTGTAAGTTCAGAACCGTTGGGCAGGAGTTCACTAAAAGTGGTTGGGGATTTGTAAGTATATATGCATGTCTATAGTTTATATTCCTAAATTTATATCTATTGACAGTTTTTGTTGTGAGAATTGTTCTATAACTTTGATTGAAGCAAGGTTGTAATATACTGAGTTTCTTGTTATGTCTGTATGTTACATAACAGTATCTTATTCTCGTGTTTGTTAACCTGATCACAGGCATTCCAGAGGGATTCTCCCCTTGCTGTCGATTTGTCAACTGCCATTCTTCAACTCTCAGAGAATGGTGACCTTCAAAAGATCCATGACAAATGGCTTTTAAACCGTGAATGCAATGCACAGGTCAATGATGAAGACTCAAATAAACTCTCACTGAGTAGCTTCTGGGGCCTCTTTCTTATATGTGGCATTGCATGCCTCCTTGCTTTGATTGTATTCTTTACTAGAGTCTTTTGTCAATACACCAAATTCAGCCCGGAGCCTCCGGAAGATGATGAGGAAATTCAACCACAAAGGCCTAGAACTAGAAGGACCATCAGATCTACTAGTTTCAAGAACTTGATTGAATTTGTGGATAAGAGAGAAGCAGAAATCAAAGAGATACTTAGGCAGAAGAGTAATAAAAGGAGACGCAGCCAGAGTCTAGATGGACAATCCAGTTCCTCACCCTCCTAAATTAACCATGTAAATTTTTGTTGGTGTCTGCTTTTATTTCTCTTTTTTTGTTATGGTAAGTTCTTTGGTGCCTTCCTATATTTCTATATTTGGTGCCAATGTTTTGCCTAATAAATGGAAAGATTACACTAGATAACTTTAACAATTAATGGTTAACTTTAAAAAAGGTTGGTTTTATGATAGGAAAAAAACTTTTGGGTCGATGATGGATCATCTACTTTGCCAAACAGACATTATATTCTCTCTCCTCAAATACTCACCTCTCTCTTCCTCCCATTTCGGCCATGGCTGTACAATGGATCAAGTTGGAGCTTCACAGATCAACATGAAAGATCTATTCTCTATGCTGTACAGTTTCCATTTTATCATATTGAGAAAAAAAAATGGCTTTTTCTCACAGTTTGAAAATATATCCATTGTGTTTGTAAACCTACTGTATTTGTGAGCTTATTTGAGAGAATCTTAGTAGCGAACAAAGCAAAAACTATCACGGTTTATAAATCAAACTTATGCTTGTTACGCTACTTCAATTTTTATCTTACCCGGGACCCAAAAAAGTTTTTTTTTTTTCCTTCAAAACACTAGATATATCATGATCTAAATATATCCATTAAGTTTTAGAAACAAAGTAGCAAAAACATAGCACCCTATGGAGAGGTGTGACAGCAGCAGCTCATTCAGGTTGGTAGAGGATGTTGTTTAGTGGCTTTACGGTGGTGCTAGAATGAAAGTGAACAGTACAACTTTAATACAGTGGTTGGAGGTAGCAGGAGGGATTGGAGATTGAATGGATGGTGGAGAAGGGATAGGTCCATGATGGACCCAATTTTTTTTCCATGGCAAAACATTCCTTTGAAAAAAAAAAAAATGAACTGCACAAAGAACTACAGGTGCCACTCTTTTTTTTGCTCCACACAACAATTGGCACCAAATGTAGAAATATGGGAAGGCACCAGAGAACTCGCCTTTTGTTATGCCATAGTAACGGTGGCAACACACATTTATCTACACCAAAATATATAACCTTTTTTTTTTTTTTTCCTTCTTGGGTAGGAAATTGTGGATGTATTTAAAAAAGGCAAGCAATCTTTGTCTACATTTGAAGCCCTATACACTGGATTTAGACAATCGTGTTCACATAAAGGAGTTGTAAGCTTGTATCCACATAATTGTAAGGAATACAGCTATACAAAGATAAGATAGATTTATATTCAGAAATTCAAGTTCACCAGGCAAAAAGAATCTATATTCTGCATTTGCTTGTTTAAGAGAGAAGGGAGGAGGGACTTACCAGACTTACCATCCTTATGTGCTTAAATATCAAATCCAATGGTGTTCGTTTTATAAAGTGAATTTCATCAATGGGAGTGGGTAATTGCAAATGGCAAGGGTTGAAGAGCAGCATGTTCAATGTTACCTATGGAATTCAAGGTCCGGTCAACACTGTAAAAGTGTTAAGTAACAACATTATTCAAAATGTTAATCCTTGTGGGTAGTTTGGTTTATGAGGATCCTTAATCCGTAGCAAACTGTTTTCTCCTGGATGATATGATCATATACCATCAGCTACTGTCATCACTAGTAATTTTTTAGGGGAATCTTTGTACCTCACCAACCACATTCACATTATTATGGTTTTTCTTGGTTAATGAGTCCTGTAATTGTCCTAGAGAGAGCTGCCACCAGATGGCTCCCTTTTTTTTATTTTGATTTTTTAAGGTAATTTTCTTTTAATTGAAAGAAAGATAAGCTAATTACAATAGTTCTAGATACACAAATCTGCAAAAAGTTTTATATAATCATGCATTATTATAAAATTATGCAAAATTCTTGATTCGGTCTCAACTTCTTTCTTTTTAGAAGAACTCTATTCCCCTTTTTTTTTTACTCTCTACCACCGTGTCTTATCACCCTTAGGTTGAGATAAGAATAACTCTATAACTCATTAAATAATTTCATCATGTGGGTCTTATCGCTTATAATTATAAAACTGGAAATGATTCATTTAAACAATATGGCCATTCCACATGTTTTCTATGGGAACATGCTTACAACGTATGCATGATCTTGCCATGTTTGTCAAATGCAATCTTTATTTGCTTATCCTTTTTGTACTTCCCTTATTTCATATATGTTTTGGAATTGGTATTACTATTTATAATTGAATTTTATATATTTTTCATCAGCATTCAATGCTATCAGCTAGCTAGAGTCTATAATTCTCCTAGAATATAAAATTTGCATAGAAAAAATGCAAGCGATAGCTAGGGTATAGGCAGTTGCCACTAGCCAAGGTAATTGAACTGCCAACAATCGCTAACTAAAATATAGAAAGACCAAGGCAAGCCGAAAACGATTCTTCACTTTAATATGGTTCTTGTCTGGACAGAATATAAAAAAATTGACCTTAAAAATTAATAAATTAAAATCATTATTATTTTTTAGCTGTATAAATTTAAATAATTCTTAAAAGCAAGAAATATGTGTGAGTAAATGATTAATGTATAAAGTCATTAAATTCGAAAATAATTCAGAATTTAACTATAGAAACCTCATTCGTGATCAAGTTTTGTGTGATATTCAGCATGGTAGTTTTTGAATGATTATCCAATTTTTGTGTTAATAATTTTGTTATTATTTCCATAATTGATGATAACTAAGAGTAATGCAATTAATTATGAAAAGAAGATGTGAGAGGTAACGTGAGTCTCAGGATTATCATCAATTATTTATTCACTTTCCCTCTGTTTGTTTTAGTAGAAAATTGGAGGCTGGAAAATAAAGGGTGACCAAAGGCGGTCTGCATACATACATATACATGAAAGGAACGTGTATTTCCACAATGCCGCTTCCCTAATTTTAGAGTTAAATTAATTTTAAAAAAATAGAATTAAATTAATATCAATTTTAAAATAATAAAATTAAAAATATATTCATTCTAAATTTTACTAGTGATGCTATCACAGTCTTATGGGTGTATTTATTTAAATTTTTTTAAATAAAAATTTATTTTTAATTTTTTAAAATATATATAAAATTTAAATTTTAAAATTACTATTTTTAAAATTTAAAATAAACGGACGCTAAATCTATATTGACATCGATGGCCAAGAAAAGCCATAATCAACTGCGGGGTTGGGCGCAGCTTAGGAAAGGACAAATGCCTGAGTCCTGATATGATATTTTTGAGGAGGGCATCGCCATATTCCTTGTGTGTTGGAAGGAATCATTGTTATAATCAAAGGGCGTGAGATACTTAGGAAACCAAAAAATAACTAAATTAAATGTCACTATTGTACATCCGAGAAATTAGAGAAAAAAAAAAGACATTTTTGGGGTATCTACTAGGCGCGAATGATTTTTTAATACTATGGTACTTTGTACACGCAAGAAATTACAGAAAAAAAAAATGGGGTATCTACTCGGCGCAAATGATTTTTTTATACTATTGTACATCCAAAAATTACAGAAAAACCATTTTTGGGGTATTTACTAGGCGTGAATGATTATTTTATTATTTCGTATTTTGCTGTACTCATTCTTTTATGTGCATACATAATGAAGCTAAATGGCCACTTCATACCATGAAAACAATAATTAGATTAGGAGAGTGAAGTGGGAAGGCAAAGCTTGATGCTTGAAACTTGAAAGCTGAGTGAATGATTCTTTGCTTTGAGCTTCGAACATAGTAAGTAACTTCCTTCTTTTCGCTGGAAATGTGAGTTTATTTCAGTCCACAATCTAGTTTCACATGCATATATATATATATATGAGTTCATAACTCTTGCAGCTTGTAAGCTTTTATCCCCTGTATAAGTTTGGCCTTGAGGTAATCTCAGTTAACCTCGTCTCCCTAACTCGTTCTCGAGTGTTACATATTATATTGTTTCTTTCCCATATTAACAATATGTTGTCGAAAAATTCTACCATTCATCATGGAGTACAAAATTCTTCCTTTATATTAAATTTTATGAAGTCACAATTCATTATGGAGAAAGAAACACTCTTCTTTCACGGTAGATGTTAGAATTTCTCTACATTGGTCTCCACTTCACCGGCACACCACCATGGTTATATATGATATCATACTTTAAGTATATGTGTTCTTAGCTTTTTTAAGCTTGATTGTGTTATAAATGCCTTATAATAGTAAACTTATATATCTATCTATATATATAATATTGAGTAAATAACACGAATCATCCTTGAGGTTTTTTAAAATAGTTATAACCCTATTTTTAGTTGAAAATTGCACTTCATATATAAAATTTCTTAGAAATCTAAGACATTCAATGAATGTGTTGAATACCTTAGAAAATACTTTTTTAATGTTCTAAATTTTTTAAAATAAAGATGGTGTATTTCATGATCTTAACATATAAAGGAGGCTAAAATATTTTTTTAAAAGTTTAATATAAACAATTATTGGAGAGAAATTTTATTCATGATCTAATTGAAAGGTCGAAGAATTGTGATATTCCCGTATTAAATATTGAAGGTTCAGTTTGGTTTTGGTGAAATTGACTTATTTATAGGGAAAAAAATAAACTATTTGCATAAAAAGAAAGAGGAAAAGAGAGATTCAGTTGGAATTCTACATTGAGCATAATCAATGTAATTATATCTTTTAAAGTATCTTAAAAAATAAGAATATAGAGAAGATTATAAGATTGAAGAGCTTTGCATCGTTTCTTGTGAGCTTTGAACAAGAAGAAATAGACATTGTACGAGTAAGTGGTGATCAAATAATGAAATTATGTGAGTTAAGGTTGATTAAATTTTTTTAAAAAAATTTTTTTGGGTTAACCTGGATTAAATAAATGAAAATATTTTGTTAGAATATTGTTATAATGGGGTGAAGTATAATTTCAACCAAAAATAGGATTTAGTACTATAACACTCGTTTATAGTAAAACTAATGGCACAAAAAGTAAGACATTTATACCAAATTAACTAAGACATGTAATATAAAAGGATCTTATATCTTATCATTCTACCTTCTAAATGGTTAGTAACAAATCTTAAATGTCTTATTTTTACAATTGTTTGTTTCCCATTATGCATAATTCATAATAAATATAAAGATACATAAACTTAAATAATAAATAGAACTTAAATAAAATTCAAATAACATAAAATAAATAATAAATTCGTCACATAATAAATTAAATAATAGAACATAAATTTAAGCAATAGAATAAATCAAGTAAAGTGCAAAAGATATAAATTATTTCACAATATTAAAATAGATAAAGTGCATATGAACTAAAATAATATAAGTTTGAGTAAAATAAATAGTATAATATCTCAATAAAATTTCTCAAAATATAAAGTTGTTAAATTTAAATATTAATTTTTAAAGGGACTGAATTTAATATCATTTTTATTTAATTTCTTTTAAATTTTCTAGTCATAATGCATGAGTTTGTCCTTATCATTATAGTGCATTCAGCACATAACAATCATATCTTTGTAAGGGTCACTATAAAGTTACAGTAATGTTTATAAGTCAAAAGTCATTAAATTCTCCATAAGTTAAAGTATAAAATTTCAAGTAAAAAAATAAATAATTGAATAGTTCAACTCTATATATAATAAATTTTACTTATTTTAAATGTTAAATATAATATTTTATTCTTAATATTGATCTCCTAAGAAAATTATTATAAAAATTGAAAACTCAAAGTAGCATATCATTGTATAAACAATATCTTAATGATGATGATGATAATAATGATAATAATAATAATAATAATAATAATAATAATAAAAAGCAATGTTATAAAGAAATATTAAATATATTAACTTGAAAAGATAAATAAAATAGCTGCAATAATATAAATTGATATTAGATCAAATAACTTGGAATAATAAATAAAAAATATTATAATGATAAATAATAAGAAGCAATAATATAAGGGAATATTACATAAAATAACTTGGGACGGTAAATAAAATAAATTGAAATAATAAATAATAATATAAAGAACAGTAATTAATTTGTTGTGATAAATATTAATGAGTAATTTTAATTAAAAAATAGTAAATAAAATATTTACAATAACTAAATATAACCATAATTTTATTTTATGAATAATTTTATTATCTATTTTAATATTATTGCTGAAATGAAAATCAATATATATGTGACAAAACCTTTTCCTTTTTTCTTTTCCGTTACCTCACTGTTATTTCTTTCTTTTACTCACTATTCCTATTTGTTATTACTTTTTCTAAGTAACTCTTCTACTCTGATTTTTTTTTCAGCATAATAATAATCCTTCTCTCTTTGTACTTGTGGTGACTCTTTCCATCCACTTATATAGAATTTTTGGACTTGTTACTCAAGGTAAAAAATGTCACTTTTCATATTTATTACTGTGCCTTTTTTTTTTCAACAAATTCTTATGTCAAACCTTTGACGCCATTGACTTGCTTTTTTTTCTTCTTTCTTTCTTTTTTTAGCTCTAACTTTTTTTCAAAGTCTTCGTGCAAGACTCTCGTGTGTCTTTCCTTTTTTTAATTAATTATATTATGATTTTTATATTATTATATTAGTGTTATTATTATTAGTTTATAATTTTTAATAAAATATTTAATTAATGGTTAATTTTATTTATTATTTTAAATAAAGTAATATATTTAAAGTTAATATTATTAATTTATAGTCTCATTTTAAAAAATTAATATATATGATTTAACTATTTGGGCAATCAATTATTATCACAAAACTAATTTAAATAAATCAAATAAAATATATCAATAAAATAGGTTAATCAAACTAATCTGCACAAAATATTTTATCAAAAAGGGATGTCACATGTGCTATTTTGAGAACCATAAAAAGATATGTGTTATTTACTCTATAATATTTCATACGCATTTTTTGGAAATTTCTATCAAGTGTCACTCAACCATAAACTATTTCAATTTGTTTTAAACTTACTATATTTGAAAATATTAAATTCAAATTTTTACAATTAAATATAGGGGCTATCTAATTAGTAGGGTGTTAATTGGTATATTTGGTATTCCTTGTCTTTATTATGATTCTCATTTATTATATCTCTTTGTCTTCCCAATGGATAAGTAATGATTAAAATTTGAATTAAACATTTAGTTACTTTTTTTTCTTTGATAATTAATACTAAAATTTTAAACTAACCAATTAGATTTATCTTTTTTTCTCTATGTATAATTTTGTAACAAAAGAAAGATTTTTTTTTAATTTAAATAATTTGTCTCAATGGTTTCTAGCTATACCTCAATATTATTAGGATACTAAAAAATATGGAAGGGGTGAAAAAACACATGAATTTTTTAATTTTAATTATTGAATTCCCCTTAAATATTGTAAGAATATGTTCTAAATTAAAATTTAGATTTTATGATTTATGTATATTTTTTTCAATTTGATTTTAATAAATCATTATCAGGAGACTATATAAAAGGGACAAAGAGAAAAATAGTATATTTTTTTCTTCTATATATATATATATATATATCAGTTGGGATGTAATAAATCATTAATTGAAGGTTTATTAACAGGATATAAAGGGAGAATAAACGGTACGCATAGATAAAAAGAATCAATTTTTCTTAAATTGTTCAACTCTTACTTTTGAAAAATCCCATAAAATGAAATAAACTTTCAATAACCAAGTGTTATATGAAATAGACTGGTATAATTTTCTTTAATGTAACTTATCTTTTGAATATTAATTTCATAATTATATTTTTTTTCTAAAATTATTTTATCTTAAGCTAACTATACACGTAAAGATGTACTATGTGAAATTTTATAGAGTTATATATTTTATAATGTAATATTAAGAATTATTTATATTATTATATATAAAATTAAAAACTTTATATAAAATATAATTAAATTGAGATTAGGTTAATTAAGAAATTCAATTTTTTATATATTAAAAGAATGAGGATTCCTATATAAGAATTTATAAATAAATATTATGAATATGCTTCAGTTTGATTTTAACAATTTGATATTAGGATATTAAAGACTACGAAAAATGTGGGAAAACACATGAATTCTTTTTTTGAAATTTTAGCTATTGAATACCCTTAAATATTTTTAAAATATATTCTAAATTAAATTTTAGATTTTATGATATATATATATATATATATATATATATATATATATTAATAAATCATTGATAGGAGGCTAATTAAAGGTGATAAGGAGAAAAATGAAATAATTTTTTTGCTCCATTGTTTGATCTTTACTTAATTTTTTTATAGGGTCTTTACTTAAAAATTAAAAATAAATTTACTATAAAATGTATAATAATTTCAATAACAAGTTGTTATAAGGAACAAATTTATATTTCAAATATTTGGGTATTAAATGAAGTGGTGAAGATGGTTAAATATATTGATTTTTTTTTAATTTTTGATTTTCACTTAACTTTTGCAAGAATATATATATTTTACTCAGTTGCCATTTAACAAATCTTTAATTAGAGGTTGAATAAAGTAATAGAAAAGATAAATGGAATGAATTTTTTACTAAAGAGGAGGGATATGGATCAAAAGGAATCAATTTTTTTCTTTAATTGTTCATTCTCACTTTTAAAATTGGAAAAAAAGCCTTATAAAGCAAATTACATTTTAAATAACGAGACAATATAAAAAAATAGATTTATTCAATTTTACTTTAATACGAATTTTATTTGTGACTCAAATTATTTCATTTTAAGCTAACTGTACATATAAAAATATTTTATGTAATATTTTATAAAGTTGTATATTTTATTATGTAATATTGAAAATTTTTTATATTATTATACATAAGTTTAAAAAATTTATATAAAATATAATTAAATTCTGGTTGGGTTAAAAAATTTAGTCATTGAATCTCTATCTAAGAATTTTTCTAAATAAATATCATAAATGTGCTTTAATTTAGTTTTAATAAAAAACACGGACTGGGTGGGAAAACACATTAATTTTCTATTTTAATTATTGAATTTATCTTGTATATTGCAAGAATATATTCTGAATTAAATTAAAAAATTTTTAATGTATGTATTTCTCTTCAATTTAATTTTAATAGCATATTTTTCCATGTGGGTAAGTGAATATCTAATTTTTTAAACTTCAGATTGCTGATACCATGTTTTGCTTTAGTTGAGTGCTGAGTCTAGTTCCCTGTGTAGTTTTCTGTTCTCAGCATGAAGGAGTACTTTAGAATCCTTTGACTCATGGTTAGTTTTAGGTCAACATATCCTGTGTTTGCCTCCTCCCAGCTATGATGATTCTTGCCTTCTTTCTGTCGTTTCCCTTTGTGCTTCTCCTGAAAGTGGTCGGCACACGACATGTGCTTTGTTCTGATGCTGGTCTAATAGCAAGCTTTCAGAGCTTTTCCTCAAAAATGGAGGTGCTTTCAGTCACAAGGCATGGAAGCATGTTCATGGGAAGGGTGGTGCTGTTCCTCTTGGTTTTCTGCTCCTGGATTCCCATGGAAGTGTTGGGGAGGACAGGAACTACCATTGCAAATTCTACTGTTTCTTCGAGACCAAGTGTTTTGAGAATTGGGGTGCTGTTTACTTTGAATTCTGTCATTGGAAGATCGGCTAAACCTGCAGCAATGGCTGCCGTTGATGATGTCAATGCTAACACGAGCATCCTCCCTGGCACTAAACTGGAAATTATTTTGCATGATACAAATTGCAGTGGGTTTCTTGGAACACTGGAAGGTATTTGTAAAAATTTGAATTTCAGTAGCTACAACCTGCATTTTCTTTTGTTCAATTTGGCGTCTTGTTTTGGACTCATGAAATCAAAATTACCAAGCAAATAAATTAAGTTATATAGTTTCTTACTTTTCTTAGCCTTCCTTTTTTTTTTTTTTTTTTGTTTCAGTTACCTACTATTACTTATAATTCAAGCATTACATATGTATGTGTGCGTGTGCGAGCACGTATATATTTATATACCATCCTGTCATATCGGGCCATTTCTTCATAGCAAATGTTTCTTTCACTGTATAATCATGTTCAATATTTGTATATGCATATGTATATGATTTTCATTTTAAAGAGTAGCATTCGGTTACTTTCACGATTATTTTGCTTTGATGTTTTCTTCTGAGTCTTGTTCCTTGCATGTGAAATGTCTGATTCTTCTTATTTTGTTGGTACAAAACTGAACTAGGTTCCAAACAAAACAGTGTATGCATAATAAATGCCCTACTTGTGTAGCCATCTTTGTGGATAGGCAATCATTTGGTTAACAGAAACCTGAAGTTAGGAAATATTCCCATTGATTAGTAACATCTTAGTATTTCATTTGCACAGATGCTAATGGGACAAAAATAAGGAAAGAGCTTCTGTGGATTATGTTTACATAGTACATATTTGTGAGCAGTGGCTTGACTTTTCAGGCCAAAATCACATGAAGCAAATTTCAACTCATGTCAGAAGCAAATTGGACAAAAGTCCACAAGGGTGCTCAGCTTATGCTTTCGGCGCTGCATATAATAAATGAAGTTAGAAAATTCCTATTGTTGCAGGAATGCAAAGAAAAAGCATCGAAGGCATTTAATGCTTCGGTTGAAAACTTGCACAAGAAAGCTCTATAAAAAGAGCTTGCATTTGAGCTTCTACGAAACCAACCGAGAGTGAGCTTACTCCTCCACTTCCAACCATTTAAGAGAGTTATTTGTTTCTTTGATTTTCTCTCTTTTTTGTTGTTGAGAGTATATATCGACGAGAAAATATTGTGAGGTATTTTGAGTGTATTTAGAAATTAGGTTGAATGGAGTGTGACCATCTTTTATATTTCCGTTATATTTTCTTAGTGAAATATTTAGTTGTCGTCTTTGTCCGTGGACGTAGGCTATTTGCCAAATCACGCTAAATTCTTATGTCTTATTTTTCTTATGCTTTCGCATATTTATTTTGTGCTATTTTATTTGTGCCTTATTTAGAGGCAACCTCCACTATTTTATAACAAACTTGTATAAGAGCTCTTATAGAGTTCTGGGCTAATTTGTTCAAAGATGTCTATTGCAAAGTCTGACATTCAGCAATTTGATGGGCACATCAATTTCGGAATGTGGAGGGTCCGCATGATGGCTGTTCTTATACAGCAAGGAGTAAGAGTAGCACTTGATGGCAAAGACAAAAGGCCCATAATAATGAAAGATTATGAGTGGGAAGAGGCCGATCAAAAGGCTCTTTCTATTATTCAATTGTGCATTATAGACGATGTATTACAAGAGGTCCTTTCAAAGAAAATGGTGCATTCGCTGTAGACCAAGTTGGACTCATTATATATGACTAAGACGGTAGCCAACCGTCTCGGTGTTTTGCAACGTCTGTATATGCTTCGTATGGCAGAAGGGATATCAATTTGATCTCATATTGCTGAGTTCACATCACTCGTCACAGAGTTGAAAAATATGGACGAGACATTCTCAAGTGAGCAATAAGCAATGATTTCGCTTTGTTTCTTACCTTCTTCCTACAAACATTTTCTTGAGGTGCTCATCTATGGTCATGAAAGCCTCAAGATTGATGAGGTTAAGTCCGCACTTTTAAGTCGTGACAAGATGGAGCACGATAGTGGCAGTCGTGATAACACTGCATCTGGCTTGGTTGTCAAAGGGAGGTCAAAGGAGATTAGATCGAGTACTAATAGAGGCAAGTCTAGATCCAAGTCTAGACATCATAAAGGCAGATGCCGATATTGTAAGAAGGAAGGGCACTGTAAAGCAAAATGTCCAAAGCTCAAAGATAAGAAGGAGAAAGATTCAAGTGATTTAGTAAGTGTTGCTGAAAGTGGTGATAATGTTCTATAAGTATCAACCAATTCAGTTGGTGATGCTTGGGTTCTTGTTCAGGCTGCTCCTATCACATGTGTTTGAACAGAGATTGTTTTACTTCTTATTGGTCAATTGATGGTGGTGTTGTCCTTATGGGAAATAATATGTCTTGTAAGGTCATTGGCATTGGAACAGTCCAAATCAAGATGCATGATGGAGTTGTGAGAACATTGACTAATGTTCGACACATACCAAACTTGAAGATCTTATATCCTTGGGTGTTCTCGACTCTCAAGGTTGCAAGTATTCTGCTCAAAATGGAGTTCTAAAGGTCTCCAAAGGTGCTCTTATTGTAATTAAAGGCAGATTAGTCAATGGCCTTTATTTACTTCAAGAAGTACAGTTATTGGTGCTACTTCGGTATCATCTTCAGATTTAGATACTACTCGCTTGTGGCATATGCATCTAAGGCATATGAGTGAAACAGGAATGTTCATTTTGAGCAAGCGTTGCTTGCTAAGTGATCACAAAATTGGAAAGATAGACTTTTGTGAACACTGTGTCTATGGAAAGCAAACCAGAGTCAAGTTTAGGACTGCCATCCACAAGACAAAGGGCATAGTGGATTATATCCACTCTGACTTGTGGGGCCCAACACCTGTTCCATCAAAAGGTGGTGCCAGATACCTATTGATGTTCATTGATAATTTTTCCAGAAAGGTATGGGTTTATTTTCTGAAACACAAGAATGATGTGTTTCATACTTTTAAGAAAGGGAAAGCACTTGTTGAGAACCAAATTGGCAAGAAAATCAAGCACCTCCGAACAGATAATGATTTGGAGTTCTGTGAAGGTCAGTTCAAAGAGTTCTATGAAAATGAAGGCATAGTAAGACATCGTATTGTGCGAAAGATATCACAACAAAATGAAGTAGCAGAGCGTATGAACAAAACTCTTTTGGAGAGGGCTCAATGCATGCTCTCTAATGTTGGTTTGTCAAAGGAATTTTAGGCTGAAGCTGTCAATATGGCTTGTTATTTGGTAAATCGATCTCCATTAACTGCGATCAATTTGAAGACTCCTATTTAGGTATGGTCCGGTGCTCCAGCTGATTATTCAAATCTAAGAATTTTTGGATGTCCTGCATATGCTCATATTGATGATGGAAAGCTTGAGCGAAGGGCAGTAAAAGGCATATTTCTTGGATATGCAATTGGGGTTAAAGGTTGTAGATTGTGGCGTATTGAACTTAAATCACCCAAATTTATAATCAATAGAGATGTCAAATTCAATGAATCATCCATGCTTCATCCGAAAAAGGAGGTTGCCAATGCTGAAACAGACCATGATGCCAATAAGCAAGTGGAGTTTGAAGCTGAACCACCAAAGCAAGTACAAGATGATGCCCCTAGTCAGCCAATTCAAGAAGAAGAACAACAAACTCCTAGTGATGTGGATGTCCCACAATAGTTGCAGCAATATAGCCTCACTAGAGATAGAGAAAGGAGGCAAATAAAACCACCATAAAAATATGGTCATGTAGACATAGTCTCTTTTGCATTATTGGTAGCAGAGGATATTGAAACACAAGATCCTACAACATATCATGAGGCTATTTTGAGTATTGAGTCTACACAGTGGATTGCTGCTATGAGTGAAGAAATGGAGTCTCTTCATAAGAACTACACTTGGGAGCTAGTGAAACCACCGGAAGGACATAAGATCATTGGCTGCAAATGGATCTTCAAGAAAAAGGAAGGATCACCTGGAGTTGAATCAGCCAGGTACAAAGCACGCTTAGTTGCCAAGGGTTTTAGCCAAAGGGAAGGAATAGACTTCAATGAAGTATTCTCTCTTGTTGTAAGACATAGCTCCATTCGTGTATTGCTCGCTATGGTTGCACTTAGGGGTGGAAATAGGCCAGGCGGCCTGACAGGGGCCTGTGGCCTGGCCTGTATTTAGCCTGGCCTAGCCTGACCTATTTAAAAATAGAATAATACTCAGACCTGTTTCAAAGCCTATTTTTCTTATCAGGCCAGGCCCAGGCTCAATATAAAGACTATCAAGCCTAATAGGCCGGCCCGAGCCTGTTAAGATTAGATATATATTTTGATAATATATATATATATATATATATATATATATATATATATATATTATCAAAATATCTAATGCATGGTTCGAACCCATGCCTTCTAACATGAAAAATTTTACCAGACTCTACACTTATCACTATACCATCACTTTCTTTTTGTCATAATATACATATTTGCATAATTTGATATCTTTAGCTAACTTGTTAAATTAGTGTTTTGGATAACTGGACTGAATTGTTATATTTTATATATTGGAAGTAGTTTGATTTTATCATTATCGACAGGTACATAATTGTTTAGTGGCCTTTCTAGATATATTTGTAGGTCTGGCCTATTTTGAGACCTGTATGATGCAAGGCCTGATTACAGACAAAAGTCTGATTTTTGGCCTGTTTTAATGCTTTAGCCTGTTGGCCTGTCTAAAGTGTTATAAATTACAGGCTTTGTAAACAGACCGCAGGCCAGGCCAGGCTGTTGAACAGGCCAGGCTTAGGCCAAGAACAAAGCCTATAATAGGCCACAGGCCAGGCTCAGGCCATTTTGTTACTATACAGGCCTGGTCTGTTAAGGCAAAAGCCTGGCCTAGCCTAGCCTGTTTCCATCCCTGGTTGCACTGTTTGACTTAGAGCTTGAACAGCTTGATGTCAAGACAGCTTTTCTTCATGGTGAGCTTGAAGAACAGATTTATATGCAGCAACCACAAGGCTTCATTGTTCAAGGCAAGGAAGATCATGTTTGTCTCTTAAAGAAGTCATTATATGGCTTAAAGCAATCTCCTCGCCAGTGGTATAAGAGATTTGACACCTTCATGCTAAGTCATGGTTACTCTAGGGGTGATTATGATTGTTGTATATACCATCGGAAGCTCTCAGATGGATCTTTCGTCTATTTTTTGCTCTATGTTGATGACATGCTCATTACTGCTAAAAGTATGTTTGAGATTAAGAAATTAAAGAAGCAACTTAGTGGTGAATTTGAAATGAAAGACTTGGGTGCAACTAAGAAAATCTTGGGCATGGAAATTCACAGGGATCAGCATGCCGGAAAATTATATTTGTCTCAAAAGAAGTACATTGGAAAAGTACTTGAGCACTTTGGAATGCAAAATGCAAAGCCTGTGTGTACTCCTATGGCGACCCATTTTAGACTATCAGTTGCTCAATCACCACAATCTGTTGATGAGGAGGAACAAATGTCACATGTTCCTTATGCCAGTGCAATTGGACGCTTAATGTATGCTATGGTATGCACTCGACCAGATATTTCACGTGTCGTTAGTGTTGTTAGCAGATATATGGGGAATCCTGGCAAGATGCATTGGCAAACAGTAAAATGGATACTTCGATATCTTCGAGGTACTGTAGAAGTTGGCTTAGTATATGATAGAAGTTCAAACACTAGTGACAAGATTGCTGTTAATGTTGACTCTGACTATGCTGGAGATATTGATAAAAGGAGATTTCTGACGGGATATGTCTTCATGCTATCAGGTAGTGCAATCAATTGGAAAGTAACTTTGCAGTGTACTATTGCATTATCAACTACGGAAGCCGAGTACATGGCAGTAGCAGAAGCAGTGAAGGAAGCCATTTGGCTTAGTAGTTTGGTTGGCAATTAGGGTTTGAAACAAGATGTTACAGTTATTTACTGTGATAGTCAAAGTGCGATATATTTGACCAAGAATCAGATGTATCATGAAAGAACCAAACATATTGACGTCAGATATCATTTTATTGGAGAGATTATTTCTCAAGGTACCATAATTGTGAAAAAAATCGATACCTCAAACAATCCAACAGATATGTTGACAAAGCCAGTTACGATAGCTAAGTTCAAGCAACAGCATCCACAATATGTGAGTTTGCCCATATGGGCATATTGGAGAAGGCGACTTCAAGAATTTCTTTTTAAAGCTTGAAAAATCAAGCTAAGGTGGAGATTTGTGAACGGTGGCTTGACTTTTCAAGCCAAAATCACATGAAGCAAATTTCAACTCATGTCAGAAGCAAATTGGACAAAAGTCCACAAGGGTGCTTAGCTTATGCTTTCGGTGCTACATATAATAAATGAAGTTAGAAAATTCCTATTGTTGCAGGAACGGAAAGAAAAAGCATCGAATGCATTTAATGCTTCGGTTGAAAACTTGCTCAAGAAAGCTCTATAAATAGAGCTTGCATTCGAGCTTCTACGAAACCAACCAAGAGTGAGCTTACTCCTCCACTTCCAACCATTTAAGAGAGTTATTTGTTTCTTTGATTTTCTCTCTTTTGATTGTTGAGAGTATACACTAATGAGAAAATTGGGAATTGGGTTGAGTGAAGTATGACCATCTTTTATACCTCCTTTATATTTTCTTAGTAAAATATTTAGTTATCGTCTTTACCCGTGAACGTAATCTATTTATCGAACTACGTTAAATCCTTGTGTCTTATTTTTCTTACGTTTTCGTATATTTATTTTGTGCTACTTTATTTGTGCCTTATTTAGACACAACCTCCACTATTTTATAATAATATTCTCTAATTGCCCCCTCGCTTGCATGTTTCTGTGTGTGAAAAAGAAGTGAACAAGCTTTCATTGATTTTCTTGATCATGTAGCTCTGCAGTTGATGGAGAATGACGTGGTTGCTGCAATTGGTCCACAGTCATCTGGAATAGCCCATGTCATCTCTCAAGTGGTTAATGAACTCCATGTACCTCTTCTTTCATTTGGGGCAACAGACCCTTCTCTATCATCTCTGCAGTACCCTTATTTCGTCCGCACCACCCAGAGTGACTATTTTCAAATGTATGCAATTGCTGACTTAGTTGATTATTATAAGTGGAGGGAGGTAACAGCCATATTTGTAGATGATGAAAATGGAAGGAATGGAATTTCCGTATTGGGAGATGCTCTAGCAAAGAAAGGTGCTAAGATATCTTGCAAGGCTGAATTCGCTCCTGGAGCCCCCAAGAGTGATATCAGTGACTTGTTAAATGAGGTGAACTTGATGGAATCGCGCGTTTATGTGCTGCATGTAAATCCTGATTCTGGTTTGACAATTTTTGCTATTGCTAAGAAGCTTGGAATGATGACTAGTGGCTATGTGTGGATTGCAACAGATTGGCTTC
Organism: Pterocarpus macrocarpus; assembly: GCA_031439585.1. Lineage (NCBI taxonomy): Eukaryota > Viridiplantae > Streptophyta > Magnoliopsida > Fabales > Fabaceae > Pterocarpus > Pterocarpus macrocarpus. The sequence goes on from CM062517.1 coordinate 7,776,764, forward strand.
CTTCAGTGCTGGATTCATTGGATCCGGTTGACACTGACACAATGAATCTCCTGCAAGGTGTTGTTGCTTTGCGGCATCACACACCTGACACTGATCTCAAGAAGAGTTTCATCTCCAGGTTGAAAAGCCAAAAGGACAACGAGACTGCCGGCTTCAACTCTTATGCATTGTATGCATATGATTCCATTTGGTTAGCAGCCCGTGCTCTTGATGCTTTTCTTAATGAGGGTGGAAACATATCTTTCTCCTTTGACCCTAAGTTGAATGACACAAATGCAAGCATGTTAAATTTTTCATCGCTTCGCGTGTTTGACGGCGGTGATAAGTTTCTCCAGACAATTTTGAGAATGAACTTTACTGGTGTGAGTGGCCAAGTTCAGTTTGATATGGATAAGAATCTGATTCATCCAGCATATGATATCATCAATATTGCTGGGTCTGGAACCCGCAGACTTGGTTATTGGTCTAATTACTCTGGTCTCTCAGTTATAGCTCCTGAAATTTTGTATATGGAACCACCTAACACTTCAACAAGCAACCAAAATTTGTATAGTCTTATATGGCCTGGAGAGACTACAGATACACCAAGGGGATGGATATTCCCCAACACTGGAAGGCCACTGAGAATAGCAGTGCCTAACCGAGTAAGCTACTTGGAGATTGTTGCTAAGGACAAGGACCCTCCTGGGGTCAGAGGCTATTGCATTGATGTCTTTGAAGCAGCCTTAAACTTGTTGCCTTATCCCGTCCCACGACAATATATATTATATGGAGATGGTGATAGAAATCCTGACTATAATGACCTCGTGTATCAGGTTGCACAAAATGTAAGTTTCTAAATCTAATTTGCAGCCTAATTTAGTGATTCTATTATTTATATCGGCATTAAGAATGTATGGCCTGACGAGGAGTGCTAGAAGCAATAATATGAATTCCAAACCAACTGGGGACACTTTCTAAGTGAAGCATCAGTGGTAGAATTTCTGGTTTCCATGGGTGATTCAGTTCATTTAAAACCCTTTTATGTTATTGAGATTCTAGTAGTTATGTTAATTTGGTCCTTTCCTTCTTCAGAACTTTGATGCAGTTGTTGGAGATATTACAATTGTAACAAACAGGGCAAGGATAGTGGATTTCACTCAGCCTTTCATGGAATCAGGGCTGATTGTTCTTGTTCCCGTCGACAAGACCAAGTCAAGCCCCTGGTCTTTTCTCCAGCCATTCACCGCTCAGATGTGGTTAGTTACTGCCGCCTTCTTTATCTTCGTGGGAGTCGTTGTGTGGATTCTTGAGCACCGGCACAATGAGGAGTTCCGTGGTTCACCGAGGAAACAACTTGTAACACTCTGTTGGTTAGTATGTTTTGACTATTTGAAAGCCTTTTTATATGAATCTTACCTAAGATGACAAGGGTCCCTTTGTAATAGTCTAATGAACTTGGGGTTAATATATGATTCATACCATACCACAGCTTGCTTTAACATTAAGTAACGTAACATCTTGTGCTGAGATCAGTTCCTCTTTTGCAGGTTTAGTTTCTCAACAATGTTTTTCTCACACAGTATGTGCCCCACAAATTCTCATTCTCATGTTTTCAATTTTCTCCTGTAACAGTCCTTATGTTGTATCTTGCATGGTAAAAATTTCTGACTTCTTTGCTGCGTTGACCGGGCACAGGAGAGAAGACTGTGAGTTCTCTCGGAAGATTGGTGCTAATCATATGGCTTTGGGTGGTGCTAATCATCAATTCAAGCTACACAGCTAGCTTATCATCCATCCTCACAGTGCAGCAACTGTCATCACAAATTGAAGGAATTGATAGCTTGATCTCAAGTACTCAACCAATTGGGATTCAAGAAGGGTCATTTGCACGGAAGTATCTAATAGATGAACTCAACATAGCACCATCTAGGATAGTTACACTGAAAGACCAGAAGGCATATCTTGATGCCCTTCAGCGCGGACCAAGGGATGGAGGGGTGATGGCCATTGTTGATGAGCTTCCTTATATCGAGCTCTTCATGTCCAATACCGACTGTAAGTTCACAATCGTTGGGCAGGAGTTCACTAAAAGTGGTTGGGGATTTGTAAGTATCTCTGTATTTTACTTTCCAATGTTTTTATCTGTCAACATTTTTCTTTTTTTTTTTTTTTTTTGGTGAGAATTGTTCTATAACTTCAATTGAAGGAAGGATGTAATCTACTGAGTGTTCTTGTTTTGTCTGTACCTTACATAACAGTATCTCATTCTCATGCTTGTTAACCTGATCACAGGCATTCCAGAGGGATTCTCCCCTTGCTGTTGATTTGTCAACTGCCATTCTTCAACTCTCAGAGAATGGTGACCTGCAAAAGATCCATGACAAATGGCTTTTAAACCATGATTGCGCTGCACAACTCGATGATGGCTCAAATCAGCTCTCATTGAGCAGCTTCTGGGGCCTCTTTCTTATAAGTGGCATTGCATGCCTCCTTGCTTTGATTGTATTCTATGTTAAAGTGTTTTGTCAATATAACAAATTCAGCCCAAAGGCTGAGGAAGCTGATGAGGAAACTCAACCAAGCAGGCCTAGAAGGACCATCAGAACTACTAGTTTCAAGGACTTGATTGATTTTGTGGGTAAGAGAGAAGCAGAAATCAAAGAGGTACTCAGGCAGAAGCGTAATAAAAGGAGACGCAGCCAAAGTCTAGATGGACAAACGAGTTCCTTACCCTCCTAGTTAAACTTGTACATTTTTCTTGTCTTCTTTTATTTCTTTTATTTTTGTTATACCATAGTAACACTAGTGACACAAAATTGTGGCTGTAAGATTGTCTTTAACACAGTATTAAAAAAGGCAGACAATCTTTGTCTACATTTGAAGCCCTATACACTGGATTTAGACAATTGTATTCACATAAAGGAGTTGTAAGGTTGTATTAATATAATTGTAAGGAAAACAATTATACAACGATAAAACAGATTTATCATTCAGAAATTGAAATTCACTAGGCAAAAAGAATCTGTATTCTGGATTTTCTTGTTTAAGAGAGAAGGGAGGAGGGGAGGAACAGAGAACACCCTCACAGAATTACCATTCTTATGTGCTTAAATAGCCAATCCGATGGTGGTCCACTGGTCTCTTTTATAAAGTGAATTTCATCAATGAGAGTGGATATTTGCAAATGGCAAGGGTTGAAGAGCAGCATATTCAATGTTACCTAGAGTATTGCTCAGCATACTTAAAGAAGTATTAACATTATCACACTACTAATACATTATTTTGATATGCAATACTTGCGCTTACAATTTACAACCGGCCACCACTGTAAAGTGTTTAAGCAACAACATTATTCAAAATGTTAATCCTCTTGGGTACTTTGGTTTATGCAGACCCCTTAATCAGTAACAAACTGTTTTCTCTTGAAAATAAGATACAGCTAATTAAGTTTAATGATCTGATTCTGATCCTATGCCATCATCACTAGTAAATTTTAGGGGAATCTTTGTATCTCACCAACCACATTCACATCATTAAGGCTTTTCTTGGTTAATGAGTCCTGTAATTGTCCTAGGGAGAGCTGCCACCAGTTGTCCCCCTTTTTTATTTTTTTTAAGATATTATTTTTTATTGAAACAAAGAAAGATAAGATAATTACAATAATTCTTAGATACACAAACCTGCAAGAAGTTTTATATAAACAAGCAATATTATAACACTCTGCAGGACTCCATAACTCGTTAAATAATTTCAACATGTGGGTCTTATCGCTTATAATTATGAAACTGGCAATGATTCATCTAAACAATATGGCCATTCCACATGTTTTCTATGGGAACATGTTTACAACGTATGCATGATCTTGTCTAGTTTTTCAACTGCAATCTTAATTTGTTTATATCCTTTTTGGGTAAAAGCAAAGTTTATTCTTTAAACTAAAAGAAAAAGGCTTTTGTACTTCCCTTATTTCATATATGTTTAGCAATTGGTATTACTATTTATAATTGAATTCTAAATATTTTTCATCAGCATACATTCCTATCAGTCAGCTAGAGTCTATAATTCTCCTCGAATATGAAAAATGCTCAGGAAAATGCAACCTATAGGGTATAGGCAATTGCCGCTTGCCAACGTAATTGAACTGCCAATAATCACTAACAAAAATATAGAAAGAGCAAGGCAAGCCAAAAACGATTCTTCACTTTAATATGGTTTTCGTCTGAACGTACAGAATATGAAAATTGACCTTAAAAATTAATAAATTGAAATAATTCTTAAAAGCAAGAAATATGTGTGAGTAAATGATTAATGTTATAAAGTCATAAAATTTCATATGAATTGTATTCCAACAAATATTAAGTTTAGAGTTATATTCGAAATAATGTGGAATTCTGGAAATCTCATTTGTGATCAAGTTTTGTGTGATATTTTTGCATGGTAATTTTTGAACGACTATCAAATTTTTGTGTTAATAATTTTGTCATTATTTCTATGATCGAGGGGATTGAGGGACTGATACAATTAAGCATGAGAAGAAGATAGATCAATGGTATTAATATACAACTTAGTGTAATTTTGTTTTTGATGAACAATTTTATTTTTGATATATAAAAAATTTAGATTGAGCGAATGGCTCATTTCATTTCGAAATTCAAATTTAGTGGATACTTATAAATGTTTTTATACATAACTCAACAATAAAAAATTTAATGATCAAACCTAAATTATGATAATATAATAAAAAGTCAATCAAATGAGTTAATCCTGGTGTCACATGAAAGTTATTTTGACCGAGTTGGGCCTAGGATAGTTTGCAACTAGTTTTTCCACATTTTCAGTTAGAGTTCTGCAATCTTATTCTAGTGTGAGGTAACGTGAGTCTCAAGGTTATCATCAATTATTATTCACTACATGTGTATATACATATATAATATAAGAAAGGAAGGCTCGTGTTCCCACAATGCCCTTCCCCTTTAAAACTATAACTCATGACTCATGAGAATAAGAGCAAGCACCGAACTATTTTCATTAACAAAGCACACAACACGGCAACAACATATTTTTTAACGAAAAAACAAAAAACATGTTCCAGCTTCGCCGGAGTGTCATCCGCGGCAGCCTCCGGCGCCGCATTCCTCACCGCATTTCCGTCCTCCGCCGATACATTCACCGCCTCCTCCGCCGTTTCCTCCTCTGCTCCCCTCCTTCCCTGTACCGCCGCATGCTGTCGCTACCTTCCTCCACCATTGAGTTGGTGCAGCCGGTGACATCACCACCACCACCAACAACAACACCACCTCAGTTTAACACACATGACATGGACTCTGACTTGGTTTCTTTGAAGATAAGCCTCTTGGGTGATTGCCAAATTGGAAAGACCAGCTTCTTGGTTAGCTTTTTTTCCATGAACACTAAAGCATCACCATTCTTCTTCTACTTCTTCTACTTCTTCATTTTTTGGTTTTGTTTAATGTTGTATGTTACGTGGTTGAATTCAATGGTTTTTGCAGGTGAAATATGTAGGGGATGAAAGAGAGAAGGAAGGTCAACAGAAGAACCAGATGGACAAAACTTTACTTGTAGGAGGTGCACGTATCTCATATTCTATCTGGGAAGTAGGAGGTACCTACATACATAGAATAGAAATCACATTGACAACCCATATTTTGATTCATGATTGTAATGGCGTTTATAACATTAAGCAAGTAATCAATAGCTTATCATGAAAGTTAACCTAGAATGTACCTGGACTGTTTCATTGGGGAAGCAACATCAAATCAAAGTTAATCCATGCAGGTGATCAAAAATCAGAAGATCAAATTCCGGTGGCTTGTAAGGACTCTGTGGCAATTTTGATTATGTTTGATCTGACAAGTCGATGCACATTAAAGAGGTGTGATGATCTGCTGTTTATTTTAGAATCCAATAGATGAATTTCCACCATTCTAATCATGGTTATCGATGCTTGGTTTCAGTGTCATAGGGTGGTACAAAGAAGCCAGGAAATGGAATAAGGTAAATCATATATCTTTTGGCAACCAATATGTGGTTAAACTTAAGGTGTTGAGGCCGGTTCAAGAATTTTGTTAATTATGTGTGCTTAATTTTTGTAGACAGCAATTCCAGTATTGATAGGAACCAAGTTTGATGATTTCATTCAGCTACCCATTGATATGCAATGGACCATCGCCAGTCAGGTAAATATTCTAAGTTGACCGTCCACCACTAAAATGCCGTTCCAGTATAATCTTCCTAGATCTAGTGAAAATAAAATAAACCTCCGGGCATAAACAAGTATTTCATATAGTATTAAAATAAACCCAAAAAATGTTAACACATTACTTGCGGACACATTATTCATATATCTGTAGGGTATGAAACTACGAATATACTTAAAAGTCAATGTGAATTGGACAATTCTACGTTTGCACAATTTTATTGGTGGTCATTGAATTTTCTCCCTTCAAAACCAAGTAGAATCACCGGCATAATCGTACAGAATCCGCAGCCTGGTGCATGTTTAATATTCAATTAACCATGGACCCCATCCAAAAAAGAAAAAAAAAAACAGTGCATGTTTAATGATCATTGAACCTGAGGCATAGGACTCCACCGCCCATACTCTCATGCCTATTTATTTACAAGCAGCGCATGTTGAGTACAATAAGCTTTACGAGACAGCAAATTTTTTTTATTCTTCAAGATGATAATTGATGTTTGTGATGTGTCACATTGAGCAGGCAAGAGCATATGCCAAGGCCCTCAATGCAACGCTATTTTTTTCCAGTGCCACCTACAACATCAACGTGAATAAGATCTTCAAATTCATCACTGCCAAACTTTTTGACCTACCATGGACATTGGAAAGAAATCTAACTGTCGGGGAGCCCATAATTGATTTCTAATATGTGCATAAAATGTTTCTCTACTTTAAGTACTCAGTCAACCGGGCCCTCAGAGAAGTCGGTGAACTTCTCAGGGCAATTGAGTTGTTAGGTCAGTGTGAATAGAAAACCAAGGCTTAAAAATGAGTCTAACCTAAGTTTTTGTCATGTTTTATATGAGGGAATTGTCCTATCCACCGTCAAAAAGGTACTAAGAAAATGTGATTACAAGTTATAATTATGTTTTTTTTTTCCCACTCTTAAAATTATGTATTTAAGATCCAGTGAGGATAATGGCTCATCTTGGATCACAATTAGTGTGCATTTATGTCATTTTATCTTCACAAACTCTTATTCAAAAGTTTACTGAAGAATCATTTCTTAGAGAACTTTTTACTTTGAAAATTAAACTAAATCGAACATGCACCTGAATGCCAGCTTAGAGAAGACATTAACCTCCAATCGGAAATTTGGAATGCAAACATAAAAATCTCCTTGCTAATCCAGAGCCTCTGAGTAAATAAGTCATTTGATATGGTTCCTGGTTTTGGTCATTCAAGTCGTGGACGTAAGTTCATTGATATAGGATATCACACCATCACATTATCATACCTAAGGAAAGAGGTATGTTTCTTTATTTTATTTACAAAAGATGGTGGAAGCAACACGAACTTGGAACTTGTTACATTCTTTATAAAGAACCCCAAAAACAAATCCATCCGAACATTGATTTATGACGTTTACAACATCAAGCAAGTAATCAAGAGATTATCATGAAAGTTATTCAAGAATGCAACTGGCCATTTTTATTGGACAAGTAACATCAAGTGCAGAAAAAGGCCCACAGTATGTCTATTTTGCATAGCAGAATAACGAAGACAGATTTAATTACATATGATCTGCACAAAAACCGTCCACGTCGAGGGAAAAGTTGAAACCATACGAAAGGCCATACGGTGCCAAAATTGATCCGAAGGAATTTGTAGAAGTTGCACTACTCAAGTTTTACAGGTTTCACCTCCCTCTTTGGAGGATCCAAATCCAGGTAGGTGTATGGCTCAGTTGGTTCCTCGCTGCAATATCCACAAATGTCATAAGCAACACAACGAAACATACATGAAGATGTAACTGGAAAACCCTTATCAGGAAAAGCCAAGACAAAGCATGCAAAAGTGGGTAAAAATAATTGCCTACTTCATTGTAAAAGCATCAAGCAATAGTTGATCTGATCTGATAATGAGAGACCTTCGCCTTCACCATAAAGCCTCTCCAGGTTTCAAAAACTTATGGCGTTGTTAATATAGTAATCGTATATAGACATATATATGTTATCTCCACAATGATAGCTCTCCTTAAGTTTAATGCTTAATTAACTCACAACATTCAGTAGTATAGACATTCCAGAGTAGATTGAATTGCATGATAGATGATAGTCTAACCCAGGTTTAGAACGCATGCACTGCCAGAAGAGCTTGAAAGGTCCTGGAACAGTCTTGAATGGGTTTCCCTCGAAGCAAGCCTACACAATTCACAATCTTGTAAGACTCAGATAATAACAGCAAGTTTACGCCAAATAAATAAATAACTACGTAAGAAGATAACAAGCTGAAATAACCCCAGACCTCAAAACTCAAATCATGTGAGCCATTCCATCACAGCCATTCTAATCTTTTATAATTTCCATAGGATGACATCTCATGTTTCTCTCCAAATGTGCCCACTGTCGAAGAACTTTCTCTAGTCTTTTTCAGATTTAATGTCATGTTTGTTAATTTAGCTTAGTTTTTAAATCTCTCTCTTTTCCTATGTTTCCTATTCTAAAATGAGATTTTAAGAAATATCGCTCAACCATAACAATTATACAGCATGCATTGACAACAACAAAAAATTATTTAAAAAAAAAAATATAGAGTTAGGACTAGCAAACCAAAGCCTAGTATACTTTCCCTAATAAAGTATCATGCTAGTAAATTCTAACTTTCTCCCCAAGCAAGATTTTTCCATTGTCACTATGTAAACTGTAAAACTCGAGCCTCAATTACAATTTTCTTAAGCCTCTAAAAGAGAAATAGGGCTGCTGATGCTGGCTTCAGAATAATCTCAGCACAAAACTCCACAAAATAAAACCAAATTTCCATGAATTAAGAAAATGAAAAAAAGAAAAACGCCCAGATCAGATCCTAGTCACAAAAAAGCAATTCTATTGTATCCAAATTCACTATAATTTTCATCAAGTGATCAAGATGATACCCATTTCGGATAGCTAATATCAAGCATAAACACGAAAACCAATGATAAGGCGTCAAAATCCAAAACACTTAGTTAAGTAAGGACTACGGAGGAAAACCAAAACCCAACATCAATAGCCAGGAACAAGCACGACACAGTTGATTAAAGTCAAAACTTCGAACAAAAATCAAGTCTTTTCGAAACAAAAGAACAGAATTGAATAGTGGGGTCTGCAGAAAAAAGGGGGCAAATTTTTTTTTAGTTGAAACCTGGATAACATCTTCAACACGGTCATTGCATCGGTGAGCTTTGGGCTCACGATGGTTTTCGCCTGTGACACCCCATGGACTCTCTCTCCTCGGCACTGGCCTTGTCTCGCTCATCTTCTTCTTCTTCTTCTTCTTCCTCTGGCCTCCACAGTTCAAGTGATGCTGCCTTTGGAGCTGTTGTATGCATCTCTGGTTCACTCTGCCCCTTAATTTGGGCTAAATAGGCTGGGCTTAGGAATTCAAATGAAAAAGAATGGATTGAAAAGACAAACCGACAGATTTTTTTTTGGTTGCTAACTATGAGCTACCTATCAAGGTGGGCTTGGGCCAGTTCTTTAATGGGCCAAGAAAATCTTAAAAAAATATTTGGAGAACTTTTGACCAAGAAAAGAATGGTCGGCCCAACTTTTCATTTTCTAGTTTCTACGTTACTGTATGAACCGTAAACGTTGACCCATTTAAACAACTCTATACTTTTTACCACAATTTGCCATTGAAAGTGTACGTAAAATTAAGTTCCGTTATGAGAACACACACAATCAAGAGATTCAAGACATTCCTCTCCTCTTACATCAAATAATAATAATAATAATAATAAGACATTCCTCTTCTCTTCTTTCACTAATATAAGAGTCTTATGTTATAAGAAAGAAAAAGAAAAATTTCATTACAAAATAACTCATGATTATTTATATTAATATATTAATTTTGTTTTTATATCTTTTTCTATTATAATATAATACCCTTATAGTAGTAAAAAAATATGAAAAGAGTAAAGCATCAAATTGATCCTTAATAAAAATATCACTAGATAAATTCATTTTTGAGAAATGAAAATTTTTAACATAGTTCTTGAGAATTAAAAATGTGGGTGGAATTAATCTTCTATAATTTATCCAATAAAAAATATTTTTTAGACACTGATTTATCTGTAAAAAGGACTAATTTAATCCATATTTTTAATTCTCAGATACGGTAACACAAAAATGTATTGTTAGTGCTAATCGTTCTAAACTCCATTTTTAATGCTAGGGTTAGTTCTTCTAAAACACAAATAACACAAGTGAAGAAGGAACATAAGAGGGTATGTTAAAGCTACAGCTGGTTTATTTAAAATACTACGATCAAACGTATAAACGAAAACCCTTTTCAAATTTTTATACACATAAATCTTATGATAGATTACATGTTTAAGAAATTCAAGCTTCTTTCACTTGGACTTATTGATCAAAAAGAGATTGCTATAATCCTTTAAAATGATGTAACTTATTAAAGAATCTCCCAACAAAGTAGTTGGGACTTTGTAGTCATAATTATTTGATTATATGGAGATTCTAAATAAAAATTACAATAATAATTAAGATTTGTCTCACTAGATAGAATTGAATCAATTGATTACATGAATTAGATGATACATAATAGTATGTTATGAACCATGTTTACATTTAGACCATTATATTTTATATCTAAACAAGGATTGAAAAAGTTTTTTCTATATAATATTAACACCCCGAAGAAAGTAGGTTGCGTAATGAAAATGGTCTTATGGTATTTAATTTGGTTGATAGGACATAGAAAGCTTCTCTATTACTGACAAACACAAATCCAGTTTGATGAATTTGACTTGGTTTTGAATTGCAATAAACTTATAGCTAGGATAAATAAACTTTTCTAATTTCCCTTGTTGATAAGTCCTTGGTCAAAGAAAGCACGTTATACATTAAGAGCAAAGAACGGTCCCATATATGAAGTAGAGACAGGTAAGTTTGATGTTGAAATTGATAACCCGCCCATATTTTGATATTTAAGGGAACTTACTCCTTTTACCGTTGTTACGATATAGATTGATGCTCCCAAACATTTTCTCTTTGGCAAAACATTATCACCTAGGCTACTCAACATTTATGCCATACATATAAGAATACAAAATAAATAAATCATGAGATCTAAGTTACTGAATGAGACTTGGCAGAATGGAAGCAACATACATTTCAAAAAAGAACCATAACAAGGATGAAAGAGGTGGTGATGTGAGAAATTAGCCACTGTTTGCCAGTGGTGCAAGCTTCGCATTTACTTGCAAGTGCTAGTCTTTCTAAAACACAAATAAACACAAGTGAAGAAGGAACACGAGAGGGTACGTTAAAGCTACACGCTAGTTATCCAAAAAGCTAACCCTAACTAAAAATATGTTGTCTTAGAAGGTGAAGAGAAGTAGGTCTTAATTCAAGCTCTTAGCGTTTTACTATATCCAGGGAAGTCAATTCCCGAACCTTAATCCTCTCAGCACTTAGTTGGAGTGCTAAGAAGGGATCATGCAAGGTGCGCTCTTGACTTCTCTCCATCCTTGTGTATAAGCCGAAGTTCCAAACACCTCCTGATTTATCAAAATGCAATGCACCCCCCATTCTCCTTCTTCTAAACTGCATCAAATTTAACCAAATAAAGTGACAATAATTAAAATGAAATATACTATAAAACAGGTATTAACAGCAAAGAATGTGAAAGGCAAAATATAGATATAAAGACAGAGTTAGTGACGACAATAAATGACGATCACTATTTCCTACTCTACATGATTTGATAGACACTCACGCTTTAAAAACTTAAATACATTAGAAAAAATAAACACATATCCTACATCCTAATCAGAAAACTTAAATTCAGTACGTGACCACAATATATCTCACTCACGCACAAGTTTCCAGCACCAAAACGGACTACATCTCTAAGAATGAACCCAATAAATAATGAAGCAAGCGAAAATCTCAATTATACTATGGTGTAATGCATAAAATAGAAGGCAAAGATTTAATGTATGAAAAATATTAGGAAGTTAGAAATTTTCATAAAATATAATTAATAGAATGATATAACACGCTTATTGACTCTTAAATAAATAAGTAGGTTATATCATTTCATTTCTTCTAACAATTGTTTATGTTTTTTGTCAAAATATTTGCCAATTATTTCTGGCTATTTAGCATTGGTCTTTACACATAGATAGGAGTGGGAAGTCTCATGTTCTTACCGCACATTCCATTAGCCTTGAAAATCAAGCAGCTTCTCCAGATAAAGAAGCCTTAATTCTCTCAACAGTGCATGCAATAAGATTGTTAACAGTAGCAACAGATCCAAGAGAGAGCTTCGCCGTTGGAACTGAATCAACCAATATTTGAAATGCAACAGTCAAAAGGGATCCACCATCGCCATCTTCACCAATGCCACCTCCATGTGCTGTGGTCCCATCTGGAAGTATGGCAAATCCTGAAGGAAGAAGGGCCACATAGTCCGGGTCACCACCATTGAGAACCACATTCATGGCAACAATATCTACAGGGGCATAGATAACAAAAGAGCCCGTTGAATCAGTGCAACTCTCTTGCAATATCAACATGTTGCTCTGGCTTGAATTGGCACTCTGCAAGGTTGTGACAAAGCATATGAAACATAGAATTTTGATTAAATTGATAAATAACAAGTCTGAATATAAGGTCAACATACATTTACTCGCAGTAGAGACACACAATTTCCGGTATCTCGTCCATTAGCGATGTGTGCCATTTCTTGGACAACTCCACCATTTGAAAGAATATCCCACTGTTTTCAAGGGGTTGAAAAAGTTAGATGAATCATACAATAGAAAATTTAATATCAAGAAGACGATGAAGAGAGTAATGTTAATCCACAAACACGCTTTGTGTGCTTTAATTCAGTAAGAATTTAACAGCCCTTTTGTTAACTATACTTGTCTTCTAGTTTATGGTGTCATCATGTGCACTTCATTCTTGAATATTTGTTTACTGAAAATACTTCGGACGCATAGAAAAACATCATTAATGATAATAACCAAAATTACAAAATAATTAATAATTTTACGGGAGAATATTTCCATTAAAATTAATTTACGGGAACTCAAATGATATTTAACCAAAAACAACAAAAAGAAAAGTCAAATGACGTAAAAAATGGAAAATGAAATTTTATCTAAAATGTCTTGGCCTTCATTAAAAGCCGGAGTATGTAACACAAAGTCTTCGGCAATTTGAAAATGACATATGCAATTCAAAGTAATTGATATAATTGAGCGTAGAAACTATAAAAATAAAAGACTAACAATTATGAGTACTTCATATTAATATAGAAGCACTACACATCCAACCAGGCAATTTTGCCAAATCAAGGATGTCTAATAGCCTATGAACACACAATAATGCAGCCTAGAACGTCCAATAAGAAGACAATGATTGGCTGAATAATTGTTGGCAGTTTGAATTCTTGACTCACCTCACTTCTGGAGTTCTCATCACGGAGGAATTCAAAAACCCTTTTGGGTGGCACAGGAAGCCAAAAAGAAGTTGCAGCACTGAGAACGATGCCAGGAGGCCTTCCAGGGTCATCTACACTCTTACGGGTCATGACCCTCACATCATCAGCCCCAGTCCCAGACAGTGTTGTCCATGTGTGAGCAGTAGAAGCACTCACTCCAGCGCAAAAGCTTATAACCATTCTCTCAGCCAGTTTCAACATGCTCTTCCTCCCTTCTTGGTTTGTTATCACTAATATTATAGTAACAAGGGAAAATTAATTAATTAATTCGTTATGGGGAAAAAGCATCATAAAAAAGGACTCCAAATAATAATTGAACACTAATGTTATTTATATATCAAAAATAGATAACTTTGATGAAATCAGAGAGAAAGAGACAAAGCCTTGAGCACGTATTACTGTTAAATTCTTTGTATCTTTCTCTCGATCTATTATTAAGAGTATTTAGTACAATCAACATTATTCTGTATTTATTTTTTAAAAAAAGAAAAGTATCATTAATACCTCCAACATCTACGGTGGGGATATTTGTTGCCATGGCACTAGCAAGCCTTTCGCATTGTCGATCTAAGGTTGTAATCCAACGTTTTGCACCAAATGCATGTCCAGAGCTAACAAGCTGTTTATATAGATTATGAACACCTCTATCATCCACTTCCACATGCTCAACCCATATGACCTAGGGCATAGAGATTAGCTTAAAGTTTAGCCACATTGAGAACAAAACAAGTAACAAATGCAACCACAAGGACATGTTATGATCCAGATATATATTATACATATCTTAACCTTAGAGTAGCCATTGGGCATTTCTTGAATTATGCAACCAGAAGGCCTTCTTCTGCATCTGGCTGAAGGACTAGGGCGTAAATTATCCAAGGACACATCCACTACCGCCCAAGTCCCGTCCGCGTGCTGCTTACAATACCTCACAAAATAACTCTCTCGAGTAGGCACAAGAGGTGAAGGCACTTGTAATTCTGCTGTCATCTACAGAAACAAGTAATTCAATTGTGTTTATTTTATTTCCACCTTTAAGAAAAGGTATAGTAAGTTGTACACTATTTAACAGATAAAGAAAATGGATGTTCTATGAATATATACCACTTGCAAGGCACCGTTGTAGTTCCCCGCCACCCCTGTTGATAGAACTTCCAGAGTCATGGCTCTTGAGACTATGCCAGAGAACACCGTGGACCATTGGTTCTGCAAAAACGCAACAGAATAGAATGTCAAAAGACCAGCAAATAGTGCAGAATCTCTAACTAATAATGACTCTGCTTGTTTATGTATTTTTAAAGTACATTTTTTGAAAGAAGGGTACTTCTTAAGTTTGTATTGCTTGTTTGAATAATTTCTGAAAAAAGTAGAATCAGTTTTTGACTTTTTTTTAGACTTTTATTTTTTCATATATATTATTTACTAAAGGCAATTCTATTCAAAACTTGGAGATATGCATATACAGAATTGCTTCTGCTTTTGAACATTGTCTTAGAAGTAATTTTTTTAAATGTTATCCAAACACACCCAATTTTAGATATTTAAGAAAAGCTATATATATATATATATATACCACGTCCATGAGAATCTCAACAAGGTTGACATGATTCATGATGACGACAGCAGTTTCTCGTGAAGCTTCACACTTGAAGCCATTAGGTTTAGGGCCAATTCCTCGGGGAAAGGACCTGATGTATTCATCCTCGTTAAGCACAGTGGTGTTGCCGTCGAGGGTGGTCAACCAAAGAGGCTCACCCATTTGTGCCATCCCAATGAGCTCCTCCATAGCTGCAACTGCCAGCTCTATTATCATTGGTTTGTCCGCTTCGGTGGGTCCACTGATTGACCTAAGAAGATCTCCAGCTCCGTACATATCACCACCACCCATGCCTGGTTGGCCACCAAAACCACCAATCCCAAGTTCTAGTGGACGTGGAGGAACAGATGATGATGAAAGAAGTGGGTAGTTCACCACAGGCTTGCCCACGTACTTGGCAGCAATAGCAGAAATCCGATCAATCTGAAGGTAAAAACCAAGAGACAGGTTAAAGAATCATCAACTTTAACAAGTGCCACTAAATATATACGAGAAATCCTTAATTCTGAGGTGTTTATAGACTAAGAAAAGTGTATTGTTTTGTTCCAATTTGTAATTTCAACACTTTATTAGTGTTTGGAATAATTAAAATTGATACTTTAATTTGAATTGAATTTTGAATTGAATTGATTTAATTTATGAATTAAATCAAATTAAATGAATTCTCATTTTAATCCATTACAAGGTTTGTGGGTGTTGTTATTTTCTTACTTTCACCACATTTTTAATTTTATAACTAAATTGTCAAATTAAGAATGGAATAGGATATCATGTTTTTTTTTTTAATTATAGGAAAAAAATTTTAGGTGTTCTTTAAATAAAAGTATTACTCTACTCTATTAATCACTTGAAACCTTAGATTTATAGATCATCATTGGTGTTTCTCATTTTTATTATATTTTTAGTGAAATTGCTGAGATGATAAATATTGAATAAAATAGAGTAAGACTTTTCTTTTACTATCCGAGAGCACTTAAGAATCTTCCTCCAATAATTTCACATAAAAATACCATGCCAAAAACTTGAAGAGTTCCAAAATTGTTATACCTCTTCTCTTAGCCGGGCATTTTCGAGCCTCAAGTGGTGTTCATCGAATGACATTTCCCCTAGAGCGGTTGGTCCACCACAGTTAGGACATGAGGCATTGCCAAGAGCTTCCCTATACCTCATGTTATCTGCTCGCAGCTTCTCGTTTTCAGTCCTAAGCTGCGTGTTCTCGTGGCGCTCATGTTGTGTCTGCAACAAATTAAAACACCACGCCATTCTTCATGCATAAAAAGGCCAAGAAAAAAAGGCTATGCACAAATGGTACGTACGTTGATTATGCTTTCACTTTCACTTTCCAATCAAAAAAGATCAAATCCAAATTAAGTATATACCTTCATCTGCGTGCGCTTGTTCTGGAACCAAAACTTGACCTGCAGTGGCTCTAACCCTAACTCTCGACTCAGTTCCTTCCTCTGCTTGTCATCAGGGTGCGGACACTCCTTAAAGAAACTATGGGAGCAAAATTGAAGAAAGGAAAAGGCAAATAAACTTTTAATTGCAAGTTGCAACATTTATGCATGAGTCTAATTAAAAAAAGTGGGTCTATCTATTTATGATTTTTAATTTTAATTTTGGTAAGCTTGCTTACGCTTCCATTTCCTGGATCTGATGCTGGGTGTGGCGGTGGTAACGCTTCTTCTTGGGGCGAGGTTCTTGGTCTTCACCTGAGGCACCTTCTTGGTTCTCGCTGCCTGACTTGGTGGCACTGTCAAACTCATCCTCGCGGATTCTAGGCACATCGCTCTCCGGTGTGTTCTGACCCATGTCCAGAGCGTGGAGCTGGCCACCTTCCATCATGTTTGGTTGGAACATATCCACGGATCTTTGAGTCTCCGAAGCCTTATGGTTTTCAATCTAACAACAAACAACAATACTAGGTTTATAGTATAAGTACACTCGGAAAAAGGCCAAGACAAAGACACTGACTGATTACTTTTTTATGTTATATATTTCTTTTTTTCTTTTTTCTTTTTTGGCTAATTGAAATATGCGTGGACAAATAGGAGTGTACTTGCTGAGAAATTTTGTAATTTGTTTGGTGAAAAAAGATTTGTGCAGAAAACATGGGGGGTTTGACTAGTTTGCTGTTTTTGAGGAAAGTGAGAAGTGGCTTCAAACAGTGAAAAATCGAAAGGGAGAACGCGGTTTTCGAAAATCGAGAAGGATGTTTCCCCCGGTAAAATACACGAAGAGAGAGTGTGTGCTTTCGGTTCATGTCAAAAAAATAAGAGCGTTTTGGCAGAGTAGTGAGCGAGATAGAGTAAACGAAGTGAAGAGAAAAAACCGAATCAAGAGACACACAGCAGCCAAATTAGCATAAAAATCATAACCAAAAATTATAATAAAAAAAAAAGGGGAAAATGAAGGGTGTATATGATAATTAAATCAATTAATTAATAAAAAAGGCCTCATCAAGTGAAGCGCACCAATTAATTAACCTGGCCAAGAGAGAGCCCTGAAGATGATGATGATCCAAACCCACCAACGCTTCCGTTCCTTCCAATCATCGATGGCATCATGTTTCTAGCCGGAATCATAATACCGGCTGGCATATTTCATAACACCCCAAAAGCGCTCTGTAGAAATTATAAAAACTCAACCCCTCTCTTTTTCTCTTTCTTATAGGGTTGAGAGTGGGTTTTCTGAGAACCCTTATACGATGAACAGCTTCAGAGGTTTTGGATCCTTTCTTTAGATTCTGTCAGCTCTGGCGGTGTCCCAGTGGGGCTAATGTGTGTCACTACAAAAAGGAAATTAACATAAGCAACATGAAAGAAGCTAAAGCCAAAAAAAAAAAAAACGCGTGAACTTAAGAGAGAGAAAATTATAAGAAAAAAATTATTAAAAAAAAGAAAAAGAAAAGTGGAGGAGGGGTCTCAAATTTTTCTCAGTGTTCCTTACAATTCCCGAAACAAATGCGCTGTATAAGATGACATAACTGAAAATGCAGAGAAAGGAACGTGTTGACAATCTTCCGATACTACAAATCAACTCACAAAGATTCAGAAAATAAAATAATTTAAAAAAGAGAATACATAAGCCCAATGAAGATCTCGGAGAATCCAACGACGCTTCTTGTTTTCTATATATATAGCAAACCTACCGTTTCCTTTCACATTCTAGTAAACCTAGCTATATGCACCGAGTGAGACCAACTCACTCACAAAAAATGGCAAATTTTAAATTTTTTTTTTTAAAAAAAAGGAAAAAAGTTGTCAAACACAGCTCCACCGATTTGTTTTTGCAAAATCAATGATCTTGGAGATGTGTGAAATGATATAAGGACTCAAACTTCACTTACCAGTGGGGTGTGGTAGTTGCTGGAGATGCTAGCTATATCTAGAAGAAGATAAAGCCATTTAGATCTGCTTTGGGGCTATAAGCACAAGCTTGTTGCCTTAAAAAGGACCCTTTTGAGAGATAAGAAGGAGGGAAAAGAAGGCTTTTGAGGGAAGTTATGGAAAGTTGGTTATAGGGTAACCAGCCAAAGCTTGAAGCCCAGAAAAGGCTTTGTTCACATGGAGAAAGGGTGCTGGGAGGAAGAAGAGAAGACTGAGGAGAAAGAGAGGGGACAAAGGAATTGAAGGAAGGAAGAAAGAGAGGAGGAAGGGGGAACGGATGGAGAAAAATGTGGCAGCGATGAGTTATTGCTGAGCGTATTGAGATGGTGCAATTGCATTAAATGGTGGTGCGAAAGAGGTGTAATTGCTACTTGCTAGTGACTAGTTAGAGAGAGAGAGACAGAGACAGAGACAGAGAGAAAGAGAGGAGAGAAAGCACATTTTTTGTGTATAATATTTTTTTTTTTTTGGAGAGTTGATGGAGCAACGAATGACGGCTACCAAACTCGTTAGTTTTTCTTCTCTCTCTCTCTCTCTCTCTCTATTGCTTCCATACCATAATGAACTTATTTATTCACATGCTCTACTATGATATAGTTTCTTCATTTTTAAGGGCACAGTTGATTATTGGGTTAGAAATCAAAAATATAAAATTTTAAATGTAAAACTACATTTTTAAGTTTCCAATATATTAAATAGAATTTAATTAATATGCATTGGTAATGTAAAAAAATTTTACAATATCATCTAATTATATATTTATCTGTATAATTTTTTTTACACCAACAATGAATACAAATTAAATTCTATTAAATATATTGGAAATTATTAAAACTTTCTATTTTTGATTCATTAACATAACAAAGAGTATTGGTTAGTAAAATTCCTTTTTAAATAGTGTTTGTTTTTATACACACAAATTAAAGTAGATATTAAATAAGTCTCAATATTAAAATAATTTAAATACTGCATCCGATTCAAATTATTTGTCATATTAGATATTTGTACACTAATTAAGAAACTCAATATCAAGGGTTGATTATAAATATATTTATTAAAATATTTTTATTTAATAATCTATTTATTATATTTAAAATTATGTGAGAGTAACATTAAAAAAATTTGTAATAAATGTTTCATTAACATGTAAGAGTGACAGATAAAATGAACAAATTTTTTTTTACTTAAAATAACATAATTTGAATTGGATGGACTATGGGTGTGTTTATTTGTGCTTTTTTCAGCAAAAAAAAATTAATTTTTATTGAAAAAATTAATTTTTATATATTTAGATAAATTTTTAAAAATAATCAAATTAAAAAAAATCAATTTTCAATTTTTTTGGAGAAGTTAAAAAAAATAACTTATAAAAAAAATTAATTTTCAACTTTATCTGTTATATATAAAATTTAAATTTTAAAATTACTTTTTTTTAAAATCTGAAATAAACGCACATATATTTATAAAATTATTCTCATCTCTTAATCTTACTTATTTTCTTTCTTGCTTAACACTTCACAATTATTCATTTAATAAGGGTAAAATAGGAGGAAAATAATGCTCTCTGGATTTTCAAAAAGACAGATAATTGTGAAAAAAAACTAAGTGCTAAAGATAAACACTTATTTGAGGATGGATGGAGTACACTGTAACTAAATTAATATTTGAAAATTTGTATATATTTAATTCTAATGCATTATTAATATAAATTTCTTTATTTAATTATATATTAATACATTAATAAAATTATTTAATTTTTATAATTATCATTTTAAAAGTCACATACACACGCACACGCGCGCGCACGCACACACACATATATATATATATATATAACAATGTTAAATGTACCAAAATTAATTTTTATTTTATCCTCTCAAAATAAATTACGCGTATATTGTTACAAACGTATAGTTTTGTACTTTTGTTTATTAATGGAAGAAAGAGCTTTTTTATTGTTGGAATCTTTATTATACACGTTAATTATTTTTGCACGGTAAAATTTATTGACATGTGAACAAAATGATGTCATGCTAGTATTGACTTTGAATACGCATCCTCATGACGCAACTCTGGAAACTTTGTTACACTGTTAACCTATTTCTAAGTTTTTTCTTAAGATTTAAGGATGCATATAAAAAAATTTTATATATATATATTTAGAGAATAATTTATATATATTAACAGTATTAAATTATTTTATAGTATTAATTAATAAAATTTTAAAAAATTATCATATCATAATAGATAACTACCTATTATAATAATTACCTATTATAATTTATTACTTTTTTAAAATTTTATTGGTTTTCTCTCAGTGTATGATAATTAATTTCATATATTTCTTTGATTATATATTATTATATTATTAAAAGTATTTAATTGTTGTAATAGCTACCTTAAAAGTCATATAGATGATTATATTTAATAGATTGATAGTATAAAATATTTTATATTAACCGTGTATCAAAATTAATCTATTTTTTATTGATCTTGTTTCCTCTAAAATATAGAATGCATTTTAGAAGATAAAATGTATAATATCAATCGTTAATTAAATTTATATATGTAAGCATATATGTGATGTTGATTTTATTGTCATCGATTGAGATAATAAATAATTAATTATTAAAAATATATAATAGATGATAAATAACATTAAGCAATAAATAATATTTAATATAAATTATAATTATATATAATAAAAATTAAAAAATATTTAAAGTAATTTTAATTAATAAATAAATATTTTAATTATAATATTTTTTAAATTTATATTTAAATTGTTAATAAAAATTATTATTTTAATATTTTATTTTTTTTCTTTTGACATATTATGATAAAAAGTATAAGTAAAAACCGTTAAAATGTATAAAAGAAAAAAAGTATTATATATTTTTTTAGTTTTTATATTTTATGAAATAAAAAAATAATTATTGAAAAATATTGAACTGAATAATAAATAAAAGTTAATACAAATTACAATTTTATATAATAATAATTAATAAATAATTATAATATTTATAATTAAAATAATGAATATTTAAATTACAATATTCATTTTTAATTTATAATTACATAATTAATGAAAAGATTATTTTATTACACTTTTATTTTTTGTTAAATCTTTCTTATAATTAAAAATATTTTAAAAGCATAACAGTTATATTATATTATACATCATAATATCTTATTAAATATCATACAAAATACAACATAGTATTAAAATTTAATCAGATCTTATCCTATCAAACCTTATAAAATTAACCCTTATCCTATCATATATATAGCTTGTATGAGGTTATAGATTCAAATATTATTATCATTGAAGTTGAAAAAAAAAAACACACACACACACACACACACGTACACACATTATTTGTCTTGTTAAAAAGTAAAAAAGAGGAAGAAAAAGAAGCTATTCATCAACGATAATGAGAAAATAAATGAAGGGGAAATACTTTAAGCATAATTTTTTGTCGATCTTTTTCCCTCTCTCTATATTATGAAGCCAAATCAAGTGTACAGAAATGTATCCTAACTAGGAATTATCTAAGGGGGTGTTTAGTAGGGAAAATATTTTCACAATCTCGGAAATATGAAAATATATTCTCTTGTTTAGTAGAATATTTACAAAAATATTTTTGAAAATGTTACATTTTTAGGATTGATTTTGGGTCAAGATTCTCACCAAAATATTCACATCTTATATATGGGATGAGAATATTACTCCTTATAAAAAGATTAAATTACCCCGATTATCACCTATTGCCACTCATCGCCAATTATCCTCTACTATCACCAAACCACTACGGATCACCATTGAACCACCGCTGACCACTGTCAGACTATCGCCAGCTGCGACCCTCCACCTCTCCCCTTTGCCAAAGGTATATGTGGAAATGTGTAAAATAATTTCAGGAATTCAATCTGCTTACCAAATATTCTAAAAAACACATGCTTGAGAAAAGCTATTCTTAGAGATAGCATCCCAAAAATTATATTCCTAGGAATGAAAATTCAAACCTCTTATCAAACACCCCCTAATTAAAATATCTAGTATTTAGGGCTTTGCACCATGTTAAGATTGTAATTTCAGGACATGTTTGCCCATCATGTTAATTGTCTTGCAAGTTATCGTTCCACGACTTTTGTGGGACAAATGACCCCTTATAGTAGTATTCCTCCCTCTCTTTCATTGTTATTGTGTAATCATCGGTTGAACTACATGAAATGATGAAATATCAAGGACAATGGTGTCAACTATCCTTTCAAGTAGCACTTTAAGAGTCAATCCTCTCTGCACACATTTTTTCAAAGGAGGAATATTGCGAAAACTAGTACTGGCAATAAGGAAATTTTAGACAATTACAAAAGAAAAAGAGAAGGAAAAAGGGTGGGGGAGGATCGGTTCTTCTTCATGTTCCTTTCATGTCCCTAAGGCCATGGTAAATGACTTAATAATTTGCTAATGTGTTATTTGCATTACATCATGAATGTCAATGCGCCGTTGAGAATACATTTATATTGATTGTCGATTGCCATGATACGTCCAAACTATCATGACATCACATATATTTTCACAAATCACGAATAGTTCTAGGGGCAGGAAAAAGGGTTCCTCTTGCTCTTATTATTATTATTACTACCGCCGTATAATAATTGGTTGGGGCGAAATTAATAAAAGGAATTAGATGAAAAAAAGTATAGTATATGTGTTCTTATTCATGTATAACAATATTATATATAAATATAATGTAATATCGAAGCCAAGATATTTGGTGAAATAAATGAGCGAGGCATGCAACATTGGTCAATTAATAATGATTTTGGCATTGAATTACAACTCTGTCAAGATATAATATCATTGTCAAATATAAAGAACAGAAATCGCATTTGTAGTGTGTATATAGCGAGAATGAATTCTCATATATTAAATTTTTATATGACATTATCATATGTGATCTCTCATTATTGATTTAAAAGGTGGAATCAAGATATTAGATATGATAAAAAAAATTAATGATGAGAAATTATATATAACAAGATCATGTGAAAATTTAATATGATAGAATCCATTCCTATATATAGCGTTTACATAATTGTACATATAGATGTATATAAAGCATTTATTAGAAATGAGAAAGTCGACAATCATTTAAGATAAATATAAATTCAAGGAAAACATGACACCCGCCTGTGGCTCAAATCAGTGATATTATCTCCCAATTTATGAATCTTCTTGAAGGCTTTCAATGTATATCCTAGCTAGAGATGTTGAAGCATTATTAATGCCGTATCCTCATATATCATTTTAAGATACTTTTTTCATTTGTCTGAGAGAGTAATTTTAATAAACAGGTACTATAAAATATATTATATTTTCAACTAATCATATAGTGCTTTATGTGTAACTTTTTAATTAATTGTTATAAGAGTTAAATATTTTTAATAACATGATAATATATTTTTACAATGATAATACATCAAAATTAAATATATTTTAAATTATTTAAAATAATAAATATTAAATAAATCTAAAAAATTTAATATTATGAGAACATAAAGTATATATTATATACTTCTATTTAAATGATGAAGAACACATATAAAAATAATTAAGTAATGCTATTCTCATGCAATTTTTTATTAATTAATCAAATCAGTAATTATTAAAAAAGTTGTAAGTATTAAAGTCATTAGAATTGGACCGGTGTATAAAGGATTTGGGTAATTTACTTAAGGTTATAGGTTTCAAGTAACCAAAAAAAAAAGTTGTATCTTCCTAACCAATTCTCTTATATCCTCACAATTACTCAAAACAACAAGTATAAAATAAAAAAATAAAACATTTAATAATTGTTCTTTAATTTAAGTAATTAGGAGAGTGTAATTAAAAATTTAAATAATTAAAAATTATTCAAAGGATTAATTTTAGGAGAGTGTAGAATTATGAGGTTTGCTAATGAGTGTTTTTAATAACGCTGCATAGTTATGAAAACACTTAATACTACATATTGAATGCTTTTAATTACTAGTACTTAACACGTAGGTATTAAATGTTTTTAACTTTCTAATACTATTGAATGTTTTATCTTTTGGGTTTTCTTTAATACTCATAAGGCACTCATTAATTAATGATGCATCATCAATTTCTTTTTGGTAAATAAAAATTTAGGTTGAAGACTTATTTCAATTTAAGGTCAGGACATATTTCTAAAAATAAGCAATTACAAAGATACACCTTCTATACCCACAATAAAAAACGTTTACTGATGCTATAATATAACTATGGGTATACGTTCTTTATACCCGTAATATTAATTTTTATCACTAAAGCTTATGCTGACAACACCGTATATTTGTGGGTATATATTATCTATACCCAGAGTTTTTTCCTGTATCGCTAAAAGAGTTTGTGGGTATATGGTAATTTTTTTGTTGTGCCACCAATTGAGGAATAAAAGAATTGAATCAAAGTTAGAGCGAAATACGTGTAAAAAGCCGATCAGAAGAGTCAACCCTTGATAGCACTTAATATTATGAATTGATTATTAATTTAATATTTTATAAAATAACTATAATCATTTTTAACACGGATGTACTCATCGGAATAGACTTATGAAATAGTAGTTTTTAAAAAAAGATTTTTCGCAAAGCCAACATTTAAATACAATATTTAAAATTAAATACTTATACTAAGAACTACCTATACTAAAATTACTTATCTTTTTTTTTTCGATACATTCTAAAAATTACTTATCTTTCTATTTATTTCAGAAGTTAAGATTTTTAACTTCTAAAATAAATAGTCATTATACTTTTTCTTTATTTTTTAATTACGTTCAAATACACTTATAAATATTTATAAGTAGTTAGACACTCATTTTAAAATGAAAATGCATAATTTTAATAATAAGTGTGTCCAATCGATCGCGGGGCTTGCGCACCATAATTAAATCGTCATTGCGCATCCCCCCTCCCCCAACGCAGCTTTGTTTTCTTTTTCCATCAACTTCTCAGATTCGTAGGCAATGAAAAATACCATGTAAGACGCAGAAGAACACAATGATCATGATTTTCAGAAACAAGCGTAGTAACAATAATGAACAGAATTTAGAGTTATACATATATAAAATGTGTTCGTGTACGTTTCATTATTATCGCGGTCCTTTATCATAAAAGCTTCCTAGGACTTTTAATTGTGAAGTTGGACTAGATAGGCATTTGCACCATAAAAACGAGAGAATAATGTCATTGTTGATAAAGGTGAGATAAAATAGATAGGGGGGAAGGAGAGCTATAAAGGAAGCTTCATAAATTATTTAGGTCTCGTCTGAGAGTGATTGTATTTTCTTGTTTTTCGGGTTGAGGAAGAGTAAAAGGAAAGGGAGGGTTAGGGTTAGCACTAGCTTTGTCTCACTTCGTGAAATGGATACTTGACATACGAGAAATTTTGTATGCACTAGTAATAAGATTTTTTTTTTTTGGTTTTGTTTTATTAATTATATGACAAATCAATTTTATCGTTCATCTTTAACCATCTCTTATTATTTTTTAAACTATTACAAAACTAGTTTATCATACAATATAGAATAGGGTAAGAGAAATTTAATTTTTTGTTTACATATCATACAAGATTTTCTCATTTACGCATAGGGGAAGTGGACCTAATCATCATAAGATTCCCATTCATTTTCTTCTCAGGCAGAGAGGGTCAGGGGACTTTCCCCATGGAAAGCATAGCACACGCTCTTTCCCTGCAAATTTGCTTCCCCATATTAATGGCTCTGAGCCACGCAAGCTGGCTCTGCAATCCCAATCGCCATTTACTACGCTCATGTATATCTTGCACCTCCTCACTCTTATTCTTTATTATTATTTCATGTTTCAATTCAAAAATTTTATTTTCTCTCTCTTTTTTTTTTTATAAGAAAATTCTGAACCCATTACACAGGCACCGTTAAAAGGGTCTAGAAAATTAAAAAGGTTTTTATTGAAGGGCGTGAAACGATGTGGGGCCTTGGCGTAGGTTCGATCTTGTGATGGAATGGTCCCCGGTTGCCTCGGTAGATACATGGATAAAAGATAGAACTATGATACTATATAGTAAGAAAAATATATTTATAATTTGACTGAAATTATAGTAATTATTAAATAAAATGAGTAATATATCTTATTTATTTATTCAAAAGTTAACAACAAAATTATATTATTTTAATAATTAAATTTTGATAAATTTTTAATCTTTAGTATTTTTGTAAAGGAAAATATTATATGACTTAGCACGATCTATTTCATTTGAAAGTTAATAATAACGCCATATTATTGTAATAATAAGTTGTGATAAAGTTTTTAATTTTTTAATATTTTTGTAAAAGGAAATATTTTCTAAATATAATATATAAATTTAATTTATATATATTATTAGTATAAAAAATTTTATATTAATATTTAATTATATATTATCATATATTAATAAAAATATTTAATTTAATCACCTATTATTTTAAAAATATTATAAATATAAATATTTGATTAAATGATAGCACCAATCATAACAATTAAACTCATATAATATATACATGGATAAGTCTCGGTTCTTAAAACTAAGATAATACACTATAATATATAGAAGAAGATATTATATTACGATATTCTATTATATAATGCCCAAATAAAGAGTGAGTTTAATTGGTATGCACTGATAGTGTAAAATTATTTACACTGTCAACTAATAGAAATAAAGACAAATAAGAAATTATGGTGAGTTTTTCATTATAATAGGTAGTTATTTGTGTGAGTTGATACTTTTCACTATTTCTATTAGTTAATAGTATAAAACTGTTTTACATTGTCACTATATTTAAATTAAATTTATAAAGAATTCTCTTGTAAAAGATAAGTGAATTTTACTTAGGGCAGAGTCAAACGCCGTGTTTGGTTGGATAAATAAATATCAACAATTTCACCGCAACGTACCGGCCAGTCCCAAGGGAGAGAATTCGGGTGGGTCCTGAAATTTATTGGTGTTAGTGTAACGGTTAGCTGTACGTAGCACTTTGAGCGTTGAGAGACTTGGGAGAGTGCAAGGCGGTGCTTGGGCCAAACCTCTTCAGCAAAATTTTATTTTCCTTTTTGGAAGCTATATATTTGTAGTGCTGTTTTGAGGCGGGGGTTTGCTTGCAACACTCCATCAAAGTATGTCACGGCTCTTTCACAAGTTCATGTTTCTCCTAACGCCAGATTCTCCCATATACTTCTCTTTGTTATTGTCCTTCAGATTGAGCATTTACCACAAGGTTAAAAATTATAGTTATTAGTTAAGATGTAACTCTTTTTATCTAAATTGATTATTAAGTGAGGCGTTACGGTTAAAATTGTTTCACCTTGCGGAGATAAGATATTAACCCACAACCATTAATCTCCCTCCTAATAACTATCATTTGCAATATGTGTCTTTTTAGGAATCAAGCCTCGAACCCAATTTGACTCGATCCACTTGGTTTTTCCAAGATAATATTGTCCTATAACTAACATGCCCTTCCAAGCACTTGCTGGTAGTTTGTGCCACTCTAAGAATTAAATTTGTCACTTGACTCTGACACCACTTGATGGATTAGGCATTTACTATTAAATCAACAGTTATAACTATTAGTTAATGTACAACTCTTTTTACTTAACCCATTACCAAGTGTCTTAGTTTGATATGATTTTGACCCAATTATCATTGTCAAGGCAGGATACTAGCTCACAACCAACACTATCCAATTGACAAATGTGTGGGACACAATCAATCACATATTGTGTTTAAACCAAGTTTCTTAATGAGCAATTTTCAATTAACAACTAAAAATAAGCATTACAATAGTTCAAATTGTAGTATAAATTTTTTTTATAGTGTCATCCAAAATCATGTATTATCATATTACAAAAAATATTCAATTCTTGCAATTACTATATCATAAATCTCACATATAATGTAATATAATATAATTGAATTATAGTGTAAAATTTTTTATATTGACAATATATTAAAAATAATCTCACATATCAAAATTGCATAAATTGTTAAGAAATTGCATTCATTGTCAGCATTATGAAATTAAAAATTTGTAGCATAAATATTAGAATTTAATTTTGATATATTAACAGTATAAAATTTTATATTATTATTTAATCATATTTTATCATATTAACAAATATGGTTAAATCTCATACCCATTAATTGAATAGTTATATAAGTAAAAGGATATGATTGATTAACTATGTAGAAACCTTTTATACTGTTAATGCATCAAAATTAAACTCTAAATATTAAATCTTATTTAATTTATTCCCATAATTTTCTTTAAATAATTTGGATACACTCTAAGTGTAAAGTATTTTACATTGTCAACTAATTTGTAATATCACACCTATAATTTTACAACTAATTATTATAATAGTCAAACATTTTTAACAACATGAAAATATATAATTAAATGTCTATGTTAAAAACTTTTACACTGATAATAGATCAAATTAAATCATTTTCTTTATCCCTCTTGTAATTATTATGATAATTAAACTTTTTTACATGTCTAATGAATAATTCTTCAATTAATAAAATTGAAAATTAATATATCCTTCATTGTTTTTTCATTTATAAGTTGAGATCCTCCAATTGTATATTCCTTTATACTTAACTAATTACTCTCTCTGTTTTGAAATAATTGTCTAACTTTAAATCTGCACATAAATTAAGAAAATAATTAAAAAAATCTCAATATAAAGAACATTTTGATGTATTTTATAAAATTATCCTTACTATTTAATCCCCTTATTCCTTAATTATTTATTTCTACTTATTCTCTTACCTTTGTTTAATGGGGATATAACTGAAAAAATAATTAATATTATCTAAATTTCTTAAAAGAATGATTATTCATGAAAAAATAAAATTTAAAAAATGGACAACTATTTCAAAATCGATAGAATATTAAATTAATCTTTGTGATTAATTCAAATTAATTATCATATATTCCTCGTCAAAAAAATAATAATTATCATATACGTATCTGCTTCTTTAACTACTTGATTTTTTTTTGTTTTATTTCAATAAAATACTTATTAAATAAATGTAATAAAAACGAATTGACTGCTAAGAGTATATTCTTTGTTTTTTATATTTGTTAAAATAAAATTAATACTTAAATAAAATATAATAACCAAAATTTTATTTAAATAAAAATGATTTTAATAAAAATATTTAATAATAAATAAATGATTTTTTAAAAATAATATTTAATATAAAATAACTATTTAGTATAATATAAATTTTAAAAATCATATATAAAAAATATTTAGTAACACATTATATTTAATAAAACTTAATTATATAT
Source organism: Pterocarpus macrocarpus (assembly GCA_031439585.1). NCBI lineage: Eukaryota > Viridiplantae > Streptophyta > Magnoliopsida > Fabales > Fabaceae > Pterocarpus > Pterocarpus macrocarpus. The sequence goes on from CM062517.1 coordinate 7,806,827, forward strand.
AATGAAAATACACAATTTTAAACTAATTATAATTAATTGTTCTCATCTAGGTATTGATGCTGACAAGTTCCTCACTGCAAATGCTGGTGAGGAGGGTCTCCAATTGTCAAGTTAGTGTTTTTCTTACTATAGAGTGAGTAGAAGTCGATTGCTTCCCTGGGTTGTAGTGGAAGTTCATATTTAAAATTGATGGGGGAGAATCTTTTGGTATAGAGCTACCCTCAATCTCATGTTGTACCAAAAATTGTGGGATTAATCTTGGATTTGAATGTAAAGCGCGACCTTCTAGTGAAAGTTGTTGATATTCCACTCTACATAAGACTTTTGAAGTAAAGAGTGTAAAATCGAAACACTTTTATTAATATAATAATATATGATTAGTTATCTGTATAAAATAAATTTACATTGACAGTTCATCAAAATTAAGTTTATAAATTGTTAATAAAAGTTATTTAATTATAATTTTATTTTTGACAAATATTTACTTATGATTAAAATTATCAATTTACGATATACTGAGGGGATATTATTATATTGTATAATATAACATCTTACACAATGTCTTACCAAATGTTATATAGTATTAAGATCTTAACAAGCACTTAAAAAAAAAGAGGGAAAAAAACTTAACAAGTCTTATACTACCATGTTCTATATGCCCCAAATCAGCCCTTAATTACCTACAAATTTAAAGATGGATTACAATTTAGAGGAAAACTTTTGTTGCTATTTTCATAGCTAAATGATTTTGACTTTTATAATCTATTAATTGATCAATTAGCAATGAAATTATATAGAAATGCATGTAAAAAAATGAAATTATAAGAAGATGAAATATTTTTGTCTTTAAAGTTGTCTCTAATTATAAAATTAATTACTATGTCTATAAGTTGCTAATTTTGCCAATGTTAGCATTGAAAATATTTTGTCACTAAATTTAGAGACGGACATTTTTCGTAGCTAATATATTTTGACTTCAAAAAAAAAATATGCATCGACTGTTTAGTGACGAATTTAGAGACGAATTATAATTGAGAGGATAAATGTCATTGCTGAATAATTTTGACTTCTTACAATTCTTTAGTTGACCAATTAGTGATAAAATTTGCAATGAAATAATTTAGAAAGGAAATATTTTCGCCACTAAGATTGTCAATAATTACGAAATTAACCACTTCGTCTCTAACTTAGGCTTTTCGTCACTAATTTTATCGCTAATCGGAGACGAAAAATATTCATTGCTCAAATATGTTGTTAAATCAGAAAATTCTAAAAGTGAAAGATTTTAAAAATTATTTTTCCCCCAACTCATTACAATTGAAGCTTACTTTGAAGGAAAGTTTGACGTATATATATGCTTACTAAATTTATATATTTTCGTTCACTACTGAATCTGCGAAGTAATAATTATTAATTCAGTTGCAACTAACGACTGCATCTAATGGTGAATTTGTTCAACAAATTTGCACTATTTGATTAAACCTGAAAACAAAAATTCATGAGCAATCTAAAAACATAATCATACTTTAGCTAGTGGCGGATCCCTCCCAATAAAATATCTGTTTTAATTCGATTGGAATTTTTTTTTTTTTGAAAAAAAAAAGGGCATTGCACTCCTTGTCCTTTAAAGTTTAAAACAACATTACACTCCAAATATGATCTTTATAAAATAATGGTACGATTTTGACCAATTAGCCTCATCTGCGTAAGGGAGTGATCCGTGGGGACATGTGATGTAAACTGGTCCCTATCATTGTCGTTTTCTGGGAAATTCTTTTCGTTGTAATTGTAGTTACTAATATTATTTTATCTCTTTGGGTGAAACGTGAAATTGAATTAACAACCAAAGAAGCCTCACACCAGACATATGATGGCAGCTCATCATTCAGGATGGACCCGACTTTGTTGCCTAGCCTATGGTGCACGTCACTACGTCCTCCATAATCAAATTCATGATAATCATCTCTCACGTGCTCAAATCGACGCTCCACAGCCTAAGACGGTGTATAAGAGCTTATCTCAATATATGCAACTCCAAATTTCACCGTAATTTTTTCAAAAAATAACTTAATTTATAATTGAATTAAAATAATATAAAAATGATATGCACAAATAAAAGATTAACACGACTCGTCATGAATAATCTTCGAAAAGCTAATGAACTACAAAGTAATATATCATAAATTGTGAAAATTCTAAGGACTTGATGTTACTTTAAAATTGCCCAAAAAAAAAAACCTTAATTAATGGTATTTTATAAATTTTCTCAGTTTACTCTCATATGCGTAGAGTTTTATTCTAATTCTAATTATATTTAAATCTGTGTTTTTTTTGGCATATATTAGTGATACTGAAATTTAAACTTATGGTCTCATATATACTCTCTAAATCTTTCACCATTAATCCACTCCCAATAATTTTAGTAATGGAACAACTTTCTATTATATTAATTAAGAAGGCCATGACTGTAATTTAAGTAATTAATCATACCTTCACACATGAAAAGATTTATATGTAATATGGTATAACAGAAATACAAGCTATTGCTCAATTAGTATACGCGAGTTTAATGTGGGCGTACATCGCCTAAAGTGTAGATACTTGAAATCTACTAAAAAAGTACGCTATGGTCAAAATAAAAATCCAAACAAAAATTCGTCCTTCATTTGAAATGTATAAAAACGTCTATTTTCAAATTTTCAATGCTATAGTACTATGATGGGCGCAACGTACTTCCAACTTTCCATCGCTTTAACAAATTACTTTTATCTTTTCTTGCATTAACCATCCGGCTTCTATTTGCAGATTGGGTCATTTTCAGATTGTACAAAAAGTGAAAAAATGTTGCGAGCTTTTTACTTTTTGAATTTTTTATGCAGAATAAATTTTAAAGAAAAACTACAATACTTATATGTTGACTAAGATTTGAGCAAGTGTCAAAAGAAATTACAAAATAATACAGTTGAACACAAAAACGCTACATGTGCTAAAAAAAGTAACATTTAGGAATGGTAGTTAACGAGAGTTTATTGAAATCAAGACGCTCAACCCTTCCAAAATAACTAACATTTTAGGATTTATACAAAGATTAAAAAGGTTAATAATTTTTTTTCTCTTAAGAATTGTATACACAATTATAATTGATAAAAATATTAATTAGATAAAGACTTCCTTGAAGTGACGATTTCACAATTCAACTTATTAACATTATTGGTAAAATTCGCCTTTGATTGCGATCCACTTTCATCGCAATTAGTCAGTGTTGGATAATTAATAAATTATTTTAATATTTAATTTGTTCATATATATTTAAAATAGATAATAAATTAAAAGATGAAAAATCCAAAATGACATATATTCAGGACTACATGGCTAATTCTCATCCAATTCGAATATTCAAGTGTCAATATTGTTCAATATTAATTTTTTGTAAAATTCCTGAATGAATGGTATTACTAATCGAACAATATATGTGTTAAAGTTTTGTTGGTGTCAGCTAGATTTTCTAAATTAATATTAATGACAGCCGCAACGTCACAATTTTAGCCACAAGCGTTGCTTTCATTTTTTGTTTGACCTACGTGGCACCTCTAACTTGAATATGTTTTGTGCAACAGGAGGCAAAAAGAGGACTAACTCCTTCATAGACAACATACAAATCGGCTTACAACCGAAGAAAAAGGACATAAGGATAGGAATCTCATCTACGAAAGGGGATTGCAAGCAGAGTTCAATAGTTAATTCGCATGTACAACAAATATTTGTGGGCGATAGACATTTGCAAGATTTTATGATGACTCCTTGTGTTACTTTCTGCATTAATTGTTGACCACCAATTTAATTTTGTATAAAAACTTTATTCAAAATTTATATAATAGTTGTTAACACTATGGCAACTAGATAGAGGTTATTATAAACTAACCTTCATTACATTATTTGAACGGTGGAAGTTATTAATTATTTTGCCTATTTCATCATGTTTATGGATCTCATTCGTCTTAAGATTCTGTACGTCTTGGTGTTAGGTTAAGATTGTTCTTCTTGTAGGTTGTTTTGCTGTTGATTGAATTCCTATTTGGCAGACAAAGAAAATAATTTTCATCAACTATTATGAAAGGTTGACAATAAGGAAAGGGGAATTCCATTGGAAAATGACTCTATTATTAATAATTACATAACGATAATTAATAGCAACATATACCTTTACCCGAAAAAAAAAAAGAAGAAGCAACATATACCGATTGAATGAGAACGTAGGTATCTCTAGCTCCACATATACAGGAACATATGTGGTGCTATTTAAACCACCAGTCCTTGTCTCGTCATCATCACCCAATTCTTATTGTTGATTGCCCTTCTATTTAATTCTCCTCTTTAATATTGCTGTGATCTGAAATTCCTCATATAGCTTTGTTTATTTAATTAGAGAATGATTTTATGATCTAAAATTCCTCATATAGCTTTGTTTATTTAATTCTTGTGCTCCATCAATATGTATTTACTACCTCGTGATGTCTGGTTGAGCCCTCTGCAATTAATGTATATAAGAGGCACAGCTTTAGTCCTCTCGGTGTCTTCTTTACCCCTCTCCCTTTTTCATTCTTCCTTTTTCCTTTTGTTTTTCTTGTGCAAGCTTTGAGACAAGGAATCATATTTACCATAGGGTATTCCAATTTTAATTATCTTTCGTTTTGTTCGATCTTAATTAAGATTTGTAAGGATTTTATAAATTGATATATCGTGAAAATTCTCATACCTCTAGTATCGTTGTATGGCCAGTTGGAGGACAAGGGTGGTCCAAATCCAGATTCATGCTCCAGAATCATTCAAGTCAAATTTGTAAAATGACACCTTGATCATATCCATCTTTCTGTTGGCATATTCTCTCTCTCTCTCTCTCTCTCTCTCTCTCTGTATATATATATGGTTTCATTTTCAAACTCCAACTTTTTTCCCTTTTCTTTTCGGGGCAGTTGGCCGTTTCATTTATTATTTGCTTCAATTTTATTCATTGTGAATTTTATTTTTGTTCACACTATTAAATTTATTTTCTTATCTTTATATGTATCTTAATTAGCCAGGTTCTGCCAAAACTGCATGTCCATTTGTTGTAGGCCATGATGATGTGAGCACATATCCATATATATTGGGGTCTGCATGTAGCTGTAGCTGTCATGGTCCTGAGGGAAATGGCAAGTGGCTCTCATATTTGTCATCATTGACTAGCGAAGGAGTAAGCCCTAGAAGAAACAGTCTTCCCTATTGATTAGGTCAAACCACAATAAGGCTGATTCTCGGTGTTTGAAATGCCACTATGGGTCCTCTTACAAAGGCCAAGTCAGTGAAAACAATCAAAACACTTTGTCACGGCACAGTTCACCGGCGCAATTGAATGCTTCCATTTTCCTTCGCTCTTGTTAATAACTAGTCCTTCTAGTTCCAATTGCCATTAAATAAGCATACAACAAAGGTCAATCTTGATTGCTTCTTGTGGAAATCAATACTATTATGCCGTAGTCAGCTTAGATTTGTTCAAGCCTTTGTTTTCTTTTTGAAACCTAGTAATAGATACTGTTTTATCACGCTGGACATGAGTCAATTTGATTAAGACCTCATGAAAGTTATTGGTTATAAATGGTGATTATAATTTATTTCCGGCAAAAGCATGTCAATATGTTGTTCTGTTATATATTGACAATAATTAAATTAAGAGTAACAATGCCACTTTGCTACGATCATCCTATTCCTAGGTTCTTATTTCGAAAGAGGTGTAATATGTAACCCTTCATTTACGAGGTCAATGTTACCCTGGACTCACCATGTCGGCTACATTTGGTTGAATTATTTGTTGTTTTACTTTATGTAGGGATACTTTGCTTAGTTTGAAACTAACTTTATGTACCCCTCCCTTAGTCCTTGCTCTCCCCATTTGACTTATATAAATTTTAGGCGTGCTCTAATTTAGCTTTAGCTTCATATAGGCTATATGCTCTTCCCCTTCTCCCTTTTCCATTAATCTTCATATAATTAAAAAGTTAAAAAGCCCAGTATTTGCATGTTATGATATATTATAAGCTTATAACACTAGAATGAATTGAAAATTGAAAATTAAAATTTGTTCCTGAATTAATATTATAGTTTGGGCATCAAACTAGCAAAATCAATTTGTTTTAGTGGTTCCCATTTGTAAATATGGTATTTTTTTTTCCACCATAACAATTAAATCTTACTATAATGAGACATTTATAATATTGAGCACATTATAATTATCATAATACAGGCGGTATAAAGTATATCCATCTTTTTTATATCTTGAACTTGGGTGAAGGGAGATTCAGAATCACTTAATTAGATTCCAGTGGTGTCAAACCACTTTTTAATATATGGGTTTTGCTGATCAATACCCTTGGTAGTGATTAAAAATAGCAAGTTTTCAAGTTTTCAATACAATGAATGCATTGTGAACTTAAGATTTTTATTTCTTTCTTATAAATTTACTATTTTTAAAACCTTAACTAATGTCTTTAGAGTACTGGTTAGTAAAACCCTTAATATATAAATCAAAAGCAAAAGTCTACAGCTATAAACAAGTAATTAACTATTTATTTATTTATTTATTTTATAAAAAAAGATCTAGCCATGTTTACATGAAGTTAAATATTGTCAAAAGATAGCGCAAGTCTCACAAACAAGCAATTAAAGTGACTCCTATGGGGTTAGAGATGATATTAGTGGTATTTCCTTTCCTAAATTAGTTCTTTAGTGTTTTATTGTGTTTGGGCTGATGCCCCAATTAACCACAAAAAAAAAAAGTCACTTAACCAGTTGGTTTTAGATTCTTATACGGCTTAATTAGTGGTTTATCCTCTTAGCCATAGAAAATTCACGTGTTTAAATAATTGTAATAAGGTCTATCTGAATTATAGAATTAATCTTCTACTCTAAAGGTATAACAATACATGCAATAAGACCGAAAAAAAAAAAATTATAGTAAAGAATGATGCCTTCTATTTTGAAGTATAAGCAAAAAGAAAAGATTACATTATTTGTACGTCCAATTTTAGAAATATTTATAAACACTCACATATAAAAAAGTGAGTCCTTACAATCTTATTAATTACATCACACTTTTTTAAGTCTAAAAATAAAAGGTGTCTATTAATGTCTACCACTTCAAATAGTATAAAAATTATTTCTCAAAAAGAAATGGATAGTCAAATTTACGACTTTGATTTTTTTAATCAGATGGCATTTCTTATTAATTTTCTTATTTTTTTAATTGATTAAACAAGTTTCAGTGCTAGCGTATCGGTCTCTTTTTGAGGTGAAGTCCCATTTTGCTCAAAGAATAAACTTTGCAATTGAATCAGCATACAATGACCACAAGTCCACAATAATAGAACATTCTTAACCTTCATGTAAAAATCAGTTTAGACGTAAAATTTCCTATCACTAATACTGAGACTATTAAATCAGAGAGCAATATTTAACTAGAGTGTACCGGCGACTGTAATAAATAGTAGAGAGTTTCGAATTCAAATTCTTTTTGGGACAGACGACCGTAATAAATACATGGACAATGGTTTGGTAACAAACCAATGTCATGTTGGCAGTAGAACAAAATATAATACACAAACATCTTCTTCCTTTTTTTTTTTTCGTTCATTTCTTTGAATACTTTTGTTTAGCATTTGGGAAGAATTATTAAAACACAGACTGTCTTAATTTTTGTTTCTGAAGCTAAAATCAAAAGTGCTCTCTTAAATGAGATAATATACACAATGGATTCTTTTAACATACATAAATCACAACAGTGGTGTTGTGGACAAAAGCGACGAGATGACTACCGCTTAGTTTGATAATGCATTTTAGAATGGGTGCTCTGACTTATAAAAAGTATAAACTAATTTTTTCTATTTAAAAAATAAAAAAATTTAGGTGCTTTTGCTACTAGTTTTTAAAAGCTAAGGGGGTGCTCTTGGGAGTTGTCATGGGTTACTTTTTAAAGTTGGTTTATCCTCTTTAAAATTTAAAAGATTAATATAACCTTATTCTCTTTAATGATATTAAAAGTATAAATTATTCTCTTTAGTATTTATGTCCATTATAGTTATTTTAGATTTTAATAGCAATTTTATCAAATATTACTTTTATAACTTCTACTTATTGAGAGCAATTTTTATATTATTTTATCAAACATGACTTTTTGAGAGTAACTTTTAAAGAGCTTGAAAAACTCAACAACTCTCAAAAAGCTACAACAATACTAAACCAAGCCTACTTACTATAATGATTGTCTACACAATAGAAACTTTCCTTAATGTAAGAAACTTTGTTATAAATATGAATATTAATTGAATGATCATTATTGTTATATTAGATATGGCAAAGCGGGTTCGCCCCAACCTGCCAAAAGCGAGACGGGGAGGAGCAGGCCAAATTAGTAAAACAAGCTCAACATTCTAGCCTACCCTATTTAAGGGCAGATTGGTAGATTAACAGGTTGGCCCACTAATCTTTTTTTTAAAAATAAAAACTTAATAACCTTATAACCAGCACTCCAACATCATCATTACATATTCAAATTCACACATAAACAATCCAACACAAAAAAGAAAATGACATTAAAGATCCAAGACAAAAATTCCACAAATCAGTATAATAGAACCATTAATCAGCAACAATAATCTATGAACAACCAACTTAGACATCAAAACATATCACACATAATTTTTATTTCAAAAATACAAACAAAAATCCAACTCCAATAAAGAACAACTACACTAATCATTCTTTCAAAAATTCAACTAATCAATATTTTAACTATAATAACTCATTAACTCTATTACTACTAAATTTCAAAAATAGATCTCACATTCTCACTTTCTTTGAAATCAAAAGTTCAAAACCAATCAATCAAAAAATAGAAAAAGAAAAATTGATGTAATAGAGTTCCTTCCTAGCCTCTTTTGTTAATGTTTTGTGGTTGGTTGATGCAGAAAGAACGAGAGGAACGTGCAGCTGCATGCAGAGATAGCAAAGGACCTTTTGTTAATGTTCCGTCCGCAGAGTCACGTTTAGCAGAGATGATAACTGAAACTGCTACGGGTTGGGTATGGGTGAGATGAGCAACCGATCTGCCAAGTCGCATTACATCTTGCGTCCAACAAAGATGATTGTGTTTGGATGTTTGGTTTCTTCATTTATTCCTTTTTTATTTTGCAGGGTTAAAGATGACAGACAACAATGGAGTATAGTGTGTGTGCGTTGTTTAGTCATTTGGGATGGGAAATTGGGACTGAAAATTGAAAACCCTAGTGAAAGTGTTAGACGAAGGTAATGTTGGTTAGTGGTGGGATTGGGCTAAGTGGTCTCGGGCAAAAAAAAAAAAAACCATGTTTATAAACGTAAAAAAACCCAAAAAAAAAAGTAGCCCTTAGCTTGCGGGCCCAATTCGCCATTTTTTGGTGGATTAACTCGGCGGGATAGAACCACAATTATGGCAAGTTTAATATATCAACCCAATCCGCCATTTTTGGTGGATTAACTCGGCGGGATAAACTAGTTTTGCCATTTCTACGTCATATATACACATATATGCACTTCTTTTAATGCTTTATTATTGAAATAGGTAGGGGTGTTCAAGGGATGAGTTGGGCCGGGTTGAGTTAGACTTGAATCCAACGAGATTTTTTGAGTGAGGCATTTTTTAGAATCCAGACCCAACTCGATAAAAACCTGAAAAATAACCGGGTCAACCCGATATTTACACAATATATGTAAGTTTGAACATTATGTATAGTAAAGTCATGAAATTTTAGAAGTTATAAATAAAATTCAATAGATATTTTATAATACATATTTCAAAGCAAATTATTTCAATACAAAAATAACATTATATTATGTAAAACATATTAATTGAGGTATAAAAATATCATAATTTATGATTAATGTTAAAAAATATAACTTCTAAATAATCATGTAACTTTGGACTAGACGCTAACTCAAGTATGACTATACCAGAAAAATGCACCGGGTCAAAATTTCAAACCCAAACCCGACCCAATAACCTTCGGGCTGGGACGGGTTATCAAGTTGGACTGAGTTATGAACACCCCTAAAAATAGGTACTCTTGATAGAAGGTTTATTATGCAATTAAAATCTTCATTCTTCTATATCAAGGTTGGTAGAATGCACATATATTGCATACAAACCTCATCTCTTATTATGAAAGCAAAATGCTTTCTCATTGCACTCTTTGTGCTCATTTCTATGGCATTTTGCTCATTTCATTTTCTTGCTGTTATTGTTGCATTCTTTTTTTTTTTTTTTGTGTTTTACTATTTCTTTGTCATTTGGTGTAGGATATGTGCAATCCTATTATACCATCTTCTCATCTCATCTTATTAGCCAAAATAAATGAGCCTCTCTGTGTTTCTCTAGCCCAAAGAAAAAAAAAAGAATAAAAAACAAAAAAGGGCCAAAACATGAAGAATCATCATCTTCCACCACTAATTACTGTACTAGTCACTAAAGCCTTTGTCTTTGCATCCAATTCACGTGAGAAAATGAGCAACACATGCAATGGTTCTTTTCTCCCTACCATTTTCTTGAGTCTTCTCCTTCTTCACCACTGCAAAGATAGAGCCACCCTTTGCAGCAATACCCACATCCACTCCACTTTACTATTTTGTAATAGGTTTTGATTAAGCTTAATTTCTACAAGGACCTTGCATATATCTTCACATATAATGAAAGACACACTAACGAGGTTCAACAAGCAAGTGCGTTCATTCCTTTTCGCGATTGCCCTTGCTCCAACGCCAAGGAAGAAGATAAGGAGGATGCGTGGCACTTTGGGGTTGTTGGTTAGCCCTCACCAATGAGATGCACCTCCTTGCCTGGGAACAAGAGATAGCGGATGCGCAAGAGAAGAGACAGCGGTGTAATCAAGAACATGAGATCGTAAAGCACACTAGAACAAAAACTCTCACTGTAAGCACTTATTCTCACTCCCTATTTTCCCTCTTTGCTTAACTCAATTAGCCCAATTCCTTACTGTCAGTAAAACTTACTTGCGTGATAAATCGTTGTTCAAGGAGGTGAGAGTTTGGCTGCCAATGGTATTAAAATAAGTTAATGTTATTACTATGATTGACTAATTTTCTGATGAAAATTTGATTTTTTTTTATTGCTATTAGCTATTAGCTATTCCTGAACCTTTCAATATTGGCTTTGCATTTGCTAGCCCCTATGTAAGTTGTCATGTGATTTGATATGTTATGTCTATTTTATTTAAATAGTTTAGCTGTAAATATAGTTTTGCTTAGTAATTTTTTTTCTATACTATATCATAATATTAGATGATTAAATAGTTAGTATTTTTTTACTTTTAGTATTGTGCATTTTTCTTGTTCATTGTTTGGGTAAAGCCTTACGGTACATAGGATACCTTTTTTTTTTCATTGTTCTACTCTTACATTTGTGTCCTTTTCTTGGTCTTGCTCTCTAACTTATCAGACTTCTTTAACTTATCAGAGTTGGAAGTTTGGCTTTTGGTAAGAGAATGGTGGTTGGCATTAGTTCGAAGAGGTAGCCTTTGTTTATGGTTGGTTTTTGGGTTTTTCTTTTCATTTTTTGGGTTTATTAAATGTGAAAGAGTTGAATATTTTTATGTGTTATAGTTGTGTTCATTTTGGTTTGTTTTAACATATCAAGTCTTCTATTTTTTATTTCTTTGCTATCTTCCTATTACATTCAAAGTCATGGTCTTCTTTGTGTTATAATCATGTTCATTTTGGTATCTCTAATGACACAAAGTCTTCTCTTTTTTATCCTTTATTTGGTATCTTATTATTATATTAAAAATAGTGTTCTTTGTGTTATAGTCATGTTCATTTGGATATTTGTAAACACATCAAGTTTTACTTTTTTATTATTTATTTGGTGTATTTTTCTTGGTGCTATAGCAGTTTTCATTTAGGTGCTTTTGAATACAGCAAGTCTTCTTTTTTCTTTTTAATCCTTTCATTGGTATGTTTTTGCTATATTCGATAATGAAATATTCTTATAAGTTTTCTCTTTTTTATTTCCTTTTTTGGTGTGATGCTATTTATTATGTATTGTGTTCTTTTAATTTTTGTCTCCCCATTGTCTTGTGAATATTGCATTTGGTTTATTGTGTGCAATTGTTTATTTTGGTGTTGTTCAAAAATTTGGTAGTCAAAAATTGAGTGGACTTCTTTCAAAAGAACCAAATAGCTTGGTTATGTTAGATAAGGAAACAAATGAGTAACTAAGTTGATATTGCTGGATAAGAGATGATGATAAAGAAGCAGACTTGATGTAGATAAGAATGAAAATTGGTCTTCATATTTACTAAGGCAAGAGATGAAGTGTCATTATGACTTTGGTAAAGTTTGATTTAGTATCTAAATGTTTATTTCCTTAAAGTTTTTTATCTTTACATTATTCTAAATTTTCTTTTGTATGTGGCTAGCATAAATTGGAAGAGTGGGGGTGAAATGAAATCTGTTAATCGTAAAACATCTTCAACATCTAAAAATGATCTTGTTGTGGTTGCCAACAGTAAAGGAGCCACTAATTTTACAAGTCCATCATCTGAAGTTGATTTTGTAGAGTTTTCACATGGTAGAAGGGTTTTGAGAAATTTGACTAATTGTGCATTAAATTTGAGTGAAAGGTTTGAGTTTATAAAGAATTTCACTAAACATTCTATGTGTAGTGATGTTAATAGCACCATTGTTGGTCAGCATTCACGTCAAGGTGTTAGTGGTGGCCAAGTTGGAGTTGGTACTTTGTTGAGACCTGGGAAGTCCATTATTAGTAAAGCTACTATAGTACAATTGAGTGGTGTTGAGAAAAATGTGTTTGATAATAGTAACTTGGTCGAAGTGGAAAGCAATTTGAGGAGGAAAGTCAGGAAGAGAAATGAGTTAGAGAGTATTCCTAATAAAGTTTATGTGGTTAACTTTGGTGCACGCCCTCTACTAAGACCCCACAATATCGATTATGTTTGTGGATTAGACAGTATTGAAGATTTGTTCAATGAGACTAGTGCTAGTGCTGAGGATGTGGAAGATGTTGATAATGAACATCATAATGAAGGTGTGTCGATGCTCTACTTTTGTGTTTTTTTTTTTAGTTTATTAGTTTTATGGGTTAGTTGTATTAATCTTTCTGTAATTATTGAGGGTAACAAAAGTGGAAGATTTATAGGGGTTTTAAAAGATTCTATAGGTATGAATGATCATTATTATGGTATGGTGTTAATTTTCTGCATATTGTTATAAAAATAGCATATGCAAAATGAGATAAACAGCGATGCTGATTTTTGTGCTATTATATTACTATTGATAATTTTTGTTCTACATTTTTTGTAGTTTATGATGATGTTAGAGATCCTATTCACATTTGTAATTTTTGCTATGCCAAGTTTTGGTTTGCCGAAAGACTACATCAATCACGAAATTACTCAATCCCTATTTATTCAAAATGTTGTTTATAAGGAAAAGTTCAATTGCCATTGCTTTCAACTGTTCCTAAATTACTATTTCATTATTTTTTTTTTATGTTCAATCAGCTGGCTCAACACTTACTAGAAAATTCTAGAGCATATAACAATATGTTTGCCTTTATTTCAATGGGAGGAAGAATTGATTGAATATAAATGATGGTAATAGGAGGCACTCACTTAGACTATCAAGAAAAAATTACCATCAAATCCGAAGTTTGTTATCGGTGGAAGGCTCAACTCCTAAGTTTGCCCAGCTGTATATATATATATATATATATATATATATATATATATATATATGATACAGCTAATGAAGTAAAGAATCGTTTGAGTTGTTTTAGGTTTTTGCTTTGATTTTTTTATATTATTTAGTTTGTTATGTTTTCACTACTACTTATTTTCTTCAATTAAAAATCAATGTTAAATGACAATAATTATCACTCTTATTTTTTTGCAGTAGTTCAAACACAGGAGGTCAACTAAGGGAGAATATTGTGGAATCTTTGACAAAACAACCTCTGAAGAAGCCTAAATTGGAGAAGCTTTAGCTATCTAAGCACTTAATTTGTTGTCAGCAAATTTTTTTGTGATTCATATTTTGTTAAATAACTTCAGCTGAAAAGTAGGAATGATCTGAAACTAATAGCACTTGAATTGTAACATGTGCTGCTGTTGAAATAATGTACATATGGTTTTATAGTACCATATGGTACTTATGATATTTGTATTTACTATTCTAAATGCTGGACAAATACACTTAGTCTTTTTCGTTGGACTTAGAACTATTTAGTGAGTAATATAAATAGTTAGTTATATTTTGTCATCTTTTTCATTGCTTTAGCTTTTTTTTTTTTCTATATTTATCCATGTTTGTTGATATATTCTGTATTTCAGAGTTCTTGAACTATGTAGCTAGAGACTGATCATATTGTATATATTGTTTTTCCTTCTTTATGAGTGTTTTGTGAAGTTAATTCTAATCTTTCATGCAAAATTTTAGTTTTATTGTTGTAGCGATTATACTCTTACATATTTTCTGGATTTTTAAATATGCATACCAATGTTACTTATAATAGATATATTCTAATTGCAGCTTTTGATTTTATTTTCATGGTATTAAAATCATGCTAATTTGTTATAGATGTATAGATTTACTTAATATTTCTAATGTTTTGTTAGTTATTGAACATAAATATAAGCATGTGTAACTTATGCACATATGTGTACATTTATAAATAATATATAAAATATATTATTAATGCTTATCTTATATATGTATTATATAAATTTATTGTATAATAATACTAACTCATGCTAATAATATAATCATAATGATAGATGATAATAAATATTAGAATATATTTTGAATTGATACTAATAACTAATCACTAATAAGTAATAATTAACAAATGATTAAATTTAATAATCTTTAATATTAAAAAAAATATGTAGTAACCATCCATTGGATGGGTACAAAATCTAATCTAAAGAGATTAAAGTGAGAAAGGGATTTTTCGCATCTCCTTTCCCCTACAATAAATGAATTTGGTGCATACATCAAACAAATGAAACTACTCTCGCCTCTAACAAGGTAGGGGTATAGATAATATTAGATAAGCGATGGTGTAGACTAATATTAAATTTACTTATATAATTTGGTCACTGGAAATAATAGATTTAATAAATTATTGAGCAATGTTTTAAAATTTAAATTAATAATTGAACTAGTAAAATCCTGTTATTTATAGTTTAGTTGATTCAATTGATTAGAATTATGATTGGACTGTGATTAAATTACGGATAAAAAAAAATGTATTAACAAAGACATTGTTTGGCGGTTCATCAAACCATTTTAGTCCAATTCTTAAAAATGTTGCTATTTAGATTTCAGCTCAGGTGTGGAGAAGGGTACAACTGTACAAGGCATGAAAAGTCCTTGTATTGCTAATTTTACCTATATATGGAGTTAACTGGTACCATCTAACTTATTTTTCCTCTTTAAACATAAATATTGATTGTTGAAAACATGGGGTTTGTTTGGTTTATATTTTTATTTTTTGAATTTTCTATTTTTAGAATTTTATGAAAGAAATAGTGAAAATAGGAACTAAAAATAAGAAAGAGGATTTTAGGTGTGTTTCGTTTAGCTTATTTTATAGGAAAAATTGATTATTTTAACTAAAAAAATCACTTTGAAGGTGTGTTTAATTGCATAATAAAAATAGAGATAAAAATTCCTTGAATTAGATTTATGAGTAAGGAATTTTTATCCTTATTTTTACTCCTCAACTAAATGCATCCTTTTAGAATATATTCCTTTTAACTTTTATGAAATGTGATTTTTTTTTTAGTTAAAAAATTATTTTTGTCAAAAAAGAAAATAAACATACCCTTTATTATTTTTATTTTTTTCACAAAATCCTAAAAATAGAAACACATAAAATGAAAATAAAAATCAAACCAACTCATAGATACTTTTTTTTTTTTTTTTGGTTGGTCCACAATTGAATTTTGGAGTCATTAAACATGGATGTTAACAACAATGAGTAGTGGTTACACTAATTGGACAACACATCAATCTTGCCCTTTTTGAAGGCCCACCATGATGCCCAAAAAATGAAAGGCCTAACCCATTCTACTTACAACACTGAAAAAAGTACTAGAACCCGAGCCGCGAACTCACGAGCCAAGAACACTCTCGCTCACAGCGAAACCAAAGTCGAAACTTCGAAGCGTGAAAAGAAGAGAGAGAGGCATGGCGACTCTGGATTCCGACGTGCCAATGGTGCCGGCCGGCGAGCCCTCCAGCAGCGCCGGCCCTTCCTCCAAGAAGCCCAAGCGCTTCGAGATCAAGAAGTGGAACGCCGTTGCTCTCTGGGCTTGGGGTCCGTAACCCTAATTATCCTTTTTATTTGTTTCGACGATCTTTATTTTTTATTTTAAAATTTTTTAACCAATTCGTATTTTTTTTTTTATTTTGTTGATTGCAGACATAGTTGTTGATAATTGCGCTATCTGCCGGAACCATATCATGGATCTCTGTAAGCGTGTTGTTGTTTATTTTTGTGAATCGTAGTTGTTCTATTTGGAATAATTAATTAATGTGATTAATTCTTTTTTGGAATTTCCATGATTGGTTTAAGGTATTGAGTGCCAGGCTAACCAGGCTAGCGCCACTAGCGAGGAATGCACTGTAGCTTGGGGTATGCTATGCTATGCTCCTAAACCCTCCAATTGCTGATTCTTATGTGAAAATTCGGTTTTTCTTTTTTTTTTTTTTAATTTATTCAGTGAATTATTGTCTTTCAGTTTTGGTATTCATGCTACTGTGAAGCAAGTTGTTGGCTAAAGCTTTAGGGTTATACACAATGAGAGGGTGTTTGATCAAAATTGTTGCCTGGAAACTAATAAATCTTAGGGGTTTGTTTTCAGCAGCCCAAACCCTCAATGTTGTTGTTTGGGATATATGCTGTGGTCTGTGCTTGTGACTGCTTTTTTTCACTTCTTTAGTTAGACAAAAGGGTGCAATTCACTCTCTTAAGCTTTGATGTGAGCTTCCCGTACTTAGTCTTTCACTCTTTTGGTGTTTCTTTTCCTTCCCTCCATCTTCTTAGTCTAGATACTAGGCTGTCCCTCCCTTATTTTATTGCAATTTTATTTCCTTCTCAAAGTATAGTGTAGTGGAATGTTTGCATAGATGCATCTAGATTCCAGATCATTCAACGCACTATGAATATAACAACTTTGAATAGTTCATCCTTAAACCATGATGTAGTCAGTTTTTAAATTTCAAATACTTGCGGTTTTTCAGAGACCATGGTTTGAACTACCAGATGCATGGGTCATTTTTGTTGTAGAAGGGCAATAGATCATGATTTTATTTGTTGCGTTAAAATATGTATTTGTAGAGGCATAATTATACAGTTTGCTGACTGTGAATGTGCTTTTCGGCTTCAAAAAGATGTTGGCATTTGCTAGAATGTAGCTGGATGCATAGTTAATTCCTTCATGAGGTAGAACGTGCTTTTGTTGAACTCATTCATTAGTCAGGATTTTAAAGAATAGTTCAAGGGTCATTTCTCTGAATATGTGTTGTTCTTCTGTAATTGTTACTCTTTGGCTTAGCCATAACGGGATTACTCAAACTGTTGCTTGCTCTGGCTGATATCTTATACAGGGGTTTGTAACCATGCTTTTCACTTCCATTGCATAAGCCGATGGCTCAAGACCCGTCAAGTATGCCCTCTAGGTATGTAGGCCTATTTCTTTTCACCTCTTTTACTGTTTGGACCCAATGGATCAATTAGCGCTCTTCTCACTGCCTTGGTGTTTTCTCTGCTGGCACAGATAACAGTGAGTGGGAATTTCAGAAATATGGTCACTAGAACTTTGATGCAGTTGAGCTATTGCCTACTGCGAGATTTGACTGTGGATCCTTTCTATTGAACATTTACTGATCTGTCTGCATTATTGTCTTTAGCTTGTCTACTGAAGTTATTATCTCTTAAAACAACGTCTTGTCTAATAGAATTTGATGCTCACAGAGAGTAATATGTAAAGTTCTACTTTAATGTTGAGCAATGTGTTGCATAACGTTTGCTCATCTTGGCAGTGTATCGAGTGTTGTTTGAGCTCGATCTGCAGGTTATCGTTCCTGCTTGTATTTTGCATTCTATTGCGTTGCAAATGATGAGAATTGATTTCTTTTCTTTGCTTCAAGATTGAATCGTGAGTAATGCTATATCCTGTTAACAAATTCTCCCAATTACTGAAAATTGTTAAATGAAAGAGAAGAAATTAACATATTGGGAAATCAAACTATATTAGAACTCGGTAAGAGGATATATAATTATTCTTGAATATATTTGCAGTGCTTTATGTGCAATAATTTGTTATTGGGTTGATTAACCTCCGCTGGGGGTGCAACTTTTACAGTTAGTTATAAAATCCTGATCAAATGTCAAAGATTGAATGCAGGTGTCAAGTGTGTGTAACAATAGTATATTCTTTTCTCTGACTATTATTACCATATAATTTCTATTATTATCGTAATATTGTATATTGTATGTTAATATATATAACTAGATGAGAGGCGAGGGAATTAAATCATAGCCCGCATCGTGCCTAGGATGAATTGTGTGAGGATGGAGTGAATTAGGTATACGCAAGTCAAGATTAGATTGTCAAGTCTGTATCCGGTCAATGCCAAGGGCTCAGAATGCCGGGTGCATGAATTTGTGTTATTTATTATTGTACTTTGACGAAAATGCTATTTTCTTACTAGGCCGTTTCGTACGAAACGACTTACGAATGGTTGAGTGGTGCCCTGTTTCCGTTGACGTTTTTCCCTTTTTTTAACAGCCAGTTGGAACTTGTGAAGTGATTTGACAGAGAGAAGTTGATTATGATCAAAAAATATTATTTGTATTTATTTTAAAATTTTATTTTAAACTCATAATAAGAAAAAAAGACATAAAATAATAAGTATTAAAAAAATAAGAAGCGGTGGAACTGCTATCATGTGTCTTTTCCTCTTATTTTTGAGCTCAAAATGAATTTTCAAAATAAATACAAATAATATTACTCTTAATTATGCAAGTTACTCGCGTAAAGTAAAATTAGTAGCATGTAAAGTATGAGAAAGTAAGATAAATGGAATACTTAAATCATTCAAGTGCTAGTGATTATATGTAAAATAGAGAGTGAATGGTCATTACCTACCAATAAAAATAGAATTGCATCCAAGGCAAGGTAACAAAAACCGGATAGCAGCATGTAAATACTATATTTCCTAATAACCTTCATTACCGAGGGACAGACTTTTTATATGTTAGTTAAGGAGATAATAACAATTATTTACTCACACTAATACAAACCTAAGATATACAATCCTAATATACCATGATAAATGTTCTTTTACCACCCAAAAAAAAAGAATAACATCATAAATGTGTGTTTACACTTTACAGTAGTTTTTTCTTTTTTTAAAGTTATTTGAGAGAGAAAAAACTAGGAAATCTTCGGTTCAACCAGTTCTTAGAAGAACATTACAAACAAAAATAATCCCCAATAATTTACTGCAAATCTTTCCCATGAAATTCAAGTCAATAATTCCAATTCAACTGTAAATTTTGACCTCGCAGGGCAGATGCTTCAATTTCTTCTGGTTTGCTGCCATGTACAGCCTTTTTGCTGAGCTAGTCCAATTTTTATACTTGGTTTTCTTCATTCTCATTAATTGTATATGGTTGAAAGGTGAGCCATGATAATGAAAATGGCCTCCAATTCCGAACTGAAAATCTCTTCTGAACCACAAAGGTCAAGTGGTCAACCACCTCCTTTGCTAAATATTAATTTTTTCCCCGCACGTTCTCTACCCCTTGGCCTTGGCTTTCTGTTGCAGGCTTGCTGCTTCAACTGTTAATTTAACTTCCTCATAGTGGCCCCCTGGCCCCACCCCAAGATTCTACATAATGGTTCCCCCTTTTCTGCATTCTTTACTCACAATTTTGGGTCATAAACCCCTCTTGAAAAAAGAAAAAAAGGTCTCTTAACCTCTGACAAAAAAAACCTCTAGACTAATGATGGAGCATTCTATGAATTCATCTATGGGAAAAGAAGCAGTTTCTGCCACTGCCAATAATGAGAACCCTTGTTATCCTGAGGAGAGTGGGTGGACTTCTTACTTCCAAGACTTCTCTCAAGGCATGATGGAGGAGCAAAGTTACTCTTCCAGTTTTGGTGGTGGATCCTCTTTGGTCTCAGATGCTGCCTCTTGTGCTGCATGGAAATTCTCAAATCAGAATGATCGCCTTGTTTCTTGCTCTTCAGTTAGGAATATATCAAAACTCCCCAAGAAACTGTGTTTCAAGAAGACAAGAGCCAAACAGATATCTGAGGATGACACCTTGGAGGACACTGCTAGCTCCCCTGTCAATAGTCCCAAGGTAATATATACATACAACACCAAACTGTTTCTTGACCTTATGATATGATTTTTTTTTCCTCCTTTGCTCTTTCAACATTCGTGGTAATTTTTTTATTTGTTCCTCTTCCTATTTTAAAATCCTTGTTATCTGTAGGTGGGAGACTTGAATCCAACAGAAACTATTTCCGGGAAGATTGATGATCAACTAGATGGTTCTAGGGTAACCTTAGCTTGCTTCATGATGTTTTTCATCAGAAGAGAAGAAACAAATTTGGTTCTCTATATCCTGACCAAGTTCTATGGTTTATGATGATGATTCTGCAGGGTAGGGGATTTGAATCAGCGCATTATTCAGAGTTGCAGACAGATGAGGGTGGTGAACTGAATTTTAATGGAGGGAATAATATTGACTGCAGTGATTTGAAGAAAAAGGGGCTCTGCCTGGTTCCTTTGTCCATGTTGGTTAATTATTATGGGTGACTGCAAAATGCCACTTCCTGTTTGTTTTTTCTTTGTGTTGCTTCTCTGTAGCTCAAGTTGTAGAGCTGTATACTGAGCATGATCTATGATAACTTGTATTATACCAATCATTGTTAACAATCTGATGAGTTCAGAGTTTCTGTTTTATTATTAATCTTTTCATCAAAAGGAAATTTAATTAGACAGTGTTTCAGCATTATGAGGGTGAGCCTTGGTGTAACAGTACAAGTGCTGCCTTGTAATCTGGAGGTCACAAGTTTAAATCATGGAAACAGCCTCTCCACATGCCGAGGTAAAATTGCATACATCTACCCTCTGCAGATCCCACCAAGTGGGAACTTGTGCACTAGTGTTTCAGCATTCTCCAAGGAAACTCATGTCTCAATAAGCACAATAAAAAATTAGGGTAAATTATACCGACCTCCTCTCATGTTATACGATATTATACACGATATCCCTCGATTTATAAAACTATACATTGCCTCCCTTTGAGGTTAGGGATATGCACACCCAACACCCTTTATTTTGATGGAATGTGACACTAGACATTTCTGAGTATCCCTGTAAATATGATACTAAGTATCTCTATAAGGGATGTTAGTGTAGAGGTGACAAGTTGAGGGATATAGTATATAATATTATTTAATTTTAATGTAGGTTAGTATAATTTACCGGCGATAAGCTGATTAAGATATGTCTAGAAAACATGTGGACGGCATTATTGTAAATTTGAAATGAATACGCTAAATATGATTTTGACAAATTAAAGCAAAAGGGAGATGAAGAGCACTTTTCATGCTGCTATTGGTAATGGGTGCAGGTGAAAAAGGCTAAAAGAATATTTGCATAGTAGTCTAGTCCAAGTAAACCAGATCGGTCAAAATGTTTAAGTTGATCAATCTGTATTTTACTTTGAATTGTTTGAAGGAAGGTGTCACATTGTCATCATCAAAGATGGTAGGGTGGTACCGCTTAGAGTAGGAAGATCAGTGATGGCAACTTTTCAAATTGTTTGAAATGAGTTATAGGAAATATAAATTTCCATAAGAAAGCCTTTTACTTTGTGATGTTGAAAAACGAAGATTCTTGGGTAGTTCAACATCATTAAGGTTGTGGAGCCATTATAAGGATGCACCATTCTCTCCGTTTAATATATTTATACAAGTAAACTTTAAATTAAGGTATGGAGGTTCCCTATATATGATGTGGATTGATATATACCAGTAACATATTAACATGTAGGTGCCTGCACAAAGTATAGATTAAAAGGCTAATTTTGTTAATGAGCTATAATTCAAATCGTACAACTCTTGATCTTTGTGATCAAGGGATTAATGTGGTTTGGGTACAGTGATAAGTGAGTTGAATTCTTATGGAAAGAACTAAAGTTCAAATTCTTGAAAAGATAATTATTGGGACAACTTCTTAATCATGACGATATCCAAATATGGAGATATCTTAGAGGCCAAAAAAATATTACATAATTGTTACAGTATATTCTTTCAGTAATTGTTTATTTTTCCAAGTTATTATATGGCAAGTTAGTTTTACTGAATTTTTTAAATTTACTTACGCTCTTATATAATTTGAGAGAATCACTATCCGTTGATATTAATCTTTTTGTCCATTTTTCCCCCTTTTTACGCATGGTTGTATTACTATCGTTACTTAAATAAATATGTACGTATACTGATAAAAATAAATAAATAAAACAAATAAAACTGGCATGAATAATTGAATACTTAGATAACGAGAATTCTATCTTACATATTAGTTTTCTTAAGCTTAAGTAATACCACGTTTACAGAATTGAAGGTTATATATATTCCTCTATATATATGAATTTACTTTTGCTATTGAGAGTGTTATTTGAGCAAATATTAGCAATACCAAATGAACACCTAGGTGAGAGGTAGCAGTCAAGTTGTTATTCTTTTTTATTTTTCTTTTTTTAAAATCTTTTTCACTAAGCCTAAGAGTATCCAAGAAGATATGGACAAGGATTATGTCAAAAGAAAAACATTTCTCTTTGCTATTTGTTGTCAGATTCTCTTGAGCATTAGTCTCCTTAGGAGTCCTCTTATCATTTCTTCACTGACACACTCACGGCAAACAATTAATATATTTATTCTGCGGTATATATGCTAGTAAATAATAAATTGTTTAGTAATATGTACCTTATTCAAAGCACAAACAGATAAGAAAATCACAACACAGAACCACGAAAGATATATGGGAGCTTCCTTGTACCCGCAACAGTGTTAGATGTTAATATCAAAATTATTTAAATAGGAAAGATTAGATTGATAGGTTTAAATATTAGTTTTCGTCTTCTGCTTCCTTCTGGCCAATCATTTGATGAAGAATATTCGGAAACGACTGCAACAGAAGACCCCGCCATGTGCTCAAGCATTTATATAAAACAGGTATATAAGCACGGAGGATCAGAGACTTCTTGAACACATTTACTTAAAAATTCCACCATGATAATTCACCCTCTCCAATATTGCTCTTCTACAACCAAGATAATATTATATTTTATTTCAAAAAGTGCAAGTTACAATTAGAAGGTATTTGTTTTTTGTTTTTTTTTATTTCTTAATTTTAAAAATATAAGTAAGACTTAATGCAAATTGCTTTACAGCTGTGTAGTTTGGTACAATCATATAATCACGGTTCATCCTCTCCATTGTTCTTCTACAACCAAGATTATTACATTTTATATCAAAAAAGTGCAAGTTACAATTAAGCGGCACTTTTTTTTTTTTTTTTTTACTTTTTTTCAAACATACATATCCCCCCTTCTTCGATATAGGTAAAACTAAATGCAAATTACTTTACAGCAATAAACACGTCAATTTTGCTTTTTACGCCTTTGGATGTTTATCCCATGCTGCAATGACCATACTTTCGCCTTTTTTGATGAATATAGAAGTTAAAATTCAGTATAATTTGCATGAGCTGTGCTTATCATTTATAGCTAACCTTTGCATGGGGTATGATGATTTTGTGAGGAAGCTTTAAAGATATATATGCATATGGCAATTAAGAATGACATTACATAGTTATAACAATGTGGCCACCATACACAGGTGCCCATTTGGTCAACATCCAAGTTATGGTTCAGAGCTTCCAAATGAACCAATATACGTGGGTGTTCAATGCTGCAACTCAAGGTTTCAATTGCCAAGTGACTCATGTATGTTTTGCATATGAGCTTTGCCTGTCGCCATCACAAAGCAATAATACAAATGGCGAAAACTGTTGACAACGATCTCTGTATTATTGCATGCCATGGCAATATAGTTTGATTAGACTAGTAATGGATAGAGGTAAAGAAGAATTGGATGCATTTTTGTCAAATAGCTATATAAGCCTCTTTTATTGGATAAACTTTCCACTAATTTGAAATGACAATTACTTAATCTGAGCCACTTGGCTAAAAAT
Organism: Pterocarpus macrocarpus; assembly: GCA_031439585.1. Classification (NCBI taxonomy): domain Eukaryota; kingdom Viridiplantae; phylum Streptophyta; class Magnoliopsida; order Fabales; family Fabaceae; genus Pterocarpus; species Pterocarpus macrocarpus. Next base: position 7,831,220 of record CM062517.1, read on the forward strand.
TTGTTTAAATCACAGGTTAGGTAACCAATCAAATAGTTAACGACCACTAATGATGTTATAATTTATATTATGGGGTGCGTGGTAGATCAAAGGTCTAGTTCAAAGACCATCTTCAACTTTTATCACATACATTCTACAATAATCGGTAAGTTGGGATCAGCACTTAAGGCGATCATACATCAATCCCATCATCTTCCAGCATATCACGTAATTGAAAGTGTGATTAGAAAGCTCACTTGTTGCAATGTATCTATGCAAACTTACACAGTTGCATGATTAGAAGTGTAATGATTTAGAGTTGTTTTAATTAGTGGCTCTACCTATTACCGTGAAGAAGATAGAATGAAATTCAAATGCTTGAATGGAATTCAAATCAATATTATATAAGTATTTTTTTGTCCAAATCACGTGTATTCTCTTATCGGGGGCAATGCTAATTGAGCCGAATAAGATTATTTTTGTAGTAAAGCTCTCCCTTTCAATTTTTAACATATCTGTATACCCCGAATTTGAACTCGATATCTTTAATTAAGTTAATACGGTCCCTTGTCAACTTATCTACTTGCTCGTTGGTAATATTATACAAATATAATAATGTAGTCAAAATTTTAAACAGAAACTATAATAATTATTAGATGAAATAAAATGGAATCACTTAATTATTCATCTGAGAGTTAATAATTATATCATACCACTCTTATAATTAAATTCTGATAAAGTTTCTAGTTTTCTTAACACGTTTCTTCTTTTAATTTCTTTTTGGTCTAGCGTGCATTCATATATTGATGAAATATGGAAGTCGTTTCAACTTTATTTTTCTACCAGATTGCAAAAAAGGCATATTTATAGGGGAGGAAAACACAGCTTTCTTAGGCTTCTCTAGGTAGCCTAATTAGCTCATTGCCTCATTGGTGGTCCATATGTGTTACTGTGACGGAATTTAGGTTAAAATAACGGTCAGCAGAAGCAATATAGAAAGGGATTCCTAGGAACCTTTTTCCAAAATTACCCCCTAAGCATCAACAAGACAAGAAGCTATCCCGTATGGTAGAAAATGATTCGGTCTTATCGCAAAACAGCAAATGATTAGGCCTTGCGTTAAGGTATTAAGCGTTCTTAATCCCTTATTACATGGTTCTTTGTCATTTTTTCCCCTTTTATATGCACATGGTTCTTTGCTATTTTGGGAAAGCAATGATACCTGCGCGATTATCGGTTAATGGCCATCAAGGCAATTAGAAAGCCAAGCCCAAAAAAAAATAAAATTCTTCTTTCTCATTTTCTTGTCTTCCAACAAAAAATTGCTATATATAAAATTATGGATAATTTTAAAAATAAAAGTTTGAGAAAAAATATAAATAATATCATATAAATGTACATATGTCAAATTATGAATGAAGGGACAGAAAATAAGACAGAAATTTTTAATTTTAAAAAATTATTGAACTAATTGGCCACCCCAAGAAAAGAAACCCATTCATTTTCAAATTTTGGTCCCTTACCTAAGTAATTTGGACATTAACTAACCACCATGTGCCACCCTCCCAGATCCTTAAACCTAGTCCCTTTTGTGAGTGTAATTTTGTATTGTTTGGTGATGTATATTGTATTGACTTTTGTAGAAAACATGGTTCTCTTGTCCCCCGTGAATGGAAGCAAAGGGAGAAGCAAGTTGGGGACAGTGGATTGTGATGCTTACATACATTGAGCTTTTTTCCAAAATGCAATTTTTAAAGAGCAATACTACATAGTCAAAAAAATGTAACCAAAATTTTTGTTAAAAATCATGGTGATGATTGGATGATATAAAGTCATGAGGCCATCTACTCATCCAAGGATTAGTAATAATATCACATCATTTTGGCACTAAATTTCTGACAAAAATTCTGGATGTCTAGTATTTTCCATTTTTAAAACCATTAATACTTGATACATAATACTCACACATCATAATTTAATTTGTCAACACTATGATATTTTCCACTAACTTATTTGAATTTAGTTTAAATTAACATTTATTGATTATATATGATATGCATATAATTCGCATAAAGAATAATAAATTAATTTTGTGAGCACCATTTATAGGTAATGTTATTGTTATCTTAACGATAAATATATCTATTTATTTGACTATTATGTTTATTTTTTGTTCAAATAGCACGTGACATTTACCTTGCAACTCGAATGTAAATAACTTAAAACAAATCATTGAACATTAATAAATTTGTGTACAATTTTTTTAAATAAAAAATTACATTTAAACTCAAAAATTCAAATGAATAAATTTATAAATATCCCTAAGTTATATATCACTTCTCTTAATTCATAATGTTATAAGAGATTCAATAGTATGAAAATTAATGTGTTTAAATTTCAAGTAGTTAAATATCATTATTCTTTTAATTTAATTTAAATATATTATTAATATAAAACTTTTTTATATAATCAATAAATCATTCTTTTCATAAGTAACGTATAACAAGTGGCACTCAGACTGCTCATACTATAGAAACTAAATCAAATATTTCACATATTGTCATATTATTATAAATATTTAGTTTTTACAATAATTACTTTAAAAATAATATACACAATAAGATGTAATTAATTAGTAATATAAAATATAGAATAAATATTTATTTTGATCTTTAATAAAAATTTTGGAAAATAAATCAATCTTTTAAGATTTAAAAATTTTTGGGTGGTCTCTCGCTATTCATAAAAGTGATATTTTAATTTCTTTATATAAAATTTTTTAATATTACAAATATATATAAAATGACTAATATATTCTTTTTTTAATAGTGAAGAATCATTTAAGAACTTTTAAATTTTGAGAGATTAATTTATTTTTTAAATTTTAATCAAAGCTCAAAATGGATATTTATTCTAAAATATATTAATTTTTTTTTGCCCTTTGCTACTAGCATTCCTTTCAATTCTTTTATATATAAAATGTCTTTACTACACTCGAACAGTAAAGTTATGGCAAATAAATATGTGTATATAATCTAAGTTTCATTCTGCCTGCATACATTCTCTGAGATCGTACATCAAAATGGCCGGCAACCAACAACCTCTGCATAAACTGAGCAACTTTTTAGGAATATAATGGGAACAATATCCAATCTAGCTAATCACGGATCTTTCGGGGCGGCGAAGGGGGCGCTTGGGCTTCGGGATTTGGACCATGTTCCTCTTTTGGCTATTTCTTCGTTGAACCACAAAGCTAACTCCAATATTTTAATCTAGGCCTCCAGCTCATCAGTTATTTAGGATTTGTTTGGTTTAATTTTTAAGAGAAAATCTTTTAAAAAATTTTTTTTTTAAAAAAGTTCTTTTAAAAAAATTATTTTTAAAAAAATAATTTTTATTTAGTTTAAATATATCAAAAATAAGTTTAGGAAAATGAGTTTTATTTGAATAGGATAAAGTAAAATTAATTTTAGTTATTGATGTGAAAGTAATAATAAAATTCATTTTCAAAAAATCTTTTTCTATAATAAAAAATAATTTTAAAAATACTTTTTCTAAAAGTCCTTTTAAAATTTAAAAAGACCTTCTAAAAAGTAAAAAATTAAATTAAATACTATTATTTATTATACAAAATTATTTTTCTTCTCCTAAAAGAATTTTTGATAGATACAAACTATAATCCAAACATACCCTTAATATTTTTAACTGATTGATACTATATAGAAGACAAAGCTGGGAAGGTTCTATGAATTAACAAGTCCATGGTGTCTTCGCCTAGCCATGTGCAAACATACCCTATGCTTTTGGGCACGAATTGTAGCCTATGATTAATGTTGGAAGAGAAGATTTTAATACCATTTTAAAGTGGCAAAAATCCAACACCTTAAAAAAAATAGAGGACGAGATGTAAAATAGGAAGAAGTGAAGCAAAAAAGCAAATAGGCGGATGTCATATTCTTATAAGGTGTCCTTGGTATTTGAAATCTTAAATGATTCAAATATTATCTCTCTTAATGCTGGTATGCTACATAGGTATCATTTTTAATGCGACTAATGAAATATCTTTTTAATTATTCTCCTAATTTTTAAATAAAGAAAATAATGAATTGTTTTATGTTTTTAAGATAATAAATATATTTATAAAATATTAAATATTTTTCATATTTAATAATTGGAAGGATTGTTAAGGAGATGTTTTAAGAAGATATATTATTTTTTAATACTGTAAATATAGGCTACAATTTGTTTTTGTCGGTGATCTCGGGCACAATTTTGGGGGAGATTCTACAACGCTAGCAAAATATTTCGAACATGTAATGTTCACAAGTTTTTTTCAATTTATGGTATTATTGGAGAACCACATATTAATTTATAAGAAATTTAATTGATTTAAAAAGAAAATAAAATTCACAAATTTCGTTTTTTTAATTTTTTTTTTGTATATTTGTCGTTTAAGTAAATAAGTGTACAAAAATACGAAAAGGTATACTTTTAGTTTTACATTTAATATACTAAATTATCTAGAAATCAACACATATTTCCTTACTAATATTATAAATCAAGAAAATTTTTGTGAGTATCGTACACAAAATCAAATTTTGTGATGAAGTCGCCGAGAGAATAACCAATGTATATAAACACAAAGATATCAAATTGAATGGTGAGACATTTTTTTAGTTTAATTTGCTAAACATTTATTTCCATCATATTGTCAAACATTTTTTAATACAAATATAATCTTATACAATTGTAATAATAATTGCAAAATTACAATTGACTCATCTTATCAGTCTTCCATTATAAGTTAAAACTGACTCAATTCTATAAACATTCAATAAGTCAAAAGCATAACGTAACTTTGAATTGAACAAGCCTTTTTTTCATAACTTAAATTTTAACTTTAAAAAAATTTGCAGAAGATCTATTTGACCTCATACGACTGCACATCCTGTCTAATAAAAGGCCAATGGCAGCAATATTGAAAGAATCTGCATCCTTAAAATTTTCCCCTATTTCTTCTCCCTGACCAATAGCAGCATATATTAATAGAAAACAAGGCACTTGTATAGCGACACATCCTGAAAATCGTGCATTCGAAATAACTAAGGCTAGATTTTGGCCATGCATGTGGTATCAAAGTCCTAATAGAACTTACACTAATTGACATAGATGTCACATTATTTGTACCTTCACACGTTCTGAAATTCCTGGCTTCGAAACAATCAAAGCTTGATTTTGGATACGCACTTGGAATCCACATGCTTAGAAATAATATTAAAAGAAAAGTTACACCAGCTATAAGCCGTGGCCTTCAATTTGATAACCTTGAGTATGCTCGCTTTCCCAGGCAGTGTAGCCGATGAAGTCAAATTCAATGTCCCACTTGCAACATCTACCCAAAATTTGGGATCATTTATCAACTTTTGTACCATAAAGTCCGCAGCAGTGTTCACATTAATCTTGCTACGCGCTGGAACAAAGTTAGTCACTAGTGGAATTTCGGCCACAGCATTCCCATCATAATTGACATAGCCAATGGAGTTTATGTACCTGAAGCCTCCATAGTTTGGATTCACTATAGTGATTAGGGTGCCTAGGGACACATTCAAGGCTGAACCGGGTGAGAAGGAAATGTTTTCTAGGCCAAGGGGGTGGACAAGGATTTCAGGGTCCTTGAGTTTGAAGACGGTGAAAATCAAGGTCACAATCACGGTGGTAACAATGATCAAGAATAGTGCTGATACACCCAAGCAGATTTTGAGGCCTCTTGTAGCCATGGTTGATTCTGGTTCACGGTGTTTGGGGGGTTAATAACTAATAACAGATGAAGAGTTTGGGAGAATGAACTAGATAAAATTTTAGATAAGTATGAAAACGGGCTTTTTGGGAAAAAAAATCAATGTGTGGATGTATACATGGAAATGCGTTACGTTTGGATTTTTGATATAAATAGATTTGACTATGTGACTTTAAATTTGATTTTTATTGGTTCAGTTAGCATGAACCAAATCAGATATCCGCCTAAAACACGTTAGCACTTGACTCCTAGCTTGTGAAGACACCACAAGAACAAATTGAAGGTAAAATAAAAATGTTTATGCTATCAAGCATTGTTTTCTTTTGTTTATATTTTCTTATTCTAATTTGACCATAATGGCTTTCACTAGTATGATGACCAACAAAGAGTAGCGATAGCAAAAGACAAAATCAAGGAAGTCATAGATGTCCTTTTCCACATATTTTCTTGATCTCTATCCGCTGCAGAAACTGTAATTGTGTGTGCAATTCACTAGAGCAACTAGGTCAGGGCGATATACTAGACAAAAAATATTACGAACTCAAATAGTAATTGCAATGCTTTAAAGCTGACTTGTGCACTGGTACTGAAATGAAAAAAAGAAAAAATACTGAATTATGAGTATGTTGAGATAAACTTTTTTTTAAGAAAAAAAAACTTTTAAGACAGTATTTAAAATTAATTTTTATAAAACTAATTCATCAAAATTAATTTTTATCTGTTCATTAAAAAATAAAAAACTATTTTATTTTTGTTTATTAAAAATTTCGTTCAAACGGTCTACAGAACTGTAAGAAGTAATTCCTATTTAAAAGATATTTTTTATAAAATAAGTACAAACAAACGTACTATCTATTATATATGTACATTATTGCATTATTAATTTTATTTCCTCCTTCCTCTTTTTTTCTCATTTTATATTCCATTTGAATTAGAGAGATTTTCAAAAGATTTAGTGAGCATCACGTTCACCTTAAAACATGCCGCTACCAGAGCAACGGCATCCTGCAATCTGCTGAGATCTTCATGCTTCTATAGTAGTTGCTCTGAACTTGGAAGAAGGATGATACCACTATAAAAATCTGAATTCTTTATTGAGTAAGATACTATTTATTATTTTGCTAGCCAAAAAAACAATATAGAAAATTACGAGTAAATAAGGATCGGATTTTCGGCCTATCCGATTTTATTTTTTTTTTAAGGACTGAATAATTGACTTGCATCTTTATATGATCACCATCAGATTCACTGAATCTTATTACGAATACGACTTAATTTGAAAAAAAATTAAATTCTGCTAAACAAACAACTCTTCCAATAGACTGAAATTTACGTAAAATAATAATAATAATCTATTTGATGCTAAAGTCCAGGTATTTGACAATGAGGGTAGCCTAAATGATTGTATGTACAGCAAGCTACTCGCTTAGTACTTTAGTATTTTAGAATGATCATTTGAATTCTTTCCACAATAAATATCAAAGTAAAATAATATCATTAGAAAATGAATTCGGGTTTTCATCCTTAGGTCAACAAAATACTATAAATCTTAAGCTACAGCAGCAATAAATAATTGATGTAAACAAAGGAAATATAGGCAAAATTTAGACGAATAAGAATATTAGAATAAGAGTAATCATATATTCTCTTAACAAATCCTTCTATATACTTCCTAATTATATAAAATAGTAAATATTAAATGAAAATTTTATAAACGCACTCGGCACATAAAAAGTATTTAATACTTTTTCTTTAAATAATTAAGTGAGCTAAGACCCCCAAAAAAAAGAAAAAAAAAAGATTCATTAGGAAAAAAATCTTTTCAATAAGTCCTTCTGATTTCCTAAAATAGAAAATACTAAGTATTCTCTATTAAATATTTTTTAACATTTTCAAAATAATAAGTATTTTTATTTTTTATTTAAAATAAGAATTAATAATATAATTATATATCTTCAAGATGCTATGAAAAGTAACCACAAACAAGGTTTGAATACTATTGGATAACATGTAACGAAAATTATATGAGTCTTTATTTGATCAGGCAATACAAAGTTACCATAACAAGATTATACTGTTGGGTAACATATAACCAAAGAATTTAATTTAAATGCACTGACAATGCAAAATAGTTTTATACTGTCAATCAATAGAAATGGTAAAAAGTGTCAACTCATACAAATAATCATCCATTATAATGAGGGACCCACCATGATTTTTCATTTTTTCCTATTTCTATTTGTTGATAATGTAAAATGGTTGATAGTGTAAAACTATTTTATACTGTCAGTGCATATCAATTAAATTCATAACCAAAATTATATTTGTCTTTAGTGTTTAATTAGACAATAAGGCCCGATTAGTTAAGATTTTAGGAGAAATACTTCTTGAGAAGCAGAAGTAGAAGCAAAAGCATAAAATTATTTTACATTTGGATATAATTGTATAAGTGCTCTATCCGTTTCAGAATATCTGTCCAAAACCAAAAAACACACAGATTAAGGGAAAAAAAATTAACCTTAATAGTGGCACAAAATTGTATAAATGGACAAAATTATCTCCGTCTAAAGAAACATACTTCCATTAATATAATTAATAATACAATTGTTCTCTTTACATAGATGATAGTGGGTTAGTCTAAGATATTCTTAACTCTGATTATAATGATAGTGGGTGACAATTAAATTAATGACATAATTGAAAAAAGAAGTTAATACTATCTTGATATTAGAAATGAACAAATATTCTGAAACGGAGGGAGTACTTTTTATCAAAATTAGAAGTTATTAAATTGTTTGGATATAGTAAATATAGAAGTACTTTATTTAATAAAATTACAATTAAGGATATGGGAGAGAGAGAGAGAGAGAGAGAGAGAGAGAGAAAGAGTGGGAAAAAAGTGTAGTTTTTAAAAATTTTAAGGATTAAATCATAATTAAGTGGGTAGAAAATAATAATTAATTTCAATGAACAACATTCTTTTTCTTTACTGCTTCTGCTTTTGGGAGAAGCAGCTCCCTATTTACTTTTCAAAAAAAAGAAAAATTGATTATTTTTTTATTTTGATTTTTTTAAGAAGCATAAACAAACATCATTAAGAATTCTATAAGTACATTTTTTTGAATTTTTTTAAAAAAAGTACTTCTTTATATATCAGAAGCATAAACAAATGCACGCAATACTTTATAGTCATTGGAATAAGCTTATAAGACTAATAGCATAGTTGGTTTAATTTTTGAAAAGTTTTAAATTATGATTTAGACAAAAGCTTATTTCTTGTAATTTTTGTCCAAATTATAGTTTTAAAATTTTAAAACTGAAATAAACATGCTATAAACTATTACAACAATATAATGAGCAATATCACGATAAGGAGGTGATTTTAATATCTGTCTTTTGAGACGCTGTCGTATAACAAAAGTCATTGTGACTTAACTTCTGGTAGAGGTTTGAATACAATAATGTTTGCTGGAGGACATATTGTACCACAATCATCACAATTCTTTTAAGAACATGTGAAATACATAGGTGGCTTTTTACATGGCGACTTTGAGTTAGTGACCACATGGTCACTAAAAAATATTTTAATAAAAAAATGATAAAATAACAATTCTGCCCTTATTTCTTTTTTTCTTTCTTTTTCCATTGTAACCGTTATTCTCTGCCCCTTTCTCTTGACTAGCACCCCCCTTCTCTTGACTAGCATCCTCTAATATGGGCAGTTCTTTGGTACCTATCAATAATTATGCATTTTGTACATTATTAACTGTTACTCAACGTAGAAAGGATGCGTGTGATGTTGTTGATACATAATAGACAACACTCATAAATAGTAATTAAAATAAAGTGCATGCTGTGATGAAGATTTTTAAAATTCTTCATATGAAGATTACAATTCACATGACAAGTGGATGTTGATCGATATATTAATCATCTATTATACATTGTAATAATATCTAATTTTAAGAAAATTTAAAATTATAATTAAATATATTTTAAAAATTAATTATCATACATTGATAATATAAAATTATACTAGCAGTATAAAATTTTATACCATCAATATAATCAAAAAATTTTATCAGTGTAATTTTAATTATCATAAATTAATAGTGTAAAATTATACTAACAGTATAAAATAATTTTATACTGTCAGTGTAATCAAAAAATTTTATCAGTATAATTTTAATTATTATACACTGATAGTATAAAATTATATTGACAGTATAAAATAATTTTACATTGTTAGTATAATCAAAAAATTTTATCAGTGTAATTTTATAAGATCGCTAAAGATAATTTTACATCACAAGTGTATGATAATTAAAATTACATTGATAAATTTTTTTATTATACTGATGGTGTAAAATTATTTTATACTGTTAGTATAATTTTACATTATTAGTGTATGATAATTAATTTTTAAAATATATTTAATTATATTTTTAATTTTTTTAAAAATTAAATATTATTACAGTATATCATAAATGATTAATGTATCAATCAACATCCACTTGTCATATTGTGAGTTGTAATCTTTATACGAAGAATTTTAAAAATCTTCATCACAGCATGCACCTTGTTTTAATTACCATTTGTGGGCATTGTCTATCGTGCACCAACGACATCACATGCGTCCTCTCTGCGTTGGGTAACGATTAAGAATGTACAAAATGCACAATTATTGACGGGTACCAGAGAACTGCCCCCTAATATACCTTGTGTTGCCTCTCCTCTGACACCTCCATCTCCGATTGCACATCCCTTAGCTCCTTTTGCAACACCCTCCTAGAAAACCCCAACATCTACAGCTTCTCTGAAATTTATTACACCACCAAGAAGTTCCTTGCCGAATGCTACTCCTCCTCCTCCTCCACACCTTCCTGGCACTGCACACTTCACGGTGTTGAAGTCATCCTGCTCTAGTGCAAGTTCCAGCGAAAAGTAGAATCCTCGCAGCTCCAACGATGGCTCTTAGTGATCTGCCGCAACCACCACGTAAGCATCATCAACCTCCTCGGTGCATTCATCTCCAGTAACCACATCTACCTCGTCTACGACTTCGTTGGCGGTGGTGACAAATGGAGGTTGGGGAAGGTGGGGGATGTGGAAGTAGTGATAGGTGGAGATTAGGGGGTGCGGAGGCGCCGGTGGGAGATCGTCGTGGGTAGAGGTCTGTAGCAAAAATGGTATTGGACAGTGGGGGAGGTTGATTGTAGTGGAGGATAAAATAAATAAATTATTAACATATAAATATTAAAATATAAATATAAATTGTTTTAGAATTTCTTTTTTATATTAATAAATGTTAATCTCAACCATTCATTTAATTTTCAATGGTTAGAATTGAGTGACCACATGGTGACAAACTCAATTCTTTCCGTACAAGAAGCTGCCAAAATTACATAATGCAAGTTTTAAATGGCTGGATCTTTAAATTCGGAAAGAACAATGAACTCTATGTTCTTCCACATTTCATTTTTTTTTATAGCTAAAATATCTTTGAGAAGTATCCCTTGACATGCGGAGATAAAATGCCAAAACTTTCAAAAATATAGATGAAATAGAATTCCTTTTTTAATATGGGATTTGGTTTTGAAATGTACCAGAATACGGTGAAATCGAAATTTTTGATTTTATTTAAATAAAAAATTCTAGTAAATAGAAATCGAAATTTTCGATTTCATTACAAACCAAAAAAGTAAAATATTTTTAAAATAAAATCAAAATTTTCAATTTCAATTTGTCATCTCCAGCACTCTATGCATGAATTCAGTTGTGAAATTGTGTTAACAAAACTAAAATTGAGATTTTCAATTTTATTAAGAGTCATATAACTGTAAATACTATCCAAATCACATATTAATAAACATCTGAAACTCAAATCCCATATAAAAGTTAAAATCCCCATACTATCAATTTTTTTTTGGAAAAAAAACAAAGATATGTGTACGGCTTTTGTGATGAAAAAGACTCAAAAGTCAAAACCACAATTCCCAAAAGAAACCATGGGCAGGGAGTCCATTGGCAATCATTGCCCATTCCATTCTAGCTGGATTCAATGTGGACAATAGAAAACTAGTTTTTAAGTTTTCGGTCACTGACAAACGGAAACTGGTGTTCATTCAACATTCCCAGAGGCCAGTCCAAAGTCCAAGATGGGCCTACTGGGTAAGTCAAGTCCATAGTACCATACACCAATTCTCCCCCAAGTCACAACTGTCCTAGTAGCTCTTCACCGCAACCAGATTTGGCATAGTACCTCTTTACTTTAGCGTTAACTAATTATTATTTAAAAATAAAATGCAAGTTCTAAGTAAACCTAATCTTCTTAAAAAAATCCTTATTTTTTTATTTTATAAAAATTTAATTTTGATAACAATATAAAATATTTTTATATAATTATTTAGTTATATATTATTATATCAATAAAAAATATTTAACATTATTGATAATATATTAAAGTTAATATTTCAAAAAAAGATAATAAAAATATTTTGTATAATAATGACATATATAAAAAAAATTAATTTTAATAATATAAAAAATTTTAAATAAATATCTAATTATATATTATTACATAAAAAATATTTAATTTAATAATTTATTATTTTAAAAAAAATTTATAAATTAAAATATATAATTAGATAATAATATAAAATATTTTCACAAAATTAATCACTTTAAAAAATTAAATTAACAGACAATCGAAATATTTAATAATTTTGAAGGAATTATTGGAAACAAATCAGGACAATAATAAAGACAAAACCAAAAGCCATTGTTATTGCTATAGTTCGTGGGTTGCCTTGCCTTGCCTTGCCTTGCCTTGCCTCGCTGTCGTTTCGCCGGCCAACGGGCAAAGAACATAATTATTGCCGTTTTAGTATCTGATAGGAATTCCCTCTGCGTTTGGAAAATCCATTCTCATCTTCTCTGTTTAATTTGATCATTCAAGATGAACGACCTCCTTGCTGTAAGTTTAATATGTCTCTGATTTTCTCCCTTTTGATGCCCAAAATTCAATTTTGACAACTGGGTCTCGTAGTTCTGTTGCTAAAGTTTCTGTTTTTGGATTCCTAAGTTTCTGCTCTCTCACTGTCAGATTTGATAACGTGTTTGTATTATGACTTGGGATGGTGTGGACGTGTTGTTTTATTTTTATTTTTATTTTTTATTTTTATATCAATGCTAATTGCTAAGAGAGGCCCATTTTTTAACCTTGAATTATAGGGTAAGAGTCTGGAATCATCATGCTTTGATGTTTTAAGCCTTAGAATTCAGTTCAGTTCTTCGCTGTTGGTAGTGGAAACTTTTCCTGAAGGTGGTGTGTTGCTTTGACTCAGATCATGTTTAAATCCCCATTTAGATTCCAAGTGGTCGTGTTCTCTGTTATGCTATGCTTAGTGGTGTGTCCTAGTCTAACATCCTTGCATGATTTGTTTCCCCCTAAAAGAATGAAGACACGAGCAATTGAAACAATTTTTGGATGTTTGGATTTATTCTGATAGTGATTTTGGTGTTTTTTTACTGTTTAGTAACTGTGGATTTGACTTAGATTAAGTATAATGCTTGTTATTTTAAGATCAAAGTTTAAGGATGTTTTTCCCCCTTTGCTTCTGTGTCTTGCAGGATTCATTTGTTGGTGAGGCTAATCATGGTCAGCCTTCTAGACAAAGTGATATTGAAATGGGAATGCAGGTTCAGAGAAGCAACTCTGATTTGGGAATGGAAGCTTTTAATAAGCAGGTACGCCGATGTGCATGCTATTTAATCTTTTGATGATTCAAAATGTTAATTTGGCCTTGGGAATTTTATAGTTTGTGATCATGTGGATATTTTGTTGGATTATCTTTTACAATATATGAAGCTGTTGTTAGTCTAAGGGGATAATAAAATTGATAAGTTTTTCTGTTTCTATAATACACTTTTTTTTCCTTTTTTTTTTTAAAGCTGTTTGTTCAATATTTCGGTTGAGTATCTTGAATTTACTAATACTATTTATTTTGTTATTAGATCCAAGAGGCTGATAAACAAATTGATAAGCTCACTGGGCTACTTCAAAAGCTAAAGGTATCCATTATCTTAATCAGTAATCACTTTTTGTCATCTAGGTCTCATTTACAACTGTCGCTAAATGGACCTGTTGCAGGAAGCTAACGAGGAATCAAAATCTGTTACAAAAGCATCTGCCATGAAAGGTATATTGCAATGCAAAGTCTCTTATATTTTAGTTGAAAGCATCTGTTTCGAATTGGGTCATATCTTATAAGATTTTGCTGGTATCAGTATTGACTATGTATCAACTTTGGTTTGCCTTGTGGGCAACATTGATGAGTTAAATAAATATTTATGTTCCATATTACATCAAGTTCGTACATTTTTAAGTACATTGCCTTTTCCATTGTGACACTATGTGTGAGTGAGATTTAATGCTCCTTATAACGCTAACGCAGCTATCAAGAAGAGGATGGAGAAAGATATTGATGAAGTTGGAAAGATTGCACATGGTGTCAAAACAAAAATAGAAGCTATAAACAGAGATGTACTGAGATACTCACTTAACGCTGTTTCAGTAGATGCCAGTTTGTTATGAAATTTCAAATACATATGAGAATTATTTAATCAGGACTTGTGATTTGCAGAACCTAAACAATAGAAAAAAGCCTGGTTGTGAGAAGGGAACGGGTATTGACAGAGCAAGGATGAATATGACAAAGTATGTTGGTAGTACCTATCTTCATTATTATACTTGATAAAACAACTTAGAAAGCTAAAATATCTGCTTTACTTTGAAATTGCAGTGCATTAACTAAAAAGTTCAAGGATCTAATGACAGAGTTTCAGGTATGTTTAGTTTTTCAACACCTGGCACCAGAAGCTGTCTTTCCAAGTTTAAGTCTATCTTCTCATAAACTCATTGTGTTTTAGACTCTTAGACAAAGAATACAAGATGAATATCGTGAGGTTGTGGAGAGAAGAGTTATTACAGGTTTGTACATTTCAGCCCCTTTATAGAATCAATTTTGTCACACTGTGAAAGATTGGTAGTACTATCGATTTTTTTTTTCTTAAAAAAAAATTTGTTTCATCACATTTTCATGTTTTTCACTTTGTGGTTGTATTATTCAACTGCACAGTCACGGGAAGTAGGCCAGATGACGAGGTGAGCTTGACTCATGAATTTGTGACTTGAGATGAGATGTCCACTGCATATAAATTATGTTGTAATTTTCCGTTTAATGACTGTGTCAGACGATTGATCACCTGATTGAAACTGGAAATAGTGAGCAAATCTTCCAGAAGGCAATTCTAGAAGCAGGCCGAGGACAGGTACTTGGTTTATGATTCTGTTTTGGAATTTACTTCTTAATTTTGCAAATTGACGTGGCATTATGCCTTCTTTTCTGTCAATCTGTCTCTTCCTCTTCCGAACAAGAAAAGGTGGGGGGGGATAGTGAAAGTGTGAAACATTTCATTCCTGACTTATACAGTTTTTCTCTTTTATTTATTTATTTTCTCTTAAACATAATAAACTGCATCAAGTCAAGTGATGCTTCACATTTTCAAAGAAGATGGGACTCTTTTTTTTTTTTTGTTTGGGGGGGGGGGGGGGTTCATGAGCATCAACGTGTATGTTATGCCCTTTTCATGATAGGAGGAAGAATGAAAGCTATAATGCAGGATTAAAAGTTTGTCCATAATTGTTTATATTTCGAAAAACATCTGCAATTACAGATTAGTTATGATTTGCCATTTGCTTGTGTGGACAGTGGAGAATGAAAATTTTCTTCATTTGAAAGTTTCGGAAAATCTTGTTGCAGGTTGTGAGCACTGTAGAAGAAATTCAGGAGAGACATGATGCTGTGAAAGAAATTGAGAAAAAGCTCCTTGATTTACACCAGGTTTACTTGGATGAAGATCTTAGCCTTAAATATTTGATTAAGTTGATAATGACAATAATACTGAGTATGCCTAATCCTATTTTATCCTTTTTCAGATTTACCTTGACATGGCAGTCTTAGTTGATGCTCAAGGAGAGATTTTAGACAACATCGAAAGTCAGGTTTGTTCATGCTCTCTCACGCCCTCAATTTTTCTGTCTGTATATTTGTATGTAGAATGCAGGCGATATCTAGTTCAATTTGCGATAATGAAAGCCTTGTTCAGGTCAACAATGCAGTCGATCATGTCCAGAGAGGGACATCTGCACTTCAAAATGCTAAGAAACTCCAGAAGAACACTCGAAAATGGACGTGCATTGCCATCATTATACTGTTGATAGTAGTAGCTATCATTGTTGTTGGTGTTATCCAACCTTGGAAGAACAAGGGCGCTTGAGCCTTAGCCCTTATGTCCCTTGTCCATATAATATGTTAGTTGAGTTGCTTTGGAAAGCATTTGCATGTGTGAGCGGGACATCTTAGTGCACGATGCTTATGTCTTTTTTTTTTTTTTTTTGGGGGTTGTGACTCTTGATATGTCTGGTGTGTTTGATTTCTGACCTACTATACATTGGTGTGTCTAACGATATGAAATTCACATTCTTTAATATAGCCTTCAAAAGTATATCAGGGTCTCTTATTTGCATGTTCCATTCTAAAGCTGTTTTTCTTTCTGCCATTTGCTAGTAGTTAATCTTGTATTACTATTTTTTCTGGGAACGAAAGTACCCTCTTACTTCCATTTCCCCCCCCCCCCCCTTTCTCTGTTCCTCCCTCTTTTTCTTTTTTTCAAATTCACTAGTTCTCATGTTTGTCACGGAGTTAAGGTATTGGTCATTAGTATTCGAAAAGTTTAAGGTTGTCCTTAGAATCTTAGCGTACATAACCTTTGTATCTAAATGTGAGAATGGCGTTGAGTAATTCAACTTTGCCATGTACCATGTAGCATCGTCGTTTAGGCCTTAGAATTTAGTCCCTAGTGTAATATTTGTAGCGATCCTTAGGTACAAATAAGGTCAGTCTAACTTCCAAAACTCAAGATTCACTTTCTGATATATTTTGTCCTTCGATTTAGCTGCTGAAAAAGACGGTTTAACTTCCACAAGGACTTTGTTTTTATTTTCTATTCTTTAACCTTCTATAACTCCAAATATTCACGTGCTGCCATCTCCGAATTCCTTGTAGGATTTTGGTTTTGGAAGCCGAGTTATGCCATACATTAATAATAATAATAATAGTTGTTGTTATTTTCATTTAGAATACGATAGACGGGCTTATAGTTTGCTTCGCAAAGGAGGATGAATGAAAGGATGATATGAAGTTATGGAAAAAGCATTGGTTGCACGGCAGTGTAAAGACGTATAGGTTAAGTAGAGCATCATCATAACAGGACATCTAGCTTTATGCGTTGAGTCATACATTGGTTGTAGTCGTGTAGGCATTAAGAGGTTAAAACCTGTAATATATTAAGGGTATACTGAGATCTATTACATTATCATTTTTAACTTTGATATTTTTTCCTTGCCTGTATTCGCTCTAGATGTATATATATAATCTAAATATTACCATTGGAAGAAAAAAAACAAAACCCTAAATATTATCGTTTCTTAAATGCTCTTACAGTAAGAAAAAAATATTATTATTTTTTAATCTAATTTGACGCTTTAGCTTTGTGAATCATGGTTGTTTTCCACTTTTACTATTTTTTTTTTCTTACTATAAGAGCATTTAAGAGTTTCTTCCAATAATAATATTTAGTTTATGTTTACATCCAAAGTGAAGACAAGCAAAGTAAAAAATGATAATGTAAATATGAAATAGATTTTAGTATTACCCATAACATATTAAGGTTTTTAACCTATTAATGCCTATATGACGTCAACCAATGTATGACTCAGCGCATAAAGCTGGATGTCAAGTGATGATACTGTTTTTTTTTTTTTGGGGGGTTGGGGGGGGGGGGGGGGCAGAAGTGATGATGCTCAACTCAACCTATACGTCTTTACACTGCATGCAACCCATGTCTTTGTTCATAACTTCATATCATCCTTTCATTCATCCAACCTTGCGAAGCAAACTACAATAAAACACTTTTCATGGACAGGTAAAATAAAACTCTTTTCATGCTTAGAATCTCTCATTACTTGGTGCCAATGTTATAACCATTTTTGAACAAAACCTACTTATTACCCTGGACAATCTCGTTATAGCTGTCATATAAGTGTTGATTTCGAGCTTGCTGTCCTGCCTCTACTGTTCCAATCTTAAGTTGTTTGACATAATTATGAGTATTGTGTGAAATAAAAGTAAGTATGAATGCTCTTTCTCTTGACGGCTTATGAGCATCATTTTCATCGTCTAGATTATTCCTTACATAATTATTTACAGACTATGCACAGAGTGCTTAAGCTCCAATAATCTACTAAGTTTGTCCTTTGCAACACCGTAGATATTGTCATATCAACCATTTATCTGTGTAAATAAGTATTACCAGTAGTTTTACTCGTTTGTCAAAGTTGTTTAGGCAACTGTGACAATTGCAAGAATATTTGTCGTATAATCATGCAAGCCTTTTCCATTTTAGATTACTAAATGTCTTTTTCAAAATGGCATTGTGTACTGGACAGGTTACAAACGCAACCGATCATGTGAGAACGGGTAATGACGCTCTCCAAACTGCAAAGAGTTTGCAAAAGAAGTCAAGGAAGTGCATGATGATAGGCATTATACTGCTCCTGGTCATTGCCGCCATCATCGTACTCGCTGTTTGGAAACCATGGAAGAAGTGATGACCACAAGAGGAAGTGATTTACTTATACAAAAGAAACCTCAATATGTCACATAAGATTTTTTTCAGAGTAC
The DNA here is from genome assembly GCA_031439585.1 of Pterocarpus macrocarpus. Taxonomy (NCBI): domain Eukaryota; kingdom Viridiplantae; phylum Streptophyta; class Magnoliopsida; order Fabales; family Fabaceae; genus Pterocarpus; species Pterocarpus macrocarpus. Next base: position 7,849,802 of record CM062517.1, read on the forward strand.
ATGATCTTTCATTTGTTGCAGTGGTGTGACTTTGGCTTTAGTACTTTCCCTTTGTCAAACTGGCTTTCCTTGAATAATGGCACATCTAATGCATAATAATATGTCGATTATTATTTCCTCTCCAAACCCTGAAAGGAAAATGCACTGATGCGATGCATGGACCATCATGGTTCTGTTATACTTGCAAGCTTCTAGCCATGGCTTTCTTTTCAGAACATTGCTACTCACATGCCTCCACACATCATTTTGATTAACCAACCATTAAATTCATTTAATCACCAACTCAAAAGGGATTGCAGGAGGAACAGTGATTTACTATGAGCAGTTAAGTATATATATGGAGATTGCTGGTTAAATAGATTTGATATTTGGTTAATCAGAGTAATGTGAGGTAATGTATGTTAGTGTGTCTGTGAGTAGCAATATTCTTCTTTCGGTTTATGTAAATGATATGATTTCAGGAAATCGGAAGCAGGGTTAGTGCATTCAAAAGTTGGGTATGCATACTTGAGGTAAGCTTGAATTCTGTCAAATACCTTTTTGGCTGAATAAATTCAAATGGTTGAGAATGATCAGAAGAAAAGAAACCTTGAAAGCGCAAATAGATGCCAAAAGTTAATAGACAATGGTGGCACAACAACTTACAAGATGGACGAAGAAATCTTAAGCCATCATTTACTGTTAGAAACACTTGTGTCGCCGTGGCGGAGCTTCTTTAGATGTTTTTTCTTTGGCAGCATATATAAGAGATATATCCTGAGCTATGCCACTATTGCTCCAAATTTACCTGCTCTTTCATGTTGATGTAACAAGTTATGGTGTATTACATAATTCCATTGTCAGTCGAGGCAACGGATGTCGGATAGAATAGGCTTTTGTCTAATCCTAAGCTCATTTCATAAGCTTGAACATATGCTAGCTTGGAGACAAGACCAAAGCCAGAACTTAAGGAAACTATCCCCAACTTTCATATTGGCTGTTTCCTTTTATTATCATGGCTATAACTAACATTAACTTAAACAACATCCCATGAGGCCATGGATATTGTTGCCAAATGATGAAATTTTCCATCCTAGGAATCTCTGTAGCTCAGTTAATACCGAACTTTGATGAGATCTCAAAAGAAGAAGGAAGTAATATGTTATCACCCTGCCTTCTAACTGGTAATATTCTTTCATTTATGTACTTACCCATGCTCATTCCCCCCTCCTCACCCCAACATTCCCATAGTATGTAATCAAGTTCTGCCACTGCCTGTGCTATCATCATATAAGATCCCATTCATCCTCCACATAAGATATTTTGTTAGTGAAGACCTTCTTTTTAGCACTATCACATTTGAGTTACCAAAAACAACTTCCCTATCTGAGCATCTAGACGTCAAGGAAAACAGAACAAGTTAACATAGAAGTTCTGCAGCCATGAAGAAAGAATAGGGGCAGGGAATTTCACCAATTGCAATGATCTCACTTATTCTCAAATTGGAAGGTCACTTAGATTGCATGTTCCTTGTGAAGGAGGGTGAGGGAATTGAACTTCAGCATCCATACGGCTTGAAAGGCAGTGGAGCCATCGACTGTCCTTATGTTTGACAATCTCACTGCCAAAGACAATAGCTAACAGCTTCTATCAAAGAAAAAGAAAAGAAAAATAGCTAATAGCAATATACAAAAAAGTTTGTCAACACCACAGTGCTAGCGCTCACCAAGGGTCCCAATTTCAACTTTGTATTCTTACCCTTTGACGAATACCTCAAAAAGCTATACTAGCAACATATTTTACTTGCATTTTTTTTTGGACTAAATTTCACCCTTGAAAGATAATTTCTCAAATGAACAGCAGGAACTGTAGTTTTTCCACGTCATCTAGGAGCAAATAGATTCAACTTTCAGAATTTCATGCCTTTGCTTGTTAAATGACTCCATAGTCACATGGAAAATTTTCTTACCATCAGAATTAAAGCAGAGACGATGAAGGAGAGAAACAGTGCAATATGCTGTTGTAAATAGCAACTTGAACAACTTTTATCATTCAAATCAATTTGGATCAAGGGAATTCCATTAATTCTTATCCCTAGAACTTTTCACATCTATTGGCTTGTTGGGATAATTATGACATCTTCCTAGCTTGGATTCACTTGAATTTTTTCACAGTACACAGTTCATATCTTTTAGATTTTGATACGATGAACATCATGAATAACACTGTTTCATAAAAGCAGCTCGAGTATCAAACTACCAAAAACAGAAAAGCCATGTTTTCAACCAATATCCGAAGTTTGAATTTAATTCTATCTGTAACCTATCCTAAAATCATAAATATCCAAAATTCCTAATAATAACAAACAAGGGGGCAATACGCTTCAGGCTTCAGCATCCGAAAAAGATCTAAATCCAACCAGCATCAGCATAGCAAGACCAAACTTTGATATCTAAAAACACATGATTTTATGTCAGAGAGGTGCACATATAGTTCGCCATCATGAGTTCTCACAACTTTATTTTGAACATGAGAGCTCTTAGGAAATTAATTCACCTCTATGAAACCTTTTGGTCTTTGTGAAAAAATAATAAAAACCCAATAAACCCAAAAAGACAAAATTACCAAAAAAGCAAAAAAAATTTACCAATTTCGTCAGCAACCAAAAACAAACATTAAATCAATAAGATCTAGTTAGATTTCTGGAAATCAATTGAAGAAAAAGCAAATCCAACAGAACCCACACCATAGCAGGCCAAAACAAAAACAAGGAACATAGTTATATCATAGAATCTCACCAAAAAAAAAAAAAACAGAAAAAAAAAAAGATCATACCTTGAATTTGATTGCTGAGAAGCTAAAACTGATAGAAGAATTATTTTTTTTTAAATTAAAGGAAGGAAACAAAGTTTGTAAGTTTGAAAGAAGAAGCTGCGTACCATTCATCGCGAATCAGCTGCAACGTGCCTCATGCATCATCCACTCAGATCGACGAAGAAGGGAGAGAGAGAGAGAGAGAGAGCGAGAGCGACAGTGGATATTGTCATGAAATGGTAATGGAAAATTGACACCTACGAGGATGTGGAAAAAACAAATGTAGGATAAAAAAAAATAGAACAAAAATAAAAAATAGTAATTCGCCACAAAAGTACTTTTGATTCAAAACGAGGATTTATTTCATTATTTTCTTAATCAATTTTCTAAGGATCTTCTTAATTGTTAATCAAAGAAAAATTTATTATTTACTAAATAAAAAATACTGAATTTTTTTGTAATATTAAGATATTAAATTATGTATAAATACTTTTTTATTTAAGACTTTCTTTGTTAATAGTTAGGATGATGATTAAGAAGTTTTATGAAGATATATTAATTATTTAAGAGAATAATTAAATGAAGAGGAAAATGTACTTAATCCTTTGAGGTTTTAAGAAATAATTCTTTACTCTATTTATTTATGAAAGATACACTCTATCCCAATTTATTAAAAATGTGTTTAGATTTTTTTTAAAAAAAAAACTTCTCTAAATGTTTTTGGTTTTAAGAAAGTGCTTTTATAGGTTTTGAAAAGTGTGTTTGAATACGACTTTAGGGGAAAAATGCTTGCAGGAAAAAAGTCAATTTTCTATTTTTTTTAAAATTAGTAATACCCATCTTAAAATTAAAAAAAAATAGAAATAGTTTTTGAAATATAATTTTGGATGCATTTATTTATATTTTTAATATAATTTTTTTCTTTCAAGTTTTTTCAAAAAAAATAAGTTAAAATTTTGTTAATATTATTTATTTGTGCTTTAAAAAAAAATAAAAGCAAAAAAAAAATTAAATTTATGCTATTTTGAGAAGCATATAGGAGTTACTTTTTTTAGAAGAAGTAGCAGAAGCCATTAGGATTGGTTTATTGGTGAGAAATTTGAATAGTCAATGTACAAAAAAAAAGAAGAAATAATAGTAGATAATAGAGAATTTTATTCTTTGAATTTAGGAACCACTATCTTCTCATTTTATTATATTTTTATCCTTAAGATTTTTAAAAAATACCACTCCATTTTCACTCTTCTTCTCACTCTCTCTTTCTCTAGATGATAGAGAATTTTATTCTTCAAATTTAGAAACCACTATCTTCTCATTTTATTATATTTTTATCCTTAAGATTTTTTAAAAAATACCACTTCATTTTCACTCTTCTTCTCACTCTCTCTTTCTCTCTCCATGTCCTTAATTAAAATTTTATCAAAAAAATATTTCTATATTTATCACAATCAAACAATTTAACAATTTCTAATTTTAATAAAAAAAATACTTTTACAATTGTATATCCAAATGCAAAATATTTTTCCACTTCTATTTCAAGTTCTATTTCTATTTCTGATTCTAAAAAAGTATTTCTCTTAAAATTTTAATCAAACGAGCTCTTTATTAAAAATTCCTCCTACTTCTATTTTTTTAAAAAGTTGGATATTACTAATTTTGAAAAAAGTGATAAATTAACTATTTTTTCTACAAACACTACTTTTTTATTGTATCTAAATGTATTTAAAAACTTAAAAAAAAACTTCCTTTTGAAAAAAAAAAAGATTTTTCCTTAAAAAATCAATCCAAATGCACTCTTAATGGATTGGAGTGGATTATATATTTTGTAACTAAACAGAGTGAAGTATTATTTCTTGATATATCAAGGATGTTAAATATATTAGACTCTTAAATGAATGAGTAGTTATGTATTAATAGTGTGTTTGGTTTTACATTTGCATATTTGATTTTAGATGGAATTAATTTTGTTAGAAATAATTTAGTTAAAATTAAATTTGAGGTAAATTGATTTATATTTTATAATTTGATTTGAAAAGTATATTTGGCAAAAAATAAGAGAGTAAAAACCTAGAGGCAACAATTTTTTTTATTTTTATCTAGAATTGATTTTAAATCCAAAATTAATTTTAAAGAATGGATCCAAAAAATTGATTCTGATATCCCAATAAAATCAATTATGGGAGCTTCCAATGGAAAACCAAACAGGCGTTAACTCTTCTTGGTATTATTGATCAGTTAATTGTTGAATATTTTTAAATATTTTTTATTTTTCAAAATAATAAATTGAAGAAAAATGAATTAGTGAGAAGCTTGACCAAATAATATTAATTATGAAAAGTATAATGTACGAGAAAAGTGAAAATATGAAATACAATGTTTGCTTTTTAACAATTAAATAAGAAAATCATGATTTTTTTATTTAAAAAAAAAATAACTAGCATATGAGGAGTAAAGCAAACCATGATTTGTGGAGCACGAGGAAAGGGAGGAGTAGAAAATTTGTGGCCGTCGGGATTACACATAGGCAAGCAAGGCATAACGCGATACCGTTTTATTGGGTAGAAATAGAATATTATCATTTTTTGATTCCAAACAGCACTCAACCCCATTAGCAGAAGGGGGAGCCAACTCAAGTCAGAACAAAAACAAGATCCAGAACACGAGACAAAAACACAAATAACGCTAAACTAGCAACGACAAAAAGGCAAAAAGCTCCAGACAGAAACAAACAGGCGTAGAATATTATCTTCTTCTTTTTTTTTTCTCTCTCTCCTACAGTGTGTTTGAATTAACTAAATTTTAGAATTAATTTAATTTAAATTAAATTAATTTAATTTATAAATTAAATTTTATATTTAAAATAATTATATAAAAATAGGATTTGAATTGATTTAGAAATCAATTCTTATGTTTATAATATATTGATTGTGTTTGGAATAATTAAAAATAGAATTGATTTGATTTGATTTATACTTAAATTTTAAAATCAAATCAATTCTCATTAAATCCTTTCAATTTTGATAGGATTTTAAATAAAAAATAGTTAAATTTCATGATAATTAAAAATTACTTTATTTCTTATTTTTAAAACACCCAAACACAAGATTTGATTTCTAAATCAAATTATTTTCATTTTTTTAACATTCCAAACACACTCCTAGTATATTACTGCTTGCATCAACTCATAAAGGACTAGGAGTATTGATTGAAGTAGAGGTTTCTCCAGAGATAATAGGGTATATATATTTATAGTTTTATGCTGATTACTGTCTCTGATCAGCACTTTGCTTAAACTAGTTAGAAGAATTGGTGGTTGAACTGTTGATGCCAAGGAGATAGGTGAACGCTCAACCAACGGGAAAACTAGAGCAAATTAAGGAAAACTTGATGATACACCATCGCTTCCTTTCATTCCGCTAATCGTGTGTAAAGTAAGTATTATGACAGAGGTGGTTACACGGATTGCCAACATCAACTCTCAAGACTCAACTTAATCGTTATTCATTTTGGAGAAAAACTTTAATATAAATGTGCATGCGCAGGTTCTTCTTTGTCAATTGTGTTTTAATAAGAATTTATCCATTCTATTAGTGACCCGCTTTGCAAATTTATAACAAAATTTCTTATAATCTAACTGTAAAAAAATTAAAAATAATAATATTATTTATACACAAAAAGTGGACTCTCTTTTAATGAATATCATAGAGAAAAAGAAATTGAACATCTGATGGTGATAGATAAAGTCAGAGTTTTATTTCTATCTCTATCTGTAATATTTATTAAAAATATCAATTTTTAACTTTTAATGTACAAATAGCATTAGTCAATTGAAAAGGCTCAAACACGTGACAACGCGCTTAATCATACATTAGATGCTTGTTTCTCCGCCAAACCAATCTCTTCGGGTTCATTGCTCGTGCTTTAGATAATAGCATATCAAGTCATCTATTATTAACGTCTCTTTTTGGACATATTATAACATATCATATTTACGTAGACTTAAAATTGACATAGCTAAATCTGGTTTTAATTTATGGTGTATTTGTTTCAATTTTTTTACAAAAATTATTCATTTTAATTTTTTTTAAATTAAAAATAAAATTTTTCAACTTTAAAATAAAAATTAAAATAAATAACTTTTTTAAAAATAATCTTTTAGTTAAAATTATTTTTTTTATCAAAATAAATTAAACCAAATACACCTAATTATCCTCATTTCCATAGTTGGACTCAACCCTTTCAGACAGCTACAGGCTAAGGCTCCACGCAAATAGTAGACACAATATAAGAAGCTAAATGAAATGAACTTGAAATATATGTGGTCCGCACTTAGCACACTGAAGACAATAAACAATCACCGAGTAATCACACACCAAGGAACATTTTAAAGATAAAGAATATATTACACACACTGGCTTTTAATCAAAGTAACCGCACCTTTTTCACGTCAAATTGGAAAAAAAAGAAAGAGTAACCGCCCCATCGCCCGTTTTAGTGGTCAAATTCAAAATAATACAAATACGTATAATAAAGCACACTTTCCTTTTTTTTTTTTTTTTGGTCCCACAAAATTCACTGTCGCAACTTACAAGCACCCCAAAATTTCTTGCTCCAATAGCGACCCCAATGGTTCTCTGGCACAATTCATTGGCTACTCGAGAATCTTGAAGTCCAGTACTTCTTTATTTCCTCAGCTGTTCTTCCAGGAATTCTTCCAGCAATTAAAGACCACCTAAGAAAGAATATATAAGCTTGATTTTCAAATGGTTCGAAAATTGAATAAAATCCCTGGTCCTTAGAAGAGTTACAGGACATAATTTGGTTGTTGAAAGATTTACGATACTCAAAAGAATTATAGAATATCAATTTATTACTCAAAAAATTTGTGACATCAATTTAGTTTTGAATAGATTGAAATTTATTTTAAATTAATCCAATTTTATTTTATTTTTTGGATTAAATTAAAATAAATTTTAATTTTTTGATAATCAAATTGATATCACAACTCTTTTGAAAATTAAATTGATATCACAATACTTTCAAGAACCAAATTAATATCTCACATTTAAAGTTTTAGTTATTAAAAAAAAACATATAAAAAGAGAGCTATAAATATTGGAGAGAAAGCGTACTCACCTCTTCCCAACAAGTTTATACATCCTGCTAATGAGAATTTCCTCATCCTCGGAAAATTCAACCTTGGAAGCTCGGTTGGATGTTCGTTCTGCACAAGAGAAAAACCTCGGAAAAACACTAGTCACTTCCATGAAAATTCTAAATATGAAGTGTCATATACTCATATTTGATTAAAAAACCACGTAGCTGGCAGCTACAGTTTCTTAATCAAACGCTGCGCAACCAAAATAATATATATATATATATGTGTGTGTGTGTGTGTGTGTGTGTGTGTGTGTGTGTGTGTAAAAGCAAGAAAAGTTAGCAATCTCAATCATGATATCAAATTGATCTCGACAATAAAAAGAAGGGCCAGAAGAGAAAGACTCAATGGTTTCAAAAAAATATTTTCTGTTTTTAATATTAATCACAAAACTATCATCTTGATTTTATTCTATTTTCTGTAGCAAAGAAATCAGTAAAAACAAAAAAAAAAAAAATTTTAGTGTTTCTGTTATTAACTCCTAAAAAATGAAATAAAATAAAAATAAAAAATATTTTCTCAAACTAAACCGACCTATATTATTCAAAATGTGACCTAGCTAGGTAAGGGTGTAGTTGTCCATAAAATGACTAAAAGAGTTGTAGCTAGTAACCCAAAGCAAGCATTAAGTAGAACATAACTGCATACGATAAGTGATAACAGTGCATGACACAAGTCAAATTAAGCAAGATTTAGTCAACCTCAAAATGTGCACACGTAAATAAGAAGAAATAGACTCTAAAAGCGTATATACCTGTAGAATTTGCAGAAACTTCATCAGAAGAGCGATCCCTGTCAGCCATTGCAATGACACGTTACAGTGGATATTGAAGATGCGGAGAATTAACTATGCTTGAAGATGATGGGGGAACGAAGTTGTTTGGCTGCTATTAATAGGAGCCAAGTAATTTCTAAGGACAGAAGAATGGGTGGTGGTGGGTAACACCAAGGTACAGAGAAGACTGGTAGTTGAACTTGACCCTTGTTGGGTAGTTGAGCATCTCAATGTTAGTTGAAGTAAGTACTCTTGTAGACAAGCATTGGATATATACAAAATCTCGTACACACGTCTAATCTATTTAAAAACATAGATACAAATAATTTAAATTTGCAAAAATTAATTTGTTTAATAAATACATTAGTAGTATGAGGGATTAATCTAAATAAAAAATATCTTTGTTAAGAATTTTTTTTTTTTTTGGCTCTTGGACACCTGGCCTATGTTGGAGATTTTACAAATTACATTCCAAGTTAAAAAAAAAAAAAAGCGATTACACGTAACTCATTTATTGCATAGGTTTGTTCTTGTTACCATTTACAATATACCAATCTTTGTTTATTAAATAATTTGACATTTATTCTTTTAAATAAAATTTTAAATTCGATTTCTGTAAGTAAAAAAATATTTTTAAAGATACCTAAATTATATTGTAGATGCATTTGTTTGTAATTTTTGCAAAGAAAAAAAAACTTTTTTCCAAAATTTTCCAAAAATGTATTTCTAAAATTTTTAATATTGCTTATTAGTGTTTTTTAAGAGAAAAAACAAAGAAACAAAAATTAATCAGTTATTCCGTTTTTTAGAGAAGTCCTAAACCCTAAATTGTTTTACATTTGAATATAATTGTAAAGTACTTTTTATTAGAATAAAAAATTTGTTAAATTATTTGAATATAACAAATATAAAAATATTTTTCTTATAAAATTATAATTAAGAACATGAAAGTTGGGAGAGTGAGGGAGTGATATTTTTTTTGAAAAAAATTGAAACATGAGATGATAAGTTAATGGTTTCTAAATTTTACGCGTGAATTTTCATCTTCTCTACTACTTTTAATTCGAAGAGAAGAAGCGCCATATCGAACTTACTTTGTAGCTTATTTATTTTTCAAATATACAATTTGATGCTAATTTGATCGCTTGATTCGCCCCAGGTTTTCTCTAATACCATATACTTTAGACAAAATAATCCTCTATTGGATGGATCAGCAAATATAAAACCAATTAGAATTTTTTTTTTTGGGTGCAATTTGCACATTAGATGTATAGACATTATTGTATAGAATACTATATATTAATATAAATATGAGTAAGTATTAAGATATGTATATATTAAAGTAAGATATATATAATGTATATTTATGTTAAAGATATTATGTTTGATGTCAATTTTTTATGTACAAATTATATAACTAGTTAAAAGACATAGTCACTATGACATACATTATACATAATATAAATGTAATTATTATAACATCAAAGGAACATACTATATAACAAAATTGAAAATTACTAAATTTTAATACCTTTTAACTTACATTTATAAAAGTTATACATTATTCAATAAAGTACCATTTTATATAACTTATTGAATAGTACTTTCTTTGTTTCAAAATAACTATCAAGTTTTTAGTATCTTAAGGTTTCAAAATATCTGTCAATTTAAAATATCAAAATAGTATTATTCTTTTTCTAATAATACCCGTAATTTAATTGTGATTATTAGATGACCATATGTAATTCTAGCAAAGAGAGTAAGTGTAGTATTAATTGCATTAATGAAAGTATATTTTTTTTAAATGGAAATAATTTCATCTACTTAATTTATTTTATACTATTACTAAGATCATTTATTATTTTCCTTTACTTGTATGTTAACCCAAATTCGACGGTTATTTTGAAATTGAGAGAGTAAAATTTATAAAATAAGATAAATATGACATATTTTCCATAAGCATCCTGTTACTTATTTGATATAGACATGAATTTTCTTTAAAATTATTCAGATTTCATCCGCACTGAATCTAATTTAGGGCTCTCCCAACTTCTTCTCGTCATATGTTCTCTATAACTCACAATCAATGTCTCCTCCAATTACAAACATGGTAGAGATAGGCAAAACTGACTAACATTTTTTTTTTTTTCAATATTCGTCTTGGTTCCTTACAATGGATGCATGGAGGATTCAAAATTCACAATGAGTGCAAAACCTTTTTTGTCGATTGAATATTCATGTAGAAAAGTTAGGAAATTTTTGGTGTAAGAGCACCACTAAGGATCCAAGTGTTAATTTTATGAGATTTTCAGTTCAAAAATGGAAAGTGATAAACAGGCCCTCCCAAGCTTGAAGAGAGATTGGGTGGCAATAATGGTTTGTGGCGGTGATATAGTTAGGATAGTTGTGTTCATTTGAGAGGCGGTGAAAAGTGTGGGTGAAGATGAAGAAGAGTAAGTAGTTGAAAGAAAGATTAAAAAATAAGAGAGAGTTAATTTTGTAATGTTAAAAATTATTATTTTATTTTATAATTTTAATATAATTATTATAACTTTAAATCTAAACTATTTAAATAAAATTTAATTATCAGGAATAATAGACTATCAAATGATTTAGATCATAGAGAAGTTTTTTCCTCCACCTGAAAGAAAAATTATCTTCCTTCACATATAATCTTCACCGTTCACTTCTACATGCTCCATCACTTTTTGCATCTCTTCTCAGTCCTCATCATTTTGATGGCACATGATCCACATGAATTTTTCTCAGACCAGGTGGTCCACCACCCTAATTATCCGCCATCAGTCAACCCAACTTATCTTTTAACTATTAGGCCCGTTTGGTATGTCTATTAGTATAAGGCCTGATAGAATAAGGGCTAATAATATAAGACTTGATTGTATAAGGCCTGATAAAAATTTAATATTATGCAGTGTTTGATATGTCATTATATAAGATATTGTATTATATAAAATATAACTAGAAAAAGATATTATAATAAATATAATTTTTAAATAGTTATTATAATTATTTAAGTTATTTTTTATTATATATAAAAATAATTTTATATTAAAAATTATTTATTTATTTATTTTTAATATTTTTTTATAAATATAAAATATATAAGAGAGAGAGAGAGAGAGAGAGTGAGTGAGTGAGTGAAATAGATATAGAGTTTTTATACATCAAAATCTAAATAGAATTAGTATCATATTTCTATATTTAGTTGTATTTTTTATTATATATAATTAAATTTATATTAAATATTATTATTTATATATTTTAATAATAAATTTTTATTCCTATATTTTTATTTCAGTTTGAATAATTATTTTACAATTATTTTTGAAAATTATTTATTTATTATTAAATAATATTATTTTTTATTTATATATTTTTTATTTTTTATTATTTATTTAATAATTAATTTTATTTTAATAAAATATATTAAAAAATAAAAAAGTGAAAGAACCCTTATACGTTAAAAGCTAATCAGGCCTAATACAGTCTTCCTAGGCCGTATTAAGTTATCCATCATTATAATGTATAAGGGAGGTTTGATGGATAAACTTAAATAATACGTTGACTGCACCAAATAACGGATAAGATCATAATATATTATATTATCTTATCCTATTATACCTAATACAACATGCCAAACACCCCCTTAATAACTTTTTCCGAATAAAAAATTGTCCATAACATTTCATCACTTGCTCGCTCAGGTTTCTTGGACGTTCCACCAATGTTTTTCCAAACTGGGTTAGTCATATTTTAAAGCACAAAGTTAACATATCTTAGATAAAGTGGAAAGTAGATCGTCATGTAATGACCAATGTGGTCGTTGCGTTCGTGGGAGATGGTAGGTTGTCATGTCCATGTATCTTCAATAATTGAAGATAAGTGAAAAAAATAAAGCAAAAAGAAGTGACTCTGTCATCACATTAATGTGAAAATAATTTAATTCACCACCAAGAGGAAAATGATACGTTAAACGTGAAGCCAGAAGATTATATATAAAACCGCACAGAATTTCATATTTTAGTAGAATAGCTACCCTCGTATATAGCCTAAAAAATTGATTAATGAATATTTACTATGACTTAAGATATTGATTATGTTATATGTAATCGTTTCAAGTTACAAAGAAAATTTATGTGTTCCATCAAAAAAAAAAAAAAAAATTATGTTAGTAGTTTTCATAGGACTGTATTTCTCGTTTTTATATATATATTACAATTAATAGTGATACTAAGCAATAACGTTTGCCATATCAACTTAAGAAAGCTAGCTTTATTGAACTCTTAATTATATATCCAGAATACTATAGTGAACACGTATTTTTTTAATTAAAAAAAAGAACAGTACAGCAATAGTGAACGCGCATTTAATGATTTCCGTTGTCGAGAAATTCTTGAATTACCGAAAGCTACAATATTTCCAAACAACAGCGTGGCTGCCTGTTCGAAAGTGAAATCATTACTGATAATTGGACTAAATTTACCCTTAAGAAGGGTTGCATTTCCATTACAACCAATGCTGTAGAGTGTTGACACTTGACAAAGAAATGTGCCACGGTTGAAAACGACGTGACGTTTTCTTCAACGGCCGGACACAAACACAATCCAGCAAAAGCTTGCTTTCTTTTTCAAATGCAACAGCAGAAGGTGGTGACTAGTGACTGGTGGGTGAGTGAATCGTGGTCAAAGCTCAAACTTCAAAGAGATAAGAACGAGATAAGAACGCCAAATAGCATGTACCACCAATGGTCCCGCTTGAATAATTGTTTCGGAGCACAGTTCAATGGAATTGCTTCTTAATCATAAGATATTTTTATAACTTTCATCTATTTTAATTATTTATCAAATTAATTTTTATTCAGTTAACAAAAGATATGTAATTTCTCATAATAGATTTTATTTATTTATTTATTTATTTTTGCGTAGATTCAATTTCACACCTTCATGTTACTTATTCTCAATATTACAATTTATAAAATATTGAACTTTTTTGTTTTCGTGATAACGAACCTTTACAGAAGATATAGTAAAACAAAACTCAATTAATTAAATCAATTTTCTAATGCTATCTATTAACCTCTATTCTACGGGTCATAGGTGGCAGACTATTTGACATCAAATTCTTAGTTGCGAGGTTGTATCAATGATCAGCTGGACACTGCACAACACGATTAAGTCTGCCTATGGACTAATATTGGAATTGTAAACTAAACTTACTTTTACATCATTTAATTTTACAAATTTGACTTTAATTATAAGTTAATTAAAACTATTATGATTTTTGTTTAAAAACTTTTATCCGAAAATTAATTATGACAAAATAAATATTATCTAGGTGATATTTTAATTACTAAAAAGATGTGAGTTTTATATTATAAATTTATTATTACTCTTTCATTTTATTTTTATTTTTTAAGTAAACTTGAATAAATTATATAAATACTATTATATTTTTTTAATTTTTGGTACCGGTATTAAATTATAAATAAAATTTATAACAATATGTATAAAATAAATAAAAAAGCAATTAAATTAAAATTAAAATTAATAAAATTTTAAAATATATGTCAAAAAGAAAAATAGATTCATTCCACATATAAAAGAAACTAAGTTTTAATATATAAAGGCAAATAAGCTTTTTCAATTAGTAAAGGTAGTTGAGAATTTAGTTTTTGCTTTTATTTTTCAAAAGCTAAAATCTGAACAGGGAAGTAACAATGTATTGCTTTAAGTTACTTTTGGATGAATGGCAATAGAAAGAATGACGAGAAAAAAAATGGCTTACTGTGTTAAAAGTCTATTTAAAAATTATTTGAAAAGATCAAATGAAAAATTTTTAAAAAGGGAGATTGTTGTCATTCAAAATCTTCATTTTTTTTGTTTTAAATTAGGAGGTTAAGAAGAAAAAAAGATACATTTTCCTCCCCTACTCTCGTTAAACAAACATATTATTAAACATTTAAACTTAAGCATGATATGATCTATTCTATTTTACCTCTTGTCTTTCTATTCTATTTTAAATTTAAATATATTTTTAGTCCTTGTAAATCTAAGTTATTTTAATTTTAGTCTTTTTAAAATTTTTTTTAGCTTTTAATCTTTTTTTTTTCAATATTATATTTTTAGTCCCTATTATTAGTTAACACTGTTAAATAATGATACTTATAAGGATCAAAAGAGGATTATTAAAATATATTTAAGGATAAAATAAAATTTTTCATATTTATAAAAGTTGAATGTATATTTTAAAATAACTTTTCAAACTTAAATTTAGAGCAATAAAGACTAAAATTATAATATTAAAAAAATAAAAGACCAAAAAAAAAAAGAAATTTTTTACAAAAACTAAAATCAAAATGATTTATATTTTATAGGACTAGAAATATGTTTAAATTTATTTTATTATAGGCCTTGCTATATAGTACGAATGCAAATCACACGAATTGGTATGAATAAAATTTGACAAATGTTCATCAATGAATTAGCCAAAATATACAGTAAATTTGAGAAGAGAGAGCATTTGATAGTAAAACAAATCACCCACTAACACATTTATACAAAAAGTTACCAAATCGCTTTCTTAACATTAAGCTTTTTCCCGTATTATATGTCACTCCTTTTTATCGTGTATTTAACTGCCAAAGATAGCCTTAGTCAAAACTGGGGTTTGAGCTAGAAGCCTGCTGAAATAGTTTCAACACGAAAGAACCCAACCAGTGTTGGTCCTACGTTTGAAGAGGGAAACAGGATTTGAGTGACTAGAGCACGCGCCCAAACGCACTCTAAATTTTCCTCTATAATTCCATTGAAAATGAGGATAACATTTTTACTCTGGCCTGAACAATTTATTGAATTTAGGATAGGAATGGACCAAACATAAGGAATATCATTATTAAGTTAAAAAATTAAACTAAATAGCCACACCATCATTACGTATAAGTAACCAATTATCTCAAATTCTCCCTCACAAATATCTTGTGCCTGCGCAGCAGTTAGCAGCAAAATGGGCTGTCCATTTCATAGAGC
This sequence comes from Pterocarpus macrocarpus, assembly GCA_031439585.1. Classification (NCBI taxonomy): domain Eukaryota; kingdom Viridiplantae; phylum Streptophyta; class Magnoliopsida; order Fabales; family Fabaceae; genus Pterocarpus; species Pterocarpus macrocarpus. The sequence goes on from CM062517.1 coordinate 7,865,574, forward strand.
CAAAAAAATCAACATGGACTGAGGCACGCAGGTAGGAAGAGTGATAAATTTATTCCAAATGGTTGTCATGAAAACGCACATATAATCCTACTACATAGTCCAATGAATAAAGAACCTAGATATGGAAAAAGTAGATTATATAGTATCATACAGGCCTCTTAACTAGCAGACAACACAATGCTGCTGTGACCGATTGCCTCAGTTCCAGACTTATAGGCTACTGCTATTGAGTTGTAGTCTGCAAGCTATATATCAAACATCCATAAACTGCTTGAATAGTACTTAGAAACCGTGAATCTTGCTGACATGCTCCTTCTTTACTATGCCAACCTTTTCGTAACAACACCGGAATTTATAGATTATAACGCTTCTTTACAACTATGAACAACAGCTATGGTATTATACAGTCAGGACTCATCATATTATTGTATACCTGCACAAGGAAAGTAGAAACTTTCTTTCTTTGATCTCCTTGAAGTTGTATGGTCTGCGTCCATACAAAATTGACATTTGCACCTTCATTGACAAGGATGAGAAGAAATGATGCACAAAGTGACGCTTCCATTGAAAATTATTTTGAAAAATGAGAACCAATTACTAGAATAAAAAAAAATGATGATAAATATCATGTTATTTCCTTCTCCAGCTATTGGAATATCAAATAATTGTCAGATGCATTGCGGAGCAGTTGATGAATCCAGAAAATTTCAAGAACTACTACTTGGATGAGTCCATTGCACAAATTAATAACTTATCAAGAACAGGAATGCAGACCTGGTCCAACTCAGGGTCCTGGACAACAGTACCATTACGGCAGAACTCTTTCTTAAGGTCCTTGAATATCTTGGTATGGTGAAGTCTCATTTGATCCACCCTATCTTATGGTACTTTTCATACTCCATCTTTTTAAACTATTAGATTAAGTTAATAAAAATTCAATGGTTGAAATAAAATACATATGTACATAGATCCTTATTGACATGGAGCATGTAATCTGTCACCCTCACCATGGAGCTTGGTCCCCTTCGTCCCTCACAACTGCAATGTGCCGCTGCACACCATCAACAATGATCTGCAACTCCGCACTCCTCTGCTAGTTCGATAGAAAATCACAACAACAACTCAAGGAAAAAAAAAAAGAATCAAAGAATCAACAACAGCCAATTTTTACTGTAATCTGTGTCTTGTGACACACACCTTAGCAAAGATAAAGGTGGATCTCCATGAAATCGTCCCGCCTCCCTTCCCATGCTTTCCAATTACCGCTTTCTACTTTCTACTTTCCACTTGGAATACTGACTCCCATTTTATCACCCACTTCCATTTTTCTTTCTGTGCTCAATTGTACATTCATTTTATCTCCAATAATTTTCCAATTACTTTCGGTTCATTTTCTTTCTTTCACATAGAATGGAATGGATTTTTGACGCTGTTTATTTATCGTCATTTTTGTAGGACTAGGAGGAGAGTCATCATGGCTACGGAGCTTCCTCGAATCGAACCCCCAGAACTCAGATTTGTTGTGTGGCGACATGTTGCAATTGTGAGTGAGAAGGGGATGAAGCTCCTTGGCAAGGGTGGTGGATTACATGCTCTATATCAATAAGGGTCTATGTGCATATATATTTTATTTCAACTATTGGATTTTCATTAATTGGATCTAATGGTTTAAAAAAGTAGAGCATGAGAAGTGCCACAAGATAGGGTGAATCAAATTAGACATCACCTCTTGGTATAGCTGTACTCTTTCTTTAATCCTTGAACTTATGTAAGGCTTTTCCCTCCCCTTTCGCTTCTGCACGCGCACATGATCATACTCTTTCGCCCCTGCACCTGAGTCCTCAGCATCTGCATCAGCAAAGGGATCTGCTCAGTTTATAAAAACACATCAACAACCAATGATAAACTACTGACAAGGATTTGAATGCTATCTAGTCTCAACATAATTGAGTTTTCAGGTGATACAAAATGTATCAACTCATATAGAGATTGAACACCGACCAAAAGTAGTTGGGATGTGTGTCAAATTCAAACATGAAACTTGCACTTGGTTATTTGTAACGAGCAAAGTTCCTTCCAGTCTAATCAGCTACTCATGGAAGAAATCAGACAAAAGCACAAAGAAAATATAATCCAAGTCAGAGATCATATGAAATATACTGACATATCTGCTATCTAAACTTGCTTTAAGTCCTTAATATTTGAAAATATCAACTGTGATTCGGAGACTTAATCATCCCTTTTATGACAATCCCAAATGAAGAGGATCAATTATCATATAATTATGCCACAATTTACGTCAGATCCACATGTGTACCACGTAAGGCAATATTTTCCGTTAGTTATGCGATAGAATAATGACTTGGAACCAAATTGAAAATAATTTGAAATGTAAGGGATCAAATTAAAAAAATAAAATATAAAGGATCATTGAAAAATTAGATAAAAATAAGGGATTAAAAAATCTCTTTTGCTTATATCAAATAGTTCAAACAAAATAGAAGAGCTACCTTAAAAACATTAGTATTAGCGTGTTATCCTTTTGATTTGATCACACTCCAAAGTAGCAAATAAGATATAACTACTATTATGAATGACGATATAATTAAACTCTTAAAATACTTATGAAGATATTGTAGATTTTATAATTCTTGATTTGAAATACCAAGATTTTTATAAATTGTAATTCTTATTAAAAATACATGTAAATTTCGTTTAATATTGTACATATTTTATCTCGTCTTCTTCTTATTATATTTTATTTGTTAGATTTATATGGTAATTGATGTACTAGTACAATGGAGAATATCAGAATAAAATTTTTTAAATTATACTCGAAGATCCTTTATTTTTTCTCACGCGTAGCCCATGCAAAAGCATTCAAAAAAAAGTAAAGTATTTGTTTAGTTTAAATTCTTCCTAAGAAATTGACTTTCCAATGCACTTGTTAGTTTGATTTTAATTCTTTTCACCGAAGAATTTGGCTTCCTTAGATTGCCAAATTCTTACTTTTCCAATGAGATGAGAAGAGCTTAAACCAAACCAGCAATAGACAGCTACTTCTACCGATGTATCTCGACAAGCTCAATCAGTTCTTTTTCAAAAGAATCTAAACAAAACACTAAATAGAGAGTGGTCTCAGTTTACCTTCACACAGATTCACTATGGCCTACTCGACAACCTATCCAATAGAAGCGATCATTGCCGATGGAAGGATCAAACCTCGACCCATCATTCACTACGGTGCTCCCAAGGTCCTCACCGTCGATCTCGACCTTATGGCTGCCTCTCTCCAGCGTAACCTTGAATTAATATTCCTGTTTGACCACAGGGTTCAGATACGCTACGGTACCAACCACCACATCACTGCTGACACCACTGCCATGGTCGATTTCACTGTCGGCATGACCTATAATCACCTTCGAACCATTCTTGGGCTCAAATGTCCACACGTTCGAGCTGAACGGATGAATCCGCGGTGCCCTATCCCCAAAGGTATGGAGTTCCCGACGTGGATATCATCCACTTTAGGCTCTATTGGGACTTGCCGACATGGAAACACTCTTGTCGTGTACGCTTCTGATGCAAGTACCATGAACAGTTACGGTCGCAAGAACATGCCTAGTGTTTGCTTATGAAAGTTACACCCGCCTCATGCAAGTGTTGAAAGAGTTTGGTGTTGCTACTGCTCCATTCCCTCCACTGTTCCCTTCACTTGCCATCAGTAGTCAAGGCTCTTCTTACTTTCCGACAATCCAGCCTGAGTTGGAGGAGCACACGTGGCAGTTGTACCGGTTATGTCCACGAGTCTTGCTATGAGAACGAGGATGTTGCTAGGATTGCTCTTATCACTTCTGAAGTTGGAGTGACCCCTTTTGAACAGGTTGGCGTGACCGTTGGTAATGTCGATGATGAAACGACCATGAATCCAGGACGTGGGGCTGACCCTTACTACCAGTGCCTCTTGGGGCATAGCATTTTTACGACCGAAGATGCTCCGTTATAGGATTATGCGTACTACCTAGTAACTAGCCTAGTTATGTTTTATTTTTTTGTCTACTTCACTGTTTGTATTGCAACATTGATGTTAATTTCCAACCATTTTGGCTTAGTTTTGAATTAGGTTGTACCGACAATGTTCTGTTTGAACTAATTAAGGAAAGGTTTGGAATATCATTATGCAGTTCAAGAATTAAACTAAATAGCCACACCGTCATCATGTATAGAAAAATGTTATTTGAAGATACTTTGTGTGTTCAATTGACTCATAGTTATTTATCTATCATCTATTACTATTAATAAAGGGGATTTATGGAGGTAACTGCTTTTTTATTCTTTGTTGATTATTTGCTTATCTTTTAATAACTTCATGTTCTGATATTATTTTTGAATTTTGGTGAGAACTCTTACGTATAAGTAATCACTTTGGTTGGTCTGAATCTCGAATTCTCCCTCTCTTGTATCTTGGGTCTGCGCAGCAGTTAACAGCAAGATGGGTTGTCGATTTTTTAAGAGGCAAAAACCAAACTCAAGCAGTCAACATAGACTGAGGCGCACACAGGTATGAAGAGTGGCAAATTTATTCCAGATGGTTGTCATGGAAACACACATATTATCCTACTACATAATCCAATGAATAAGGAGCCTTGATATTAAACAGTAGATGATATGGGCCTCTTAACTAGCATACAACACAATGCTGCTGTGACCGATTGCTTGAGTTTCAGATCTATAAGCTACTGCCATTGAGTTGTAGTCTGCAAGCTATACATCAAACATCCATAAACTGCATGAGTAGTGTACTTAGAAACCATGAATCTTGATATGCTCCTTCTTTACTATGCCAGCCTGCAGTTTGTAACAACACAGGAATTTACAGATTATAACACTTTTTAACAACTGTGAACAACAGCTATATTATTATACAGTCAGGAATCAGCTTATTGTATACCTGCACAAGGAAAGTAGAAACATTCTTTCTTTGATCTCCCTGAAGTTGTATGACCTGTATCCATACAAAATCGACATTTTCACTTTCATTAACAGGGATGATATGAAATGGTGCACAAAGTGACACATTTATTGGAAATTATTTTTTTAAAAAAAATGAGAAACAGTTACTAGAATAATAATAATAATAAAAATCCGCAGGGTGATAAACATCATGTCATTTTCTTTCTCATACTTTTGGAAAATCAAATATGCCCATTGTAGCAGTGGATGAATCCGGAAGATTTCAAGAACTACTACCTTGGGTGAGTTCATTACACAAGTAAATAAATTATGAAGAACCGGAAGCAAACCTGGCCCAACTCAGGGTCCTGGACAACAGTACCATCACAGCAGAACTCTTTCTTAAGGTCCTTGAGTATCTTGGTATAGCTGTACTCTTTCTTCAATCCTTGAACTGTTGTAAGGCTTTTCCTCCCGTTTCTCTGTTGCACGCGCACATGAACATACTCTTTTGCCCCAGCACCTGAGTCATCAGCATTTGCCTCAGCAAAGGGATCTGCTCAGTTATCAAATCATATCAGCAACCAGTGATAAATTATTGACAAGGAACAACTGATACTATCTGGTTTCAATATGACTGAATTTTCAGGTGACACAAAATGTATCAAGAGATTGAACACCCACCAAAAGTAGTTGGGATGTGTGTGTCAAATTCAGACATGAAACTTGCACTTGGTTACTTGTACTGAACAAAGTCCTTCCAATCTAATCAGCCAATCAGCACTGGAAGAAATCAGACAAAAGCACAAAGAAAATATAATGCAACTCAGAGATCAGATGAAATAACTGACATATCTGCTCTCTAAACTTTACTTTTAGTCCTTAATATTTGAAAATATCAACTGTGACTTAGAGACTAAGTCATCCATTTGTGACATGCCTTAATGCAGAGCATCGATAATCCTAAATGAAAGCCCCATACTGTCATCAAATCAATCACATAATCAAGCTTTCTTCAGTCATATAGTCTTTTCCCAGCTACATGTTCCATATATACAGTCCTCACAGCTAGACCTATTGTTTATTAAACAAAGTCAGAATAACCTTTATCGATCAACCACATACAATCCCCAAATAAGTGCAGAATAACATTTATGGTGGTCACAAAAATTAATTATCCAATACATCACCCCTATTGCCATGTCCTAAACTTTCAAGTTTCAATTATAACTCCAGGAATAGCGGCATCAATTAACACCTCCCAACATGTAAGAATTATTAACCCAGGATGATAGAAAATCCGTATTCACAAAAGGTTACAGTTGAACATTACAAATTTGGTTATATCATGTTATGCGAGAAACAGCACATAAAAGAGTCAAAAGTAAATAGTTATATATAGTCACATAACAGCAAGTCAGCAATCACAGAAAGGAAAGCCAAGTAACAAGAACAATACCTGAAACTTTGTCTCGTATGAAGGTAAATTTTACCAAAGTAAGGATCAGAAACTCTGTCAAGCTTTATATATAAGGCGGTTGAGACAAGAGCTCCCAACCACGCAAGTCGGTTGCGGTTGTTGTAAGAGTTTGTTCAAACTCAAACATAAAATAATTTAATTCTGCTAATAATTATTTGAGATACGATTATTAACAAAATTGAGATATTAATTCTTAATATTGTAATCCATAATTAGATTATTAAATAATTATGAAAAATCGTTTTCGTTAATATTAAATTATAATTATTTGTAAGAGATAATAAGTTGAAGTAAACATTTTAAAATAAAGACAAGAATTCAAATATGACATGAGCAATGTTTATGGAACGATCATATAATCGTGCAATTAAAGAAAAACTCTGTACCAAAAAAAAAAATCATCTTACGAATATTTAAATAAATCAAATTTATGAAAATAATTAGTAAAAATTAAATTATGATTTAAATCTCATTTAAATGAGCTCCTCTAGTTACACCTGTCATGTAGATGTAGGTAGGCAGCACCCTCAATTTCTTTATAGAATATTTGAAAGGAAAGCTGATAAATTTTCACTTTAATGAAAGATATGTTCATTTAATTTTTAAATAAAAAGAATAAAATAATAAATTATTATACATTATTTATTATCTTACTTTTATTGTTATAAAAATTGTGTATCTCCCTAAATTTAAAAATAATAAATATGCTTTCTCTCCATAATCCTCTTAAAAATATTTTTAAAAAAATTTGGAACTCAATGATTTTCTCCGTAAAGTAAAATGAAAATGAGTTGGACGAGACAATGATTTAATTTTTCTTAAAAAATCATGATTAATACAAAAAATATTTTAATGCGTGAAATTTACTAAATTTTAAAATATATTCAAAATTAACATTTGTTAAAAAAAAAATCTAGAAAATTTGAACCTTTTCATTCTTCTTTGAATTTTTCCCCTTTTTTGCTTAAAATCTTGGTTTCCATGGGGAAAAATTTGAGTATAATGGGCTTATCTTTTTAGGCCACACTCAGGCCCAATCCTGCAAATAATATGGGTCACAAGCCCGCTAAACTCGGATCCGAGCCACCCGTTCGTTTGCCCAGCTGCTAGCGTATTCGGGTTCCGCGTGGATTCAAGTTCAACGACGAAGAACGATTTCTCCACTCAGAAAAATGGAAAATCTCTCTCTGTACGAAATCTCGTGTGTTTCTTCTTCCGACTAACCATCATTGATCCTCATACAGGTAGCATTCTTATGTGCTAATTACTTTTGTCAAATTGTGATTTTTCTCCTTCCAAATATTGCTTCAATTTTTTAACTTTTTTTTTTTAAAAATTTAAATGGCCTTTTTTTGGTGCTTGTAGGTGATTTTTTACTTGGATTGCAAAATGGGTATTGATGATTTCTCCATTGTAAAAGGTTTTGGTTCATGGGTATTCTAGATTTGGAGTTCCCACTATTAGTCTCTGCAATTTTGAGAAGGATTTAGTATTTGGGGCGATATATTATATAGATATGGCTTCAAATGATGTGAACAGTAAATCATGGAAATGGGCCTTGGGTTTGGTGTATATAGTTGCTGTGGCAACAATATGGATAGCTGCTAGTTTTGTAGTACAGTCTGTTGTTGATGCTGGTGTATCACCATTCCTTGTTACTTACATCTGCAATTCATTGTTTGTGGTGCTGATACCAATTGTTGAAATTGGGAGGTACTTGGAGGATTCTTGTGGGGGTGTATGGTTTTGGATGGGTGAGAAAAGGGACCGCCATTTGGAAAGGGTAAGGGAGTCCGAGCAGGCTATCCTTCTTGAAGAAAATGATGCAGGGAGCAAAGCCAGTGAATCCTTGGTGGTGGAAGATATTGGTGTCAGTGAACAAAGGAGCAGTGGTTCTGAATTGCTGCCATCGGAAAAGCCTGTTGAGGCGCTGTCTGGAAAAGTTAATGTGATTGAAGACTTTGATAATCAGCTAGATGAGAAAGGGCGCTGGACCCGGTGCAGGGTGGCCAAAGTTAGTCTACTGATATGCCCATTTTGGTTTTTTGCTCAGCTCACTTTTAACCTGTCATTGAAGTATACTACGGTCACGGTAAGTATACACGGATTTTGGTTTAAATCTCTTGGCTTGTAAGTTCTGTTTCGCTTAATTATTTGGTTTAAATTAGTTCCTTTTTCGTGTTGTCTGCAGTCAAACACAATCTTAAGTAGTGCATCCAGTCTTTTTACCTTCTTGGTCTCGCTAGCATTCTTGGGCGAGAGGTTTACTTGGTTAAAGCTCTTTAGTGTTCTTCTTTGCATGGGAGGAACAATAATTGTGAGTCTTGGTGATTCACAAAGTGGTTTAAGAACAATTGCATCAAATCCACTTCTTGGAGACATTTTCGCACTTGTTTCAGCAGGATTATATGCAGTTTACATAACCTTAATTCGCAAGAAATTACCTGAGGATGATGGAAATAGTGGTGAAGCCAGTATGGCTCAGTTTCTTGGATTTCTGGGGCTTTTTAATGTTCTAATTTTCCTTCCAGTTGCTCTCATACTCAATTTCACCAGGGTGGAACCTTTTTATACGCTTACCTGGAAGCAGCTTGGTCTGATTATCGGTAAAGGTCAGTATTCATTATTTTTAACTTTTCAATTTGAAATTGCAGCTAAGTTCTTTACATGCTTGCTGCAAAACTGCATTTGTTATTTGCTATTTAAGGAAGACATATAACTATTTTACCTTTTCTGTCTATTAAAGTACATGCTGATTCTTTTTATCTTCTGCAAATAGCGACATATGCATTCTTTCGGGCTCTGTTGGTTATTTATTTATGCATAATTGCATACGGTGTCCAATTTTCGTCTATGTGATGTTGGGAAGCTCTATCACTCTCAATCACTAATATTATCGGTAGAGAACACTCTGATTTCAGGTATAGCAATTAATCTAGTGTAGAAGATGAAGATTATATTTCCATATTATTTAATGTTGCAAATTTGCACATTTCAAAGACCGTAGGAAGTGATATTGGTATTTATCCACAATAATTTGTTAGTCTATTGTAGAGCTTTTTACATTGACAGCAGATCCAATTCACATCAGAATAGTTGAAAAGTTGTCACTATGATAATAGCTGGCTGAATAATTGAAGCTAAAAATTGGACGCGAATGATTTTAATGAATTTCCATTAATGAATAATCTGACTTTATGACCATATAATTTTTGTTAGTTTGATGTAATGGAGATCACAGAGATGTAACCTTGTTTCTGCCAACACAATGCTTTTATTGTCTTTATTCTTGTATGAGTTTGCTCACTTTTATATTGTTTCTGTCTACCAACTTCTTTCATTATAAGTCTACAATATCATACTTATCTTTTTCTATCACCTAGAATGCTAGAATTCTGGCATCGCGTTGAGGGCTTCATCTTAATTTTACAACAGTAGTTTTTTCTTGAAGGACTTTGTTAATGAACCGATCTTCTTTCCCTTCTGTTTCAATCTGCCAATGCTGAACATTGTGAAGCGAAACAGTTTCCACCAGGAGCTGTAATCAATTTGCTCTGAGATTAGTTTTCATTCAAGTGTATTAAAACAATGTCACCTCTGTATTGGCTTATCATTTATTAATAGAGTAATGTTAATATTGACTCGGTTCATAGTGAACCCTACACATAGCAATATCTCAATCATTCAAAGCATAATTTAAAATTATAAATATATAAATATTATAAAAATATTGGTTGAGATGTTGCTATATGTAGGGTTCACAGTGAACTCAAGTCTATATTAACATTTTTCTATTAATAAGGCTGATATTTACTAGCATTCCATTAGAGGCTTGAGAATTCTTCAGGAGAAGATCAATATAGATTAATAAGATAATAAATTATTTTGCAAAGGGTAAATTGCAATTTGACATCATGTGCTTTGACCCAAATTCACTTTGCTAACCTTGTGGTATGTAAAAAATTAACACTTTACTGCCTTGTAGCTGGCTCCATTATCCCCCCCCCCCCCCCAAACAACAACCACCACAAACAAAAAAACACCCAAAAAACACACACAACAAAAAGTCCATTTGCACCAGTTTGCTACATGTGTGTGGCTTCACTTTTGACATTCATAGTGCAGACTGCAGAGACAAGAAACTGGAAAGCCATTTGTGATTATATCTTCCCTACCGAATTTCTCAGTCAAAGTATCATTTTGTATGGATCTTTTTTATTGGTAGTAAGTGATTATTTTTATTTGCTAGAGCAGTGTTACTGCAATCACTTTATCGTCTACTTACAGAGATCAAAATCTATGAAGCAAGCTGTTTATGGCTACTTTCAAAAGCTTATTCATGACATTTTTACCAATTTGTTGCAGAAATAAATCTACATTTGCAGCTCGAACTTGAAAAAATTGTAAATTATTCCTAGACATAACTTTTATATGTAACACGTCCAGCACTTACTATAACATAACTAGTATTTCCTAGTGTTCAAATATCCGGTTTATCAAAGGAGCTTTTATTGGTCTTATAATGTATGTTTCTTCTCATTCTACATCATTTGACATGTACATTTCATGATGTTTGTATGTATTGTTTCCTGTCAAAACTAGGGTTGCTGGATAATGTGCTGAGTGATTACTTGTGGGCCAAGGCTGTTCTTCTTACATCGACCACGGTAGCTACAGCTGGTCTTACAATTCAGGTCCCATTGGCTGCCATTGTGGATACCTTGACTGGCCATGCTCCTCGCCTGATGGATTACCTTGGAGCAATTGCTGTCATGATCGGCTTCGCCGGAATTAATATTCCTGTTGATACTTTAAGTAACTCAGGAGAAGCTACTGTGGAATTGGAAAATGAGAACATCAGTGTAACAAATGAAGACCTTACAATTCCAAGAGGCCAAGATTCAGCTGCCATACCTTAGCTTGTACATTGCATTCATTTCACACGTTAGTTGATGGTGTGATCTTGTAACTGCAACAAATTAGTTGCAATGACTGAAACGTGCTACTATTACCAGGCACAGAAGTAGAACAAGAACAAGAGAGTTTACTCTAAAAATGACATACGTGAGTTTGCACTTGCTAAGGGAATTGTAAAGGGCTCCAGAAATTGCTCCTTGGATGAAAATACCTCTGCTGGACACTTTTCAACAAGCATATGGTTTAAATTTCTGTAGTTTTAGTACATATACATACATGTGTTAACACAGAACTTTGCGTTTTTGAGGATGAGTCATCCTAACGATGAGTCAGAAATAAGAATTTAAGTGTTGGGTAAATTTATGAGTGATATATTGTTATTCTTTGGAGGGTGTTTTTGGAAATGGGATGTCAATGGCACCCGGATATGTTCATTGAATCATATAATGAAAAATCAGTGGAAGCATTGTTCATTATACTTTTTATCTGTTTTACAATTTTGAATGTCTTTTTCTTTTCGTTTTTCCTCTTCGAAATATTAAATTGTGTTGGAATCAATTTGTTCTACATAGTTGCGAATGGCTGGTTTACGAATTTTCTTTAAATTCTTAACACAACTTGTATGTCTAGTTGCTCTGGCAATGGCATGTGATGTGTTCTCGTTAGGATGAATTTCATAGCAACGCATGATTTTTTATTTTTTATTTTTTTATTTTAAGAAATATATTTTCATTTAATTTTTAAATAAAAAATAAAATAATTCATTTCATAAATTTTTTTATCATCCTATTTTTATTGTTAAAAAATTATATATCTTTTTAGTTTTAAAAATAAAAAATATACTTTCTCTCTAATCCAAGCATATTTTTTAGAGAAACTTGAAACCAAGTGATTTTTTTGGTAAAGTAAAATGAAAAAATGAACCAGACTGGACGGTGATTTTTTAAAATAATTATGATATACAAAAAAAAAAATTTAATAAGTGAAATTTACTAACCCTTAAAATATATTTTTAATCAACATTTTAAAATACTGATGCTTAGTTATTTCAAATAGTTTGATACTGTATCCCGTAAACAAGGTCTAGATTCAAGTATTCTGATAGGGGAAAAAAAAAACCTATAGTTGAGAGACCTCATAAAAGATGGAAAGCTAATTACAAAAATTTAAGAATAATTACTTAATAATAACATTGTTTATATGAATATTCTAATTCAAAAATGGACGCTTAACTATTGATCACTGGTACGAAGCAGCACCTGACATAACAAAACACACACGAACACACAAATAGCTAGTCTATCTTCCACAAACCACAATCCACATACACTGCTTCGCTTTGAACTTCGAATCCAAACTTCAAAAACAAAGAATTTCATCCCCAACGCGAAACCCAATTTGTCCTTTTGTTTCCTCGCGTCTCTTTTGCGTTCCAAGAGGTAGGTACCCAGATTTCCCGTTGCGTTTCCGTGACGATAGCTAAGTGTTCGATGAAATGCCTCTGTGACCATCTGACTCTTTTTTTCTTTTTTGGGTTGCAGATTCGATGGCTATGAGAAAGATGCTATGGCGGGACGTTGTGTGCGGAGAAGCGGGTGGGTGCTTTGGGCTGCCTCTTCGGTTCTACGTCACCAAAGTGGACTTGAGGAAGCTCCGGCCAATGATTCTGAAGAGAATCGAGAAAAGGGCCCATGGGTACCCAGTTCGCGCCATGGTTCCCGTTGCGAAGGAGGTCCTAGTCGCCAGGATTGTTCTCTTCCATGGCGTTTCCACCCTCCTCAAGTCCATTCCTCTTATGGCTTGCAAGTGAGCCTTTTAAATTTTGTTTATTTTTGCTATTAGTAGTGGACCTAGTGGTATTTGGGATTTTTTTTTGAAAAATCTGATGTGGTTGTTTTTGCATTTTGAATTAGGAAGCTTGTTCTGCAATGACATGAGATAAAGTTGTAATCTTGTTGATACCCCTTTTTTGGTGTGGGTGTTTTTGCATTTTGAATTAGGAAGCTTGTTCCGGATTGAATTGAGATAAAGTTGTAATTTTGTTGATACCTCTTTGTTCATGTGGGTGGCTTTTCATTTTGAATTAGGAAGCTTGTTCTGCATTGACATGAGATAATGTTGTAATCTTGTTGATGGTTCAGTTCTAGTCACATGTGAAAGGCTGGACTTGTTTTAAACCCCTTTTTTGGTTCTAATGTCCATCCAAATGCTAAAAGGATGGATTAGAAAAAATGCTGTGGTTATCTTGGTTTAGTTTTGTAAAGAACAGAAGATTGCCAACATTAGCCTGTTTTAAGTTATTAGTGAGCAAATGTTTGTACTTGTTACCGGTGCCTATAAATGATACCCATTAGCATAAATCATGAGTTGGCTGTTTTTTTATTTGAAATATTAAGGTTTTTTTTTTTTTTTAAAGTATTCTTGAAGCCTTTGATCCCTATGAGTTACTACCATTTAATCACTGTCAAGCATTATTGTAAGGAACAAAGTTTTAAGTTGAACCAATATGGTTGTTAAGTAAAGTATATGTTACTTGGACTCTTTGTCTTTCCCGTGTTGAAAGCTGAATTTCTTGAAAATAATTTATTCTTATCTTACCATTATATACATTTACAGATTCTGTCCAGAGATATTTATTGGCGAGCAGGGGCATTTAATTCAGACTTGCTGGGGTTACAAGCGTCGAGCCAAGAACCGGGTTCATGAGTGGGTCGGAGGTGGTTTGAATGATATACTTGTTCCTGTCCAAACGTTTCACCTACACAACATGTTCCAACGTGTTATTACACACAACCAAAGGTTTGACTTTGATCGTGTCCCTGCTGTTGTTGAGCTATGCTGGCAAGCAGGGGCTGATCCCCACGATGAGAACCTTAATTCAAGTAGTTGGGGCTTGGAGGCTGCCAACGACAGAGTCCATGGAGCCGAGTCTTTGTCACCAACTGATCTTGCCTTTGTAGCGAATAAAACACTCGATGCTTGGGAGACTCTTAGGTCAGGGGTGCAAAAGTTGTTGTTGGTTTATCCGGTAAAAGTTTGTAAATATTGTTCTGAAGTTCATGTTGGGCCCTCTGGCCATAAAGCTAGGCTATGTGGAGTATTTAAGTATGAAAGTTGGAAAGGAGCTCACTTTTGGATGAAAGCTAATGTGGATGATTTAGTGCCCCCAAAGATTGTTTGGAGACAAAGGCCTCAAGATCCTTCTGTACTTGTGAATGAAGGGAGAGGCTTTTACGGGCGTGTTCCAGCTGTATTGGATCTGTGCTCAAAAGCTGGTGCCATTGTGCCTGCAAAGTATAATTATATGATGAAAGTGCAAGGTTTGTCAGGTCCTGTCAATAATGAGATTTGGAAGGAGCATTAGAGAATTGAACTTTTGGAAGCAGCAGTAAGTTGAATTGTAGGTATGGTTAATCAGGCGCTCAATCAGGGAAAGTTTGGGGAAAACATCTAACGGCGCATCATTAGTTTTGTCTGCAACTTTTCATAGAATTTTAAGGTTGTCTGGCATATCCGATTATGGGTCCATGTGCCAATTCTTCAGGTGCTTACAACAAGATGTTTTGTTCCTATATCTCATATCTCCTCAAATATTTACTTTCTGCAGAACTGATCAAAATCTCACGCGTGGCTGGGCTCAATGGAGCCGCTCCTCAGGTTCGAACAAATTAGTTTCATTTTCTACCTCTCCAGTCAAAGGTCCTGGTTGTTTTTTCTTTTTGACTCATTTTGTTTCTTAAGGAATCATGAGTCCAATAATTGCTGGAAGTATACACATAGGAGATACTGCATTGTTGTAGATGTTTGTAATAAGTTCATCGCTGCCTGAAAAAAGTAGGACATTTTTTATTCTTCTTAATTATAATTGTGACATCCAAACAAAAGAGGAAAGAAAGTTGATTTTGCTTTCATTTTGATTCTTTCTTATTTTGTTTGTTCTTAAACATAATTTGAAGTGAAGAGAAACCAAGTTTTAAGCACGGTAGCGAGTGATGTTTTTCCCAAATCAATCTATCTAATATAATCTTGCCAATGTAAATACATCATTCATAGATAGAAACTGAACTGCTTTATTTATTTTGCTTATGGAGAAGATAGTTGTAATTAGAAATTAGCATAGCATTCGGTCTTTTAATTATGGCACTCTATATATATGGTTTGTCACGTCATTTTGCATTCAATTGGATTGAAAAGTTTTGAGTTACTCCTACAAAACTATGTGAATCGCCTTAAATTGAAAAAAAAAAAAAAAAAAGAAGGTGCTATTCAAGTTGGCTGCTGTTCCTGTAGTTTGTGTTATGAGTTAACATCTAATTTCGTTAATCTCAATAGGAATATTTGAATTCTAAACTTGCAGATTTTATTGCTTGAATTAGGACTTTCATCCGATTAAATGAATCTAGTTCTTTGGCGCCTTTTGTTTTTTCCCCCAAAAAAAAAAGTTTATGCTAAAGAAGCTACTGCTTGCTGTTAATAAGGTATAGCACCCACTTGCATCATTTGATTCTCCCTCTCATTTTTTGAAAAAGTAATTAGCGTCTTAAATTCATAAAAATAGCAACTGGTATCAACTGAGTACATACAGTAGACTTTTTTAAGCACACACTAAGCATATGTAAAACAACATAGAAAATCTTCCCAGTCAGGTCTTCATCTTTTGGTTTTAAATGAAAGTGACAATCAATCCATAGTAAATAAAAACTTAAGGCTCACAGCAAAAGTAATAAATAATAATAAAAATTTTAAAATTTCAGGCTCAGGCATATCCACTGCGACTAACTGTCCCTTTAAACACATAGAGACAGTCTCCATTTTCAACTCCATGCCACCTTAGGCTGCAACTATCACGCATGATCCTTTGCCTGTGTATGAACAAGTAGTCATCAACTGGCAGAATTTTTCTGCTCAACAATAACCGCTTTAAGTCATTGACAGTGCATGCATCTCTCATCTCCACTGGAATGGTGGCTGCATTAAGCAAACTAGAGGAAGTTTGTACCACTAGGCTTACCTTCCTTGTGGGAGCTTCATCTCTAGACCGATTAATGGTGTTCAGGAACACAACAATTTCAGAAGACTCACGTATGCCATACTCATTTAGTTTTCGAAAATCTTCATCCAGCTCCACCCCAGCAAAGAATAGTGTCATCCTTTTGATGGGGGTGCTGTCAATGATGTGAATTTTTTCCTTTAAGCTCCTAACAGTATCTGTTCTGTCCACCTCTATATTGATCCTTCTAGCTGAAAATTTCACTGTGATTTGCATTTTGTTAAGATGGTTAGACTGTGGCTCCATTATTGTTTTGATGGTGAGGTCAACTTTTGTTCCTTCAGTGACTATTGGATAGTCTTCCATGTCTAATCCATCCATTAGTTCCCACCCAGAAACTGCAAGGACTTGTGAAGCTGCTGGAATACCATGGATTTGTTCTATTTTCCTTTTGATCTCAGCAACTGTTTCTTGGGAACCTACCTCAATGAAAAATTGGTTTGTTCTTGTAACAATAACAACTCTCATACTGGAAGTAATTTGAAGTTGTTATGGTCTTAGTTCTTAGGATATTATTGGACAGGAAAGAGGAGACAGTAACAGAAAATGAATATCAGTTTGGGCAGTTTTAATTTCAGCAAACAATGCGTCCAATGTGTTAGTAGACAAACTTTACTATGAGGACTCGTAAAAATTTTCAGTTAGCCTCATGAGATTATGAATGCTAATGGATATAAATTGTTAGAATCATGTTAAAGATATGAGTAGTTGAGAATGTGGGGCTCCATATCATATCACGCAGAACATCTCTCTATGTTTGTTTGTGTGAGTGACAATATATGTGCTTCGTCCTTTCAACCAGAAAAATGTCAAGTGTTGAGTAACGCAAGGGAAGCTTGAAGTGTGTTTTATCAGAAATTTGCAATTTATAATTGTTTTACTAGTTTAACATCGATCCTTCTCTGATCTATGCCTGCACGGTCTAATTAACTTGGAGTAAATATCCATTTTAGTCCTAATATTTTAAAGTTTACATCAATATGGCCCTGAAAAAAATTTTGATATCAATTTAAATTGATGTCAAAGTTCAAAATATTAGAATTAAATTGATGTCAAAATTCAAAGTATTAAAATTAAATTGATGTTAAAATTATTTTTAAGACTAA
This sequence comes from Pterocarpus macrocarpus, assembly GCA_031439585.1. Classification (NCBI taxonomy): domain Eukaryota; kingdom Viridiplantae; phylum Streptophyta; class Magnoliopsida; order Fabales; family Fabaceae; genus Pterocarpus; species Pterocarpus macrocarpus. The sequence continues at coordinate 7,883,080 of CM062517.1, forward strand.
ATTGATGTTAATTTTAAAGTGTTAGAATTAAATTAATGTCAAAAAAATTTTTAAGGATTAAATTGATGTCATCTTTAAAATAGTAGGATTGAAAAGGTTATTTCCTCAATTAACTATCGTCATAATTGACTTTTATAGATGCCATTATTTTATAAATCACCATGACCTTTTAAGTTTTTCTTAATTAATGTTTCACCTTCTCTGGTGTGAATTTCAAAACGAGCCCAACAAAAAAAAGGGGACGATATATGGAGCTCAATTAAAAGCTTGATCAAGTGGAAATAATGGTTGTTTTTTACATGCCTGCCAGTGAAATTGCAAAGAAACTCACGTGGTAAATAGAAGATTCCTTAGTCGTTATACATGATGTCGTGGGACTGTATTGTTGTTACTAGGTATAAGAGCGTGGTTTGGAGTCTTTTCAAAACTTGTTACTTACTAAAAATGAGTACAACAAGCTTGCTAAATAAAAATGTCGACCACCAGCTTTTAATGTTTATAAATTCACTAATCATCATTCAATTTAGAGTACAGAGAGAGCATACAGAACTCTTTATTTGAAATATTACACACACACACACACACACATATATATATATATATATATATGTGTGTGTGTGTGTGTGTATGTATGTATGTATATATCATCATCATCATATTAAAGTACAAACCATGTAGCACACACATATATATGACAAAACTTCATGAAGTTGTAAATTGTGGCAAACATTAAATACCTATGACAGAATCCAAACTTCAACAAAATGGGGCTTAAGTCATGACAAAAGTCAGTACTCAGTGGAGCTCAACAAGAAAGAAGACAGCTATTAATCTACGAAAGAGATATAATACGTTCAGCGCACTCACATAATTATGCGTACGACCTTGGTGCCACCCCGTAGTTATAATCCTCATTCATCTGTCTGAACTCTATCGAACATATCCGGGTCCAAGTCATGTGACTAGTCGTTTTCTATGTAGCTTGTTTACTTGGTGTTTTAATCTATGTCTGTAACCATGCATGTATCATTCTCCAATTCAAGTCAGATTCGGGCCCCAACATGTGATTTGCACCTAAAGAAATTTTGTGAGCTAATAGGAAAAAACTAGGTGTTTTATTTTTTGTTTTAGTAATTATTTATGTAATTTTAGATTGAGAAAGTAATTAGTTATTTTTCAAATGATAACTTCAAAATCATAATTTTTAATAATGTTGTAAGTGAGATTCATCTAAATTTGCAATGTGCTTCTATTACAACTGCCACTTTTGAATATATAACAAAGCTGTATAACAAAGCTGTCTAAGAAAAAGCCGTATAACCAAACTCCAGTTTTTCCAATTTCATTGTTCGGCTGACCTTTGACGCATATTATTTTGACACGGAAAATTTCTTATGCAACCAAATTTCTTCGGTCCCTCCATTTTTAACTATTGAACTCTCCGAATTCAACGGTTATCTGACAATTATTTAACGTACACTTCATAACATGCATTATTGATTGTACACTGTTGCAAAGGGCATCAGCGATTTACTTGAGTTTATCAGTTAAGATTGCATTACTGCCGACACTGTAAAATGAAATCACACACAACCAAATTTTTAGAAGCACGACAAAAGCTGCCTGCAGGGTCCAAAAAGTTCTACGGGTTAAAAGCTATTTTCTGAAAAATATCTGATATCTCGTCGATTGTTACCATCCCGAGCGTCACTATAATTAAGTTTCTTACGTTATATTATTTTTAAGATTAAAATTACTTTTTAGTCCCTTTATGTGTTTTAAATTTTGATTTTAATCCCTATATTAAAAAAAAATTGGTTTAGATCCCTATACATTAATTTTAATTTTTTTCAGATCTCTATAATAGAATTGAGTTGATCCTTGCCATTAAAAAAATATTAGATAATATTAGTTTTTACTAATATGGTTAATGGGAGCTAACATGAGATATATTGAAACTTGACTGAGATTATTTTGGCTTTAAAAAAATCATTTTAATATTGTTTCAGTCACTTTTTTATTTTTGAAAAAATGTTGCTTCAAACCTAGCAAAGGCCTAAAAGATGTCATTTTAAAATTATATTAACAATATATCATATTTAAGTCATACTCTATTAATCACATCAACAAAAATTAATATTATTTAGTAATTTTCTAATGACAAGAAAATAGAGTACTATTAGATCAATTTAAACCAAAATTTTAGTGTAGGAACTTAAGAGAAAATATGGGACATATTAAGAGACCAAAAAGTTGTTTTAACCTATTTTTAATTATTAAGAGAACCACTGAAATCAGGCTTAACAAAAGTCTTAACTAAGTTTTGAGATGTGACATCATATATATTTTCTCTGTTTTAAAATAATTGTTCACTTTTAAAATTTTATTTTATTTTATTGCAAATAACTGTCTTTTTAGAAAATCTAAGTAATATTAATTACCTTCTTTTTTTTTTAGATATACCTCTATTAAATGAAGGAGAGAATAAATAGAAAGAAATAATTAAAAAAAGAAATGATTAAATAAGAATAATTTTGTAAAATATACCTAAATTTTTTTTATATTAAAATTTTTTCAATTATTTTTTCAATTTATGTATATATTTCAAATTAGACAGTTATTTTAAAATTAAAATAGCAGTTATCTTATAATATAAGTAGTATGACATATATAATATAAAAGTTTTTTTAATATCAAGAGGCGTGGTTGCGCTACCTCAAGATGCAGTTGCATGTGACGCTTATCCAACTTTACAGCCCTAATCAGTTTGAGAAAATTGGGCAATTAAGCAAATAATAACATAATTATTAAAAATGGAATGGAAGTCTCAAAAAGTTTGGTGAGTAAAATATACTTTAGTTGTCCTCCTCCCCACTTTTCTTAATTTTTTGGTTGGGGGTTCCTCCTCCTCCTTAGGTTATCCTCTACTCTCTTGCTGATGTTTCGGGGCATCTACACCCCGTGTGATTCCTACGAAGCTTTGTTCTTTTTCTGGGCCTTCGGGCCCTCCCATGAAAAAAAAAAAGAAAGGGAGTACTATAGTCGCCGTATGGCAAATTCCAGCTGGAAAGCACTTGGTATATAGAACAAATTATTCTTCTTTTCCGACCTTTAGGAGGGCAATGGAACAAAGTTATTCCAAACACACAATTGAATAATTTTTTGATCCATAGTTAATATTTATTTATTTTAATTAAAGTGATTGTAATAAATAAAAGGACAATTAAAAATTAATAATATAACCAAGAAAAATTTAATTAATTCGGAGTATATTGAGAGAAAGTCACTAAAAATAATCTAATAATAAAATATTTAGATAGTTTATACGAAGTCTTAAAGTTCAAATTTTATTATCGTTAATATAAAAAAAAAATGTGTATCAAAAAAAGTAAGCGAGACACTTCTGAAAGTTTCCTTAACGACCTAAAACTCAGGTCAATTTTCAGGGCCATGAGTCATTATTAGCACTTTGTTGTGGCTTGTTCAGAATGTATATATGGATAGAATCGTTGTTCTCACCTTCAAGCAGGTAAAGTAAGAAAGCAATATGCAATATATGATTGAATTTGAATACGTTGTGTGCACTAGTGGATTTAGCACCAAATATGCGCCACACATATATAATGAAAAATTTGCGTGCCAAAGTGTGATCCTTTAGCATTTTGCATTTTCATCAAAGACAAAAGTGTGAGCCTTAAAATTTACTACACGGAGAACCTTTGGACACCTTTTGACAATTCGCTAATCATTGAGAAACAATATTACTGGCACGAACTAACTGTGTTTTTGGAGCTAATTGCTTTGCATTATGACCTTTTCAAAGTCTCAAGCTGGAAATTGTGACTCTACCCTAAGACAAAGAATCATGGAATGAGTTGCACATTGACACTTTCCTTCATGTGATGTTGGAGTATTAGGATGGTCTCCGAATCAATTGACATCTTGGTCCCTCGCTGTAAAACCTTTGGCCGCAAAAGGAAGCAAGCAATGCTTTATAATATTATTTGATCAAAATGTAGAGTTTTGTTAGCAACATACACATGCATGATTAATTAATTTATCCCTAAGGAACTGTTCAATGGGTATCACACACATCCATTTGATGTGTTGACTATTGAAAATAAATTATGCATTACGGAAGTTTGGAAGTCTTTTCTTGTTTTTATAAATTTTGGTGGTGTTGATTCAGAAATTGATAGCCCTTTATTTTTGTGACAAATTAATATATATAAAATTGTCTAGGTATTTTTCTTCCCCTAATTAACTATGGAATTCCAAGGACCATTTTGCATATAATATTGGAACAAAGGCACAGCACACGGACAATGGCTTCACCTTGCTGCCGACAGCCTTATGCCCTACTAAACTATGAACAACAACAAACACAACAGAATAGGCTTCAGCTCTCCCAAGAAAAACAAAGAAAACAAAAAAGCTATTATTCCTTTCCTTTACATTGCAAATTAATTGATTTACTTATGGACCTCAAATATTATAAGACTGATAGAAAAGTAAAATGCAAGCTAATATCGATCACCGACTTGTTGCATGCATGATGAATAATAAATCTTCCTTTTTAATCAATTTTCCCCTCCCTGATTTCATGTCACAAAAAATGTGGTCATTCTTTATTGATGATAGAGCCAACAATCATTGGTTTATACGGAATAACCAAAGCGTGGTAGATCCAAAAACCTTGCATGATTGAAGGGTTCTAGGCTTTGATTATGTCCAACAAAGCAGATTGATTTTGATACACACACACACACACACACACACACACACACATACACAGTCACATGGATTTGGAATTTGCCTTGAAATGCTTGCTGTATGCAATATGTATATGGGACAGAAATGACATGATAGTGACCCCAATTTCACTATAGCTACGTGCAGTGATTTCCATAAAAGTCGCTTAAGTTTGAAATGCATGTGCATAAGATGTTAAGAAATTGCAACCCATAATAAGGTTCAGCTCTTCATTATCCATGTCTGTATGAAAAGTCCCAATTTAACATATTTAAGCAAGTCATGTTATTATGTTAGCCGTGGCACACATGATTCCCTCCATAAAAATAGCCATAATTATCTCCCAATATTTGGTTCTATATCCTTGATAATTTTGACTTATAAGGCTTATAATTATTACAGTAGTGCTTTTTTTTTTCTTTTTTTTTTTGGGTGAAGTTATTATGATAATGCTTATAGCTAACTTTACTTATCTTGAGATCAAAGCAATCTCAAACTCTCAGCATTACGAAGAAAAAAATTAAAGTTAAACGAATGTTTCTGTTAATCTTCTTTAACCTTTCTATGCCAAAAGAAGTAAAGAAAACCTACTCATTAAGCAGTTTCTGATTAGCTTATACTATATATATCCTCAAGACAAAACTCACAATCACTATACCTGAGGATCACCAATACAAATAGAAAAGAAATTCCGAACTTTTGTCTCTATCTTTATCAACATGAAGTATTTTATCTGTGCATAAAATCTCAATGATTTACATCATACAACTTTTCTACCCACTTCTTAACCACTCTAAGTCATATGTCACGCTTTTCCATTTCTTAGCAATATGTCCACAGGTGGCAGGAGGGAGCCACCGTTAATTTAATTTGAACAAATGGCTGGCTCACTGTATGACGAGATTAAAGTAATGGACCCGTATATAGATTAGGAGCAGGTAAAGTCAAACTTTTTATTCTTCAATTCGTTCCTGTGACTAGCATATAAATTGGAATTAAATTTGTGAGTTGGAGATATCCCACGAATCATCGTAGATCATATGTTAGCCACCGCAAGTGTCTAACATGTTACTAGTATACAACCTGATGATAGATTCAAGATCTTAATGTATGGTCCAAATAAGGTTTGGTATGGCATCCAATGCGTAAAGAAAGTATCAATATTCAATATATCAGACGTTAATATATCAATTACCAACATTTGGTTGGTTTAACTAATTTGGTATTTGTTTTCTTAAAGTAAGGTATTAAGTCCGAATCTTGTATACGGAAAAAATTAATGCCAAAAAAATTTTGCTCATAAGTGAATCAATTTGGCTCAAATCAAATTAATTAGAGTTCAATATATTTTGGATATCAATAATTTAGATAAAAAAATAAAATACGTTAATAATTGATGTGTGTATGGAAGCATTCAAAAGCCCGATTATTTTAGAGCTTACAACATTTGTCGTATAAGGGCATGCGAACTAACCATTTTTTTATTAGACTATTTGCAATTATTATCTGGGAACGGATGATAAAGTAGCATGTAGTATCAGCTTGTCGCACATGTTAGTTAGCTGCATGGACCATCTCTATGATTTGCCTTGTTTCTTGTACGATACCTCAACCTAGGGACCATAAATACCACTGACCACTGTTGCGGACACAACAAGAGCAATGAAATTGCCTCTTTGGAGGAGTATCTGAGTGTTTATAAATTATACATATCTATATAGTTGCATTCAGGCTACTAAGGTCTCGGCCAGCTACATTGAAATGGGAAGCCAAATTTACTTCAAAGTTTTGGTTCTTTGTCTCATAGCATCAATTGCATCAGCTCAAGCTCAATTGCAGCTTGGTTTCTATGCTAAGACCTGCCCAAAAGCTGAGCAGATTGTCTTAAACTTTGTTCATGAGCACATCCACAATGCCCCATCACTGGCAGCTGCCTTAATAAGAATGCATTTCCATGATTGTTTTGTCAGGGTAAGTTGTTCAAGCTTTGTGCACGTTCATTTCATTTCTGGCTTGACTAATAACTAGTATTATGTCATGTCAGTTTGAACTGAGGAACTAACATCATGATGCATTTCAGGGATGTGATGGTTCTGTCCTTCTGAACAAAACAAACAACCAAGCTGAAAAGAATGCTCCACCAAACCTTACAGTCAGAGGCTTTGACTTCATTGACAGAATAAAGAGCCTTCTTGAAGCTGAATGCCCTGGTGTGGTGTCTTGTGCTGACATCTTAACCTTGGCTGCCAGAGACTCTATTGTTGCCACAGTGAGTACTCAATTATGTTAAGAACTGCTTTATGTCTAACTTGTGCTTTATCTTTATCTTTACACCTTTTGAGAACAAAAGAAATGGCCCATTTGCTGGTTTATTTTATACCATTCTGACATGGGATTTCTTCAGGGTGGCCCCTTTTGGCAAGTTCCAACAGGTAGAAGGGACGGTGTCATCTCTAACTTGGTGGAAGCCAGAAACCAAATTCCTGCTCCATTTGACAACTTCACCACCCTCCAAACAAAGTTTGCCAACCAAGGACTTGATCTAAAAGACTTAGTCCTCCTATCTGGTGTTTACATTAAACAATTTCCTTACCAGTATTTTCTTACTATTATGCATGCTAAATTCTTTGCTTCTAGTCACCAATGATGCAAAAGATTACACCATTATTCTAACATCACTTCTTTAATTAGATACCATTGGACACCTAGGAAATCACGTGTAAATATCTAGTAATTTTAGTTACATTTCTGACAATATCTTAGTTATTTGTATATTAATTTCTGTATGTCTAAATAATGTCTAAAATTACGGATACAAATATCATTTCTTGATTCAAAATCTCTTCAGGTGCTCACACAATTGGTGTGTCCCATTGCTCATCATTCTCCAATCGCCTGTACAACTTCACTGGCAAGCTTGATCAAGACCCTGCTCTAGACAGTGAGTATGCACAAAATCTGAAGACCTTCAAGTGCAAGAGCATCAATGACAACACCACACTAGTTGAGATGGACCCCGGGAGCCGCAAGACATTTGATCTTGGGTACTATAGACAGGTGGTCAAGAGGAGGGGCTTATTCACTTCAGATTCACAATTGTTGACCAACTCTTTCACCAAGTCCCTAGTGAACCAATTTCTTCAAGGGTCACTTGAAAATTTCTATGCTGAGTTTGCCATGTCCATGGAGAAAATGGGCCGAAATAAGGTCAAGACTGGGACACAAGGAGAGATAAGGAAGCACTGTGCAGTTGTGAATAGCTAAGAATGTCTTTTTTTTTTTGTATTTGACAATGATCCATTCCATCCATGTGCAACTTGTATTATCTATTTTTTTGTATCTGGTTATTTATGCTATGCCATGGGGTGTCCCAATATGTAGGAGACACTATGGTGTGGATGTTTTTATGTGTGTTGCAATAAGTGGGTTCCATAGTTATTCTTATTTCCTAGTTTGATGCTAGGTAAAGGTTAATGCTCTTGTTGTAATAAGGAGGAGAATTGAGGGAGAATTTCTTCTGTCTACCACAGTTTAATAATGTTATGTATGTATCGGTAATTCAATCATTGTTTTAGTTATTGAAAATGCAGATGTATGCTTCTTTATTTATATATTGGGTAAACTAATAATTTAGTTCATGAAGTTATACTTGTGATTCAGTCTCCTAATCTAATTATTGTATAAGTTAGCTTCTGAATTTAAAAATTAGTATCAATTCAGTTTTCTTAAAGACTGTAAGATTGAAAAAAAAAAGAAAAAATTGAGTTCATATGAGTTTTGTCAATTGAAAAATTAACTTGTATAAATTTGAGAATTAAATTACAATTGATGAATAATTACAAAAATTAAGTGAGTTTATACAAATTTAAAGATCAACATACAATAATTCCCATAAAAAATTAACATATATAATTATTAAATATTAAAGCCCAATAGTTGTTTATGGATGGGATTATGTTATTTGTACATATCTAAAATCTCAATACACCAATATCTTCTTTCAATTTTTTCTATCTCTATCAATTATTTCACTATTTTTGCTTTCTTTTATAATTTTTTTTTCTCTTTTCTATCTCTAATACAAAAAAACATTTCTCTTTTAGATGAGATCCAGCCCACTCTAAATTACGGGTATAGCCGACATAGGAGTAGCCATCACTAACAAAACCTAATAAACCCTAATTGAGCTCATACTATATACATCGGTTATATTCGAGCATTAATGCCATCGCTGTCTCACTTTTTCTGTGGAGCTCACTCACCGAAGCTACAAGATTGCTCCCTAGGTTTCGATGGAGGAGTTTCATCATCTGTTTACGTTGCTGCTCTTCTTTTTTTTTTTTTTTTTTTCTTTTTTCTTTTATTTAACTTAAAATTGATGTGTGTGCGGTGATGAGGCATTTTTCGTGGACTAGAGTTTCTGACCTGGGTACCCTTACTCAGTGTTTGATTATCAAACCCTTGGCTGTCTGAGCACATTTGATTTTTCTTAGTTTTTATTATAAGTTTGATTTTCAGATTTTTGTGTTTGAAAAGATTGGGCTTATGATGATACCTTTAATTATCTTAGCGGATTTCAGTGAGATTTCGATCAATGATCTGATTGTTACACACACTGAAGCCCTTCCCCTTAATTCTCCAATCTCAAGTGTGATCCTAATTTATTATTATTTTTTTTCTTTTAAGATTATTGTTTTGCTTTGCTTATTAATAATTGCCAGGCAAATTGACCTTAATTTAATTACTTGGGGTGCAATGATGAGATGAAGGCACTTGGATGTGTTTATAGGGCAGTGGACGTGACCATTGGGTTTCGCCGTGAGCCCATTTTACAACACGACTTCTCCTTCCACTGAGTACTCTAGTAGCTGCTAGTTAGTGAAATCATTGATTTTATTTGTAATTGTATACCCCTATGGTTATGTTCATCGTGGCATATATATATATATATATATATATTCCCTGGCGATATATTGTTCCCCTTGGTGTAATGGCTCGGACGCCGCATGTTTGATGTGGTCATCCTGGTTCTTTACAATACGATACCATGTGATCTTTGAGACGTTACCAACATTCTATTACCTACCACCTAGACTGACCTTGGTCCTTGTTATGAATAAATATATGATCACCTAAACTTGATTATTGAGAGATAAACACTGATTTGTATTTGTGAGAGACTGCACAATATGACAATAAATACAACTGGTTTCTAACAATGGATTCACAGTAAAATGAGATGGTAATAACCTCAAATGTTATTGAAGGGGATACACAAGTGAAACTCATTACATAACCTGAATGTAAATGAAAGCGTATCTTAAAGGAAAGAGGAGCAATTTCGGGTCGAGGTGGTAATTAGAAAAAAATTCTTCTGAAAGTGGCGAGAAGGTGATGTCCCCACATCAAAAGTAAAGTTTGCTTGAAATTTCATTTCACTTTATTGTAACCGACCACTTTTGAAGTATTTAAATTTGAGTAAACTTTAAAAAAAAGGATTTTTTTTTCTAAATTTTTTTTAATAAAATTTTAATTTTTTAAAAAAATTATTTTGTATTTGAATAAACATATGAGAAATATTTTTAAATATTAAAAAGTATTTATAAATTTATTTGGATATAAAAGAATAAAAGTATTTTTTATGGCCAAATTACAAAAAAATATTTAAAAAGAAGAAAGAAAAGCAAAATTTGATAAGGAATAAGAAAAGAAGGATATATATATTATAATTTTAATTAAAGATAAAAGATACTTTTAAAAAATAATTTTATTAAAAATTATTTCTGCTTATAAAAATACTTTTTAAAAAAAAATAAATATTTTTTTCTTGAAAAAAGCCAATCCAAATGAGCTCTAAAGCCCTGTTTTATTTTTAAAATTAAGTCACTAGCTGAAATTTCTTAATTCTAAAGATTATATTACATATTTTGAGAAGACAACAAATAGTAATGGCTAGTTCTAGCAGTGAAGATAGTTAAAATGATGTGTAAATATGTTGATTTTCTTAACTACATGAATTGCATGCCTATATAAACCAAGGTCTGGTCACTGCAACTTGCAAGCGAAACAAATGCAAGAGAAGCCAAGAGTGTACAATTCATTGTTGAATCTTGTGCTCGAGATAACATGATCTGTTTAAAAAATTTGAAACACCTCTCAAGTATCTCTCTGCTACAACATCCTAATTTCTTCCACAGATAAGAAATGAAACATATGATGTAACAATTTGCATGTTGACAACCGTGGACGCGGTTGAAAGGGCCCATGTGTGAAAACAGCTGAATGACTCCCAACAATGTTAAGAGCGTTTCCCTTTCAATTTAATCCCTTCTCTTTCCTTTGCATTTCAACTTTCTTCATGGCTGTTTGCAATCAAGTTTTTTGTATTATGGCTCTTCTTCAATGCACTTTGGACACCTGCATCTAAAACCGTAATCTGCAAGGGATGCCTGTCTCTCTTCAAATGGAAGGTCCTCATCAATATATGAGATGGTTATCTGAAAATTCTTCCAAATATTAAATTAGTTGATCAAGGCGATAATATCTATATATTTGAAAACATTGAGAATTTAATATGGAAAAATTCCATACATGCTATCTCATTTTTAACCTTGGGCTGTAAAACCAAATTCTTAGTAAAATCATTTAGTTTTTTAGGGGGAAAAAATATTGGCCCTTCGATATTGGTATAAAGTCATAAACCAACCTCTTCTCCTTTACGAATGGACCTCAGTGCAATTATTGTTGCTTGGCCATCTCTATCCTGCATACGAAAGATTAAGACTTAGATAAATATTTAGATTCAATGTTACATCCAGCAGAGATTAAAAAAAAAAAAAAAGTAAGACAGAAAAAGGAGAAAAGCCAAACATAATTGTTTTCCAAGATTATTTTCAAGGGGTGTAAAAGCCATATATGTTTATCAAGGTCAGAACCATAGCAAACAGTGTTTCATGAACATAATCCAAACAGGCTGCAGAACTGAAAGTACAATAAAGCATGTTGAATCCAATCAAGAGAAATAAATACGAATTCAACAATGACAGCTGATTTATATTCTGAGCTCCACACGTTGTTAAGTAATTGTTATTATAACATCATTGTTTTCCAAGTAATTTATGACAAGATAAAAAAGCAACATGCTTAAAGAACAAATCAAGGAGTGCTTCAACTCATTGGAGGGCTTGGGGATCTTGAAACATCCTATGGAAGCAATATCGACAAAAGGAAATTTAATCTTCTTTTTCATGCTAACACAAAGTCAACAATAATAAATCTAAAAGGCCAAAGAAATTTATCTAATAATATCTTGGCGGCATAAATCAAGTATGTGATCAACTCAAACAAAACCAATTTAGTAATAGAAGGTAAAAGCTAGGTAGTTTTGCCCCCACATACCTCATCTCTTTTGAAAGCTTTGGCATTAGGACAACAGGAATGGTTCATGCAGCTTTGCAAAGGAAAAAATGCAGTTCCTAAAACAAAATTAAAAATGAATCAGGATAAATCCTGAAGCTATAATACAAATGAAACTGCATGATTCCCATAATCAGTAAGCTAATACTAACTACAATGCTTTCCTTTGGAGAGTCAGTAGTCAAGTAAAGTAACCACAACTAAAATTCATCAAGATAAATAACATTTGTAAGTGAAACTAAAATTAGTTCTTCCATAAAGACATGACTTCCTGCCCATTCAAATTTTCTGCTTTAGGAGAGTTGGTGTAGGGGAAATTTAGCTGTCAAAAGTTGAAGAACAGATGACAATCCTCTCATCCAAAACCAAATACAATTAGTAAATAAAAGGCTAACTTCTGACTACCCAACAAATGAAATGTATTACTCAACACGTTTAACCTGAAGATGACCTTGCACTAAGACAATAAAGACAGAGCATGAATTTCAGTAATGGTAAGATAGCTTAATATTAAGAAAGGAAAGAGAGAAGAGAACCCTAAGTTGAAGTATAAATATTACATGAAGAGGTGAAAGGGACTAGCCTGCAGACACCAGGTAAAATCAGTACCTTGGCAACAAACAGAATAGTCTTCACCAAGAGCATCTAGAATTGGCTGTGTAATCTTCTCAGCTTCTTCCTGCCATTAATGATACCAGAAAAAACCTATAACTTTTTTTTTTTTGTTTTTTGGGGGGGGCGGGGATAAAGTAGAAAAGCAAGTTGAACCAAACTCTAACCTTATCAGGATATGTCAGATCATCAATGTATAAAAAGTAATCCTCCACAGGAGAAGCTACAACCAAATCACTGAAAAATGTGAACTAAGGATTAATATTCAGATCAGTATAGTACAAAGTTTAAATTACAATTCTCATGTTCCGTTTACTTTGATGGCTATATCACAATATTCAAGCATTATGATAATGGAAGTGAAAAAAGACACAATATATGGCTGGACATAATAAAGCCCCATACAGAAAACTCTTACAGATTATTCAGCTCAAACATGCCAATGATATGTCCGTAGATTTCAAGGGAGAATACTAGAAAGAGTCAAGGACTGAGCTAAAACTTCTAAGAAAATGATGACACAATAGCCCTGGTCATACACATGAACAAATGTATCACCGATTCAGCATCTGTAAGGATACATGGCTCACACTCCATGTCAAATATAGCTGTCTTAAGAAGTTGGAGAGACTGGAACATCAAATCAATAAGCAGAAAATCAGGTATGACATATTAAATCAGTGAGAATAACATTTCATATCATGCAGCAAACATCTGAAGAATCTCACCTTGAATGCCAATTCTTTTATTTGCATCCTGAATGAAGCTTCATCAGAAGAATCAATATCATCTGGCAATGCAATGCAGTCCCACCACCTACAAACACTTTGAAGTGACTACTCTTACATAATTCAAATAAAATCATTACATAATGCACAATTTCAAAAGGAACCAGCAGATCAAGAAATTCTCTTCTGCAAAGTAGCGTGTTTGAATGACAGTTTTAATGTAAAACTAGATTAAATTATTCTTTTGAAGAACAAAGTTGATATATTATTATATGAGTTTAACAAATTAGATTGCTTAATAAAAGTTACACTTGCAAGAAATAATGATTTTAAAAGAAAATTTTTGTGTTCTAACTATAAAGAAACTACAAATTTCCTTTGCTTAGTAAGAAGTCTTGCAAAGGACATAGTCCACTCTCTAAATAGTTTGACAAAATGGATAATTTGACAAAGGCAAAGAGAAGAAGATTCATGAAGAGTATGCAATTTCACCAAACCTGCAACATAAATAATGCAAAACATATACCTTAAATAATTTTAAACCTTATGTACTTGAAACCATGGTCAATTATCTCCCCGGAAGGCATGGATAAACATACATACATGTTAAAATTCAAATTATAAACAAAGACATTAGTGCACTGTGCCTTAAGAAATAACATCATGCACCATGAAAGCATAAGCACCTGTATTCAGGATTCATGCAATCAGGTAAAATAGTCAGCGACTACCTTCTCTTGTGTCCCATTGATATAGGCTTCCAAGCTTCCAAAAGAAGAGAGATATTATGGTGGTTTGACACATGGGAAGTATCATATTTTACTTGCTCTTTGAGACAGTTTGCTTTTAACTTGCGGTATCCCAATATGGTAGAAGAAATAGCCTAGTCATAGAATCCAACAAGGCTTCCAGTCAGATAAGTGAGGTAGAGATAATTTATACAAGATTAATGAAAAAGCTTGTTTGTTAAGTTGAGCATCTATAAATATACAAATGTCTATGTCTAATATCAAATTAAAGGGTAGGTCAAATAAAACAAAGCAGACATGTATTAAGTAATGATAGAAGGACTACATGATATTGAGGAAGAACTAATTTCTTATAGCAGGTAAAAAAAAAAAAAAAAAAGATTTTTTCTCTGTTAAATGTGCCAGCATTTACTACACAATAATAATACTTATAAAACTCTAATGACAATGACACCACGTGTGGTTGTTCTTGCTATGTCGCAAGGACTGACTTAACTCCATGAAATATGTTATAACTACAAGCCAATATCAGATACACATGCATAAACAGTGTGTGTGCGCATGCACAAACACTTTCTTTTCAGGAAGCAACCAAAAGACAAGAAATTCAGGGCAAAATGAAACCCAACCTTTGCAGCAAGGATGAATATATCATTTGTTTCTGGGAGAAAAAGGGAAGAGCAATAAATAAGCAAGACATGAAACAAAAACAAAGATTCTGAACAAATTTAGATAGTTAAATATCATTGATGTCCATACAGAAAGAGTCTTACCATTAGCATGTTTGATGAATTTAAGAAGTGCCTCCCTACACGCTGGATCAGACCTCTCGCCAGTACAGAGTAAAGAATGAGAAGATTCCCAATCAGCCGCTGCACAGGACGTGCTACAAGTATTGACAACATCATCAGAAGAGATTATTTCATACTTCAAACTTCAAAGTTCAAAGCCAAAAGAACGATTTGCAAGAAGAGCTGCAGTTAAGAACAGCTTCATCTGGCAATTCTTTTTAAAGTAGCCAAACAACACGAATAAACTACCTTGGGCTCTCTGTAAAATTGGACACATAAAACATTGTGCAAATCTTTACAGGATACTTTTTTTTTTGTTTATAATCTCATGCCTGATATAGAGATGCTACATTGTGTAGCTTTCTTTTTATATTGTTGTTTTATAACTCAAGTTAAAATACATTATTTACCAAAATTTTCACAAGACTTTCACAGTGCTCATTTTGTTCCTACTCCCTGGTAGGCAAAATTGGCAAAACAAAGGCATTAGTGCGTTTCGATAGGCTTTTCCGGAGAAAAAGCACTTTTTCAAAAAAAAAAAAGTACTTTTATGTGTTATAGTTATTTGGATTGGCTTTTTTAAAAAAAGTACTTGTAATTAAAAATGCTATTGTATCACTTATTTTTTTAAGTTAATGATACTCAACTTCTAAAAAAAGTAGAAATAGAGGTGATTTTTAATAAAATTATCTTCCAACAAAACTTTTTATCCTTATCAATAATTACAATTTATACCCTTTTTCTTTTATTTTTCAAAACCCTAATTCTCTCTCCTTTTTTAAATATCCTTTTTCATAGTTTGACAATAAAAAAACACTTTTATTTATTTTTATCCAAATTGACATATAAAAATTTTTAATAATTAAAAGCACTTCTCACATAATCTACCTAAACACAAAATAACTTCTTCTTAAACAGAAAGCCCTACTAAAAGAAAGTTGGGTAGAAAAAGTACTTCTTTCGAAAGCCTATCCAAACGACCATGCTGCCTTACCTGCAATAGTAAGCTTCTCCACATCCACCGGGGCATGGAACAGCTGCTGGCAAGGGAAACTCCTTAGAGAAAGGCAAAATCAATTGACCATTCATTAATGATTCCACAACACCTTGAGGTAGAGGAATTTTAGTCTTGGAACTGCCAGAAGCACATTGCTGAGTTCCCTCCTCTTCATCAGATGATGAATCCATTTCGTGGCAGTTTTTCGGCAAGCCCGAAGAGCTTCCCACATCACAGCCATGACTCTCAGAATCCCTTAATCCTTGCAAGTAAAGCCTCCTTCCAATCTGAAGCTCTATGGAACCAATAAAACGAAAGCAGAAGCTACAGACAAAGCAATCAATCTGCAAAGTAAGACACAAAATAAATAAGAGAATGTAGAACAAGCCTTAATATAGCTACACAAGACCAATAATCATGAAAAAGTAAATTAAAACCAGAGAAACCTTGTTGAAAGAGTGTTGAGACCCCACAAGCATCTGGTCCTTAAGAACGAGGTCCGCTTCTTTGAAGTCCATGGCAGCAAATACCCCTGCAGTTCTCAAGTTGCAGAAGACACATACATACCATAAACAATACAAAAAATCAAAATTGAGAGACCCCATTTGAAGAGCATATATATATATATATATATATATATATATATATATAAAGAAGAAGAAGTACCCTTTCCAAAGTTTGCATCTTGTTTAACTGTGATGGCACTGCACTGCCTTGCAGACAAGAGATTATGATAGTATTCCTGCATAAATAAAACAGAAAAAAAAAAAAATCAATGAAAGTAAGGTGAAGAGGAAAATGGAAAGCAGAGAGAAGGGTGTTGAGAAAGGATAGAAGAGATTGCCTGAAGTTGGAGAGTGGAGGGAGGGGTGAGAAGGGCACAGATTTCGGCGGCACAACGGGACTCAATTGGGCAAATAGGCTCCATTGAATGAATGAAGACTATGAGTACGAGTGTGTCACCGACGTTAATGGAAGAGTGACGGCGCCCAGAGAGAGACCAGGCAGACTAGGCAGTACCAACATTAACATATGAAATGAAAGAAAACTATGATTCGGTCCCACCAGTTAACTTTTTCTCTTAAAAAAAAAATGGAAAATTGAAGCGAGTACAGCGTAGTTTTTTCATAATTAACAATATTAAATGACTTAAAAAGATTTCATTTTGATATTATCCAACCCAATGCAAAGACAATTATAGATAAAATCATTAAAAAAATAAATTTGTCTATAGACATAATGTATGATGGATAATATAATGACATCATTTGACAATTGATCCGATTTGATAAGAAAAGACTTGATTATTATTGTTGTATTGATCAACCCAATCTCAATCAATTTTTTCTTCTTCCGAGTTTTCTATTTCTTGATTAATTTTTTTTTTTTCAATTAACTAGACTCAAACCACTTATATGGGTTAGTTTGAATAGAGAAAAAATGTTACGCTAATGAACCATAGCCTAAATAATAGATATTTTAGTCCAAGTGACTAAATGTTTATTGGTATTGAGTCAGGGGTTCTATCTCCACTTGCTCATCTTCTTTCTCATTTCCTCTAACTTCATTGCAAGCTCCCTAAAACCCAAAAAAAAAAAAACAAGAGGTTATATGTTGAATCTTGCAGCATATTATAAAATACTAGGAAAATAGTAACATATCTTAAAAATTAGAAGAAAAAAAAACATTTTCTTCTTCAAGTGATTAAAAATATTATTAAGTTGATTTATTAAGAAGGTACAGGATTATTCTTTTAAAGATTTCCTAAACTTTGATATATAGATACTATACTTTGTTATACTTGTTCTGTGCGAATGTGTCACACATGCTCCACTTATTTGTTCTCAAAGCTTCGACGGTGACCGCGACAATCAAACTTTGCGTTGGTTCCAACTTAATGCAAGGCAGCAACCTATTGTGTTAGAAAAATTCGGCTATTTATTTTATAATCATGTGATATATCTTCTTTATCGTTGTCTGTGTCGATGGTATTTTGTCCGGTGCAATGTTACAAAAGGATCCACAAACATCATTTTGCACTTGGTCATTACATACCATTGACGCATCGAAATGTCACTTTCGCAAGAGCAACAATTACAAATGAATCAAATACACAAATGCTTAGCCATTGTACAATCAAGAATCAATGAACTTTCCCATGGCCTCGTGAAGTTAGGAGGGTGATCATTAATATTGTACACGAGGGCATATCATGAAACTGTGATCAAATACAAACATCTAATAAAATTTGCCACTTTGCTAGTTAAAAATATCTCCACGGTATTCAATCTAATGCACAAATTTCAAACCAAAGGGGAAGAGAAAAAGAAGTAACAAAGAAAGAAAATAAAACTTCTTCCTCAAAGCATCATACACATACACTGCATGTCTTTCACCTATCTAGGGTGATAACCCCTTAGGCTTGAAGAAAATATAACCTATTTCTCAAACAACTAAAAAAACTGAGAAAAAGTATGGTGAAGATGGGATCCACAATGCAGACAGAAACAAACTTGTAGAAATTTATGAATAACATCTGATTTGTAGAGGTTTGAGTTTTATATGGATCCAAAGAACTGTTCCACGGATGGAGCACTGAACACGTTGGCTGCAGTTCGTTCAGTTCTGAAGGGAGATACATGAAGTTGATACTTGATAAACCTCTGCAACATGATTTGTTGTTAATCATTAGAAGACATAACGAATTTGATGATATTGTAGCCTCAAAGAGAAATGAATATATGGTTATTATATTTATATCAGCGCATGAACTTCGACTTGCTGAATAAAGTTGAGATAAAGAGTAACATACAGCTAACTGAGAGACAATTTCCGGATTTGTGTCGATATGCCAGTCCGGTTCCAATTGCCGAACAAACGATGACCGTCCATTCTCTGTGCTACAGAAGAGAACCTGCATATAGGTACCAGAGTTCAAAATAGAGGACACAAGGGTTATTTTGAAGCACAGGGCCCAAAAAAAAAATGGTTAGGCATCAAGCAGTTGGTCAAGCTCATGGATACTTACAGCATTCATGAGATACACAAAAGACAGAACCAGGATCCTATAAATTCAGTATTTGTTACAATTTTATTTTGCAACATTTTTTCCAGTCCTCTTCTTGATTGTTGTACCAACTATAATCGTCAAGCAGATATAATTTTCAGGCAAGTTGAGGAGAAAGTCACAATAAATGGTTTCAGAATTTCAAGTTCCAAGAACTCTTGCAAAGAACATTAAAGAAACAAGCAGCAAATAACCACAGACATTTCTTTATTATTATTATTTTCTTTTAAATAGGATTCCCTAGTCATGCTGACCATTCATTTTCTATACCACCATTCCACATTGAATTGTTTTTGGGTCTTGTCAACATCTACTATAATTCTTCACAAAAAGAACCATAAAACTAAATGTTCTCTCTCCAAGGGTACTATTTGAATTAGCATAGACGTCCTTTGGGACATCTTTGATCAAGATGTCTGTCAACACATATTTTTAATCACAGTCAAGTGTTCACCATCAGAGTAATGTTAATATATTTTTTAAATAAATAATGAAATAAGTATTCCCATGTTGTCCATCAACATGTGTCCTGCACACAAATAAGATGTCAAGTGGAAAAATACTTGTTTATATATCAACTTGGTGTAATGTTTGGTGCATATTCACATACCTTGTCCTTGACCAAACCACCAGAAGTGAATACCCCGGCCTCTTCTAATGCTACAAGAACTCTCTTCTGCATAAATAATCCAGACACAAAGTGTGAAAATTTTAACAATGTGGTTACTACAACAGGGTGGCAAGAGAGGCATTAGACTTGCAAGCAATTTTGGTTTGCACCTACTACCAACAACAGTATGAAATACAATCTCAACAAGTTCAAATTAGCAATACCAAGATAGTGATAACTTAACAGTGATAGTACATGGCGGTATGGATAAGCCGGACAAAGCCAAAGAGATGAGATAAAACTATTACATCGTATTTCATAAATCTAATGTGTCATTAACAATGGCGACCATACAAGTTCAAAACACGGAATCCTAGGGTAGAAGTTTTTTCCCCACACAGCTATACGATATCTTAGTTCAGAATCATTTGGTTAACAAAAAATATTTTGATGAAGTCCGAAGATGGTGAATTTGCAGCATATGATGTGAAATGAAATATTGCTCATCAGTTCCATTAAGCTCATCAGATAAGAGATGATGAGTGAATGGTATAAGCTGAAATATGACACACCTCGCTTTCATCATCCAAAACTCGCTCCATGAGATATAAATCACAAAATTTTGTGATTTCCAACAACACTTCCAGCACAGAGGACCTCACAGTTGCTTGTTTCTGCCAAAAGAACAAGATGAGTATCATTTTCCACATTGATTACTTAGAATGAAAATATCAGAAAGGACAAGCTCACCACCTGAAGCTCCTCTGGACTACTTTCCTCAAGGATCACTCCAAGAAGACGACAAGTTACCTACATACAACATATTGGCCATAACGTCAGCAAACATTGGCTTTACCAATGTGTAATAACACAAACTTGTAACAAATATTCCTCATGTCATCAAGTATCTTAATCCCATTTATCACCAATTATGTTGCACAAAGACATGGATGTAACATCATATTCATGTTTACCATGAGAAAAAGAATACTAGTATCTGCACCATCTATCGAGATAGGGAAAAAACTAATAACATACAAAAACCACTAAACTTGAACATGAAAGTAAACATAAAAATAACTTTCAATTTAAAGGTTGTTTTGTTTGCATCTTAATCTTTTAAATTAATTTTATAATTTATAAATTTAACAAATACTTACTTATTCAAATTTCTTTACCAATGAGATTGTCGACAAACATTTAAATCAAGATAGATATTTCTTACTATCACACGAGATGTTAATTTCTAGAAGACCATAACAAGACAAAACTATGCATGAAACAAGCATCATTTGTGCAGAAGAGTATCAGTGAGAATATGATAATTACCTTTCTTCCTTCACTCAATTTCTGCCTAACTATCTGCCCCAAAGTTGGCTGAAAAAGTGGAGGAAAAAAATGCAAGCTTAGAATTGTCAAATTACACGCAAAGCTATCAAATTCAACCAACTTGCCTTATGTTTGTCCAAAATGATACATGAATTGCCTGAACTCTAGACAAAGGGAAAGTCACAAAGTTGTTTTACCTTGACTGGCTGAAAGAACTCATCAACAACATTTTGTGCCCTTGAATCATCTGAGGGTGAACAAACTTCAGAATGAACTACAGAAGCATTAGAATGTGTACCGACTCCAGAATTACTAGATGAAGCACCTTGCCGTTTTTGCCTCCGATGAGATCCAGTGGGAGATCTCAACAGCCTCCACGTGAAAACAATTGCGACGGCAAGACCCGCGACTGCCCCAACAGAGCGTGCATCCTAATACCAAGTATAGTATAAAGAGGATTAACGAAAGAGATATGCTAGAAACAAAGACAATAACAATAATTCGATCTTCTACACTACATAACTTCACTGAAAGAGATAAGTAGTAGCAGATATCCCAACAGTAATTGATTTTCATGTACCCAAACTGACAACCTTTATGAGACCTTTTATGATGTATAGTTAAGTCACTTTCTTTTCTTTCATTTTCCCAATTAAGACAACAAACATGAGCATAAAAACATATCCTTTGAACAGAAGGACACAGCCAACATTAAATTAAGATTCAGTTGATTAAATTTCACCCAAGATTATCATTGCTCAGCTCCAGCTACGCTTGAATCAGGCAAAAGCACCCACTCCACAGCTTTTCACACAGCTCGCAAGTTGCACAAACCCAGTTGAATTTTATCACAAAAATATGAACTTTCAGACATTCAGCTGAGAATCACACTATCCCGGAACCCCAATCAACAATAACTAGACAAAAAGGCAAAAAAATCGAAATTCAAACCAAAAAAAAAAAAAAAAATTGAAAACAGAACAGGAAACAGGAGCACAGAATTACCAATTGGGGAAACCGCAATTGACAAAAAGATAAGATTTTTACATCATAAAATTCCTATCAGATCCAATTGAATGATCCCCCCCCCCCCCCCCAAAAAACAAATAAAAATTCTTTTCTTCATTAAAAAGGGGAAAACTGAGCTAAGCGAGAGAGAGAGAGCAAGAGAGGTACGAGGTTGTGGAGGGAGATGGAGAAGAGGTTGGAGATCTTGACAGTGACATAAGCACCGAAGCGTTTGATAAGGTGGAAGAGCTCTTGTTTTGGGGTGTCACCCTCAGCACCAGTTGCCATGCCTATAACTTGTTGATCTCACACAACACAACACAACACAACACAACAGATTCCTCAAACTCAAGGTTACTTACAACTAGTTGTTCATCCCTCCAACAACTCACTCCATTGATCACTCTACGTTTGTGCGGATTGTGTAAGGAAGCAAGAAATGAACGAAGGAATGTTCCAAACCCAAACACACGAAAAGAGAGTTATGATGATGATACTGTCTCCAGTCTATTCTATTCTATTCTATTACTGTTATGTAAATCTATGTTAATGTTACGTCTGTGGTTTGCCGTCAACCATTGCTCTTCTAACGCAAGCCGTCGTTAAAGTGAAACTACGGTTTTGTTTTGTTCCAATTAAACTCAATTTATCAGTTAATACATATCCTTAATTATAAAGGCAGTAGATACTGAATAAATAAATAAATAAATACTTACTGAACTTAAATAAAGAATTTATTGAGTTTAATTTTAATATATTATTAATATAAAATTACTTTATTTTATCACTTAATATTATTTAATAAGTATGTTTATATTAGCAATTATATAATATTAAAGATTAAATATATAACATCGTTAATTATGAATATAATTTTTTATATTAACAATATATATGTATTTATTATTATTGATAATAATAATATAATAGTGGTCTTCGAAAGAAAAAAAAATATGAAGGTTACTTGTATCATGCACCAGTTTTTCCTTTTCTTTGTAAAAGCCCAGAGTTGGTTTACCTGTAAAAGAGAAGGTGGATTTTTCCAATGTTAGTAACCAACTACCATTTTCTCCTATTAGCTTTTTAATTTATTTGTATAAAATAATTATACACAATCTCCTCAAAGTGTTCATTAATGTTTTTATTATTTCTGAAATTAAGACATTTTTTGTGAAACATTTTTTATTACTTATTGTGAGATTCTTGCACTTTATATTTGGGTCTATCTTGCATGAGTTTTGTTTTCTCTTTTCAATCTTTCCCAAAAAAAAAAAAAAAGTGACACACAATGCAAAAACAAAATTATTTTCTCTTTAAATGATGATGAGATAGTAAAATTTGTATATATATTCATGTAATTAAGAGTTCTAACTATTTTTAATTCAGTTGGTTGGCAAGGAGTCAAGCATAAATGTTGCAATGCATATTTCAAAGAGAATACATTTTGAAAAGTCAAGTTTATTTAGTTTGTAATAAGAAAAATCTCAATCAAATGGACATCTAATTATTATTGTCTATTTTATTTATTTTTCATTTTATTACGTTGCCAAGCAGGCAAGCGTAAACGCAGTAATGCTTACTTTAAAAAGAAAAATACACGCTAGAGTGTATTTCAGAAAAGTCAAAGTTTGTGATGAGAAAAATTTTAATTAAACCAACACATAATCGTTTCTACCTACTTTGATCACGTAAAAATATACAAAAATAATGCGATAAATAAAAGATATAACATTGTAATGATATAGGTTCACACTTATGCTTACTATGAAATGTTTGCATTTTATATTTGGGTCTATCTTGTGAGGCTTTAGTTTTCTCTTTTCAATTTTTTGCAACAAAAGTAAAGTGATGCATAATACAAAAACATAATTATTTTATTTTTAAATGATGATGAGATACTAAAATTTGTATATATTCATGTATTAGAGAGTTCTAACTGTTTATTTTTCTTTTGTTAGTTGGCAAGCAGCCAAGCATGGATGCTGCATTAAGCATAGATGCTGCATTGCTTACTTCAAAGAGAAAGATATACGTCATATTGTATTTTAGAAAAGCCAGAGTTTGTGTTCGAAAAATACAGTTTAAAATAGTTGTATTTTAGCTTTGGACAAATAAAATATAACAACTTAAATAGGAACAGAATAACAAGCAGCAATGTGAGTTTCCACATGAACTTGTCTAGAAGTTGTGGGGTTGGCAATTTTGGCTAAAAATAAAAGTTTGTACATGTAGTAAAAGCTTGACAGGTCCACATGCATGTGGACGTGTGAGAGGGCGGGGTATGTATGTGTATTTTAGCAAGATTTAAGTCTACAATATTATTTCAATATTATAAAATATTTATTAATTTAATATCATCATATATAAATACTTGTTAGAACTTCTTTATAAATAATATAGGACTTATTCCTTAACTAAAATACACATGAACAAACTAAATTTGAAATTACTCAAGACCAAAATATATATACAATAGTTTGTAATGAGAAAAATCTTAAATCTCTACCAAACAAATACATGATCATTACTCCCTATTTTGATTGCGTAGAAATATGCATTAGACGCAGAAGTGAAGCGGTAAATAAAAGATATAACATGGTAATGATGTATGTTGACACTCGTACTTGCACATTCTTAACATATTTTCATATAAATTATTAGATAATACACTATTTCTATTGTACCTTTTTAAATGATCCATATTGTATACCTAACATGATTTATACAAGTTTTTTTTTTGGGCTTTAATCTACAAAATAATTTTCTAAAGTAGTAAATTTCAGGATTGAATAATAAATATTATGTAAAGATTATAAATTATTTATACCATAAATTTAGAGAACAATAATGGCCATATACGTGAGTGAGTAGTTACCTTTCTTTTTCTCATGAGAAATGTTAAATTCTTTTAATTAGTATGTGTAAAAGTTTTATTAATTTAAGATCTCACTCACATATATTAAATAAATTTCATATATGGTATAAATTATAATTCAGACCATTATGAATAAAATTTTAAATTAAAAAAAATTAAATTAATTATTAATTAGGAGGATATAACAACACTTTTCTCATACGATTATATTACATTAGTAATGAATGGCACATATGCGAAACGGTATTTTGGTCAACGTGGAATTCAGCTTCGGAACAAGAAATTAGATGGTTAGTTTATCCAAATTTCATGAGTAGATAGTTGAGAGGAAGCGGCAAAGTTGATGCGCATACGTCACAGAGAACTCAAGCCTCAAGTCACGCGGTCGTGGGGTTGCTTCAGTCAAGTTGATGCACAAATAGGTCTCAGCCGTGTGACAACGAGCATTGAGATTCATAACTGTATTTTGTAACACCTAAAAGCCAAATTGATATTGTTCTTATTAACCATCAATCTATTTATAATATATTGATTCGGAGGCTCAATTTATGTCATATTAAGAGGTTAACATTTAAATATTCTATAAAATTATCATATTAGTTTCTTATTAAAAGTGTTATAATTTTATATAACCTTTTTAATCTTATAAAGTTATATATTTTTATGGCAAATTAGACTATATCGAATTAAACTGGATTAGATCGAATCAATTAAATTAGATTGGACCAAATCAAATTGGATTGGACTAGATTGGATCAAACCGAGCTGGAGCAGACCAAACTGAACCACAGAACTGCATCAGAAAGAACCAAACCTGGTCAGAATCAATCAAACCAACCTGACTAACCGAAACTGAACCGAACCAAACTAGACTAGACTAAACCAAATCAAACAAAATCAGACCAAACTAAACCAAACTGGACCGGATCAAAGTAAACCAAACTAAATCAAACCAGACTAGACCAAATCAAGTCGAACTAAACTGAACCTTACCAAATCGGACCGAATCGAACTAGACCAGACCAAACCATATTAAACCAACAAAAAAAAAAATAGGCTTTTTTTTTTTACATTCTTATTATCTTATTCTTAAATCAAGTTTTATACTTTAATGAAAGAATTGAAGTGTAGGCTGTAATATTAAAATTTTATTTATCTCTCATCTTGTAATATTGCCATGTCATCTTATTATATAAGTTGCTACTTAATCATGACAAGATGTATTAAACTACCAATATTAACATAATTAATTATATATACTTTAAGTTAGTTATATACCGTTAACTTCTTACTCAGAATTATTCAAGGTTAACATTTTCAAAATTCTAATTTCTAATGATTCTTCAATAAATAAGAAAAATTAAATATTTATTTTTAAATATTAAAAAAATAATGTTTTACAAAAACATCAATCCCACACTAAAGGTTAATCAATTGTTTAACATTATACTTTTTAACTTTATTATTCTTTTAATAATCTCATAACCAAATATGAAAAAAATGAGTCTATATAAAATCATGCATAAGTAAAGCGCAAGTTGTATCGTCAACACTTCATTTATCTTCTATCCCATAATGTTGTCATATCATTTTATTATGCAACTTGTCATTCAACTATATTTATAATACCCGTTCATAATAAAGCTAATTGCACAATTTTAGATAAAAAAGTTTGGAGCTAGACATTAATATACATAAATACAGCACAAAGTTCAAAAATAAAAGTAAAGTTCTGCTTGCCATAATCTAAATATTTTTAAGTCAGATAATGAAATTATAATTTATTTAATTATAACTCCATAAGTTCCTAGTAACTGGGAAAGTCCATCTTCCTATAGGGCGTTACTTGACTAATCTGAAACCACCAGAAATAGGGTGAGAATTTAAAATTCTCAGTAGATAATGAAAAGTTCTAGAATATTCGAACTATGATGGTTTCAGCCGTGTCTTAGCACAGAAACCCACACGACTATTGTATCATAATCTCATCACATTACTTATAATTAAATCATAATATTATGGGCAGTAAATGCCTAAAAATATATATTATGCGATACATAAGGTGGCAAATATTAATAACAATATAATCTTTTTACTTTAATTTCCATTTTCTTTTGTCTGCTTGTCTCACATATAGTCGAAGGCCTTCTCTTAGGGAATTTCTATTCTCTGGTAGTATTTTTAACATCATGACGACAAAGCAAGATTTTTACGCCACACTAACCAAAGCAGGTAACATAAAAGGATCTTGTATCTTATCCTTCTGCTTTCTTGGTAGTTAGCGGCAAATCTTAATTAAATATCTTTCATTCAAAATACTTACTTGCCATAATACATAAATTCATATAAATATACAAATGTATAAACTTAAGCAATAAATATAACTTAAATAAAAGACTTAAATAGCATAAGATAAATAATAATTTAAATAATAAATTTCTCTCATAATAAATTAAATAATAAATCATAGAATCAATAAGTGGAATAAAATGTAGAAACTATAAATTAATTCATAAGTTTAAAATAATCGAAGTGTGTAAGGATTTAAATAATATAAACTTGAGTAAAATAAATAATATAATATTTCAATAAAATTTCTCAAAACATAGAGTTGTTAATTTTAAATGTTAATTTCTAAAATGACCGAATCTAATATCACTTTTATTTAATTCCTTTTTAACTTTCTTTTTATGATTCACGAGGCTGTCATTATCATCATGACGCATATTGGTCCTTTAAAGAAATTGCCATAAAAATTGACAGCTCAAAATAATGTAACATTATAATAACAAGAATCATAATAATAATAATAATAATAATAATAATAGTAAGCAATATTATAAGGGAATATTAAATAAATTAACTTGAAATGATAAATAAAATAAAATTGGAATAATATTAAGCAATAATATAAATTAACATTAGATCAAATAAGTTAGAATGATAAATAAAATATATTATAATGATAATTAATAAAGAACAATAATATAAAAGAGTATAAAATAACTTGGAACAGTAACTAAAATAAATTGCAATAAGAGAAATATTTGGCAACTTTAATGTAAGGAAAATAATAACATAACTTGGAATAATAAAATAGATTGCAGTGAATAATAAAGAGCAACAATATAAAGAATATCAAATGAAATAGCTTAGAATAAATTTTAATATGGAGACATCGGATAAAATAACTTGGAATATAACATAAACTGCGATAATAAATAATAATGAGTAGAGTAATATTAAATAACATAACTTGCAATGAGTAAATAAAGCCATAATTTTATTTCACAAATAATTTCATTATCTACCTTAACATTTTCCTTTTAACCTTATTATTCTTTTAATGGTTCACTACCAAACAAGACAAAAATAAGTCTACAGAACATTGCAAATAAATAAAATCACAATTCTAAATAAATAAGAAATATCACATGAATTAACTCTAATATACTGTCAATATTATAAAATCTTTGTCATTGCACACTTATATTCCAAATAAAGATGAACAATTACAATTTGAAAGAACTCTATATTATCATAAAAACTATTGTTCTAAATAACACTTCATCCCCTAACCTCTCTTTATTATTCCAAAATAACAAAATCAAAGAAAAATAAATGGAAAGCATATAATTGCTTTCACATAAAGTAAACAAATCTTTAGCTATTAATATTTATTTCTAATATAATTCAGGAACCATATTCACCAATAGTAATATCATCAGATGAGCAGCCTATATCTATACAAATGTCAAGAAAAAAAGCATCACAAGCAAACATAAGGCATAATATTTTCATATGAAAGTGGCATTTATAAAGGACCAAGAAAGATATCAATGAAATAAAGCATATATCATCGAATCTTAAATCAAGAGTAAAGACAATGATGGCTTCACAAAGATAAAATTCATTTGAATATCATACATGCATAACTTCATTGTATTCAAAATAACTATAATAAATAAATATCTTTATTTTACTTATATCATCAAATTATCACCTAATCCTAAATAAAGAATATTTTCCTTTTATTATATAGTTATTTGACTTCAAATTATTGAAACAAAATCTACTAATTATTTTTATATTAGTCCAATTAATATCACTTATCTCTTTTTTCTAGCAAAAAGGATATATAGATGTTTCCCAAACATGCCTAAATATTTTCCAAACATACCTTTTCTACAGGAAGAAAAAGGCATTACAAGCTTTGACATGGACATGAAATATGTAAAACGAAACTGGCCCCATGAATAATCCAATAATTTCTAAGCCTTGAAGATGAAGGGAAGTATGCATGGGACCAAATTTGACTAAAACAAAGGACTCAGTTAAGTGAGTTCACCATCCACAATTTGAGGTGGGGAATGGCTTTGGTGGTTATCTTCAACGAATATTTCACCCGCATGGTCATCTATAGACTTTGGTGCCAATGCCCTTTCGATCTTGAGGCCCGTGCCATTGACCAGCATCTCTTTTTCCAAGTGCAAGCAGTAGCTCTCGAAGACCCTAGAGCTTACCATAACACCAAAATCCAAGAGAAAGAGTAACTCTAATTCAAGCTTGTTCAATTCAGCATTGCTTACTCCTCCTACTCGAGCATATACCGCGTTGTTATAGTGCCTGCAATTCAGGTAAAAAAAAAAAAAAAAAAGGCAAAGAATAAGGCACAACAACATTAGAGAATCAGAATAAAGACAACAAAATCTATTGTTGTCAACGTGATTTCTGTCAAAAATTTTGATAATATATATTTTTTGATTGGGTAGTATTGCTCTTTCAAGAAAATTAGCCCATAGACACCATGACCCTAACTAAATTTTTCAAGAGGGAGAAAAGGGGGGGGGGGTGTAGGGACTCACTCATCATCCAGCAGCTTGGAAGCAACCATGACGCTGGTAACTAGCAATCGGTGCACGTTCAAGGATATGACAAGAGAATCAGGGTGCCTATGTGTCAGCCTATCTATATACGCATAGCCAACCACGAAACAAGAAGGGCTACAATTAGTGTACTTGTATATCCTCTCCAGGTACTTTGGAATGCTTATGCTTGGTGCTCTTATGCCGTGAAATGCATTCAAGCTCTTCCCAAGTCTTGTGGAGCCACAGCTTATACCATCATCTATCTGCTGGTTGAGGTCATCCACAAGCTTTTCATTGCGAGCCACCAGCTTCTCCAATGTGGAAGACAGGACACATAGTACTCTGGGCAGGTTCAGCTCTGTGGGGGGGCACCTTTCCGGCTGCGGCTGCTGCTGCTGCTGCCGGCCGTGGTTGGTGTACTCACCTCCTGTTAACATTTAGGCTTAGGCCATGTGGTTTGACCACAAGGGGTTACACTTGCATATGCTCATGCTCATGGCTGCTATTTGCTATTTGAGTGGCTAAAGACTAGGATGGCGTTAACTCCAACTCTGCTTGTTATGTGGTTTGGAAGAACCACTCACTGGATAACTGACGTGTGTGGCAACTAACTTTTAGAAGGTTGTGATTGGAAGTCAGGAATTAGGATCCGTTTCTTTGCAAATCTAAAGGTAATAAATAATAATATTCTTCAACAGGGGTCCCACTCCTATCCTATGTGGCTTGTCTTAGGAATAAAACAAGCCATGCTTGAGAATATACAGTCTGGCAACATCAACTAGGCTCGTTTGATTTGTGTGCGCAACAAAAATGGATGTCCATCTTCGTACACTGCAAATACTAGGACCTTGTTGATGGCCTCTTGGTTGCATTAAAGTTGAAGCAGCGACAAGTCAATTAAAGAATGAGAAATATTGTATGTACGGCCATTTTTTTTATATAATTGATATTCTCTTCCTATTTTTCCTTTTTTTTATTTTTATTTTTTTATAATTTTTTTTTTACATATTTTGTGAGTGGGTGTTGGAGGATGTCCCACCACTTTCCCTTATATAATTGATATTCTTTTTCAATCTCTCTCCTCTTTTTTTTTATTTTTTCACTTTTCTATTTTTTTTCATATTTTTTTTTTTTTTACATATTTTGTGAGTGGGTATTGGAGGATGTCCCACTTTAAAATGGTATAAATAACACCGCTCTTAAATAATAGCATTGCTTTCAGCTAATACACAATGGTGAAATGGTGGCTAACGGCCAAAAAGCAAGGGCAAAATCATGTTTTGCTAGTGTTGGTTGGTAGGATAGGTAAAGGATGTGCTACGCAGCCAAACTTCAACCCAGAGGGACTGGGACTACTATTGTATTTAAGGTTTCTTGCTTGTTTACGATATCAGATTTTTCTTTATGTTTAACTTCTTTTATGTTTATTATAAACACCAGGAATACTATAGGTATAACTTGTCCATTTATAAGCAATGTTATCAACCAGAAGACTTGCTTGATAGGGAATGATCGAATAAACTGAATGAGCACTGTAATAATTGAATAAACTGTTTTTCTTTGCGAATAAAGAATGACATTTTATAATCGAGGGGAAGCCATTGAAACAACAAAATGGAGTGGAGATCCCCTAACGTCAAAATACACCTTAAAATGATACTGCCAAAGCATCATACTGTTCTCTAGTCTATACATTGTAGTTCATGGAATGAAGCAATTTCTCTTCCTCGTTTGAGATGTCACTGACGGAGAGCTGCAAGTGTGATTTGGAATTCATCTTGTTCCACTCATTTTCTATGCGGAAAAAGACCCACTGGAACCGGCGAAAAATCTCTAAGGCTGCAATTGTGAACACCGTGAGGTAATTATGGCGAAGATGTGCAGACAGCTTGTATGTCCATGTGCACCGCAAAACCAGGTTGCTTCCAATCACCCAAAAGTAAACCTGCAATCCCATGTATATATAAACAACGTCAGGATACTGAGGAAAATTTTGTTCTTTTATTTCGGTTCTCAACTGTTCTTTTCTTTCTTCTTTTATCAAGCAGGTTTTCAAATATTTGGCAGACCCATCAGAGTCACATTAACAAGATTAAATGTATACTAAGCGGTTGATATAACCTTGGGTTTTTAAACTATGAAGTATGAATTTAATCAAACTTTATCAATTGAAAATTTTTAATATTGCTATATTTTTCTTTACCATTATCATATATTATAAGAGGCCTCCACACACACACACACAAACACACACACAAAAAAAAAAAGAAAAGATCTTTTCTTTAAAGCCCTTAGTACGTTAAATGTTTATAGTTTGCTTCTGTAAGAACTTTTTCTATCTCCACCCCTGTCTACATTGCTAAGAACTGTGCAAGGCACACTTGATAACTTAGAATGAGAGGTAAGTCTCCTTGAAAAATCAACATGAATGATCCATTCTTTCAAGGGAAAAAGGAACAAATGAACTCAAGCACATATAATAATCCTTACCCATCTCCTTCCATGTAATAGATGTGAGAGCAGATGTGGCTTGCTGAACTTGAATATTCGAGTGAAGCCACTGTCAAAAGATAAAGGAATATTTATCAAAGCATGTCACAAGACACTCATCACATCTAGCAAAATAAAAACTAGTCACACTTCTGGGAAGAACAACAATGTTTTCCAGTTTTAAAAGTGTTTGGCTAAGATATAAAAATCAATCCTGACAGAAGAATCTACAATTATGCAGTTAGAAAGAGGCTAATTGTTAGGCACCCCACAGTTACTAAAGTTAAGGGTGACAAGGATAGTAGGATAAGAGAGAACAAGCGACAGAAGAGGGGATTTGGCTGTAACAACCTTGCTTTTTTGGCAATGGGTGTGGGAAGAAGGAAGGGGAAACTTGGGGGAAGCAAGGATTAAAAGGAAGTAAAGATCCTAGTAGAGGTATGAAATCATGTTAGTCACAGAACTGGGGCCTTTGGGCAGGAAGGAGCAGACCCTAGAAGTTCTGCAGTGTCTATCCTTTTCTTATTATTATTTTTGTTCTCATTTTCATTCTATCTTTGAGAGATTACAGAGGCTTATCTCTCCGTATTTTCCACAACAATTCCAAGTTTCAATCACTATGTTTCAAAGATACTATTAAAGGAGGATGGTAGGACAAATATTAGGCATACCTTAGGTCCCAATCTCGATTCACATCCCAGTAGAAAGAATATGATGAGTTCACAACACTTGACAGAAGCCAGAGAGGCCTATAAAAGTTTGTCCACCTATCAGGGAAGACGTGATATTTAAGGGCAGAAAGAAAAATGACTGGCACTGCGGTTGAATATTTTAAAGCTGAAACCATAACCAAAAGAAACGAATATCAATACAAAGCAGTACTACCATCTGTTTAGGAAAACATGATGAGTTGTTCATTAATGATTCAAGAATTCAACCAGCAACGAAAAGAACACAGAAAACTGGCAGTTAAGATCCCAACAAAAGAATATAATTATAAAGAAAAGCAGTCTAAAAGAATCCAACATACAGCTGATATTCTTAACATAATCAAAAGCTCAAGATAGAAGAATAATGTACAATCTCAATTTCCTAAACTCGCAAAAATTTAGACCATCAATTGATCACTAGTACAAGTTGTAAAAGGGAAACAAAAAGAGAGCATTATCTAGAGAAACAAAGAGCTCTTACCATTCAGAAGAGTAGTTTTCTCCCCGGTATCTTTGTACTGCCGGAGACATTGGTTTAAACGGAAAAGATAAGGCAAAACAAGAACTAAAGGGATTGCAACAGAGTGACTGCCACAAACAGAATCAGCTTCCAACCAAGCAATTGTGGCAACCTACAAAGGTTTTAAAAAATGCATCCCTTAATGAAAAAACTCAAGCATCTACTGAAAGCCAAGAACTAAAGATACAAGTCCAAAAAGTATAATTGTCAATGAATAAGCTCTGGGGGAAAGGAGAATGGAAAGCATGATTAAAACTGTAGATAAATTACTAATCTCAATATTAGAAAGTCAATTGTACTGGTTTTGCTCTAGAGAATATTTTGAAATTAAGGAAACTTTTTCCATGAC
This sequence comes from Pterocarpus macrocarpus, assembly GCA_031439585.1. Taxonomy (NCBI): domain Eukaryota; kingdom Viridiplantae; phylum Streptophyta; class Magnoliopsida; order Fabales; family Fabaceae; genus Pterocarpus; species Pterocarpus macrocarpus. The sequence continues at coordinate 7,916,951 of CM062517.1, forward strand.
CCAATGCTAAAAAAAGGGAATTAATCATATGCTTAAAGTTGATGAAATTCTGTCAAAATCAAAATAGGAAACCCAAAAGTTACACAAAATAATGAAAAATTTAAACTCTGAATGACAATAAAGGGCATCGACTCCAATTAATCAAAACCAAACCTGTCGATGTACCATCCTACATACAGAACGCTCCGAATCAGAAAAGACCTGCATAAAATTGCAATCATAATCAAAATAAATATAGTAGAGCATTAATAGAAAGTTAGAAACCAAAATTAGATCAACAAATTATGTCAATTCCAAACTTTCAGGTTGTGTGTCACAGTATTAGTGTTGGACCTCTATATCTGTAATGATAAACATAAATAATGCATACAAACTATGTAGTACCTACCTTCAGATTTAAATATAAATGTATACTTAGGGTTAAAAACCTAGAAATAGAAATTGATAATAAAGATTAACATGGAGGACAACAAAGATTTTTCAAGAGAAAGATAATGCTGAAAGGAACGCAGACCTTTGCCATGGAAGTGAAAATATCAGCCAAGAAAAAATCAGAGAATGATATTGCCTGTTTACATGAAAATACAAAACATTAGATCATATATATTCAAGCATAGTTCCAACAAAATACTAAAAGCATCAATTGCTAAGGGGAAGAGTGAAGCTTGGGTAAAGTTTAGGCTCAAATATGGTAGTCTTAAGAATCTAAATAAATTAAAAACATCAATAACTCTCTTCTAAGCATGGAACTCATCCATGAAAAATTTCCCCCCATTTTTACCCCTCTACCAAACACACCCTAAGTATCCGAAGTTTAACACTGCAATAGTTCCCACTCTCAGGTATCTTCAAGGAAAGATAGTAAAAGGTTCAACCAAATGTGGCAATGACTCTTCAAGGGTTTTCACTTGTGCACATATTAGTATATGTTGTGTAAACTAACATTGTCATTGATTGACAGGACGCACCCATCATACAGACGGCTATGACAAGGTGGTTGTTAATTGTTATGAATAAGAATAAATTATTACTTATGATACAAAGTCTTGCCAGCATTTCTGCTCACTTCATCACACTTAGAACAGCATTTATGTGAGCATCTGCATTAGAATCATCTCATCTAATGCACTAACACTAGTTGTATACTTTCTTAATGGCCGCAAAACGGGAGAGGGAGTTACATACATACTCTGCTGTTTTTTAAACACTGAATGCATTGAAGAAGCAAGTGAATGAGTTACATATGAATCTAGTATTCTATGTTCATGCTTATAAATATCATCTGCTATTGATGGAATAAATATAAGGGTCAGACATTAACACACAGTGTAAGCTATTTCAAGAGTAGCACTACAAGAACTTACTAACACAATACATCCAAATAAGAGCAAACTTGCCTGCAATGGGAAAACTATACGCCAGCATGTCCTTAAGAAGTAATATCTAGATGAAAAATAAAAGATATCAAAGGGGAATATCAAAACCAATACAAGACCAGCATATAAGAGCACCTGCACAAAAGTACAAGGAAAATTCAAAACACTTCCAACAAGATTAATAAATAAAATGGAAGCAGAAAATGGAATTAAATATTCACCAATCATAAATAAGCAGTGAACAAAACTAATATGTATTTACCTAATTTATTTCTGCATGAAGATTATCCTGAAAGTTATACTTACTGTACTTTTCACTGGTGATATAAATAAATATAACCCGCTGAATCTTGAATATCTTATTTACGTTTTGAAAACTGACAGCCTAACTGACTCAGAAAAGCAGGCATTACCTATCTACCAATAATGAATCCAAATTAAGAAATTTGTAAAGTACCCATAGGAAAAATATTCTGATTGCTTAAATCAAAATATCCAATGTGATGCTTGAGAAGAAAAAAAAATTACAATAAATTTTCTCCCTTCCTTTCTCCCATAACCCCTTCACCCACTTCATTGAGATTTGAACTGAGGACAGCATAGAATACCCAATACTCAGCTATGGTTCCCATCTCAGTGTAATGACATTATTTAGCTCATAAATAAATGTTCTAACTAACAAGATGCAGAGCATCTTTGCAACTGCATCCCAGTAACATCAGCAGTACTCATTCCCAAAGACATTTTACAGCTAATGTGCAGCAGTTCCTTAGATTAGTACTTCAAACTTATTGGTTTTGTTTATCAATGAAATCAAAAGTACTTAAAAAAAAAAACACAGCAATGAAATTAACTATGGTTAAGAAATGATAATATTACAGTACTGAATTGAAAAAGAAGATAACCAAGCAAACAAACTAATATAATAACTCATAAGAGTGGATGCATCTATTACACTGGTTGTGATGCAGCATATGAGACTTCTCCATGAGAATAAAGATAAATATATGCCGTCATACTGGTTGGAACAATAATTGTCATCCATGTGGCACACTGCAACGATGAACAGAAAACTAGTCAAGCATTCAAGACTAACATTATTTAGAAAGTCTGAGGGGAAGGAAGGAAAGAAACAGTGTCAGAGGGGAAAAATAATTGGAGAATGGGTGGGAAGAAAGCCATGAAAGGATGGCAATTTTGCAATATAATAACATTGAAGGCAGAGCAACAAAAACTAAGGCAAAGATGATTGGCTCATTAAAAGCAAAATCACTAATAGCACATTTAGTACACAGAATGATCATTCCATTCCTAGCCATGAAAGGATGGCAATTTTGCAATATAATAACATCAAAGGAAGAGCAACAAAAACTAAGGAAAAGATGATTGGCTCATTAAAAGCAAAATCACTAATAGCACATTTAGTACACAGAATGATCATTCCATTCCTACATCTATTTCAGAGGAATAAGGGTTCCTTATTCTGGTAAAAAAGATTAATCATGATTATGTTCCATACCTCGATCCCACAACGAGTCCTCATTTCCTCCTAGGCAGGTGGGAATGATCATTCCTTGAAAACTGGAATGAATTCATGTTTGTTCTGTTTCTTTATTTATCTTTACTAGTTATAATTAAGATTCCATTCTATGCTTATTTCATGTACTAGGGATAAAAACAGAATTGATAGGAATAAAAGCACAAGTCCATTCTAAAGTAAACCAAATGTTGGAACAGAAATGACTGCAGCAGTCCAAATCAGTCCATTCCCATTTCTATTTCCATTCCAACCCTGCAAAAGTTGATTTTATATGCCAAACAAGGCATAAGTCAAACTGATGATAGATGTTACCTTCCATATTTCTCTGTGAGTCAGGTGATTTTGATCAAGATCAAATATTTTTGCATAATTAACACCAGCCTGAGCAAGAAACCATAAGTTGATTCCCCAAAGCCAAACCATCAAAGCCTGAAATACAAAAATGAGATGAACACAATGATACAACAAAGAATGCAAAGAAAATTTTAAAATATCATTTCAGCCTCATCAAACCCAGATGCAAACAGATATACTCATGTGCAAACAGACTGCAGCATGCACATGTACACACACGCACACAGTCACAAACTCTAGAAGGGAAGAAAACTAACCGCAAGAAGAAGAGGGTTAAAATACAAAAATGCCTCATATAGAAATAAATCCCGCTTGTCTGCACTCATTCTCATGACAGAATCCCATCCAATCTGCAATTTCACATACACCCAATAAGATTGTGGCAATATCATGAAGTCCTTAAGTTGGGGATACTGCATCAATTTCTTCAGTATAAGCACCCCACAGTGGGTGGAGTTAAGGAGAAACATTATAAAGAGAAAGTGTTACTGACCTTGCAACAGATGAAGGCCCAAACAAGGAACAATAGTACCTGCATATCCATCTCAATTAGATTCTGGAAAAAGTGTACAAGAACCAGAACAGAGGGAGGGGGGAATGAAAACAGTAGGAGGCGTGCAATAGGGCTAAAGTCAAATTGCAGCTCATAATTACAATAATTTATGCAGCTCTGAAAGAACCAAATATAAAAGCAACACCACAAGAATGAAATATAAGCATTCCATCACTAAAACAAAATTGCATTTATGGAAAATAACAGCACCAAATTCATCATAGAATAAAATTTACAACAAAGTTCCTAATGCTTCTTCAAAACTAAAACAATATATACAGACCTTGAATCTCCACAACAAAATAGGTGAGGGCATTATCATTCCAGCACTCATCGGTGTTGCACCACCCCGTGAATCATTTGCCTCCCCAGGATACAATAAACCTTCCTCAACGCCATTTTCCACCTCATATTCATCTGGGTAACACTAACTATATAAGTTGTACTGATAAACAAAACAAGTACACAATGAAAAGTTAAAAACAGCACAGATGAAGCTAAAGAGACCACTTATAAAATGAAATTACCAAGAAGATCAGAGACAACAGCTCTGCTCCCAGACTTCCTCAAGTGTGGACTACTAGCAGGAATGGCAAGACCTCCAAACATAGATGAAAATTACAAAAAACTATGCTGTTGTATGCTTGTGCCTCTCCAATTGTGCAAATAACCTATCAACATGCAAATGTTGAAATTGAAATACCACAACCCCAAAAAAAAAATAAATAAATAAAATAAAACAAAAAACTGCGTAATAAATTCAAGTTAATTTCACTAAAGATATCAACATTATAACCAGTAAATAAAGGATTTACGAGAGCCTTCAGTGGAATTTACATGCACACAAAATTGGAGTTTATTATCTATCATGCATGAGCTAACATTTTAAAATTTCAGCGAGCACGAATAAAGAATAATATAATTAAAAAAATTAGTATGAATTTGCGGTGAAATGAAGAATTAAGCATGAGAGTGTTGATCCAAAAAACTGGGAAAATGGTAAAGAGAAAGCGAAACCTAATCGAATAATTGGCGTTGATTCGGAAGATGAATTGTGCGTGAAGTGTTTGTGTGGGGATCTCACAACATGATGGAGAAGCACGATTCAGAATTTGGAGAAAAATTGAGTAAAGGCCATGCACAATTTTGCGCATTACACTAGACGAACCAAGAGGCGCGTGGTAATATTTCAGTCTTCAGAGGACCGCTCCTGCAATTTTCCAAGGGCTTCTTTGGTAAATATTTACGCAGTTATAATTTTATTTTTGATGAGTACATCAGTCAGTTTCTTCGCTTAGAAAATACCTATCGTTTATTTTGTGAGAAGTTAGGTAGTTGTTAAATAGTTTCAGTCTTTTTTGGAAACAAATATAAGTCATTTAATTACATCATTAATTATTAACAAACTCAAAATATATTCTACTTTATAAATACTCGCGTTTATTTTATTTAACAAACATATTATACAAAGAAAAATTTGAAAATTTAATAATTCTTTTTATTTTTTGAATAATATATAGGTTTAAAGAAAATTATTTTTTTAAAATTGTTACAATAACTTGAAGAAGAATAAGTTTTCTCTAATAAAATTGTAATAATAATCTAAGTAAAAATGAAGATATGATATCACTTTCCCTAAATTTTAATGATTAATAATTTAAAATATAAAATATTAAATGCACTATAAATTATTGGGAGCGATAATTGATTAGTCATTTATTATTATGAAATGTTCACATATTGTCTCCTTCTTGTTATCATTATTGAGCGTTGGAAGCTATTGTCTAAAAAGAGGTCAACTTCGATGCATTCATTTTTCAGAAGGTTTGATCTCCAGCAGCAAAATAAGCATTCTCTTTAGTGACATGGTGAAAATATTTAAGGGTTAAGTACTCTTACTATATAACTCGACCAAGTGTACAGATGATTTATAAGGTTGAAGAAAAAACACCAAATAATAGTCAAATCTAACTAACTATAAGAATACATGCTATGGCATAATTTCATAGATTTGGAGAAGTAAACATGAAGCTAGCCAAATTTAATAAACAAGAGAAATCATTGATGGGAATTCCGCATTCCCTATGTAGTAGCTGCACCACATGCGGAGCCTTTGGACACGGCATGTTCTTCATTGTTCAGAGGCGAAGCTTTTCCTCTTCAGCACTCCACTACCACTACTAAGTAACACAAAATGTGCTGTTAAATAGCTTAAAGCTGAAGAATTGCCTTAATAATGTTGGAAACATGAAGAACTCTCTTATGGGTGCCATGAACATACTATTTGTTATTATTATTATTATTATTTTAAGATAGTAAGTTGGAAGTATATGTCTGTATCCCTCTCATGCATTAATGCACTTGTTTAATAGGCCAAGTCTGTGCAATGCATTAAGGCTCTCGCTCACTATTACTGTCTTTGCTTTCGTGCAATTTTCTACGGAGTGACGTTGGGCCGAAGCAATGATTATGGGCTTTGTGTTCTCATTCCTTCCTTGCAGCTGGTGAAACCGGATATCCCAATTAGGCCCAGCGCATCTGGTCAAGAATTTTTAGTCAAATTCTGCTCCTTGTTCATCACCTAGACCGTCGTTTTACAAGAAATTCTTATAATACTATTAAGATACTTCTCTGATATATTGATCATTTGTTACATCAGTTTTATAGATCATTTCCACTTCTTTAATCACCCATTACCTTCTTCATAAAATTAATATCAAAAATAGTGAATTGATTAGGGGGAAAAAATCTTACTCCAAGAAGACTTAAGAATTTCATTTGTTGTACTCTCTAAATTACATTCTTAGATGTTCTTTTTTGGCAAAAAGCAAGATAAAAGATTAACAGCAAAAAGTGAAGGTACCAACGGGTGAAGCCAGCTGACGAGGGACTATTTTAACTTAATATCTGTAGTTTTGATCAAAAGAAACGAAGATAACTGTGATGAAAATTAGAAAGAGAATTATCTAAAAAGTAGCACTAATATTGCTGTTATCAGATCTAAAGCTTTCAAATTGACAAAAAAAAAAAAAAAAAGGTGAGTCTATTAGCCATGAAAAGATTTAAATTCGCCTAAACTTTATACAGTTTGTCCGTTAAATTATCATGAAAAATATCATATAAAATTATGTGTAATCATATGATAAACGGACAAATGGGGACTTCAATTCTATTTCTTCCAACACACAGCAGTGACACATAGTCAAGCTTAGCAACGAAATCAAAATCTGTTACCACAACACTGCCACGTAGTCAAGCTGAACCACAAAACAGAAATAGAATCTTTTACTGCCACATCACAATCCTATGTGTATCCTCGTCTACAGCTAAATCTAATACCAAAATCTGCTTTCACCTGTTTCCATGACCCAATATTCTGGCCAATATTAAATTTCTAATTTAGCATTTTGTTTAATGTCCTAGTAAAACGGCTGGAATATTTACAACAAAAGAAGATTGCTGAAATTTTCAGCCACAATTTCATCCTAGTCAGCGTAGCCAACAAATTTTGGGGCCCATATTTGGCCACGTGAGACACACCAAATATAGCAAACCTAGGAAAACCATGAATAAATAACAAACCAATGTTTATACTTTTTACCACTATGTTAGCTACCCCATGCTGTCGCCAAACTCAACCAACCTCACTACTAGCTGCCTCCCTCCGCACTCCAATCTCTAACACCATCTTACTTGTCCTAAGCAAACATACTTACATTTGAGCATCTTCATTTCCCTTTTTTGCTCCCATTCCCATATCATGGGTTCGGTATTTCTTGACATTGGATGATTTTCTGTACCAGCTGCGTCTGGACAAGAATTCAGCATTTTGGTTTGGTTAGGGTAAGGCTTAGTTATAATATTATTTGTTGCTTATAATGTCTATGAAACAATTATATCTGCTAGTATAAAAAGTTTAATACTGTTATCTAATCATATGTTATTATATGTTTGACTTTTGAGGTAATGATAATAAACTTTTACATTGCCATGCAGTCAGAAAGACAATGTAAACAATTTTTATGCCGATAGCGTATCAAAATTAAATACCTATAATTAATTGGAAAGCTAATGTGGGTTGAAGAATGTTCATATAAAGAGGCATTGATGATGATGCATGTTGAATTGTTATGCAGGTTTGGCTTATTTTTGTTAGCATTTAGTTTTGAAAAAAATGTGTGTCTTGTTATTTTGTCATGATGCTTTAATTTCTTTGGTTGATTTCCTTGAAATGGTGAAGGCTTAGGTGCTACGTGGTCCAAGTTGGAGGATTAGAATAAACAAAAGCTGAGTTGCCTCAATAAGCTATCTTAGTTTAGTTTAGTTAGTATGAATAATCAGTGACATTGTAGGATCATGGAACCCATTTGTGAGTTTTGTGGGGTTGTAAGAGCTGTGGTTTATTGCAAATCGGATTCTGCACACCTCTGCTTGCACTGCGATGGATGTGTACACTCTGCGAATTCCTTGTCCCGCAGGCATGCGCGCTCTCTTCTATGTGATAAGTGCAATTCTCAGGCAGCAATTATCCGTTGCATAGATCACAAGTTGTCTGTGTGTCAAGGCTGTGAGTGGAACCGGAATGAGTGTTTGCTATTGGGACATAGGCGCGTGGCATTGAATTTTTATACCGGTTGTCCCTCTTTCGCTGAGTTGTCTAGGATTTGGTCCTTTGTGTTTGATGTTAACTCCTCATGTGGTGGTTTGGAACCAATTAGTACACTGCCTAGAAATGACAGCTGCACTAGCAGTAGCAAGTGTTTGGAGCAACCTGATAATGATGGCTCCTTTGGTTTGGTGAGTGACAAGTTGAAGGGGATAGAACCATGTGTCAAATATGAGCCTTGGATGGGGCAATCTCCCATCATTGCACCAAATCCAGATTACATGGCATACTGCAGAGATCAAGCACTTTTCTTCCCTCAAGACTCAAACCAGCCAAAGGTATTACCTTCTAGTAGTTTTTCATTTCGGTTGGTAACATATCTGTATTAGTTCTAAAGGTAATGCACCATAGATTGACATATAAATAGTGTATATTATTTCACAGTGTAAGAAGAACCATAATAATGATAAAAAGAGGTTAGAACTTGCACAATGAGAAGTAGTAATGTTCTTTGAATTATAGATCAGTACTTCTAACAATACTGCATTTGCGTCGTTTCTTAGATGAGACTGATCCAAGTTTTGTTTTTCTTATTTTTTTGAACTTATTAGCTGCAGGGATGTCCTAATTTCAAGGATATAGGAATTCATGAGGGAAATGGTCTATGTGAAGGCCTCAATGTGGATGATGTTCAATTGAACTTTGAAAATGCCGATGAAATATTTGGCTGCTCTCAAGTTGCCACGAGATACAACCTTGAGGATGGAGGAGTGGACTCTCTATTAATGGATAAAAACATATCAGTCACAGAATCTAAAGGTCTTATTGAGAGTCCCATGGAGGTGATCCCACAAATCTATTTAACTGTTCTCTCTTAAACTCCTTATTGATATAAGGTTTTACTAGTGATGTGCAAAACTAATTGCCACCCATGTGATTGTTTTAGGCATCATCATCAGTCCAACAAGATTGTGTGCCATTTCAGCCTTCTGGGGCTGGTTCAGCTAGTGTGATGCAGGCCATCAACACTAATGCAAATTGTGCACTTGTGAATACTAGTTGCAACAGAGACATCAATTTGGGATTTCCTCAGGGTCAAGTTCATTCAAGCATATCTATGTTATCCAACATTACTGGTGAAAATAGTGCTACTGATTATCAAGATTGCGTGTTGTCGCCAGTGTTTCTGACAGGTGAATCCCCCTGGGAATCAACTTTGGAGGGTACATGCCCACAAGCAAGGGACAAAGCTAAAATGAGATACAATGAGAAAAAGAAAACTCGAACGTATGTACCTTTAACTGTGTATAAGTATGTGTAACGGTTAAAATGTTAGGGAGATATTTCTCTTAAATTATGTAACTTTCGGGACAAATATGCCAATCAAGTTGAAATGCATGCACAAACCTAGATTTCTATGTCACTCTCAGTGTCTATAAACTTTTCCTTTCTTTCTTTCTGCTGCATTAATTACAACTGCATATTGAAGTTTATTCTCTGATTTATTTCATTATTCCTAATAATGAAAGAGGAAAACATAAGTGAAATTGCGTGTTTCTTGTGCGTTCCACTTACTGTGGCATCTTACAGAGATTTTCCTTTGTGATGGGGCAGGGTTGAGGTTCCTGATGGAGTCTGCTGATTTCTTGTGTGCAGGTTTGGTAAGCAAATAAGATATGCATCTCGCAAAGCAAGGGCTGATACAAGAAAACGTGTGAAAGGTAGATTTGTTAAAGCAGGTGAAGAGTATGATTATGATCCTCTTCTGCACAAGAAGCCTGAATAAGCATATTCTCTGCAATCACTATCTCTTCCATGCAAGATATGGTTCTGAATTAGTACGGTAGTCCCTGGAAATTGTGCATACATTGTTTTGTTCCTAATTCTTAATTGACAGATTATTTAATGCAGCTAGATAATTATTCAAAACCTGCTAGAGCTTTTAACAGGTTTCATAATCAAAGGCATTAGTATTTAGATGAAAACAAAGGTATGGAGAAGGTGTTGCATTTGGAAACTGGAGAAGAAGGGATTGCATGCATACAAAGATATTGCATTTAATTATATGTAATAAGTGCAAGAGGTGACAGGCGTGGCACATAGAGGAGCAGGAGGTTTGAACAGATTCAAATTGCATCACAATCAGTTTCAATTCAGACAAACAACAAAAAAGGTAAGATAAATACCTCTTTATATATCAAACCATCTTTTCTTATTCTTATTATTACTATAAAATGACTGAATTGAATACCTTTTCCCCAGGTCTACCATTCGCTCACCACTTGTGTTTTATCCAAGTGGTTATAAAATATTAATTGGGTGCCCGAATCCTGCTATATGCCTATAATTTGTAATTTTTTATTTATTTTTTATATATACCATTTGCTTCTGTTTTCTGACAAATAAAAGCAGACTCTTTGTTGCATAAACATTAGAGTTGAAGATAGCATATGTTTTCCCTTCTTCCATTCTTGATTTCAAGGTAATGTTTTTCAAAATAATCTTTTGTCTTCCCTTTTGACATTTGTATTTTATTGTTTCTAGTATTGGCAGGCCTACATACTCTTCCTTGCTTTCAGAGTGGATGCACATGGCAAACCATCCTGAATTTTACCAGGTGAGATTGTCTGAATCACTAAGCCTATGTGTCTTATACAAACACCATATATTAAAGAATAAAAGGTAAAGTTGTAGGGGGATGGATCATAGACCTGCACAAACAACTACCCTACTCCATCCTCTTAAGCCAATGTCCAAGGACAGCAAAGAACATATTTTGGGAACTCTTGATTAATTCTATTATCATCAGATCAGTGGACTCAGATATATCTGGAAGCCTGTTTCACCTGCAGCAACTATATTCTTTGAAACCTCTCTATTGCCTCAATAATCATCATGCTTTGTATTGCTCCAATTTTTTCTTAGGGAATGGTAACATTATTTTTCTAATAACGGTACAAACATTGTGTACAAAGATTGTTTGTATGCCACCAAGGAAATTTTGTTTCTCTTATGAAATTGGAGATATTGATGACTATTTGCTTGTTTTGACAAATGCAGGTTTTACCAGCAATGGTTGTGTATAAGTTTGTTGTTATCCATTTAACGTGAGCATAAAATCTGTCTAAAGGTCATTGCCCATATCAAAAGGTCATGAAGCATAAAACAGGAAAAATGGCTCATCATATCAAAAGGTTCTAAGTTGTTTGACATTAAACTAAAGGATCATGACGATTTTATAATATAAATTCAGCTTGATTACAATGAATCTTCAAATTTTCGAAAGAAAAAAAAAAAAAACTTCGTCAGGTTGCGTGGTTGTATTACTATAACATTGCAAAATTGGAGCTTCTTTTCCTAGGCAATAGAACCTACTGGGATTTAAGCTAACATCAAGATGCTAAACAACTAAAAATAAAAATAAAAATCTTCAAAAGATTGGGCATCCCTTGCTATTTTGAATAATGATTTAGTTGTCATACCAATACCATACACGAGAATCTTAAATTTCTCGACATTCTAACATACTTATGTATATTATGTTCCTATATATATCAGAATGGTAATGAACCAAAGCTTAAAATGTGTAGGAATCTGTTCCTTCATACACGTACGAGGAAGAATAATTGCAAGAATCTGGTCAGCTAGGAGGGGGGGGGGGGAATGGACAAGAAGAAAAGAACAGAAAAGGAACCAGCAAGATGTCTAAGTTGATGTTTCATGTTGCCTTGGACTTGGGTTACCGAATCTTGAATTGTTAAATGAAACCTCCAAATTTATCGGCTGATCGTCCCCGTCTAGAGAGACAATACATGGAACTATGGCAGTTACACTTAGTAGTTTTTTGCAGCACATAATTTATGACACAAGCAAGTATTCCAGATTGCAGTATGATATGCCAGGAACTACCATGGCATATATATGTAAGAATTAAGATACATTCTTTTATAATAAACCATTTGATTCCAGAAACTTGTTCCTCTGATTTGATATTCGTTTAAAGTAAAATAACCACAGAAATTAAATTTGAATTAACTAAATCTACCAGAACTTAGAGAAATCTAAAACATTGCACATGCCTTCCTTAGTACCCACTGAATCTAGTTGTAGTGACAACTTCTTTATTTTGTATCATGATATACCTAAGATGCTGTTCCCTAAGCTCTCTATCTATGAACCAAGTTCTAGAAACAAACCCAACACAGATCATCTAGAAAAAGAAAAGATGGAAATTATATTAAAGAGACAGGGAAAGGCCATCATGTATTCTTGAACACGTTGTGTCTCTGCTGTTATTAGGAAGGTTTCCTATGGCCCAGCTTACAGTGGCTGGAAGAACCACCTCTAATGAGGCACCAATGAGGTATCTTCTTGTGAGGTTATGGCATGTGTTGCAGAGAAAGCACCTAATGTGCCTAAGGGCCAAAAAATTGGCTTCATGAACCCATTTGTCACATTTTCTACATAGATATGCATCATCAGCATGGCAATACAATGAAGCCCTTAACCCGCATAGCTCACAACATGTAGAAGAACCTCTTGTTGCACTATGTGAGTCACCTTCTTCACGTGATAAGCTCTTGCAAGAGCCACCATGTGTTTTTCCTTGTGGACCTTTGCACATGTTGAGAAGCTCTATATGTGGTAACTATTAGCTTGGTATGGTTTTCTTGACTAAATGGTGTAGCGTGGTATAGATGAACAAAAGCCTTTTTATAACTAGTTTTTAGCTATCACATACAAGGTTCTTTGGACATATTCTTTAGGACAAGGACATGGATGCCACTGCGTCACGTAATCACTTGTGTTTTTTATTCTGCTCCCATTTGTCTTATTCCTACAATGCCAACAGGGTCAATTTAGTCATAGAAGAGAGAGGAAAAAAGACTCCACTAGTTTTGACAACGTAGAAAAATTGAAAAAAGCTAACACATGATTAAGCTTTAAGCTTCCCTAAGATGCTTCAAGGGTTGTTATGAGCCATAATTTGTGTTTGTTGAGTGGTTACGAAGGCAAATTGACGTTCCTAAAGAAGAAAGGTTTATTGAATGGTCTAGAATTAGCACCTTTAAATTAGTGACCCACCAAGGGCCATTTGGTTCATTTGCACCACGTAAGGCCACTTGAAATGGAAAAACTGATTGACTTATTTGGTATTGGTTGATAACTTCTACGATAGTTTTGTGCCAATTTTTGTCTTCCACAATTGGACCCAAAAAAAAAATAATGAAGTATCCTTTTGTAACGCTTAGGAGCAAAAGATGCGTCCTTGTCCACAAAATGTTCTTGAGGATGACACATTATTAGTCCACATGTATGGTTGAAACTTCAGGTGCATCGCCCCATTATCTGCCACGAATAAGAGTTGGTGATTCCAAAGAAACAGGAAGTTGACGGACGTGGGAGAATGGAAAATGGATTGAGCTTGGATTTGGTTCCTCTAAATTGCGGAGTGCATTCTCTGCTCGTTAGAGAATAAAATGTACGTCCTTGGTTGAAAAAAAAAAAAAAGGAAAATTAACGATTAAAGATTTTCTGATATCTAAATATATTAACATGATAAATTATATATGTATAGTAATTAGAACTATTAATTTTTTTTTTTATCAACAATTGAAATGGTATACTTTATTTTTTAAGGTGCACCACACACTTTAATAGGGCAAATAGATTGAATTTGGTGCCTTTGGTGATGATGGAAGAGTTTTGCTATGAATTCAAACCGTTCAACTGGCACAACAGACAACCACTAAGGAGCCTATCAGATTGGATGTCAAGTTATCATACTTAAATTATTGGACTGAGACAGGGAAGGAAATGTTTCTGATTTGGTGCGGTTGAGGGTGAAGGCAGTGAAACTTGTGAATGAATGCAATGATTGAAAGGCTTTGGCAGAAAAAAACAGATGACATGAACATAATGGAACGTACTAACCGGCCACCAAAAATGTTAAAGGGGAATCTTCATATTTCACGTCGCTGAAAGCTAAGGATAGCTGTATGTTGTTTTGTACGAAATTGTGTTTGATATGCCAATGAGTTATGAGATGTGCAAGTATTTTTTTTTTTTGTCTTCGGAGATTAGTTAATATCAGGAATACATATATCAAATAATCGAAATTCAAAAAACATATAACCTACTTAAATAGACTCAATGACTCGTGCTTCACATTTGTAATTCGAATTATAATAAATAATATTTTGTTATTTCATTTGTTTTGTACGTGATATCGTAAGGAGCTACATGCTTCTTAACAGTAATTTCAACTATGTTCTGCGAGTGTGGATTTCTTGAGTCAGAAGTGGTTTTTATATAATTCGAACTAAAGAAGGAATGAAGGATTATATAAGTTGTAATAATAATAACGCTCAAGAAATGAGTGTAATTATCTTAGACGAGAATGTAGTTAGGGATGTATATCGTGCAAAACATATAATTCCATCTACCAAACAAGTTCTGGCTTTACAGTTTCAAACAGGGCATTACGTCGTCGTTATTTTTGATGAATATCCCTCTCTTCTACTGTATGTGCCGTCGGAAAATATGACAGTAAAACCTTAAATTGATACTCGAGAGAATTGTGAAACATAAATATAATTCTCGAAAGAGGTATAATATTAATTTGATTTTCAAATGAGTTGTAACACTAATTTAGTCTTCAAAAAATTAATATTTATTTTAACTTAATCTAAAAGATTAAAAAAAATTTAGAATAACTTGAAATAAATTTGAACTATTTGGATACCAAATTGATGTTACAAATATTTCAACGACCAAATTGATGTCCCATAACTCTTTTGAGGACTAAATTTATGTTATAAATTTTTCCATAATCAAATTGATGTCCCATGACTATTTTAAGGATTAATTTGGGGTTTTACTCAAAATATATTCAATGAGTTTAAAATTGAAAAATGAGCACCAACATCCAATTAGAATAAATCAAATTCCAAGAATTATCTTGTAAGAATTTTCCTTTCCATCTTTTCCATCAACACTATTTTCCGACGGTGAAATCTAAAAAGAATTTACCAACACTTAAATGATTTAAATGCTTTCACATTTATTTTCTTTAAATAAAATTTTGAGTTTGAATCTTGTAAATAATAATAAAAAAAATATTAAGAGAATTTCATTTTTATAATGGATCAATTTTACTCTAATTAAATTAATTGAAATTCAATAGATTTTGGATACTAATATTTTTTTATCTTTAGGTTATGTGGCTTATTTATCAAAAAAAAAAAAGATTAAACCATTAAACATTGTCGTGACTAAGAAATACTTTTAACAATTTTTCCTAAGATTTGAATATTAGTCATCTTGCTGGTCGTTTAGAAAAAAAAAATTACAGATTATATACTACACAGTTTGGTATCAATTTTTATAACTATGAATTATAAATGTCTTTTAATTAGCCATGAACAAAACGCAAGAATAAAATTGATATTTCAAGTCAAATTTAAAGACCTACTACTTTTTCCCTTTTTTAGTCATGAAGACATACTACTTGTAAACATAAAAATTAAAAAACAAATAAAAAATACAAACAGACCCACAGTGAACGGGAAAGATAGGGTAACTGATCGGACGAGCTTGGCCCATTAAGTGAGAAGCCATCCAGATTCAGGTCGAGATTGGGTAATTCTTGAGCGTCTTGGAGTCAGGGACTCATTCCAAGACCAAGTGTTGACCAAAAAAACAACAAAAATGTCCAAAACAATGCTTGTGCTTTGTTCAGATGTGGCGGAAAAAATGAGAAAAAGAAAAGAAAAGAAAAGAAGGGATAATAAAAAATATATTTTCTCTTCTCACGTCAATGAATAACAAGTTTTGTGTGGGGTCCACAGTAATCTTTTAATATTTTTTTTTTCTTGGTTTTTCTTGTCATTTAAACTAGAGATAACACTATAATCTATCTATTTTCTCCTCTCCATCTTGTTTCCTCTTATATTCTGTCTAACTAAACAAAGAGAACGTGTTACATCTGGTAAAAGGGGCACTTGGAACAATTAAACCAAGGATGTTGTCGAGAACTGGGTTGAGTCAAATGCTGTAAAAGAAGAGAAGCATAACAGAGGGCTTTTAAAGGAAGCTAGAGCTTACTATTGAACAGCAACTGTTAGAGAAACCCCCCCCCCCTTTTCTCTCTCTCTCTTTCTCTCTCTCTCTAAACAAAGTATGTCACGATTTGTTCTGGCTTTTATTAAGTGAAGAACTTCCCATTTGAAATTTTAGATGCCTGTTTGTGTATATCCATGTGTCAATCATAAGCCTAGTCAGTAATCAAACACTTGCTTAGAGATCAAAAGATAGCAGCAAGATTAAAGGATCAGCAGCAAAAGATATTTTTAATTAATATTTATATGAGATTTGCACCCCATTTGTACTTGCGCGTTATGCTGGGCATGTCCAATTTGCATGTTACAGGCCGAAATTTCAGCAGCCCTTCCAGAATAAATTCTTGCGTGTAGATACAGAGTAACACATCATATAATGTTGAATTTACTATTGTTCTTATAAACTTTTCTCAATTCCAACACCGTAAAAAAAAGAACAAAAAAAAAAAAAAAAACAAAGATGCAAGCATTTCTTTCCTCCATGTTCAATATCCACATCAGCAAAAGGTACATGTAAGTTTGCTTCAATTCTTTTTTCAGTTGTACTTTTGTGTAATCTTAGACAAATTGAGAATATATTATCAAATTAACCTGCGGCATTATGAAAGTAGACATGCAACTCAGTCCATATATATACAAAAAAAGTACACACCTCTCCTTTATTAATCAATTTATAACTATGGGCACCTTTATAATTTTGTATCTACATTTATTATTATTTTAACTTTTTCTCTCACTTAATTAATATTCTCTCTCCACTATTTTTCTCACCTAAATGATGATTTTTCTTATTTTCTCTTTCTTAAATAATTATTTCGAATATATACATAAATAACAAGAAATTAGAAAATAATCATTTGATTGTATATTTATTCTTTTCACATCAACTTTTTGTCAAATTTATTTTTTTTAACAAAATTTACAGATCTCAAGTTTTCCTAAAACCGATTTTATTAAAGTCAAACTTACAAAATTAAATTTGACAAAAATTCGTTGTGAAAAAAATTAATATAAAATCAAATAATTATTTTAAATTAGAAGTTCAATAACATTGAGATTGCAGTCAAATGAATTTTATAAACTTGAGACTTCAAAATTTACAAATCTCAAGTTTTTGTAAAACTAAGTTTGTTAAATCAAATATACAAAATTAAATTTGACAAAAAAGTTGATGTAAAAAAAAATATAAATCAAATAATTATTTTAGATTGAAAGTTTGATAACGTTTAGATTACAATCAAGTAAATTAAATATACAATCAAATAATTATTTTCTAATTCCTTATTATTTTTTATATGCATATATATAAAATAATTATTTAGAAAAGAGAAAAATTCAAAAAAATATTTAGGAAAGAAAATATAGAAAAAATTATTATTTAGGCTAGAGAGATAATGGAGAGAGAATATTAATTAAATGAGAGAAAAAATTAAAGTAACAATTAATATAGAAAAAAAAAGTTACAAAGTTATCCACAATTATAAATTGATCAACAAAAGAAGAGTATGAACTTTTTTGTCTAAACAAAAAAGTGGAGTTTGCTAACTTTGGCATGAAGTTGTGGAGATTAACATTCTCCATTTTTTATAATAATCTAAATGTTATAAGATTGTGAGAGAATATTAATTAAGTGATACAAAAAGTCAAAGTAGTAATCAATATGAATGAAACAAGATTACAAATTTATCCTAAAGTATAAATTTCTTTAGATAAGAGCATAGTGAGGTTTTTGTCCAAAAGAAAATATATCCCTTATTAACCTTCAATGACTATCACCTAACGGTGCCACTCCTTCGGACTAACTAGTTGGAATACACAAGGAGAAGAAACACTAGTAAGTTACTTGAAACTTCAAAACTTCGAAGCTTTCTTAATTCCAACTTTGTATATATTTATATAATTCCAATTTATTTTGTATATAGTTACATAATTCCAACTTGCATGCAACTTTTCTCACACATAGCAGCACAACCCAGCTAAAGTCCCGGAACCACAATCCTGTGCATCTGCAGAGAACTTCATCCAATTCCCACCTTAACATGAAGCCAATTCACAACCCCACCAAAACGCGCCCTCTAATCAAATTCATCTTAGTCTCCACAACATTTTGTGCCATTACTCTCTTTGTTTCAGTGCTACTCTTGGCCACATCAAAGCAAGTAAACGTGGACCCTTCACCACAACATGTTTCTGAGCCTACGACACTTGATCACCTTGTGTTTGGAATTGCTTCTAGTGGGAATTCATGGCTAAAAGGAAAGAGTATGTAAAGCTATGGTGGAAACCCAATAAGGGATTGAGGGGGTGTGTAATTGTGGATAGCCTCCCACTTGAAGAAAATGCAAACAATGATACTAGTTCTTCTTCTCTTCCTTTTCTATGTGTTTCTGAAGACACTTCACGGTTTCACTACACTTACCGTTAGCGGGGTGGTCTTTGATCAGCAATCCGTGTGGCACGTGTTGTCAAAGAGACTGTGGCCATTAAACATTCTGGTGTTAGATGGTATGTGTTTGGGGATGATGGCACGATTTTCTTACCGGAGAATCTGGTGAAAATTCTTTTTAAATATGATCACAGGCTTTGGTTCTATGTTGGTGCACACTCTGAGATTTATGAAGGGTGCCAAATTTTTGGTTTTGGAATGGCCTTTGGTGGAGGTGGTTTTGCCATTAGTGCCTCTCTAGCAAAAGTGTTAGCCAAAGTTTTTGATTCGTGTAAAGAAAGGTATCCGCATCTATATGGAAGTGATGCCAGGGTGTACTCTTGCATAACAGAACTTGGAGTAGGATTAACATATGAGCCCGGTTTTCATCAGGTAACAATTGGTTTGAAATGTTTAAAATTATAGGTGACTTTTTTCACTCTCTTGATCCTACTTATTAGAAAAATGTTAGGCTAAAAAATTTTGCTACAATTTAGTTATCTGAATGGTGTGCCATGTATGATTATTAATCCATGAATGAAAAAGTGAATAATACTACTTTATTTCATCTAATAACTATCATAATTTCTATAAAAGATTCTGACTACATTATTCTGATTATATACTAGTATCGTACTTATTAACCCTGTATCTTGTGGTTATGAAATTGAATTAGATTGATTTGAGAGGAAATATCTTTGGCCTATTGGCTGCACATCCAGTGACCCCCTCCCTTGTTGTCTCTACATCATCCAGCTCTTGCAGATCCAATATTTCCTAACATGACAACTACAAAAGCTCTTGGAACATTTATTTGAAGCAGTAGACGTTTATTCCCAGAGGGTCCTACAACAAACTATTTGCTATGACAGACGGCTTTCATGGACAGTTTCAGTGTCATGGGGCTATGCTGTTCAAGTATTCCAGAACAACATGCTTTTGCCAGATGTCGTGAGAGTGCAACAAACGTTCAAGCAGTTGAAGGAATGAGGAAGTGTTTTGCGAGGAATATATACTTTCAACACAAGGAAAGTTCATCCTGACCCGTGTAGAAAGCCCACAATTTTCTATCTGGACAAGGTGTCTTATGGTAACGATGGCATCATAAGCAATTACAAGAAATTTTTTCAAAATTGCTCACATGACATGCCAACGGAGAAATTGGAAGCGATCAAAGTGGTCACAAATAAGCTAGACCTTGACATCAAACGGGTAATCTATATTAGACACTTTGGTATCTCTTCATGACCATAAGGAGGATGGCTTCAAACACTACGGCATCATCTAATTCATGTAGCCCACTTCACCTAATGGAACAATGATTAATTATTTCTGTTGTTGTATTAGGAGTATGGCTTTACATTGGTAATAATACTTGTATAAACTTTTCTTGTGCTGCAGTTGCAGAGTCCTAGAAGGCACTGTTGCGATGTATTGCCCTGTAGCGCTGATGACCTCACGGAAATAGCAATCAGAGAGTGCAAAGATGAAGAATCGATTTACATGCACTGATAGATCAGATGCACATAATAATTAAACCTCTTTTGATAAAGAGTTATTATTTGTACCACTTCAATGAAGGACACCCCTAACACCCACTCACAAAGTTAGAAAAAAAAAATCATGAAAAAAAGTAAAAAAATGAAAAAAACAAGAGGAAGAGGAGAGAGATAGAGAGAGGATGTATGTAAGAGAAAGTTATATACAAAAAAATATTTCTCCTTTGGATATGCTCTAACAGAAGGCATTTTTGAATGGCGTTGCTAGTGTACACGGGATGGCAAGAGATTGTTTGACTTCCTGGATATGGGCTTGCAGGACAACTTATTGAGGAGTCAGAATGATTTATCTCTTCGAACCCAAGCTTACAAAGAAATAGGAAAAATACATAAAGTATACAGGATTAAGTAATGTTATTTATCGATTAGAAATAGATATCAAGAGAGGACACTATAGAGAAATATATAAATTATTTTGTGGTGGTGGTTGAGCTTTTATATGTCTCTTTTGGTATTCATTTTTAATATTCACTTTTAATATATAAATAATATTATTTATAGGAGAATGATTTGAATCTAATATATTAACCATCCTATCTAATTGTTTTCGGGCAGTGAGCTCTAAAAGGAATTTACCAATATTTGGTTAGTTTAAATAGTTCAATGCTTATTTTCTTTAAATAAAATTTCAAGTTTTAATCTTAAGAATAATAATAATTAAAAAATAACAATATTAAAAAAATTTTATTCTTATAATGGGTCAATTTAGCTTAAATTAAATTAACTAAAATTTAATAGATTTTGAATATTAGTAAGTTTTTTGATCTTTAGGGATTGTGATTTATTTATCACTAAAACATGTTGTAAGATTAAATTTTCAAATATTGTCTCAATTAATAAATTCTCTTAACAATTTTTTCTAAGATTTGAACCTTAGTCATCTTCCCAGTGGTTTAAAAAAATAAATTACAGTTTACATAGTTTGTATCTATTTTTATAACTATGAAATATAAATATTTTTTAATTAATCATGAACAAAGCGCAAGAGTAAAATTGATATTTCAAATCAAATTTAAAGATATACTATTTATAAACATTAAAAAATAAAAACAAACCCAAAATGAACAGAAAGTCAGGGAAACTAATTAGATGAGCTTGGCCCATTAAATAAGAACTAAGCAGCGGTTTGAGGTTGGGTATATTGTCTTGGGCACCCTGTAGTGGGAGGTTCAATCCAAGACCTAGGCAATGCTTCGTTTAGATGTGGAAAAAAATTGACCAAAAAATAAAAGATTTGAGAAGATAAAAAAAAGAGGAAAAAGTTAAAAGGAAAAAAGGGAGAAGAAGAAAATATACTATTTTTTTTTCTGCTGTTTGGTTAAGAAAAAAAATACAATTATATACAAATGACATTTTTATTCTTTGATCGATTGTCTTTCAAAGTGGAAGAGAAAGCACAAAAATAAAGTTATAATTTTACACTATCAACTCTTTATTTCTTTTATTTTCTTCTCACTTCAAAGAAAAACATGTTTTGTGTTGGAATCACGATCAACTTTTAACTTTTTTTCCTGCTTTTTCTTGTCATTTAAACTAGAGAAAATGATATAATCTATCTATTTTCTCCTCTCCATCTTGTTTCCTCTTATACTCTGTCTAGGCAAACAAAGAGGAAGTGTCACATCTGGTAAAAGGGGCACTTGGAACAATTGCCCCAAGGATGTTGTTGAGAGCTGGTTTGAGTCAAATGCTGTAATAGAAGAGAAGCATATCAGAGGTTTTTTAAAGGAAGCTAGAGCTTGTTACAGAACAAGTATTGTCGAAGAGAACTCCCCTACTCACTGAATACCCTAGTTCCATTTTTCATTTTTTATTCAAAATGTGTCCTTTTTTAATCTAAACATAGCATATATCACGATTTGTTCTGGCTTTTATTAAATGAAGAACTTACCCTTTTGAAAATTTAGATGCCTATTTGTGTATGTGCATGTGTCAATCATGACCCTTTTAGAATCAATAATCAGAGTTGAAGCATTCCTTCAAAGTTGTAGTTGCAGACCCTCCTTACTTGAGCAAAGAGTGCTTGGAGAAAGTTGCTGGAACAACTTCTTTGCTCATAAAACCTGGAGAGTCGTTTTTGCTTCTACTCACAGATAAGAATGATTTTATCCTGTTATCTTTCGCATCACTGCACTGAAAATGATAATTTACCCTTAATAGAATGTTCGGATGAGATCATTAGCATAAAGAATTTTTATTTTATTTTTTTTAAAAAAGAACTTGTATCCGTGGTTGGTTATTATAGTAATTATATCTAGATACATTGATTTAAGAATATATCAAATTATTTAAATAGACAAATAAATTAAAACGAAGAGAGTAATTATTTGCCGGTGAAGTGCAGAAAGAAGGGGCATCTGAGATGTTGGCCTTGCATCCTCGTGGTTTTAGGCCTTGGCACTCTAGCAAACTTGGAAATGAGCTTAGGCTATTCTCAAACTATGACCCTGGAACGAGACTAGGAGGGTGGGAAAAATAGGTACTTTCCCTTTCCTTTGGTTGCATGTAATGTCTGTAAACTGTAATTTGATAGGTCTAAAATGTTGAATAATTTTGTCCCAACAGCTTTTCACACACTGAATTTTATCTCATATATGCTATAGAATGTAGAATCAATAATCAAACACTTGCTTAGAGATCAAAAGATAGCAGCAAGATTGAAGGATCAGCATCAAAAGATATTTTTAATTAATATTTATGTGAGATTTGCACCCCATTTCTACTTGGGCGTTATGCTGGGCATGTCCAATTTGCTAGTTAAGGGCCGAAATTTCAGCAGCCCTTCAGCAATAAATTCTTGCATGTAGATTAAAAAAAATTAAAGAGTAACATATCATATAATGTCGGGTTAACTGTTGTTCTTATAAACTTTTTTCAATTCAAACACAATAAAATAAGAAAAATAATGCCAACTATTAAGTGCTTGTTTGATGCCGCTATTTTGATAAAAAAAAATGATTTTTTTTAAATAAAAAAGATCTTTTAATATTTTTTGCTATATTTAGATAAAAAATTTTAATAAAAGTAGAATCATTAAAAAATATATTATTTCTTTTAATAACATATAAAAGATGTTTAAAGGAACTTGGAAAAGGCTTATGACCGGCTCAAATGGTCCTTTATCGAATGATTTTTGGTTAAATAGTTGTTCTAAATTCTAATATATTATATACACTCCTTAAAATTGACACATTGAAAATCGTGTAGCACAAAATATATTTGGGTGGATTATACTAATTTCCTCTGAAGTTCAGTATAATTATACTTGGCATCTCTGTAATTTATTTTGTTCAGTGTATTATTTATAAATAGAAGAAGCCAAAAATAATTACACTGAATCTCAGAGGAGGTCAGTGTAATTCATCAAATATATTTTATTGATGGCAGGAGTTAAATTGGCTTATATCTTTAAACAACAGCCAATATTTTAATCAACTTAGTACCTATATGTATATTTGGTGTGGGGCTCAGTCCATATCTTAATCAAATTAAGTCTGAATTTCATATTTAAATAAATCGTAATTTTTCAGATTGAACTGTTGATCCTCATCCAACTCTTCAGTTTTGAATTGCTGAAAAAGACGTTGGCCGGTTTTAAGGTTCAACTCTCATTAATATGGCCATATTTTAATTAATAAATGTTATTTGGGTTGACTTGAATCCAAGGACCATCACCGACGGTGTCACTCCATCAGACTAACCCGGTGGAATACACATGGAGAAGAAACACTAGTAAGTTACTTGAAACTTCAAATTTTCCAAGCTTTCTTAAGCCGCAGTTTGTGGTGGCGCTTTGTATATATTTATATAATTCCAACTTTATATAGTTACATAATTCCAACTTGTATGCAACTTTTCTCACATAGCAGCACAACCCTGCTAAAGTCCCGGATCTATAATCCTGTGCATCTGCAGAGTACTTCATCCATTTCCCACCTTAGCATGAAGCCAATTCACAACCCCATCAAAACCCGCCCTCTAATCAAGTTCATCTTAGTCTCCACAATATTTTGTGCCATTATTCTCTTTGTTTCAGTGCTACTCTTGACCACATCAGAGCAAGTAAACGTGGACCCTTCACCACAACATGTTTCTGAGCCTACAACACTTGATCACCTTGTGTTTGGAATTGCTTCTAGTGGGAATTCATGGCCTAAAAGGAAAGAATATGTAAAGCTATGGTGGAAACCCAATAAGGGAATGAGGGGGTGTGTATTTGTGGATAGCCTTCCAGTTGAAGACAATACAAACAATGATACTACTTCTTCTTCTCTTCCTCCTCTATGTGTCTCTGGAGACACTTCACAGTTTCTCTACGCTTACAAGCCTGGCGGTCTTCGATCAGCAATCCGTGTGGCACGTGTTGTCAAAGAGACTGCGGCCCTTAAACATTCTGGTGTTAGATGGTATGTGTTTGGGGATGATGACACGATTTTCTTACCGGAGAATCTGGTGAAAATTCTTTCCAAATATGATCACAGGCTTTGGTACTATGTTGGTGCACGTTCTGAGATTTATGAAGGGTGCCAGGTTTTTGGTTTTGGAATGGCCTTTGGTGGAGGTGGTTTTGCCATTAGTGCCTCTCTAGCAAAAGTGTTAGCCAATGTTTTTGATTCGTGTATAGAAAGGTATCCGCATCTATATGGAAGTGATGCCAGGGTGTACTCTTGCATAACAGAACTTGGAGTAGGATTAACATATGAGCCCGGTTTTCATCAGGTAACAATTGGTTTGGAAATGTTGAAAGTTATAGATGACTTTTTTTTCACTCTCTTGATCCTACTTATTAGAAGAATGCTAGACTAAGAAATTTTGCTAGAATTTGGTTATCTGAATGGTGTATCATGATTATTAATTCCTAAATGAAAAGTGAATAATACCACTTCATTTTATCTAGTAACTATCATAATTTCTGTAAAAACTTCTGACTATATTTTTTTGATTATATAGTGTTACTGTACTTATTAACCCTATATCTTGTGATTATGAAATTGGATTAGGTTGATTTGACAGGAAATATCTTTGGCCTATTGTCTGCACATCCAGTGACTCCCTTGTTGTCTCTACACCATCCAGCTCATACAGATCCAATATTTCCTAACATGACAACCACAAAAGCCCTTGAACATTTATTTGAAGCAGTAGATGTTGATTCCCAGAGGGTCTTACAGCAAACTATTTGCTATGACAAACGGTTTTCATGGACAGTTTCAGTGTCATGGGGCTATGCAGTTCAAGTATTCCAGAACAATATGCTTTTGCCAGATGTTGTGAGAGTGCAACAAACGTTCAAGCAGTGGAAAGAAGGAGGAAGTGTTTTGCAAGGAATATATACTTTCAACACAAGGAAAGTTCACCCTGACCCATGTAGAAGGCCCGCTATTTTCTATCTAGACAAGGTGTCTTATGGTAAAGATGGCATCATAAGCAATTACAGGAAATCTTTTCAAAATTGCTCACATGACATGCCAACGAAGAAATTGGAAGTGATCAAAGTGGCCACAAATAAGCTAGACCTTGATATCAAACAGGTAATCTCTATTAGACACTGGTATTTCTTCAGGACTATTTGGAGGATGACTTTTCATTGGCAATAATACTTAACTAAACTTTTCCTTTGTGTTGCAGTTGCTGAGTCCTAGAAGGCACTGTTGTGATGTATTGCCCTCTAGTGCTGATGACCTCATGGAAGTTGCAATCAGAGAATGCAAAGATGAAGAATTGATTTTCATGCACTGATATCAGATGCACATAATATAATTGAGCCTCTTTTGATATGCTCTAACAGAAGGCATTTTTGAATTACGTTGCTAGTGTGCATGGGATGGCAAGAGATTGTTTGACTTCATAGATATATGCTAGCAGAACAACTTATTGAGGCTTTAGAAATTAGAATGATTTCTCCTCAAACCCAAGCTTACCAAGAAAAAGGAAAAATATATATAGTATACGAGATTAAGTAATGTTATTTATCCATTAAAATTGGATATCAAGAGAGGACATTAGAGAAATATACCAATTATTTTGTGGTGGTGGTTGAGCTTTCATGTATCTCTCTTGATAATCAATCTTAATATTCATTTTTAATATATAAATAACATTACTTATAGGAGAATGATTTGAATGTAGCAAGTTAACAACCCTATCTATGGGTTCAACACCTTCGACCACAGTTTGCAAGAGGTGCCTCAGTGGGTTTATCTTAGCAATTCCTGCATGTGCTATTGAGCTCCTTCGAAAACAAAAGGGAGGATTTTCAGTAAGAAAATATAAAACAAAAGCAACTTTGAATAAGAAATGAGGTTGAATCAAAATTATTTTTTTTGGGTATGTCAATAATTAATAGTTATCAGCTCAATTAAGGAGATTTAACAGAAATGTGTATTGGATGAGGATCCATACATCACCCTTGGTAATAATTATTGAATGGAATATCTAGCTTGAATTTCTTATTCGTTTCAATTTTATTTTATTTTTTTAATTTCTCGAAACAAATGAGTGGATTTCACTCAACTCAAATCCTTGTGTTGACTTTCAAAATTTGTTGACTTTCGAACTCTGCGGACTTTCAAAATCAAAGTCAACACTAACATTTTAAAATATTAATATATAATTAATTCTTAAATCACTAATTACAAATCCTAATTAATTTTATTGACATCATAAGTTCGGCCAAAATTGAACCCCCCCTATTCAGTTTCTGTATTGACTATTAAAGTCTGACAGATCTAAAATAGTTTTGGCTTTTTGCATACTACTCGTTATTTAATAATAAGGAATCAATCTTTTTTTCTTTATTTTAATAGGTGCTCTTTTTCTGTTTTTTTTATCGATACTAATTATTATTTAGGTATTTAAAATCAGGGACGGATGGAGGATTTAACCCTACCAACTACGGTTCTATACTTATTTTTTATCTCTTTTTTATTTTTGATAAGGTTATTTCTACATTTATAAGACTAACCCTTCGAAACATGATTATGATTACTTTTTGTTATATCTAATATGCTTTTTATGTTGCAATTGGTACTTTTTATTGGATTATATGTATGAAGCGCTAAAAAACATCAATTAAGCTAATACAATAATTAAGTTTGTTAGAAATAGTGTGCTAATAATTAGAAATGAGTTTTTATTTAAAAGAAGAGATATATACAAAACTAGAAGGAAAAAAGAATTCAGAATGAAAGTTGAATTATATTCATGTCAATAAAATAGCGACATTTCATATAATTAGACTTGAACGAGAGTCCAGAATATTGAACAATTCAAAGCAAATAACTAAAAGATCTAATAGTCACATTATAGATAATTTTTGTTTTGTTTTCCTTTTTTTTTGGGGAAAATTTAAGAATTTTATTCTTGATTTTAATTATAAGTGAGTCTGAAATATGAATGAGCTTTGTGTCGAATTCAATAAAGTTATGCTCAAAGACTGAAACCCAAATCATAATAATGCAATTAACTAGAGACAAGTTGACGAGGAAGACCATTTCTAACTGACATAGTTAAATCTTAATTTTCCTCTCTGTTAAGTTTATGATTTTCTTTATTTTGTCAAAAAAAAGTAAGAAAACCACAATGGTTTTGTTATATATTTTTATGTTAAATATTAAATTCTTAAAATAGCGGTAAATTTAATTAAGTTTTTTATGAAAGAAAGTAGGTGCCGTCCTCGCTACTTGGAGTTATCTTATATCTAAACCGGTAGACTAACCGTACACCCGCCACATATGATGCACCATAGCTAACCCTCGTTCTCCTCCTCCTCTTCTTCTTCTTCTCCTCGTTCCTTCTTTCTTTCATTTTCCTTTCGCTTCTTCTTCCTTTCACCGCCACCTCCTTTCACTGGACTCCATTGCTGTTGTTGGTGATTGAGCCCCAGAAGGACACCATCGCCATCCCCGCTACTACTGTTGCCATCGTCACCGAGGTCGTTGTCACTGTCTTCATTGACGTTTTTCTAGGGTTGTCATTGAGGTCGATTGTCGAAGGCGGAGATGCGGAGAAGCCACTAGTGGTCGGAACGGTCATCGAGATCGGACGTAGGACGTTGGAGCTGTTCGTGATGGATTTTTTGGAAAGGGACAAGGTGTTGGGAATGGAGATCGAGATGAGTTTAAAGATGAAGAAGGCCAAGAATTTGTGAAGAAGCCGGGTGACGAATGGCTGAGGCTATAGCGTGTACATAAAGAGAGAGTAATTTTTATGATATACTACAAGAAGTAGGTATATAGATATACCTAAATATCCAATCTATTGGATCACATGGTGCATAAATTTAATTAAGTTGTTTATGAAAGAAAGTAATGGGAAAAATGTAGAGCTTATGAAGACTTTCGAAAGAAGAGAAAGTCGTAGGGTGTGTTAACCACGCCTGCCATAAGACTCATCCGTGTGTGTCACATCACGATTCATACACGAGAGATACAAACACAGGATGCACGATTCAAGGGGTGGTGACAAATAACAAAACCATACTTTTCATGCATATGAGATCATCTGATTTGGATTTGCGCGTTCCAATAAGGAAGTAACATGCTGAAAATTCATTCTTGCCCACAATCTCAGGGGCTTTAAAATGAATCCCTCACAAGCGTCGTCTATACGTTGCATCTTGCAAGCAATAATTTCAGCACTCCTTCCATCACTACACACCTGTCCTTTTTTACTTTGCATCTTTCTAGGCGGAGGAATTCTTGCGGGCTTTTCCTCACTTAAGGAAACCCTCATATATACGACAAAATAATTAGTAAAATAATATATGGCACCAAAAAAAAAAAAGAAGAAGAAGATATAATAAAACAACATATATAATGCCAAATTCGAAATTATCTTTATGCACATATATTAATTCTAGCATAATATTACTTAGTTCAAGAAGAAAGTATCTCTCCTTCAGCTGCGAAATTTGAACTAGCCATTCCAGCTGTTGCTGTGGACTATGGACATTTTTAACCTCAAGGGTGTAAAGTAGAAACTGCCATACATGCTTAGAAAAACTAGTACCCGCTACGAAGAAACCAAATTTTGACATTATTTTCAATATAGATTAGTCAATAAAGTGTGTAGATCAATTAATGAACATTAACTTATAACTTGATAGATTCTTCTTCTGCTAAACCAATCTATATCCATGATCAATCAATGATGAGGAATCAAAAAATGCCGGAGAGTTAAAAACTTTATCATAATTAAGTCGTGGGAATAAAGTGATATGATTATTGATTTTTGAATAAATAATGGGTAATTATACAACTTTATTTTATCTAAAAACTATCATAATTTTCATTAAAAAAAAACTGTAATATTATTCTGGTGTTATAACATTGCTGTTAAGGAATCATTTACTGGCGTAAAAATAATTATGTAAAAACTTTAGACACAAATTGACCGCAGCACTTGGAGGAGCTGTCCTAGTTGGAACAAGTCGGGTTTCTTCTGGGTACAAACCAACCTCGTGGAACACACTTCAAAGAAAAAGAAGTAACTACATTGAAAAAATGAAACGTTAAAGTCTTCCAAAGCTTTCTTACGCCGCGATTTGTGCTAGCACTTTGTTATTTCACTGTATTATACTGCTGAATTTTGCCTACAACTTTTCTCACACGTAGGACATTAGTACCATAGCCCTGTTAGCCCCGCCAAAGCAATAACATGCAGCTGATTCACAAAACCACCAAAACCCAATCTCTGAAAAACTGCATTCTATTAGTCTTCACTTCATTTTGTGCCACTTATATCCTTGTATCAACGCAACTACTAGGCACACCAAAGCTACCACAACACTTGCATTATTCTTCATCACAGGATCATGTGTCCAAGCCAACCACACTTGATCACGTTGTGTTTGGCATTGCTTCAAGTGGCGCCTCATGGCCTAAGAGGAAAGAATATATCAAGCTATGGTGGAACACACCCAAAAATAGTAGAATGAGGGGGTGTGTGTTCGTGGATACCCTCCCAGTTGAAGACAATGCAAATAGCAATGATACTAGTTCTTCTTCTCTTCCTCCTCTATGTGTCTCTGAAGACACTTCAAGGTTTCGCTACACTAACCGGGGTGGTCTTCGATCAGCAATCCGCGTGGCACGTGTTGTCAAAGAGACTGTGGCCCTGAATCATTCTGGTGTTAGATGGTATGTGTTTGGGGATGATGACACGGTTTTCTTCCCTGAGAACCTGGTGAAGACTCTCTCCAAGTATGATCACAGGCTTTGGTACTACATTGGCTCAAACTCGGAGAGTTACAAGCAGAACTGGCTCTTCGGTTTTGGAATGGCTTTTGGTGGGGCAGGTTTTGCTATCAGCTCCTCTCTTGCAAAAGTGTTGGCCAAGGTCTTTGATTCATGTACAGAGAGGTATCCACATCTGTATGGAAGTGATGGCAGGGTGTACTCTTGTATAACCGAGCTAGGAGTTGGATTAACACATCAACCCGGTTTTCACCAGGTAATAATTACTCTATTAGTTTGTAAATGCTGAAAAAGTATGGTTGATTTTCATTCAAATTTCCTCCTTTATAGTCTTGAAAAAATGCTACAGAACTAGAATTTTGACCAGAATTTCTTTGTCATCATAACATAACATGATTATTAATTCTTAAATGAGTAAATGAATTATTCTATTTTATTCTATCTAATAATAGCTACTGCCAGCACTTGTATTCGGTTGAAAGTTCTGATAATTCTGTTTAGCCGTGTAAAAATGCTACATTGCCAAAACTTTTTTGAAATTTCTTTGTTAGTATGATATGACATGTTTATTGATCCTTAAATAAATAACTAAGATTATCTTATTTTGTTTTGTCTAATTTCCACCCCTGTTTTATGTTAAAAATTATGATAATTTTTTGTGTAGTATTACTCTTTAGTCCTTTATCATCCTTATTAATCCTATATTGTGTGATTATGAAATGTGGTCAGGCTGATTTGCGGGGAAATGCCTTTGGCCTATTGGCTGCACATCCAGTAACACCCTTATTGTCCCTCCATCACCCGGATTACATAGATCCAATCTTTCCTAACATGACAACGATTAAAGCTCTTCAGCATTTTTTTGAAACAGTTAATGTTGATTCCCAAAGGATCCTTCAACAAACAGTTTGCTATGAGAAACGGTTTTCATGGACAATTTCAGTGTCATGGGGCTATGCTGTTCAAGTATTCCAGAACCGTATGTTTTTGACAGATGTTCTGAGCGTTCAAGGAACATTCCAACACTGGTCAAAAGGAAATGTTTTGTCAACCCTCTATACTTTCAACACAAGAGAATTTCACCCTGACCCATGTAGGAGGCCCACCATTTTCTATCTTGAAAATTTGTCGTCTGGTAAAGATGGCATCATAAGCAATTATAGGAAATATTTTCAAAATTGCTCATACAATGTGGCATCACCAAGGAGACTGGAAATGATCAAAGTGGTGTCAAACAAGTTAGAGCTAGACATCGGACAGGTAATCTAGATTATATTATCTGGTATCTCTTCAGGGCTATTAGGTGATGCCTTTTCATTAAAAGCACTTTTATACTAACTATTCTTTTGTGATGCAGTTGAACGGTCCAAGAAGGCACTGTTGTGATGTATTGAACTCTAGCGCTCGTGACATAATGGAAATTGGAATAAGAGAATGCAAAGATGATGAATTGATTTATATGCAGTGACAGGAGATCAGATTAATTCAGAAGTATATATTAAATCCATGTCAAGGCATGCTTGTTTTATATTATAGTAAAATGGAAAAGTGAAAAAATGTATCTTTTTGATAAACTTTTATAGTAAGTGACATTTTTCGTTATTTTCATTAAATGTATTTTTGCACTTCTCAAACCCTAAACTAAACAATCATTTATTCGACCAAGCTAAAGACATCATATAAAAGAGTTATTCTTTCATGCTCTATGAAAGAGGAATTTTCTTAGTCTATATAGTTTTCTAATCACTCATTTAATTTTGAGCAGTGCTATTTGGTATGAAAACCAAGTGCACGAAATAGTAAGAAAATTCTAGTCACCAATAAAATTAGTTGTTTGGGGGAAAAATATGGGAGAAGAGAGAAAAAAAACATAGAGTGAGAAAACTTAACACTATTCCTATCAAAACAACGAAATTCTTTTCATATTAAATATTATTTCCCTTCACTTTTTTGTCATTTCTCTCTCATACTTTTAGTTAGATTATAGTTGAAATACATGTGGATGAAGGAACAACTCTTTCTCCATGAGTATTAAAGAATTTTTCCATAGAAAAACCTTACTAGCACTACTTAATAGTGTATAAGGGATTTCATACATAGAGGCTAGCGCTAGCTGAGCTTATTTAAGCTGATAAAACAATTTAGTATGTTCAATCCGAACTTAGCACCACGCCACCACCCTTCCACCATCCCAAAGAAATTCACTTATCAACACTGTTATATAGAAAGGAGGGAAAGAAAAGAGAAAAATCACAGAGGACATACAATGTTTTGGACGTAATATTTGCTTTCTATTTGCTTTCCTGATTTTTTTCTAGGGATATTCTCTATTTTATTATACTCTTTTGAGAAAAAGCAAACAAAGAATATTCTTTAACTTAATTGACTCAATAGTAGAGTTGTTTAAACGGATCGGCCCAGCATTGGCTATTTTGGGCCGAGTTTGATTGGATTAACTATAAATTTAAGTTAGCAAATACTAGTCCAACCCAATCCTTTGTCGTTCATGGGCCAATTTCAAACCAACATATAATAAATTTATTTTAATGATTATTTTCTCACTTTTTTTTAAATGGGTCTGCCTTAGTTACTTTTGTTTTTTATTTTGCTGTTTTGATTTTTATTTTTTGGGTCAGCGTCGTTGCTGTCTTTTTTTTTTTTTTTTTTAAGTTTGTAGCCTTTTTTTTTGGGGTATGCAGTATGTTTTACCTTTTTTTTTATTTACTTTTTTTTTTTAAATAGAGATGGGTCACTTTAGAGTGTTAAAATGGACCAAAGTAATTGTAACTACTTTTTTTTTCGTCCAAATTATAGTAATTAATTTTTTTTTGAAATGTATTCAAGCCAATTGGCCGGACTAAAACTTTTTTTATTCTTATTTTAATAGCTCAATCTATATGTTTTACAGGTTATTTGGACTGACCTATCGGGCTTGACCCATTTCGATAGCTCTACTCAATAGCATGGATACGAAGGCTTATATATTGTGTTATAGCTTCAAAAAAAAGCAACAGTATGATAAGAGATTAATTAGGAAACCCACAACTGGTCTCTAGTAATGTGATGAATTGAAGGCAACTGATATAAGAAGATGATAAATAGAACCAGGAGAACCTGTTACCAAAGATGCAGTTGAATTGTTGCGAGTCCCATGAGAAATATTGAGATTTATTGTTGTGTGCTGTGACTATGAGAGATTTTGATATTTGATGCAAAAAACATTATTGCCACATAATCTTAGAGCATGTTTGACACCGGATTATTTTAGGAAAATAATAATTTTTTTCATAAATTATCTCAAAATTTTTTATTATAAACTGATTTGAATTTAAAATAAATTAATCCAAATACATACTTAGTCTTTCATGAACACAGTACTTGGCAATGTATATTCTAGGCATGAGGAGAAAATGTGTTAGGCAATAAGTATAGTTAGAGTTTAGGGTTTAAATTGAGTGTGGAGAGAATTTAAAGCATTGACCATCCTGCTTATCGACCAAGAACATCTATTATCTATTATCTATTATTTATTACTTCATCCATTTCAGAATATTTGTCCAAAATAAAAAAATTACATAGATTAATGAAAAAAATTAATTTTGGTAGTGACATAAAATTGTATAAATAAATAAAATTATTCCTATATAAAGAAACATACTTTTATTAATATAATTAATATTACAATTATTCTCTTTACATAAATGATAGTTGATTGATGTAGTACATTCTTAACTTTGATTATGATGGTAGTAAATGATAATTAAATTAAAGATATAATTAAAAAAAATTAATACTATCTTAATATTAAAAATAAACAAATATTCCAAAAATCCTAAAATATCAAAATTATACAAATATTCTAAATAAATAAAGTATAATATATAAAAGTTAAGTAGTTCCACTCCATGGCCATCACCATTTGTCAAACCCTGGTAAATCAATTTCCCTTCAAAACTTGCGCTACCCAAGTTGCAACAGGTTAGGACAAATGTCATTCACTATAAATATATTTTGGGCACAAGTATCGATAATGGACATAATTATAAACCCCTCTGCATTCATGCTGGTTTATGCATGTGGGATAGCACAAAGTATCCAGAATGGGACATATCTTTAAGCAATCCACTTGCCAAAATAGGCGCCAACTGCAATGAGGTTCGTAGTTAAAGGTGTAGTATGTATTTTGTGACGCTAGTATATTTAATGGATTAGATTTATGAGATATATTAATATATCGATAAATACATGAAGATTTGTAATAATATATTAATTTTAAAAAAATTTAAAAATATGATTAAATATATTTTAGAAATTAATTTTTATATATTAATAGTATAAAATTATATTGACAATATAAAATATCTTAAAATTATATTGACAGAATAAAATTATACTGATAAAATTTTTCTGACTTTTAGAAATTAATTTTTATATACTGATAGTATAAAATTATATTAACAACATAAAATAATTTTATATTATCAGTATAAAATTATACTAACAAACTAAAATTACGAAAAATTATATTGATAGAATAAAATTAAAAATAAAATTATATAGATCAAATTTTTCTGATTATATTAATATAAAATTATTTTATATTATTAATATAATTTTATATTATTAATATATAATAATTAATTTTTAAAATATTCTTAATTTTATTTTTAATTTTTTTTAAATTAAAAATTACTATAATATATTATAAATAATTAATATATCAATATATCTCATAATCCCACCATTAAATTATAAGAAACATCATATTTCTTGACTAACAAAATACTCTAAGAGCCGCAAAAACAAAGGATCGTTATTATGGCTATGAGCATGGCCCCCTACATTGTGCTACTGGCTTCTCTCGCGTGTTATGGTTCGTGGCAGTCATTGGTCGAGATGGCCAGCTTATTGTCAGTATTTTATTACTCAATCAAATTAAGTTTTCTTTTAATTTTTCGTAATTGAAATGTTTTTATCCATATATTCTTTAAAAGAACTTAGTATTATTCAATGAAAATATCAAAGTTATACTTTTTTCTATAATTATTTTATTCTACATATTTTTTATTTTATAAATGTTTTAAAATTAATTTAGATAATTCTATCATAATTCGAATTTTAGAATTCTTTGTTAAACTTATATAATAAAATTTTGCAATAAATTACTATATTAATTTATATCATATATATTACACATAACTCACACCCTTTGCGTGCAAAAAAAAATTAGCTATAAGATTATTTTTTTTTACTAATATTGATATATTAAATAGGTGATACCAAATATATATATATTATAAGGAGATATCAAATATGTATGTTACACAGATAATTGTTTACCTATCTGACAATTATTATCAATTCATATTAAATTTAATATTATTTACTTTTTGATTAATAAAAATAATATGGATTTAATGGTTTGAAAAAGTATGGGATAGACATCTTTATAAGGTCCTTAAAACTTGTGCTACAAATTTATAATGCTTGCATGATAAAATAAATTAGTCAAAAAATAATTCTTTGAGAAATAATAATATCTCAAGCGGATGATACCAAATACATTTATTGCTCAGAAATTTACCTACATTATAATTATTATCAATTTATGTTAGATATAAATTAATAAATCATATTAATAAAAAAATATAATTAATTTAAGTTATTATTAATTATTTTTTTAGAATCTTACAGCACTTCAATTGTATGTCTATATCTTGCCTTTTATTATGCTTTTATTGTAATATTCAATTTTTAATAACGAATAATATTTTACAAT
This sequence comes from Pterocarpus macrocarpus, assembly GCA_031439585.1. NCBI lineage: Eukaryota > Viridiplantae > Streptophyta > Magnoliopsida > Fabales > Fabaceae > Pterocarpus > Pterocarpus macrocarpus. Next base: position 7,953,459 of record CM062517.1, read on the forward strand.
TTTGTTTTTATTTTTATTATTTATTTTGCTTGTTTTATATAGAAACTTTTAATACTTATATTTCAATAACTCTATCACATTAATATTTATAATAATTACAATTCAAAATAATTGTTTTAATCCACGCATATATGAAAAATATTAAATTTTAACATTTGTTTTCGGTTGATATATCATAGTTTCTATTTCTCAGTTTGTCTTAAATATAGTTCTAAAAATCGGATTAAACTGGTTAGTTCGACCAGTTGAATTGAAAATCGGCCAAGTTACTGGTTCGGTTGTCCTAAGAAAAAATTGGAATTTCGAAAATTATTTTTGAACTGCTAAAACTGGCGGGAAACTGGTGAACCGGCCAAACCAAACTGGTTTAGCCAATTAAGTGGTTTTATCTTTAAAAAATAATATTTCAAAACAAAGCTGTTTTGCTTAGTTTATGAAAAAAAAAATGAGGGCTGCGAACCCTAATGCACCCCCCAATCCACCTGGCTGCCACTGCAAAGGACTTGAAAGATGCCAATTAGAATCAATTCACAAATCAAAAACCAATTTTTTCTGTGCTTCTGAGCTCGAATGGCACTTTGATCTACCATAGATGGTGGAAATGGCAAAGCTGCTTAGCGAGAATTATAAGATTGTTCACTGCATGTGGCAATGAAGTTGAACAAGGTGTGGAGAATGATGTGAGAATAAAAGGGGGAAGGGGGAACATTTGCAATGGATGATGGAAGCGAAGAAGGAGGAACACTCACAGTGGCTCCATTTCGACGATAATAATGAAAGGGTGAAAAATTGAACACACAGTTGCAGCTTTGCTTTTGGATTTGTTGTTCCTTTCTTATGATGTTGATACCCCACCATGGTAAAGACCCGTACACTCTTTTGTTTTTGTATTTTTTTTTTTCGTAATGACCCTCATTTTTTTTTTTTGGGTTAGGTAGGCCCATACACTCCTTTAGACACATTATATCATTTTTTTAAATTATTAATAAACTTTTTCTTTTTAAAGTTATTTGGATTATGTTAAAGTTTTATTCTATTCTTTATTTGAATTGTTTAATAATTTTTATTTGTTATATATATATATTCTTACATTCCGATTGAATCCCAATCAAATCAACTGAATCTTTAAATAAGTATTTTATCTAGTTCGATATCCAATCTAATTTTCTGAACTTTAATCTTATATAATGTACCTTTTGTAATTTATAGATGATATATCTAAGAAAGTGAAGGCCCATACAGCATATGATGGAAAGAGCTTGAAATGGTAGATATGAAGCCCACTTATATAGCATATGATAAAAAGAATTAAAAAAAAAACTTGAAAATGGTATTTGAAACATAATTAAAGTATTAACAACTAAATGTTGCCATCTCACAATGCATTGATACTTTAAACAGGTAATACATATATGTTGAAGAGTTGATACTAAACATTTATATTATATGGGTAGATAATTATTATAAGTTTATATTACTTTTAAATTAAAAATTTATACTTATATATTTTAAATAATTATTAAAAAATTGTAACTTTAATAAGAAAATATACACAATTTAAATAATTGTTAACTAATTTTTTTAATCTTACAATTTCATATTAAAAATCTTATTAAAGGCAATGATTCTTGTATCACAATAGAAATTAACTATAGAACATTTTTTCTTAATTAATATTGATACTTATACCTTAAATGGATTATACCGAATATATATATTACAGGGATAAAGACAATAGTTTTCTTGCAAATTAGATAGTAGAATATATAATGGCCATCCTTGATATTGCAATAATTTTTTTGATAAAGATCAACTTTTTCAATAGCTACAATTTGGTCTGATATCACCATAAAATTTTGGAATATATAGATTCCAAAATTTTACATCTACTTAGTTCAATCCTCCTCGCAGTTGCGCGGGTCAGAAACTAGTGGTTAAAAAAGTGAGGGGGTGTTATTTATACATAATTAAAGGTATGTTCAATTAGATACCTACTCACAAAATTTTTAAAAAAAAATTATGTAAGAAAAAAAAATGAAAAAGCAAGAACAAAGAGGAGAGAGATTAAAAGAGGATGTCAAAATATATTAATGATAGGTATGTGCAAATTACTTTTCTCTCAAAAGTGGGCTACTTCTCTACTTAGCTTAGCTTCCTCCTTTAAGCTGATTTTGGTGGGTCTACCTACACTGTTGGGTCCCGTTGTTTGTTGATCAGTTTTCCTTTATTGGGCTTTGTCCTAACTGTGTAGTGACCCAAAAACAAAAGTCCGAAAGCGTGTAAAACTAAAAAGTTAGAAGGCATGACCCAAAAAAAAAAAAACAAAGAGATAAGTGCATTAAAATAAAAAAAAAAATCGTATGAATAAAAAATTATTTAATGTACATCAAATATTTTATAATATTAAAATGGTTTAAATATATTTTTTATTCTTATAAATATTGTAAATTTTAGTTTTTGATCCTTATAATTTTTTTTTTTGTTTAGATCAAACATTTTATAAAAATATTTGGCTTTGTTTCTTATAAAATTGTTTGTTTTGATGTAGATCTAAATATTTTTAAAAAATATTTAATTTTAATACCTAAAAAATTATGATAATTTAATTTCAGAAAGTTTAAACTAATATTCCAAAAAACTTAAATCAAATTATCATAATTTTTTAGAGACTAAACAAATATATTACTTTGATATAGGGACCAAAAACTAAACAAAATAATGATAGAGACTTAAACCAGATATTTTTGAAATTATTTTGATCTAAACCAAAATTTATTTTTTATAGAGACTAAAATCAAAATTCACAATATTTTCAAGGACCAAAAACATATTAAGGCCTATTAAAATTTTATCAAGTGTATATTATTAGGCCTTAAACTATGATATGTGAAATAGGGTCTCTAATTGCATTCAAGTGAAATATATATATCCTAATGCCAAAAATATTCACATTTTTCAGTATCTTATCGATGGCTTCTCTTGCATGGCCGGGCATGAGTGGTTTTGTTGTAGAATTGATGGTTTTTTTGGAATAATTACCAATTAAAAATATCTTTTAATGACAAAAATACTAATCACTTTTGTAACAGCAATTGGAATGATATTAACTCCTATTTATTCATTATCCATGTTATAGCAGATGTTCTATGGATACAAGTTTTTTAATACACCAAACTCGTATTTTTTTGATTCTGGACCGCGAGAATTATTTATTTCGATTTCTATCCTTATACCCGTAATAGGTATTGGTATTTATCCAGATTTCATTTTCTCATTCTTGGTTGACAAGGTTGAATTCATTCTATCGAATTTTTTCTAAATAGTTTTTTTCGTGAATAAATGAATAAAACCAAAAATCAAAAAGAGAATTAAGCCCCATAAAAAAGAATTTGAATTAATTGTAATCGAATATGTTTGTTGTTTGTGAGATTGGGAATGATGAATCGCTCCCGAAAAGGAATCTATTGATTCTCTCCCAATTGGTTGGATCGTAGGTGCGATGATTTACTTCACAGGCGAGTTCTCTGGTTCAAGTCCAGGATGGCCTAGCTGCACCAAGAAAAAGAATAGAAAACTGACTTCTTTATGCATGCTCCACTTGGCTCGGGAGGATATAGCTCAGTTGGTAGAGCTCCGCTCTTGCAATTGGGTCGTTGCGATTACGGGTTGGATGTCTAATTGTCCAAGCGGTAATGATAGTCTCTTATATCTGAACCGGTGGCTCACTTTTTCTAAATAATAGGAAAGAGGATCGAAACATGCCACTGAAAGACTCTACTGAGACAAAGATGAGCTATCAAGAACGTAGAGGAGATAAGATGGGTAGTTGGTCATATATATATATATATATATATATGATGAGGTGATTATCAGCCGTATAAAAAAGAATTCTCGAAACGAATTACATTGCAAATAATTAATGAACAAATTTTATTCAACAATACAATAATACAGATGAAAGTACACAACAATGAGATTAATCACACTCTTCCACACATTACCTAAAGTTCATCTTTATTATTTCTTCCTTAGCCCTATAAATTCTATGCTTTGACAAATGGATAAATCTCATAGCGGATATTGCAGCTTCCACCCACAAGCCTGCCTCCTTCCTTCCCATCACAACAATTCGGAAGTTGGCTAATCGCATCATCAAGACACTTCTTGCAATCATTGCCAGAAAGGTCTCTTGTGCACTGAGTCAACGCATAAACTTTCTCTGACTCTCCAATCTTCAGCTCTCCGGTTGCATACAATTTGGGGTCTACAGAAGCTTTATAGGCAAGTATGCTCAACAACTCCTTGGTCGCATAGTTGAATGTGGCAGGATCACTGACGTTTTGCACATTCAACAAAGAGAACTGGTTTGTGTTGTCAACCTTGCCAAAGAAATCGGTGTCCAAGTACTTGAACAAGCAATAGTCATACCATATGATAGCACCTTTGTTGTATGGGCAGAGACTCAGGATTTTTCTCGTTGCCTCAGAAACACAAGTTTTGCATTCTTGGGCTGACACATCACCACGGCAAAGAGCAAGCCCATATGCTTGTTGGTTTTGATATTGGCCAACTCTGCTAAGGCCAAAACCTGTTGAAGGGGTCTTGTAGATTAGTGAGTTGATGAGTTGTTTCAGGTTTGATTCATAGGGGCTGTAGGCTGTGTAGTTTCCATTGCTTGAACAGAAGTGGAAGAGAGGGTCGGTTCCGAGAGATGTTTGGAGAAGAAGAGCAAACATTAGGAGAAGAAGGGTCGTGGGAGTGAACTTTGAGGACGACATATTAATTGTTTTGGAAGACAAGGTGATGAATCAAATGTCTGGCTCTGAAATCTGAATTTGAGTGCGGTGTGGTACGTTGAGATAATATGAGGACAAGCTCAATTTATAGTGAAAATCTCCAGTGTGTATGTGTGAAAAGAGTTGAAAGGATGACATTTTCTATTGACTTTTTCCGCTAGTTAATTACTGTCTACACAATTTGACGATGTCACATGTGGTCTTCGTTGCCTATTTCATTGAAAGTGCAGAAATAGTGAAGGTTAAGTGGTTAACCTGGTTGGATGTAGAAGTTTTCAAGGATCTAGAAAATTGAAGAAATATATATTAATTAAACACAGTCATATATATAGTGCGCCGTAGCTTTTACAATTATATAACTTTGAATATTTAAATTTTTGTGTTATTTCTGTTATATATTACAAAACTGTGATCCGTATTACGACGATGGTGTCTCTGCTGATTTATGTTTGACAAAGATACCTTAGGGCCTGCTTGATACAATATACTAGGCTTGATAGTATCTAAGTTAATAAAATACAGTATAACTTTATTAGTTGTTTGGTGCAAATAATACTTCATATTAGTTTAAAGTGATTTTTTTGAAAGGGGAGGATAGGGATGGCATAATTTTGTATAATACACTCTAATTTCTCCAAAATTAAGATTTATTTAATATTGTTCATAATTCATGGGCATATTTGGAAAGGAACAATTATTTCAACTTAATTAGGTTTTGAAATGTGAGAATAGGGCTGATTAGATTTTACAGCAACATGAATTGAGAATTCGTGCAACAATTAAGAAGGTTTATAACCATTTATCGCAAAATGAGATTATTAAATGTGGAGAAAGAAAAATTGGTATGGCTCAAAACGTACCACTTCTCATTTATTTGTTTAGTTTCATATATTATTTTTACGAAAAGACTTCATAATATTTAATACTTCTCTAGATTTTAATGTCTAATGACCCACTTTCTCTCTCTCTTTTTTCTCACTTTTTTTCTTTATTTATGAAAATAATAATAATAATAAATAATATTTAATATGAATTATAATTATATATAATTAAAAAATAAGAAATATTTGAAATGGTTATAATCATGGTTGTTAAATCTCAAGTTTATCAAGTTTACGACTTTGGGTTCATAAATTGGATGCGTTTTACAGTGCATTTTGTTGGTCAAGGAACGTGGTGCATCTTACAATCTGATGGTGAGAATATGAGATATATCGATGTATCAATCACCTATGATGCACTGTAGTAATATCTAATTTTAAGAAAATTTAAAAATATAATTAAATATATTTTAAAAATTAATTATTATACACTGACAATGTAAAATTATACTGATGGTATAAAATAATTTTATATTATCAGTGTAATAAAAAAATTTTATCAATATAATTTTACACTATTAGTGTATAAAAATTAATTTTTAAAAATTATAAAAATTTTATCAGTGTAATTTTACTCTGTCAATATAATTTTATATTATCTATTAGTGTAATATTATACTAATAGTGTAAAATTATTTTATATTATCAGTATAATTTTATACTATCAGTGTATAAAAATTAATTTTTAAAATATATTTAATCATATTTTTTAATTTTTTTAAAATTAATATATTACTATAATTTATCATAGATTATTGATATATCGATATACCTTATAAATCTCTATCATTTGATATGCTGCAATCACAAGGTACACTAAACACCTTAGACTACAAAGCGCATAGAAGTCAGAGCCCATAAATTGAGATAACTCTTTTGAAAACTTGGACTTGAGCAAATGGGTAAATTTAGGTGAACTCGGGTGTACTTAGATAAACTTACAAATTCACTATTTTAATCAAAATTTGATCTTTCAAGCATTAAAAATAAAATTTGGATATTTTAAAGTAAATACTTTTATAAAATGAGAAAGTGAGTAATTATTTCCTTTTAGATTAATAACTTCTATTGGGTGCATTTATTTGGGATTATTTTGGTAACAAATCACTTTTTTCATCCAAAAAAAATTAATTTTTGTATGTTTAGATAATTTTTTAAAAATAATCAAATTTTCAAAAAATTTGTTATTAGTTTTTACAGCTATATATAAAATTTAAGTTTCAAAATTACTTTTTTTAAAAGTTGAAACAAATGCACCATATATGTAGATCCCATCAAATAATCTAAAGGTAGATAACTCATCACTTTCTCACTTTACAAAAAAATTCTCACTTTGGACAATCCAAAAGCTATCTTAATTACGAGTTCCAAAATTAAAATTCTTGACCTCTTGACTTAAGTCATTTTGATTTTAATATTATGATATTTTGATATGTTACTTTTTTCTGTGATTTTAATTTGTATTTCATAGTTCATAACTTGGGTTTGCTTCATGACTATTATTTTGAATTATGGAACAATTTTTTCTTTTAAAATGGTCATTATCTTGAAATGAAAGTAGTTGTCCATTTCATTTTCGTTTTCATTTTTGGTAAGCAATGGCCAGGCCAAAACCTTACTGCATTATGATTCTCATGAGAGCTATATAGTATCTTTCGTCAAATATCAATCAGCAGAGCCATGATCTTGAGCCAATCACGAACGCTTCGCAGTTTATCAAATATCCTAAAGATTCTAAAACTAAAGGATCGCTGGTTTTGTAACATGTAATAGAATTTATGCGAAATTGATGTAACCATGTTATAATAATTAAGGAATACAATCATCGATTGAACACGGCTCAGTATATGATTGTGTTTTAAAAAAGAAAAAAAAATCTTTTTCTAGACTATTGAAAACTTCTACATCCAACTTGGCATCCTTGCATTTTCAAGCTATAGTTAGTTAGTAGAGTAGTTATCCAAGGAATCAAGCAACGCTGTCCACATCTGACACTGTCTCGTCAAATTGTGCACACAGAAAAAGTCAATGGAAAAGGTCAAACTTTCGGCCTTTTTCCTCACATGCACATGCAGGGTAGAGATTTTCACTATAAATTGAGCAAGTTCCATTATCTCAAAGTACCACTTAACACTCAAATTCAGAACCATCAAAGCAAGCAAAACAATATTTGATTCAACACCTTTTCTTCCAAAACAATTAATATGTTGTCCTCAAAGTTCACTCCCACAATCCTTCTTCTCATAATCTTTGCTCTTCTTCTCCAAACATCTCTTGGAGCCGACCCTCTCTTCCACTTCTGTTCAAGCAATGGAAACTACACAGCCTACAGCCCCTATGAATCAAACCTGAAAATGCTCATCAACTCACTCATCTACAAGACCCCTTCAACAGGTTTTGGTCTTAGCACAATTGGCCAATACCAAAACCAAAAAGCATATGGGCTTGCTCTTTGCCGTGGTGATGTGTCAGCCCAAGAATGCAAAACTTGTGTTTCTGAGGCAACAACAGAAATCCTTAGTCTCTGCCCATACGACAAAGGTGCCATCATATGGTATGACTATTGCATGTTCAAGTACTTGGACTCTGATTTCTTTGGCAAGGTTGACAACACAAACCAGTTCTCTTTGTTGAACGTGCAAAATGTCAGTGATGCTGCCACATTCAACTACGTGACCAAGGAGTTGTTGAGCATACTTGCCTATAAGGCTTCTGTGGACCCTAAATTGTATGCAACCGGAGAGCTGAAGATTGGAGAGTCAGAGAATGTTTATGGGTTGACTCAGTGCACAAGAGACCTTTCTAGCAATGATTGCAAGAAGTGTCTTGATGATGTAATTACTGAGCTTCCAAATTGTTGTGATGGGAAACAAGGAGGCAGAGTTGTGGCTGGAAGCTGCAACGTCCGCTATGAGATTTATCCATTTGTCAAAGCATAGAATATATAGGGCTAAGGATGAAATAAAGATGAACTTTAGATAATGTGTGGAAGAGTGGTTGATCTCATTGTTGTGTACTTTCATCTGCATTATTGTATTGTTGAGTAAAATTTGTTCATTATTTGAAATGTAATTCGTTTTGGGAATTCTTTTTCATGTGGCTGACAAATATCACCTCTTGATAGACATATATGACTATCACTTGAATACAATCATATATAGGAGCTTCGTCCATACTGCTCCCAAATAATCTCTAGGGGTTAAGTTAATTTGGTTTGGGAAAAAAAAAGGTGAAAAATTCATAAATAAAATTGTTTAAAAATATGATCTATAAATTTTTTATCTCATTTTTACTGTTGTACCAAACTAACTCATAATATTGTTTTAGTAATCAAAACTCAAACCCACAAGTTCATCGGATACATTTTCATGTGTTGGATCAATGTCCAGTGCAAATGATCGTTAATTCTTCCATATATACTATCATTGGTAGAGGATGACAAAATATGGTTGGTCACTAAGCAAAAGTGTATTATGACTTTGGACAAAACGGTTCAACAGTAGCGAAATCATTATTTGAGGAGTGTTATACCTAAGCATTATTATTGTCAATTCAAAATTGCATAAAATAAGTACTAATTAAGACGAAAAAAATCTTGCAAAAGGTGTAAACTTAGACTTAATTTAGACTTAATTATGTGCACAGCTGTATACGTAGTGAGCTAACATTAGGTACACTGAGAATAACATAGCTCAGAAATTAATTTGTGAGTAACTTTATTTACCTATTCCCTTTGGTCCATTGTAATTATTTGCTATTTTAACAAGATACACAAGAATTTTTTTTTTTTTCAAAAAAATGGTAGTTGATTTCTACCATCCATGATTTTTGCTATTTATTGATTGTGATCGGTCTATAATCAATTTTCGTATTTTGTTTGGTTGATTTCCCTCGGTATTATCCAATAGTGCTCCTCTCTCAAGATTCTTAAGTGTTTTCAAAGTAATAAAAATACATAATAAGCCATTAAGAATGATCTAATAATGAGAAATTTAGGTAATTTATATAAGATTCTAATTTCAAACCTCTTTATCCTTAATATAGCCAAAAAAAAAAAAATGAAGTATAAAAAATTTAATCAATCAAAACATCAACTTTTTTTTAACTTTAAGATAGCGTTTGGTCCATTACCTATTAAGATTACCAGTAATATAGATTACTAGTTACAAAGATTGTCACTTTTTAAATTACTGGTAATATTAAATATAATATTTGGTATGCATAGATAATTTAAGTGGTAATTCACATTATACTATTTGATATATTAAAAAAATTATTAGGTAATATATGTATTAACCTAATATAATAATAATAATAATAATAAATAGTTAATTATTATTATTATTATTATTAAGAATGAGAAATTTTAATTATTAATAATAATTATTAAATAATAATAATTAAAAATATTATTAATTATTAATATAATTAATATTTAATCATAATAATAATAATAATAATTTATTATTTATTATTTATTGATAATAATAGTAGTATTATTAATTAATAATAATTAATATTATTTTTAATAATAACAATAACAACAATAATAATATTTGTTGTTAATAGTGATAAATAATAATGGGAGAATTGTCATATTATTGATAATCCATAATACCACTTTTTAAGTGATCAATTCACATTACTACATATATAGTAATTTATATTATTTTGAAAATCTGAATTGTTAGTAATATTACCCAACTAAATAAGGTAATATTATGGGCTCATGTAATTTAATTAAATATTATCAATAATCTATATAAATTACCAAATATCAAACGCTAGAGAATATTCCTCTCAAATACTATTCCTTTTCTAGAAGCTTGCTAGCAAATCTGATATATTCCTGTCAGGCAATATTTTCATTAAAAGATGCATGGTTGATGAAAGATAATAATTTTTGTGGTGTTATTGTCAAAACAAAAAAAAAAAAAAAATAGAAATCGGCAGTGCGTCTACAAGGTCACGATCGATCTCATAAGTCAACACCGCCGCAAATGCAACGGAAAAAGAAAGTCAACACCACCGCAACAGACAAATTTATTTTCAAACGATCTTCTGGAAAAACAATAATTTTATAATTTCCACTGTCCTTTAATTTCAACTCTCATTATCAATTCGGTGCATGCTTGATTTTCTTAATTATTTTTTCCTGTTTTTTAAAGTATATTTAGGTTGATGTGTAAAATTTATTAGTACTTTTTTACATTGAAAACATTTTTTTTCTGAAAAACTATAACTTCAGCCCCGTGATTATTTGATTTCAAATTATTTCAAAAGCTTTCAGTAATAACTACCATTTTATCTTCAACTAAATAACTTTTTTATCAGATCATATTTTTTAGTAATTTAATTCATAAAAATTCTTATTTTCAAATAATGAATAAAACTGTGTTCTTGTTTTTAAACTAATAAATTTGGAATTTGATCAAAGCAACTTGTTTTCTAAAGTTTATCCATATATAAGATTGACAGTTGACATTCAAAGTTAGGACGCGAATGTGACCTTTTTTTAAATATATATTTCTACATGATATACATGAAGACACTATAGGAAATGTTAGATATATAGATATATTTTGTATTTTTAATATTTGACGTAACAATTATATACAAAAAGAATACAACTGATAATTTACATTTTTAGTATTTTATTTGATTTTTTTAACGTGAGTTTATCCATAAGCATGTTAAGGCTTTCTTTTCCCTGCTTATAGGCCTCATTTGGCACATTTGATGGGATAAAATCTAATAGAATAGGACTTGATAGCATAAATATTGAATGTATAAAATTAGATAAAATTTTAATATCATATAGTGCTTAAATAATATTTTTAACTTTCACAAATAATCCTAATGAGAAGTAAATATTTAATAAAAAAACAAAGTTATGATAAAAATAGTCATTTTTATTAAATATAAATTAACAAACAAAATATTTTTATTTTTAAATATAATTATTTTAAATATTTCTTATTTTCATTACATATATTTATAGTTTATATTATATAATATTTTATTTATTTATATTATTTTTAATAAATATTTGTTATTTTTAATAAATATTTATATTATTTACTAGTTATTTATATATTTTTAATAATTATTTTTTTATTTTCATAAATATAAAAATGAGAGTGAGAAAGGAAAAAAATTGTATATCAAAATCCATCAGGTCTAAACTTATATTCCAAAACTTGATTGAGTTATGTATCACATATAATTATTTTTGTTATATATAATTAACTTTTCTCTATTATTATTTATATATTTTTATGTTAGTTTTAATAGTTACTTTTATATTAAACACTATTATTTAAAATTTTTATTTATTATTAAATATTTTATTAAAAATATGTATTATTTATATTTATATTTTTCATTATTTATTATTTTGTTGTTATTATTTAATAATTTTTTATTTTAAAAATATATAAAAATAAAAAATAAAATAATCCTTATACATCAAAAGCTAATATGACCTCCTTAGATTTTATTAGATTATTCATTATTTTGATGTATAAGGGGATTATTATGAATAAACTTATATAATACGTTAACTGCACAAAACAACACATAAAGTCATAATATATAATATTAGTTTATCTTACCATGCCTAATATGCATATCAAACATGCCCTTATATCATTGATATTCATGCTTTAATTGTTGCTTTGTTTCATGAGCATTTTACTTAATTATAATTATACAATCATCGTAAAATGACATTTGCACTGCAAAATGTAATTTTTTCAATTTACTCGAACATGCACTTAATCTTTAATAATTTTACAGAGCATCATTGCGAAGTGTGAATGCTTTTATTTTTTTTTTGCCCCCTACATTTTTACATTTGGCTGAAGATCCATTGTGAGAAATTTTCAAATTGATGGAATTTAATTATTTATATAATTTCATGGTTTAGTTATTCGCGCACCATGCAGACACAGCTTTTATTATTTTAATTGGGCAATACAGCTCAAAGTTTATAGCATGAGGAAATTGATGAATGGGCCGGCTGGTTCACTTATATGTATGTTTGCCTACCAATCAAAAAATAAATAAATAAATATATAATACATATGTGTAAGACAATGATAGTGACGCACAGAGGAGTTTAGGTTATTATGCACTAGCTAGTGCTTGTATTACGGTGGTGATTAATACAATCACGTAACTATTAATTAGTACTTTTTATAGTTCTGTCCAATTATCTTTCTCGAAAACTATAATGTGGTATACATACACTATAAATCAGACCAAGGTATATAATGAACAATGCTGGTAATAGAGGACATTAATTTTATGGATGAAAACCACACTAACTAAGGTAGCTCTGCCTCAGTAATAACCTGATATAAGTTTAATTTTTCCCTCCATCTAATAATATTAGTTTGAGAGGCACATGTTTAGAATTTTTAACTTTTAAGACCAATTATATAAAGAGAAGTATGATGGCGTGATTTAATTTTAAGAGACATGTACTTACTATAGAAGAACACAGTATTATAGCATTTTGACACATATAGTTGAGGCACTTAGGTACGTAAATATTTCAAATTATTAAAAGCATTCTTTTAGATAATTGGATTCCAAGCTCTGATTCTCAAAACACTGAGAGGAGTCAAAGTACAAAAAAGAAATCACATGCATCAATCACATAAACATAACAGCGCAAGCTCTTCTGGCCCAAAGCTAATACAAAAACGCACAACACTCTGGATACAATAACAAACCAACAAATTCAACAAATGCAATACAATCAAATAATACACGGCTGTACTTTTCATCCACCAATATATGGAGCCATATGCCATGATCAATAATCAGTGCTAGCCAACCACTCTAGAGCATATTCTGCAATACTATCCATAACTGAGATCAGCATCAAAACTTCATTTTGCCACTGTCATGAGTTTTAAAACTTCTGAAATCTGATCTGCAATGCTAACTCCAAGCCATTTTAGTAAGTTAATCAAAATCCAACACCAGAAGATAGCATCAACCTCCAAGCACACTTGATCCTCCTTTGGTGAGGTTATTTTGGGTTAATCACGAGTTAATCTGTAATCCCGAAGTCTCACATGTTTGAATATGACTATAACACCAGCATCTATTTCGTATCAATCCAAATTATGTCTAATATGATTTTGTAAGGGCACGCCCTAATCACTCATCACTCATACTAACATATTGTATAAGAACTGATTATTTTTCAATGATGCAATTTATCCTACGAAATGGTTTACTAATTTTTCATTTTTGTAAACAATATTTGCAAATCTATTATAGAATCTTTTACATTTATGCCTGTACCATCCCCTTTTATCATAAAATATTTTGTGTACAGTAACTTAATTTATTTTATTTGATTTGTTTAAGTTGAATTTATAATAATATTTGATTGATCAAATAATTAAATTATAGACATTAACTTTTTGAAGTAAGACAATAATTAGCAATAATAACTTCAAAATATGTTACTCTATTAAAAATATATAATTGTAATATCTATAAGAAATAATACTAAATATAAAGTGATATAATAATAATAGCAGTAATATAATTATGTCAAGACTTGGCCATCTGAGACTTTGTGCTGAAAAACAAATACAATAATAAATGAAGAGTAATCATGAATAATGTGGAAAACATCAAGTCTGGAAGAGTAACTATACATATGTATATCAATAGATAAAAACGAGAGGAAAGGATATATAAAACTAATGAGATAGTTATAGGTATCCTATCTCCTTCCTAGAATATTGCACTTAGCAAAATACTATTATACCAAATTAATTTTTATCTTTTTCAAATCTTTCGGTTTAGTCTTGTATCTTTTTGGTGTATAATATCAAGTTAAAAATCTCGTAACCCATATAAGCTGTATGTTGTACGATTTTGAATGGAAGGTCATCACTTTACAATAAATGAAATGTAGAAAAAGTATACCTATGTTTGACGATTTGCAAAATAGAAGAGAAGTTTAGAAAAAAAAAAAAATTTATTTAGGTGTATTACTAGTGTAAAATTTTTTTATATTATCATCCAATTAAAATCTTCTATTTATATGACTATTTAAATAGTGAGAATTATATCAAAGAATTTTACTAATATAATAATTTATGATTGAATATTTATGTAAAAAAATTTTATACTGACAATATATTCTAATTAAATAAAAAAAGAAATGGGAAACTTCACTATAATTAATAATCTGACAATAGTAATAACATATACAATATAATTATAGCACTATAAATAGGGGGAAGCTTCACGGCTTAAGCTCAAGTTTTTGAAGAAAAATTTACTTGTTGCATAAACTATGTACGACTAAAAGTAACATCTATTAATTCAACGAAGTATACAGATGACATTTGTGAAACTTATAAACACGTTTTCTAAATCTATAAATAGGGGGTTTGGTTCTTGGTAAGTATAGTGAAAAGTAATAGAAACAGAGTGAGAGAGGGATTCACCGTCGGGAAGGAAAGCAAGCCAAAAAAAAGAGGGACAGAGAAAGAAAGAAACAAAAGGGAAAAGAGACAGGAAAGAGGAAGAAAGGGAAAAGGAGACACCTGAGACTCATAAAGAGTTTAGTTTGTACAAACTATTTTAAAGTAAATAATAAAATTGTTTGTGAAATAAAATTATGATTATATTTATTTATTATAAATTATTTTATTTACTATTTTTTTATATTAAAGTTGCTTATTATTATCTATCATTGCAATTTCTTCTAATTATTGATCTAAGTTATTTTACTTAATGATCCTTTATATGATTGCTCACTATTATTTATTATTATAATTTATTTTATTTTATATTCTGTTCTAAGTCATTTTATGTGCCTTTATATTGCTATTCATTATTACCAATTATTGTAATTTTTTTTATCATTTCAAGTTATTTTATTTAATATTAATTTATATTATTGCTCATTACTTTGCAATTTATTTATTGTTCCAAGTTATTTAATATTCTTTTATATTATTACTCATTATTATTTATTATTGTAATTTATTTATTGTTTCAAGTTGTTTTATTTACTTCTTCTCATTTTTACTATTATTGTTAAGATATTATTTATATAATGATATATTATTTTGAGTTGTCAATTTTTATCGTAATTTTTCTAGAGGACCAATATTAGAAGTAAAATATGGTATCTAACATTTAAAATAAGCAAAATTTGTTACACATGGACCTAAACTATTAAATTATTTATATATTTTCTTGGAATTTTATATTTAGACTTATAGATAGTATAATAACTCTTTACTTATGGATATTACTATGGCTTTTATACTCTAAAAATTAACTATGATGATAAGGATAAACTGACCATGATGAAAAAGTTCAAAACAAATTAAATAAAAAAAATCTTAAATCTAGTCCTTTTGAAAATTAGCATTTAAATTGATAGTCTTATGCTTTGAAAAATTTTATTGAGATATTCTATTATATATTTTGTTTAGATTTATATTGTTTCAATTTTTGTGCACTTTATTTATTTTCAGTTTATAAATTAATTTATATTTTGTGCACTTTTATTTGGTTTATTTTATTGCTTAATTTTACACCTTACTATTTAATTAATCATGATCATTTAATTGTGATGAATTTAGTTATATTGTTCAAGCTTATTGTTGATTTTATGTTATTTGAGTTTTTTATTATATTTATTTCTTAAGTTCATGTATCTCTATATTAATTATGAATTAGATATAATGGCAAGCAAATAATTTTAAAAAGAAGACATTTAAGATTTTTTTACTAACTCCCAAGAAGATAGAGGGATAGAAGTAAGATTTTTTTTTATTACTTGCTTTAATTAAAGTGGTGTAAAAGTCTCATTTTATCATTATGACATCATGAGTAACATTAGATATGAAAATTCTTTAAGAGAAGACCTTCGAATATATGTAATACAAGTAGGTAAAGGAAAGTAAAACTAATGTAAAGAGATCGTAATTTTATTACTACATTATGAATTGCATAACATACTTTTTAAGTATCTATTGCTCATAATATTATGAAGTGTTATTTTTTGTGGGAATGATTTGACATGATTATAATACAGTGGCCATATGGTTTTCCATGTTAAGAAATGGCTGAAGCCACCATAGTTTAAATGGTTAAGAACTATTTATTATTTATTGAGAATTTTCAATTTTCATTTTGTTCTTAGTGGTTTTAGATTAATCAAATAACACCTAGAAAAAGGCAGACTCCTCCAATTATTGGAAACATATGGAGTTAATTATACCTAAATAAATTGTAATTTTCTTAACTGGCTTAGAAAAAAAAATTTAGCCCATGGCCAATAGAACTTTTGCCCTGCACTTAAACTCTTTGTTGTATTTATATATTTTAATGTTAAACTTTCAACTTCCCATGTAAATTTATGCTAATAATTTTATTATGAACTGGTATTACAATGTCAAACTAAGCAATATACCAACCATATTTGACATGGCCTAAAAGAATAATCCATTTTTTGAAGATTAAAAGGATTGAATCCATGCTTGAATTTGTAACTCTTCAAGGCTCAATTTTAGACTAAATACAGGCATCATAAAATTATTAATAATTACTTTATGAAAGTACTTGCTTATATATACCATTTAATATTTTAATTATAACATTAAAAATACAGTTAAATATAAAATAGTAATAACTAGCATAATTAAAATAATAAACATCAAATAATATAGAATAAAAAACTTGTTCTTATTATGAAAATACCTAAAAGTAGAAATACTTGTATACACTTGCACTTGGAGCGTCTCAACTATGTGCACTGCATGCACGTTAATTTGGATTTCCATCTAGAACACCAAAGCTATGGTTTGGGGAGAAAATTACAAGGGTGTTGTTTTGACCTGAACTATGGTTTATAGAGCTTTTTCAATGAAAAGCTAAACATGTTAGATATATGTCAATTATCATTGAATGACTACATAGTCATAAATCATAATTTGAATCATAAAAATATTTTATATTTTAAAATGATTTATATGTACAACACTATAAGAAATACTTGCATGCTTAAGGAGAAATAAAACTTCTTTCTTCACGAGAAAATCCACCATTGTTATATGTTATTTTATTAGTATATATACTTTTTCTAAAAAATTCCTTTACAAGAATCTTTCCAACAAGTATCCGGAAAAATCTCTGCACCTAAGAATTTTCTTTTCTAGACACACATGCATTATCCAAAATGTAAAGGCGCAACCCAAGTTTGACATTAATATGCTGCCTAACTGGCTAGTTAAAATGGTCAAAAGAAAATGTCAATCTTTCTCTCGAAGACGAAACAAAGGATTTCCCTATAAATAGTCTCACTCTCTCCCTCTCCACCACCCCATACCCAAAACCATAAAAAAATACTAAGAGACTTCCTTGATCACCTTCATCCAAAAATGTCTTCCTCAAACCTCATTCCCACTGTTCTCTTCTCGCTATCCTTAGCCTTCCTTCTCCAAACATCTTTTGGAGCCGAACCTCTCTTCCACTTCTGTTCAAACTCTGCTGGGAACTTCACACCTCACAGCCCCTATGAATCAAACTTGAAACAACTCACCAACTCGCTTATTTACAAGACCCCTCCAACGGGTTTTGCCCTTGGCTCTGTGGGCCAATACCAAAACCAACAAGCATATGGGCTTGCACTTTGCCGTGGTGACGTGTCAGCCCAAGAGTGCAAAACTTGTGTCACCGATGCAAGCAAAGAAATCCGTAATCTTTGCCCACACAACAAAGGTGCCATCATATGGTATGATTATTGCATGTTCAAGTACTTGGACACTGATTTCTTTGGCCAGATTGACAACACAAACAAGTTCTATATGTGGAACTTGAATAAAGTGAGTGACCCTTCCACGTTCAACTACAAGACCAAGCAGTTGTTGAGCGAACTTGCATATAAGGCTTCTGTGAGCCCTAAATTGTATGCAACCGGAGAGCAAAAGCTTGGAGAATCAAAGAAGCTTTATGGGTTGACTCAGTGCACAAGAGACCTCTCTAGCAATGATTGCAAGAAGTGTCTTGATGATGCAATCAGTGAACTTCCAAATTGTTGTGATGGGAAACAAGGAGGCAGAGTTGTGGGTGGAAGCTGCAACTTCCGATACGAGATATACCCATTTGTCAAAGGGTAAATGCTCGAATGTTGCGGGTTGAGCTTGATTGGTTGAGCTTCCTTGGCAAGAAAGATAAACCTTAATTATACTATATATTTATAGATGGCTGAATAAATAAAATAGTGTGTGCTGTGTGAAGAGGGAAGAAGACTAACTTTCATGTTAGTATGGCAAACCTTGTAACTTTGGCACATGTATGCCTGTTCTCGTCAACGTAATCGAATAAAATATGGTCGTTTGTTAATAAAATTTGACTGTTTTCAGGAACAAGTCTAGGAATCATTTGTTTTGTGGTTGGCTGACCGGTTACTTGATCTTTAGCTTTATCCGGAAGAAATTCATGCATCTCACGATTGCTAGTTATATTGTCGGTATATGATCACTTCTATTATATCTTATTGTATTTATCCAAAGTGATGAAACAAAGAGGAATAGAATGGAATAAAATATGATGAGTTGGAACGGTAATAGAATGGAATAGAATGCTAATATATTGAAAATTTATAATTTAAAGGCATAAATCATATTTTTAGTGTCTATAAATATAGGTTATTTTGGTTTATTTCTTTAAAAAAATTGATTTTTAGCCCCTTTTTTTTCTGATATTATATTTTTGGTTCTTACTATTTTAAATTTTGGACCCTATAAATTTTTAGAATAGTCATTGAATACTTACAAATATTAAAAATTTTATTTTTGATCCTTATAAATATTATCGGTTAATAGCGATGGCTAACCGTAACAACCAAAAACTTAATATTAAAAAAAAAAAGAGGGATTGAAAACCAAAAAAATAAAAATTAAATTAAATAAACTAAAATTAAAATGACCTATATTTATAAAGAGTAAAAATATGTTTAAGTCTAATTTAAAAACCTTATTGTTACATCCATTTTCACTTTATTTCCAAATAATAGGGTGAGAATTTCTTTCCATTTCATCTTTTTATATCCAAACAATGGAATACAACATTTATTCTATTCTACACTATATCATTTTATCAAATTTCATTCTATGTCACTCCCCATAAAATATCTGAACATATACCAGTGCCTAGGATTTTTTTTTTCTTTTTTTTTGTTTGCACAACCTTAAGCAAGCATTTTCTTTAATCGTTTTAGCTGCTGACTTAAGGATCATATCCCGGCCACTTTAGTTGATCTTCTCTTCTAATTAGTACCACTTCGAATAAAAATCTTTTGTCCTTCTTTTTCTGGCCTCTTTTCCTGTCCCTCTCCTCAAAAAATATATAACATCACTTGTATTTTTTTCTTATTAATGATATATATTTTTTTAGGGTGGGGCTATTAGCACTTTTAATTGTCTATCCACATTTCCTATTAATTACTTATAATTTTGATGTCCTAAATTTCACTAAACTAAATACTTTTTGTTTAACTAAAGTCAAATTTTAATCAAACATATTAATCTTTGTTTATTTACACTTCAAGTCATTAATTATTTCATATTTTTATTTATATAATAATTTAAACTATTAAAATTATTCAAATTTTTATTAATTGTCTTTCTCATATATAACACCTAATCAAAATAAAATCATAACAAAAAATCGTGCACTTGTTTTAATTTATATTAAAAAAATATATTTTTATGATATGATTTTTTATAGTATTTTTCAAAATTTATTCTGTTCAATTTATGAAAAATCACTAAAACATTTTTTAGTTTTAGTTTTATTAAAAAATTAATTTAATTAACTTAAAATTTTTATACATGCCTATTTATTGTAAAGTATTTCTTAATTAAAAAAAGTCAACCAAATGCCCTAATTGTTATTATTTAAAGCATCACTAATAAAATAATATGTTAAATTATTTTTTTTAAATATTAAATAAATCATATTAATCCTCTGCAGTTATTTTTTGCAAAATATATTATAAGATTATATTCCAAAAAACAAAAAAAAAATATTTCTCAAGATATATTATAAGATTTTATTCCAAAAAATAAAAGAATATTTCTCAAAACTCATCTTTTATTATTTCAATTTATATAACTTTGTATTGCTTCTAATTATTTGTAGTAAAATATTTTGAAGGATGTTTATACTACAATTGAATATTTCTCTGATATATCTAAAAAAGATTACAATATCATTTGTGGTTACAATAGTACAATATCAAAAGGAAATATGTCAAAATAAGAACTTAACTCCAAGTCTAAACAATTTTCATCATTAGAATAATAAATTCTATTAAATTTTAGTTTATAGATAACCAGTAATTCATCTTGTGAAGAAAATATAATAAAAATTATAAAAAAAATAGAAAAAGAATAGAAGAGTACCGGAGAATTTGAGTGAATAAAAAAGTTAGAGATAATAATTTTATATTAAAAATATAAATAGATAAATTAATAGTAATATAACTAATAACATCATAAAAATATTTTTTTTCTAAAATTAATCAAATGCACTGTAGATTTATTGTTATGACTTTCTATCAATTAGGTATTATGAGATAGACTATTAATAAAATAATTTTAATAATTTTAATCGTTTGAATTATTATATAAACAAATAAAAAGGATTTAAATGATCTAAAATAAGGATGGTTGTAAAGTGAGAAAATAAGGGATTATTAACTTTTGGACTATTTTGGTGGGACCCACATATCACAGAAGTTATTGATCCGAAGGTGAATAACCCTTCACTTTTTTATTTTATAACTACCCTTATTTTAGATAATCCTATTCCAAATAAAAATATGAAATAATTAATAATTTGAAGTGTAAATAAGCAAAGATTAATGTGCTTAATTAAGATTCTGACTTTAATTAAAAAAAATATTTAGGTTAAGGCAATTTAGGAAATCAAACTTATAATTAATAGAGAGTGTGAATAGATAATTTGGAGTACCAATAGCACCAACCCTTTTTTTATCCTCATTTAAATTTATACAAGCCCTTAAAAATAAAAAATAATATTATATCGGTAAACTACTTCATATACTACTATATTTAAAATGCTTCATATAAAAATATTATATAATGCAATTAAATTAGTAGCGATAACAATTCTATTGAATTAATTGGATAATAACACATAAATCAGAGATAAAAAAAAAACATATAACTCAACGAGTTTTAACAGCGCTTATTGTTAATAAGTGTTGCTAAAAACTAAATATGTAGTAGTTTTAATGAGTACTGCTTATAAGATTTTGTTGAAGTGTATTATATCAATAAACCATGTGTTCGATGAGTTATATGTTTTAACAATATTTTTCTATAATTTAATAATATTGTTTAAATATTATTTAATCTTAATTATGTTGTAGTGTAAGTTTTAAGCTATTAGAAGTGGATTAATGATGAGAAATTTAAGTATTATGAATGAGGTCATAAGTTCAACCTTAGTACCACAAATGTAAAAAAAATAAAATTTATTCGTTAAGTTTTTTATTTTTTCAAAGAAAAAAAAGCCAAGAAACTAAAGTTAAGCTGGTCTGAATAGAATGCCAATATAAATTACTAAACTTCAAATCTAGTGTTATGATATAGAGAACAATACAAATTTTACGATGGTATCAATACTTACTTATGTAAAATTTTTTATTTTGTTTTTGAATTTTTTTTCCTCAAGACGTTCATTTCATTAAGTTGCATGAGACTATTTATCCCGAATTGAATACATGCATGATACACAAAAGATAATTATTTTTTCCAACTAATTAAGCATTCTAAGGCATAGATTTAAAAAATTTGTTGAATATATATATATTGACCAACTTGACAACATTTTATTCCAATGCTAATTTTTCCCCATATACAATTATAGATTTGGATCCTCTAAAATAAGAGTGATCATAAAATAAGAAAGTATGGGACCATTCATCTTTAGATCATTTTAATAAAATCTATACACAATAAAAATTATTGAACTAAAGAGTAAATAACTTCTCACTTCCTCACTTTACAATCACATATTTCTACAATTGTACAATACAGGGCCAAAGGCTATGAGCTTTTGCCCAAGTGATTATAAAAATAAGTGAAAATTACACCAATCTCCTCTAAGATTTATTAATATTACACTTAACTCCTTTTAGTTTTATAATTACATCTACCTCCTATATCTTCAAATAATTTATAAAATATCAAAATTACCCTTATAAAAAAACTTTAAATTCTCATCTTTCGTTGTCTCAGTCCCCCTTTGTTCTTTACGGCATCTTCTACTTTTCTTTTTCTCTTGACAGAGAATACCCAACAAAAAATTTTGATCCCAAAATGAAACTCTACTCTAAAATTTGATCTAGTGTTTAATAGAGAAGCAAAAAGGGTTAGGGCGTTAATAAGAGAAGGGGCATCAAGCAGAGGAGGCGCTGCAGGGATGGATTGGCCGATCTTCAGCCAGCTAAGGTGCGCAACACGCAACAGTTTGTGGGCGTCATGGCGCTGGGTTGTGGACTACATAGCAGAGGCGGCGTGGTAGGCATGATGAAGCTCGGCGGTGTGGGTGCTGGGAGCATGGTTGAAGACAGTGGCTGCTTTGAGGTGGAGCAATGGCGACGCAAGGATGGTGGTGTGCGTGGCTGTGAGCACGACCTCAACTATAGGGAGCGGTGTGGACGGCAACGATGAAGAGAACGAGGTCGAGGATGGGCGAAGATGAGATCTGAGCTTGATATCGTCTAGGCGGCGGTATCAAGGAAGCTTGACAGAGCTGCTGTGAAAGCGAGTGACCATAGGTGGTGATCGGGCCTCCATTGGTGCAGTTGCTAGGCTGCTTGAACTCTGCTCCAGGTTCTAGATGGCAAGTGACTGGAGGTGGCAGAGTGAGAAGTGGGGTAGAGTTGTTTGGGTAAAGAAACGAGTGGAGTGGCATTTGATGGAAATAGAGTAGATGATTAACGATAAAATAATTATTTTATATAATTCTTAATTTTTTAAAATTTATAATATAAAGTTAAGAGAAGTTATAGTTTGTTTGGATAAAAAAAGAAAATGGAAAGAAAGAAAATAAAAAAAAAAAATGAGTAAACAAGTGTGTTTTCTCTTTATATATTTGAATGAAGAGAAAATAAAGAGAAAATGAATAAAAAAAAATAGAAATTGTGTAAAAAAGTAAGAATAAAATAATATAAATATGTACAATAACTTATATACCCTTAACAAGTGATATAAAAATATCTATTTTATTATTTTATAATTTAAAATGTTTTTTTAATATTATAAATTATAAATAAATATAATTTATGATAGATATTTATTTAAAAATATTTTTATATGTAGAGATGTATCTTCCACCATTTTAAACTATCGAAAGCTTTTCCTATCATGCAAGTGTTCAATAGTTGATGTGTTGTAATCAATATGGGTACATTTGTTATTTTACAGCCACCGCAACAGTTCTGCTTGTTTTCTTCTTAGATTAGCTAAGAAAACAATTTGATGGGTCCCATAGTTAATTTTTTCTTTCCACCATGTTTTCTCCTTTGATCCAAACAAGAGAAAAGTTGGTTTTTTCCCTATTTTCTTTTTATCCATTTTCCATCAATCCAAACAACATGTTAGTGTACAAACTCTAGACAAATTAAGGGAGATAGGTGTAATTAAAAAAATTAGAAACAGTTAAGTGTAATACTGTTTGACATTAGGAGTGGTGGGTGTAAGTCTCCTAAAAATTAAAAAGTGCTGGGTCAAATCCTTCAAGGGCATTGACAAAGTCGTTGTTGGACATTCGATGACCGACAAATCATTAGCGGTCGACCGAAGGAGAGAGAAGGCACCCTCCCCACCGCAACCCAAGGGGTTTGACAAGTCATCAGCGTAAAACACGCTTGAGAAATTGGATACTTATATGAGTCTGACTTCAATATGATTGGTCTGCAAATCATTAATTATCCTCTCAAAATCTTGCCTAAGAACATGCTACTCCACTCCTTGCTTTTATGATTGGAAATGATACTTGATCATATTTTTTAAGGTGTATTTTGTACGGAGTAAAAATGGAAGAAAAATGTTAGTTTCACATAAATATTTATTTAGAATATTCACCCAAAAATGCATATTATTATACAGAGTTAAACTTTGTGCAAGGCTGCACACACGTAAATCGTTAATTTGCACTAATATCTCTTGAAAGAAATTAAAAAAAATAAAACTTGTATAAAATTTTTTATATTTATTTTAATTAATTCTCAAATCAAATAATAATATGTGCATTTTTTTTAAATAAATAATTTAAAAATTAAAAATATATACTCTTCTAAATAATAAATGTCTAATTGTCATTTTTTGATTTAAGAATTGGATAAAATAAATATAAATAATTTCGTCTAAGTTTTTTTCCTAAAAAAAAATCACTCCTATAGCCTGTAAATATCTAAGCATTTTTGTTTTTTTGTTTAAAACCTCAAAAGGGAAAAAACTTTCTTTATTGTACGTAGATTTTGTTCAATCTTCAGACCATAGTTTTGGACTTTCAAACAGAAATCCAAATATGCTGCTAATCATGTTCCCATGTGTTTTCCACTTCCATAAGTTGATTTTTAGTGCGTCCTACAATTGGAGGCCCCAAGGAAAAGTAATGAAAATGGAGTAAATATGGACTTGATGAGGTTGCCACTAGCCCCAGGTCAGCCATTCCAACTCCATACTTGGCCAAAATATCACAAACTAAACTCTTATTTATAGGAAGCAGATAATTGGAAGTACTATCACACACCATATCCGCTTTGAACCAAAAATCCCACAAAATGTTCAGCATCCTTCTTAGTCTCTTGTTTTTCTGCCTCTCTCTCCAAGGAGGCAATAGCACCAGCCCCTTATTCCGTTACTGTTTTAACCGTGAAAACTACACTGATCCTAGCCCTTATGCTACCAACTTAAACCAGTTATTTGATCTCTTATACACCAAAGTGCCTCCAACTGGTTTTGGACTTGGCTCGGTTGGCCAAGGCAAAGACCAAGTGAATGGCCTAGCCTTGTGTAGAGGTGATGTCAACACCACAAACTGCATGTCATGTGTCAATGAAGCAACCAAGAAGCTTCAAGAGCGTTGTCCATACAAGAAGGGTGCAATAGTATGGTACGATTACTGCCTCCTGAAGTACTCAGATGAATACTTCTTTGGGGAAATTGACGAGAAGAACAAGTTTTACATGGTTAACATCTATGATGTAGATGACCCCACAACTTTCAATGGTAAAGTGAATGAGTTACTGAGCAACTTGTCTTACAAAGCGTCTGAAACTCCCAATTTATATGCCACTGGGGAGTTGAAGCTCGAGGGGTCAGAAACGCTATACGGTTTGGCTCAGTGTACAAGGGACCTGGTTGGGACTAGTTGTAAGAAGTGTCTTGATGATGCTATTAGTGAACTTCCAGATTGCTGTGATGGAAAGCAAGGTGGACGTGTTGTGGGTGGAAGTTGCTATGTTAGATATGAACTGTACCCTATTGTTGAGGCCTAGACCACAATAGTTTTGTATTTTCCACTGTTGTCCCCACATCAAACTCTCTGATATTATGCTTGACAGCTAAATAAACGGTAATCTCAAAGTGAAAGTAGCGCTTTGTTTGGAACTAAGTGCCGTTGACCTTTTTGGTTTGACTAAACTAAAGTAGAGGATCCTTTGTGAAAACTTCACGTGGCTTTATCATTTGTAGACTTTTATTATTAATTAAAAAGATGGGGTCTAATTCGGGGCCATACAAAAAAAAATCTAATTAATAATAAAAATTTACATAATTAGATTATATAAGATCTTCTCCAGAAAAAATCCACTCTTAAGAAATTCTTAAGTAAGTAACGCCCAATTATAGACATCTAGTTTGGTTGATATTATAAGTCTTCTTAAAAATGCACTTATAGTTAAAGAATAACTTTACATATGTCAACTAATTTGATCAATACCCATAATAAGAATTGCTTATCTAAGAATGTCTGGAGATGGTAAATTCAAATGTAAACCTTTTGGATGTAAGTTAAGTATGTATTTTACAGTTTTGCTCCTTCTATTTTAAAATAATATATAGTCTCTTTGAAATTATTTTTTTATATATACAATTCATCATTTTAAAATTTTAACAAAAAAAAAATTGATGATTTTATATCAATTTTATCCTTATTTTCATTAATTGTAATTGTTTCTTTCTATTATTATCTCTCTCGTTAACTTATCATATGTGACTCTTTAAGAAGTTAAAGGATAGTTTAGTCTTTTGGAATTACTATTTTCTTTTTCTTTTTTTTTTTAAACAAAATCAAGGCTATTAAGTTGTTCTCCTGCTCCTCGTGTTATTAACTTATTATCTTAAACAACCATTATTGTGGAACAAAGTGAGCATTTATCAAAGTGTTAGGTTTACATACACCGTTAGTCTGAGTTTTCCGGCGGTTCCTCAGCCACACTATCATGGCAATTATGACATTGAGATCAAGGTGTACTTCAGAAAAGGAAAAGCATATAAATATGATCTGCCATCAACTTAGTTTGAACCGAAAGTGCTGATGTGTTGTAATTGTATAAATTCGGGTTGATTTCTAGTCAAAACAGTTGCTCATATCAGGGAACGAGGAGAAAATCTGTAACTGACTGAGACTAGTACTTTTTGTATGCAAGAATTTCACTATACTCAGTTAATACTGTTACGCGGTCTCACACACACACAATACACACGTACATGAGATGTAAAGCTATCAATGTCAGTAAATACTAAATACTGGTTTCCTCTGCTTTTTTTATACTTTTCTATATTAGATTCCTAATTGCCAACATGAGAGTCAGATAATGGTTTAATATTCTGGTACGATGGGTTGGTTGTATACTTGGAGTAGGTGCAACAGTAGGGTACCGGCAAAGCCTCTCAAGTGATTTTCCTGTACATCTCTAATATTTGCTCCACAAACCATAGGAATTTTTTTATCTCCACCTGTATTCTGCTGCCATATTTTGAGTGGTTAGACTAGAGAAGACTTCCTAATGACAATCATTGGTCAATTGATGTGCGTGCAAGTGAACTAAGTCACAAATTTCCGATAGTGGAACTGATAAAAATTAACTTAAAAATTATATATCTGGGAAAAGGCCAAACTTGAGTTGTTGTTAATCCAACAACTATCACCTGAAGATTCTACACCTATGAATCCGCCAGGCATCAACCACCCAAGCACCTCCCACCTCCCTTTTTGCTAGAAAAATTAAGTAATAATTAAAAGATAGGGAATCAGATGGAAGAGTCAAGACACGCAAGAAAAAGTACTTGCATTCCAAATAATATAAATATAATCCCTCTCATTTGCATGGCTATACCAACTCCAGCTATTGCATGACTGAACCACAAACACACATCATCATCATTATTCTAAAGAGACTGCTCCAAATTCCTTTATGCCTCTCTATATATAGAGATTTCTACACTCAATTCATGCATCAATCACATATTCACATCTGTCTAATCAAACTTTGATCAGTTATCTTCTCTTGTGACTCTTCTCTGACATTAGCAAACATGGGTGTACTTGAAATCATTATCAGGGTTTCTTTGGTGGCTATACTCACCAAATTGGCCATTGCTACAAACCATATTGTTGGAGGACCAAATGGTGGGTGGGACGCAAACTCAGACCTTCAATCATGGGCATCATCACAAAAATTCTCAGTGGGAGACAATCTCAGTAAGTCACTTGCATTGCATTCATGAAACCCAATTTCTAAAGTAACACATCATTCTTTTACCTTTTTATTCACCAATTTGAAATCATATGCACACTGTTATTTATAAGTTAATGACATTGACATCAATATGTGCAGTTTTTCAGTACCCGCCTAACCATAACGTGGTTGAAGTTACAAAGGCAGACTATGACTCTTGCCAGCCAACTAACCCAATTCAGTCTTACAGTGATGGCACCACAACCATCCCTCTCAATTCACCAGGAAAAAGGTACTTCATCTGTGGTACAATAGGACATTGCAGCCAAGGAATGAAGGTTGAAATAGACACTCTAGCCAGTGCAAGTGCAACTTCTGATTCACCATCAGAATCTCCTTCACCCCTGGGTTCCCAAGAGGTTTCCATCATTCCCTCTCCAGCTCCAGAAGAACTTACCCCTTCACCTGCTGAATCACCTGAATATGATCCAGAAGCACCAAGTCCATTGTTGAAAACACATCTTGAAAGTCCAACTCTATCTCCAGTTATTCCTTCGACTGAATTTCCAGCTGCTGCCACACCTCTAGACCACCATTCAGCAGACCAGTCAACTTCATCAACCAGCGAAGGCGCCAATCTACAAGCCTCCATTGCGATCGTGTTAAGCTTTGTAATGATGGTCGTGGCCTTCTAAGGATGGGCATGATCTCTCTCAAGTCTCAACCATTGTTAGTTGTTACTGAGCTTAAGCTTGTTCTGTGTGAAAATTTGTGTTTGGTGTTTTTCTTTGTTGCTGTGGTGTGATTAAAACTTCAGAGATATTAATGCACAAAAATTAAAACTTCAGATATATTACTGTATTGCTTTTTGGATCCTCCTATTCCTACCATGGTAATGTATATTCTGAGCCCGGAACAAGAGGGGTTAAAAAAAAAAAAACACATCGTACGAAAAATCAGGTAAACTAATTTTTATTTTTAATCATGCGACTTACTTTGCCACCATGACAACAATCACAAAGCATTCCCTTATTATAGTTCAGATTGTAGCATCACAAATTCACCTTATTAACATGTTTCCGAACAGACTTTTAGGCTGACATTAGTAAACACACAAAAGGGACATGGTTGACACAACTTGGACAATAATATATATAATAATACAAGTAAAGCACACATACAACAAAGCAGTGGATGCTCTAACAACTTTATGCCACTGGAGGTCGAAGCAGATGATCCTTTGATGTATCAACTGCAGCTGGGGGCATAAACTGCCACATGGCAATTCCAGGGTAACCAATGAAGGGTATCAGCTTGTGGCTAGCAGCCTGCCCTTTTGCAGCCGGAGGATGAGGGAGGAAGCTGGGCTGCACATTTGTCAATTTAACCTGCTGCTTCAACTTTTCTTTATCAACCTTCAGCCTATTCTTCTCATCCCGAAGCTCATTCTTCTCAGCCTGCAAAGATTCAATCGAGTTCTTATCGCTAGGCCAAAAGCTATAACGGTTAGTCAGGGACAACTCTTCATATTTTAAGCCTAATAACATGCATTATCGTTCGATCTAACTCTAATCCTACTCCAGTCTTAAGAAGGCAAGATGCTGGCACACAAAGCCAAAAACATACTTATATGATTGCTACATATTTTGAGAAACAGAAACCATGATAACTAAGTGTAAGACATACTCTTATTACTTCGAAATAAGCATTATAAACAGAAAATCACCTTCAGTTCTTTAATTTTCTCAAGCAATTCATCATTCATTTCCTTCAGCTTCTCTGCTTCATTCCTTAATTGGGTTACCACTCGAACGGCATCACTTAATACAGCAACCTTGTCTGTTTTGGGCAGCCTACCAGGCTCCAAGATGGAACTCAATTCCAGAAACCTTAAAACCATGCCAAATTTGAAGACATGAGATTTAGAAGACTAAACTCAATCAGACAAGATGCAAAATAATAGCATGCCTCTCATTCAGTTTATCCCTCCGCAATTTCTCACGACATGCCTTGGATCCAGATGCACATGATTCAGTCCTCAACCTGAAGCAACAGCCGCAAATTATTTTAAACAAAAAAAATGAAAGAGAGAGCAAAATGACACAGTTGAGGGCAAGTCAATCACAAAGTTTGAGTTAAAAATCCCAAACTTATTGAAGACTTCTCAATCAATTAATAGGGGAATAAGGGGACGGAAAAATCATTCATTCAAGATTTAATTTTATAGCAGCCTGCAGGTTCTTTTTTATTTAGTTTTGACTAATGCACAGCAGAGTTGACTAGTCAGCACACATGAAATTTAGTAGGCACATGCCTGCCAATATCATACCCTCTCCTGATTGCTAACATGATGAAAAAGGAATGATAATATCCGCAAGATGTCAAATATACAGAGTCACTGGATTAAGTAGTAGCCTCTGGGTGATATAGAACTGAAATCAAGCATAGCTGAGAAATATACTTAACCCTCCTTATCACTAGTTGTAGTTTTGACTTAAGCCCTTTTTACAGAGAAAGAAAGGAAATTAATGGACATCCCTAATCTCCAAATTTATAAATAATGTCAATTAAAATTTCGTTTTGACTAGTAATTATTGGCTAGCCGAGGCAACTGAACCAATCATTTTAAAATTCAGTTTAACATAAGTTTGTTTTTACCCGAACCAACATTCACTTAAAATTTCAAAACGACAAGGATGACTGAGTCTTTTCCCACTAAATCAGGTCAGCTACATGATCAAATGATGTTGTATACTATCATAACGCACATTCACTTCGATACATGTAATTACTGTGTTCTTCTATTTTCACACGTAGAGGAAAAACTATATACAGGATTTGGATACTTTAGTGCAGTAGAATCTCATAATTGATAAAGCATGTCATAGGCCGGGGCCAGGCTGCAAATTGTACAAATTTCTAGATTTTACTGTTCACGAATCATTATGCCTGTTATATGATCAAAATGCCAAATCATGAATAAAAACATCAAATCATGAATAAAACTTTGAAGCCATTGAATTATTGTAATAGTTAAACTGTTATAAGGGTAAAACTTCATATATTCCTTACAGAGCCACAGAAGAGAGATTACCGCTTTGAAGGGCCACCCCCACCTTCCAGGACAGCTGAATCCAATGAGTATTCCATTTCCAAGCTGCAATCATAAAGCAATCATGAGGCAGTTGGGTGATAATCCATGGCTCTAGCTTTTAATATAGAAGTTCCTACTTTCTACATAACAAAACAAAATTATACAAGATATTCACAGAAATTCCCATGCTCAACACTTTGGCTGAAAGTTGAAACCAAAGAGAAAGTTGACGAATAAGACAAACCCACCTCATATTGGAAGAAGGACCCCTGAAGGTGGTGGGAGTCTGAGGGTGAGGCACCCAGCTGAAAGCAGCACAGTCTGCAGCAGCCATGAAGTCAGCTCCAGCAGCAACAGAGATGTGATCAAGGTCATAATCATAGAGCCAAGTGGATGCGCCTGAAGAATCTATGTCCATGTTGGCAAGGAGAAGAGACAAGAAGAAGTGTGTGTGTGTGTGTGTGTGTGTAAACTGAGGCTGAGAGATACTGAAACTGCGTAGGAATATAATATTATGTAACATAAAACATATTCATTTGTTTTTGTTCCTTTGGGTTTTGTTTGCTTGCTTGATCCTTATGTAATTGTTCGGTTGAAAGAGGAAAGGGAGAGTGAAAAAAAAGAAAGGAAAGTCATTGTGGTTGTGAGAGGGAGTGACGGAAGCAGCAAAGTGTGTGTGTCATGCTAGCACAAGCACAGTGAGCAATGGCCAATAGGCAATGCATTGCATTACGTTGATACAGTGGAGAGGAGCCAAGTAAACTTAACGCAATCTATTCTCTTGCTTCTGTTGATGCCTTTAGCTTGGGCCGTTCCACACGCAAACCACGGTTGACCTGTCAGCCACATTATTATTCTACACAAAAAACCGTGAAAGCTGGTAATGGCAAATGAGAATTACTAATTGGACGTAAAAGGTGTCTCGACACACAGCTTCACTACCGTGTGAGGGACAGCAATTTGAAAAAAAATAAAAATAAATACAAATATTTTTAATGGTGGATTTTAAGATGCGTCCGAAAATATATCTCGATGAGTACATACATATATCGTTGCTCGAGAAATTCTTCTACACTTCTCCATAATGTATTATAACTATATAAAATTAAATATGAGATCCATTATTTATACTTTATTCCAAAAATTTATGGTAAAAATAAATGATGGAGGAAGAAATTCTTCCTCTACGGTGTACGATAGAATAACTCATAGTTGCTTATGGTAAATTGATTTTAACAGAGAGATTGAAAGTTCAATGAAAGAGAATTTAAGGGGAAAATGTTTTTTCCTAATTCATAGTTTATGAACTATTGATAAGTGACTTTTCTGGTGTCTCAAAAATATACCAATGATAGTATTGTTTGCCAATGGGGTTGTCTTCTTAGCCTTCCACTCATATATCATTATACGTATCTCTATAAATATTTATAAAATAAACTTGAAGGAATGTTGTCAAGATAAGTCAATTGAAAAAAAAAAAAAAGATAACTATGCTGTTTTATTTTTGTGGCAAAGGTTATATTCTGCATAAAAATTCAATTATTTTTTTAAAATTAATCTGTAAGTGCATGTTTGGAAAACATGAAAAACAACTTTTTTTTAAAAAAAAGCTATTTTTCAAACATCAAATATATTTGGCAAATTTGTAAAAATATATTATAATCTAAAACTGATAATTTAAGATAAAAAATAGCTTATAAGTATAAGTAATTTTTTGAAGTTTATAATTATAAGCAAAAATTGATTATTTCAGAATTATTATATTTTTATTAAATTGATCCCAAATAATAAATATTATATAATATAAACAATCATTTCATACTTTTTAAAGTAATTTTACTATATAAAAGTAATTTTTTCATATAACCCAAATAAAACAGATTATCTTAAAACTATTTTTCAGGTAAACTATCCAAATATAAATTAATTCTCATAAAAGCGATTATATAAAAAAGCGATTATACATATAAGCGATTATTGAAATAATTTTAATTTTTCAACTTTCCCAAACACGCATTAAATTTTTAAATCTGTTATGAAAATTTAAATAGATTTCTATAATTTGAAAATTTGTAATTGGGTTTTTGAATTTACAAAATAATTGTAATTGGGTCCTTAGACAGAAATATTCATTAAAAATTTGTCAAAGAAAACAAAATATTCTTATAATCCAAATCAATATGTATATAATACATAGGATGACATCTTAAAATAATTCACTTTCATTGACAAATTTTTTACAATTGTTTGTATTCAAGCACTTAATTACAAATAATTTATATATTTAAGGACCCAATTATAAATTTTTAAAATATAGAGATCTATTTAACTTTTTTCAAAATATTCAAGGACTTATAGATTAATTTAACTATTATTTTTTAATAAATAAACAAACAATTATATATTATTATCTGCTGATGTCTACTTATTAGAAGAATTGATGATAAGAACATTTCTTTCTTTTTCCTTGTTGGTTGTTATCTTATATTCAAATTCGTTAGGAAATTGACAACCAAAAGGTTTCATGAACAGGACTACTCGATGAAACCAATTTTCTTACCACAGTATAAAAATATTATATATATAACATTTAAAATAAACTTTTTTAAATGCCTACTACGTCAAAAAATTAAGTTACTACTATAAGTAGGAGCTATTATTTTTATGGAGGAGGACCATTTTATGAGGGCTGGGTGGGGCAACTCCGGTGATGTTTCTAGAAATCACGTTATTGAAATTGACATCCTAATCCTAATTAGTAATATTTATGATAATAGTGATTAGTTCATTCAAGTTAATATATTGCGCAAGCTGCGGAGTTGTCCACTGATATTCTCATCCCTGTTCTTTGGGGTCATAATAAAATCCAACTAGGCTCTTTGGATGGCTTGATTCATGCCGTAAACTGACGTGATATCCATGAACAACTCTATCAATGCATACGCCTCTACTTCATCGTGATGCTACTGAGAATATTATAACGCACTTTCTTATCCTAGTCCTGTAGTGAGGAAAGTGAAACAGTTACCGCTGCAATGTCGCGCAGCCTTTCAAGTTAAACAAGCCTCATAACTGCATTGCTAAAGGGGTGAGAGGCCAAGAGGACTCTTTCTCATCATATTTGGTACCTATTTGGGGTAGAGGTGTCCACCCCTCTCCCTTTTTCTTTTTTTTTTAATGGAGATACTAACTTTGAAGATAATTTTATAAGGGGTGAGTATTCTTTTATTAGTACTATTATGTGGACCAAATTTTTGGATGTCTCTTGACACTGGCAATCATGTTTATTAATTGTGTAATTCAGCTATATTACTAGTGACTTTGCCTGTGGAGAAATACATAAAATTATGTTTTAATAATTATGGATTTCTATTATCTTATTAATAAATTTAGTAAAAAAAATTTATATTTATTATTAATTACGTTACCACACCGATCAAAAAAATGCAACTAAAATTCCTAATTATTGATACATAATTATTCACATGTCAAGGTGATGTTTAAAAAACGTGGTACAAAAATCATTTTGTTATATATATATATATATATATATATATATATATATATATATATTTCAAGAACTTATTACTACAATTTAAATTGATATTTTTTTATTACCAACTCTTAATTGCTTTAAGTGATTTGATATTTGTGAATGGAAAAGGCTTGGAAGAATTTTACTCCAATAATGAATTCTTGATCTAACTCAAATCACATTAATTAAAATTTAATAGGCTTCAAGTAGTGATAGTTTGGACAAAAAAAAAATGAATTTTTTGAATCTATTAAAATTTTAAGGGCTAATTTTGATAAATAACTATTTAAGCCTTTATTTGAAAGGGAAAAATAACTTATGAATGAATTATTATGTATTTAGATACATAATAATAGAAGTACTTGTTTTATTTTGAGTATTTTAAAAACTATGTTTTGAAAAACTTAATATTTTAATTTTTTGAAAAGTACTAAAAATAATACGCTGTGTAATAAAAAAAATTAAAAATTTGACTTTTAACTTTTAAAATATTAAAAAAATTGTAAATAGTATTATCCAAATGGGCTAAATCGAACTGTAAAACCCAAAGAGGGCTAGTGGGTTGGTAGCCCAGATTGGGGCTTGCATCTAATGGGCTAGAGGGCACTATGCATTGCATAATGGAGGTTTTTTTTTTGTTGTAAGAAATTGAAAATTTGTTAGTTTAACGAACCCAATTGAATATTCGTATTTGCAAATCTTGGTATCTGACGGGTTAACCAACAGCTGAAAAAAGAGGGCAAGTGTTTTCTTTTATGAGCCTTGTTCTCTTTTTGGATAGAAAAATGCTATTAACCCTTGAATCTTTGATCGAACTAACAGAACAGAGTTTAAGAACAGATATGATATTTCATGAAGGAACAAAATCCTTCATCCAAAAAGAATTTCCATGAAAATAAAAGATAAGAAAAAGATGAAGATGTGACCATGGTAGACAGTAACTGTTAAAGTCATTCATTACATTAGCGAGTCAAAAGGAATATGCATACAAGACAAGAAAAGAAGAACCAGGAAAAGTTAAGCGCAGTGTCATCAAATGCAAATCAAAGTATATGCCAGGGACGGCCCTGTAAATTCACTAGTCCAGTTTTACAAAGATGCTCTTCCTCCCTGTCTCACAGCCTCACTTCTCAAATCTCAAAAATAACTAAAAACATTAACTAATAGGGGGAAAAAAATGTAAAAAATAATGAACATTCAGAACCACCGTTGCATCCGCCTACACTATCCTTTTTTTGGTTCTATACAACGATCGAGAATCGAACAAAACAAAATTCCATCAAGAAAATTCTAGACACCTTAATCACAGTCACGGATCCTATGTTTAATGTTGCAAAAATGCATGCACAGGACCAGGGGCTACTAGAGTGGATCCTCCTGGTGTAGTTGTACTGGTAGGTGGTGCTGCCACACTCGGAGGGCTTGGAGTGGTACTTGCCGCCGGTGGCGGCGGAGACGGCAGCAATGGCGGCGGAGGAGGTAAAGGGTTGGAGTCAGGAGGTGGAGGAGAAGGAGGGGTTGGGTTTGCAAACGGTGGAGTTGATGGTGGTGGTGGTGATGTGGTGGTGATGGGAGTGGCAGTGGAAGCTGGAGGAGAAGGAGTAGTGGGGTTAGGGTTACCATCAATGGGGGAAGGAGGCGTTGGTATGTTAAAATTGGGGGGTGGAAAAGTTGAAGAAGGAGAAGAAGAAGTGCATGATCCATCTGAGGAGCATTTGGTGGTGTTATTGTGGTGGCGGCGGCGTAGGATCCCCAATCCCAATACAAGGCCAATAACAACCAGCACGGTCACTATGAAGATGAAGATCTTTGTTGCTTTCCCCACATAGCACATCATTATTATCCCTCTGCTGAAAAAGCTTCTGTTTCTGCTTCTTCTGTTCTCTAAATCTGAAAGATGATGGTGGGGGCTTTATCTACCTGCCCTTGCAATTTGTTCTTGCCTTTTTTCTTCTTCTATAGTACTGTTGGGTCTGATGCAGTACTGGTGCTTTTGTTTATCCGGGTTCAGCAGAGATGGGTGTGGATCTTAGTTGGTTCTTTTTCGTCTTTTTCTCATGGCGTTTTGGGGAAGGAGGAGATGGAGAAAGAGTGATGAGTGTGTGCGACTGTGAGAGGGTACTGCATATCAAGCACTACTGATGGTAGTTCCGGATGGCTTATAAACAAGGCCAGGGAGTGGAAGTGGGAGAGACTTTAATGTGAGCACGTGAAGGCCAATTAAGGTGTTAGAAAAAGGTGAATTATGCCAATGCCAAATGAGGACCAAGGTCAATGTCGCTTTCCACTTTACGGTCACAGTGACTGCTACTAACTGCTAAGAGTTTTCAATAACATAACATAGAAGACAGTCTGTAAGCATTAATTATATGTACTATAGCAGATGTTAGGGGAGCTCTGTGATAATTTAAAAATTTTCATCCGAAGATAACTAGTGATAATGTGATATGCAGATGTTATGGTTCCATACGAAAGAATTAATTAATGGTGTGTTTTGTGGTATATTTTGTTGGTTAAAGAGCAAGGTATATTTTATAATTTGATAATAAGATTGTGAAGTGTATCAATATATTAATCACTTATGATGTATTATAGTAATATCTAATTTTAAAAAAATTTAAAAATATAATTAAATATATTTTAAAAATTAATTATCATATACTGATAATATAAAATTATACTAATAATATAAAATAATTTTATATTATTAATATATAATAATTAAAATTATACTGATAAAATTTTTTGATTATATTAATAATATAAAATTATTTTATATTATTAATATAATTTTATATTATCAGTTTATAATAATTAAATTTTAAAATATATTTAATTATATTTTTAAATTTTCTTAAAATTAGATATTACTATAGTGCATCATAAATAATTGATGTATCGATATATCTCACAATCTCACTATCAGATTGTAAAGTATACCATACTCCTTGACTAACGAAATATACTATAAAATGCACTATTAATTAACTCCTCCATATGAACCTATAATATTCACATATTACATTATCACTAATTATTTTCATATAAAGATTTTTAAACTATTTTCATAAGAGAACTCCGCTGATGTTAACCCTCGTTTTTGGGCCATTACCATAACCCACAATAAAATATGATTCTTTTACCACACAAAGAAGTGCTACTCAGTGTAAAAAGGAAAAAATGTGTAGTAAGTTAGACATTTCCGTCTTATTTATTTATTTTTTTTCTTTTTTCTGCACAACATTCTTTATCATGAATGTGTTAGAAAAATTTAGACCGAAGAATGGCAATGGAGGAGACGCAAAAAATTTGGACATTCCCGCAAGTAGTCAGGGCATAGTCTCAGGCGTCCTTGTCATGTGCAGGAATCTACCATGAACGACGATGGATCGCAGGTCAAATTGTTGGACCGTTAAAAGTGGGGAATAGTCAATTATCATAGAGAACCGAGCTTGACAGACATGCATGTCTGCCACGTCAACCTTCGTGATAGGGCTGTCTGCCTGCGCCAATTAGGCAATTACCCGACCCGACCCGACCTTACTCAGCTCGTGATGCGAATCATATAAAAAACTAGTTTAAGAATCTACAAATAAAATAAGGAAACAGATAATCTATTTAAATATAATAATTCAAAATGGTGGACCCTATATATTATATGGTCGATAAATGGGAAACTTAACTAATTTGATCTCAACAAGTTGGGCTTTGTACGTGAATAGAATTTCTCGTGTTGTGTGCTTCTTTGTTTTGGTTACATATTCTTTGAGATACATGGCCTGCTATGATGATGGGTTGGGCCTTAATAAAAGGATCTATAAGGTATGACCAGTGTTTTGGTAATGTCATTATTCCGCATAAGAGTCCCACTATGATTCATCGATCCTATGGTTATGATTGGATAAAACCCAATCAGACCAAAGGGAATGCACAAAAAAGAAACAGGGACAAGGTTGGGAAATGACTTGTGGCTTATGAGACGCAAACTAGTGTGAACGATGAACCTGATGATCTAGAAGCTATTTCTATCTTCGATCATTGGTCCAAGAACGAAGGAGCAACACCCACCATGTCCATTTGTGTCATGCATGTGTCGTGTTCGTCACTTGGTCCATAATCTACAGCACTCAACTCCATCACACCAAAGCTGTGTTAAAAGGCTTTAATAAACAGAAGAGCGTACCAAGCACACCCCATAATAGACATTAATTATAAGGAGGGTATATTGGACTCAAATCGAAGGCCTGATTCCTTATTCATTCTTACTCTCTCTCTCTCTCTCTCTCTCTTTTTTTTTTTTTTGGATGCATTTCATTGCATGCAATGGAGGTTCATATCACAACATGTATAAGCATTGAGAAGTAATCGTAAACGCTTGGAAATGGAAAGCTTGGTGTGTTCAGCACAAGGTGGGATAGGTACGAGGATTAGGCTTCAGGTTCGAGAAAGGCATGTCCAGCAGGGAATGCCATGGTGGGGTGGAGGAGCCAAACGTGTGGAGAGAGCAAGGAACCCAACAAGGACAACAAAGCATGCCTTCAAATTGGATTGCGGACATGTCAAGAAAAAACACCGACGTGTGGGTGTGGCATTGAAAGCGGCAATTGCTGAACCACAGGTAAACCAAACCATTATTTTATTCCGCTTTTGATATAGAAAAATAGCAATAGCAATAGCAAGAGTAATATAGTTCAGTGTATCATCAAGCTGTGGCCAGAAGTTAGAACAGCTCGGTGAGAGTTTTGAATGGTTCATGTTCATCACCCTTTGCACGTGCACTTTCTTCTTTTATTTTTTTTGTTAAAATTATTTATTCATGCATCCACTCGGTGAACTCTAACTTTCAGGTTAACTTATCTTTTGGCACTCTTTTGTGACCAAACAAAATTTCATTAAAGACCATTAACATATAATATTGGATTGACCATAATGACCCCAACACATCATCTTATTCCCCTCTGTTTGTTGTACTTTTTAGTTTGTACGGTGGCTAATTTGTTGCTAAGGTGGTGAGTTAAGAGGACGAGACCACCCTGGCCATTTGAGTGGTCCATGCTTTCAGATGTTTAATGTTAGCCATATATAAGTCCCTTGCAGATAGAAACTAGCTGTTGACAGTGGAAGAAAGGAGAAGACCACAAGCAATAGATGAATAACTAATCATGGCGATGTTATGGATATCATAACAAGGGGGGAAAGTTGAATGTTCAGCAACAAAATAGGCTATTTCTATTATTACGCGCACAGTTTGTCCTTCATAGAAAATTGCATTATTTTTTTCTTTTTAATGAAAAAAAGCTTAAACATAAATGATTAACAAGTTGAAGCCTCCTTTTATTTTTGCGCCCGCGTTATTTTTTTTTTTCCGTTCTATTATCATTAATATTTTTGTCAATAAAACTGTAGGGTGCAAATATTTTTCCTTGTACATATTCTGCACATTTACACAGAAAGCAATTCTATTTTCCAAAGAGGCTTTGAAAACATGCGTCCCGTTCCTTATCTAAAGATAATGCGAACACAGAAACGCTGTATAATAATGTTAGGTTGGTTTTCTATATTTAAAAAAAAAAAAATCATGAATGAAACAAAGAAGTATATAGAATCTTCAATTTCATCAATCCTTTCATAGTAACCTTGAAAATCCTGCTCATAAAATGCAGGCTCCTATAGCTTCAACTGACGACGATCCAATGCTTGCAAATTATGTTCCAGTTTATGTGATGCTCCCAGTAAGTCATGACCTTAAATTTCAGCCATGTATTGAAACTTGTAATTGATTGAAACTGAAAAGTGAGATTCACATTAACTCACAGGGGTTTATACACAACTAACTCAGATACAATTAACTATGTGACTGTTATAACTAACTAACTGCTTCTAATACCACACAACATGTTAAAATGTGTTTTTTACTACCAGCTGGGAGTTGTTACAAATGACAATGTCTTAGAAGACAGAGTGGAACTAGAGCAGCAGCTCAAGGAGCTACACGCTGCAGGTGTTGATGGGGTTATGGTTGATGTGTGGTGGGGCATCGTAGAATCCAAGGGGCCTCAGCAGTATGATTGGTCCGCATACAGGACCCTGTTTCAACTGGTCCAAGATTGCAAGCTGAAGTTGCAGGCCATAATGTCATTCCACCAATGTGGAGGGAATGTGGGAGATTCTGTTTTCATCCCACTCCCCAGATGGGTACTTGAAATTGGAGAATCAGAACCTGACATCTTTTACACCAACCACACTGGTATAAGGAACAGGGAATGCTTGTCCATTGGAGTGGACAACATGGCTTTCTTTCATGGAAGAACTGCCATTCAGGTGACCTTACTGAAAATTTTGATTCCTGATATTGTTGCTATTTGATATGAATTATATTAGTTATATATAATTAGTTGTCAGTTAGCAAACATAAGTGCATAAATCAGCTTAAATGGTTAATCTACATTATTATTGAATTGTAATGTTTTTGGTGAACTGGATTTAATTCAAGTTTTTTCTCCTTAATTTGAAGGAAGAAGAATTCAATTCTGTCACTGAATAGAAACAAGTATATTATAAACAAATGCGAAATGTGACATGTTTTGATGTCAAAATTGGTTGTTTGATACAGCTGTACAGTGAGTACATGAAGAGTTTCAGAGAGAACATGGCAGATTTTTTAGAATCTGAGCTCATGATAGACATTGAAGTAGGGCTTGGCCCTGCTGGAGAACTGAGATATCCCTCCTACACAAGAAGTCTGGGGTGGGTATTTCCTGGTATTGGAGAATTTCAGGTGAGTTTGGACTTTCCTGTTGTAGCAACTTATGCATAGTTCCATAAAATATTGGCCTATATCACTGAAAACAAATAGGGTAGTAGCATGATGGTATATATTCACTATTCATATCAATAAGATTAAGCTATCTAATTCTCAAACTTCTTTACATGCATCCAAAATGTTGCAGTGCTATGACAAGTATCTCAAAGCTGATTTCAAAGAGGCTGCAGCACAAGCAGGCCATCCTGAATGGGAGCTTCCTGATAATGCTGGGGAAAGCAATGACAGACCTGACTCTACAGAATTTTTCAGATCAAATGGGACTTACCTAACAGAGAAAGGGAAGTTTTTTCTGACATGGTATTCCAACAAGCTGCTGACCCATGGTGATGAGATCCTAGATGAAGCCAACAAAGCAT
The DNA here is from genome assembly GCA_031439585.1 of Pterocarpus macrocarpus. Classification (NCBI taxonomy): domain Eukaryota; kingdom Viridiplantae; phylum Streptophyta; class Magnoliopsida; order Fabales; family Fabaceae; genus Pterocarpus; species Pterocarpus macrocarpus. Next base: position 7,995,721 of record CM062517.1, read on the forward strand.
TCCTAGGCTGCAAATTGAAGTTAGCAGCAAAAGTAAAACTATGAAATATATGTGGTTAAGGCTTAGCAAGCCTAATTTTATGCATCACTCACCTAACAATTTCTTATGATAATAGGTGGCTGGAATTCACTGGTGGTATAAAGCAGAAAATCATGCTGCGGAGCTTACTTCAGGTTATTACAACTTAAATGATAGAGATGGATACCGTCCTATAGCAAGGATGCTCTCTCGGCATAATGCTATTTTAAATTTTACTTGTCTTGAAATGAGAAACTCTGAGCAAAGACCTGATGCCAGAAGTGGTGCCCAGGAACTTGTTCGGCAGGTAATTTATTCCAACTTTAAATCAAACCTGATGCCTTCTCTTCAAAACCAAGACAATTTGTGATTGATAATCTCCATGGCATTGCTATTCTGTGAAACAAGTTATCCACAATATAGCTTGTTCTAAGTTCATAACTTTTCCATAATTTTTGTGTCAGTTATTATAGTAAATGCATAACAGCATAAGACATAGGTGTGAATTAGTGCTGTGCAATCACATAGAATTAGAGAAACGATTCTAGTATACTTGTTTTTGTATATCACCAACTCATAATTTACATTTATGATATATTTCTTGTATAGGTTTATTCCAATTTGTGTATTCCTATGCAGGTCCTGAGCGGAGGGTGGATGGAGAACCTTGAAGTTGCAGGGGAAAATGCACTTTCAAGGTATGACCGTGCAGCTTACAACCAAATCCTTCTAAATGCTAGACCAAAGGGTGTTAACAGAAAGGGCCCTCCAAAACTAAGGATGTATGGCGTGACATACCTCCGTTTGTCAGATGAGTTAATGCAGAAAACAAATTTGGACATATTCAAAACCTTTGTGAGAAGGATGCATGCTGATCAGGTAAGCACCCTTATGCACTTTTTTTAATTAAAAGTAAACTCTAAATTAGTCCTTGATAGAAATATCACCTAATAAATTCTTCTTTGGAAAAAAACAAAAACTCTCATCATAATTTATGAAAATTAAAATTGTCCGTCAAATTAGTCATTTTAAAGGACTAATGTATCCAGGTCAATTTGTCCCTAGAATAATTAATTTGACCCGCATTTTTAATTTTTCGGTGACGTTTTGATTATAGACCAATTTGAGGTTTTCATCATTAATTGAAGATGATAAATATTTTGTGGCATATGAAGTGAAGTGATCAAAGGTTTTCTCCTCAATGCCAAAAATTTGCAGGATTACTGTGCAGACCCAGAGAAGTATAATCATTACACATATCCTATGGAGAGGTCAAAGCCAAAGATTCCAGTGGAGGTTCTTCTAGAAGCAACCAAACCAGTGAAGCCATATACATGGCATAAAGAAACAGACATGAGCGTTGGTGGTGTTACTGGTGTACTGGCTGATATACTAGCAATTATCTTATGTATATGTAGGCAACGCCGAGACTAAAAGGAAAAGGAACCAAAAACAACAATAAAGGAAAGGAAAAAAACTAAAAAGGCAGCTATTGTTTGTCATGTTAGTGTTGAGAATCGGAAAATGCAGTGGCTCTGCTGTAAGATTCTTACCCTGCCAAGTGGCAAGCACGACGAGGAAATAGCCTCAGATATTAATACAACTAAGCATATGCTAAATGACACCCAAAAATAATGTTTATGCAAACTTGCAATGTTGTCAAGTTCAAGCAAATAATCAAAGACAAGCATGTTATAAAATAATAATAACTGCCCAAGATGCCAAATTATTTTCAAGGGCATATATATATACACTGTATCACAATCTTTACAAAGTTGACTACTATTCTGAACATGATAACCATGACAAGAACAGAGGACAGCAAGCAAGGTTGTCCCATCTGAGCTGCTGCTAAAAAATAACATGAAACATATGATAAGAAAAATATATTTTCTTGAGCTGGAGATGCGGGGTATCGATCCCCGTACCTCTCGCATGCTAAGCGAGCGCTCTACCTCTGAGCTACATCCCCATTTGACGCATTGTTCGTCATAACAATAAACTGACCAGTATTCTACCCAAAAAGTTGAGTAAAGATTGTATGAATTCAACCAACTAATGAAGCTCGGGGAAAAATGAAATGAGGTTTAATTTTACCTTGAGCTTTTAATTGTCAACAACAGATTTGCGTATTCTTTTCCTTTCTAAATAATCTATCATTCTTACCGAACATTGCAGCCCAAAGTCTATATATATTTCTTCTGGATTTGGATCCTCTAAAATGAGGAGGCTTGTAAAGTGAGAAAGTGAGGGATTAATAATCTTTAAATCAATAACTTCCATTATGAATAGGACCAATTAGGTGATTCAAGAATTGTTAATCCCTCACTTTCTTATTTTATAAGCCTCCTCACCGTAGAAGATACAAATCCATTTCTTCCACAAGAGTATAATTAGAAATATCTCATTGTGATATATTAACCATACAAACCAGGTTTTTTTTCTTTTTTCTTTTGTGGGTTACATATTCCAGTTGCTTTTAAAATGCTAATTAAGAGAAGAGTTATGATAGATAAACTTATTTTGTATAGAATATCGTATCAATTCACATCCCATTCATTATTAGATGGGGGGTGGACTCAATTCAAATGGGGGTGTACATTTCATCCAATGGGGTGTAAATCGGCACGGTGTCCCATACAGAATAATTTCCTAAACATTTCTCTTAAGATAGAGTTATTATTATGATAAAGATATCATTTTTTATTTTTTATTTTTTGGCAGAGAAGATACCCAAATTGATAATTTATATATGTAAAACTTGAGTCAATACAAAAATTTACAAATTCTTTTAATCTATCATTAAATTCATCTCAAATTGTAAATAACATCAGCTCAACTAATTGGCTTTTTTGTTTATATTTTGTTATAATTTGAGTTTGATTTTTTTACATTTCTCGTAAATATATTATTTGTAAGTACTTATTATTAATATTCACAATAATGTTATTTGAACGTGTATTTAGAACACATTTTTGACGCATTATCAACCTTTTTTTTAGTTACCAACTTTTTGAACTAAAGTTATCAACTTTTTTTATTGAGTTACCAATCAGTTATAGTGTACAAATGCTAATTTTTTTTCTCAGTTACCAATTTATTCGACTGAGTTACCATCTAGTTGAATACAAAATATCCCATAATGTTATGATGCAATTGATTCGTAACTCAGTCGAATAAATTAATAATTTTAGTTTAAAAAGTTGGTAACTGAAAAAAAAAAGTTGGTAATGCGTCGAATACGATTTTGTATGTTCAAATAACACAACCCTAATATTTATTGGGTTTTAAAATATCTCTATAAGCACTTCGTTAACCTGATTTAAGTAGGACATATTTGGCATGTACTTTAGGGCAATAAATTAAAGGTTTTTGTTATTTATACATTTTCCTCCAACATAATTTAGAGACATCCATCAAATACAAAAGTAAAAAGTCAGTTATAATCTTTTAAAATTTTTTATTATATACATCTTTCATCAATCAATGAAGGGTGTTGTTATTTGTAGATAGTCATCTAACATTATCTAATCTAAGGATACTATCAAATTTAAGGATAACAAACACTTCTAGTTTTTTTCCCCCTACATTTTTTTGTTATGCGCATCTCTCTTATCAATGCAGAGATATAGGCGAAATGTCACTTTAGGGATGTACATATAGAATTTCTCATCTTAAATATTCCATTTATATCTAGTTTTTCAATGTACAAATAAAGAATAAAGTTTCTCTAAATTAAAACAAAAAATGTAGTGTGGTAGAACCGTAGAAGCATAGTAAAAAGTAAGAACGCATAATTTTGGGGTAGGATTGGATAGGGAAAGAAAGGCACATCCAATTCTAAACCCAAGACATGGACATGACATCATCAGTTCATCACGGGTATCCCACAAACATAGTTCTCCCCACGTCTCTCTAGGACTTCAACTCCCCCTTGCATGTTTCTCTATTCTTACCCGAAACACAACAAACTTTCCAAACAAGAAACTTTTCTCAACGCAAATCCTTGAACTGAAACCTCAAATTAAATAAAATATATTCCAAAGAGAAAAAAAAACAATATTGCCGAACCAAAATTCAACAGAATTTTCAGGAAGTGGTTGGAGAGTCTATTGTACATTTGCATGAATTGGTTTTCTGGTCTCACGCACGTCGATTCGATTGGTTCTTCACCTTACGTTCCAGTATTAACAAAAAAAAAAATCATAATACGTTGCTAACTCCAGCAAATTTTGGCATATGCGCTTCTAAGATCTAGAGGCATTGTGGGTTTTCCGAGAAGTTGCACAAGCAAGCGAATTTGGACATTGCTTTACGTAGTGACATTAATTTGGAAGTTAAAGGCTCTTAGACAAAGGTGCTAGGTCCGTGTTGTGGTTGCATGCATTTAGAGACTAATTGGAAGGATTTTTTTCTTCATGTTCAATGAGATGAATAGGAGATTATGCGTTTTGGTTTGTGAATTTGGAAGAAGCAATGGAATTGACGAGACCTGGTTATGCGGTTGTTTATGTCATTCTTCTTTGCGCCTTGGCCAAAACCGGCTCTGAGGGGAAGAGGTGGAAACACGAGGAGTTTTATAGAGATCATGGTTTTTGGTCATCCCTTCACATAGACGGAAAAAGGGTATCAAAATTTTAGCATTTTTCTCTCTCTTTCTATTTCTTCTTCTTTTTCTACGTTGGAATATCTTTGCTGCGTTTTTCTTTTCTTTTGAGAAAAAGGGAAATCATGATCGTGATCAATATTCTGAATAAATATTGGATGGGATGTTATGATGAATATACCAAAATGGATGTGTGTGTGACTGCCTTATTCTTCCACTTGGCGTTCCATTGTTGGTGTTCCTTGGTTGTGATGTAGAAGTTCGCTGCATTTCATCAAATGATCTTAGACTATATTAAACATGTTGTGATGCCTAGGGTGCTGAGCAGATCTGTTTGAACTTTGAATAACATATATATAAGGTCTAAGTTGAATTTGGAGCAAATTTGGTCAAGTCTGCTATAATTTACCATGTTATGTTACTATTTGTGATTTGTGCCAATTTTATCTTAAACTTCAAACTGAACTCCAAAAAGATTCACTGGGGTTCATGAAAACCTTGATCTAAGAAAAATATGAATCCTAGCTACATGATGAATTTAAAGAACCCCTTGAACTCGCTCAATTATGCCACTCTTTCATCATTTGTAGTATGCTGGAGGACATTCTCTCTATTGTTTGATACAGGAAGAGCAGGTGTGGAAACATTGCAGGAAAGAATTGATAGAGAGAAGCAATGATATCAAAGAATATGACTTGGAAGCAACAAAACTTCTGCCTCCCCATATGAAACAAAACTTTTTGGATTGCATTACAAAGATAACTCCTCCAACTCATGTATCGGAAGAGCAGGAACATCAGCTGAGGAAGCACTATGTGTCATTGTCGTCACCCTTTGGTTTGGAAGGTGGTAGTGGAAGATACTTGCTTTCCAAGTCACCACACAATGAGATGCCACCAAGTCCTGTTCCTGTTCCATCACCCGAGTCAGAAGCAGGATCACCAATTAGTCATGCTCCAGAACCAGCTAGTTCTCCATCTCCAACTCCAAAGTCCCCACGCGATGATGATCTCCCACTCCCTATAGACATGTTTGTGCCATATCCACCACCACCACCTCCTCCTCCTCATCCTCAAAATTCTCCACCTATATCATATGCTTTTATTCCAAGACACAATAGCAGACAAAGGACATCAATTATTATTGGTGCTGTTACATCAGGAGTAATAATATTAGTAGGCTTGCTCCTCTGCTATCGTGAGGTCAGGAGAAGCAAAAAAGTTTACAAAGATGACAGGCCTTTACTCGTATTAAGCTCAAGTGATATGTCTGGTACTATTTCTATGTTTGGTTTTCTACATCAACCTTATTATGTATATATTAAAAATAATAATGATAATAATCTAGAGAGCCAAAAAGTTTTGCTAGAGTTGAGTTGTCAAAATGATGTGGTACTCTATTGATTCTTAAATGAATGAGTGGCCCTATCGCATCACATCATCCAACTACACCATGATTTCTATCGGGGATTCTGGCAAAAATTTTCTGGCTGAGTAGTATTGCTCTTATATTATAGTATACGATGATGATAGTGAAACATTACAAGGGTCCTTTTCAATCAATATTTCTTTTTCTTATTTCAGCTTCACAGAAGTCTACTGGTATGGAAAATTCTGACAACAAAGATGGTGGTATTATCTGTGGAAAGAACCCTTCTATTGCTAGGAATTTGTCCGTTAGGCCTGAAGATAACAATACTTCATTGGCTGAGGCATCATCATCAGAAAGCAAGGGACAAGTGCCAGGCTCTACATTAAATGCTCCTCCAGGAGGATCAGCCCTTGAGCCACCACAGCCGCCACTGCTACCGCCACCACCAATGGCTCTTGCACCTCGCCCCCCACCACCTCCAAGAGCAGCAGCTCGGCCTCCACCTGCTCCTCCAAAACCAGTGGCTGGTAAAAACCAACCTTCACCTCTAGGGCCACTTCGTTCTAGTGAGGGTGATGAATCTGCTGATGCTCCAAAAGCGAAACTGAAGCCATTTTTCTGGGATAAGGTTGCTGCAAATCCCGATCAAGCAATGGTCTGGCATGAGATCAGAGCAGGGTCATTCCAGTAAGAACATCTAAGTCCTGTCAAAATCAAATTTTCCATGGATAAGCAAAGTGAAAACGACTAATGTGGTTGTTGACATTCATGACAACTTAACAGGTTCAGTGAAGAGAAGATAGAGTCTTTGTTTGGCTGCACCAACCAGAACAGAAATGAACGAAGAAAAGCGTCACCATCTCTAGAACCTTCAGTCCAGTACATTCAGATTATTGATCCTAAGAAAGCACAGAATTTGTCAATTCTTTTACGTGCTCTGAATGTGACAACAGAAGAAGTTGTTGATGCCCTTAAAGAAGGTGACTCTCTCTATCTTTGTCTTAGGGGACTTGCTGAAATGAAGGAAAAAACTACTTTAATCACAAGCATAAAAGAATTCATGACTAATGATGATATTCTACCTTCAACTAAGTAAACTTTTCTTTATCAGTTCTGTTGAAATTTGAACCCGTTTCAGTTTCATTGTTTCTTCCCCTTTCATAGGACATTATTCCTGACTAGGTATTGTAATGTCAATTGCATAGGATAATATCACACATAAAGAAAGCTTTTGCTCAATGCTAGGAGTAATATTTAATTTATCATTATATGCTGTTCATTTGACATTTATGCGTGCATGATAGCAAAAATTAATGCTTTCTTTTTTTTTTTTTTGTTATATTTGTATTTAGGACATGGTATGCTTTAACTCATGATGGTTTGGTGAATGTGTCAAGGCTCACATTTCGTAGATTGAACTTAGAATGATTAGGGTGTTTTAAATTTCTTTCAACCATGGTCTTGCTTCATGAACTTCGGCGTGCAAAAATCAAAGGCAATGATAGGTTTTTAGCATTTCGCCAAGGTTAACTTTTGAGTATCAGTGTGAGTTACATAAAATACGTTGATTGAATCAGGTAACGAGATTCCGGTTGAGCTCATACAAACATTATTGAAGATGGCGCCAACAACGGACGAGGAACTGAAGCTTAGGTTATTCACAGGCGACATTTCTCAACTTGGCCCTGCAGAGCGGTTTCTCAAGGTCTTGGTTGACATTCCACTTGCTTTCAAACGTCTCGAGTCTCTGTTGTTCATGTTTACTCTTCCAGAAGAGGCCTCGAGCATTAAGGAGTGCTTTTCAACACTAGAGGTAAGAGTATGATTCATGGACTTTTTTTATCTCAATGTATTTTGAATTTTATGCAATTGTTTATGAATATTGCTAAGTTACTGTTTTTCATAAGAGTGAAAATGGAAGAGTAACGTTACTCTGATACCAAAGTGGACATCCATGGGGGACATTATATAGAGAGAGACACTAGTAGTTTTGTTCCATCCACTATCATCAAATGTTTTATGTCTTTCTCATTTTATGGATCCATTTTTCATTTACAAATAATATTACTCAAATGAAAAGGAGTGGAAATTTACAATAAGAGCATTTGTCGGAAAATACACGTGTGTGTGTGTGTGGGATATAAAAGCCTCACACTCAACAAGTTAAAGGAATGAAAAGGGTCTATAGGACTTGGTTTGGAAAAAAGACTATAAGGTTAATCTTTTGGTCAAAGTGATCCAAATCAAGACAAAGCCTAATAGTACAATCAATCCAAATCATTCAAGCTCAATGCTAAAAATGCCAACACATCATATAATGTCTACGTGTATACATGAGATTTGGTTGGCTTCAAAGAGAACAAACTAAGAACTAACATGTTTGTGGTTGTTGTACCTGATCTGAATGTCAGGTTTCTTGCGAAAAACTAAGAAAAAGCAGGCTCTTCCTTAAACTGCTCGAAGCAGTTCTCAAGACTGGAAACCGCATGAATGATGGCACATATCGTGGTGGTGCTCAAGCCTTCAGGCTTGACACACTTTTGAAACTGTCTGATGTAAAAGGAACCGATGGCAAGACAACACTGCTACACTTTGTGGTTCAGGAGATTATACGTTCTGAGGGTGTAAGAGCTGTAAGAACAGCAAAAGCGAGCCAAAGCAATTCTAGTGTGAAGACAGATGATTCTGTTGATGATGCCAATGATGAAGAATCAGAAGAACACTACCGAAGCCTCGGCCTTCAAGTGGTGTCAGGCCTAAGCAGTGAACTTGAGGATGTGAAAAGGGCAGCAATTATAGATGGTGATGCTCTAACAGCTGCAGTGTTGAAACTTGATCAGTCACTGACAAAGAGTGAGGAGTTGCTGAACACTGATTTGAAGAACTTGGAAGAAGATAGCAAGTTTCAGCAATCCCTTTCAAGTTTTGTGGAGAGAGCAAAAGCTGAAGTGTCATGGCTGATTGAGGAAGAGAAGAGGATCATGGCTCAGGTGAAGAGCACTGCAGATTACTTCCATGGGAAGGCAGGAAAAGATGAAGGGTTGCGCTTGTTTGTGATTGTGCGTGATTTCTTGATAATGTTGGACAAGGTGTGCAAAGAGGTGAAGGAAACAACAGTGAAGTCATCAGTGAAGGGTTCTTCCAAGAAAGAGGCTACAACATCATTGCCATCATCCCCGGATACTCATCATCAGTCACCTTCTGATGTGCATAGAAGACTATTCCCAGCCATTACAGGGCGCAGAATCCATGATTCTAGTTCTGAAGAGGATGAGGGTGGTGATGGTGGTGATGATGAGAGGTTACCAACATAGCTTTCCTATGTAGTTATATGCAAGTGACATTGACTTGAGAAAGTGCTGTTTGTGGTTCATTTTGTGGCAGGTGCGGCTGCCAGCAAAGTCAAGGAGATAAGGCCCCATAACTTGCTGAAATTTTTGTGCTACAATGAAGGGACGTGTATATTATCATAGGGGTAACTCCTGATCAATGGAAGTTACCAAATGTTTAGTATGGTGTTCCTCACCAAACTGAGAGTGGCAAGGGGTTGCTCTTTACATATGGGGAGGGACAGTGATTAATTTCTTGATTCGTTTTTCCTCACTAATTTAATGGATGTTGAGTTTAACCTTGAATTCAATGAGGAAGTGTGACAGTTTCTGTGGTTGAGGTAGTTCCTAGATTCCTGTCTGTCTAGTTTTAATATATAGTTCTATTGGTGTGAGCAACCTTCATCCTGTTATCAATTCTTACTGGTCAAAATGACCTAACTAACATGTTGGTGATTATTGTTGGAGAGTTATCTACAGATAGTTTGATTAGCCAACCTTGTGTATTATTAACTGTAGAAATTTTTAGATGTTTATGGGACAAGCAAAGGTTCTTGTTTTATATTATTCATTGCATGTTATCTCAATTATAAAATAAAAAATATTATTAGAGTGGGAGATAAAAATAATCCACCATGGTGCCAAAACATAAACAAACGAAACTAAAAAGGTAAAATGATCTATTGGTTGTGGTCAATTTCAACTTGACATCTTTGGTAGCGAAAATCTTTCCTTGGCAACAATGACAGCAAATCCATTGGCTATGGAAGAACGAAGTAGTAAAAACCGAACTAAAATTTGTGAAAGCCATACACTACATGAGACATGTCAGTACTTATCTGAGAAAAGATTGCATGTTTTCTTCTCTTAGCACAAGTAGCAAGAATGTCTTGGACACATTTGGCAAAAACAAAATATTTAGACTATCCAAACCCCCAAAAAGCACTAAAGCAAGCAGAAGTGGCCTCCAGAAGTTATCTTAATCACTAATTAATCGAGGCTGTGGCAGAAACGTAATATGCAACACAGAATAGTCCATGAACAAAACACAAAATTCCACCAATGGACAGCAAGTGATGGTGTGAGAAGCCACAAGAACCGCTTGACCTGTGGTTTGATGTAGTCCCTATCACCAGCATGCTCAATCCAACAGCCAACACAATCCTGATCAACATCACAATTTAAAGGAGAAAAGAAAAAAAATATTGATTCAGTCAATGATTCATGGTGTCACTATTTCTGTCCCTAAAACCAGTAGTGGAGCCAGAGACACATTACCATGTTAAAATAAGGCAAAGCATTGAAACTTGCTTGTTGGGAGAAGCCTTCTCAAACTCTCCTTGAGAACAAAGGCAATTGCAGCCACCTATCAAATTGACTATAACATGGGCTAGCCCCAAAAGTATTGCTGCAGCCAACCCCATCATGAAGGCCTTACGGCTTGGGTCTCTACACTCAAATATCCACAATCTTAAGTGCTTAACCTGTTTGTTAAACACAAAACAACTATTGCAACTTAACATAGACTTCCCTGCATTAAAGTTGTCCTTGTACACATATATATTTTCTTAAAATGTAATTTAGAAACATAATACATAGTTTCATGCATACCTTGTTTTGTGCAATTTCAGCCTCGATGCCAAGAATCCCAGCTGCTACATCCAAGATTACAATCAAGAGACACAGGAAAATGCCTGATGCTCTAGGAGCCATTTCTGGGAGAAGTTATCCGTTTCTGGTTTGCTTGTTGCAAAGGGGTAATTCAGAAATACTACTAGTGCTCGTGGAGAAAAAAGATGTAGCTGGGGAAATATTTATATACATGAAGAGTAGAAGTGGTATATAGAACGAGTGGGAAAAGCTTCTTTTGTACAAACTGTGCAAACGAAACTTTAATCTGCTTTTGTATCTTCTTTTCTTTCTCTTCTTTTTCATCCAGTGTGTTGGATTCGTTCAATAGGGTGCAAGGAAAGCAGGGTATAAACCAGCTCATGGAATAGCGTGACTATAGGTATCTACATGTATAGTGCCATGTATAATTATGAACCAGCGAGTAAATTTTTAGTCATTGTGTTTTAATATGTGCTGACAAATTATTTATTTCTATAAGCACAATTGCAAGATTAATATCTCGCATGCTACAATCATTATCTCATGAAATCACGTACTCGTTCGACAAATATTTTCTATGGAACAGTATTTCATGGTTTTATGTCACCAATTGCTACTATTTTCGTGACATTCAGATCCTATACTCTTTGTGGATCGGTCATTAGGTTGGTCCGGTCATTATTCTTGATCAGGTGACTTCAAAAATTGGTGATGAATCGGATTGAACCGGACCGATTTTAGCGATTCACCGGTTTGTTTTTTTTTTTTGGTAAAATGCTATTTTTTTAAAAAAAATAATATATATATATATAAAATTAAATTATTATGTTCCGGTCGAATCCTTGATTGAATTAATTGGATTTCTGAACCTTTGAACCCCTACCTTAATCGGTTCGATGCTCGGTCCGATTTGCTTAATCTTGGAAAAAAAAATAACAAAAAAGGAAAAGGGAGAAAATTCAGTAAATCAATGAATTAAGCAACCAAAGTTTTGTACCCTAAAAAAGAAAAAAGGTAACCGAAATACTCTTTTCTTTTTTTTCGTCCACAGAGATGAGGGGTAGTCTCACGTAAGTTTACTTTTCTTTTCATTTCCTTTTGTTTTCAATTCAATAAAGTAACCAATGAAATGGCATCACATGACCACGTGAGTCAAGGCATCAACGTTAGAGCCAAGAATAGTGAGGTATTCGTATTGTCGTAAATAACACTGAACTCTCTTCAAATAAAATTACTTTATTCTAACTGAAAATTATATAGTTTTTCTTATTTCAGATTTTCATAAAATAAGTGCTCACGTATTTCTTTTATTTGTGTAACTTGTTATTTGCAGTCTCGCACATTATTCTGTGGTATAGTTTTACATTATTCTGCTTTATTTGTGGTAATTAATTAAATTCAACAAATTAACTACGTGAGCTTGTCATACAAAAGTAACGTTAAAGAACTTTTTAAAAAAAAAAAAATCTAAACTACCATTATTCAAAGATTATTAGATTTCAATTAAATTAATTTAAGCTGGGTTGGTCTGAAAAATAAAGCTCTCTAGTGTTATTTTTTTATTTAGAAGATTCAAACTTGAAATATTATTTAAAAGAAATAAGTTTTAAAATACTTTAAACAATCAAACATTAATAATCATTGATATTATTTCTAAGTTTTATATATTGTTGTGTAAAGATGCAAATTACCGAATTCTCTAAACCCAAAGGTGTATCTATTTCTTTATTTTGTTGGTCAGTTTTGCAGAAGGGAAATTGAGCATGAGCTTGCTTATGTATTGATTTATTGTTGTGAGGTTTCAATTTCGTGGGCCACATTCAGTCGTGGACGTGTTTGAAGTCCAACATAAAACAGCCCAGATAATCATGGATTGGGGTTCATTTAAGCTAATTGCAAAACTCGTAATAGGGTTTTCACCCACTCAAAGCCCATCAAAAGTTTGAGGCTAAAATAATGACAGGAAAGGGGTCATGACCAAAACAAAAAATAACACAGGAAAGGGGTTGACCAAAAACAAAGGGAAGGGAAATAATAAGTCAAATACTAAAATCCCATAATAAATTTTAAAACACCAGGCTTTGTCATAATAACCCACTAGTTAAAAAAACACAAATTCAGATGTGCATTAAAAAAGAAAAATAAAAAAAATACAAAAGAAGCTTTAATTCGGAAAGCCCCACGAATTTAAACGGTTACAATTTTATTAGAAATTTTTTCTTTTTTCCAATTCAGCCCATGAATAGGTATACAAAACTTATAAAAAAGAAACCATACAGAAAAACAAAAACAGAAGAATGATAAGAAAAGTGATGATGATAAAAAAAAAAAAAACAATCGTTAAACAAAAAGGGCAAATTGAGAATACCATTGGTGGATTTTTTACATTTTGGGGATTATATAAACAATAAAAACTGAGATGCTTAAACTTGGAAAACAGACAGTCACAATAATATTTTTACTAGTTACTAACAATAGATACATCACAAGTTAAACACGCTAATACAACGTAGGCTTAATAGATCAATGGTCATAGATGGGTGTGAAAGTGGACAGTTCCCCAGGATTATTAAGAAGCAGTATCGATCAACTTAGTAGTAGTAACCGCATGCAAATGCAATAAAACAAAATTAAAAACGCGCAAGACACGTCATATACTCTCACCATGTAATCTCTAAATCACCATCATTAACAAACTACACAAAACAAAAAGCAAACTTAAACGGCAACGCAAAAAGGCAAAAAGAAAAACTCGAAAGGCCATGACAGAAACGGAGAGTGAGCACACTTAGCCTAAAAGCAAAACAACAAAACAGCAAGTCCATGCAACATGCATGCGATGCCGGCATATTCACAATGGAATACACATAAGAATCCAAGAATCAGTTGAAGAAAGGTTTGGAATCAGACACGATGTTCATGTTCATGTGCTGAAAGAGGAGCCTCCTCTCCGACAGTTTCCTCAGCAACCCCAACTGCTCCGCGGAGAACACGCACAAACCCTGCGACGACATCACGGTCTGCGCCACAGGGGAGTTCACCAACACCTGCAGCACCTGATTCCTGCTCAGCCTCTCCAACTCACCAAACACACCACCGCTGCCGCCATTGTTGTTGCTCCTTTGCGGCGGCATGGCCACCGGCGAAGATGATGTCTCGGGCATGGATTGAAGGACGGAGACCTGAGCCTGCAAGAACTTGACGTACTTGTAGGCCTCTTCGAGGAGAGTGGCCTGGTCCATCTTCTTGTCCCACGGCATCAGTTTTTGAAGGCACCGCGTCTTCTCGCTCAGCTTCTGCCTTCGCTGCCGCGCAAGGTTGCTCTGAGGGATTGCAGAAGAAGGTCGTTGTTTTGCGCGAATGGATGGTGAGGATGAAGAGGAAGAGGTGTCGGGTGAAGAATAATACGTCGTCGTCGTTGTGGGGTGGTAGTAGGTGGAGTGATCAAGGCGGGGGCGTTTAGGGAAGAAGTTGAAGGGTTGAGGTTGAGGAGTGTGGTGGTGGTGGTGGTGGTGGTGGTGGTTGTTGTGTTGTGGTGTGGGGTGATAGGGGGGTTCGGTTTTGGGAATGAGGAGGGGCTTGTGGTCTTGGGGTTGAGGGGGAGGGTGGTCGGTGAGGAAGGAGAGGATGGGGTAGTCGGAGAGGAGGGAGGGGTTGGGGTTGAGGTTAAGGTTGAGCAGCGATTGGAGGCTGACGCCGGACAACATGGGGTCGAAGGAAGGGTCGCCGGATAACATGGAGTCAAGGTTGAGGTCCATGATGAGATAATGAGAAATGAGAAATGGAAAGTGAGAGGCGGCGATGGCATCAATAAATGTTTGTATCATATCATAGGTAGATATATATATAGGCGCGCAGAGAGAAGTACCGCGCGTCTAGCAGTGAATACAAGGAATATTATTATTGTTGTCAGTAACTTACAATTAATACTATTATTTTTGTTGTTGCTGTTATTATTATTATTATTATTATTATTATTATTATTATTATTATGATAAAAATGAAAATGTAAATGGGGGTTAGGTGTTTAGGACGTGAGAGAAGAACACGTGGAATGGAGAGAATGGCTGATGACGGACCAGGGGTGGATGGAGATTGATTGGCTTGGGGGGAAGGGGAGGTACGTAGATATGTATGTTGATGATGATGGTGATGGTGATGGTGAAGGTGAAGGTGAAGGTGAAGGTGAAAGGTAGCGGAGAGAGGAAATGAGACAGCTGGGTGTGAGAGAGAGTGGGTGAGTGTGCAAGCTGCGGTTTGTTATGTCTGCTCAAAAGCTTTGTACTATAGTACTGCTGCTTCTGCTTGTAGCCGTTTCAGCTTCTGCTGCACCACCCTGGAATGTGGAAATCGCCCCTGCTTCCTTCCTTGTCCTTTTTCTTCTTTTCAACTTTTCTTTTTCTTTTACAACTTGGTTAATTTTACGCAGGGTTGTGTTGTGCTTCTATACATTTCACCTTCCTCAATTTTTGTAACTTAATAGTCACTCACTTTAATTACACTTTTTTAATGTTATAACTTAGAGGTTTTACAATATTAAATAATACAAAAGCAATTTATTTTATTTTTTCCTTATTCTTAACATATTTTAAAAAAATTTCTTGATACATGTATCATCCAACAGTTATAGAGCCATGAATTATGGAAAGATTATACTTACATTCCTTCAGTTAATTAGCTGTTGTCAACCTATTATGTATGTTATATCTTCACAGGGTGATTCTTGATTTTCGGCATTCTTCAATCACTTAATCGATGCGCATACATATTATATTATTATCGATCGTGCACGTAGGTGAGGACCGGAGATGATGAACCAACATTTTCATATTATTTGAATGGGCAGATGCCCAGTGAAAAGAATCTTTGAAAGTATAATCAAAACATAAGGGAAAGAGGGAGGGTTATATGGGGAATTTGGTAGGATATACAGCTCTGAATTCTTTCTGAATTTGTAATGAGCGCGCGCGAGCGTGTGTTGATGTTAGCTTGGCTTAACACGTGCCGGCTGTACTGTCTGATCGTACTGCAGGACGGCTAAATGATGCCTTAAAACGGTAAAGGCAACAACACTATCATCAACTGAACACTGAATATCCTCTCCTCCTCCACCACCATGCATGTTTATCAGGGATAGTTTCCAACCCCAAAAAAAAAATAAAAAAATAAAAAATAATCGAATCCCAAATCATGTAAATGAAATTACCGTTTTTATTATAATTCGTGCAATGCAATCATTTACTACTGCCTCATTTGTTGTTCCAAAGTGAAGCAACTCATCCGTCCGTGCACTACATTCTCCAGACAAACCCCGACACTTAAATGTCAGATGTTTTCTGAAGACCAGAGGCTAGAGCTGAAGATCAGAAAAAACCAAATTATCAATCTTCATCTTATTATACTATTACAACTACACACA
Organism: Pterocarpus macrocarpus; assembly: GCA_031439585.1. Taxonomy (NCBI): domain Eukaryota; kingdom Viridiplantae; phylum Streptophyta; class Magnoliopsida; order Fabales; family Fabaceae; genus Pterocarpus; species Pterocarpus macrocarpus. The sequence goes on from CM062517.1 coordinate 8,012,075, forward strand.
GCACACACACACACAGAAAAGCCCCTCGAAATCGAGTGTATGCCCGAATATTTTGATACACCAAAAATATTACAAAAACTCTACTTTTCTAAATTAGGGAGATAAACAGAAAGTAAATGTATTTGGAATGTAGAGTTTTCTTGATTTATTGCTCTTTAAAAAGAAGCGTGTGATAAAATTACGTGACAAAAAAATTGTAGAAATAACATTATCCAAGGGTAATAGTAATAGTGGACCTTGAAGCTCCCCAATTGTGTCTTTCTCAATTTTATAAATTAGAGCGTCTAGTGTGCACTTCTAACCAACCTCATTCCCTGACCCATTGTTTGGATTGAGAGAAAAGGAGAGGAAAGAAAAGGGGAGAAGAGAAAATGAGAGGATTTTAGAGTTTTCTTTTGTTTGGTTAAGGAGAGAAAATGAGAGGAGAGAAAAAAAATGATTGGAGCCCACTATAAAACTTTTTTTTCCAAATATGAAAAGAAAATGGAAGAAAAGGTAGAAGGAGTGGGATCCACTATAAAATTATTAATAATTTATATGATTTCAAATAAGATAAAAAGGTAAAAATGTCATTTAACTATAATTACATTTTCTTCCATCTCACTTTTTTATCAAACCAAATAATAAATGAGAAATTATACTTTTTTTTATTTTTTCTTCTCTTTATTTTCTTTTTTCTCATTTTTTTTCTTTACCCAAACATAGTGTAAGGAACCACAGCAGCTAAAGCAAAATAAGGGCAGCTAAACTTCACTCCACGCTAGCCACTACTTCCTCCGGACCAAAATAACTTACTTTAAGTAAGAATTTTTATTTATCTACTGCTCTCACATTTTGATAAAATATTTATTACAAATTTTTTATTTTACCCTCCACAAAATGTTAAATTTTAAATATAATAAATAACCAAATATTAATATAATAAATTAATTATTAAATAAAATTGCTTTATCAATCATTAATTTTAAATTCTTTAATACCCATAAAAATGGTTACAGCAAGTTGTATTTAATCGAAGAAAATAATTATGAGAAATATATATATATATATTTTGTATGGATAAAAAATTATGAGGAATACCATTAGACAGGCAAACACCTATACATTGACGCAAATAATATCCAACCAGACCTTCTGTCCTGGTCCGAGTCAGAACAAGACGCCAGCATCATTCTGCAAACAACATGGCGCCTTACGACCAGGTGCGAGGAGGACAGTATGATTTAAGCGACGCTACCAAAGCCCTTGAAACTCGCCTTCCGCATGCTTTATCAAACAACTACAGAATCCATTCACGGCACTCGCAGGATTCCAAAGCGAACTCGCATCATCTCAAATCCGAAAATTTGTATTTACCACTCCGGGGACCATTGATTAGTGAAAAAATCACACTCCACGTTTCAGACATTACGAGAACACACAGAATGCCTCTAATTAACCTTTTTCTTCTTTTCCCCTAACTTTCATTTCATGTTACATAAGAGTGAAACAATGCCCTACAACTAAATGAATTAAAAATCAAAGGTCAAGAAAACTGTACACAAGAATGACTTAAAAGGGGTACAAGGAATGATGCTTTTTAACAGACCCACCGCGCTAAAAGAGGCAGGCAGCTCTGGATGATGAACCACACTCCATAATCTAATAATGGTGGTTTCACCGGGTAAGCTCTGTCAGGAACCATGCAAAATTTTAGCGGTCCCACATGGCCTGGTATATGGCAGGTCTGTGCTTTAGCCAATGAACCATCTCCTTGTCCAATGGAGAGTTATTTATTACAGCATCTAACATTGGGCTACCAAAGAATTTCGGAAAACTTTTGAATGACCATATCTGGTCCTTGGGCCAAGGTCTCTGGGGCTGCTTCTCCTGGACAAAAGAAAACAGATTTTAATCACCAATAGAAAAGACAAGAAATCACAGAGAAGATACATACATGTATTAGCCTTAAAGCATTCCAACGGTCAGATCAAAAAGCTATTTGAATAAAGGATCTTAATAGATGTGCATCACTTTTACATAATTACACCTAGTGAGATTAAGGTTTGGTTGTTATTGTTGATGGAACTATATCATTTTCTGTCAAATTGTATCCTTTGGATATAAACAGTGCCTACTGTTAATTTCCCAATAACACAGCCTAAGACCAAAATATAAGTACGTAAAACTAAATATGAAAAACTAACCATTCTTGCAAGCATAGATCTGACAGTCCTTGGACCATAAACACGATGCCTTGTTGGTTTCTGAGCCTTGGCATAAAAGGAACTGATGTCTGGTAAGGACAAGCAACCCCTGCAGGCTCTAGCCAGGCTACGATCTGGATCAACATTACTCTGATTGTGCCAAAAAATCAACTGGCCTAAACAATAATTTTCACCATATATCTTCCGATATTCCTGAAATCCTGCTCCCAGCTTGTTAGTGTACTTGGGACCTAAGTCAAGTGGACTAATATAGACAGGTGGTGAAGTAATAGTTTCATAAGCCTGCAAGACGACAAATAAACTGTTTTTAGATTGCAAAGTAAAATTTACAATGAATAAAAATTTTACGGCACTATATAGCTTCTTGGCATTCACAGCAAAAAAACGTACCCGTATTCTAAAGAAGTACTTGGTATAAGCGTAAATATGGATTAAGTCAGCAGCAGCATCATGCCGACATTTGTATGTACAAGGAAGATTTCGGACCTCATCCCTCAGCCTTCAAAAAGAGGAGAAAATCATAATGTGAAGATTGCAAGTTCCACCAGGCTACAATACACACAAACAAACTAGAAGTGCGAACCACTTACCATAATAGAGATTTCTGCACCTCCTTTTGAATATCTCCAGAACTTGAAGGATCATGAGCATGAATTTTGGACTTCAGATCATTCATGGTATCTTCTTCCACATGAGGAGCTATGCACTGAAGAAGCTCCTCAACAAATGAACCCTCTCCTTTCCAAAGAAAGGAGACTGCTGCTTCAGGACTGAGCTTCTCAAGAGGAGGTGGTGCTTTCCGTGGATCACCAAATATACATCTCATAACATATCTGACCTGAAATATTCCTCTAAAGATTAACACCATTTCCAAAGTGAAAGAGCAAAATTAACTGGAAAAACTACTGATCGTCGTTGTGTCAATGAAGTGATCGACATATACTATGAGATTTAGAATTCTTAATCGGCTAGAAACTGCCATAACATGCAGCTTCTTATCTTAACAGTATTAACCTGGTGGTGGTTGTTGACAACAGGCACATACCAATGGAAAAAAATGAAATTCTTTACCAGTGCTCCTTTATGATCATGTTTGCATTAAAAATTAGAATAACAGCAGAAAATACAGGCAGCGGAGAGGCACAACCCACCTTATCAAGAGTCACAGCAAGATTCTGAAGCCTTTGGTTGTAAACACCCTCAGCCTGATTCATAGTGACCAGGAAGTAATTGTGTGAAGGAAAAATGAGCATAAAAAATAAGAAATATCATCTTATAATAATAATGCATACAAGGGAAACAGACCTACAGCATACCTGAACCTCAGCATCACTCCTTTCGACTTCAAGACATATATCTGAAAAATACTTTCTTTTCTCTTCCAGATTATGCTTTAGGATTTCCTCGGGAAGTTTAGTTCTTTCAAAATTGATGAATCTCACCTTCACCACAGCACAAGTGTCAGGGAAAATTAATACAAAAAACTACTGCAAAAACTGAGAAATATTGGTAACAACACAGATGTAAGGCCCATACAAGGCGAGCCGCATATGCAACAAGCCAATCTGGCAGGCCTCCAAGCAAGCAACTGCCTAAACCAGCTCTTCCCAGGTCATTATAGTCCTCTTCAGACACAAAATTTAATTCACAAGCTTCTAGCATTAAATAGTGCCGATCAAGAATTCCATGCAACTCCTTCAGAACCTGAGAGGAGGGTTAACATATTCCAGTCAACAGGTAGAGTAACTAAATCATGTAAATTACAATAGAAGAAAAGAAACAAATATTATTTCACTTGTTACAGACAACAGTAACCCTAGCCAGAGTTTCACGAGGAGTAACACTATCAACACAGCAAGCATGTCCAGTAATTCCATTAAAGACAAAACAATAGTTACAGTTTTCTCCATTCATCTTTTTTGTAGCATGTAAAAGTTGAAATTTTTGCAAATCCAAACCTTTTGGAAAGCCCCTTCACCGGTTAAATTCAGATAGCTCCCCCGGCATACTTGGCTTCCACACAAACAAACCGATGCTTCATATTCCTCCTTGCTCTACAGTGAGGTGAACGAGTATTCATTAGACAAAGACATACAGTAGATACATTTTTATCTATTGGAGTGGGAAAAGTCAGCAGGCAACAGAACAAACCTCTGTGACAGAATTGTAATCAAAAGTGATCTCCTCACCATGTTGAATTTTACGAACACTATAAATCCCAATTTGATAATGACCATCAACAGCAGTAACTCTGGAAAAGTAGCAAAAAAGAAAATGGATATGTACCAGAAATACTATTGTAATTCAAAAATGTAACAAAATGGTTGCATCCCAGTACTATAATCATCAGCTAAGCGCTGTGCTGAAATAGCAAAGAAATTGTTTTGCAAGCAACAGAACTAGTATGAAGAGCTGAAAAGGTCAGCAAATAGATTAGTAACAATCACATAACATTAATGTAAAAAACTTACTTGGCTTCACAATTTGGTCGGCAAGAATGACATATTCGACTGGCATAATTAGCCTTATGCATGGCATCAACGACAACTAAGTCATATCCATCAGCATCACCCTGTCATGAAAATTGCAAGATTAGATAAGTATAAATTGGAAGATGGATGATAAATCTCAAGTTAAATATCATAAAATTGTTATTCTGAAGTGACAAGCACCTTTGGTCTCTCAAGGTAGATGTTATAGAATTCTGGTGCCGGATCTTTACTATTTTTCTGCAGAGATCGAATCCCATCTTGTTTCTCAAACCACTTCCACACAGGATAAACCTATAGAAACAATTTCAATGTAACATAAATTACAGTCTCACCATCACAAAATCATACAGGTATATGATGCTATAGACCAAATTTCTAGACAACATAGCCTTATGTATAGGAGAAACAAAGAACAATGAAAGCACATCAATCCAAAAGAACAACCACCTAAATGAACATGTATTGTCCATGAAACATTCTATGCAAAACCTTAGCAGTAAAAGCCCGAAATAGCCCAATCCCTAAGGAAATGTAGAAAAGTGAAGGATGGATCCAATAGACAACAAATTGTTATAGGCACACACCACAGAATTAGCTATTGCCTACTTGTTAGGTTGCATATGTAGAACACAGAAATGTCTGTATTTGTAGAGAATATATATCTTAACTAGTTTAATCATAAATCATGTTGGAGAATGCAGTACAAATCATATGCACAATTTTATATTCTCTTCAAGATGGATTATAGCTTATATCTTTGACATTATACTGGAAACCTGCAATTAAGCCAAAGTAGGAGCAACCACAAAGCATGTACAGTTTGCAGATTAAATCATCAAGAAAGAAGCTGCATAAGTAAAATTCCATGAACATATACAAAGTCATACCTCTCCCAAAAACTCCACAACAAAATCATCTTCATCAAAGCCATCTTCCTTGTTGCAAACAACACCAAGCCCCTGTACAACAAAACCGGGAAAAATAACAGTGCAGAAGCAGGAAACAAACTTCGAAAACAACAAAGCAGATAACTATCACATTGTAACAAGAAAAAGAATATATACCTTTCTATAAGCTACATATTTGTCATCCGGACGACTGTCTATGGCCTTTAGGATACCTTGACACATTCTAACTGTTCTTGCATCACACCCCTCCTCTGCACATCTCTTAATCTCTTCAATTACAGGCTGCAATGCGTAGCTCATCGGAGTGCTTCCACTTCCAGTAAAATTCCTAACTTGCTTATTCAATGTTCGAAGGAGCATGTCTTCTATAAACAAATGCTTCTCTTGCAGGGACCAATCTAACTCCTCTGGCATAGAATCAAGCAAGAGATTATGTGTATAAGGATCAATTCCATAAACTTCTTGCTCAATAACTTCATTTTCAAGCTGCTTTCTAGGTTTGTAATCCTTGACTTCAGGAAGCTCCATATCTGACTCCTCTGTGCCACTCTTTTGAGCATTCAGCTTCTCTGCATAGTCATCTGGTAATGAAACACGCATCTTCCTTTGCACATCCTCCTCATCGGCTACAATGACATATTGATCAATGACTTCATATTTCCGAGTAACTGGGGGAACGAGGCTGGCTTTTGTCATGCGAGCACCCCACTCACGATCATCAGTTATAAAATCCAACTCTTCCTCCGGTGTGAAGTACCTAACCCCCCTTGACTCCCCAATTAGACTTTCTGGATGTTCTTGGTTGTCGCTTTCAGCCTCAGAGGTTGCAGTATCACTGTCACTCTTGCCATCTTCATAAGAGCAATCAAGGTCATCAGATGTTTCACTCTCTGATTCCATAGATTTCCTATTCAACTTCGATAAGCGCCTCCTAATTTCCCGATCAGACGTATATTCTACATTATCCAAACCATGTGTTCCATTACTCCTATACTTCTTATCAGTTACCAATCGATTCTTCTTATACTTTGAGGAAGTAGAAAAGAACACTGTTGGTGAACCATTTTCCCAAGACTTCAGTAGTGCATCTCTGTCATGCACAGATTTAGAACTCTCATCTAACAGTGTTGCAAGCTGAATAAATAACGTGATGATATGATTCATGTCATTAGCATCACCCCTATTCTTCGCCCTATAATGAATAACCAAACAAATGCATTAATAATTAAACATAAAACTTGGCAAAAAACAAGAACATGAATTGACAGGTGTTTAAGATGAAACAGCCATTTTACATGACCCAAGAAACACGAGCCAAATGGAAAAAACCATAAACAGTGGTAACTGCATATCAGGATGCAATCGTGTAAGATATATGTGAAACTGCCAAGCTCAGCACAGATCAAAACTAAACTATAATTGCAAAGCACTAGAGCTTATGCATACAGCAGAGAATTGAATAGGAGAACCTCGATGGCAAGAAGACACTGTACTCAATCAGGATTTTGACAAAATTATGACAAACTATGGTGTCTTTGTATTCATGTCATCATATATTAATAAATCTTACCTTCTTCATTTCAATGTTTCCAATCATAATAATAATATACAAACATAATAATAATATATAACCACGCATCGCCCCCCGCGGGGGGGTGGGTGTTTGACAATTGTCTCCTTCTTCCAACGAAACAGCAGAAACAGAAAAAGAAAGCTTACTTTATTGCATCACGGCACATTCTACTTATGTCCTCCTTGACAGAGCTCAACCCACGGCCAATATAATATCCAGTTTTCATTTTATCCTCAATTTCTGCAACCTATTGAAAAAGAAAAAATAAGGGAAATGAAATCATGAGTAACAGAGGGCATCGCAATGATAGTGACTTTCAACCAAATATATATATATATCACTGTACCTTGGGCACGAAAAAGTCACAGGAGTTTGTCTTCATAATTTCCTTCAGTCTTGAAGCAAGGAATTCCTCCATCCTCTTATAACCACTTTCAGACTTCTTAATTGCCCATCGTCTTGTACGGGCATCCCTAGATAGAATGGAAGAGGACCTCCTAGCATCATATAGTTTTGACCGCTTGTATAAGTTTCGACGGAATAATTGCTTTGCTGTGTCTCTCTTATCCACACTATCAAAGTAATCCTTCAATTGACCAAAATCATCCACACCTAAACCGCTGGATTTGGAAACAGATGAAGTTTGATCTGTAATGTATTTAAGGCTTCTGATTTTATGAGGCTCCTCCACAATTCTAGTCATGTGTGAACTTCGGCTCTTGATCCATTTCACATTGGCAAATTTAGGAGTCAGCTCTTCAAATTGGCTGCACCCTCTAATGTCAATTGTAGATAAACCAGGAAAAGAAAGAAGAATTTTCTCAAGCATGTCAGCCGAAATATTGGTACAACCCATTAGAGTCATAGAACTGATCTTGTCTTTCTCATAAGCATTCTGCAATCAAATAATCAGATTAGATGAGGAAGAACAGGAAACATTCTTGACAATGTGAAATGCAAAATATATATCAAACTCACCATAATGTTCAACAACATGGAATCAGTGCAGGAATGACCCAATGATGATAAATTGACTTGTCTTGAGATTTCTTTATAAAACCGTACAGCAGCTCTCCAATGCTTGCAAGTCATTGACGCAAAAACAATGGACTTCAAATCAAACCTCAGAAAATGGAAGATTCGTGCCAACATACGTCCATTCAATAAGCCCCAGCTTGCCACCTCAGAATCAGTAATACCAATTGCTTCTCCAGTGAAAGTAGCATCGCCACATAGATCCTCAAAAGTGGATTCATCCTTCTCAATAGTAACACCACCATCTTCCAACTCACTGTCTTCTTCACCATCATCAACAAACATCCGGGCTCTTTTGGCAGCCCGTGCATCACCATCTGAAATTTACACGCCCCAACACATACACACAAAGACAAATAAAAAGATAAATCAGTAAAATTAAGCAGGAGACCACTTGAATGAAATCTTCTGGTATAGTCCTATTTAATGTACACAACCCCACTAGTGCATGACAAGGATGCAAAATAATGGTCAAAAGGGCAAATTTGCTAGCAAGTGAGCTCAACTTATAGAGGTCAACCCAATAGCTAAAGAGAAATATATCAGTTCCCCAATAACTAATCTCCCAAAAGAAAAATTCTTAAATGTAAGAATTGAAGAACAAAAGGCAAGATCAAGATAAAAATTTACATTTGCAGCAGACGGGAAAGGGGGGCAGGACAAATAAAACAAAACTACCTTAAAAAGGACTAATCATTACCTGATTTCCAATATATTTGTTTCTCGATTTCTTTCTTTGGTTGTCTTGCATTGATCCATGGATCTAAAACCTCATTTATAGCTGCAGTAAACTCCCGGCTCTTATATGATTTCATTACCAGTTCATGCAGCTTCCCTCGAGTATAACCAACAAACTGAGGGTGTATGCTGTTAAACAAGCTTAGATTTGTGCAAGGTTCCCCAACCGAGATACCTTGAGTGTGCTTTGATGGAACTCCAGAGTATGCATCAGATGTTGAACTGCTCTCTTGGTGGCTCCTGAGACTGACATCAGAAGTTTCTGTGGCAGAGGTAACAGGAACCCAGAGTTTATCACTTTTCCTAAACACACTGCTATGCTTTTTGATAATCCCTTGATCTACTAAATACTGCAGCTCTGAAAATGATGAAGGCCCTCTTTCACGCCCAGAACCATCAAGATAATACCAGTCACCCAAATGCAACTTCAAGTCCTTGACAGTACAGAGATGGTCTTTAGGGATGTTCACGAATTCGATGCTCCGGCGAGAACCTCGATCACTAGCAGCCCTTGACTGAGAATCCTCTTCAGTTGACGATCTCCTGCTATCACTGGTTGAAGAGAAAGGCCGAGTAGACCTTGAATGATATCTATCTTTGCCTCGGGACTTGTGGCGTGACTCAGAGACCAATGATCCCTGGTCCTTGACTACACATGCATTTATCCTAACCACTGAAAGAATATTTCCTTTCATTCCTCGAACAGAGGGAGGCTTACTTTGGACCGATCTGCTCACAGCACTGTAATCAACCCGCTCATCAGCACAAAAAGCCCACAAAGGGAGATCAAGTTTCCTGCTCTGAGAAGGAAAATACAAGTCATCTTTATGAGGCCAGCGAGGATCTTCACATCCAGACTTCAGCATTTGGCATAATGGAAAACCATCATTTAGGACAAGTTTCTTCCTAGAATATCTGTCTTGGGCATCATCATTCCTCTTCCAGTCCCCACCTTTGCATGACCAACGGGCAGAAAACCAGTCATCAGGAACACCAAAGGCAAATCCATTATCCTTTTCACAGGGCACACTTAACTGAGACTCGTAATCTCTTGATGCAAAATCGGTTCTTGAATCACAATCTTCACTAAGGCTGGAACCATGCCAAGGAAAACCTGAACATACAGAGTCAAAAGAACCTTTGTCACATGGCATGTAACTAAATAAATATCCATTTAATTTTGAACTTCTCCAGAATCCAGATTCCAGATGAAGAGTAAGCTTAATGTACAAACTAATTAGGTGCATAAGCACATATGAAAAAATATTAAGTTCCATATATGATGTAAAATTACAACCAGACATGGTTTGAATTCTTGGTCTTTAATAAAAATAAAAAAGAGTGAATTTTCACTTAATCTGCTCCCAATGTATAGAAAAATTTTCAAAAGTTATATCATCACCAACTCACCATATCAATCAAAAAGACGCCATGACATACTAAAACCATCATACATGACTGAGGTGGCTTGATGCAATTTTTTTTTTTTTTTCAACTGAGAAGAAAAGGAAATTCGGGCAAGCATAACAAAAGGGTAATGGAGCCAAATCTAAAATGATAAGCAAATTACCTTATATTTTATAAATAATCACCAACGTTCATGTAGACCATTAAAAAACTATTAACATTTCAGGCATCAACTTAAAATGCATTTGCTTAAATCAATACTACTTCCAAATTATTTGATGCATATATAGAATTACAAATATTTTTCAGCTGATCCAGCTCTCAACCATGTACTAACAACGTAAGAAAAAGGGTCCACACGTCAATGTGCAAGCAGTAAGATATTAGAAAATACATCAAAAAGAGCTTCTTTTCATAGACCAAGACAAAAAACACTAGAAGTGGAGAACGCCAATAATAAAACAACATCAACATTGCCAGGTATCAGAAAACCAAAACAAATTAAAAATGAAGACCAACAATTTGAATATAGCACGATATACAAAGCTTCAAATCAAAGAAAAAAGTCAAACTTGTCAGAATACGCACCTTTAGAAGAAATATCCAAAACACAAAAAAAAAAAAAAAAGAATTGATGAATTGAAAAAACAAATGAAAACAGACAAGAACTGCCAAGCAATTATGTACCTTCACAGTCGCCCAATCCCTCCAATTTTACATATTCAAAATTCATTTGCAGAGCTTCTGCAAGATAAAAAGAAGATATAACCAAGGTGAGAAAGATAAGATATCTCGGCCTATAGGGAAAAAAATTAAGATTGACACCAAATTCTGAGAAATTTATTCTTAATTTGCAAAGAAATATATACGAATATCATCGACAGGACAAATTACCCTTTATTGCCTCAAGCTCCATCCCGGGAATGACATCATAACCCTCTAACAGATTTCGAACCCTTTCATCAATGTGGAGGTCCTCCAACAGTTCAGATGTAAGCACATTGTCATCAGGGCATAGCAATGGCCGCAGCCAAGTGGCTGGCATTTCCTGACAACTCGCAGGACCAGATTGAAGAATATCTCCAGTATCTGCCAAAAGATTACCAGGAGCTTCTGGAGGATTTACGAGCTGAGTAATGGTATCCGACACGATGGACGGGAAAGTCTGAGCTGCCAACGGTGATGATGCATTTTCAACTGTTAACCACCTGTCACTATCTAAGTGCTTGATAAAGTGATCCGACATTAGTACTCCTTCATCAACAAGGACCTTGATGTCACACAATTTAGCAGGCCCATTTTCTACACCACCATAATCAAGGTAAAACCATTTCCCTGATGACGAATCAGTCACCACAGGGACATGTGGAGGGGTATCACAAATATCCATATCTTCTTCCATCGAAGGTAACTCCTCGGGAACTGGCTCAATGTGTGGAGATTCTTTGTAGCTAACAGTTGGGCTGCAGGCCTGCTGTCCCTTTGCAGGTTGACTGCAGATGTCTTTCTCAGTAGACCCATCAGTTTCGTGCACATTTCTTTCACCTTGAGATTCTGCACCTGAACAATTTGACTCCCTTTGGATGTGCTTATCGTCATGTTCCTTACAATTATATTGTGAGTTATGCTTTTCACTTGGTAAGGTTTTACAACTTGTTTCTTGATTAATATTTTTCCTATTTTGACCAAGAGGCGATCCTTCTACTAAATTTGGCGTACGGTCCCTGCAATCCTGATGCCTGCCTCGATCTTGTGGCGACGGGTCAGCATGTGTGGGACTTTTGAATTTATGATCATGCTGACGACTTCTATCCCAATTCCTCTCATGTGGTGATCTCTCGCGACCGTGGGGCGATTTCTCCCGGCTGAATGGCGATCTGTCACGACCAGAGGGGGATGGACGTACTCCCTGTGTAGGACTTCTGAATTTATGATCATGCCGACGACTTCTATCCCAATTCCTCTCATATGGGGATCTCTCCCGGCCATGGGGGGATTTATCCCGGCTATATGGAGATCTGTTGCGGCCACAGGGGGATCGACGCAATGGAGTGCGATCTCTATGATCATAATACCTGGCTTGCTCTCGTGGGGACCGCTCAGAATGACCAGGGCTGTGTCCATGCCTATCATAACCTTGTCTTGTAGACAGAGAAGTTTCATGATTACTAGAAGAATATTTGTCTGCTGATAACTTTGACGAATTACTACTTCTATAGGACCTCTCCACAGAGCGACGAGAATAGTTATCTGAATAACCATGGCGAGGGAAATCTTCGGAAAGCCTTCGACTTTTTAAACCACCATAATCTCCAGAATGCTTGCGCTCAGAGCTGTCACAATCATTACTGAGCCTCTTCATGCGACTCCCAGAATTGTGATCTCGCGAATGGTCCTTACCATTGCTGCTTACATTTTTCCCTTCGTCCACAATCTTCGAACTGATCCTTACACACCTCTGCTGTCCACTTTCCCAGCTGGGAGAACTTTTAGCATGCTGACTCCCACTTCTATTCAATTCTTTCTTTCTGAAAAAACCATCAGCTGCATATCTCCCAGAAGGGGGTGTACGATCACGTTCACTTTTCCAAGCTTTTTCCCTGCCAGAATGGTACCTTCGGATTCTACTGTTACCATAATCGTCCTTTCCCATTTCTCCTTTATACCACCTATCTGGAATGAACTCTCCCTTCTCAATATCATCCTTCATACCTCTCCAAGACCCATATTCACCTTTCTCAGCTTCTCCTTTCCTACCCTTCTCGGGAACCACCTCCCCTCTTTCCAGATCCTCTCTCTCCCATTTTCCAGGAGCAATCTCTCCCTTCCCCAGCTCCCTTGTTTTCCACTTCTCACTCACAATCTCCCCGCTCTCAATCTCACTCCTCCACCGCGGCGGAGGTGGCGGCGGTGGCAGCATATCCGGCACAAACTCTCCATTCTCAAGGTCACTCCTTGGCCACTTCAAGGTGCCCAATTCACCCTCTTCCACTTCATCCTTCTGCACCTTCTCAGCACAGATTTCACCATTCTCAACCTCGCCGGTTCTCTTGCTCACTTTGTCCAACCCCAATTCACTATTCCTCACTGGCTCCTCTTTCCTCTGCTTCATCTTCTTCTTCTTCTTCTTCCTCCCTCCGCTACCATCAGCAAGCTTGAGCAACTTGGAACTGAGCACATTCCCACCATTACTTTTTCCCCCGCAAAGCGTCTTGTCCATGATATTATGCTGCTGCAAAGGTATGCACGCGACGCCTCCATCGCCCATGGAAATCTCGAACCGTCCAACTTCGGAACCTCGAAACCCTAATTGTCCCCTCCACCGGGGCTCTCGATGCTCATGCTGCACAACGCTCGCTTCAGCTCCAATTCAATTCTCGCTCCAATCGAAAAACCCTAAATTCCACAAAACAAAGAAGAACAACAACGCGGATCAAAAACCGAAGCAGAAATGTAGGGTTTTATCGAAACGCAATCGCAGCACGCGAACACGAAACGAGGGAAAACTTTGAGAAGCTCCGTGATTCAAAGGGCACGAAGCTACTCTACGTAAATCTTGAAATCAGAATTGAAAGAAGAAACGAGAAGAAGACGAAGAAGAAGACGAGAAATTACCGAGAGAACGGGGAGAGAAGAGACGATATAGATCGGAGGAGAAAATCCTAGTTGGTGCGCGAATGGAGAATAGCGAGATCGACAAGTGATGAGAGGGAGGAATTGTGTGCGTTGAAGAATAGGGCAATTTAGTGTGGTGCTGTTGTTTGTTGTTGCTGTTGTTGTTCGTCGTTGGGCCTTGGCGCTTCTTCGGTTCGTTCTTTCCTTCTCTTTCTCTTTCTCTATCTGCTATTATGTTATGTGTTGGCGTTTCTCTAAATTTTTTCTTCTTTGCCTTGTGATGTTCTCGTTGGCCTCAGAGACGAAGCCTTCTCCTGTTTTTATTTATTTGTTTCATGTGTATTTAAGTATTTATTGGTGGGTTCCCATAAAAAAATAAAAATAAAAATAAAAAAGGTATTTATTGGTGGGTTAAAGTACGGAAATACCCTGGATAGGTTTGAGAAAGGGCCAAGGTCGAGGGAGTGTTTGGGATCTTCCATGTTAGATGAAATTGGCGTGTTTTTTTTTTATTTGGTTTGACTGTTTGAGAGAAAATTGGTGTTCAATTTTTCTTATGGTCACTAGAGAAAATTGGTGTTGACTCAATATAAAGGTCGTTTTTCATTTTTTGGTCTGAAAACACAAAGGTCCACTCCAATTTATATGGTGGTAATAACAGAACTGGGCTGACCCATTAGTCCATTTCATTTCATGATCCATACTTATGCTTAAAAAGGCTTTTGTAGCAAGACCCAAAAAAACAACAAACCAGCTTTTGCATTATGTTTGGGATTAACATTACTCCCGTCATTAATAAGTATAAAATTACCATGTTGACCTTTCTTACTTACAAATCTCTTTTATTTTTTAATTGTTAATTATAACCATTCACTCTTTTCACTCCCTCCGCCGTCGCCCTACTGCCACCCCCCACGCCCACGGTACTCTTCTTCCACCCCCTTCTCCTCTCCTTTCTTCTACATTATATAATCCAAAATCCAACACCCCACATCAACCCACTTTCCACATTAGAATTTTGAAATATTAAAGCACAGAGCTCACAAATTTGGCATGCACTGCAATTGGAGCAAATTCCTTTCCGAATCAGCAATACATCTTAAGCTTCCTCACATCAGAATCAAGAAGAACGCAAAAATTGGCATGCACTGCAATATTAGCAAATACATTTCCAGTTCTCCAAAAGCTAACAACAAACAAAATTCAAACCAAAAAAAAAAACACATCTTCAACTAGCACTTTCCAACACATCATGTTACAGAGTGCAACAACAGAGTAACGGACAAAACCCCATGTCACAAGAGCCACCAAAATCGAAACTCGACAAGTACCCATCATTCAAAAACCAATTTTACCTCTGAAATTCAAATCATCAATTTCTGGGGTAATCCAAAAAAGAAAGGATTGAATCTTATCACGTTCATTTTATTCCATAACTAATGAGTACAAAACTCAAACCCAGTATCAACCATAAGTACATTTTTACAGTTTCAAATCCCAATAAAAAAAAAACACTTAAAAAAAAGGACAAACAAAACAAAACAAAAACAGCAAGAGCCACCACCAGGGGATGCCGTGAACCGTTGCCGCGAATGTACAACCTGCGCCGCCTTATGCCAGAGCCACCATGTCGACACTCTCGCCGGAGCACCGCCTGACCACCACGGCTAGCACACCGTGCCCTCGTTGAGTCACGAGCAAGCCTCCGCGTTGCCATTGTCATTCTATCGCCGGCCGCGCTCCACCCCTGTAACAACCACACTGCCGTTTTGCTTCCAGATCTGCGCTTTAGCGTGGTAGTTACTCGATGCACATATCTGCACCATCGACGTCGCTAATGTCGTCAGCACTGATGACCAGACTGTGCTCCTCTTCATAAGCTCCACGGCAGCAGTTGGGCGACCCTAAGGTAGTGGCTAGAGAGGGGGAAGAGGAGAAAGAAAGGATAGAATTGAAAAATCATATTAATTTATTTATTTTATCTATTGAATATGACTCATTCACTTATTTTAATATTAAATTTAACAGTATTAGAAGAGTAGACTAACATTAGTCCAAATATGAAGAGACTAACAAATTCTTTACCTGCATCCACAAACGCAGACCCCCAAAAAAAAAATTCTATCCACAAAAAGCTTTCGCAGGTAAGGCATAGCTCAATTAGTGAACTTGTGAGCTTTACGAATGTTGCACCCCATATTCGAGCTAGCTAGAGGTCGGCAGTGGGTTCCCCCAATTACCCTGATCAAAAAAGAAAAATGTATTCACAAACTGTTTGATAAAATCAAATTCCATAAACTACAAATTGAGGCCAGCATAGTTAACAAATCTCGTGGTTTTAAGGAGCGCCACACCTCGGACTCAAGGGAGTCATGTTTGATTCTCGAGTGAGACCTCAAAAAAAAAAAAAAGGGAAAATGCATTTTATCCTGCTCAAGTATAATCTAAATGTATTTTACTCTCTAATATTTAAAAATGTGTAATTTGATATCTTGATTTTTTTAAATTATGCAAATAGGAACTTCTATTAACTCTACTGTTAAATACCACTGTTAATGATCATGTACTATTGAACTTAAAACTTGAAACTCACTCATATGTATCAATAAATTTACAAATATGGAAACAAGAAAGAAGTAAACTCTTTGTTAAAATCTGAACTCGAAAACTAGGACAAGAAAGAAGTAAATCCTCTCATGTTAAGTAATACATTGAACTCAAAATTTGAAACTAATATTTGACAATAGAGTTAACAGAATATCTCATTTGTATAGTTTAAAAATGTCAGTGTAAAATTGTATATTTTTAAATATTAAAGGGTAAAGTACAAATGAGTTATACTTCAGAGATAAAATACAATTTTTCAAAAAAGAAAGATTAAATAAAAAATGAAACATTTAGTGCATGTTTGGGAACATGAAAAAATAGTTTTTTTTAGAAAAAAAAGCTTTTTTTTTTAAATTAAGTATGTTTGGTAAATTTCTAAAATCATATTATAATATAAAATTGATGATTTTAAGGTGAAAAATAATTTATAAGTATAAGCAATTTTTTAAAGTTTATAATTATAAGTAGAAATTAATTATTTCATAATTGTTATATTTTTATCAAATTGACTCTAAATAACAAATATTATATAATATAAACAATCATTTCATACTTTTTCAATAATTTTATCATATAAAAGTAACTTTTTTTATACAATTCAAATAAAATAAATTATCTTAAAATTACTTTTCAGTTAAAATATCCAAACATAAATTAATTCTTATATAAATAATTATATAAAAATGCGATTATACAAATAAGCGATTATTGAAATAATTTTAAGTTGTCAACTTTCCCAAACACATACTTAGTGCATGTTTGAGAACATACGAAAACAGTTTTTTTTCGCAAAAAAATGCTATTTTGTGAAAAGCAAAGATGTTTGGGTAATTTGGATCGGAAAAATTATAATCTGAATCCAATAATAGAAGCAACTTTTTGAAACTTATGATTAGAAGTAAAAGCTGATTATTTTAGAATTGTTATATTTTTACCAAATTATCCCTAAGTATCAAATATTATATAATACAAATAATCATTCCATATTCATTTCAATAATTTTACCATACAAAAGTAATTTTTTTTATACAATCTAAATAAAATGGATTATCTTTAAACTAATTTTTAACTAAAGTATCTAAATATAAATTAATTATCATATAATCAATTATATAAAAAAGTAATTATACAAATAAGTAATTCTTGAAATAATTTTAACCTTATTGTTGGAACAAAAGCGGTTAACATTACTCTATATGAAAATCCATACTTTCTAAGAGTATTATGTAAGAATCATTACTTTCTATGGATATTATACGAGAATCCTTATTTTCTCGGGATATTATCTGCGAATCTTTGCTTTCTAGCAAATCCATTAACATTTTAATTTGAGTTAATTACATTTTATCCTCTTATATCATAGGTTATGTATACTTTATCTCTATATTTTGAAAACGTGCATCATGACTCTTTGCGTTTTATCAAATTGCATTTTCTCCCTTTTATTAATTTTTTCATCAATTATAAACAAAAATATCACATATTCAGGATATCGGATTGTATATTTAGAAAAATTTAAGGGATCAATTTATACATGACCCATAATTGATAGGAGTATAGTGCACTTATTTGAGATAAAGTGTACATTTGATAAAACTCAGGAAGTCGGGATGCACGTTTTCAAAATGTAGGGATAAAATATATATGGCCTATAATATAAGGAGGCAAAATACAATTAACCCTTCTAGTTTTGATTCTCAAATATCAATTGGTAACTAGATATTTGCAGTGTTATTTTCCCACATGTTAAATTGGCACAGAAGTATATTGGATAATTGTGTTATTAATCTTAAGGTGAATTGCATTGACCTCTCCTGAAGTTCAGTATAATTATACTCGGCATTCCTATAATTTATTTTGCTTAGTGTATTATCTATAAACAGAAGTGTGCTAAGTGTCATTATACTGAATTTCAAGGGAAGTCAATATAATTTATCCTTAATCTTATTATGCCATGTACATAAAATATATTTTAGTCAATAAAATGGTATATATAAATGCAACGCCATCAAAACTTAAAGTAATCGTAATACCTTTTTGTTTTATTATTTGAGACATAGATATATGTAGCTTGAACCAATCCAAATTAAATAAAACTGAGAATTGTTTCAAAAAAACACCGAAATTTAATCCTTAATTTTTTTCAAGTTTATTGAATATTAAAAAACATAATATAATTTTTTTCCCAACATGTCATTATCTACACTAAACTGTTCTGTAGCAACCCCAACCGAAAAAAAAAAAAATTCCACACCAGATTTCTACGATGCCGCTCATCATCATCAACTAAACAAAAACGCAGAAGAGCGCGTTTAGATCTAAATTAAATGCGTGTGGTAACGAAAAATAGAAAATGTACAACAAATTCATTACCAAATATATACACATGGCCAACGAATTGATCCACTACATACAATTGCAAATTCCGTGGTATGAAGAATGAATCATGAATCATGAATCATCAACAGAGAAGCAAACAACTACACCAAGAAGCAGAGCTCAAAACATAGAGAACGCTGAAAACATTATGATCGGCTTTGACTTCCCACACTCCCTGAAAGAAGAACCCCAATAAAAAGAGAATTTAGTAATAACTATAATAATTGAACATGAAAACACCAGATTTGTTGACAAAAAAAATTCACCTGCGGTCGTCGTGAGAGGACAATGTGACGGAGGCTTTCTTAGGTGGTTTTGTAACAACGTTGTTGTTGTTGTTGTTGTGGTGATCCTCGACGCGATCCTCCATGATGCTGGAAAGCGCCGGCTGCCAATGGGGTCTGCTGCGGCGCTTGAGGGGCCGGGAAGCGGCGGCGGCGGAATGAAGCGGAGAGCGGTGGCTGCCACCATTGGACGGCGGAGCATTGGGTGGTGGAGTAGGGCATGGACGGCAGCATGATTTTAATTGGGTGAACAACTTCATGTTGCGCATTGAAGACGTTGGACTGTGGGGGAATAAGGTTGTTAGAGTGAGAACTAGTGACGGGAACGGAACTCAATTTATATATAGATGGATCAAGGGATATTGTTGTGGTAAGTCTCGTCTTACCCTTGTAGTTAGGACTTTGGCTTTTTATCTTATCCCCTTATAAAATAGGACTCATCCGTTTTCACTTTTCACTTCCAATGCTCCACTCACTCCGCACTTTACACGTTCATCCTCTTAACAAAATTTTGTTAATTGCTTAAAAAAAAGTAATATTTTAAAAATTCAGAAAGGCAATTTGATAATTAGGATTAGGATAAGTGTTAGTTTGATTGGTTAGAAAATTTTTTAAAGTTTTCTTATTTCATTTATCCGTTCAATATCGCTACTTTCTGTTAGTATATTATTTATTTTTATTAGCCAAACAGATACTTTTCTTTTTTTTTATGTGTGTGAATTTCATTTTGGTGCTTGGAAACTACGCCCGAGGTTTTGGCGTTTTGCCGATTCTGCCAGCGGTTTTGTTGGTAGGAAGAAGCATCTTATCCTGTGTTCAAAATTGGAAGGTGGCTACTCTGGACATAATCAATAGTAAATTTTGTAGATTTTTATGTATTTATTAGTATTTTCAACAAAATTATCAATATTTTAGGTAAAATTATTAACATATTATATAAAAGTATCAATATCTTTAATAAAATTATCAGTATTTTAGATAAAATTATTAATATATTGTATAAAATTTTTAATACTAATAACTTTATTTAAAATATTGATAATTTTATTAAAAATATTGATAATTTTATATAAGATATTAATAATTTTATTCATAATACAGGTAATTTTAATAAAAATATTAATAAATATACAAAAATCTATCAAATCCACCGTGGGCTATATCCACCAAAGAATAGGACATCCAAATTGTGGGCGCAGTTGCTTACGGTTATGGTAGTAAACGTATCAAATAGCTGCTGACTCAGCAATATCATTCTGTTTCTGCTGCGGTTTCTTGTAACGCGCGTTTACATAGATAGAACAATTTTTAGTTTTTCCCCTGTATATTATACACGCGTAGAGTTATATAGATTGCTGATTATATATCGAAATACACTATAACTTTGAGATAGAGAATAAATTAGGATAATTGTGTGTTATTTTCAATTATGATGGTTTAAAGATTTTATCTTTAAAGATTTTATCTTTAATGAGATATTTATTTTTAAGAAGTTATTATCATACAATGATCTTTTTATTTGGTTTAATTTTACTAGGGTTTCTCTTTTTACCAAATTAGCTTGTGTTTGGTTTTGCATTGTGTTTGGACGCTCTAGAATCAATTTTAAGAAATCATGATAATCATATAAGTTTTTAATAATATTTAATTTTTTACTACTAAAATCAATTCTTACTTCTAAAATTAATTTTAAGATAAGTGAAAATTTTTTATTTTCTGTCAGATTTATTTTTAGAGAAATCATAAAATATAAATTACTTTATTTCAAAATTAATTCTAATCAAATTAATTATAATAAAATTAATTTTATTTAAAATCAATTCTATAAAATATGACCCAAACACGCTATTAGTATATGATTATCATTTGCATCTGATTATGATTACATGATGATAACTAAGAATAATAAATAGTATTAAAAAATCATTCTCGGCCTCGTACTTGGGCTTTTGTCAATTGTCATACATGATGCAATTCATTACAGATTATCAGTATCATAATTTGCAAGGTGTTTTTCTGGCTTTCTTTTGGGCCACTTGAAGTGGGCTTTAAACTGGACCTTCAATTGTACTGTCTTGGAGCCTACATGTTGATATTGGGCTCCCTCAATGCTGTGTCAAGCCTCCCCATGCTTGGGCAGAATCCAGAATATTGCCAAGGGCAACGTTTATTTTCATTTAGAAGTAAAACTTTTTCGACCCAAATAAAACAAAACTGTAGGCCATGTTTGGACGGACAACAACTAAGGGATAACTTATTAAAGATTCCCTCCCGCACGTGAGGCGTAGGTTTGTTGGCTAGCGCCTTGGAACAGTGTACCCGGGACCAAGGGGGATCGCGTTTGAGCCTTGGGTCAGGGACCCCGTATTTGTCCCTCCCCCCCTAGTGTGGCCGAAAGAAAAAAAATAGATACCCTCCTTTGTCATTCAAAATTTTTATTTTTTCCCTCTAAGTTGGGGTTAAGGAAGGAATGAGATAAATTTTCATTTTTTTCATCGTTAAACTTATTAAACATTCAAATATAATGGTGACATAATTTATTTCATTTCATCCTTTACCTTTATATTCCATTTTATTATGAGTTATTCCCTTCCATTATTTACGCAACTCTCCAACGTAGCTTTAGGGAGCACAATTTGATGAATGACTGGGTGAGGTCTATATCACAAACTAATTCATTAGAGTGTAGTGGATACATACTGCTGCAATCAAATAGCAAATGATACCACTAGCCTGTATATGGCGTTAATTTAGAAGTTCAAATCCGTCTTCACACGAGCTGTGAATTTTATGATCATTCTATCAAATTTAATTTACGCAAAAACAAGTGACAGCAAAAGTGAAAAAGAATCTGCGATGTTTCCTATAAATGAATTTATATTACTCATTTATTCCTTATATACATCATGAAATCCAAGGGAATGGTTTGGAGCCCCTAATTGGACTCAGGAGAATGATGATAAGTGACTCCCTACATGTAGCCACTCCCAGGTTGTCCTTTGTAATTGGCTTGTTCCTTTGTTTTATACATTGGCCCCGTTATTATGGCCAAATATATTAATTATATGATAAAAGTTAAAATCTTCTTAACTGTACCATCATCTTTATCAAATTAACAAGTTAACTATCACCTCAATACATAGAGTCCGATTGGACAAACTTATTGAAAAAAGACCTTTTTTTTTTCTAAACTTTTTTTTAGTAAAATTTTAATTTTAAAAAAAATTATTTTATATTTGGATAGACTATTTGAAAAATATTTTTGATTATTAAAAATACTTATAAATGTGTTTGAATATAAAAGAATAAAATTACTTCTTTTATAGCCAAATTATAAAAAAATATTTTAAAAAAGGAAAGAGAAATAAGATTTGATAGGGAATAGAAAAAAGAATATGTATTGTAATTTTAAATAGAGGTAAAAAAATATTTTTAAAAAATAATTTTATTAAAAACCTCTTTTACTTCTTTTTTTTTTAGAAATTAGGTATTTCTAACTTTTAAAAAAAGTGATAAATTGATTTTTTTAATTAAAATATTTTTAAAAAAATTGTATCCAAACATCTAAAAATATATATAGAAATATTTTTTTAAAAATCATAAATATTTTTTTCTTAAAAAAAAACAATTCAAACGGGCTCATTGTCAATTAAGGTGAATTTTATTATCTTAATTACAACGTTCTCTTCCTTTTTATGCCTTTCGTTCATCGTATCCAAAAATGAAAAGAATAGAAAATCAGTGTTGATCCTTCTTACTTATTACATTCACTGTATTTCATTTATTTCCACAGAAACGTATGCGGATTATACGGTTAATCTTACAAAGCAAGGGTGTTTCTGATCGTTGTCGTTGGTCACTTGGTGACAAAACACTATATCAAATGCAAAAGAATTACTTCCTTTTACCTGCAAGGTTGTAAAAGGAATGTAGTCACCAACACAAACAGGTATATTACAAACAAAAATACCAAAAAGTAAAAGGAAACATGTGCAATCAAAATCATCCAATATTTTGATCAGATATGGTGAAGTGATGGAGACGCCTCTTCATTTGCAGCTTTTGCAGGAAGAGAAATGTTTTTTCATAAACGTAGGTTGTTTCAAATCCAAAGTACACTGTGCCTTAGTTTTGATCTTTTCCTTTTCTCTGAATCCTGAGGGCGTGTGTGTGTGTATATATATATATATGCCAAGAAAAATTAGTAAAAATATGGTTATGAATTTATATATGAACTTCATACTGACATTATTACTCTTCCTGATCTTCCATTGTGTTTGGACTAGCCATAACTCCTCATCTTACGGTCTTAAACAACTTAATCTTATGAATCTTCGCATTTCTACACTTAATTTTTATATTAAATATTTACATTTTAAAAAACACAGACTTTTCAATTAATTATATTAATTATCTTTCTGCAGTTTGCCTTTTTGCATAGAGGAAAGTATAATGCTTTTAGCGTGTATTCTGATATGATCTAATCCTAGGCCATTTGTCAACTAGAAAATTCCACTTCAATCACATACTGATCTCAAACTTATGGATCAAAAACTGAAACCTTATTGATTGTGAAACGACCGTGTATATTAATGAATTCTATGAGAGAACAACATCACTAATACGTACGTACGTGTGCATGTCTAATTAAGGATTCTTAATTCACTTATTATTACAAGTGGGTATCTTCAAACAAGAAGAGAGATGTATAAGTCAGGGAATTGCCTTTTTTAAAATGGAAAAAACAGGAGAAAGAACACTGCACAAAAGTGACCCAAATATTATGTCCTTGTAGGAAGAGTTCTGGTTTGTCTTTAGTTTTGGCATTGCATGACATAACTCAGTTATATTTAATACATAAAGTATATTAAATATGTGCATCATGCAAGAACATGAGAACGAAGGCAACGGAAAAATCAGATCTATAGCAGTAAACTTATTTGGGGTCTTGATTTAAATAGTTATTCCATCAAAACGAATTCGACAAGAGTGGGCCGGCCAGTACACCTGTTTTAACCTATTCGCTACCCTGTGTTTTAATTTAGTTCATGATCAAAATAATCATTACAACAATACAAACCAAAACTAATTTAAAAATCAATCAACAAGCCACCAAATTAGATTTACATGAGTTTTTGAACACTCCAAACTTATTAATGCAGCATCAATCATCTCCAGTATTTATCCAAAAAGGGAACAAAAGATATAAGAACACACACACACATATATATATATATATATCTTCTAGAGAAGAGACGTGCCTAGAAATTCTTCTGTAAACTCTATATGGTTTGTGCCGAAGTTGACCAACCTCTCCCATCTTCAAGTAAATTTTGCCACTGATGTTCCAAATAATTCACCAAGCATGCCACTATATTTCAAAATCCCTCAAATCTCCCTCCAAACTTATTAATGCAGCATCAATTATCTCCAATATTTATCCAAATTAAAAGGGAACAAGGGATATAAGAACACACACACACATATACATATACATACATACATATATATATATATATATCTAGAGAAGAGCCTAGAAGTTCTTCTGTAAAATCTATATGGTGGTACCAAAGTTGACCAACCTCTCCTATCTTCAAGTAAATTTTGCCACTGATGTCCCCAGTAATTCACCAAGCATGCCACTGTATAGTTTAACCCTCAAATGATTTTAAAATCATATGGTTTTCTGTTAACGCCAGAAATTGTATTCTATCCCAGCGTATGCTAAAATTCTCAATGTTCATAATTGAACCCTGAATTAAGTTTTGGCTCCATATGCTATATCTGGATGTAGCCCTTCAGCAGGCCATGCCCTTTCTCTGCTATAAATATGTGGTTTCAAGATTCACACAAAGTAATAAGTATCTATCAAACCTTCCCCCCACTTTGCCTCTCTACCCTACACCATGCTCCTTTGATTCCATAACTCATTAGTTACACCATCTTAAAGCAAGTACCAAACACTAGCTTCCCAACACCCTTTCACCAACCTCTTTCACAAGTGTGTCAAGTGTCAACCAAAAAGCTTAAGCCCCTTTCGTCTTCACCATCTTCTCTTTTAGCTCTACTCCATAAGAAGTGAAATAACCTCCATGCACGTAACACATAGCATGAAAGCTGAGTTAAAGGGCACGTCCTCAATCTCCTTCCAAAACCACACTCTCTTCAACACACCCCACAGTCCTCTCACAGGAGCACTCAAAGGGTGTCTTGGAAGCCTCGATGGAGCTTGTATTGAGAAGCTCTTGCTCCACTGTGCTAGTGCCTTGGAGAGCAACGATGTTACCTTGGCTCAACAAATCATGTGGGTGCTCAACAACGTTGCTTCACCTGTCGGTGACACCAACCAAAGGCTTACCTCTTGGTTCCTCAGGGCACTGATTTCTAGGGCTTCAAGGATTTGCCCTACGGCCATGAGTTTCAAGGGAAGCAACACCATTCAGAGGAGGTTGATGACCGTGACCGAGCTAGCTGGGTATGTGGATCTGATTCCTTGGCATAGGTTTGGGTTTTGTGCATCCAACAATGAGATTTTCAAAGCAATTGTGGGGTTCCAAAGGGTACATATCTTAGACTTTAGCATAACTCATTGTATGCAATGGCCTACTTTTATAGATGCATTAGCCAAAAGGCCTGAAGGACCTCCTTCACTTAGAATCACTGTGCCCTCTATTAGGCCGCCAGTGCCTCCCTTGGTGAATGTATCAACACAAGAGGTTGGTCTACGTTTAGGGAATTTTGCTAAGTTTAGGGATGTCCCTTTTGAGTTCAATGCTATAGGACACACATCTGCATTAACGCCTTCTGAAATAAGCAATGAATCAACTAGCTTCCGTTTTGAATCGCTGTTAAGTCTCTTGAATCCTAACGTGCTTAACCTTAGGGATGATGAGGCTTTGGTCATAAACTGCCAAAATTGGCTGCGCTATTTGTCTGATGATAGAAAGGGAACAATAAGCCGCCAAAACCTTTCTCTTCGTGATGCTTTTCTTAGTCTAGTTAAGGGTCTTAACCCCAGGATTGTGCTGTTAGTTGATGAGGACTGTGATCTTAGTTCACCAAGCCTCACATCAAGAATCCCCACATGTTTCAACCACCTATGGATACCCTTTGATGCATTGGAGACCTTTTTGCCTAAGGACAGTTGCCAGAGGACAGAATTTGAATCCGACATAGGCCAGAAGATTGAGAACATAATAAGCTTTGAAGGGCACCAGCGAATCGAGAGGTTGGAGTCCGGGATGCAAATGTGCCAAAGGATGAAGAATGCGGGTTACTTGAGCCTACCCTTTTGTGATGAAACAGTTAAGGAAGTTAAGGCTTTGCTTGATGAGCATGCTAGTGGATGGGGAATGAAAAGAGAAGAAGGCATGTTGGTTCTCACGTGGAAAGGAAACAGCTGTGTGTTTGCGACAGCTTGGGTCCCTAGTGAAATGAGGGATCATATGGGCATGGATGCAAGTATGTCTTAAGCGAGATATTCTTAGGTGCTCCGAAGGTAAGAAAAAGTTTTTGTTCAATAACTTAATGCTTAATACTTTAGCAATTGTATTCAAATATAGTTATAGTGGGAGGCAATGATAATTCAAAAATCTGAGGCCTTAAAAATTATATGGAATAGAGCAAAAGCTTTTTATTATTTTAGGAGTATCTAAGAATTTTTCAATTTAAGTACGCATCTCACAAGATGCAAGTTAATTTGGGCCTACCACAGGATATGGGTTGCTCCTGCTTCAAATGGTCCATGTAGTGTGGCAGAGGAATTTCATCACCTCGTGAAAAAAAAAAATGGCTGCAATTTGATCCTGCAAATGGCGACAAGAAGGAAAAACGGCTGCATTTTGAGAATTGTTTTTGGTGTGGCAACTTTTGTAATGAAGCTCAAATACGTTGGATCACGTGAAAGGCAAAAAGGAGGAAATATGTGTTACATTGTCCTTTGTATGAGACAAATAAAAAGTTGTCTCTTCACAGTGTTTTCCCTTTTATGCATCAGCTTTAGTTTGTTTCTGCTCAGAGATTTGGGTATAGGAGGTTGCATGAAAATATCTATCTGTTGTTATATACCCAGTTCTAATAATAAAACTTTTCAGATCAGCAACCTTTGCATCAAAACAAATGTATTAGCATATAAGGTAAGACTAACATAAAAGTACCTTGATATCATAGTTTTCTTTAGTGACTGATTCAAACTCCATTTCCTCAATGGGAAGTTTTCAAGTACTACTGAAACTAAACACATTTTAATTGAGGAATACTAATTATATATATCTATGTATCGATGCACTGTCCAAAAACCGTGTAATGAGATGGAGATCAATTTAAAAGAAATAAAAAATAAATATAAATTTTTTTTAACAGTAACATTGAAAGTATGTCTGAAATAGTAGTATGTTGATTGTTATGTCAATATAACACAACTCATTTTAATTTTTGAGTAGCTCTAAGATGTGTTGGTATGTATGGGTGTATAGACATAAAAGGACCACCCAAACTTTAATTTCATGAGTAGTCGTCTTCAATATCAAGAGTCACAGGCTAAGGCCAAACAACTATACTTCGGAGTAGAAGGTGATAATGATAACTCATGAATTGTAGCATCTAGCATGCAGGCAAATTGATGAGCCCACTGCAGTAATGGGACCAGATAGGACCCTCCTCTTGTGAATTTTGTTTGTGTGTTTCTTGGAAACAATCAAATTTGGTGTTGGAAAGCCTTGAAAAAAAATGATGGTCCATGAGACAAAAAGGCATCCGACCTGCCGGATTCGAACCAGCGACCTAAGGATTACCAAGGTGATACCACTACAGTCCTCCGCTCTACCAACTGAGCTAAGGTCGGATCTTGGTGCGGGTAAGCTTTCAGATCATAATTGAACGTAAGCTATGTTTGATGATTCTCTATCCCAAACACAAGGCCAAAGACTTTCCATAAATTTGAACTCGAAAAAAATTAAATAATGAGATGCATACTTGTCATTGGAGTCCACAGTCATTAGTATATGAGTATTAAATAGTAAATTAAAATGTTAAATTAAAAAATAAAATTCTTAGATATATGTATAATAGCCTATGCTTTTACGGCTATCTCTTTGGTCAATTAAATTATTTATATATTGAAGTTTTACTGCTTCTATTCCATTGATTGAATATGATTATTGATGGTTCGAGAACTTCGAATGTGTTATAGCACCTTTGGTTTTTCGTTTGGTTCTCAAAATTATTATTTGAATAAAAATTATAAGAAAGTAACTTTTGTTAAAATTATAGTTTTGAGTTTTCAAATAGAAAATCAATTATGTTATTAATAATTATGAGAATTGAATTGATTATGGGGTAAAAAATAAAAAGCACAACTTGTGGCGACGTGCTTTTAGGGGAAAGTCCGAAGGATATCAGCTTTTATTATAATAAGGCATAAGGCATTAACATCATACGAGATTGAATGTTTGATAGATAAGGATATGCTTGTATGAATTTCGTATCTAACAAATTAAACTAGCATGAAGGTCACTATCGCTGCAATCACGGGTAAGAAAACTCATAATCCATGCAAGTTTAAAAAAATGTTGATTGCAATATTGTAATCTTGATAGAATAATGTAATTCTGGCACATGTCAACTTTGCGCATGTTTGGATGCACATGTCAAAATTGATTCTAACTATTTATATTGTTTGGTTTCTCATATCAAAATCAGTTATAGACTCAAAATTGATTTTAGTTAGAAATGAAAATTTTTCACTTTTTAATATTATCATAATTGATTTTGGCATTTTTTTATAAGGGTGCGTTTGTTTGAACTTTTAAAAAAAGTGATTATGAAATTTAAATCTTAAATATGTAGAAAAATCTTAAAATTGATTTTTTTCAGAAACTATTTTTTTCAGCTTCTCCAAAAAGGTTAAAAATAGATTTTTTTGAGAATCTTATTATTTTAAAAAAAATTATCTAAATATATGAAAACTAATTTTGTCCAATGAAAAAAGTGATTTTTTGCTAAAAAAATCTTAAACAAACATATCCTAAATTATATATTTAAAAGTGATTTTGATCAATACTATCTAAACGTAAAGCGTTTCTCAAATTAAATTACCAAATATAAATTATTTTATCTTGAAAACAATTTTATCTATAATTAATTCTACAAAAAAAGAATTAAACACACTATTTATCTAAATTAAATACTTATATGTGCCGGTGGCCATTAATCTATGAACAAAAGTTCTCAACATGTGGTTTCCCTTTTTTTTTTTAATTATTATTTCACCTAAATATTATGGGTTATCTCGTACCTACAATTTAAATAATCATACAAATAAAAAAAATTGATTGGATATAGTATAAAAATTTAAATTTACATTGTCAATCCAACAAAATTAAATTCATATATTATATCAATGAAAAATTACGGGGACTCTGGAGTTTTTGTGCCCCTTGATTGCAATGCCCCCCTTATTGCAGCTCTCTTCTCCTTTTGGCCTTAGGCCCTTAATTGTTCAGAGTTTCACACGTGACTACAAATTTGGGCTCATTATTGACATGGATTTTTTAGTTAAAACATATAAGAGAGAAGAGAAGGGAATTACCAATCTTAACATCTATGAAATAAAGATTGTATTAACAATGACTTAAGGTCAAGAAAAATCAAAAACAAAATATTAAGAAAATGATGAATATGTTTACAAAATCGTCGACAGCAGGATTCGAACCTGCGCAGGCAGAGCCCAACAGATTTCGAGTCTGTCTCCTTAACCACTCGGACATATCGACGTAGACTCTGAAGCTGCTCACTTTTATAATATTATGTAATTAGGTGATAAGGGACGGAGTCGAGGATTAGACATGGGACCACGGCCGAGAGAGTAAAATAAGTAATGGGCCCGCATGGTGAATTACTTGAGAGTTTACACTCAAACGCTAAGATAAGATGAGGTTAGGCCACTAAAATCCGCATCTATTAGTCTCGTGCTATATATTTAATTTCGTCTACCAGCAAAGGTTATCAACTAAGAAAAATATGCTCCTATCTAGGTTGACAGCATTTGTTTAGTGGATCTAGTGTTTTTAAAGTAAGTTTGTTTCTAAAAATAAGAAAGTTAGGATACATCTACTTTGACATTAATAAAGCACTAGTGCATTATATGTAGATATTAAATAAAATACTCATTTGGATACCTAACGAAAATTTTGAGAGACAAATTAGTCCTTCAATATTTGAAAATTTACGGGCAGTCCTTCATTATTAA
This sequence comes from Pterocarpus macrocarpus, assembly GCA_031439585.1. Classification (NCBI taxonomy): domain Eukaryota; kingdom Viridiplantae; phylum Streptophyta; class Magnoliopsida; order Fabales; family Fabaceae; genus Pterocarpus; species Pterocarpus macrocarpus. The sequence goes on from CM062517.1 coordinate 8,042,568, forward strand.
AAGAGCGAGATATATAAGTCATTTCGTATATAAATTTTAAGAATTTTTTTATTGTATGAATATATACGAAGGGAATAATATGTCTCCCTTTTCTAATAATGAGGGACTACCCGTAGATTTTTAAATTCTGAAAAATTAATTTATCCTCCGAAATTTTTGCCAAGGACTAAAATAGATATTTTGTCTAGATCTTAATATATGATTTAGAGGTAGATATATACTTATTTTTTTAACTCGTTAAAAACTTGTTTTAGAGGAGCTTTTTCCTTGTGTAATAAAGTAATAAAAAAAAACTGAGTTCAAAAAAATATAAGTCATAAAATTAAAAAATAAATGAATGTTCCCACTTAAAATTTTTCACAATTTATTAACTAGAATGAAAAAATTAGTTACTTAGGTTAATCTTAATTTTTTTACCATATTAATTTTTTGTATCAAATATTAAGAAAGTTCATGAGTTATAGCAGCACTGAAACTATTCAACTAATGCGGATTTAGAGCTAATGATAATCTTATTTTGTTATCATTATATGAATTATTATTTCATCTATTAGCGAACTACAATAATAATTTAAACTTGAGGCACTCATTAAACGGTTCTGAAAAATACTAAAATAAAACAATGAATAGGATGAAAAGTCACACCATTTCTTAGAATTATCAAGCCAAATTATTATAGAATAAAATGGATAATTCACTCTATTCTTATTTTGTAAAATCATTATCTCGTTTACCAACAATTTCTAACACTTCTCATGTCTAACACCAACAATTTTTTGAAGTTCTAGAAGCTTCGATTTTGATGACTTATTGGACAACTCACTCCGAAGGGTCCTCACGAGATTATGCATCAGGAGGAGAAGCAGACCCTTATTCCTACACTACTCTCGACAGATGAAGGACAGATGGCAGCATGCAATGCCGTGCAAAGGAATTTGATTTTATTTCCTCAGATCTGGCATATAACAGAAAGTATATACCCACCTTTATTCTCTTTGGGCAGTGTTACAACTCTGTTCAATCTTTTATAGATAAATTACATTCAGTACAACTATTTGATAGCTTATACTAATAAACCCTGTTATGTGAAACTGAGTGATGCTACCGTAAGATATTATTATTATATATCCAGCAGAAGCTGAAAGAAAAGTGAACCGAAGAATTATCTTGGCACATTAACAGGAATTGAATCAACTAGCAAGGATTTGATTCTGCTCTTTGATCTATCATCTGGTCGTCCATGCCCATCTCCATATTGGTATATGCATTGGGTAGTCCTGGCCATGTTCATAGCTACTCTTATGAAGGCTTTCGGGAACGTAGAGTCCATGACTAGGCATCTATTCATCTTCTGCCATGCTTTGTCAATCAGGGTTCTCAAGTACTTACGGGCATTTTGTTCTGAAACCCTGGTTTCTTGCATGCAGCATGTGATTGAATTTGTGGTTTCACCCCACAAAATCTCGTCCTGCATTGCAGAGAACAACAAGCACATTATTGTAACCAGTATAGATAAGTCCAATAATTGGATAAACTAACTAGAAAAATGTTTTGTGGTGTGAACCCATATTTTAGACATCACCTTGGATATTTGTGGATCAATATAGAAAGGAAAAGGTTGGAGGGCTATAACTTTTTATCAGAATCAAATTGCTAGAATCATATGACATATCATTGACTTTTGAACGAATGAATGAATAAATAGGTTCCATTTTCTAATTTATCTAATGATTCTTGTGATTTTTGTCAAATACATTGGTAAGATCATTTTTGTTGAATAACATTGTTCATATAAAAATAACTTAGAATTTTAGTAATAATTCTAGAATATGTATAAATTTGATGAGATGATTAATAATGAATACGAGGTTCTTTGTTGGATTCAATAATTATTAACACGTGATTTTTCTAAGCATCAAAATGATGTACACAAAAAATAGCATTCAAATAATAGTACTGAATATAATTAATTAATGGGATGTGGCAAACAGAGCTGAGCATACCGCTGATGTGGCTAAATCGTTGCTAATCCTGAAAACGCTGGATGAAAAACGCACGAGGTCGTGGTAATTAGCTAGAGAATGAAGCGCTTGCTCTGTGATGTCTTGGTTGAGTAAGAAGTAGGAATGAACAAGCAAAACCCCGCCTGAGGAGGAGAGCCAAGCATTGTTTAGGTACTCCTTGAATCCTGGGACAACTTTCTTGTAGCACCATTTTGCTTCTTGGAAGCAACACTTGCACAAATCACGCCACTGATAGACAACACTTTAGTGACAGTAAATGTATAAGGAGTAGGAAAGCAAAAGAGAGCTTATTGGGTGAGAATTTCCTACTTTAGACATATCAATCAATCTTTGACACCTTTAAGATTGTAAAGATCTTACTAAAAACACACACGCATATATCTCTGTTGGCATAATTGTATACATATTAAACATTAATTTAGACATCTAAAACATAAAATTTTATACATACAGCTTTTGTGAGATAGGGAAGGCACTGCACGCCCTGTTCTTTGAAGATGTCATGAGCCATCTCATTAACAGTGTTATAAAGCTCTAGGAAGCACAATGTCATGTAGTCTGGAAGAGTGTTTTTGGCATTCACATCCCATCTGTAACACATGTATAAAATTTTATATTAAGTTAGAATAAAAAAATATATAACATCATCACTTGATGAGTAGAACAAACCTCTCAACAGCAGCTGTGAAGAGCTCCAATTCATCTAGAGTACCGTAGACATCATAAACATCATCGAGGACGGTGATTAGAGCCACAACTTTAGTGAGTTGTTTACGGCAGTTAGTGAATTGGGGTTCAGGGACCATTCCCAGTGACCCAAAGAAGGATTCCATTAACCTATCTCGGGCAAAGCTTAGCTTGCTAGCTAGGCCAGTGTCCTTCCACCACCTATTTAACAACTTATTAAAGAGTAGTGTTAGAAGCACTCCACAAACAACAAACATGAGTCATTTGATCTTATCAGAAAGGTAAAAAGTGAAAGAAAGAAAAAAATAAAAAAAAGAGTAACTTTGATGAAATAAGTGTGACGTACTTTTTGGTTGCATATAAAAATAATGGTAATGATATACAAACGTCAAAAAGTTTACGCTATTTTGTTATAAAAATCATTTATAGTATTATTTTAGATAATTGCGTGGGAAACAATCAATATTTGGTTTTGCTGGATTATTTCGGAAACAATTTTTTTTTCATTATAAATGCTGTTTTACTTCTTTAGCAACTTTTTAAGGTTAGTAGACTAAAAGTCGTAGCTATGCATCAATTCTTTAATAATTATTTCTTTTTATTAAAGGGCAATTTGTTATCATTAAATCGAAATTAAGGTTATATGCAAATATAAATAAAATTAGGAACAAATTCATGGACAATTATTTCTTTATATTGAGTGGTCCTTTGTTAATATTAAGCGGCTAATAAATAAGCATCAGTTATTAAATACATTAAAAAAGAAAAAGAGAAGAGTGTAATCACAAAGTTAGAAGAATTAATAATAATGCGAAATATAATTAAAAATAAAACATAACATATTGTTTTTTCATCAATTGTCATATATTTATATATTATCTAATATAATTAATATTTTATTAATTATAAAATTATTATTGTGATGGACAAAAAATTACGGTATAAAATCCTTGCTTTTTTTTTTTTTTTGGGTTTGGGCCAGCTGTGAAAATTAGGGGAAAAAATATTCTTATTGGCTATTGAGATTTATTTTAGAGCGGGCATTTGTTACTAGTAAGTGGCTGATGGTGTAAGGTATTATTAATATTATCTAGTAGTTAAAATTATTTGGTCATTCTCCATAAAAAATTTTGTATATTAAATTCCTTTTAATAATTTTTGATGTGTTTGGTCCTTTTCCTTAAATAGTCTTCATTAATGACCGTTCTTATTAATTTTCCCTTCATTCTAACAATAGATAATTATTGCTATTTCCATTTTTGTCAAATTCCTCTGATCTGACCTTGTCATTTCTTGTAGCTCTTGTTGGTGTAATGACTGAACCATGTTGAAGTCCAGCTTAGCAAGCTCTAATAGCAAGCGATTGTGGGGTTCCTTTTTGTCGTATGTGTCAATATGCCACCGTGCCTCTAGTCTGTACGGGCTTTGGTGATAAGGTAGACCCTCCAATACCCTCCTAACGTTTTCTGCCACTTTGGTCTCTGTCCCTTCTTTTATTATGTTCATCAGATTTGCTCTTGAAAATGCCTTTGCCTCCCACAGACTTTCTCCCTCAAAGGTAAGGTGTGCTGCCTCATAGAGACTTAGCATTCCTTGCACATCATCGCTAATTTCATCCTTGAAGTTTCCCTCATCATCTTTGAAGCTCTGAAACACATCTGCATTCACGCGCGGAATCATCTTAATGTAAGTGAAATTACTTTAAATTTTAGATGATGCAGCTGAGTTGTAACTAAAGCACAAAGCTTCTGACATTTAAGGTTTAGGGGAAGATTTACTGTCCGTCACAAGGGGTAGGACAAAGCCTCAGTAAGTGCTTTGCTACTTAGAAAGATAAAACTTACATTTAGTTCCTTCTAGTTCTCAAATTAAATAACAACATATAGATTTTTTAAGTTTGAAAAAAAAAAAAATCGCATGTCATCCTTTTATTCTGAAAACTGAATAATATAAGTGATTGAAACTAAGTTTTGTCCCATCTTGAAATGTTATACAAAATTTCTGAGTCGACACAATTTGATTGTGTCATTATACCATTGAGTCAACACTGCAAATTTGTAATAATGTAGGGATTCATTAATTAATGCTGGAAATTAGACCTTGGGGGACGTCAAAGCCATGTTGTCTAAGAATTCTGAAGAGGAGAGCAGTAGCATGCAGACGTTTCTGAGTTTCGACGTCTTCCAAATTTTCTGAAGAAAAAACAAAGCCAAGAGCACTCTTTATGTCCTTCTCGAACTTGTAGGACAGCCCCAACCGCTGGATGTCGTCAATCAACTCAAGAAAGCGTAGTGTCTTCATGTCTGTTCTATTATTGATCATGCATCGCACCTTCTTCTCTAGCTTTGTTGCTCTCTCCTGTAGTGTCTCGACCTGCGATTAGTGTAATGGATGCTAATCACTTTTTTTTTTTTTTTGGGGGTATTAATATGACTAGTACTGAGGAAGAATGGTTGAGCGGATGAAGGACTAAGAGCTTAGGTGCTATAGACTAAACGTAGACATGACTCCTTTATACCATATGAAGGGTTCTCTTATTTAGGCCTTCATAATTCATATGACAATTTTAGTCATTAAAGTTGGATGGCCAATTATCACAAGCAGTATATTAAACTCTTAAAATTCATTAACTTCCTTTGGAATCGTTCAACTTTTGTGAGGTTCAGCCTAACTGGACTTTGTAAGTTCGATCGTCCAATGACCAAATATTGGTCTATTCCAAATTTGTATAACTCTTTTTTTTTTCGAAGTTAATTTTATAGGTGATTTGGCTTTGCATATCTTCCACGCTCAAGAATTTGAAGGAAAACAAATAAAATTTAAAAAAGATGCAAAGTAATAAGAAACAAAACAAGGATTGTCAAGTGAGCACTAAAGTTTTCTTTTTTCTTTGATTACCTTTTTTTCAAAACTCCATCGTGGGTGTTGCTTTGGTATCCCAAAATATGTGTTAAAATAACATTCATCTTAATAAACAAGGATAACCCTGCTAATGTTTGTGCTAGTGTGCTCTTGTGAGGAGCTTTTAATTTTTTTCCATATGTAAATATAACATTTTCCGATGGAAAAAGGAATGCGGAGATGGAGAGAGAGAGAGAGAGAGAGAAGTTTTATGATTGTTGGATGCAAAAGTGAAAAAAAAAAAATGTATTCTGAAATGGAAAGGACGAAGTAGTGACTGGAATTACAATTGTGTAACCAGAATAGGAGGAGAATTGGTTAAATTACAGACGGAGTCATCTACAATTCTACAAATCAATTGATCGAACTATAAATAATGTCATCCAATGAATAGGAAAATTTATACAAAAAACAAAAACAATCTTGCACAATATCCATAACAATATAATTTTTTTTGGTACATCCACAACAATATAATTAAAGAGGTGGGTGATGTCCAATTTTTTTTTTTTTATTCTTAAAATGTCCTCTTCAATCATTAAATCAACAGTCATATTATTTATATATTATGAGAACATTAAATAAAAATAATTTAAAAATAAAAATAAGAGAAAAATTAAGTCTCACAATAATATACATTACCACTTTATGATATGAATCGTGATATCTTATGACCTATAATTAATAATGTCTTACAACTGATTACATCTATTGAATCAACGAAAAAACATTAAAGGGTAAGTAATAATAGGAAATAGGTAAAATAATAATTATCTTAATATCGCCTCTCCTTACTGACTAGTGGAATACATTACATAAAAAAAAAAAATCTTTTCAAATACAATAAATTAATTTAAAATATTATTTAAAATAATAATAAAAAAAGTAAAACAAGTCATCCGAGCGGGACTAGATATATTCACAGTCTGATTCAGAAGCTCATCCGAACCGATCATAGATCAAGTTATGAGTTCTTCAATCTAACCAACCAAAATCTCAATCAAACTGATCTGTCTTGTAAAACTGGGTTTAAATTTCGAAAACAGTGAGATTGAACTTGAAGATACAAAAAGAGGTTCTATGGTTTATTTTTAAAAAAGATAAAGTGTAAGACATAGAAGTCCAGAAGAACACTTAAGCTTCTAAGAAACAAAGTGCTTGTTTGGATGAGATTATTTAAAAAGATTTTTTTTAAAAAATTATCTTTTTATAAAAGATTTTTTGAAAAAATAAAAGTTATTTAAAATTATTTTATATTTGAATGTAATATTAAAATATCTTCTTTTATTCTTAAATATATTTTTTATATTATAATTTTTTTTTCTAGAAGATGAAAATTGTAACTTCTCAAAAAATATCATTTTGTATTTTTTCTAGTGATTATACTTTTATTACAAAATTTTACCCAAATATATAAAAAAATATCAAAAATACTTTTTTTTATCAAAATAAATGACATCCAAACAAGTACAAAGAGTATGTAAGAAAGAGAGAGCAAGTCCAAGAAGATGCACCCATTCTGCTACCATGTTGATGAACACATGGCATCCGAGTGGCACAAGTCAAAAATAGAGGGGGAAAAAAAGTTGAATTATATGCATAGTTATAGTTACCGAAGGATGGTTTTCCTGGGACTGGAGAAATTCATAAGTCCATTGATTGGGCTGGTAATTTGCTGAACGCCTGTTTCCTGTTAATTGATTCTCGTGTTTGCTCGCGGCACAAATGACCTGCGAAGAACGATGGAGGAATTTGGCACTAGCAAGAGTTGTTCTGTCTCCGATGTACCTATGTGATCCGGCTAGTCTTTGTGTTGTACACAAGCAGTAGGGCAGGCATAACAGGTCGTTGGCCATGGTATCACGCGCACTATATTGCACGTTTTAGTTTTGGAAAGTGCATGCCTCTTCATTTATAAGCCTCAAAAAGAAGGAAAAAACAAGGCCACGTTAGGCTGATTTTTAGTTTGAATAATTAGGTGAGTTTCTCTTTAATGGTGTGCTTGATATTGGAGTAAAAAATGGATAAAAAATTTCATAAATTAGTTTTATGTATAATTTTATATATGGAACTTATTTATCAAAATTTCCACTCTATTTTTACTCTCAAACTAAACACATTTTAAGTTGAGAATGTTAGAGCTACTTATTCTTAAATCAATAAAGCACATATGCTTCTTAGTCGAAACAATATAAGGGTAGAAATTCTACAAAGACCAAAAATAAAACATATAGTTATCATAATCATTAAATATTAAATAATTTAAAGATAAATACTTTCTCACTTTTTTTTAGAGTTAAAATCACTTTAGCTAAACATTTTTTCCTATTTTTTAAAATGGTTAATATCATATTATTAATTCTTAAAAAGATATCATTTTTTTTCTTTATTCTCTCTTATTTTGATCTTCCCTTTTGTGAGTGTCATTGAGGGGTTACTTTTTTAGTATCTTTCTTAGGGGACGTTTGGTACACGAATGTTTTTTATATTTCTAAGAATGTAACCATGGAAATGTAAGATTCTTATATTTGATATGTGGTTTAAAAAAAATTCTTAGGTAAGTTATATTCCAAAAGATGAAAATTGATTTATTTTTATTTCCACCCTCATAGGAATGTTAGCATCCCATGGAAAGGGAATGATTCTGCAAAAGCAAAAAGAAAAAATTACCCCCATTATTAACCACTACTACCACTACCACCATTAGTCTACCACTAACAATATTGACCATTGAACTGCTATTTTGTCAAGGAATTTTTGAAAAAATATATAATACCATGAATGTCGAAATCAACTAAATACATAAATGGTTCAACTTTAGGTATAATTTGCAATATTTTGGGGGAATTCAGTCTGCATACCAAATGTGAATGTCATGTTTAGAAAAACTATTTCTGAGAATAGCATCTTCCCATGTATGAAAAATTATTTTGCATATCAAACATCCCCTTAATTCCTTTTTTGGTGACAATCCCAACATTTTTTTTTCGTTACTTATATTTTCTTTATTTAATAAATGATTCAGATCTAATATTAGATTTTAATTAAGCATAATTGTCTAGACTTGTGCTGCTCCTCTCAATGGCATGCCTTACATTTTTGTTTCTATTGTTTCTTTTATGGTTATTTTGGTTCCCCTTCTAAGTGGTTCTTTCTTGATAATACTGTAGATATCGAAAATTTTTAGATATATTTTAAATGGATATTTAATACTTTCTTCAATCTATAGCATTTTTCATATAAATATTTAATATAAAAGATGCTTAGATATAGACAATCTTCAAGTAAAGAGCACAGCCACATGATATTGGTTAATTAAAAGTATATAAAGTATTTATTTTTTTATTAATTTTAGATTTGATGTATTTTTTTTCATCTTGTAAATATTGTTATGCTTATTTGTAAATGAAGTTTTCTTTCTATGATAAAAAGAGTTATGTTTAAATGATGTTAACTATTATATTTATATTCCCAGATAACATCATTCGAAATATATTAAATACTTCTATTGTAATAATCTTTGGATAAACTCTTCTCTCATAAATTAACTTTTGGATTGAGTTAGGTTCGATATCATAATTTTAAATTTTTTAATAAAAATATAATTCTTTATAAAAAATGATATGGTCGTCCCTTATAAAGAGAATATCTAAGTAGTTTTCAAAATTTAAGGTTTGGAACAATAGACAAAATGTAGAGGCGGCAAGCCATTTATACCTAAATTGACCTAATCTGCAGAGCACATGATGGGAGATGTTTTCCCGGAAGCTATATGGCCCTCCGAATTTTGTGGGTATGATTTGCAAAAAATTCTAAATTGGAAGTGCTGGGATCACGAAAAAGAAAAATAGAAAAAAAGGTGATAATATATTCAATTACGCAATAATGTATAAATGAAATCGCAACTTAACGTTTCTGTTAATAAGAGACTATGTGATGATAAATATATCTTTGAAAAATTAGAAAACTTTTAATCACTAAACAATAAAGAATATTATTTTTAAAGCAAATTAACAGTCACTACATGTTTAAGATAGAAGATTTTAAAAGAAATGAAAAAATTATTTTAAATAAATATTTTTAATTAATGAAATTTTAAAGTAAATAATTAACAAAATAATACATTATTATAAAATATTTTTATTATCTTAATGTTAGCTTTCTAAGTATTTTACAACTCCCTTTATTTAAAAATAAAAAGCAGCTTTCCTTTTTCTTTTTTTTTTTTGTTCCCTTCAAAATTCTCCAAGCATTTTCTTAAAAAAGAATTAAAATGTGGAGCATATTTTTAAGGATAATACTCCACTATTCTCCTTGTGTGTGTCCATAGCTACTACTAAGCTATCAACACGTGACACATGTTATCCCATTTTCGCGGCTGAACGTGCTCTTTTTCTGTTTTTGTTCTCTTCGTTTGCTTGTGGATAAACAATGGCCAGTAATTAAATTTATTTTTTAATACACATTGCTGATGTTTCTATTTTAAGAAAAATGTTGGAAATTCAGAATTTTTTCTCAAAATTAAATTGTTAGAATTATATGGTATACTATTATTAATTCTTTAATAAATAAATGGGCCTCATCAATTAAATTTATTGGACAATTCTCATAATTTTTATGAATAATTTTGACAAATATTTTTTCATTGAATAGTAATTGGTAGAAGAATAAAATAATAGAATAACTTATTAGATTTCTTTCAACTTAAACCAAGTTACACCTATAATAAGGAAATTTAAATTTGTGACTTCATGTAAAGTATCAAAATCTCTTACCACTAGCCATTTTTAGTGGCTTAACCAAACGTGCAGATTGTTAGAGTCCCATATCAATCAATTTTTTTTCCATCCTGAAATCTGAAACCAAACGGTCGGATTGCTATCAAGGATTCATGGTGCTCATAGCTAGATCTAGCGTTTTTCATTTATTCAAGTAGTTTGAATCTTTTTGTGGCCAATAGGAAGTACGGAAACCAAACGGGATTGCTGTCAAGGATTCATGGTGCTCATTGATCTGGCTTTTGTCAATTATTCATCTAATTTGAATCGTTTTGTTGCCAATGGGAAGTAGGTAGTTTATGTCTACATGGAAATACCATAGTTGCGTGATTAATCACCAGAATAAATGTAAAAGTTTATTTAAATAAATTTGAAAAAAGAAAACCGCGAAGCTACCAATTTTTGTTGGTCCAGCAGCTTGCATCGGACAGCGGCGTATTCCATGAAGCTGCCATCGTTTGGTGGTCCAACAGGTTGCATCAGACAGCGGGATATTCCGTGAGGCATTTCGATTGTGAATGAGAACAAAAGAGCATCACATGCGAATTTACATCGAGAAATGTTTGCGGGGCGTACAAAATCGCTATACGAAAAAAGTTAGAAAATGACAAAATGTTTAGATGATTGGTCCTGATTATTATTTGTTTTGTCCAGGCCTTTTTTTTGTTCAGAAAATTATCAATATTTTAGATAAAATTATCAATATATTATATAGAATTATTAGTATTTTCAGCAAAGTTGTAAAGTTATCAACATATTATATAGTTACCTATATTACATTTTCAGCAAAGTTGCAAAGTTACTAGCAAAAATACTGGTAAGTTTGCTCAAAATACAACCACTGATAATTTTGCTAAAAATACTGATAATTATACAAAATATATTGATAATTTTACTTAAAATATTAATAATTCTATATAATATATTGATAGCTTTTTTAAAAAAAAAAACAATGATTATGTTGACTTAATCATTTAAACATTTTTGTCACTTTCCTTACTTTTTCATATGCGCCACAATTTTGTCCATCCCCATATCACTAATCAGTTGCATTTTGCTAATTTCTCTCTTCCAAGAGTGATCCTTAATTTGGAGAAATTGAAATGGTGGACACTTAACAGATATAGAAAAGGACATAATTCATCCTTAGAGTGAAAGGGGTAAACAAAGACACATTTTTAGAGATTTTTTTTAAATAATCAAATTCATATATAAGATATTTATAGAAAAATTATTAGAGGTTTTTTTTTATATTGACAGTAATAAAATTTGAATCTAGAATATTATGTATACTATTTAAATCCCTCACTATTAAATCAATTCTAATGGTTTAATTATTAGTATTTAAGAACTTTTTTTCTTTTTCTTTTTCTATAATTAAAATGGCACATGAAGCTTCCACTAGGGATGTAAACGGGTTGGTTTGGATCGGATTTAAGTGAAAAATAAATCTGAATCGATCAAATTTAATTAAATTGGTTTGATTTGGACTTTAATTTTTTTTTCAACAAATCCGAACCAAAGATCGGGTTGGTTTGGTTCGAGTCATCGGATTAAAGTAAAAAATAAAGAATTATATTTTTTTAAAAATTTTATTCTTATAACAACTAATAATAATATAAAATTTGATTATAATATACTTAATAATGATATAAATAAATAAATTTTTTAAATAAATATTAACAAAATAATAAAAAAAAGTAACTATATTACTAAAAATTTAAGTATAAAATTTTGAAATATTAAAAATATAAAAAAAAATTAATTGATCAAATTAAATATTTGAATAATCAAATTAAAAAATTATAAATTTAAAATTAAATTAATAATAATTAATTTTATTTTATTTTATTTTAAAAATAAACCAATTACTCAAATTAATCTAAATTAATTTTATTAATTTAATTTAAATATTTAAATTTATTGGATCAACCCAATCTACTTATACCCTGGCATCCACGCACCGGGGAAGGAGCCAAAATCAGAAAACATCAGTACATGATACGACTCATTAATCAGTAGCCAGCTAAAAACGACAAAAAACATAAACTATAACCAATAAACAGGGAAAGCCATAATGAAGCAACCAAAACCAAGAGACATATCATCATTCCACGAATCAAGAATTCCTGATATGGAGCTGGCCCCTAGCTTTGCGGAGGCATATAAAAAATTGGTTTAAATATATTTTAATCTCTATAAATATATATTATTTTTATTTTAGTTTCTATAATTTTTTTTCATTTTTAGTCTCTCCTTTTTTTTAATATTATGCTTTTAATTTTTATCATTTTAAATTTTAGTTTAAAAAAGCATTTGAAAGTATATGTTTAGCTTTTATAAATATTAAAAATTTTATTTTATCTTTATACATATTTTAATAATATTTTTTATTTTTATAAATATTATTACTTAACAGTACTAATAAATGATAGGGATTAAAAATATAATATTAAAAAATAGAAGAATTACAAGCAAAAAAAATATTTGGAAGGACTAAAATTAAAACAACTTATATTTATAAGGACTAAAAATATATTTAAGCCGAAAAAATAATTTGCTTTGACTTATAATATAATCCATATTAACTTCAATATTCTTTATAACAATCAATAACTGCTAATTAAATTTTCATAGTAAACAGTAACTAAGAGGTCCTAGGCAACTCAAAAATTAAGTTAACATGGTATAAAATACCTAAAACATTCAAACTCAATTATTTAACTGCAATAGTTTTTACTTACTCTTAAGCTACTTAATTCACATTTTGTCATACATATATTCCTACTATTTTATAACTAATTTCTTTTGCCATGTACCATTATCTTAAATAAAATTTTAATATGAACAATACTACTTATTAATTTTTATTTGTTATAAATTGGTAATAATTATAAGATGTAATGAACATATTTGGCATCTCTCGTGAAATATATATATTCAGTTTCATCCATTTTAGGTATCAATATTAATAAAAAAACTATTCCATATCTAAATTCTTTTGTCATACAAACATCCTTGTTTTAAATAAAATTTTAATATGAACATATACATTAATTTATTAATTTTTATTTATTATAAATTGATAATAATTATAAGATAGGTAAATCATTACTCACGTAACGAAAATCTTTGATATCTCTCATGCAATATATTTGTTCAATATCACCTGTTTTAAGTATCAATATTAGAAAATCATTCTATATCTAAATTCTTTTATTATGCAAATATCATTATCTTAAATAAAATTTTAATATGAACATATACTAATTTATTAATTTTTTTAATTCTTATAAATTGATAATAATTATAAAGAGATAAGTCATTAATCGTGTAATGAACACCTTTAACAGATCCCATGTAATATATATGTTCAGTATCACACGTTTATAGGTATCAATGTAAAATCATTCTATATCTAAATTCTTTTGTTATGCAAATATCATTGTATTAAATGAAATTTTAATATGAACATATATTAATTTATTATAAATTGATAATAATTATACGGTAGGTAAGTCATTATTCATGTAATAAATATCTTTATTATCTCTCGTGTAATGTATATATTTAGTATCACTTGTTTGCGACATTAATATTCGAAAACCGTTCTATATCTAAACTCTTTTGTTATGCAAGCATCGTTTGTCTTAAACAAAAGTTTAATGTGAACATATATTAATTTATGAATTTTTATTTATTATAAATTGATAATAATTATAAAATAAATAAGTTACTACTCGTGTAATGAATATCTTTGATATCACTCATGTAATGTATATTTGGTATTACTTATTTTAGGTATCAATATTAGAAAATAGTCCTATGTCTAAATTCTTTTGTCAAATAAATATTATTGTCTTAATTAAATAAAATTTTAATATGAACATGTATTAATTTTTATTTATTATAAATTGATAATAATTATAAGAATGTAAGTTATAACTTGCATAATGAACACTTTTATTATATCCTGTGCAATATAATTGAACTTTTAGATTTAAACATTTTCAAATTTTTTAATTTGAATTTGAGATTAAATCAAACCTGTCCAGGCAATGCATTTTAGAACCAATCACGATTGATTATAATTGATTCCAATTTGATTTCAAATTTTCGTTGAATTTATTTATTTAGATACGAACACTTTGTGATTTTTTTTATGTGAACACTTTTTGAATTTGATTACCAATCATGAGTTCTAATTTTCGTTCATGTTATTTATTTAGATATGAACATATTTTTTTGGTTTAGAGTATTTATTTAGAGAATATACTAATTACAATAACATATATAGAGTGTGTTTGTTTGTGATTTTTTAGGCAAAAAATCACTTCATATATATTTGGACAATTTTTAAAAATAATTAGAATATTAAAAAATTTTGTTTTTAACTTTTTCATAAAAGCTTAAAAGAGTAATTTCTGAAAAAAAAATCAGTATTCAGTCTTTTCAACTATGTATAAAATTTAAGTTTTATAATCACTTTTTTTAAAAGTTAAAATAAACGCACCCATAATTAATTAAAATTGATTCCAATTAATTCCGATTTGATTAATAATTTATGTTCATTTTTTTTCGGTAAATCATGTTATTTATTTTGATATGAACACTTTTTTTTTCAATTTTTTTATTTATAGAATGTACCAATTATAATAATTATAATTATAATAATAAATATAATTAATTTCAATTGACTCCAATTTGATTAGTAATTTTCATTCGAGTTATTTATTTAAATATGAACACTATTTTCTTATTTTCTAGTCAAATCAATTTTTTATTTTCTATATATATATATATATATATATATATATATATATATATATATATATATATATATATATATATATATATATATATATCAAAATTGAAAAATCAAATCAAATTATTTACATAATTATACGTGTATATTAATTGTGGAACAGAATTTTGCCCAAATCAATTCTTAATTATCCTAGGTCATTTATTCTTTCAATGCTTTAATGCAAACCTCAATTTCATATTTGTATTTCTTATTCAGTTTGGTGAAAATGATAAAAAAAAAAAAAAGGACTGAATCTTTGGCATATACTATCTCAGGAAGGCAATATGGTCTTTTGGGGTAAATATCGTGTTCATGGTGCCGAACCCAATTTTAAAAAGAAGAAAAAGTAACGTTGTAGTTATAACAGTAATGAGAAATATATATTACTTTATGAATATGGTGATTAAAGGGTAATATGGCAGAGGTAATACCAACGGCTTTTTGTCTTGTAATATATAAGAATGGAAATTGTTTTAATTAAATGGGCTTAAGGAAAAATAATAATGGAAATAATTTCACTCAATAATAATCCAACAATCAATAATAATTAAAATAATGCAATAAATGAAATGATGCTAATATTTGGAAATGCAATTTTTATTCACTTTGAAATCGTGCCTATTATAGTACGTAAGGTCAAATATAATTTTTTGGTTAATAATTATAAAGTAAGTAAGTCATTACTGGTATAATAAACATCTTTGACATCTCATGTGAAATGTATATGTTCAGTATCTTCCATTTTAGGTACTAATTTTAGTAAAAAAATTGCTTCATGTTTAATTTTTTTTGTCATGCAAGTATCATTATCTTAATTAAAATTTTAATATGAACATATCATACCTTAATGATTTTTATTTGTAATAAATTGATGACAATTATATAGTGCATCTACATATGTTAATAATTACTAAATTAGTGGTAATAAATATACGCCAAAAAAAAATCAAATTACTATTAAAAAACATCGACTATATATTGTTTTAACAAAAGTAGAGTCATAAAAATTATGCTGTAACATATTGAAAAATATTTCTAATAATTAGGAAATCACAAATTTACTGATAATTTTGATTACAGAATTTTTTAATTACAGATGAACGTCAAGTGAAGTTGATTAGGAGGAAAAAAAAAATCAAGTGGAAAACAGATACTAAAAATTTTTATTTAATCCAATCAAACTTGTTAGAAGAATTAGATAAAATTGAAATTAGGAAAAAAAATAATACTGACTATAAGTAAAGGAAGATTGGATAAGTTAAACATGAAAAAAGTTGACATGTATAGATAAGGAAAGAAAAGCAACCAAGCCTTGTAAGGTAAAGAAAGAAAATAAACAAAATTTAACTAATCAAAATAACCTTATACATATTAAAAAAATAATCTTAAGTCCCACAACATAAAATTTAAGGCTAAGAAATCAACTAACACAAACAAGAATAATAGTATCCTAAAGAAGTAATATCAAAATTTAGCTAATCAAAACTTAAAAAAAAAAATATTCAATAAGGAAAAGGAAATGAGAAAGATATTACCGTAACCTACTTGGCATGAACCCGCTTATTGCCTTCAATAGCTTTCAAATGAGGTTCTGGGGCAAGTAAACCCGGGCGCCAAAAAAAAAGCCATAAAATCCAAAATATGATCAGTAATACAAATCCTAATATATGAATTATGAAACAGACCATTAATGGATGCTTGTAGGAGGAGAGAAAATTACAATTTTACAAAAGAAGGGGATGGGTTGAATAAGGTGATGCAAAATGAGAAAGTGTCATCTCAGCACCTATAATAATAATGAAAAATAACAAACATGAACGTGAAAGAGCATATATTAAATTCTTTAAAACAAAGGAAATAGAAAATGGAATACTATAATATCCCAGTGTGAGTTGCAGTTGCCTGTCAATTTGAATCCTGAAAATTCTAAATTTGAACCCTATACCTCCTTGGAGGATTATAGGATTGATACAATTTCATAAAATCAAAAGTCACATCAATGATTCCCTGGATATTAATGAGTTAAAGAGAGATTTTTAACGAATTTTAGAGAATTAGTAACCTCTTTATTTTTGACCCAATAGTTTATAAAAACACAAGTTTTCAAAAAATTGTACTAAAATTCAGAAGTTAAATTTTGATTATTAAGGATTTTGATTTGTTTGATACTTTTATTAAATCCAAATGGGTTTGTATTTATGTTTTAAAGTTAATGGAATGTAAAATTAAAGATGACATTAACTTAAGATTAAGAAATGTAAATAAGTGTGTGTAATATCCTGGTCTTAGAAAGGGACTCCAGAATGAGAAAACCAAGTTTTTGAAATTGGTAATCAATTATCCAAGGCTTATAATCGATTACAAACCCCTCTGGATGCCCATAGGCTAGATTTTTTCTAGTGGTAACCGATTACCATGCCTAGTAATCAATTACTAAGGGGCTATATATAGCCGATGATGCGTTTTCTCTCCTCAATTTCGTGAGTAAATGTGATGGCAGTAATGGATACTTCAACTGAAAATAGGATTTGGCAAGCCTAATCATTTCCCTTGGGAGTGCTTGCATGTTTCGAAGAAAGAGAAGAGTAATATATAGGATGGAAGGAACCCATGACTTCGAGATAAAAAAGGAGGATCTTATCAATGATAATTGTTTATGGTTGCCCTCCTGCTCAACATAAGTTAAGTTACGGATATTCTAAAGAATGTCACCTTAAACACAAATAAAGGAAACTTTAGCGATTCTAAGGGTAAAGGTTTTGTTAGATTGTGAGGTGGTCATGGACAAGTACTGCTAACTTCATGTTGTATCATTCTCAATTACATTGAGGGTGATGACACACAAGGTCTACATGGATTGTAGTTTAGTTAGAGTGAATTAGAGTCACTCCACCCTATGAGTAGGCACCAGAAGATGATGAACCCTGATAAGAAACTAGAAGATTTAAACATAGTAAGCGAAAATCTTATCTTGAGTGAGAAGAAGGATTTGTTTAGGATGATATGTGGCCATGAATATGCAAATTGAGAAGATAAGACGTACATTTATGAAAGATTGTATTCCCTAGATGTTGTGATGAACATGCGATTGTTAAGGACTCGATCATACAAAGAGAATGGAAAGAAGTAAGAAAGAACAATCTTGTATACATCAAAGAGAATGGTTCATTTATATGTGCCTCTCCTCTTATTAGAGGGGGGGAGATGTTTGAGGGCTGCTTAGTCTCCTCTTGAATACTTTAAAATAGAGGAACTCTAATCCTAACAATCTGTAGGAGAAAGAGGATCATGTTGATTTTGCAATTGATTCCTCAATGTGTTGCTTTGACAAGGATTAATAGTAGTATCGGATAAGTGTTTTTTCAAAAGCTAATGGCAAGCTTAGTAGGCTGTATCTTGGTTTGAATATTGAATGCTCTTTTTCTAACCTTATTGGCTTCAAGTCTTGGGATGGATACATACCTTGACACACTGATGCAGCCTAGAATCCATTCAATTGCTGCAATGGTGGGCTCTAAGCAGCAGCTACTGATATCTAATTATGGAGTTTTTGTCTACACCCCAATTTCTTATGGTTGAAATGGTTGACAAGTTGTTTAGGTAGCATCTGATAAGTGGATGAAGGTATCATCAGGTAACAGCTATAGCCAATTCAGAGTAGACAGAGGACTTATGCCAATCTCAGTGAACCGAACCTAGCATTCTCAACGGTTAACCATTTCTTCTTCGAGAGTCACCTATGAAGGGTGTAATAAGGTTTGGGAAGAAAGAGAACTCAACCTTTATTATTGCCCTTTTGAGATCATAAATAGGTGAAGGAGCTTCATTCAAAGGAGGTGGACTTCGCGAAAGTGATCTAGAAGAACCACTCGAGAAAGGAAGTAACTTAGGAAGATGAGGAAGCCATGCAAGTCAAGTATCCACAATTATCCAAATCTTAAGGTATAGGTACTCTTTTGTTTATTTAGAATTCGAGGATAAATTCTTTTGAGAAGGGAAGAATGTAATACCGCAGTATGAGTTGCAATTGTTTTTTAATTTGAATCTCAAAAATTCTAAGTCTAAACTCTATGCCTCTTTGGAAGGCTATAAGATTGAGAAATTTTTATAAGATCAAAAGCCCCAGTAATGATTTCCTAGATATCAATGAGTTAAAGAAAGATTTTTAACGAATTTTGGAGAATAAGTAACCCCTTTATTTTTAGCCTAAAATTTTATGAAAACACAAGTTTGCAGAAAATTATACTAAAATCCAAAAGTTGGATTTTGATTCTTAAGAATTTTGATTTGTTTGATATTTTTATTGAATCCAAATGAGAGGTATTTCTTTATTTACATATCCTGGTCTTAGAAAGAAACTCTAGAATGAGAAAACCAAGTTTTTGAGGTTGCTAATCAATTACCCAGGGCCTATAATCGATTACAAACCCCTCTAGATGCCCACGAGCTAGATTGTTCTTGGTGGTAATCAATTACCCAGGATGGTTATTGATTGGTAATTGATTACCAAGGGGCTATATATAGCCCGGGACGTGTTTTCTCTCCTCATTTTCACAAGTTCTTTTTCTCTCTACCCTTAAAACTCTCTCCATTCTCTCTAAAACCCATTTTTTCATCATCCGTCACTCCCAACTCAATTATTTCCCTCAAAACCACATCATATTACACTCCTCCCACTCACATAATATCAATTTCTCTCTTTGATCCTTACTCTTGTCCTTATTTCTAACAACACCATTGATGGGTCTTGGTAGAGCTGTGACCAAGACTCTCAATCCCTCACTCTTCATTTTTCCATTTCAAAGGTATTCTCTAAACTCTTTTCCTCTTTTTTATTCCCTATGAATTATTGATTGTTTCTCTATTAATGAGTTCTTAAAGAACCCTAGGTTAGCAGAACTGGGGTTTTTGGAGGATTAAGTTGTAAAATATTGAATTGTGAACTTGCTAGTTCATGAATATTGTTCTTGTCTTGTTCATGGTGCTAGATGACTCCAATGACCGCTCTATAGGCCTTGAAGCTCCGTAGAGTTGAAGTTCCATCTTCGTTATAAATAGGGGTGTTCAAAACTAATCCAAAAAAACCGAAAATCGATTAAAACCGAAATTAATTGGTTTTAATTGGTTCTTGTTTTATAAAAATCGATCGAATCGGTTCGGTTTTCGGTTTTAATTTCTAAAATCGAACTAAAACGATAATATATTACACATTAATAATTATATATGCATATAAGATATATTACATATTATATATTACTTATCCATATCTATACTTTTACAAATATATATGTAAATATATTCTACAATATTATAATACTAGAATTATTCAAATATTCTTATTATATCTTAATTCAATATTTTAAATTTGTAATTATCGATTAATTCTTTTAGTTTACTCAAAATAAAATTTATTTTTTATACTTTATAAAATTTTTTATTAAAAAACTAAAAACCGAACCAATCCGAACCGATTTAAATGGGTTTGGATTGGTTCGGTTTCTCAATTGTAATCAAACCGAACTAAACCGAACCAAAATAAAATTTATTGTTTGGATCGGTTGATTTTTCCTCTAAAACCGAACCAAACCGAACCGATAACACCCCTAGGTATAAGTCTGTGAGTAGATAGAATATTTGTAGCTAAAATTCCTAGTATGGTTACCATAATTATATATTTGCACTGATGAATTATGTTTTTGAATTTATGCATTAGCTTTAGATAACTTCAATTGAGAAGTAAATTCTTTTATTTATTTATGCTTTAAGCAAAAATTAATACATGGGACAATGAGTTGGTTTCTGTGAAGTAATGATAATGCTTTATATAATGAATAACATGGAAAATGTTTTGTGAATGGCTAGTACGAGTTTATTTTTGGATTGGTTTTGGATTCTGGAAATTTCATTAAGTTGATATTCCAAGAAGTGGATTTTGAGCACATTTATCACTGAAATTAGAAAGCTTTTCTTGGGAGAGTTTATGACGGAATCAGTATGCTAACGATAATAGACGTTAGCTATAGTGCACCTTGACTTACTATTTATACAGCCACATAGAATGTGGTGCATAACGATATACATAGCCACTCAAGGAGTAATACGTGACAAATATGGGAGCACACGAAAGAAAGGCTGCCTAAGTGTGATCTTGATGAACTATCTTGGATTAAATAACTTCTTGTTGGTTTTAGTAAGTTAATAATATTTTGAATTATGGTTTCTTATTTAATTGTATGTATAAGTATTTTATTCTAATGTCATGTACATTGTCCCATGTGAGTTATGGATGTCCAATCTCTCACTGAATTGCAACACTCACTCGTTATCCTTCTTCTTTTTTCTGATACAGGTACTGAATAGGGATTCAATTTTCCTACTTCCTAATATATGAGCTTTGCTATTGGGTGAGCCCTTTTTGTTCAAGGGCACATTTTTATGTATTCCTTAGACATGTTTGGATGCTCCATAATGCCACAAGCAAGGTCCAACCTGTGCTGGTTTATCAATTATAGTAGAATTATGTTTATTTGTGTGCGAATAATGTATTTAAGACATCTTAACTTGAAAACTTACATAAATTATGCTATTGTGTTTAAACCTTGATGATTATGGATGTCTAGATAACTAAATATGCTTACATGCTTTCAACCTTATTCTATATGCTGTGAGGTGCATTCTAAGAATATAGTTGTGTGTGTATGTGTTGTTTATACAGGAAGAGAATCTGTATTTGGAGATAGCCCTAAATATAATAGAGACTCTACCCAATTTTTTGGAAAATGTTGTGTAAGGTTTGCTAGGAGATGTGCCTCCTATGCACCGGTCATGACTCGGGTTGGGTTGTGACAAATACAAAACTAATAAAAAATGAAAAAATGAAGCAACCTACACAGATATCTACTCCTTTCTTCAATTGATTGAATGAACTTAAATGGAAATAAAAAATAAAAAAACATAAGCTTTTAATGAACAAAAGATCAACAAACATAAACATGAATAGAATGTTGAAATAGTTGAATAAAAAGAAGAAGAAAGCAACCATGCATGTAAATACATAAGAACAAAGCAACTCACCGAGATAATGACTACTTTCTTCAATTGGCTTATTAGAACCTACATTAAAACAATAATCAGTGAAGAAAGGAGGAAAGAAAAACATGAATATAATTATAGGTTTGAGAATAAAGTAAATATCTATGAAGGAATAAAGAACGGATCAAAGAAAGAATGATGACTCGAGAAAGGGAAGAACCAATAGTAGGGGAAGAAAAAAGAAGATGAAACAAACCTTTGATGTGTCTTCAAAAAGGGAAAGAAAGAATGGAAGCGGTGCAAGTGAAAAAGGCTACCCATAATCAGTTGATATACACTAATTGAGGTGTCTTTTGAATAACATTTTTGAAATTTTTTTGATTTGATTTCAACCAGATATAGGTATATAATATTATAACTGGTGTACACATTTATAATCTGTCATCAATATCAATGAATTTATCGATTTTAAATCAATTAAAATAATGATGAATCAATGCGTATAGACTTAAAATTTGGAACCTTATTTATGCATGAATCAATATATATGAATGACCTGAATTTGAATCAATTTGATGATTCAATACATCAATACATATATATAGATTTATTTAAAGACTGGAACCTATTTCATACGTGTGATGTACGTGGAATTTATCTCAAATTTGAATCAAATTAAACTTATTAGTGGTTCTAAAATGTCAATTTTTTTTTTAAGTCTTTTCTCTTAAATAAGATATTTGTAATACGCCAGAGTTTCGGGATTAACTTTCTATGAAATGCAGAACTTTTAGATATGGAAATAATTAATTGCCTACATTAATGAGCGAATCACATTAATGTGATTTGCAATAAGCAAAACTCATACTATCAACAGTTTCAATTAGCAAATATCATGATATATGCAGAAAGAAAAATAAAAATAAATAAAATATGATTGATTAATATGAATAGCTAAAAATTTAGGCGGAAAACCAATTACTTCTCATGAAACCACATTAGCATTTCCATTCCTGCATAAACTCTCTTTTATATATATATATATATATATATATGTCAATGG
This sequence comes from Pterocarpus macrocarpus, assembly GCA_031439585.1. Taxonomy (NCBI): domain Eukaryota; kingdom Viridiplantae; phylum Streptophyta; class Magnoliopsida; order Fabales; family Fabaceae; genus Pterocarpus; species Pterocarpus macrocarpus. The sequence goes on from CM062517.1 coordinate 8,065,860, forward strand.
AGATAAACAATATTCATGCCAAATAAAAATACTTTGACTTCCAATTTTAATATTAACCTGAAATGGATTTATGTTTTTATTCATCTTTTTAGGCAATGGAGATAAATCATGAAATAATTGATGGATAAGGTCAATGAAGATTAAAAAAAAAAAATTGGTGTGAATTGAGAAAAAAATTAGTACAAAGAAGTAAGATAAAATGATTGAAATCTAAAATAAAATAAAATAAATTTGCAATTAATTTTTTTAGAATTGATTTTCTTCCAAAATTGATTTAAATAAAAACCAATTCTAAAATATTTAATTTTTAATAAATAATGATTATTAAAAACTAAACTCTATTGTGCCTAAATATCCAATTTTTGGTGTTTGCCAAAGTTGCCCGCAGGAGGGTCACATAACCATCAAACTTTCGGTACTAGTTAAAATATATGGTCCTTTTCCTTCAATAATTTTTTGTTAAGTCTTTATTATTAATTTTAGTGTATTGTGTTACTTAAAATTAAGGTCATTACACAATTACTATTGATTTCCCCTCTCCTTTTGGCAACTGACTTGCTGCGCCGCAAAGTTCCCCCCTAACCTTCCCCGCCTAGCTAGAACTTATTAATACCTAAGGACATTTTAACAAATGCAATATCAGGAACTGTTACAACACAACATGTGATGAATTAGTTACAATCGTAACCAGCCCAGTCAGGTGCATTTCGATTCGGGCTTCTCAAGCTATGGTCTGAGGCCCAATTTCCTCAGCATTTATCTCATCAAGTGAAGTTTGGGCCACCAAATAAACCTTCCTCTTGGATAACACCTCCTCTGGTGTCACCCTTCTTTTACTAAGTTCATGAGATTTCGACCAAAAAAAATAAAAAGTTCATGAGATGCGTTCTTCAAAAGTGAGGGGAAAAAAAGAAAAAAAAACGCCTTGGCCTCACATCCACTACCTACTGCCTCAGAGACTTGACATTCCTTAGACATCATCGCTAATCTCAGCCTTGAAGTTTCCCTCGTCATCTTTGAATCCTTTCAAACACATCTGCATCTCACACAAATTCATCTTAATGTAGGTGAAATTACTTAAATCTGAGATGATGCAGCTCGGTTATAACTAAAAGCACAATGTTTCTGATTTTTTTAAATTAAATATATTAATTTATTTGGTAAGATTTAATTTTAGGAGTATAGTCATTGAACACAAGCTAGGACATGGGATGGCACACTGAAGCCACGAGGGGTTTCTTGTATCCTTGTTGAGATTATACTGCAAGATTAATAAATGCATTTGGCAGTTTGTAAGAATCCATCAGACATGTCAACTGGCCGCCAAAACAGTATTGGCTTGAACCGTTCAATAATTGTCTACTTGAACCGTTCAATAATTGTCTACATTAAATTGCTGCAAATATCATCTCTCCTAAGTAAGAATTTCTCCTTTCAGTTGTGCAACACACAAGGGAAAACACAACGATGGGTTCTAGACTAGTCAAATGCCAGCAAATTGCTCCTATTCAAGTGGAATTTTTGGTCAAATGCAATGGCAGATATGTTTTCCTTTTTATATTTTCAGAATTTTTTATACCAATATTTAGAGATAATGATTAATAAATTAAAAAATAAAAATTTTTCAATACTTTTAATAAACTGAAAAAATAAAATAATTATTTTTTTGGTTTAAACATTCACTGTTTTAAAAAATTTCTTAAATAGTGTTCAACCAAACTGATCAATATTTTATTAAAAAAACTCCAAACAAAGTACGGATCTTTGTTGGGGATAAGTTTAACAATAACTAATATAGCAGTGACATTTTACTAAAAAGTAAAGAGAATATATAGAAGATGAAAATGACATTTCACTAAAGTGCACAAAAGGATCTAAATCCTCCAACAATTCATTTAATTCAACAATTCAACTAACAGTAACCACGAACACAACAACTTCCAATCGCTGGTTCTTAAAAAATACAACGGAACAAAAGGTTTTTAATGAAACAAAATCTAAAATGTAGTTGTAATCAACTAATCAATATTGTGATAATAGGTAACAAAAAGTCCTAATTGTATAAGTTTGCAACAGTAATTATGCAATACTTACTAATAGGGGTGTTTAGGGGATGAGTTAGGTTGGATTGAACTAAACCCTGTATCTGGCTCTTTTTTAACCTGGTCACTTCTTAGAACCCGGACCAAATCGACCTAATAATGACCTGAAAAATGATCGGGTCAAATTGAATCAACCTAATATTTAGATCATATATATAAGTTTGAATATTATGTATAGTAAAGTCATGAGATTTTAGAAGTTAGAAACAAAATTTAAGAGATATTTTATAATACATATATCAAAATAAATTATTTCAATACAAAAATAATATCATATTATGTAAAACATACTAATTAAATTATAAATATATAAATATGACCCGATATCAACCTAAAAATGCACTAAATCAAAATTTCAATATCCAAACCAAACAATTAGATTTGGGCCGGAACGGGTTGTTGGGCCAGGTCATGAATAGCCTTACTTACTAATGATATGTGCGTACGTGGCTCCTTTCCCTATTTTAAAACCTACCATGAAAGCAGTTCAAAATAATAGTTAAGGGTTAAAGAGGAACTATAAGCATTGGGTAACAACACAATTTATGGGCTGAAAAAGTTTGAAGATCAATTAAATAAAATTAAGATTTTTTGTAGTCCAACAACAAAAAAATGTTAGAAACCCTAAAAAAATTAAAAACTATTATTAGACAAAGAAAAAGTAAAAATTATTAAAAACAACGATAAATTTGTTTTATTATTATAAGTAAATCTACATTTTAGTCCCTGAAATATTTTTATTTTTATACTTTAGTCCTAAGAAGGTTAAATGCATATATTTTAGTCCCTAAAAAATTTTCATTTTAATATTTTAGTGTTTAGAAAAAAATTTTCATTTTCATTTTAACATTTTAGGCATGTATAATGTGAGAGTGATGAGAGAAAAAGTGTGGAGAGAGAGAGAGTGGGATACGAAGGGATGGAGTGTGAGAGAGAAATAGTTGGGTGTGAGAAGAAAACAATGGAGTCAAACAAATTGGCTATCATATGCAAGGACGTTGAGAGACAACCAAAATCAACCTTTTGAAGATGTGGAGTGGACAGTCATTAGAAAGAAAGGAGACCGATGCAAAAATAATAGGGAGAAGAATAATGAGAAGGGAGGTTTTAAAGGAGTATATCATGGTGCTTCATATCCGGAAAAGATGAAGCAAATAGAAGCCAACTTTTTCACTTTGTTCGTTGATATCTTGCCTCGGTCCATGACTCAATCCTGGTTGTGGCAACTTTTGATTATGAGGCAAAAGTTGTTGATGTTTTCCTATCCAAGAAAAAGAAAGCATCAACTTTTGGCCTATTTGCTTTTGTGTGTTTCACAAATAAATAAGGAGCGTATAAAGCAATGGAACAGTTAAATGGGTTGATGACAAGAGGTCATTCAATATGTATCAGCAAAGCTAAATTCAGAAGATTCCTAGATGAAGGTGCCCAAAAGAATCAGGTCTAGACGATTTAGAATAAATTGATGGATAACAGATCCTTTAAGGAAATGGTGAAACAAAACAAGAAGGTGGTGATGCAAAAAAATTCTCATTTGAATGAAAGGATATACGCACAAGGTAACACTAGTGGCGAAGAGAATATAGTGGAAAAACGCATGGAAAATGATCGAAAGCAGGGTGAGAGAGAAGAAAAACTATTGTGGTTTACAAGGAAGTTAATGAAGAAAGAATGGTAGAGATTTCAAAGAGCATCATTAGTGAAATGTTACATCTAGTTAATATTGATGTTATGAGGGAGAGATTGTTGTTAGAATGCTACTCCATTATGAAGATTAAACCCATGGGTGCATATAAGACCTTAATAACTTTTGAAACAGAACAAGATAAAGAGGACACACTCAACCAAGGGACTGATGCTTGTTAAATCACTTTGCTAAAATAAAAAACTGGTTAGTGGAAGAGTTCAACCAAACAAGGAGAGTTTGGGTTGAGTGCTTGGGCCTACCACCCTGTGCCTAGTCTTATGAAAACCTGAGAGAAGTTGGAAAGAGTTGGGGAAGATTCATTTGCTTGGATAGTAGTATGAAGGAAGGTTCACACGTCACCTCGGCAAAAATTCTTATTGATATCTGTCTTTTCTCACCAATTCAAGGATGGATTTACTTTTTTGTAGGTGGCATTGGTTTCGATATTTTTATCAAGGAGGTAAGAAGTTACTCCATTGACTTATGGGGTGTTAAGAATAACCATTCTCAGTGCCACCAAAAGAAAATTGATTTAGGCAATGATGATGACATGAGTTCTTTAACTAAATACATGCTAGAGGAAGGTGGCCAAACTCCCCTAATCAGGAATGACAAGTGGCATAATACAAACCTTGATGAAAGAAAAGAAAGTAGTTCAAGGTCAGATGCGATTGGTCAAGAAAGTGTAGTGGGGCCGACACATAATATGGGTAGGATAGATGGCACAGTTAAAGAGAAGTCTGATAACAAGGCCAATTATGAGGAGGGTGATAGTGTAACGGCTACTCTCTTTGATGATCAAAAAAGTGAGGGGATTATTTTGAATTTACAAGTGGGCCGAAAGAAATATGACAATATTAGCCCAAGAAAGACTTACGATAACATGAGAATTATTGGGGAAGAACAAGAAAATGAAAGTGCATCTGGCCTATCTTGCCCTCTCGATTTTGAGCCTACACATCAAAATATGTTAGTCAAGTCTAAGGAAGCATTATACAATGAGGTCATAGAAAATATAGTGGGGAAGCAAGTGTATTGCTTGTCTAATGATGGGCCGAAAAGTATTGAGACAAGTCGTCCCTTGCATCTGAATGCAACATCACTCAAAGTTGTGAATATGTCTTTGAGAGTGACTTAAACCCTTTAGAAGTTAGTAATCAAGAAGACTTGAACTCCAAAGAAGAAGGTGACGCAAATAAGCTGATTGTGGAGACATGGTCTATTGGTAAAACATTGGAGCTATCCATAGAGAAAGGTGGAGATGCTATTCCAGCTTTAATGGAGCAACACATAAAGAAAAAAGGAAGAAGCAAGATCAAACAAAGAAATAAGGGCAATAGGGGAAAAGAAATGTTCTTCTGCAAAGAAATCAAGTGTGAAAAATTTTATATCATGACTTTCTTGTGCTGGAACATTAGGGGTTTGGGGGTTCGGGAAAAATGGGTGTCTTGAGAAGTTTGTTGAGGGATCACAAAGTAAGATGCTTAGGATTGGTGGAGACAGGGCAGCATCAATTAGAGAATCATATATAAAAAAAACTTTGGGGATCCTTTGAATATGGGTGGGCCTATGTTAATGCCATGAATGGTGGAGGGGGTTTACTGTGCATTTGGGATAAGGAATTCCTAGAGAATAAAACAATTTTGAAGGGTGATAGATGGATATGTATAAAGGGAGGGTTAAAGGAAGGGGATTTCATATTTCAGATGTGCTATTGTTTTGCTATATGGACTGCATAATATTGATGATAAGCATATCATATGGAAGAAGTTGTGTGATATAAAGGAATTTGTCAATGTTCCCCTTCTTATAATAAAGGATTTTAATGAGCTTTTGTCATTTAAAGAAAAAAAGGGTGGACTAGTGCCTACAGCCTCTTCCCTAGAATTTAGAGATTGGGTGGCAGTGATGAATGTTTTTGATATTCCATTGGACAGAGTTATGGTTCAATCTGAGTGGTCTCAAAAATTCGCTAATGCTAAGTTGAAGAGAATCAACTGCTCATGCTCAGACCATATCCCATTGCTGCTAGAAGATGGGTGCATTAATGGGGAGCCTCTGCCATTTAGATCGCTCGATATTTGGTTATCACATCCAAATTTTAAAAAGGTAGTTGATCTTGGATGGAAGAAACAAATGGGTTTGCTGCTCCCAGATAAATTGAAGGCTCTGAAAGCACATATCCGGATCTTGAATAAATAGAAATTTGGCTTCATTGAGCAAAAAATTAAAAGCTTGGACGATAAGGTGAGTAAGGTAGATGTATGATTGAGATTGGAGAAGCTGATGAAGTTGGTTTGGGTAGGAAAAGAGCACTTAAGAGCCACATTTAGATCTGGTATAAAAAGAAGGAAGGATATTGGAAGCAGATGGCTAGAGAAAAGCATTTGAAGGAAGGGAATAGAAACTTAAGATACTTTCACACTTTAGCAACTATTAAAAAAAGAAAGAAGCTGATTCTTGAACTCCAAAGTGGCAGAAGAGTCTTTAAAGACCCAAGGCGTATTAAGAAGGAAGCAAGAACATTCTTCAAAAATCTGTACACTAAAAAGATATCTCCTTTCATTTCTTTTCAAAAGGATCTGGTTTCGAAGATATCAGCAGAGGATGCAGAGAATCTAGAGCTCATGTCGTTAATAAATGAAATTTAAGGAGCTATTTGGTCCTGTAACCCTACCAAAGCCCTAGGTCCACATGGCTTCAATCCTAAATTCATTAGAAAAATGTGGGAGGTTGTAGGTCCAGATTTTCTGAAGCTGATATCAGATTTTATTTCTCAATAGTGGCATTTCCAAGATCTATCAACATGACATAGGTGACTTTGATCTCTAAATTCGATGGAGCTAAAGAATTGAAAGATTTTAGCCCCATTAGTATTGTGGGGTGTATTTATAAGGTAATAGCAAAAATCCTTGCAAGAAGAATAAAGAAAATCATGAGCAGCCTTGTTGGTAAAACACAAATAGCATTTGTGGAAGGTAGACAAATTTTGGATGGTGCATTGATTGCTTGTGAATCGGTGCATTGGTTGAAAAAAAGTTGAAAAGCTGGACTTGTTGTCAAATTAGATTTTCGAAAAGCATATGATTCAGTTAATTGGAAGTTCGTAGATCATGTGCTAGTCAGAATGGGCTTTGGAAGCCGATGGAGAAGTTGGATTAGGTGTTGTTTATCATCTACAGAATGTCAATTCTAGTTAACAGTTCCCCTATTAAGTTGTTTAAAATGGAGAAAGGTCTAAGATAAGGGGACCCTCTTTCCCTTTTTATCTTTGTTCTAATTGCAAAATTATTGAATAAATTGATAGCCCATATAAAGGAGATGAGTCTTATTGAGGGTTTAAAAATCGGATGCAATAATGTGGAACTATCTCATCTCTAGTTTGCGGATAACACGATCTTATTTTGCCCAGTAAATGAAAAGGTCTTGTTGAATTATAAGAGAGTTCTTGACTATTTTGGTTTGATGTCTAGTTTACGCATTAATTATGATAAATCAGCCATTATACCCTCAAATTGCCCAAAAGAAAGGGTGGACAATCTCAAAGACATTCTTGGCTGTGGTGTTGCGTCTCTTCTAATCAAATACTTGGGTATCCCCTTAGGTGCAAATCCCATAAGGGTGAAAACGTGGAGGCCAATCATTGGCAAGATAGAAAGCAAACTTAATGGGTGGAAAGCGAGTTTATTATCAAAGGCCAGAAGATTAGTCCTCATAAAAGTAGTGATCAACAGCTTGCTAGCATACTATCTGGGGTTATTTCGAATGCCCAAAGCAGTAGCAAAAAGAATTATATCATTGTAGGCTAGATTTTTTTGGGTTTAGAGTTCAGGAGGAAAATATTTGCCCACTATTAGCTAGAGTTTAATCCAAAAACCCAAGTAGTTTGGAGGTTTAGGTGTGGGAAATTTGATGATAAAGAATGCTGCCATGTTGCTCAAATGGTGGTGGAAGTATTCCATGGAGGATGAGCCACTTTGGATATGTATTGTCAGCCCATGCAACAACCATTGCATTAATTGCCCAGTCGCGCTTCACGAAAAGACTAAGTTGGGTGGTCCATAGAGCATTATTTGTAACGTTGGAAAAATAAATAATCTGATAGAATCACGGGTACAAAATAGTTTGTGAATGATGGTTGCAAATGGGTTGAAAACAAAATTTTCGAAGGAGCAATGGATAGGAGATAAAAGGTTGAGGGATAAATTCCCGAGATTGTTCTCAATTTCCTTGGAAAAACAAAGCATGATAGCCGAATGTGGGTTTTGGGATGGTGTTGAGTGGATTTGGAGCTTCCAGTAGAGGAAAGAGTTCTTTGAGTAGGAGAGGCAAAATTTTCATGACTTACAATCTCTTTTATTGCAGATTGTTCTATCAGTCGAGATTCAGGATCAAGTGGTGTGGAGGCAAAGTCCGAATGGGGTCTATTCTGTTAGATCTTTTGTCGATCAGAACATAAAAATCCAAGATGGCCAGATTCAAGCGATAATAGTTTAAAAAGCATATGGATGGGAATTGTTCCACCTATGGTGGAATTGCTGGTTTGGTTTCCTATGATTGGTAGGCTTGACACAAAGGACCGATTGGCAAAGTTTCAACATTATTGGTGGCGACAACAAAAGGTGTGTGCTGTGTAATGTGGATGATGAAATTGTGGATCACCTTGTCATCTCATGTCATTTCACTTCGGTGATATGGTGCCATTGCATGCAATGGGGTGATTTTTTTTGGGTTATACCAAACAACTTAAAGACTTTGTTTGAATTATGGACTGATATGAGAGGTAGAGGTATGTCAAAAAAACAGCGATGTTCATTATTTTTTGTAGTTCCTTGGTTTGTCTAGAGTTTGAGAAATAATATTATCTTTGAAAACAAGTTTGGTAATGTGGGGACTTTACTTGAACAATTAAAATTTCAATGGAAATCATGGCTAGAATGTAGCAGCAAAACATGTCAAAAAGTTACTACTAGAGTAGTCAGAGATCATGATCGTGAAGAAACCAATGGGGAGTGTTGTGTTAGGAGTGAAATTGTGGCCAGATATATATTAACAAAAAGAAGACTTGTGTGGTGGCTCTATGTGGAATTCATTCCATCTCGGGTTATGTATGCGGTTGGTGGTGTTTTAGCATTTGATTCAAATACTATGATTAGAAACCTTGTGGATTATGTGCACTCTATTTCTAATGGAGAGGCAACTATTATGGCTTTGAAGGAATCTCTACAATTTATATTAGAAGAGTCTTTGGGTGATGTTCACGATATTGAAACTTCATCAAAGGAAATAATCTCTTGGATCAATGGAAATACACAGGCAGTTTAGGAATCTAGGTTTATTAGAAATCGATTTTTGAATATAAAAGACTGGTTTAGAAGGATTCAAATATCTTATAATGTGAAAGATTTGAAATGGTGGCAGAACAGATGGTTAGAGTTGGCTATCAAGTTTCAAACCCGGCAAGCCATAACAGCTTTTCCTACATAGTGGGATACATCATTTGTTTGCGGTTATGTCTACTATGTAGGAGTGATTAGTTTTAGCTTTGGTCTCGCCAATGTTTGGGATCCATTGGTTATATAGTAGCCTTGGTGTTTTTTGTGTTAGGATTGTTTCTGCTTGTCGTTTTCATTTGTTTCTGTTATGATTTTTTTTTGTTTCGCTCCCCTTCCTGGTCTAGAAGGGTTAGGAGCCTTTTTCTATGAATTATAAAAAAAAAAAAAAGTTCTTAGAAGAATAAATGCATGTACTTTAGTCCTCAAAAAATTAAATGGATATACTTTTGTTCTTGAAATTTTTTTTTTATTTTAACACTTTAGTTCTTAGAAGATTAAATCTTTTAAGGACCAAAATGTATATATTTTAATCTTTTAAGGATTAAAATGTTGAGATCAAAATTTTTTAGGAACAAAAATATATGCATTCAATCTTTTAAAGGTTAAAGTGTTAAAACAAAATTTTTTCAGCGAATAAAGTGTTAAAATAAAACTCTTTATTCTATTACAATTTCCAATATAGAGTAATAAATAACATTGGCATGCTATTGCATAAATAGCAACTATGTTGGTCTTTTACACTTTGACTCAAGTCGCATTGGTCATGACTCAAATCACATTACCCAAGACTTGAGTCACCTTCATTAGGACTCAAGCCATGTTGCCCATAATTCGAGGCATGATGCCCAGGATTGAGTCATAATACCCAAGACTTGAGTCACGTTAGCTATAGGACTCACCTTGTCCAGGACTAGAGTCACCTTAGCCAGGATTTGAGTCATGTTGCCTAGGACTCAAATTAGTTTAGTACATCCAATAATTAGTCATTTACTCATTTTATTTATATCAACATCCAGTCAATACATTTATAATATTAGGCCTATTAGTTTTTTATTTATAAAATTACCCAAGGTTCATTTAATAAATATGTTAGGTTAATTCACATTCTCAATTTTACTTGAGTCTAATGCAAAATTTCCAATTTGGTCTTAACTCATAATTTATCCCAAATTCTCAATTTACATGACCTATTCTAATTTTTTTTCACCAATCCTAATTTACATAACCTTATAAGTTAATTTGAGAATCATTATTGTCATAATCCATAGCCTCAATTGGCCTTAGGTTGGGGATTGTGGCGGTGATGATGGAGAAAAAGAAGAATCACTATCATCTGAATTTGAGTTTTGTCGTTGCGACGATTTCTTAGAGCAAAACAAAAATAATAATAGCAATAATGATACCAAGATGACAAAAATGGATAAACTGACACCAAGCACGTCACAACGTGGGGGATATTACGTGTTTGTTTGATTATGCATGTTAACATGGGCCACCATCTATCTTGGAGTTTTTCATGGTCCTACATTATATTTACAAAAGTACCACTGCATCTGTGAATCTAAAATTTCTACTGAGGACATAATGCATTTTATTTGCAGAAAGAGTGGGGTTTTATCATCAGCTATTCTCTCCCTCAATTCTCTCTGATATCATTCTTAACCTTCCAAGAGTGTATCGGTCATTATCCTCTTCAGGTGTTGATGACAGAGTATACTACTGAAGTGCTGCTGGTGGATAAATGGATACCCCACACAAATATCTTTTTTGAATGTGTCTTTGTTGGGATCGATCATTCTATGTCTGATTTAATAGGGACGATGACAATCTTTATTCCCAAATTTAGTTATTAGGTTATGTAAATGAGTATTGGCGAAAAATTTTGGATTAGATTATATAGATTGAAAATTTCGGATAAGTTATGAGTTTAGGGCAAATTAGAAATTTTTCATTAAACTCAGGATAAATTGGAATTTAATTAACCTTAATATATTTGTTAAATGAGCCTTGAGTAATATTATAAATAAAAAAATAATAAGCCTAATATTATAAATATATTGACTAGATGGTGACTGAATGCTAACATAAATAAAATTACCAATAAAAATTGACACATCATGGATGTAACATATGAAACGGTTATGTTAAATATTTCCTCTTAAAATATCCTTTGGTTAAAACGTATAGAAAAAATAAGTAACGATAAATTTGATCAAATTTGATAGAATTAACTTTGTAAATTCGAAAAAATAGTCTTACACACACACACACATATACCTACACTACTGTGCCATCATTAATTCTTTAACAAGTCTTCTTAATTAGCATATTAACAGAGGAAAAACGAAAAAAAGAAAAACAACAGGAGTCCTCATCACTATTTCTGTACTATAATAGATATTACATCTTTTATTTTTTGCTTTAATTTTGATATATCAATAGTGTAAAATATTTTTATACATGCAATTAATTATATCATTCTATTTGTATGATCATTCAAATAGTGGATATAGAACTTAATCATATTTATTGATGTAATAAGATATAATTAAATAATAATATAAAAAATTATCAATATATTTAAATTAAATTATTTATTTTTTATTGTGACCAAGTTTCACCTATACGCCTAATGTTATGTATGAAATAGGTGTAACTGTAAATCATGCTTTTAAGAAAAGATAAATTATGGTAATTTATAAAACATAAAATGATGTCATAATTAAGAATCTCATTGTATCATGCAAAGAAACAAAGAAAATCAATACATTAAGAATAAAATTTACAAGAAGTTACATAATAAAAGTACTCCTTTTAAGCTTAACAAATATAATTATAAGTGATCAATTTCCTAAAATCAAAGACTATTATAATTAACGCTTAATTACAAATTTAGGAACTAAAATGAAAGTTTAATCCTTAATAAATCACTTCATTGCCTTGGGGCGGCGCTTTAGATGTCATCACATTCTGCCAATTTTGATTTCTAGCTACTATATTTTATTTTATTTTTTGAATAAAATAACATGAATCAAATGGCTGGTCTAGTTCGGCTCCCGTCAATTCATGGATGATGAATCCAACCACTTTGCCCGCGTAGATTGTAGGAGTACCAATTTCACGTTGAACAGTTAATAGCATGGTTATTGTGATGGGTATAGTTATGTGTACTTAGTTTAAGGCTTATTTTAAGGGAATATATTAAAGAATTTTTTAATTATTGATTGAAAAAGAATATGGAATTCACTTCTAACCAATAATTAAGAGATATTTCAGTTCATTTTCTTAATATGAATCCCAAAATAAGTACACTATTTTTGTGTTGCGATAGCCCTTATGTAATTAATTTTGGAGATAACTTACGTGAACATAATATTTTCTTAGATATTGCACCAATTCACATCCAATTTATCATTGGATAGGATGTAGATCCCATATGAACTAGAACCATAGCTCTATATAATAATAGATAAGATGTGAATTGACACAATATCTAATACAAGTTATTTTCACATATCATAACATTGATTTTTGCAAGCTGCAGTAGTGGCGACTCGAAAGTCTATATAAGGCACAGGCAACCCTTTGTGTTCGTCATGCTATAGTGGTCGACCATGCCTACAAATAAAATGGCCGTTGCAGAACTTCGAGTTTTATCGCTTACAAGCCCACTTCGTCGTCACAATTCACGGCCATGCACGCATCAACCATGGAACTTATCGCTACAAAGATCAAAACAAGGGATCATAGATGATAAATTATCGATCAAATCCGTTGCTTTTCACGACAAGGTGCAATTTTTACTATTTTTCTCTTTCTTAATATCTCTCTCTCAAGCATGAATTCTCTTTGCAAATCTCTCTCCAATGATTTCAAAACTAACAACTTAAATGAGGTGGTATTATTAGTTTCGGTGCTAATTTATCTTATTAGACCCACAATAATTAACACTTGATTGCTTCCAGCCGTTCTTTACTTATGTTTTTTTAAGTAAAATTTTAAATTCAAATATTATGCATGAAAAAATTTAATATTACCTGGACTTCGAATACTAGTATTTCTTTTTCAAAAAATTCCCACAACATATATCCAAAAGAAAAAAATCCACAGTAAATTTTTTTTTTTTTGGATAAAATTTTTGAGAGTTCATTTCTCTTTCATTTTGTTAATTTTTGTTTTTGACCTGGCATCCATCAATCAGATTGCACGCCATTTACCATAGCACTTTTTGTTTGACATGGCATTCATCAATGACCTTTGATATTGTTGATTAATATCACTCATAGTGGCTTTTAGCCTTTTTTCAGTACATTGGACGATGACCATATATATCTCTGATGTCCTACTAGTCATGAAGTTCTTTCTTTGAAATAGATAAATTTGTTAATAGACATCATTTACTATGTCATAAGGTGCGTTCTAATATATATCTTACAAATTATAGTGCATCACACACCAATTTTTAGCCACATTCTACAAATACAACTAATTGAATTCAAGAGTGTGGCTAAACATATGCTGATGGAGCGCTGCACCTCCACGGTTGCACCTCAAGCATCCCACCTTCCTCCCCTCCATCACCATCCATCTCTTCGCGTCTTGCCTCCTCTCATGCTCTCAGGTCCAATACCACCCTCATATATGCTAAGATATGAGGAATTAGGTTCGGTTCCGGTGGTTAGACAACGCATCCCCCTAAAGAAAAACCCTAAAAAGTAATATATGTCAATTATTAAATAAATTTCCTATAACAGGTAGTTCCTGAAAATATGAAAATAATATTAACACATGATTCTGTTTATATGTATTTTTTATTAATTTTATCTCTCTTTAAAATGGGAATAAGATATATGATATAGATCACAAATATCATTTGTTGATTGTGTATTTTCTTATATAATCACTTTCTTCTTTTGAATCAGGTGTACAATCACGCCTTAATTTAATTTTGTGTGTTATGAATTTATTTTTGGATTTTAGAATTAATTAAACTCCAAACAAAATCCGATCTAAGATTTGTTTACATTTTAATCTACTATTTTTTTATTAAACTACAGGATAAATATTATTTGTCAAAAAGAAATGATTGACTACTGACGCTTAATTGGTCCAAATAGTTTAGCAATTGTTCCTTTTTAGCAAGATCTTGGAGTTAAATCTTGTGAATTAAAAAAAAAAATTAATGATAGAAGAGTTAACCAGACTCAAGGTAAATTAGTTAGATTCCAATAAATTTCATATACTAGTGATTTAGATAAAAAAAAAAAGAAAAAGAAGAAATAATTGATTAGTATCAAGAGTTAAACATAAGCAAATTGTATTTCTTGTACCCAAAAAAAAAAAGAGTTTCAATAAGATCTCATAGTCGTGATGATGTTTGAATTAATTAATTTATAAATTTAATTCAAATATATTGTCACTCAAAAATATTTTTATATAACATCCAATTATATATTATTATATTATTAAAAATATTTAACTTTTATAATAATTACTTCAAAAATTCAATAAATGATGAAATCTGACTAATTGATAATAAAAATTATTATATATTAATTATATATCAAAATTAATCCCTTAATTTATTATAAAATATAGGTCATAAATGGCCGTGCCGAACTTCATTATTGAAGTTCAATGCGACAATGCGGTGAGTTTTGACCGTCGTACGTTTTTTTTCGGTTTACTTGACCGTTGTACGTTATCTCAATCTATGTGGTAATGACTCTGCATTGTCTTTCAGATATACGTTCACGTAACCATGCTAAATCGTTTCATCATTTAATTTGTAAATAGGTTTTCAAATATTTTAAATAGATACAGATAAAAAAAAAAAATTCAAATAGATAATCGGTAGTTCACTGAATCATAAACATATTTAATATTCAACTTCATTGCTTTTTCAGCAAATTATAAGCTTGTTGCTTGATTCAAATTGAAACACCCATTCGAATTGACACACCAATAATAATAAACAATAATCATGATCTTGTTTTGTATTGATGGTCTATTATTTATTGGGTTCAAAGATCACAGCGTTTTCCCTTTTTATTTTTTTATTGTTAGTTAATTTTAACTTTTTACTTTGGGTTTCATGTTGTTGGTGTTAGTCGGTACCTCTTCAAACTGATCCTAGCACGAAAAGCTTGGAGCAGGTCAAAAGAAGAAGCCATGAGGCATTGCTAAACTCTAGTGATCCAGTGGGAACATTGAAGATGATTGACAGCATCCAAGGGCTGGGAATTGGGCACCATTTCGAAGAAGAGATCAATGCACTGCTTGGAAGGTTATGGCATTGGGATGCCGCTCAAGACCTATTTGCTACAGCCCTTCACTTCCGCCTGCTCAGGCATAATGGCTGGACTACTTGTTCTGGTACATTTATCTGCATTTTTCATGGACATTCTTTTCTATTTCTAATACATGCGGATGATAATTCAAGGCCTCATAGTCATTACTACTTTAGCCATCTAAGTATCCCCGATTCTTTCATATGATTTTTTTTTCTGTACTTACTTTTTGGACACACTATCAACATATGGTAGATTATAATTTAAATAAGTGTAAATTTTATTTATGTAAGTAGGGAATATGATGTTAATTGAAAATAGATGCACTCTATTTATGAAGTCAATACATCATTCTATATTTATATAACCGAAATCTAAACTTATTTGAATTACAATTATTACATGTGTGTTATCAAAGAAAATACGTTGATTCACCATTTACGTAATTAAAATTTTCACTTATTTAAACTGCAACCACCAAATATGAATAAACGTGTCTAAATGTTCAAGATAAAATATTCATATCTTATTGTAATGCAGCCAGTGAAAACTTACTAATTTTATGGAGTGTTGATTGGCCCGTAGATGTTTTCAACAAATTTTTGGACAAGAGTGGGAATTTCAAGGGATCACTCACCAGTGACCTTTGGGGTATGTTAAGCCTGTATGAGGCATCATTTTTAGGGGCAGAAGGCGAAGACATATTACAACAGGCCATGGACTTCTCAAGGGCTCATCTTCACCAGTCAATCCCACACCTGGGACCTGAAGTAGGCATGCACGTTGCCAGAGCCCTAAGGCTTCCAAGGCACCTCAGAATGGCCAGGTTAGAAGCCAAGAACTACATGGACGAATATAGCCAAGCAAAAAGCCAAATACCTGCTCTTTTGGAATTGGCCAAGTTAGATTTTGACATGGTTCAGTCGCTGCACCAAAAAGAATTAGCAGAGATATCCAGGTGACTTTGTGCTCCAGATGATGACCAATTGATCATAACAAAGTATTGAAACTAAGGGTGTGCATTGTGTGAGTGAAAATGAGAATTAATTAAGGTGGACAATAGAGGAATTAAAATAAGGGGTGTATGAGTTTATGACTTCATGCACCATGCCTAATTATCTTGTCAGTTGTTACTTGATCCTCCAGTTTTTATTTTCCCATTTTCATTCCTTCCAAGCATATTCTAACTTTATTGCCATTTTCAGTCTATTACGGCAACTGTAAAGCAAATTTGCTTTGAAATGCTGCATGTCACAGTTCTTTCGATTTGTTTAGGTGGTGGAAAGAATTGGGACTTGTTGAGAGCATTGGTTTTGCCAGAGATAGACCATCGGAGTGCTTCCTATGGACGGTGGGGATTTTCCCAGAGCCACGTCACTCGAATTGCCGCATTGAACTTACAAAAACCATCTGCATTTTGCTAGTTATGGATGATATCTTCGACACTTATGGTTCATTGGATGAACTTGTTCTTTTCACCGAGGCAATCAGAAGGTATGCACCTAGAATTTGTGATTTGTATTAAACTTAACTTTAGGAATTAATTTGTAATAAATAATCACAATATGAAACTACGGTTATTTCCAGGTGGGATCTCGATGCAATGGAGCATCTGCCTGAATATATGAAGATATGCTATATGGCATTACATAATACCACTAATGAAATTGCATACAGAATTCAGAAAGAGCAGGGGCTAACCGTGGTTGCTTACTTGAAAAGAACGGTGAGAATCTGAATATCGTTCAAAATTGAAACATATAAGAAACTATAGCTAAGGGTATATAAGATTAAGATGTTAATGAGAGGCTGGTGCTTGTTTGTGCAGTGGATAGACATATTTGAAGCATTTCTAGCAGAAGCTAAATGGTTCAACAGTGGATACATGCCAAATTTTAGGGAATATTTGGATAATGGCGTGATTTCCGCAGGATCTTACATGGCCTTGGTGCATGCAACTTTCCTCGTTGGGGATAGTCTCTCAAAGGAAACCATTTCAATGATGAAGCCATATCCTAGGCTCTTCTCTTGCTCTGGGGAAATTCTTAGGCTTTGGGATGACTTGGGAACCTCAAGGGTATCTCACTATATTGCTAATATTTATACATTTACACACACATCTCTTATCTTTAGTTACTCCCATCGTTTCAATAGATATATTGATTTCCAAATGTATCACTTTGATCAAACTGACAGATATATTGAAACGGAGGGAGTAATACTTAATACTTGGTTTACATAAATTTCAAAAATCCATATTGTAGGTATGTTAAAATTTTTTAATGGGACTATATTGGTATATTATAACTAGAAAGTGGACGTTGCGATGAGAAATTGTTGATATTTCATGTTCAGGAGGAACAAGAAAGAGGGGATAATGCTGGCAGCATACAGTGCTACATGAGAGAAAATAATACTTCAGATGAAAATGAAGCAAGGAAACACGTAAGGGGGCTCATAGGGAAGCTGTGGCCAGAGCTCAATGGTCTTGCCGTGACCACAACGGCTCTGCCTTCTTCAGTTGTGAAAGCTTCTCTTAACATGGCTAGAACTGCTCAGGTCATGTATCAGCATGGAGATGATAAAAGCACGTACACTGTTGATGACTATGTGCAAACATTGGTCTTTACACCCTCTGCTAGCTATTGAGATGATACCAATGTTGCGCTGTATGATATATTCATGGTGTATATTTAGGATTCCAATTCCAATATCTTTGGAGGTGTGATGACTCCCCTCATTCACAGTGAAATTGTGTCAATAGAAAACAGCAGTGTTTTAGTTTAAACTAGAGGAATTTAAGTGTTTTAATAAATAATTATAGAGAAAACATATTAATGTTATTACAATGATCAGAGAAATTACATTACTTTGGTAACAATAATGGGGCAGCCGTAACTTTTTTCAAACAATAAAAAAAGAATAATAATAATAATTTGATAAACAGCTGGAAGGACGAAAAATTCATCGACGAAGTCAAAGGTTGAAATTAGGCTATATCGGCCAATTTAATATTTGCATTAGTTAATCCAATTGCACACGTCCAACGTGTATAACAAATTCGTACGTTATCAGCCAAAACATATTGTTTTTGTTTGACTATTGGCAATGGCAAGAATATTAGGCTGAATTTCTGACATCATCTATAGACTTTAAGCCAATCCTTCGCCCAATAGTGAAGGTAAGCAGAAGCTGATTCACTTGTTTGATGGTTTTTTTTCTTTTTTCTTTTTTAAGGTCAAGACGTGTTTGAGTGCTGTAGCATGCAAGCACGCAAGACTTGTGCTCGTTCGTCACTTTTGTGTTTGAACTGCATCAGCAGAACCTGGCCGTGGTAAGCGTGTTTCGTGGACTTCTTATTTTGGGTCAAAAAGTATGACTTAGAAACGCAACAAACGCCAAGGAAAAGATACAGCAAAGAAGTTCGATTATATTGATAGAACTATTTTTGAGTCTAGTTCTAAAGCTTAGCAAGAATTTCAATAAATATACTAATTTGATTATTTATAATATGATTTATAATGAGTCGATAGTCTTATTTATAACCTCAAGTTATTAATTAATATTCCTAATTAATAAGGGGCTTAATTAACAACCTAATATGGGTTAACCCCCTCTCTTCTTTTTTTAATTTTTTGTCGTGAGCCCCTTCCTTTTTATTCTTTTGTTCTTCTGGTCGAAATATCACAAGTACATTGATATTACGATAGGGCTGGGCCAACAGGAGTTTTTGGCTCTGTGCTTCATGCATTGAAGTCACTAATTTGATCTTTCGGCCCCGGCCTTGCTACACAGCTGCAGGCTTAAAACAAGCCCAAGAAAAATGCTTGCTTATCAAATTTCTTACCATAGCCAAGGCCCAAAAAAAATCTCTTTCCATAGCCATTACGGTATACAAAAGTCAGGATGGGACGGGTTTTCTCAGGCGAGTTCTTACGTGACCTCGACCTCGGGTTTTGATTGAGTTATTTAGTTTAAGCCGAGATTCGAACCGATCACGGATAAACAAATGGCCCGGTAAAACTTGGTCGATATGATATTTAGGCCGAACATATAGATTTGGGATGGTATAAAGTTAAGCCATAAAATTTTAGAAGTAACCTCCCCCCCCCCCTCCCCAACCAAAAACAAAGAGACACTTTATGATCTATATTTCAAAATAAATTATACTGAAACAAAAATGATATCATGTATGACAAAGAGTATTAACTGATGTCAAGAAGTCTTATATGTTATCACCAATTTAAAGCATCACCCTTTTAAATAATTATGTAACTTTGGGTCTAATTTAGCCAACCTAAAGTATGATCTAGATTCGACTTGAAAATATATCGGATGTTATTTTTAGAACTCAAACCCATCTTAGTGAATTTGAGTTTAGCCAGGTATATTTTTTTAACTCGATCGTGCCTTCAACGCCCCTAATAACCATAGTTTATCACTTAGCAACAAGCACTTGAGCATTTATTCACTTTGACATGTAGCAGCAGAGAGGGTGCTACAGATTTATGAAGTTTGACTATTACTTTACTCATCATTCAAGCTTAATTTGGAGCCACATAAGTATGTAAACGTTACAAACATTAGATAAGAAAGTTGATATTTTATATGATGTGGTGTTTCGTTTGTATACAGAAGACCACAAGTGATGGATCTGAAGCGGTGGCCAAGCCAAAGCATGAGGGCTGTAGACAGAAGACAAGGGAAGCACCAAAAACGTGGGTTGGCCAATTGCTTGCCACTTCCCATTCCATTTAGTGAGATTGAGAAGATCCTGATCCAGTGGGGGAGGAGGAGGTAGAGAAAGCACGGCACTGGCAGGCACCAAATTCCATGACATGAAGAGCAGATCCAAGCAGACGTAAGAGTCACGTGCCATGCCTTGCTTTTTTTCCTTAAAAAAAAAATTGGTTTTTGGTCTCCCTGTTATATTATATTATATTATTTTTCACATATAGTAGTAGTAAATAGAAATAGGCTTTCCCTTCCATAAAATAAAGCTTGCGTCACCACCAACAGACTTGCCACTCACCATCACTGTTGTTTTCAAAAAAAAGGGAGATTAGATAAAGTTTTTTACATTTGTTTTATTTAATTTTTAAATAAAATAGTAATATGTAGATTTTTTTTCCTTAGAATAAGTGTGTATCTTTTATTCGGAAAATATTTTTATATCCTTATTTAATTAAAGGATTAGGTAAAATAAATATAAAAAAATTAATACAAATTTGTCTTCTTCAAAACACCTATTTTACATGCCTTTGCTAGCTGCACCACGTTCAGCAGAGTGCCAATACCCTAGGGAGATTACCCCAGTAAACACCACCACCAGCCATAGTGATATATGACCTCTTGAACCGCGACCTGATACAGAGTTTCACGGATTTTGAGACTAGGGAGACGTGACCGATGATAATACTACATGTTTGTCACCCCAATTTGCGTGCACTCTATCTCGTCTTCTTTCTTGCCAACAGCATCTACACATCTCATGTAGTAATGTTACATTCATGACAGCAATTGAATAGTAATATTTTTATAATAACTTTTTAAAGTGCTTTTGATGAATTTACTTTAGAATCTGTGCGACTGTGAGTGATTTAAAATGATAATGCTTAGATCATATCTTTGTCATTGCTTATATATAGTATGTACATATTGAAATGTACTCCAATCTCATTCTCACTGTAAACAATGTTAAAGGGATCAGAATTCTTTATATAACATTATCTTTAATATATATCCTATTATTTATATGCACCGTTTCACGTTTTACTTATTATTACATTTAGCTTTCAATTAGTTAATCGTTAAACACAAAGTTAACTTTACTGAGATAAAAAGTAGTATACTACGTAACTTCACAGAAGAAAGTAGTTGGCAACTTCTGGTAGGATGGATGAAGACTATAAAGACGGGTCTGAAGTTGATGATCGCATTCACTTCAATTTCATATCATCATCTGCACAAGAAACAAAAAGATGAAGCCTACTTTTTATGAGTAAAACTTGCCTGCTCGCCCTCATCTCACATAAATTGCTGTTAAGTGTTTTCTGAAATTTTCTATTGATTGCATTGATTCAAAATAGACCCCTCCGAACCATAAGCTACTTCCCTTGTAATTACATCACAGTGATGATTTAATCTCTATTCACGCCTTCCACCCTCTGAACACCAATATGCTACAAGAAACCATCAATGCAATTGAATAGGGTTCGGTACTTTGAACTGCGAAGCATCAATCCCACACGGACCTCAAAAAGAAAAGTACACAAATAAGTGAAAATTAGTAATCATCTGGATTTTTTTTTTGTAAACTTTAATTATCATTCAATAATTCAAAAAATTATAGGAGAAGTTACGACAAGCATGAAAATAACTTACTTGCAAGATATATTACGTACACTTTATTTAATCTTTTATAGTATTGTTGAATTATTCGTTAAGTCATAACGTTTTCTTCCTCTGAATTACTGAGTGCGCGAAATTGATCTTCAAATCAACTCAACGGTAAGGTTGTATCGGGACAATTGCACGCGCAGAAAATATCTTGCGTCTGAATTCCGATTGCCCCTTTTTTTGTTACATATATTTGCAGATTTTTACAACTGCATTGTAAAAAACTTTTGAAGACAGTACTAGTAAACTGATTACTATACTTTCTACAGTTTCGCGACCGCGTCTTTATCGACCTCTTCATAAAAAGGCAACAAAGCTACGACCCGTACAATTATTGTATAATACGGCCAAGCCATAGCCAGATAAGATTTTCAAATACCAGCTTGTCACAAATTCCATTTTAAATTAGAAACGAATTTTATTTTATATTATCTTCTCATCGGTAGGCAATCTTAAATTTTCGGTACAATTAAAAAGAAGATAAGTTTTAATATGGTTATTGATAAGTTATAAATTAAGATAGTTTTTGAATTTTATTCATAAAAAAAATTTATTAATAATTATTTTATTATATAAAAAATATTATATAAAAAATGTAATCAATAAAATTCAAAGACCATTATAATTCAAGGATCATTTTAACAACACCCTTAA
This sequence comes from Pterocarpus macrocarpus, assembly GCA_031439585.1. Lineage (NCBI taxonomy): Eukaryota > Viridiplantae > Streptophyta > Magnoliopsida > Fabales > Fabaceae > Pterocarpus > Pterocarpus macrocarpus. Next base: position 8,088,328 of record CM062517.1, read on the forward strand.
AAATGAAAACAAAAACTCAATGGTTGCATGTATTCATAACCCTATCGGCAAAGTTTGCAGTCACTGAACCAGGCCAAAGGGAGAAAATAAATGGAAATAAATCTATGAAACGAAAGATTTGGCTTCATATTTATATTGCTTGTTGGGCCGAAGATGGGTTGAGAGGGAACAAGATTTTCATTAATAAAAATTGGCGGAAAAAGTATGGTTTGGTAAAACCCGACCCCAATCTGTCAGCCTCATTTGCCCATTCCCAATAAGATCACTTTCAATCCTCGTTAAGATTAGAAAAATCACAAATCTCCATAGGTTTTAGTGGGGCATAGCAAAACATTCACACTAATATCCGTGTATTAACCATTATTATATACTATTTCTCAAAAAAGGTGCGTATGTAGTAGTACAGTACTAAACTATACTGTCTATATACATTCCCAATAAATACAGTTCACAGATCGCAAGGCATAAAAATAATGCATATTTATTGTTAGCAAGTGGCAGAGGGAATTGATGAATGAATATAAAAAAAGAAGAATTAGTGACTTTTTGTATAATTGCACTTTTCATTATCCAGCTGGAAATGTCGTCAGCTAAAGCCAAAAAAGAAAAATAAAAATAAAAACGAGACACAAAGCAGAAGCATTCATGAGTGGTGAGCGAAGGCCACGAGTGGGCCTGTTTGACCGTACGCGCGCGCGTAGATCAATGGAGCGTGTTTTTTTTTTTAGGTTTCGAATAGGATATGGATCCAACGGCTGCGAGAAAAAGCTGGAGATTTTGAAAATGAACACAGCCGGTGACAGCTGTACATGAAAGACCACCAGCTGTATCATTCCACGTGGGAAAATTCTATTGGATGAGATCTGGCATCATTCTTTTTAGACGTGGTGGCGCCCACTCCCTCTCAACAGCTTTGGCCAGCTATCACTGCCAACGGCAACGGCTACATTTTTCACCCAACGTAAATTTTTCACAGCTATCATATCACAACAACTTCTAACATTTTTATTATTTATTTATATTTATCATATTAAATTTTTTAATTTAATTTATATATATTAATAATATAAAATTTTTTATATTATTATCTAATTAAATTATCTCATTTATATAAATTTTAAAATAATAAAAATAAAAATTATATATATTTACTTATATAAATTTGAAAATAATAAAAATAAAAATTATATATATTTACTAATATAATAATATATAATTAAATAATAATATAAAAAATTTTATATTATTAATATATACAAATTAAACCATTTTAATACCACTATTATTTTAGTTTTAATTAATTGAGATATGCAACTATATAATTTTGCACTCACAATATTGTTATTGTACCAATTTCTTCAATCGGATCGTGACAATAATTGTAGCAGCATCAATTGCATTTTGTTATAATTTTTGGTAATAATAATAATCGCAATATCATCATAACTGTGATCACAAATTTTCTTTAGAATCATTATTGTTATTTACATATATTAATATCTTTTATAAAAATATTTATTTTTATAATAATAACTTAAAATTATATAAAATGATGTACAATTAATAATTAATAAATAGTTAATAAAATAAAACAAATTACATTAACAAAAAGATATATTTTATTAATGATTCAAATATTAGAATTACTATTTTAAAAATAGCTTTTCTTTTTTGGAACATAAAAATAGCTTTCCTTAATAGTCATTCTTAATTTAAAATTAGGTGAGCCTGTTGAATGTAATAATAATAATAATAATAATAATAATAATAATAAAGTAAGGAATTTCACGTGAAATAAAAAAGGAAGTACGGAATTTCTCTTCATCCGCATGCACCTAACAATTTTCTGTCAATTTTGTTTTGTCTGTTCCTTGGAATTTGAAACCCGACGTGGCATGTGATGTGGGAGGTACAACTCCGTTACGTGGACACGATTCGAATGCGGCTATAAATGGGAACGCAACGGCAGGAGGCCTTTCATGTGCGCCCTCACGCAGCGAAGGCATTTTCGAGTAGAAGCTTCACTTTACTCCACTCACTCACTCACTCACTCCTTCAAATTCCTCTCATTTTCACGATTTTCTCTCCCCTCTCTCTCTCCGCATTTTCTGCCACAGTTGTTACCAACAATGTTTAAGATGTCTGGGCTCTTGGGGATCTTTGTGGGTCTAGTGTTCGTGGGGCTTGCAGCCTCCTCCAAGTTTGAGGAACTCTACCAGCCCGCTTGGGCCTTCGACCATTTCATCCATGAAGGAGAACTCCTCAAACTCAAATTAGATAACTATTCAGGTCATTAAACCATATCATGTTGTTATTTGGGCGTGCCTATGCTTGCACAATACTTTATATTTTTGTTATTTATGGCTAAAATGTGGGTTTATTTATTTATTTATTTATTTTTGGGACATTGCAGGTGCTGGTTTTGGATCCAAAAGCAAGTATATGTTTGGGAAGGTGACCATCCAGCTTAAGCTTGTGGAGGGTGACTCTGCTGGAACCGTTACCGCTTTCTATGTAAGTGGAAAAAAAAAAGTTTGTATTTTTAAATTTTTTATTTATCCATGATGTTCTTTTGGTATGTGCATGTGGAGATTTTACTAGCCACTCATTTACTTATCTACGGACAATAATGCCAATGGGGCCACTATTCACTAGTTGTTCGCAACTTTGCATATGATTCAGCTCAATGCATTGAACTTTGCTCAAGTGCGGACGTCTCTAACATGGATCCATGAATAGACTAATACCAGAGTGTTATTAGTGTCAGCTACCTACTCCTTTTTTAAAACCGCGAATTACCATAAGTCCAATTTTCTTGATGGCAATGGGCGAGTCCCCCTTATTTTGTCCTTGATCAATCTAATGATCCTATTGAATGACAAATGTTATGTCAATTACTTCAACATATCTCATTTCAACTATTTGTGTTGTGAAACTTAAAATTAAGAATTGATTATAAAAATATTTATTAAAATATTTTTATAATAATTAATATATTATATTAATATTTTATTATTTATTATATTTAAAATTATATAAAGGATATAATTAAAAATTTTGTAATATATTTTTTATAAAAAATAAGAATGACAAATAAATTAAAAAAATTATTTAAAGCGACAAATATCATAAATAGAAAGGAGTTATTTGAGTCTATAACAGTAATTGATGACACATCTTGAATGACAATGAATTGATGATCAATTTCTGTGATGCAGATGTCATCGGACGGTCCAAATCACAACGAATTTGATTTTGAGTTTCTGGGCAACACCACTGGGGAGCCTTACTCGGTCCAGACCAACGTGTATGTGAATGGCGTTGGTAACAGGGAGCAGAGACTCAACCTATGGTTCGATCCCGCCAAGGACTTCCACAACTACTCTGTCTTCTGGAATCAGCGCCAAGTTGTGTAAGCACTAAGGACCCATTTAGTAAATTAACAAAATATATGCATAATGTATATAGTCCTTTCCATGTTGGTATTCGAATAATTAAAATTAGTAAATAAAAAAGGAAGTAAAAGGGACAAGGGAATATGTTGTTTCCATGGGGCTGAAAAAGCTGTATATAAGAGGACACGAAATTGTATGCTTTTATCAGTGGTGGTTGAGCCATCATAGGCTTGGTGTCATTGTGTGTCCCCGTTGGGTCACACAAACGAAAACCAATGGAAAAAAAAAAAACGGAGAAGGGAATCTTGGGGTAATTGATGTCAACACTCTTATAATGGTTCCTTTGCAGAATACAAAGGTACAGATAGTGAAACAAGGGGTCTATTTCCCCCCATTGTTTCTAGCAATTGTTGTGGTCAAATTACCAATATAACCATGAACATCATTGTTCCATATATAATACAAGTTTAAAATCCTAATATTCCATATATGTTCGTTCACAATGTTTCAGGTTCCTTGTGGATGAGACACCAATAAGGGTACACACAAACCTTGAACACAAGGGAATCCCATTCCCAAAAGACCAAGCCATGGGTGTGTACAGCTCAATATGGAACGCTGACGATTGGGCCACTCAAGGCGGTCGTGTGAAGACAAATTGGAGCCATGCACCGTTCATTGCCACCTACAAGGACTTCGAAATCAATGCATGCGAGTGGCCCGTGGGTGTGGCACCATCAGCGGCTAATGCCAAGAGGTGTAGCAGCAGTGAGGATAAGAAGTATTGGTGGGACGAGCCAACCAAGTCCGAGCTGAGCTTGCACCAGAGCCACCAGCTTATGTGGGTTAAGGCTAACCATATGGTCTATGACTATTGCACTGACACTGCTAGGTTCCCTGTCACACCTGCTGAGTGTGTCCACCACCGTCACTAGTGAATGAAATTGATGAAAAATGTTTTATTATATATGAACATGTCCTTCATGTCTCATGCATTTTGTAATATTTTTGTCATAGCCTTAATGTGAATTCTTTTATTTCGTTGTTTGTTGTGCAATCTAATTTCATTATTCTGCTGGTTTCTTTTTATTTTGTTTAGAAGAAATCTTGGATAGAATTAATAATAGGAACTGGCGAGATTTGTTTAACGGCGTCCCGCATTGGGGTACCACAAGCTCACGGGTTGCCTTGGGGACCAAGAAGATATTAAAATATTTTTTTATCACTGGAGGAGAAATGTGGAAGAGAGAATAGAGTTGTATGGAAGATAAGAAATAATTGACAACATTGAGCAGGCATTATGGGCCCGAAAGATGTTTAACTCTATATTTGAAAGGGTAGGGAGGATAGGAAGGGAAGAAACAAATAAGAAACCGAATAGCAAAATTTAATTAGAATGTGTTTGAAAGTGTTTTATTTAGAACAAGAAAGGGGAATAGCAAAGAGGGTTAAGGTGTCTCCTTGTCGGCACTTAAAACTCTAACCTTTTGTTTTCTCAAATTAAGGATCTGAAGAGAGAATAGAATAATAGGCTTCGCTGAAAGTTTCTTATCTTATTTTATTGAATAACTTAAAGAGGATGACATTTCTTGCCTCTCTCATTCTAATAATCTTCTTTTTTTAAAAAAAATCCATATACATTCTAAAATTTGAAAACGTAACTCTATGGGGTAATGTTTGTTTCCAGTCCTGTGAGCATGATTCTTTTTAGGGGTGATCATTTATCAATTATAGCAAATATGTAATAGAAAATTTACTTAAGCAAAGGGCTCCAGATGGACACAATAACATATTTTATAATCCTTTCATTCTAATTTATTTATCAATTTAAAAATTTATCCATCTATTTAAATAATTTGGTTTATTCTTAAATTAATATAATTTAAAAATAAATTAAATTATTTAAATAGATAAATAAATTAAAATGGATGAAATATTATTTAAACAGAAGAAAAGTGCCGAAAATTAGATATGTAATCAAATAGGGACCGCTCAAATATCTACTGATAAAAGTAAAACACAAGTGGAAAGCAATAGCAGTACAAAAGCATATATAACGCATAGGTCCATTTAGAGTGGAATTTAGAAACGGATACTCGTTCCACTGTTCCAGTATCGTGGTCTGAATTTCAGACTCGGTTCTCCTTTTCCCTTTAACGTTTGAATGTGGACAAATATTGAAGATGGGAATATGCTGTGCCCGACAACGTCTATGGCTGGATCCTTTTGAAAGGGTCTAGAGCAAAGACCCATTGAAGATGGTCCTTGGTAGGTGGTGCCTTCAAAATTTACCTTTGGTTGTTCAACTCGAGTACTCGACAACAAGCATGTGAAGCCTATGCTGCAAAAGTGCAAATTGCTATTAGTGTGATTTACACCAATAATAACAAATATTAATAATTATTTACTAAACTCAATAAGGGCCGTCTTGTGTGGGCCAAGGAATTAACAACCTTTAAATTTGAGAGATGTGAAATGTTATGATGGGTTTATCCAATTGAAATGGATGGTTATGGGCCATCCTAGATCGGATGACATGAAAAAGTTGATGCGTCTTTAATTGAGTCAAATGATTACATCCATGGCCCCTGTATAACTGATCGATTTGATAAGCTCCAGGAAAAAAATAAATAAATAAAACAATAGAGGAGCGGATTTGCAACCATGTCGTATTACATTCAATCAATTTGTAGTTTTGTACCACTGGTTGAGCAACAACCGCAATCCGCAACGCTGACGCGCTTGACCCTTGCTTTTTTGATATCTTGACAAAATTTCATATAAATTGATAACAGTGTTTTTTTTTTTTTGCTTTATTTTTCGGTGTGATTTTTTTGATAAAATTTATTTTTAGCTACAGAGATTCATAATTATATATTTGTACATTTTTTCAGAAGTTAAGTCTAAAAGAACACAAATTTTTGGACGGGAGGGGTTAAGAGCATTGGGGAGGAATCAAAATTTCCTCTTGCTTCCCTAAATGTCTCTAGATTTAACTACTTGTGATAATGATAATTCAAACAATCAAACCTATTGCGATTACAAAAAATATAAACGTTTAAGGGATATCCATCAGTAAAAGATGGCAAATTGTCTCGCCCTTTTTTTAATTCTTGCTTCTGTTTGTTTCAGTTTGAGAAAGTTGTTCTACGTCAAGGGAATCAGCCATCTAGAAGAAGCAAGGAGCTGTGATATTCATTGTAGAAATAAAAAACATGCATAATGGGTCAATTATTGGCATCTGGGATTTTGAGTTTGGGCTTATTTGGATAGAACAGACCCAACAGCCCTTTCCCTAGCAACCTACTAATTACGAGGACGGATCAAACAGAGCATATCCTGATTAAATTTGGATTCGGCTACGTTAAAGTCGCATATTCAATTTTGATAAATATTTATAAAAAGTTGTTTGAATATATATTATTAGAGTTTAATTAATATATATTGACAGTATAAAATAGTTTTACACTATCAACTAATAGAAATAGGTAAAAGTGAGAAATCATGATGGATCTCTTTTTATAATGGATGGTTATTTGTATGAGTTAATACTTTCTACTATTTCTATTGGCTGATAGTATAAAATTATTTTATACTATCAATATATTTAAATTAAATTCACACTATTATATTAACCCCTTTTTTTGGTGCGATTATCACATTTTTGTTATATAGTGGATCCGTTTGTTTAAGATTTTGGGAGAAATATTTTTTTAAAAATAGAATAAAAAATAAAAATAGAAAATTATTTTATGTTTGTATATAATTGTAAAAGTACTTTTGATGAGAATAAGAAGTTATTAAAATATTTAGATGTAATAAAATAAAATTATTTTTTATTATAAAATTATAATATTAATATATAGAGAGTGATATTTTCAAAAAAAAGTAAATGATAAAATAGTAAAAGTGTGAAAAAGTAGTGGGTTCAAAATTTAAGGATCACTTTTCTCTCTCTTCTACTTCTGGAAGAAGCATCTCCTCATCTACTTCTCCAAAAGGTAAAAAAATTGATTATTCTCTGTTTCTACTTTTTTTTAAGAAATATAGACAAATAATATTAGAAGTACTTTTTTAAAAAAAAATTTTAAAAAAAAATTTTAAAAAGAATATTTTTTTTCCTTAGAGAAACGCAAACAGGAAACGCAAACAAACAGCTCAATTGCATTCCTAATATAATTCATATCAAGTTGTTGTGACTAACAGCACTTTTGTAAATTTAGGTGTCTTTTCATAAACTGCATACTAAATTTAGGTTTAAATATATTTTTTATTTTTTAAAATATATCAAAATTTGATTTTGGTCCCTATAATTTTTTTATACAGTTTTAGCCTTTTTTTAAAAAAAAATTGAGCACAAATAATCCTTTAAAAAAGTATATAAACGTTTTTTTTTCCCTATCACGATGTCATTTAGGGACTAAATATATACATTCTAAAAATTTTTGAACTAAAATTAAATAAAATAATTTTTTTATTTATTAGAATATCCCTTTATCTAATAGGAAAGACTAATATCTCGAAATATAGTCAAATATTTAAGTAAAGACCAAATTAAACAGAAGAATTTATAGATATCGAAGGGAAAATTTGACATATTAGGAAAACCAAAAAATATTTAAGCCTTAAATTTATCAGTGTACACATTTCTTTTATTTTCTTTTCTCACCATATCAATTAATAAAACTATGAGAACAATCTTGAAAGTATCACGGAGTAAGTGAAAAAAAAAAAATCATATTATGTACTATTATCCAATTTTGTTAGGTTAGTCAATAATTAGCCTAAGTAATAAAAAAGAAAAAAACCAAACAAATTACATTCACTCTTACACACTTGGCTGTATTTTTCATTTTGAATGTAGTAAGGTGAATTTAAAGCATTGTGAATCAGAGTAATTAATCATGCCCAATCGCGGTGATACGTCGTGAAGCAGTCAAGGCACCTGATACATAACGCCAGTGTCTCGTCGTGCTTTAGTATCATGCTCATGATTAAATTCATTGCTCTCGAGTGAAACGCTATTTTTTTTTTTCATTTTTTTAAACTAAATTTTTCGTTTACCCTCACTTATATTATTTAAGTTTCTATTTACCTTTATTTAATCTATTAAAGTTTTTATATTGCTATCAATTAAACTAATAAAATTTTTATTTTATCCTCACTTAAACTGATGAAATTTTTGGCTTGAAACTTGAACTTTAGGAAAGTTATTTGTGAATGTGACTATATAGAGGTTTTGAGATTGGTTCGGGTCGGTCTTTGAAGTTTCATATTTATGGAATTATCATTCATGATATTTGTCTATTACTTAGCTAAGACTGGGACTGTACTATTCAGCATATATACAGGGAAGGCAACCAAGCTATGAGCTTTTTGGCTAGGTTTGGGGCTAAATCAAGTGTGGATTTCAGAGTTTGGGACAAGCCTGTGATTGGGATAGAGCAAATCCTTCTTGCTGACTTTGTTAGGACTATCCATCTGAGATAAGTTTTTTGCTTCTTTTTCTTTTAGCTCATGTACCAAAAAAAAAAAAAAAAAAGAGCTTTACTTTCTTTAACTGGCGAATCCATATTATGGGTTTTTAGTAGGTAGTTACTTTGATATCTCCCAAAACACAATCTATGCTCTTTTTTATACAAACCCATGGCACATAAAGAGCTAAGAAAATATCTTAGCATTTTTTCCTCACAAAGTCTATTGTGTTTTGCACCTGTTTAATATACCTTATTTCTCATAGAAGTTCCTATACTTCATTTTTCTTGCTCTATTTCAAGATTTTCCAACCAAGCCCATCTATTTTTTGGTAGCTTCTCTAGCCTCCAACAACCATGTTATCAACTTGTTATCACTATTATTGACTTATTGTTATTTGTTGTCTTGTTAATGATGATTGGGCCTTTTATGTTATAACTGCAAAGTATTAATGGTGAATATGTTTCAAGTTTATTAGGTTTTTTATTTTATTTATTTGAACACCTATTTTATGTGTATGAAAAATCATTTATGTTGTCCTTGTTATTTTTGAAATAGCGGTTATCCCATTATCCACTATACCATTGCAAAGTCTTAGGGTTGGTTGCTCTATGCCATTATCTAACATTGACTATAATGTTACGAATACTATGTCACCTTTCTTTTTTATCTTTGAGCAAGGTATTCTCACAAATATTGCTATGAGACTAACTCCTCAAGCATTGTCATGACAAAAAAACTTTTTTACAATTATTTTCTTTAAGAATTGAACTTTGGTCCTCTTATTACAATTTGCTTGTTACTACACTAGACCCTTATTGATAATATTATGTCACTTTTATACAAGTCATATGTTATCGTAGCTTCAATTTAATTCTTAATTTCTTCATTCATTTGATTTTTATTTAGGAAGCACAAACATAGATATGGACATGAAGACACACCAAATTCATAAAATGCATATAAATATATGTATTAAAAAATTAAGCAAAAATCATAATTCATAATATCATATTATAGTATTTTTAGAAATTTATAATTTTCATACTACCAATTTTTATTACCTTCTAAATCCCTCCCAAAAAATATGGAGCATTAATATATATTATGTGCACCTCCTATATCCCATCCAAAAAATATGGGACATTATTTTTATTGATATTTCAAAAAAATTTCTAAATAAACTTGAATTTTTGAGCTTTTGAATTCTTTTTTAATCCATCAAAGAATTGAAAAAAAAAAGTATTAGGTCATGTCCTGACTGTGTGCAAGCCGTGTCCACATGATATCCGAGCATGTCCAAATGTGTTTGACACGTATCTGCGTAAAAAAATAATATTTTTTAAATGGGACATGTAAGACCGTCCATCGAATACGTGTAGTACTGATGTCTAACAAACGTCGGTATCCTACTTATATTGTACACAAGAATACATTATCAAATTGGCGTATTCGTACTTCATAGATAGTATAAATGATGGTTGGTTTAAGTTTTTAACAAATATTATATGAAATAATTTTTCTCAAAAAATTAAAAATTATCTTAAATATTTTCTATTCAAATTGTCAACAATTTCTTTTTAAAAGTGGTTGTTATCAAAATAAAAGAAATTTTTTTAAAATTAGAGTTTAATTGATATATATTAATAATATAAAAAAATTTTACATTATCATCCAATCACATATTTATTTTTATAAGACTTTAAAGATAATAAATAATTAAATCAGATAATTTTACTAATATAATAATACATAATTTGATATTTAGGTAAAAGTATTTTATATTAAAAATATATATAAATTAAATCCTTAAAATTATTATTATTAATGTCAGTATTATTATTTGCTTGTTTTGTTTTTAGTACAGGAGCGAAATGCAGGCGGCTAGTGAACCCTAGTTTCTTGTCGTGTCGGTGCCTTGGAAGAGGTCATCTCTGTTTTCTTCTCCATCGTCCCCAGACATGCACCCCGCTTTTACACGCACACTTTAAGCTTTCAAATTCCGATCAGAGCTCTGCCCAGTTTTCGTTTTCGCATCTCTTCGCAGCGAACGAAAACACTTGTGCCTGCTCTCAGGTTAGCTATTTACCTCCTTCCTCTTTATTTGGCTTTTTTTTTTTTTTTTTTCCTCAGCTTCTCTTCATTTTGTTTTTCCTTCAAATATGTACTAGGTTTGAAAGGAAGTTTTTTTTTTTTTTTTTGGCTTGATCTTCCCCCCCTCCCCCCTCGAATTTCCTCTGTTTATATTATTTCTTTATTTTGTTTCTGTTGTTTTTCAATTGTAATGAATCTAATGATGCCACAGAAGATTCAACCCATAACCCAATTTCAAACTACTCAAGTCCCTAATCACTTGCTTGCATTTGCATTAACTTTTTCTCATAGTGTTTATACTGGTGAATGTGGAGTAGGGTAGGGGAAACATTTTAGAGGGTAGGGGGATTATTAACATATTTTGGAAGGGGCTGCAGAATGTTGGTGCTAAACTTTTCATATTGCTTGAGTAACATCTCGCTCATATCATAGCTAGATTAGCTTATAGTGCCATTTTGAAGTGGTTGCACATGTGAAGATGAGGCCTTGTTTCCGTGTCAGGTGTTTGCTTCAGTGTTGTTATTAACCTGCATTGCATGCACATATGTTGGCCAAAGCCCATAGTAAAGGGGATGGATCTAAGTCCCTGGCAAAAATACTGGCAAAATGGAAAGAATACAATGCACAGCTTGATTCATGCAGTGATGCTGATAAGCCAATTCGGAAAGTTCCGGCCAAGGGATCGAAGAAGGGGTGTATGAAAGGTAAAGGAGGGCCGGAGAACTCGCGGTGTAACTACAGAGGTGTTAGGCAAAGGACTTGGGGGAAGTGGGTTGCTGAGATCCGGGAGCCGAACAGAGGGAGTAGGCTCTGGCTAGGTACTTTTCCCACTGCCATTGGGGCTGCTCTTGCATATGATGAAGCGGCAAGAGCAATGTATGGTTCTTGCGCCCGCCTCAACTTCCCCAATGTTTCGGTGTCCAGTTTCTCTGAGGAATCTTTGAAGGATTCTCCAGGTGCAAACCAACGTGGTTCCTCAGTGGTGGTATCAGCAAATACTGAGTCCATGATGATATCACCAAATAATTCTGGGGGAGGCATGGAAGAGGATGTTGATATGGAACACATTTCCTTATCCCTGAGTGTAAAACATGAGAATGTGGAAGGTGAATCCGGGACCAGTTCCTCCCCTCCTTCATCCTCATGATTTGGACATGGCTAGAACTTGTAGCCTTTGTAGTTTGGTAATGAGTAGCTTAGGGTGAAGGAAACTTGAAATTTGGTCCTGGAGATTAGCTGTTGTAAAACTAAAATGAACTTGGTTGAAAAGTGTTCATTTGTTCAGGTTTTGGCCTAATGCACATTGCACACCCAGTCCAGTTTTAACTTATAAGATGTGAAATATATTTTACCTTCCGTGGTGGATGATGACCCCTTTACCCACCTCCATCACATACTGCATAATGTTGTGAGTTATGCTAAAATTATGTTAAAGACCACTGAATGTGCCAATGTGGTTTATTGAAATTTAAGTACTTTAATTTCTGATGTAAATCTCTATCTATAGTACGCTGGATTTGCATGGATGGTTGGTTTATAACAGGAATATACGGAAAGCAAGTTATCGGAAGAGTATATAATAAGTAGCATAAGTTTGGAGATAGGAAGAAAGCAGATGTTCATGTGAGTTTGGATTTCCTAACATTTCCTGCTGTTCTAAACCAACAAGGGTGTGAATCTCTCAAAGTTTCCTCTGCAATCAGGTATATTGAATTTAGAAGATGAGAAACAACATTCTTTTGAGAACAGGTTATGAGAAGATTCATACCCTACCACTGTCAATAAGTTGAGACTTCAATATATTTCACCGTAAAAGGTTTTATTGTGCTGTTACCGTAAACCTCTACCCAAAATGGTAAAATCCGATGGCACCAGCCTGCCGGTTATCTCGCATCGAACTGCACCAGTGGTATTTGGTTTAGCCTCTGTTGGAACTGCACCAAGGTTCGTACTTGCATCGAACCATCCGATCCCCCCACCTTCCAGCACCCCTCCCCCCTTCTTTCCTCTTCCCCATTGACCACCCCCCCCCCCCCCACCAAAACACCACAAAAAAAAAAAAGGTGTCCTACCGGGTGTCTTTTCTTTCAATACTGTAAACGAATAGCTTCATGAGATAAATTGACGAGTAGTTTATCCGAGCACTATTTCTTGGGCTAAAGGAAAAGGCGGTCATTCCCCAAATTACCTTTAGTCACTTTATTTTACTGTTCATTCATATTAAAGAAAGGATTACTTTGCAAGGTTCAAAGATAAGGAAAAGTTTATCCAAAAATGTATAAGTAAGAGTTTGTTACCGATAATAAATAGGTAATTTCTTTTATGTCCTGAGGTGTTTTTTTACTGGTACAAGGTAAATTAGCTTCTTTTTTTGTTTTTCAATCAAAAAGTATATTAGCTGGAAAATGTGATAATTGCTGTGGACGTGGTCCAGATAACTTTGGGCCTTAAAATGAGTTGCTAGCTGAAAAATTGGTTGGGTCTGCCTTTTTATTTCTCTAAGATGGAAAGTGGTTTTAGATAATTATCATCGTATACGCTAGCGCATTCAGCATGTGGGTCAATAGCCAGGAAAAATCACTTATCTAATTTTTTGACCAAAAACAAAATAATTATATAATTTCGTTATAAAATACTCCCAGAAAAAAAGTTTAAAAGTGCGACATGCGATATTTATAAACATCAGAAATTGTATGGAAAAATTGATGTGAAATGACTTTGATTACTTCTTTTTTTTTTCTCCTAATCACAAGTATTCTCATTCATATTCTTTGGTTATAAGATTGATTCAAATTATAGTCGATTTTATTTGAAAGAGTTCTCTTCTTCCACGTATATGACTCAAATTGATGACAAAATGCCTCAGAAATTAAACCCCCTTAAAAGCAATACGCGTTAGACTTCCATCGATGACTTTGATTACTACTGGTTAGTATTGAATTGACACTAGGAATCGAAGACACTCAGTGCCGACTTTCAAGTTTGAAATTAGCCTTGGCTTTGAGACCCACATTCCCACAGATTAGCAAACAGAAGGACGGTGTGAGAGTGAGGGAAGATTGAATCGTCGGAGCTTCCAAGACCCATGCATGTCCACCAAGTCTTTAGGACCATGCCTCATCAACGTCACCTGCGGCCCCGAACTCACAACCCAAGCCACCAGACTTCAATTTTTAAGAAAGTGTGTACACGATACGTTGTTTCAATCTTTACTTAGCGTTCTGTCTTATATGTTAAATTGTACAAGTATTGGATGAATGCGTTCTGTCCTTTGACGTCCAGATTCATGTTATATAATATGAATAATAAAGTAGTAAAAACTAAAACATACGGTAATTGGTAAGATTTGGGTTTGAACCTTTTGTGTCTATCTTTGACTCGGCTGATTAGTTTGGCATTTAGTATTTTACTAAGGCAACTGACAGCATATGATTTTGTCGTTTGGGATTATACTTTCTTTTTTTGAAGTAATAATAATGAAGCGATGATGAGAGCATGAGCGACCGTGCGTGTCGTATTATTTGCTAGCATCCCATCTTATTAGATCATATATATGATTCATTTAAGGAAGATAGCCAAACTACATGAAAATAGGGACTCATTTCTTTTTTCTTTTCGGCACGACTAATATATGTCAATTTTTTTTTTTTGGGACGTGAGCCAATATGTTAATGATAACACGCATGAATCATATCATTTTGGCTTCTACTAGCTAATAACCGAATTTTTAAGCTTTTAATGATAATGATGCTTTTCGTATATAAAACTTGTTTAATTTGTTATAATTCATATCATTTTGGCATCTACCAACTAATTTTATGTTTTTTTTTTTCCTTTTTTATATTAATTATGCTGTATACATTGAAATTGTGAAATCATAATAGACATGGTTTAACCACAATTTTGTTTTTTAGGGTTTCTTTCACTCAAAGTTTCATCTATTAGTGATGGGGTTACCCTTGACCAGGTCCTGGGATAACATGAGGTAGGAAACAGCCAAAGGCTAGTAATGAGTAGTTACTATAGTACTTGCCATCATGATTACAGATATGCAGCTAGAGTCCTCTTATAGTTAGTTATGCCCAAAAGTTGGAATCGGTGATCTCAATGATGAAAGTGATATGAGATCAATCAATTGACCTGCCATCTGCTAATTTCCAGCTACACATGTCGCCAACTGTTTTCTTCCACATCTTCAAAATCCCATAAGAAAAATTAGGAGCAGGGATTATAGATACACCAGAAGAGAAAGGGGTTCAATATATGCATAACTATTGTTCATGCGGAATTTGACATAAATGTAATGCCATTTGGTTTGGGAAATTGAATCCAATACGTCATTTCAATCCAAGCACGCAAACACTGGAAATTGTACGCAAGTATTTTTATTTTTTATTTTTTAATGGGACACCTTAAGAAAAATTGTCATATTTGCGTTCAACATGAGCACTTCCTACAATATTCATATACAACATACATGACGTTTATAAGTATCACAAAAATATATAAAAATTTGTATATGTCTGTTTTGATGTCATAAATTCTTAGATTGGATATAACTTATTTACATGTGTAGTGTGTTTTAGATGGCGAATGAAAGAGCTGAGATTTCGGTTCTGTTGGTCAACGGCGATTTATGTTACCAATGTTTTATTAGAGTCAAAGTGTGACAAAAAATTAAGATGTTTCTGTCTAAACAAGAATCTGATATAGGAAAAGGGCAAAAAAAAAAAACTGGGGGGAAAATCAAAGTTATAGCGTAGTATAAATGAATGAAGGGGGAAAAATAGGAAATTCAAAATAAAAATGGTTTTTAAATGGTCCGGTTGAGAGAGGGATTCAGTGGTAGTTGTGAAGTTACCAAACGTGTGCATCCCCGGCCTTAGCTCTCATGGAGCAAGCCTATAGATTGAAATTGAATTAAGAGGCAGGCATCAACCTCCTTTTGATTAATTATTTCCAAAACCAAACTCCCCCTTCCCTCTTTCATAGCCCATTTATTATACATGGGACCCACACCATGCCATTACCAGATGAACCTTCCCTCCACCAAAAGATCTTGGCCCTTCATTCCCCCTCTCTTTAAAAACCCCTCCACCCCGTGTGCATTCCATCTGAATCCAACCACACAAGAAGCACTTGAACCCTTCCTTTGCTTAACACTTAACTCTTCTCTAGACCCTGCGAATCTTTGTTTGTCCATTAGCTAAGAAACCACAAGCTGTTGCGTCAGACTTTACACACACTTTGTTCACAATGAGCAAGAAGGTTGGCTTGTTCTTTCTTGTAGTTACACAGATCTTGGTACTTCAAGCCATGTCACAACAAGAGTCTGAGGGTCCATTGCCAGGGATGAAGCCTTTGGAGGTTGAAACGAAGAGAGGAGGAGTTCAGCAGCTAAGTGACCAGAAGGCTGAGAAAAGTGTAGACCAATCAGTTGGTGGCTCCACCACAGAGTCATCATCACAGGGAGAGGGAGAATCTACGGCTGAGGCTCCTGATATCAGACGGCTGGGAAAGCATCATTCCACAGACAAGTCAGTGGCGGGTGGGGGTGTGATCCTAGGTGGTCTTGTTACTGCCACTTTTGCTGCTGTCTTTTGCTACATTCGGGTTACTAGGAAAAGGGATGGTGCTGGTTACTGAGCTACTCTTGCTCAATCATTCTGCCCATTTGATATGGTTTGATTTGATTTTATTATTATTACTTTTTTAAGGGATTAGTCTAGGCACTAGGAAGTAAGAGTGAATCATATTGAGACAAAGGCATTGATTATAATTGTAACAACAGATATCCTAGCGATGTTGTTCACAACTTTGCAGTATAATGTATTGTGAATACGAGAATTAGATTAAGATTTCTGTGTGAACATATATATTTTTCCCTACTTTCTATTCTTCTTATTCTGTTTCCTGCACTTCTCACTGTCAGCGAGAGAGCTAAAAGATGGGCTGTCGAGAATCTAGAGATTATGCTTTTGTTCAAATCACATTATGCCACTGTTTTTTGCATATGAAAGGGCAAAAGTAGCTGAGGGATCCTGATTGCCCTTTTGCTGAAATATTTATTTAAGATTCCTTGCTGCTTTCTTAATAGGTAATCCATCAAGCACTTTGTTTAGACGGAGGAACCAACCCGGTACATAACTTCGCTCGAGATTATGCATTGATATGTCTCATTGAATTATGAAATCATTTTTTTTAATGCGGGCGTATAATGCATCAAGAACAAGAACATTGCTTTATAGGATATAATAGTATCTGTGCTCTTTACTTAAAGGGGTTATCTTCGTTATAATAACCAGAAAAGAAGAGAGGAAGAAGTTCGATCCTCTGCAAGGCAGAAACTACATTATTTTATCCCGTCTATAATGTTTCCTAACAAGAGTAATTTGTGCACGAGCGTATATAACCTGACTCTTGCACATTTTTTTCTTTAAACCTTTTAGGATCAGTAGTTGGGCTCTAGCGATAAATATGATGAGTTCTCTGCATATTATACATAAACCAGGGTGTATTTGTTTGCACTTATTTTGGAAAAAAATTATTTTTTATTGAATAAATTAATTTTTATATATTTGAATAATTTAAAAAAATCAAATTTTTTTAAAAAAATCTAGTATTATTTTTTTGTATAAGTTGAAAACAGTAAATTTTTAAAAAAATTAAAAATTAATTTTTAATTTTTTCAACTATATATAAAATTTATATTTCATAATCATTTTTTTAAAAAATCAAACAAATGCAGCATAAATCAGTGAAAAATTCAAGAAAAAACGAAATGTCTAAATGTGAACTCCTGTATAATTTGGCCAGTATACACTCAATCTTGTAAATTTGTTTTAGTTGTCCAAGATGTGGGTGGTGAGTATAACTACTATCAAATACTACTTTCTAGCAAAAGGTCGGTGCCTCCATTACCTTGTTGGGGCAGCCCAATGCCTAATTTGCATGGTAAACTAAATAAGAATTTTTCCCCCCTTCATTTTGGGAGTAAACTATAATATACTAGTTAATACCAGTCAAAAAAGAGACCAAACTAGCTACTACCAGTAAAAAAAAATAAGAATAGACAAGGCATTCGCCAGTGTGGCTTGCAACAGATTAGCAGAAAAAGTAAAGCCAGCTGCTTGTGAGCTGTGTCTCACTAGTTGGAACGCATTAAGTTATTGATCGCATGCGAAACATTCTTTAAGAATATAATTATGATTGAACTAATCATGAATTAATTTTTTTTAACACATAACTATATAATACTTTTTTGATATATTAGTAATAATAATATTTAAATTTATAATCTTATATAAACTCTTCAAATCATTTATCATTAAACTACTCATAATGACTTAATTATATAATAGTTTAGAAATATGCTATAAGTCACTGCAAGTGATAATAATCCCCCAGTTTAGGTTTTTTTTGACATGCGGTCCAATTATCTTTTTTTTCTTTTTTTTTTGGTGTTTTTGCTCTCCGGCATGTTGGGACGTGCGGTTTTACAGCATCGGAGCCATGCACCTCATTTGCACGGTTCAGTTTTCTTTTTGGTGAATTCTACGGTACGTAAAAGTGTACATTTTGTATATTTTTTATGATGAATGGTGAGGATCGTGCCATAGATTATGAGGTATATTAATGTACCAATTACTTATGATGCACTATAATAATATCTAATTTTGAGAAAATTTAAAAATATAATTAAATATATTTTAAAAATTAATTATCATATACTGACAGTATAAAATTATATTGGATATAAAATAATTTTATCTTTGTCAAGATAATCAAAAAATTTTATCAGTGTAATTTTAATTATCATATATTGACAGTGTAAAATTATACTGGTAGTTAATTTTATACTGTCAGTGTAATCAAAAAATTTTATCAATATAATTTTAATTATCATACACTGATAGTATAAAATTATACTGACAGTACTGTAAAATTACACTGATAAAATTTTTTTACACTATCAGTGTATGATAATTAAAATTATACTGATAAAATTTTTTGATTACACTGATAGTATAAAATTATTTTATACTGCCAGTATAATTTTACACTGTCAATGTATGATAATTAAAATTACACTGATAAAAATTTTTGATTATACTGACAGTATAAAATTATTTTATATTATCAATATAATTTTATACTATCAGTGTATAATAATTAATTTTTAAAATATATTTAATTATATTTTTAAATTTTCTTAAAATTAGATATTATTATAGTGTATCATAGATAATTGGTGCATTGATGCACCTTACAATCTATGACACAATCTTCACCGTTCATCATAAAAATACATAAAATACATATTTTTACTATAGTACCATAGCATGCACCTTTCTTTTTTCTTTTTCCTTTTGGGTCTGGTACGGTTTAATTATCTTTTTTTTTTTTTTTGCTGCTCACACTTTCACACGCGTGTGCGCGTGCACACAGACACTAGGATTCAGTTATCTTATATTGCCCTATTGAAACCCACAGTATCCTAATCCAAAACTTGCCTTTTTAAAGGCTCAAAAGAAAATTAGCTCAAACATCGCACTTTCTTGAGAGTTATTATTTGAACAATTTGATAGACATCATTCAGGGATTAGCACTTTTTTCTTCAACTTTTTTTTTCAAACCTATTTTCCATCTTACTCACATAGTTTCTCTTCTCCAAAAGTGTCAAGATTAATATACAAATAACATTTTTCCACCTTCATAAAGCATATTAACTAAAGTTGAATTGAAGTGTCTGTCACTCTATCTCATTGACCCAAAAAGTATTTGTGTCTACCTCCACAGTCTATTGAAAAAAATAATTATTTTTCTTTTTAATTATGAGATGTATAAATATGGTACAAATACATATACTAATATGACTATTGAATAAGCATCTATCAAGTTAAAATAAATATATTGTATATTTATGATGGAGAAATATTAATATCGATAAATGTTAAGTGTATATATGGAGTATGGGACAACACATCGATTCACATTTTATCTATTATTAAATTGGATATGGACTCCATTTGAATTGAATCCACACCCTATCCAATAATAAATAAAGTGTAAATTGATATCATATCCTATATACATATAATATAATTTACTAATATTTAAAGTCAAATCCGGGACAAATAACATAACTCCGATCCTAATTCACGTACTCTTTCAATTCCAATAGTCGTGAATCATTTCCCTCCAAAAGAAACAGTCCCATCTCACCATTCCTTATTCTTCTTCTTCTTCTTCTTCCTTCTTATTCTTCTTCTGCATGACACAATCTCGTTCACCAAGGCCCCAATGGCTTGCCGCTGTTCCTGCTGGTTCCCAATCTACTTTGTAGTCTCCGTAACACTGGGAGTCATAGCCATCTCCTCCGCGGTGCATTCCAACTCCAAGAACTCCTCCCAAGAAGCGGCAACCCCCATACCCCATGACCTCTCAATGAACGCCTCCGACGCCCTCCGAAGGGCCGGCTTCACCGTCATGGCCGACCTCCTCCACCACAAGCCACCCTTCTTCCGCCCTCCCAACAACTCCACCATCTTCGCCATCAAAGACTCCGGAATCAAAAACTCCTCACTCCCTCCATGGCTCCTCAAGAACCTCCTCCTCTACCACACCACAACTTCCAAGTACTCCATGCAAGATCTCCTCAACACGCCACAAGGTGCTTGCATCACCACCCTCTTCCGCCAAAAAAGCGCTGCAATCACCAAGATTGATCCCAAACAAAGAACCCTAGAGATCAACCACGTGCTGGTCTCAAACCCCAACATCTTCCTGGGAGGGCAGCTCGCTGTTCACGGTGTTCCTGCACCGTTCGCTTCGTTAAGTCGTCAAGATCCTCAGTCGTGGGGTTTGGATGATGTCGTTCAGTCGCTGACTTGTCGTGTGAACAACTCTCCACAAACGTTTCATGATTATTCCAACAAGAGTGTTGTTGAGTGGAACAGGGTCGTGCAGTTGCTTGGTTCGAAAGGGTACGCTTCGTTTTCGATTGCATTGCATTCGGTTCTTGATGGGATTCAGAAGGACTCGGTGAGTTTGGGCTCTGCCACGATCTTTGCTCCTCCTGATATGGCGTTGTTGGGGTACCCTTCGACTTTGCTTGATAGGGCTGTGAGGCTTCATATATTGCCTAAGAGGTTTACCTATAGGGAACTCACTTCGATGCCGGTTAGGACTTTGTTGAAGACGCTGATGCCTGATGATGACCTTGAAATTGATGGGGTTCTGGGTTTCATGCCAGGGGTGATCATCAGTGGTGTGGAAATTGTGGCACCTGACATGTTGTCTTCTGAGAGATTCGTGGTTCATGGGATTTCTAGAGCCTTTAAGATGGCTGAGCTTACTGCATGAAGGTTAATTTGATGATATGTCCATACATTATGATTACATTCATGCAGATTTGTTTCTTTTTCTTTTGCTTTTTCTTTTTCTTTTTGGGTACTTTCATTGGATGCTGTCTCAGCACATAATTTTGATGTTCTGTAGCTGCATCTGTTACTTTGTGCTGCTAAACTTCTATTGTATCTGAAGCTAGCAACTTCTTTATGTATTCTATTTTTCAATTGCAAGTTTGCAACTGCTCATACCATTAAATTTGGGTAAAATAAATCTCGTGTTCAAATGTAACCGTCTTCTAGGAAATTAGTTTAGTTTGTTGCAATGATAAAATTACAAAATATGCCAAAAAAAAAATAGTTATATATCCAAATATTAAAACTTCAAGTGAAAGAACGAAATTTAACATCCATAACTTTAATATGGAATGCTTTAAGAAATCCTAGAAATATGGCTGAGTTATTAGTATTTTTAGCTCAATCAAGATGCACCGCAAGTTCAGAGTGCAACCCAACCACTAATGCCGATGCTTTTCAATCTGCTTCATTCATCGATCCCAGCCACGGTAAGTTGCAGATGCTTATTTCTCAGATAATGGGAGCACAGGGCAGCTATATAGTAGAGGTAGTGACTAGTGAGGGATCAAGACCGGCTAATCACTGGAGAGGCAAGACAAGTTGTAGCTCATTATAATGCCTTAATGTTAATGGCCGTAGCACTGGCTTATAATGAAGCATAGTGCTGTTAGCTCTCTGCCTCTCTCGCTATAGTTAATGAGGCCAAGTGATTTTCGAATCTAATAATTCAAGAACTACAAGTGCTTTTGGGGTTATTGATCCTATAGCATTTTCTTTTGGACTACATTCTATAGTGCAAGACATCATCACAACAAACAAGTGAAACTTTGAAGGACTGTTCTATTATAGGCCATATGGGCCGAAGTGTTTTTTAGTGTTGTGGCTCATTGTGTAGGCCATCTGTTAAGCTGCCTCTTGTATTCTTATCTCTCCCCTTTACATTAGAAGTACCTGCTGCACAATGCATAAAAATTTACATTTACGGTAGTTTCTCTTTAATTAGGTAAATGTTTACAGGTCTTCCCCAGGAACTTGTTTGCTAATGTTGCAGTGGTTAATATTTCCCCAAGCTCTTCATTCTTTTTTTTGGTCAACCTATCTCTTCATTTGTTAACTTAGCTTGGTTTCTGTTCTCTTCATGGCCCATTGGGCCTCCTATGCGTCCAAAAAGGATATATGCTTAATGTTATGACGGCAATTTTTAATTGACCAAAAAAATAATTATTTACAATTTACAAACCTGCCCAAAAATAAAGTATTTACAAAGAAATTGACAGTTAATTGCTTATGTGTGTCAGTGTGTATGATGTTGTGCATCTTAGTTTCAAAATGATCACGCTCTATAATATCCTTTCCCCGATTTTTAATGAAATGTATAATGTCCTTTTCTATTGCCACCTATTTTGTAAATATTTCATGTCGTGTTATATACCATTTCTGAATTGTAAATAGAGAAGCCAAAACAATTTGTGAAAAGATAATCTACTTAAGAATAAACTAATATTATATCGAAAAACTGGACGTGGCTCCCAACTTCAACTTAAAGAAAAGGAGGTTTTACTACCAAAAAAAAGAAAAGAAAAGGAGGTTTTATGCAATTTGACGTGTACCAGCAGAGGCTAGATTATTCAAGTACTGAATGAATAAATTAAATCCTAGGAAAGTTCCACCCACGATTGCATTGAACTTATTATGAATCCTATACCTATTTTTGTTCCGTCTCGGAAAGTTCTACATAGAAAGGTTCATGAACGAATCTTATTCCGTGGCGGATCCAAATCATACTTTTTAAATTTCTTAATTATCAATGAATTTCTATTCGAGCTAAAAAGAAGTCAAAAGACTAAAAAGGAGGAAGAATTAAAAGCAAGTTACGATTTATTTAGAATTGAATGTTTTCTATAAGAAATTGTTCCTTAGCTAAAATGGTTTCATATTCCTAATCGGTGTATATAGATTATAATAGTCTCATCATTTTTTAATTTTATGTGGAGAAAATTTAGGATTGCACTGAAGCGAAGCTTCTTTGATTCCTTGTCCCTCTCTGCATAACGTTTTTCTATCCCCTTACTCAGGCTAAGAATAATCATACGCACTAGGAGTTTGGTTGCACGGATTTGCACCCCAGAGAAACCAACAGTGAACCAATGAAAAATTACCTTTGCTTTATTGGCTTTTGTGATAAACATGCATGCTAAACCAGTTAAATTCTATTCTGTAGCTGTGAGCCTGTGACTATGATTTGTAGATGAGAAGGGGGAAAAAGAAAGAAAAAGCAAGTCACAATGGTAATCAATAGCCCAATATTTACATTTTCGCCTGTCCGCAGCCAGAAAAAATATATATATACATTGAAAGCAAAACCACCGCTTTCTCTGTTCTTTAAGGTGAATGTGTGTAGTACATGTATAATTGTATTTCTCTTGCATCCAATTTCAATCGTGAAAAAGGATAAGAAATCTAATCAAGATCAACCAAAAAAAAGAAAAGAAGAAAAAAAAGATTAACATTTGTTCCGTATCCCTCTATGCAAGAAGAACCCTTATGTAGTGGAGCCATACCATAGTGGCTCAAACGGAATCAATCAATCGCCATTAATTGTTGTGGCCGTTGAGTTCATGTTGCAGAGCCTGTTCAAGCGAAGACCATGACTCCTCCATCAACCGCGGACTCAACCTGAACATGAGAACGCAGAACTCCATCTGGTTGAGTGCCCCATCACCATCAAGATCCCCTTCCCTCACCATGCTCACAAGCTCATCCTCCTTCAGATCATGCAGTCCCAACAGAGCACAGTTCCTCCTCAAGCTCTCCAACGTGATCACCCCTTTGTCCTTGTCCATCAAAAGCCGAAACCCTTTGCACAGCTCCTTCATCAGACCCTCACCACCAAGTTTATTTGCGATCACGGGCAGCAAGTCCTCAAAGTCAACAACTCCTTTGCCAGTCCCAGCCATATGTGCTTAATTTGGTGCCACGCAAAATAATAATAATAATAATAATAATAGAATGTGGAATAATGTTTAGTTGCTATGGTGATGGCGGTGAATGATCATATTGAACTATATATATATATATGTAAATGATGAGGGGTTCATGGAAAGAGAGAAAGGAAACTTGATGAACCCTCATAGGATGACAGCCGAGGAACAGACAATAATTAGCCGATCGGCTTTGATTCTGTAGAATAGGCCG
This sequence comes from Pterocarpus macrocarpus, assembly GCA_031439585.1. Taxonomy (NCBI): domain Eukaryota; kingdom Viridiplantae; phylum Streptophyta; class Magnoliopsida; order Fabales; family Fabaceae; genus Pterocarpus; species Pterocarpus macrocarpus. Next base: position 8,112,914 of record CM062517.1, read on the forward strand.
TAGTTGCTTCCCTGCTTCCCAGAAGCTGGTCAGGGGCATTTCTGTCAATTTCGACTTGTTTGTAAACTAAAATGCTTTCACAAAGACACAAGGTTCTGCAACACACTGCTTTTACGCAGTTATTCGTATATCCGTGCAGCCGCGGATTATATTCGTTTTAACTAATATTTTAAAAACTGAACGGAAAATTAAACTAGAGAGACTTCTAGTTTATAATTCAATTGTAGTTTAACCAATCAAATATATGGTTGAACCCTAATTAATTGTAATTGAATAAAAAATACTTAAATTAAAACTATGACTGACTTCTTGTTTAACTAGTTCATTTGGATGGTCATTTCGATTTTTAAAATATTGGTTTAAATTAAGAATTCTTTTTATGAAGGCTTGTTTAACATTTTTTTTTTTTTTGGTCGTAATTGACTTTCATCGATTCAGATGAAGGAGATTGTTGTCAAAGGGAGACCAAAAGATTGGTCAAAATGTGGAAACAATTGATCCCATCGCAATTCACAAGGAAAACAAGGCCTGTCGTAAGGGATTGGGTCATGCAATACTTGGTTCGGTGGAATTTGTTCTTTTCTATATCGGAAACACCGGTTAACTTACCCCGTAGGAACTTTTTGAAAGAACAAGCATGATACTGTTCAGGACGCATCTCTCTGTATACGCCCCTCTTCTTTTCCTCCTGTTATAAGTTAATTTAGAGAGTATTTGTTTCAGTTTTTTAAATTAAAAAAAGTGATTTTTTTATTTATAAATTATTTTTTATAAAAATTATTTATTTAAGCTTATGTTCACAAATTAAAAAAATATTTTTAATTTTTGAATAAAAATTAAAATAAATAATTTCTGTAGAATATAATTTTTTAATAATTAAAAAAATTACTTTTCATTAAAAAAATGAAACAAACCCACCCCTTATCTTGAGTAGTTAGTCAAAGGCAATCTGTGTCACAAAAAGCAATATTTAACTACAATGTATCGCGGTTGTGCTGGCTAAGTGTAACTCGAAACCTTTTAATTTTTAAACAATGTAGTTTACGAAATGAAAAATTTTTAAATCAGTGAATATATCCTAAATAAAATTGACGAAACTCATTTTATTATAAGTGTATCTAAATATGAGGTATTTGAATTATATCTATATAAAAATCTCTCGAAATAAAATAGACATGCAATTTAGTTGGGTAGAAAATGATTCAATTTGGCTGAACCTTACCCAACTCAATTACAGATCGAGTTCTAAGTTCTTTCCGTAACTTCAACTTTTACTTATGTAATAAACTCCAATAGACCTGCAAATATAAAGAACATTATTGGCATTATATTGGAGATATTAAGACCCACAAAGGACATCGAATGATTAAGATAACGATGTGTTTTAATCTTAAAAAATATTTTTTCAAAAGAAATCATATAATTTTTACGTTTTCAGGATTGAATGAAAATTAGTTTATAAACAGCTGAAATGAATTAGATCTCCCCCCCCCCCCCCGGGATTTACTACGAGGCATAAAGTCCAAGAATGAAATGAATTGAATCTTTAAAAGTATATTTTGATCTCAAACAAATAAAAAATAAAAAGAGACTTTTTTTTTTTGTTTAGAATGAAATAATGCTGGATAGGTTAAGCTCCATTCAAGGCAAATATATATATATATATATATATATATATATATATATATATATATATATATATATGTATGTATACATATAAGATCTTGAATATTTAAAAGGAGGGCAAATTAAAAGAAATGTTTATTCGATCGTTTTTTTTTCCTTGTTTACTTTCTACTTTGTCTTGATAAGAAAACAAATTTTCTTCAATCTAAATGGGACGCCATTTGTTAGATTGCAAAATGACAAAAACATTTTAAAGAAACGAATAGGTACCAAGATGGCAGAAATCTGATGGTCTGAAACCCTTTACGCATAAATAGGAAACGTCTGCATTATGGACCCAAATCTTTCCATTTCCTGATCCCGTCTCTTCAATAGATTATTTTCATTTTTTTTTTTTTTAACTTATACATTTTCAGATTAAAAAAACTATATCTATATCTTAATTATCATATTTTTTTTCTTAATTAAACAAAATTTCAATATACCGATAAAGAAATTTTCAACATGTTTGAAAAAAAATATGTTGATGTAAACAACATTTTTCATTTTGTAAATGTTAATAAAATATTTGAGTTTGATATGAAAATCACGCATCAAATGATAGGTGAATTATGATTTTCAAGTATAGGTGGGTAAGCAAGCCAGTTCAATCCGCAATAGACCACATTTTAACCGATTGGATTGGGCTGCTCCACAAAATTAATGGGTTGTCATTATACTGGACTTGCGTTTGCCAGCATGGAGTTCGCGGGCCAGTTTACACCACTAGATGCGGTTTTTTTTTTTGGCCTTTTTATCCTTTTACTCTGGCCTTATAAAGTTGAATTTTGTAAAAGTATGGGTATTGGGATCCAAACCCAGCCCATCGAGGTTCCATAGCGAAAGTTTTTACCACTAAACTGTGCCACACATTATGACATACGTTTCAATTAAATTGAATATATTATATTCGATTGTCATATGCGGATTACCAGATCAAGCTATTAACCCGCAGGCTTAACCCACATATTAAGGGGAGTGGACCAGAAAATCCATGAATAAATGGATTACGAAAATATTTAATCCTAACTCTTGCAGATTATGGGTTAAATGGACCAATCTGCGGATCACAACCCATATACCTCGGTCTATTTTCAAGAGTAAGTGGTGACGTTGCACACAATTTGAGAGGGAGTTAATTTCAATTAATCCGAGAGACATTAATGTGCTCTTCTCCCGAATGCAATTACCAGCTGCAATAACTCAAAAGTCAGAACATCTTATATACGAAAAAATGCAAACTCGTGATGTTCAAAGTCCAACTTCAAAACATATGGCGAACAAAATAGATGAGCTTTATTTTTTTAGACCGAGACCAAGCATGAGCTTTATTTTTTTGGACGGAGACCAAGCATGTGCATTGAACATATGATACTTCTTTTTCAGAGGCAGAACGGAACATATGATACTTTACCATATGACATTCACCTTCAGGATAAAAAGAACGAGTAAGATGAGGAATTGGAAGGAAAGTAAACTACTTAAAATGGGAATGAAGCTAGCCCACGAGGCCACAGGTATGAAAGTGTCTTAGCCACCCAATCCATTCACGGGAGTGGAGTTGATGGTTGACCAGTCTGAACACTGTTTTCACCAGGTCAAACTGTGGGCTGAGGACATCTCCTCTTGTAGGCAAGATATAATTAATTAATAATGGGTCAGAATCAACCTAGTTGAGGCCTTTCATCAAATTCATGTGAGCATTATGACATTGGGATGAATCATATTGACGAGTACACTCCTGCTTATATATTGTGTGATGTAATAAATATATGGTTGATTGGAGTAGTAGATAGTTATTTTTCTTATCTAATGGCCTTTGATTTAAATTTTGGATATAAAGTAATCGATGTTGAGAGATTATATTTTTATAGGATCTTAAATAAATAGGATTGTTCTTATGAGAGGATAAGAGAGAGAGAGAGAGTGGCGTAAAAATATTTATGTTCTAATTTGTTAAATCTATCTTTAAATGTAATGGTAGACTTATTTTATACTTTGACAAATTATGTTACTTTTAATTATTATATAAAATGTTCTTTATTATAATATGAATGTTACTTTTAATTATTAATCCATGAAAGTTTGTTAATAGAAACATCTATGTAATTGGGAGGTGAAATTCACCAGTAGTTGCCTCTCCTCCTCCTACTCCAAGCTCATCCTATTCAGAGGCCAATGAAATTAGCACGCAAGGAAAAAGAAATATCTCGGGAGGGATTACATGTTTACATGTCCGTGTCTTTTTTGAAAAAATACTAGTGGTGGAAGAAGTTGTCAGTCAAGCATGCAACAAATATCAGCATTATTCCAATTCAAAACTTTTTTGTGTGTTAATCTTACCAGTTAAGCTGACTTTAATACCTAGCATATGTCTTACTTCGTTTCTCATCTAGGTATGCGTGCGACATGGGCATGACTATAGTATTTGCTTACGATATCTTAACCTAAAATTCCAATGACGAAAGGAGAATTCCAATAAAAAATTAACCACAAAAATATAATTAAAACCATGGAAATATTCTTCAGGTTCCAAAGCTACAGGTCTTTTATGCATCAAAAAGAAGAAAAATTAAAAACTTAGTTTAGGTTCATGGTAAATGAGAAGGGAGTGGGATCAATTGATTAGGTCGAACAACGTCGACAAAATGACTTCGATTCAATTATTATTAGCGTTTCTTCATATTCTCTGAACAGATAACATCATCGTACCTAAACTTTACCCAAAAAAATTGAAAAGAAAAAAAAAATACAAAGAAAAAACAGAATGTGTGGGATTAATTCTTGTTCAAGCCTCTATGACCTGGCTCTATTGTGCAAAGTTATAAATCATTTGAAATGCAGGGCACGCAGGCCCTAATACAATAACATATCTTACTATGTATGAAAAATAATCTTGACTTTGAATCTCAGCATATTAACTCCTTCGTGAGTCGTGACTAAAACTGTGAAATAACATCAACCTCATTGAATTTGGTTTAAGCGTTTGACAATAACGGCCACTAATCAACATATAGGGCTTTGACCACAACCATTGGACTAAAATTTTCTGGTGTATAAAAAGTTTTTTGCATATTTTAGTTTAGGTAAAGCAGCAAAAGAAGTGAAGCAGTGTTTTTTGGTGAGCATGAGAACAGCCAAAACGTGTATGGCAAATTGGCAGGAGGTTGGTACTTATTCACTATTGAATCAAATAGGAAAATCCTAATGCAAAGCCATTAGAATTAGGCTAATGATGAGGAATTTGGGAAGATTGCATAAAGTTGTAAGTTTAAACCTTATTGCCATCCATGTAAAAAAACAAAAAAAAATTCCTAATGCGCACATTTACCAACATACTAATAATAGAAGAAGCTTTGATGAAGGCAAGCATATGTTGAAGACTAATGTGAGTGTAAATGTAAACCGCAAAAGACTCAACTCGTTTTAATTGGATTCAATTCCATTGTTCCCTTTCTCGGTCTTCTAATACAAAAATGCAATATAAAAAATCATGGATAGTTTTGGAAGAGTTAGTTTCGCAACAAAAATGCATGATATCATGTAAGTATATACATATCAATTTTTTATTGCAAGACAAGAAAGGGGATAGAAAAAGAAATCAGAAGATGTTTATCTATTGAGAATAGGGTGTTAAGGTCACCAGTTCATTGCTTCCATTTATTTGTGGCTTCCAAGGCAATCTTGTTTAATCTCCAAAAGAGGTAGTGTTGCCAGTTGCCACCTTCTACTTATTAGTCCTTAATAGTACTACACAATAACAAAAAAATAAAATACAAATTAGCTAGAATTTTGATAGAATTTAGGTACACTGAATGAGTTATTAGATTAAGATAAAGTAATAGAAAGTGCTGATCTAAAAGTTGATAAGTATGTTAACCCACTTTGTCAAAAATTCAATTAAAAAAAAAAAAGTTTAGCTATCTAGCATTTTTCTTAATCCTTACCATCAAAGCCACTGGCTGATAAGAGCTTAGGACAATAACACCATCGAAAATGTTTTAAAAACAATTAGGACAAGGATGCCATTCACTTCATTAAAGGATAAAACAAACAAATACTCTTCCTTAAATTCAAGGCCATAGATAACTTAGCATCAAAGCAGCAAACAACAAAATTAAAGCTTTTAATTATCTGAATCCATCTTCATATACTGATTACTGAAGTTGACCCAGTGAGTCATGACTATCCTTGTGTTACCATATAGTAAGGATCAGTGATAAGGGGAACAAATTTCTTTGGGGGATATTCTGGTGAGATTCGGCAGTAGGTAAGGTTTTGCTGAAGACATTTCACATGATCGAACATATTTATCTTTGGGCACTGCTTTTCAACTACTTTATTGATCTCCTCCATATGATATATATACTGGTTCTCTCTTTGGTCGTGCTGAATTGAGAAGCTACCTGGTGCTGGATCAATCATCATAACTTTTTGTTAGCTTTGTAATGCTTCTAACGATGATGGTGATTATAAACATAGTACTTTAACATCTTAGTCTTGTCAAAAGAAAATGTGTTTTTGCAGAGTAAATGAATGAACTGAAGGAAGAACAAAAAGAACTCGAATATACGATAAAGCACAAAGAAGAATCAAAGCTATAATGTTGAGGAACAAGATTAAAGATAAATTATGTTGTCGAAGAACAATTCTAGGACATGACATGAAAGCACCAACTATTATTAGATATATGCAAGAATATGTGAGACGATCTTACGAGAAGTAGGCTTGATTTGATATTGTTATGACTTTTTAAAAGCTGTTATGCTCTTTGAGCTCTTTGAAAACTGCTTTCAAAGAGCTATAGTAATATCATTTGGTAAAATAATATAAAAATTGCTCTTAGTAAGCAAAAGTTATAAAAGTAGTATCTGGTAAAATTGCTCTTAAAACTTAAAATGACTATAATGGATATAAATACTAAAGAGAATAATTTCTAATTTTAATGTCATTAGAGAGAGTGAGGTTATATTAATTTTTTAAATTTTGGAGAGCATAAACCAGCTTTGAAAAGCACCCCATGAGGGCTATCGAGAGTACTCGACCCCTTGGCTTTTAAAAGCCAAGAGCAAAAGCATCACAGCTTTTTAGTTTACTAAACAGAAAAAATTGGCTTATATTTTTCATAAGCCATAGTACCTCTTCAAAGAGCACTACCAAACTAAACTGTAAGATACTTCATGATATGCAAAAATCCAAAAATGCATCAGAATGGACTCAAATATTCTAGAATCATGTCCAGTAGTCACATTGACTATAAAGAGGGGGTTTGGTATGGGGGAATATTCTCGAGAATATGAAAATATTTTCATGTTTGATAGGGGGTTTAAAGCAATATTCTCGGGAAGGAAAATCACCCTCGAAACATTCCCACCACCCTATGAGAATCCAATATTTCCATGAAAAAGGAATATTTATCATAATAAAAAGACCAAAATACCCTTATCACCATCCAACATTACCCGCCATCGATCAACATCCACCATCGGCCGACATCCTCCACCGTCAGCCCTCGGTTTGCCGTCGCCTCCATCATGGGTATTTCTGGAAATTTATGAAATATTCCCAAAAATTCAATTTGCATACCAAACACGCCTAAAACATCATACCTAGGAAAGTTATTCCCGAAAATAGTATTTAGGAATGAAAATTCATTCAGTATACCAAACACCCCCGAAAGGAAAGAATCAAATGGGACACATGCCAAATAAATGTCCAACTGTCACATTTACCACAAAAGGAAGGAATCAAATTATACTCAAGAAAGGAGTACATCCTTGATATCATTCTTGAAGATAGATTGCACTTGCCAAAATGAGATCCAAGGTTACTACTCTATATCAATTATTTAATGGGACCATTCCTGCAAATCAAGGGATGAACATAGGACACAAAAGAACAAAGAGAGGAAAATCAAGCATCACTTGTCCTTATCATTCTTATTTGTTGCAAAAGTTTTGTACTTAAATAGGGCTTAGTCTAAGTGCCTAATAGTTTTGTAAGCTGTGTCCTTAAGATTTAAGAGTCTTATGCCCAAAATAGTTGTGTGTTAAGAGCTCTATGTGAGAAAATTATTGTATTTAAAACTCTTGTACCTTGTTATATGAGATTGTTTATAGCAAGGAGAGGCTAATGAAGAAGTACTACTCAGTGTCTACCATGGAAAGGCTAGCAAAGAAAGAATACTTGGTTTCTAGCTTGAAGAAGCTAGCGAAGAAAGAATATTTGGTCTTTAGCTTAGAGAGACTAACAAGGAGAAATAAGCTAGACACGTCCATATCTTTTTTTAACATTCACTTTTGAAATCGAACCTATGTAGGTTTTTAGAAGATTAGAGATGATGGAGTCTCAAAGTAATAGGAGTGGTGGAGTATGGCGATTTAAGCATAGGAGTTTAGAAGATTTCAGGAGGCTAGAAGAAAACTCTTTCACAATTTTTGTGGACAATTTTCCTTCATCAATGTCTAAGGCATGGCTAAGGCAAAGTTTCAAGTTTGAAGGTATGGTGATTGATATTATGTATATTTCAAGAAAAATAAGGTGAACTAGTGTCCAACCTTTTGCTTTTGTGACATTTGATACCAAGGAAGAATCTATTAGAGCGGTGAAAAATTGTGATGGTATGGAGATAAGGGCCAATATTATCATTGTCAAAGAAGCAAATTTTAAAAGAGGGGTGATTTGTCCAAAAAATGTTGCAACTAGTGCTGTACCATTTGTCTTCAATAAACAATTTGGAAATATAGATAGGAGGCTATATAAAGAAGTGTTATGTGCAAATAAAAACAATAGAATTAATTTAGTAGAGATTCCAAGCATCAATGGCGAACCTAGTGAAGAGAAAGAAAGGTGTTAGCTGTTACAGCTAAGGCTAGCAAGGATAAAATGAAATGGTTGAAAAGAAGCCTGATTGGAGAAAAGAAGAGGCCTATTAGCCTTGTTGTTCTTAAAGATAGGCTTTTTCATGAATGGTTTGCATTACCTAATGTTAGGGCTATCGTGTCTTACAAGTGTTTGCTGACTTTTGACATTGACGAAGATTTGGAAGATGCAGTGACTTCAAGTCGTGATCTACTATTGAATTATTTTGATGATTTTAGGCAATGGTCAGAGGTGGAGACTTGTCTATCAAGACAAGTTTGGGTTGAGTGCTCTAGTGTGACTCTCCATGGTTGGTCTTCTAACAATTTTAAGAAGATTGATGAGTTGTGGGGGCAAGTGATTGCTATTGGTAAAAATGTGGAGTCTGGGCAAGATTTCAGTTATGGAAGAATGTCGATTGAAACGGGGCTTTTATCAATCATTCAAGGATGGATTCATCTCTCTTTGGAGGATAAGGTTTTTGAGGTCTATGTTAGAGAAGTTGGAAAAATTGTTATTGAAGGTTTAAAGGAAAAGAAAAGTGAAGCTCAGGTAGAAGGATGTAATGATGATGACCTAGAAGAATCAAGTGATTATAAGAAAACTGGAAATAGAACTTCAAGCTATGATACAATGAATGTGGAGATCAATGGTGCAAAGGAAAAAAATGATTTTGATTTGGAGAAATGTTTGTGAATACCATATTTTGTCCCAGACACAAAAAAAGGGGGGAAGGGAAAGAAAGCTGGCCCATTTTAGAGTAAGAAAATAGCCCAATCATTTTAACCAAAAAAAAAAAAAAAGAAGAGAGACAAAGAGAAGAAAAAAAAATTAGAATAAATGAGAACAAATTATGGCTAACATCTCTTAATTTTGAGCACAATCAGTTTTGGTATTTGTATTTTTCAAATCAGATCAAATTTGCCAATTACCATCAAAGCAAATTCCCAGCCAAAATCAATCAAGCTTAATTTCAATTAATCCCCTTCAATGCATATAAATAGACCAAGCAATTCAAAGAAAGGGGGTTTGGTTTAAAAAAAAAAAAAAAGCACCAGCAGTAGAGATTACCAGGGAGGCTTGAACATTAGAGTTAAAATTGTGTGTGTATGTGCAAGAGAGAGCAAGGAACACAATTTCTTCCAATCGTTTAGCATTCATAGGTACATTCTATTGAGTCATCTATTACTCACTACATATAACATTCTTCATATTACACGGAAACACTTTACACATAAGCATAGACCACCTTCATCATCATTATCTTCATACTACATGCCCAACAAACCATTATACAAACCCAAACCATAACACAAACCCAAACCATCTCAGCATCCCAATCCCTCATACCCCTAAACTGAAAAAAGAATAAACAAAAAAAGAAACCAAAAAAAAAAAAAAAGAAGAAACACCATACTCCACCACCAATCTTGCACCCTCAACCATCGCGAGTAGAACCAAAAAACCACCACCCCAGCCACGTTAAACTCTTCCCAAACAGTCACTGCAGCATCACCATCGACCCCCACATAGCTAAATGTCCCGACTCTCCAACAACAGAGGTTCACAGCCACCAATCTTGCACCCCCAGCCACCGTCCGCAACCCCTTGTGCCCACAGCCACCAATCTCGCACCCCCAACCACCGTCCTCAACCCCTTACACCCTCAGCCACCGTCGAGCTTGTAACACCCTACTAACTTACTGTTATGCTTAAGTCATAGCATTAAATCAGGTAGTCTGTATTACTGTGTTAACACTCTGATGTCCTTTCATAATTTCCTACTTCCTTAATCGTCGTCATCATTTTTTTTCTTTGAACAAATGAAACGGCGCGCTGCTATACTAAAAGCGAAACGAATTTAACGGAATAGTACAATAACATTACTGAATATGTACATAAATATATATCAGGGGCTACTACTTCAGTTTATATACAAAGTATCAAAGTAGAATACATAAGTGGGCTGGTATAACAAAAAGACCATGATGCCCGTATCTGTCAAAAGGATCCTATGGTCCTCAGAGGATATTTCGTGATCTACTGCTAACCCTACAGTCAAGTCTATGACCCAGAGCTACGTGCTGTCCAAAAGAGGGTCATACTGTACAACATCTCCGGCTGCTAAGCTACTCTATCAGATAGCCGTTAGCCATGCCAGGCTCGGCTGGTGAGTAGTCTGCGCTGGGTCCCGAGGAGGAAGAGGGTGACGAGCCAGTAGCCTCTGAGGGGTCACTCTCTGAACTCAATGGAATATCTAGGACTGCCTGCGGTGGTGACTCAAGTGCAGGGTCAGTAGGTACGGCCTGTGCTACAGGTGTAGGAGGAGCTGGAGGTGGGTGCGCCATGTGCAGCGGGACGGCAATGTAAAGACTAGCAGGATCGAAAATGGGACGATGTAAAGGAACATCAAAGTTCCTATTGCTAAAGAGGTAGAGACAGAAGTTGCACGAGCCGGCTATATACAGGGAATCCAACTCTGGGTCATGATGGAGCTGTAAAGCGGGAATCTCAATGAAGAGGGTCGCGGTGGAGTCCATCGCCAGTGTCTGAGAATGGTGCGAAAAATATAGAACGGGGTGAGAATTTCAAGAAATTCTCAGTAGGGTTGGGGTATACTGGTTAACTGACGTCACATACATTCTCAGTTGCCTCGATTTTTATTTAACTATAAAAACATGTGTTCAAGCTAGTTATCAATTTTATTGAGTTTAAAGAAAAGTCTGGCCCGAGGCAAGGTTCAGTTTTACTTTAAACGGCACAAGAAACAGAATAGATTTACTAATAAGATTTCACTCAATTTGGAGTTGTATAGGGTGAGTTACACCCTTTTTAACCCATACTGCCCGGGTGGATGTCCTGATTCCTAGGTCGAATTTCAAAAATTCATATCTCTCTCAATATTACTTCAATGGTCTTATATGATATATGTGCAGAAAGTCCTAGATGTCTAATTTTACATAAAAATGGTTTCATTAAGTTTGAACGGCGGGAGGCAGAGCCGTACACTCCGCCGTACGGACTGCCGAGGGTTTTGAGTTTTCCAGCCTCTCAACTTCTTCATATATTCATCCTTTCTTGTTTCCAATTCAATTTTAATCTTATAAACAGCCAATAATCTAGCTATAATTCATCATAATCATTCAATCAACATATCAAAATTTGGCAATTAGACCACCACCTATCCTTCAACAATCAGAGAATCAAGCAAGAATTAAAACTCCTACCTCTTATTATGAATAATTTGGCTTGAGTTTGTAGCTGGAACTTGGTTGAGTTTCAAAGTTGGGTGGAGTTGGATGAGTGAAGAAAAGAAAAGAGAGCTGAAGTGAGGAAAAAGGCAACGTGAAAGGAAAGTCTGAATAAGAGGAGAATAGTGTGTTATATAGGCATGAGTGTTAGTTAACTTGGAAGGTTTTAATTGGCCTCAAAACGCAAGGCTGAGTTTCAGCCAACCTTGCTCTCTCTTTGTGACCAAAATGCTCCCTACGTCGTCCTCTTTGTGTGGCAGAAATGCTCTTCACGTCGCCTAAAGTGGGACTAGTTTCCAGTATATTCTGAAAATGAAATCGGAACTCGTATTTTTAAAGTTGGAACTCGTACACATATTGTAGATTAAGTCGGAAATCGGAAAATATATCCAGTTTACTCGAAGCTTGAAAGCAAAGTCGGGTGTAAAGCCAAGCACTTGAAATCGAAAGTCGGGAAATTAGGTAAACTCGAATCAAATGCTAATCATAACACTGGAGATCAGAATTCACAACATTAATCAGTGTACCAGGAAATCGGGACTTATAGGACCTCGATCTCGGAAATCGGGAAGATAGAGAAATAAGAGCTCTTGGTATTAAACTCGAGATCGGAACTCGTGAAATTTTAAGTCGAACTTGGAGACAATTTCAGAGATCTGATCTCGCGTCCATTTCTGGTTGAGATCAAATCGGATGTTGGATTTCGTGTTAAGTCGGAAATCCTAATATCAGAATTCGGAAGCATCAGCCACTCCATTTCAGCTAATGAAATCAGAAATAGGAATGACAAGGTCTGAATTCGTACATACTTACATAAGGTCGGAAATCGTAAAATCCAAGCCAATCCATTTGAGCCTTACTAAGATCTGAAATCGGAAATCTTTTAAAAATTCACGAAGTCGGAAATTGGAAATGGGACGTTACAGAGCTCGCCACCACCGTCGCAGAGTTGAGCCCCTCGCGAGACCTCATCACGGCCATAGGGACGCCAGCACCTTCGCCGGGCTCCGCCGCTAATGTCACCGCAGTTGGGGGTTGCGTCGTCCTTCCATCTTTTTCCCCTTCCCGTTTTCTTCCCCATCCATTCTTTCCTTTTCTACTTCTTTAGTTTTCTTTTATTTCTCCTTCTTTCTTTTTTTGTTTTTTTTTAATCAATTATTTTGTTTTCCTTTTCTATTTCTTTATTTTTGGGTAGATGGCCCATTAGTCTTTTTTTTCTTTCTTTCCTTTCTTTTTTTTTTTTTTTGTGGAAAAACTCTTTTCATAAATAAAATCAACTCAACATACAATTATTTTCTGCAAGAACTACGTGATTTTGAATCTCTCATTACACCAGAGGATACGTAGGAGCGGTTAATCTCCGTCAAATCAAAATTAAATTTTCTTAAAATTTGTTTCTCCAATTTTAACTCTTTAAATAACTGTAATATTAATTTACTTTCTTTTTTTTTTGTAAATAATTGTATATTAATCTTTTTTTCTTTTCTTTTTAGAAATAATTATCACATCAATTTCGCTTTTCTTTCCTGTTGCAAATAAGTATCATATTATTTTCCTTCTTTTTTATGAATAATTATTGCATTAATTTTGCTTTTATTGTGTTACTTTTGCTTAGCAAATAGTTATCATATTAATTTTATTTTTTTCTTTTGGTAAATAATTGGTATATTAATTTTGCTTTTATGTTCTTTTGTAAATAATTGCTACATTTTGTTTTACTTTTCTTTTGTAAATAAATTATCTTATCTCAAGGGGAAAAATCAATGTTATTAAAGTTATTAATTAATTTGCATAATAAGCTTTAAGATAACCGTTGCAAAATAGATGTGTTATGGATGCAGTGGGATTAAGTTTCCACCATTCCCTATGCATAAATAGACTCCCGAATCCAATATCTCTAAAAAGACCAGTTTTCGCAAAATCAAAAGGTTTTTCCGATTTTTTCCATGAATAAAAATTGGTGGCTACTCGATTAAATTATTTTTCAATATTTTTGCTGCCTCTCATCGCGAGACCCTCCAGGTACGTTGTGACAATGTTCATCGAGGAACCTGTTGGAAGCCACCGCTGACGATGATGTTTCTCAGGCGAGCTTAGGCGGTGATGCTGAGGTGGAAGGCTTGGTCGATGGGGTTTCCTCGAAATCTCAAAAGAGTTAGTCTAGTGGGAATAGTAGTGCTAATTATGAGAATTTATTAGCAAATGACTACATCATAAATGAAATTGAGAATTCAAAGGAGATGATAAAGGAAATTGACCATGAGTTCGTCAATGAGGTGGTTGCTGTGGGTGCTTCAAAATCAACATCCCCCCCATGTGATTGAAAGTTTCAACATGAATGTTGGGGCGGGCTAGCATAGGCCTAACTTGCTGCTACAATCAAATGTTGTCCTAGCCCCTAGCTCCTTGCATTTGGGCCGTGAAGGAGTCAATATGGAAGATTTAGTCCAAGAGTTGGGTGAAGGCTCGACTTCTTTGCCTTACCCTCTTGGATTTGAACCAGAAGTTGAGTTGAGTGGGATGAAAAGTAGGTGCCCAAGTAATTTAGAGAATAGTCTTCCATTCCTGGTTTTGAACCTCAAGGATTCCTTTCAAAGGAGAAAGATGAGGAAGGTGCTTTGGCTAATCAAAAGAATTGATGTGAAAGTCTAGTAAATGTAGGAGAAGATGATAGAGTGATGGAAGCCAAAAAATCATGAGAGTAAGGGAAAAAAAATTTGGGTTCTCTGCTGACAACGAGATTGATGCTATATGGGCATTGGCAAAAAATTGAAGAGTCAAAAAGGGAAAGAAAAATAATCCAAGATAAAGGAATAAAGGAAGGAAGGAGGATAAATCTAATAAGTAGTTGGCATGCGAAATTGGCCTTGGTGTTTTCACGGGTTGTGATCCTTGGAATTGTTCAGGAGTCTGATATAGCATTGGCTTTCTTTGGATTTTCTATCAAGGCATCTCAATTTTTGAATGTTGGTCTATTGAAGTTTTCTTTTAGGTGTGTTTTCTTAGGGGTTGTGTGGTGTTTGTGGGTGCTATTATCATTTAGATTGAAAAGGTGATTTGTAAGTGATTCTTTTGTGGTGTGTAGGATGTATTTAAGTGATTATATGTATTTTGGTCCTCCCTTTTTTGAGAGAGTTTTGAGCTTTTTTAATAATTATAAAAAAAAAAGACTAGTAAGGAAAGGCTATTCATTGTTAGCTTGAAGAGACTATTATAAAGACTACTTAATATAGTAAAGAAAAATCTCACAGGTGGTGAGAACTGGATGTAGACTCTCATATTTAGAGATCAAATGAGTATAAATATTGTTTGTAAGCTTCTCTCTACACTTTACTCTTTATATTTAAATTTCATTTTATATCTGCCATTATAAATCTATTTTTACATTAACTAAATATCTTCCTGACTCATATTGCCCATTTAATAGACTCTAAAATTGATTTATATTTATCTATCTTACCTTATGACAGTAAATATTTATCGGTTGTTATTAGACATTCAAGTTCAAAGCATTTTGATTTGATTTCTATTTTGCCAAAAAGTAAAAATTATTATGTCTATTTCAATATATCTATAAATTTAACCAAAGTGGTACATTTAAAAATCAATATATCTGGATACAATTATCCAATTATATTAATTTTCAAATGTATCATTTTAGTCAAACTGACAAATATATTGAAATGAAAGGAGTAGTACTTAAGGATTTAATTCAACCCCCTTCTCCTATTCTCTAGTACTATCATTTTTCCGTCAAATTGATGCAAAATTTGCATCCATTTTCATGCCTATATTGATTGTGTCCATGTACTAAAGAATTTTTATTTAGGTTTTGTTTGGTTGAGGGGTTTTGAAAGGAAGAAGAGGGAAGGGAAAGAAATAGGAAGAGAATAGACCAGTTTCCCTTGTTTGGATGTAGGAACAAATGGATAAGGAAAAAATAAATAGTGTCAAATAGTAACTAGAGCCCATAAAAAATGTTTCCCCCCCATTGGGTGGAAAATAGATGGGGAAGGAAGGGGTTTTTGATTTTTCAATATTGCCCACATCCAAAATCGATCCCTAGTTCTCCTTGTACATGTCTTCAGAAAGCCCCATCGCTTCTCTTGTTTGCACCACGGTGATAACAGTTTGCTGCAATGGTGAAGGGTTGGTCTCCTCCGTGTTATGATTTTTTTTATTTGGTAATTGTTTTGGGTATTTGGGGTGATCTGCGATGGTGGAGAGAGTAGAAATGTGAATGGTGGCTGGGCATTTTGTGATTGTTTTGGGTATTTTGGATATTTTCACCCTCAAATCCGTGTGATGCATGATGCTCCTTAATTGGTGAAGA
This sequence comes from Pterocarpus macrocarpus, assembly GCA_031439585.1. Taxonomy (NCBI): domain Eukaryota; kingdom Viridiplantae; phylum Streptophyta; class Magnoliopsida; order Fabales; family Fabaceae; genus Pterocarpus; species Pterocarpus macrocarpus. The sequence goes on from CM062517.1 coordinate 8,129,024, forward strand.
GCATTGTAGAACGCATCCATTTTCATGCCTATAATGATTGTGTCCCTGTACTAATGAATTTTCATAGTGATTTCATTGGCCTTTGTCGCTTTACAAATAAGATTTCCACCGTCCATTATAGCTTCACTTTCCAATAATTGAACATGATCTTTCAACATTTGTCCCCCACTAGGATTTCCACCGACAGCCACGTGATTCTTGCGCCCTTCAATGAACAGAGCTGAAATTAAAAATTATAGATTTATTGTATGAAATAAGAACACCAATTAAAATTTACTTATTAAGGACACGGTGATTATTATGGAATTGTCGTGCCAACTAAGTACCTGCAAATGCAAAAGATTAGAGCTTCCTATGCAATCTCCCTTATCACAAGTATCAATAGGGTAAGTTTGTTTTGACATATATTACCGATATTTGAAGTTTTCTCGATTTTAATTAATCTGAATCTAGTCAAGTCGATTATTATGAGGTAAAGTTCTCGGTGTTAATTTTTTTCATGTACAAATTTTGAATTTAAAATTTTACTTAAAAAAATAAGTATTTGAATCACTTGAAGTAACTAAATGGTAATAATAAATAACTCTAATACACTTTCATTATGGGCTTATAAACTAAAGTTTATACTATTGTCTACACTAATCAATATTGCATATGTCCAAACTTCAAACAATGCTACTTAAATTAATAATTTGGCGTGAAAACTCATCCGATATAAGAAATTCCATCCACAACCATGAAATTCCTATCCTCTTCGATGGAAAAAGCACCTGCCCAATCCAACTAGCTATTTAGGGATGTTTTGGCAACCGTGAAGTAATAGTCAGAGAAGAGAATTATGTTACATAAATTTGCCATATATAGTGTGGTGAAAAGTGAAAAATCTAAGCTCATTGATATCAAACATCCATTCATTCAACAATAATTGACTCTCATGCTTTAAAGAGAATAACTTATGAGTAGGAGCATTTGCAAAGAGAATACATGCTTTAAAGTAACAAATTAGGATTTTTTTTTTAAATATCGAAAAACAATATAAACCCTCCTTAAAAGTATAAAAAAATTATATCTTAAAAAAAATAAGTGAAGTAAAGATTAAACTTCCAAACTATTTTTATTATCAAAATAATAAATATAGGTCACATTAAAATTATTTTAATTATTTTTAAAAAAATTATTCTAATGTGTTTTATGAAAGAAAATGTGAAGTTGAACATTTTTATTAATTTAACTATGAAAAATAAAGAAAAGTATTTTAGTGAAATTAGTAAACAAGCTTGTTGAATGGAAAAGGCAATAAATAAAAAAAGAGTAGCTACGATGAATCCATGCACTTTCCCTGAGCATATTGTAAATGTAACATCTGAAAAATTTTTATATTGTAAATCAATTTTATTGCATAATAAGTATTAATTAGAAATCAATTAAGTTTTTATTTATAGTCAATTAAGTATTAATTAGAGAGATAAGGATTTGAAATAATTAGAATAAACACATAGAAAGCCTTACAAAAATTTTCTAAATCGTTTTGCCGATTTGAAGGAAATCGGTAGAGATTCGGTGTTTTAAACAGTTAGAACCGAATTAACCAACTTTAACTCTACAAAACCATAAGTCTAATGGCTGAGAATTCAGCCACTCCATTTACTTTAAGTGGTGCCCCTCAGCCACAAAAAAATGAGTGTAGTTGGCTCATTTACAGGCCACATAGATGACCAACCAATAACGGAGCTTCATTCCAACTATCACCCACATAACACATCAAAAAAAGAGAAAAAAAATCCCCTTCCACTCCTCCAATTCTGATATCCATTCTGCTTGAGCTTCCTCTCCTCATTCTCCTTCTATTTTGCTTTCTCTTCCATCTGTCTTCAAGCTTCCATCACTTCCCCCTTAAGAGGAGTTCAAAATTAGTTAGTCTTACATCAAAAATTGAAGGTAGGATTCAATAATCCTCATAGTTCTCTTGTGTGTGGCTTATGAGGGTTGGGATTTCCACCTTTTGCTAGATGATATATCACATATATATGATGATTCATGATTGATTTGGCATGGAATTCTTGGATTTTGGTTGAAACTTGCATGAAAATTCATGAAAGAGAACAATTAGAATAGGGCAAGTTGAGAGACCCTATGGCAGTCCGTACGGTGGAGTGTATGGCTCTATCTACAACTGTTGAAATTCACTGAAATATTTTTATATGAAACTAGGCATTTAGAGAAATTATAAGGTCATTAGGTTAGTATTGAGTGAGAATTTTTGAAATTAACCCTAAAATTTTGTTCCTAATTCTGAGTAGACTAAATTTCGAGGGGCATAACTCATCCTATACAATTTCAAATTAAGTGCAACAAGTTTTTTTAGAAATAACATAGAATAACATACCATAAAAATTTCAGGACCAAATTAAATCTTTGTTATTCTCTGTAATTCATGAAATTTACCCTAAATCCTAACCGGATCAAAACAAGATAGTGCAGGTCAGTCAACTTCAAGAGCTCATAACTTGAAGTCTATTTACTCAAATAAAATGAAACTTCTTGGAAATGAAAGGTAGTCTAGTTCGATTTAAAATGATATAATTATCATATAATTCCAACTAGTTTTCTATTTTTAGTAAATTTTTATTTTTTGATGTGCAAATCTGCCTAGTAACAAGACAGACCTAGGTAAAATGTTAATAACATGAGTTATATTTATCAAAACTTAATAGGACTAAAGAAATTAGAAACTAGACATATAACACTCCAACATATCTAAAATTTAGACCTAAATGAATTAAGTAGAAATTATGGCATAATTTATAAATTCAGGCAGAACTAAATAGAATTGGCAGAAATGACTGAATTAAGGATTTATATTTATTAGTATACATATAAGGCTTGGGTTGAATGTTGCAAAATTTATATTGATATTGAGAGATTGATATGTCATAGTGATTATACTATTGTGACTGATTTTTTGGCTGAGTGATACCATTCATGGGGAAACAGATCTGATCCGTTATGTTGCCGATTTTTCAGCAGAAGTTTATGAGATTATGATAGTTTATGTTATGATGATCTATAATATGAATATGAAATTCTATGTACAAGAATGATAGGAGAAAAGTGCACTAAAATTGCATATGAATATTGTATAATGATATGATCATGATTCTTTTTATGAAAGATGGCATATTGACATGCAAAAGAGGAAAATACATAAACATGTAAGATTGGGTCCTTTCACTAGGAGGCAGTTATTTGGGCTCCTCCCTGTGAAAGCAGTTAAAAGATATGATGATGACTCCATATTCATAAGGAGTGTGACATGACGATCATACTCTAGATGTATATGTCAAGTAAAGGAAGTTAAGAAAGACCACACTTGAGGATGGCGATATGTAACGCATAAGTGTAGACATAAGTAGACATCCTAGGAACGGTGATACATAATGCGTAGATGTGTCAAGTAAAGGAAGTTAAAGAAACACAAATGCATTGCATGAATTCAAGTGAAAGTATCTATATATGCATATTCTGTTCTACTCTTTTATTATATTGGAATTATATTATATTCGAATATACTGCAACTATTATTCAAGTTATGAATTGTAAATTTATTTTGTAATAACTCTTACATTTCAAGTGTATGAATAAAATAAACTTTACTTCGAGCGATATGTTTTCAAACTATAAAATTGAACAGTTTATGTAATATGCTCACCTTTTCCTAATAAACCGAAGTAGTGAGATAATAACAATGATACTATATGTGATAATTTAGATAATCCTATTAAGAATTTTAAATTCTCACTCCTATATTTATTTCCGTATTATCTCTAGATAGTTTAAGAAATATTAAAGATGACTAGAGGTTGCTGTCAAATAAGATCTGTTTAGGTATCAGTAACAATACCTGAGTATGGTGCTATGACTTAAATATGGTACTGGATTTGAGAGGGTGTTATAGTCATTTGCCAAATATAGAATAATTAATGGCATGGTTGCTACAGCATATGTAATTATATTTCGCAAGTTGAAGAGTCTTTATAAGCGTAGGCAGCCATTTGTGTTCATCGTGCTAATGCTATAGCCCTTTACAATAGCCGGAGTGATCGTCCATCTCTACAAATAAAATGGCAGTTGCAGAACTTGGAGCTTCATTGCTCAGAAGCCCATTTCGTCATCACAATTCACGGCCATCTACGCATCAACCATGGAACCTACCGCTACAAACATCAAAAGAAGCGATCATACATAACAAATTATCGATCAAATCCGTTGCTTTTAATGACAAGGTACCTTTCTAAAATTAGCTATTTCTCCCTCTTTAAAGCATGTATTCTCTTTGCAAATCCTCCTACTCATAAGGTATTCAAAACTGACGAAGTAAATGAGATGGTATTATTAGTTAAGTGTTAATTTATCTTATAAGACCCACAACAAGCACCTTCAATCTTTTTTGTAAAATCCGTAAGAATTCATGTCCTTCTCATTTGTTAATTTATACTATCTTCGGTTTATTTTATCTGTCATTTTTAGTAAAATTTATTTATTTATTTTATCTATCATTCTTATATCTAAATGAAGCATTTAATTTATTATTAAAATTTTGAATTTTATTCCCTACACAATTTTAAACACACCACTAATTAAAAAAATATAGTGTAAAATTAACAAAATGAATTAATTAGACACCAAAAATTAAATAATGGCATTTTCAGTAAACATGTCCTATAATTAAATTTTAATTTTGACTTTCTTAATTTTTGTGGATATAACCAAAGCGACAGATAAAGTAGTAACATCACTCATCGTCACTTTTAGAATTTTTTTTTTTTAAAATAGTGTTAATTGCATTTTGCTCTCCTATATTATAAGTCATATACATTTTACTTCTTATATTTTAAAATAGTATATTTGACTACCTGCATTTTTGCAAATATATACTTTGGTCCTTCTGTTGATTCTTTTATTAATTATGAACAAAAATATTACATATTTAGGCTGTCGAATTGAATATTTAGAAAAGTTTAGGGGATCAATTTACATATGATCTAAAATTTAGAAGAGTATAATGTACTTATTTAAAGTAAAGTGTATATTTATAAAAATATAGATAATCAGGATACATATTTTTAAAATATAAAAATAATATACACATAAATTATAATACAAGAATAAAGTATACTTAACCCAAAAGAAAAATTTAGTATCCTAGACAATGAGCATATCCGTCTCCACTCACGACCATAAAGTTCTCTCTCTGAAATAGAGAAACTTTTTTGATAGACACCACTTACTATAAATACACTTGTTTTTACAAACTATCTCATTTGTATCATTATGGTGAGTTCTTTGGTGAAAATGGTATTTTTATTTTCACATAAAGATTTAATATGGGTGTAACAAATAGGTAATATATGATGGAGGTGTATTAATATATCAATTATTTATAATATATTATAGTAATATTTAATTTTAAAAAAATTTAAAAATATAATTAAATATATTTTAAAAATTAATTATCTGACAATATAAAATTATACGAGTAATATAAAATAATTTTATATTATCAATGTAATCAAAAAATTTTATCAGTATAATTTCACGTAAAATTATACTGGCAATATAAAATAATTTTACACTCAGTGTAATCAAAAAATTTTATTAGTATAATTTTAATTATCATATACTGACAATGTAAAATTACACTGACAGTATAAAATAATTTTACTGCTAGTGTAATTTTACACTATCAGTATATGATAATTAAAATGAAATTACACTGACAGTGTAAAATTATTTTATACTGTCAGTATAATTTTACACTGTTAGTATATGATAATTAAAATTATACTGATAAAATTTTTTGATTACACTGACAGTGTAAAATTATTTTATATTGCCAATATAATTTTATACTGTCAGTGTATGATAACTAAAATTACACTGATAAAATTTTTTGATTATATTGATAGTGTAAAATTATTTTATATTGCCAGTACAATTTTACGTGAAATTACACTAATAAAATTTTTTAATTACACTGATAATATAAAATTATTTTATACTGCCAGTGTAATTTTACACTGTCAATGTATAATAATTAAAATTATACTGATAAAATTTTTTGATTACACTGATAGTGTAAAATTATTTTATATTAACAGTATAATTTTACATGAAATTACACTGATAAAATTTTTTAATTACACTGATAATGTAAAATTATTTTATATTATTGGTATAATTTTATACTGTCAATATATGATAATTAATTTTTAAAATATATTTAATTATATTTTTAAATTTTTTTTAAATTAGATATTATTACAATATATTATAGGTGATTGATATATTAATATACCTCTATTATATATCATCTATTTATTACACCTACATTAAATCTTTATGTGAAGATAAAAATACCTTCTTCACCAAAGAACTCACCGGTTAACTAATTATTAACTAAAGTAGCATATCTCTCCGGTCTCCCAGTCATTATGTTCTTTCTCTGAAATTGAAAATTCTTTATAGACATCATTTACTATAAACTAGGTAGTACTAAGCGATTTAAATTTTTCCTTAAAGAATATTATTAACGCAAAATTCTTTTTATTAATTTTAGATGTCTTTAAAATGTGAATAAATGTGAATAAGATATATTGCATAAATCACTAATTTCATATTGTTATGATACATCTTATAATTAGAGGGTACCTAAACATACCACAACCTGATATATTTTTATTGAGTTATTTATATATGTTGATATTCAATTAACTTATTTAATGTATATGTTTAATGTCATATCCAACCAACTTATTTAATGTATATATTTAAGGAATGACATTATCGAGTTTTTTATTTGGAATATGGTGAGTGGCTATTACCACTCCTAAACATCAATTATTTTTCAAAGATTCCTTAATATAATAACTATCCAAATAAATAACAGTAATTATTTTAAAAAGTTGTAAATAAAAATATATGATAATAAAGATGAATTAACAAACTTAATATTTAATTGATATACCTAATAGCTAATATCTTATCATTTAGTGTTTATAGTAAAAAAAAATAGATATATGACATCAAAATTTGTCAGTATCAATCCTTAATTTGTATTGTAATTTTTTTGTCATCTCTATTCTTAGAAATTAAACTAATTTGATGCATTAAGATAATTATATATTTGTTTCATACACATTGTCAACTTTACGCTAAAATCAATTAATGTATTTTCATATCATTAAGGAGTTTGACAATATATTGAATATCAAACTCAATGAATTGTATGATAGTATACTATCATATGACAATATAATTTATTTTGGCAATATATGCGTGGCAGTATAATAATTTAATACGTTTCGTTACCTTAGTTTTAAAGAATAGAGATGACAAAAAAAATTATAAAAAAGGCTAATACTAACAAATTTTTTGACATTATATATTTATTTAATATTTTCTTTATTTACTAGACAAGAGATAGTCAAATATTGGGTATATATATGTATTAAGCGTTATGATTGGTTAGTTGGTCCTTATTGTAATTTATTTTTGTTTATTACTTTTTAATAAAAATAATTTAATATTTAAATATAGTTTTTATATTAAATGAAATAGTTATAAATTCTTATAATATTTAATGACTACATTAAAAATAAAATTAAAAATTTGAAGAATATTAAGCAAAATAAAAATTAAATTATCAATTATAAATTTAAATAAAAATAGGATTGACAATAAATAATTAACAATAAACTATTATTTTAATCAACAAAGAATATATAGGATATTTTAGAGAAAGTAAAAAAAATAAATTAAAAACAAAGTGGTAATAGAAATTTAGGAGTAACAATAGGTACTCTCCCATATTACAAATAAAAAAAAATTAATAATATCATTTGTTAAATGTCTACATCAAACAAGCATATTGAATGTTCACATATATAAATAAAATAATAAAAGTAGGTCACGATTTTCACGGCATGCTTAAGTGACTTTACTCGTGACATGACAATAGATATCGCACAACTCCTAAATATCTATTACACTTTGTTTTCACTTTTCACTTTTCAGTTATCCTTTCTTTACTTTCTCTAAAATATCATCCATATTCTTTGTCAGTTAAAATAATAAACGGATTATTCCTATCAATCCTATTATATTAAGAAAACTTTTCAAAACCAACGTGGAATTAGTAAAAATGGTAGATATTTTGGTCTTTTAATTAGATATCTCACTTTTAAGTATTGAAAATGAAAAAAAAAAAAATTCTCACTAAAAAATCTAAATTTTTTTATAAAATCTTTATAAGTTGAGTCAAATTAGTCAAGTTCTTAGTAATAGGATTTGATAAGTCAGTGGGTTTCATCTAAAAAAAATTTCAAAAAATAATTTTTTATTTAAATATATTTTTATGTTAAACATAGTTATAAACTACGATAGTATTTAGCGACTACATGAAAATAAAAACGAATACACAATTAACAATTTCAAGAATATTAAATGAAATAATAATTAAATTAAAAATGATAAATTTAATTAAAAATAGGAATAATGATAAATAATTAACATTAAACTATTATTTTAATTTACAAAGAATATATAGATAGTATTTAAGAGAAAGTAAAAAAAATTTAATTAAAAAATGAAAATAAACTGACAATAGACATTAGTGATAGTAGCCACTTTCACTTATTATAAATAAAAACCTAAATGATCGCATTATAAAAATATGTCATGTCATATATAGAAGTTTTTAGGTCACTTAATCGCTAATACTAGAAGTTTTGATACTATATTATAAAGTATCTTTTTTTAAAGTTTAAATTGATATATAAAAACACATAAAAAAATATTTTTTGTACATTCCATCAATTGATATATTTTGATATCATATATCTATTTTTCTCCTCTTTCTACGTATTTTTTCACTTTCTTTTTCTTTTATAATTTTTTTTTCAATCTTATTTCTAGTATCTAGGTATCTTCAATAAAGAATGGTACTCCTCAAACACATGAACACAATCAACGTAGGCTTTTTTCGTAATGCGTGTTGCGTCCTTCAAAATCTTAACCAACCACACAGTTATTGGTTTCAAAGATCACAGCGTTTTCCCTTTTTATTTTTTTATTGTTAGTTAATTTTAATTTTTTACTTTGGGTTTCATGTTGTTGGTGTTAGTCGGTACCTATTCAAACTGATCCTAGCACGAAAAGCTTGGAGCAGGTCAAAAGAAGAAGCCAAGAGGCATTGCTAAAGTCGAGCGATCCAGTGGGAACATTGGAGATGATCGACAGCATCCAAGGGCTGGGAATTGGGCACCATTTCGAAGAAGAGATCAATGCACTGCTTGGAAGGTTATGGCATTGGGATGCCGCTCAAGACCTATTTGCTACAGCCCTTCACTTCCGCCTGCTCAGGCATAATGGCTGGACTACTTGTTCTGGTACATTTATCTGCATTTTTCACGGACATTCTTTTCTATTTCTAATACATGCGGATGATAATTCAAGGCCTCATAGTCATTACTACTTTAGCTGTCTAAGTATCCCCGATTCTTTCATATGATTTTTTTTCTGTATTTACTTTTTGGACGCACTATCAACATATGGTAGATTATAATTTAAATAAGTGTAAATTTTATTTATATAAGTGGAAAACATGATGCTAATTGAAAATAAATGCACTCTATTTATGAAGTCAATACATCATTCCATATTTATATAATCGAAATTTAAACTTATTTGAATTACGATTATTACGTGTGTGTTACCGAAAAAAATACATTGATTCACCATTTATGTAATTAAAATTTTCACTTATTTATAACTACCAAATGTGAATAAACCTGTCTAAATGTTCAAGATAAAATATTCATATCTTCTTGTAATGCAGCTGGTGAAAACTTACTAATGTTATGAAGTGTTGATTGGCCCGTAGATGTTTTCAACAAATTTTTGGACAAGAGTGGGAATTTCAAGGAATCACTCACCAGTGACATTTGGGGTATGCTGAGCCTATATGAGGCATCATTTTTAGGGGCAGAAGGCGAAGACATATTACAACAGGCCATGGACTTCTCAAGGGCTCATCTCCACCAATCAATGCCACATATGGGCACTGAATTAGGCAGGCACGTTGCCAGAGCCTTAAGGCTTCCAAGGCACCTCAGAATGGCCAGGTTAGAAGCCAAGAACTACATGGACGAATATAGCCAAGCAAAAAGCCAAATACCTGCTCTTTTGGAATTGGCCAAGTTAGATTTTGACATGGTTCAGTCGCTGCACCAAAGAGAATTAGCAGAGATATCCAGGTGACTTTGTGCTCCATATGATGACCGTAATAAGAAAGAATTGAACTAAAGGTGTGCTTTGTGTGAGTGTCTGAGTGAAATTATGAAAATGGGAATTAAGAAGGACGATAGAGGAATTAAAATAAGGGGTGTATCAGTGTATGCCTAATTATCTTATCCGGTTATTATTTGATCCTCCAATTTCTGTTTTCCCATTTTCATTCCTTCCAAGCTAACTCTAATTTTATTTACCATTTTCAGTATTTTGCAGTGACTATAAAGCAAATTTACATTGAAATGCTGCATGTGACAGTTCTTTTGATTTGTTTAGGTGGTGGAAAGAATTAGGACTCGTTGAGAGCCTTGGTTTTGGCAGAGATAGACCATCAGAGTGCTTCCTTTGGACGGTGGGAATTTTACCAGAACCACGTTATTCACATTGCCGCATTGAACTTGCAAAAACCATCTGCATTTTGGAAATTATGGATGATATCTTTGACACTTATGGCTCATTGGATGAACTTGTTCTTTTCACCGAGGCAATCAGAAGGTATCACCTGGATGTGTTTATTAATCTTACTAGAGGAATTAATTCGGAATTATTAATCAAAATATGTCATTACTGTTATTTACAGGTGGGATCTTGATGCGATGGAGCAGCTGCCTGAGTATATGAAGATATGCTATATGGCATTATATAACACCACTCATGAAATTGCATATAGAATTCAGAAAGAGCACAGGCTAACCGTTGTTGCCTACTTGAAAAGAACAGTAAGAATCTGAATATCCTTCAAAACTGAAATATAAAAGAAACTATGGCTAAGGGTATGCAAGAGGTTAATAAGAGAGTGGTGCTTAATTTTGCAGTGGATAGACCTATCTGAAGCATATCTAGAAGAAGCTAAGTGGCTCAACAGTGGATACATGCCCACTTTTAGGGAATATTTGGATAATGGGGTGATTTCCTCAGGATCTTACATGGTCTTGGTACATGCAACTTTCCTCGTTGGGGATGGTCTCTCAAAGGAAGCCATTTCAATGATGATGACTTATCCTAAGCTCTTATCTTGCTCTGCCGAAATTCTTCGGCTTTGGGACGACCTAGGAACCTCAAGGGTATCTCACTATATTCCTAATTCCTATTCCTAAATATATATATATATATATATATATATTACACACACATTTACACACATACACACACACCTCTCTTATCTGTAGTTAGTACTTAGCAATTGGTTTACATAATTCTAAAAATTCCAAATTGCATGCAGTTATGTTAAAATTTTAAATTGGATTATTGGTATATAGAAAGTGGACGTTGTGATGTGATGAGAAATTGCTAGTGTTTCATGTCCAGGAGGAACAAGAAAGAGGGGAAAATATTTGCAGCATACAGTGCTACATGAGAGAAAATAATGTTTCAGAAAATGAAGCAAGGAAACACATAAGGGGGATCATAAGCAAGTTGTGGCCAAAGCTTAATGGTCTTGCCATGACCACAACGGCTCTGCCTTCGTCAGTTGTGAAAGCTTCTCTTAACATGGCTAGAACTAATCAAATTATGTATCAACATGGAGATGATAAAAGCACGTACACTGTTGATGACTATGTCCAAACATTGGTCTTTACGCACTCTCCTAGCTATTGAGATGATGCCAATGTTGTGCTAAAAATTAAGTAAAATAAATTGTATTTTGCAATTATTTACATGTAATAATGGTGCATTAAATAATTTATTTGTGAACAATGTTTAATAGCAGTGACCGTCAATCTTTATATTTTATCAACTTCTTATATATTTTTCCTCTGATTTTCACAACATGCACTTAAAAAATGCAATACACTTGCATTAATATCTAAATTGATTTGTCTTCATATATATTTATAAAATAGTTAATCAACAAATTATTAATTTATTTGGTGAGTCATTGATGATAGTGCAAAATAAAAAAGTAAATATATGAATATTTATTAAAAAATTCAAAAAAAATAATATAAAAATGACAAAAGTATGACTATAAACTAACGAAATTTACAACACAATTAGGATTTGGCATTGCTTTAAAAATATAATGTTAAAGAACTATATTCTATATTATTTAAACAAAACAAATGTGGAACGCACTAAAAAAATAAAAGAAAATTCAAGGACTAAACAAATGATAAAACATACTCTTTTAACTTTTTCTGATCATGGAAAAAAATATTTATTGATGGTCACTAGATAACGAAAATAACATATTTGCCATCACTAATTATGTTTTGAATAAATAAAAAAAATTCAAAACTTTGTTTTCAAAAAATGTATGGTCAGCTGCTTATTTTATAATTAAGATTTATTTTACAAAAAATTACAATTAAATATCTAAACAATGATGAATACATAAAGATAGGCAATTAAAAGTTAGATGCTTGCATTTTATTTATTTACCATATAAATTATGAGAAAAAGAAGAAAAAAAATAATGAATAAATTGATAAAACGAATTGTAAAAGAAAATAAGTCAGCCCAATAAACCCAATAAGAAAAAAAAAAATATGAATTTGAATGAAATATTATCTTTATTAATTTTTATTTGTCTTTTAACATTTTAGTACACAAATTAAGAGATTGTTAAAATAACTCAAATACCAAAAAAAAAAAAAAAACTTAATTATCTTTCCATCTCTTCATTAATTCCTTATTTTTTTTCTCTCTAAGATCAATTTTTTCTTTTCTCTCCATGCATTAAAGATAAAATTGAAAAAAAAAAAATACTTCGTTGCAACTCTTTAACAATAAATAACATTAAAAATTGCTTAATGAACAGTTAAAAATGATCAAAATTGAGAGAATCTCTTGATCATTAGAGTGTCAAAGAGTAAAAATACTTTAATTTTTTTTAATTTTTTAAATGAACGGAGTTAGTAAAAGAAAAGAACAAAACTGGGACTAGGGTGATGATGGCACCAGAGAGGCGTCTCGCTTCTTTGGGGTTGAGACACAGAGAGAGGACAGTGCATGGCGGTCGATGAGGCTGAGGGACGGGACTCGCGGTGGCTACGGGTTGGGGGGGGGGGTCGAAGGCAGAAGCCTGACACGGTGAGAATCTAGCTTCTTGTTGAGACTTGAGACATACGTTGCCATTGTCGTCATGTTCATTGTAGCCTTCGATTAAGTTCATGCATGGTTCATAGTGCATTTGTGCCTTATGTTGGTGATGATATTATGGGTTTTTGAGTGCATCAAGAGACAGTGTTTCGATAAGACAAACCAGAATCAAACAAATGCAGTCTTCATATATGAATAAAATAACTAGGAGGATTTCTTACTGTGATATTAAGCTAGCCTTCCAGAAGTGGATGAGCTCACTTATTTTACTGCCTTTGTATTCCTAGCTTCTTTTCTTTTGTTTTGCCAGAACTTCTTCCTTCTCAGTTTTTCTTCCTACAGTTTTGCATTGGAGCACTACTCCATCCCTCTCCCTCAGTTTGTCTATCTTCTTATTCTTCTATGTTATTTTCCTATCTTCTTCTTACTTCTGGCTTTTCACCTTTGTTCTCAATTTTTGTTATATCTTCAGCCCCTTTTTTCTCTGTGTTTTTGCCCTATTCCTTCTGGTTCAAGCTCTCGGCGACATCCCAGATCTCAGACACAGCCGAAATGGAGACCCCCTCCTATGGGTAGGTACAATTGCAACGTAGATGCTGCTTTTGACAAAGAAAAAATGATTGGGTCTGTGGCGGCTTTAATTAGGGATCACTCTGGAAACCTGATCACAGGAAGAGCCTGCAGAGTATTTGCTTCTTCTAGCTTGGTTGCTGAAACGCTGGCAATTCGAGAAGGAATTTTACTTGCGCAAAGTTGTTATTGCAACTCTGTTCTTATTGAATCGGATTGCTTGGTTGCCATCCAAGCTTGTCGAGATAAAGTGCTCTTGCCTGAGTTCGCGGTGATTGTGCAAGATATTGTCAGATTGAAGGATGCTTTGAACCACTGTGGTCTTCTCTGGAATGATCGAAGAGCGAATCAAGCTGCCCGTGAAGTTAATTCGTTGTCTCTCTCCGGAAATCTAGCTGTGGATTGGTGTGTCAGAACCCCATGTGGCTTAGATAGGATTTTGCAGAGAGATAAGAGGAGTTGTATTTGTTAGTGTTGGCCCTTGTGAGCCTTGTAATGTTTGCTATTTCTTTTGGGCTCTGCGGCTGTGGGTCGTGTTGTGTTGTTGGTTTATAATCTCTTCACCAAAAACAAAAAAAACCAAGGTAAGACACATAATAAGAGTCAGGGTTTTTCATCTGCGCTCCGATTCAGAAAGAGATTGTTCCATCAATCTCCTTGATGCTCCCAAAACCCTAATCTCTCACTCGACTGAAAAAAAAAAGACACATAATAAAATCCTAGAAAACAAAAACATCAACATCCCGTGACAGTATATTTAATACCAAGTTTACTAATATGTGATCACCATCTTATTGTTATTTTTCGAATAACACCAAGTTTACTATTATGTAATCACCAAGTTTACAACAACACCCAGTTCGTTTTTGTTATTTTTTGAATTTTTAGAAGGTATTAGTTGCATGTGAGCGCTAGTCAAGTAGTTGCCGGCTTCTGCATGAAGTGCACCTAAGACTGAGGAGTCGCGAGTTTGAATTCGAGTCATGCAAAATTTGAGAATTTAAATGAAATTATTTCTAACACTTGCCTTACATTGACTGCCTTTTCCGCTTGTGCAGTGTGGATTTTATTTTGTTTTCTTTAATTATTACGAGTAATTTCTCTCTTTTATGGGTTACCCAAATAGTGACTAACTCAAACAAATTGGTACTCAGTATTAGTCCTCCCGAAAATGGCAGTCTCTTTCTCACTATTTATTACTTGCAAATCAATATATTTCCTAAATCAGTTAACAATAAAGCTGTAGCATAGTGTGAACCTGGCTTACTAGCTTTCTTCGTAACATGTTTTACAATACGATAGGTTTGAGGGCTCCTTCTTACTTGGGAAGTTTTAAACAAAGACCAAGTTGGCCATTGAATCATAGCCCTCTAATTTCCAATGGATGGCGCAGATTGAAGGCTCGTTAGAATTGGAGAAACGCCCCTAAAGAGTGAATAATTACAACTATGTAATTGAATTGGGGCCCCGATTTCATTGTAGAAGCATGACGTCGTTCTTAAACAATATGTTCAATCAAAGTTAGATACGCGGCTGTGTTAAAAAGTGTTGACCAAGGCGACGTCATAACATGTCCTACGCATACTTTATGACTGCGTGTTAGTTACAGAATCGCATCATAATGGCATTGGCTAATATCTGAATTACTTGAGGTTGGGTTGTTGGCGATTTGAAAGGGTGGAGATTTCGTTGTGCCTGGCATTGCATTAGGTGGTGGTTTGGGTGGATGGCGGGTGGAGAAGGTGGAGAAACACCATTGCATACCCATATCGGTTATTACCTTATTCAGGATTGGGACTTATGCAATAACTGTAAGATTACCTCACTTCTTGTGTTGACAAGAAACTAACATTGCTTGCTTCTATTTAGCTCATGCCCAAATAGAGTGGCCAATGACACTTTTATGAAGCTCAATAGATCGACAAATTTACCTACTATTATTAGCTTGTTAAGTCTCTAATTTCTACTGTGTATTCTCATGATTACTTGAATGTTTTGTGTGTTTTGGAGGTTTTGGCTGTGTATTGTAGTTACTTTTGTTTTTTTAAAATTGAATCATGTATCTCATAGTTTCTTCTTAGTCATTAAATCTCCATAAAAATAGATAACCTGCCTACATATATTTATATATTTTCTTTTTTTAAAAAAAATTGATTTATATATTTTCTTTAATATGCAGACAGAAAGGGGCATAGGCAGTTGAAGAATTCAAAAATAAAAAGGAAACACATTAGGGGGAAGCAATTCTTTGATGTGCAACTGCAATGTGGAGACTGGAAAGGAGAGTTGGATTAGAGAAAGGAGAAAATTAGGGAAGGATAAAATCGTATAACACTTAACATCATATTTTTGAAACATTTAGGCTTAAATATGTTTTTGGCACTTATAAAATTAACAAATTTTTTATTTTAGTCCTTAAAAAATTATTTTTTTGGTCTTAGTCCAAACATTTCAAAAAATTTTGGTTTTACTCACTAATTTTTTTTTATTTTTGATTTTAATTTAAATATTTCCAAAAATATGGCTTTTAGTCTCTACTTGAATATGGGAAGGGTGATATGGCTATCCGTTATCCATATTATCACTTAATAAAAGCAGATTAATGGTAGGGATTAAAACCAAAATTTTTCGAAATATTTACATCAAAACCAAAAAAAAAAATTTCTTAAAGATTAAAATCAAAATTTTATAAATTTTATTGGAACTAAAAATATATTTAAGCAAAAAATATAGTATATTTCGACAAAAAAAATTATATATATATATTATGGAAATTTTTATTTTCAATCAATCTTGACCATTGATTGTAATTTTGATGACCAAGATTCAAGGTCCATGAAACTCTACAACTAAACAAGGACCATTTTAGAAGCCACCTCCCAACCTAAACGCTTGTTTTATCATGTTTAATTTTCATCCAATAAAGCACAATTAGTTCCATTGGGTAAGAGAATAAGAAACAAAATTTACAAGATGGTCCATAGCCTTTAAAACCGAACGGCGGCCCCAAGGACCAACTTGGTCCAAAACTCAAGAAGGACCAAGTTATAACGAGCCTGGGTTTGAGTTCTTTTAGGACCAATCTACGGGTAAGTCCCCTAAAGTCCCTTGCTCCAACTTGTGCGGGCCAATAGACACAGAGAGCCCAAGCTTCAGGCACGGCAAGGTTTACACTGGTTTAAAATGATAATGATGAATATTTTGGGGAAGTGTTTTGGCAGCTTTCAAGCAATATTCAGAGAAATGACGTGTGTTTTAACAATTTCTTACATAGTATGGCGAAAAGGGAATATTGATTCTAAGTAATTGATGTCAAACATCCATCCATCCAACAATAATTCACCCTCGTGATTCCTCATTTTTCTTTTTCTTTTTTTTTTGGTAGGTAGGATCAAGTAATGAATGAATCGTCTTTAGGAAATTATTGCAAGTCTTGTGTCTGAGCCTCTTTCTAAAACCAACACGTAGATCATTATCCAGGTCCTTCCCCACGATGTTTTCCACGCTAGCTGATATTCTTTTTCACTTCACCATATTTTTTCTTAAAAAAGGGGTCAGGTCTTTATTGTCTGGTGTGACTTATCATTGTTGACCCACACTACTCGAACGCATTCTTCAATTCGTCTATCTGAACACAAAAATCATCATTCATCAACCAAAATTTGGAAAGCAGCAATCAATAAATTACTTTGGACGGATCTTGCAAGATGAAAGATGGCATGCTTGAGTCATCAGTCATCAGTCATCTAAAAGCGCTACAATTCATGGATGCAAAACATGACTAGAATCTAGGCTCTAATATATAGTTGGTGTCGTCCCTAATGCAATCATAGTACATCATGCACTTTGGAATTATCTTATATTTAAATCGATGAACTAACCGTAGACCCACCATATGTGATGCACCATACTTGCCCCTTCTTCTTCTTCTTCTTCTTCTCCTCATTCCTTTTTTCTTTCATTTTCCTTTCGCTTTTTCTTCCTTTCATTGGGCTCCATTGCTGTTGCTGGTGATTAAGGTCGGATGTCAAGGCGGAGATGCGGAGAAGCCACTAGTGGTCGGAACGGTCATCGAGATCGGACATAAGACGTTGGAGCTGTTCGTGATGGATTTTTTGGAAAGGGACAAGGTGCTGGGAACGGAGATCGAGGTGAATCCAAAGACGAAGAAGGCCAAGGATTTGTGAAGAAGGCTGGTGACGGATGGCTGAGGCTACAGCATGCACATAGAGAGAAAGTAATTTTTATGGTATATCATAAGAAGTAGGTGTATAGATATACCTGAACATCCAACCTATTGGATCACATGATGCATAGTGCACTACTTTTAACACGGTGCATATTAAAACGCGCATATATAGTTGGTTACTTTTTCCACCTAGTGTGACTTGCGCTAGGTCGATCGATAGTGACTGAATTCTATTAAACTCAGCCGACGGAGTAAGCTCAAGTCTGGAGCAAACATTCACTAGTGGGTTACTTTTGACAATCTATGCACAAATTACTTTAACAAGGAGCAAACTTAATTAGTTTTTTAGTTATCTTATTTTATGTTTACGTAAGCAAAATCTTATTAGAAGGGTTTATATATGTTGATAATTCATATGTCAAATATCGATACTAGTTACTTTCTAAACTTCTTCTAAAAAAATATAGCACATTTATAATAAATGTTATGTGCTAATACTTATTATTTCTAATCCTCTTCCAAAAGAAATGTACGTGAACAATAAAAGAAATTAACAAAAGTTATTATGTAAAGATTTTAACTTTATTTTCTTCTTCACTATTGTTAATATCTCTTTTATTGATTAAACAAATATAAATGATGTA
Source organism: Pterocarpus macrocarpus (assembly GCA_031439585.1). Lineage (NCBI taxonomy): Eukaryota > Viridiplantae > Streptophyta > Magnoliopsida > Fabales > Fabaceae > Pterocarpus > Pterocarpus macrocarpus. Next base: position 8,147,816 of record CM062517.1, read on the forward strand.
GGTTTGAATTTGAGTTAAACTTTTTAGTATTTGATGAGTTGGTGTATTAAAATAGATAAAAATAATAAATAAAAAAGTGTCTAAGGCATGCCTTATTTGTGTTTGAACCGCATCCAAAGTATGTTGAAGATGAAAAAAATATATACTTTTTTAATTGACATATGGACACATGTGATGTGAGTGTCCATAGAGTTCGATGTATGATACATGTCGGACACACAAAACAAACTAGACAATGGCATGTCCTTGATTTCTATCTATGCCTCTGCACATGAAATTAAGCATACGCGATAATGTTTGATCATATTATTAGTAGTAGAAATCATAGCTTTATCATGAACTTCAGTTTGTATAAAAAATGCATTCCTCAACAAGAAAGAAATTCATTTCCAATATTCTGACTATATACAGCCAATCAGCACTGCCATAATTATGTTCAAACATAGAAGAGTCTGGAATTTAGTTGCGTAGGAAGACAATAAAATGAACCAGACAATAAAAAGAGCCTCGATCGATCTCTCGATCACGCTCTATCGACCTTCTTGAATGCTACTATCAAACTGCATACTTATTTCTGGTTTACTGGAAGTTGTGGTAGATAGGCCTCTGCTTCCAAAAAAAGTTGGTTGTTTTGGGGTTGGAATGGTTGTAGTCTCACTAGCAAGCAATGTCACAACAATTGACATGGTTGGCCGATCACTTGGTTCATCTTGAACGCACAAGAGTCCAATATGTGCGCACCTAATAAATTGATTCGCATTGCAACTTTCTCGTAGAGATATGTCCATTAAATCCAGCAACTTATTCTCCGTCCATAGTCTCCAAGCCTATAATAATTTTGATAGAAAAATTATGATAAGAAATAAATCCATAAAAAAAATTGAAAGAAAAAAAAAGTGTAACAGGTGAAACGTACATAACCCAAAAGGCTTGAAGATTGGTCAGAGTGATAGAATCCCTTGTTCTTTTTCCCACTAATAATCTCAAGCATGACTACATCAAAGCTAAAAACATCAGATTTGGTTGAGAGAAGTCCATCTAATACATACTCGGGAGACATATATGCACTGGTAAAAAAAAAAAAAATCACTGCCATATATAGTAAGTATATGTAAAAGCTATCTATGTTCATATATAATGGTGTCGAAACATATAAAAGCTGTTAGCTTTTTAATCACACATATCAAGTTAACTTACTGAGTGCCCACTACCCTATTTGTCTCTGCCTCAGTCTCTTTGCCTTCCACTATTTTTGCCAATCCAAAATCTGATATTTTTGGCTGCATGTCCTCGTCTAGAAGAATGTTGTTGGTTTTCAAATCTCTATGGATTACTCTTAGCCTCGAGTCTTGGTGAAGATAAAGCAATCCTCGAGCAACTCCTAGAATTATGTCAAATCGCATTTGCCAGTGTAGAAGTATACTTTGTGTGGGATCTTCCAAGATTTCAATTTCAAACAGCAACAACGCAATTAAAATACATGATATATTTGAAGTGCACTAAAACATTATGATAAATATATTTTGAAACTAACCGAATATAAAAGAGTCTAAGCTCTTGTTATGCATATATTCATACAGTAAAATCTTTTCATTTCCTTTGATACAATAGCCCTTTAGTCTAACAAGATTCCGATGTTAAAGTTTGGATATCAAAACAACCTCATTCTTGAATTCCTGAAAGCCTTGCGATGAAACACTAGAAAGCCTCTTTACTGTAACAACTTCACCACTTTGAAGCTTACCCTAAAAACAAAATCAACACGTGTCATTACCCAAAAACATGGCTGGCAAGAAAGTAAATTAAATATAATAAAGCTGCCTTGATCACCTTGTAGACTGGCCCATAACCGCCTTGTCTGAGCTTATTTGCGTTCGAGAAGTTATCTGTAGCTACTAGTATGCTCTCGAAATCAAAATAGGGTACCTCTATGCCTTCATTATCCTGCTCTTCTAATCCCCCCACCTCAATCAACTCCTTCACATGTCTTGCACTGTGATAGAATCGCTCTCGATTTCTCTTATTATTTTCCTTGTCTTCAAATTGTTAAATAGAGGCATCACATAATAACATTGATTAATATTGCGCTAGTGCTAAGGAAGATTATCTTAATGCAGATGAAAAATAATTTAGAATTCCAAAATAAATAAACAAAATTGTTACCTTTCTTTCGAGTTATTTTCCTTCTACATACACAAGCAAAAATAGGTGCACATGTCAAAATAAGTACGCTTGTGAGAGCAATCCCAACTATCAAATGTATTTGACTTTTTGAGTTTCCTTCACTTGCTTTAGTACAATCTAGAGAAACTTGGCAGCAGAATCAATTTTTCCCTTTGTCGTTTATTGATATGAAACTAGCACATATATATACAGCGAAGAAGATAAACTAATTATAGAAAGAATAACAAGAATCCCTAAGAAAAAGCTAATTACAGGAAAAAATACAACCAAGATTGACATGTGATTGGTTTGACCAATTAGAACAAATCCTTGCATATCACATGCTGTGAATATTTGCACTCTGCAATCTTTTCCTAATGCATCCTTTCCTTCTTACCCCCCCTCAAGTTGGTGTATGGGGTTGTGGCTACCCAACTTGCGCAACAATGAATGAAACTGAGACCGACCAAGGGCCTTTGTAAGAATATCAGCTAACTGAAGATGAGTGGAAACATAAGAGGGGCGAATTTGACCAGAAATGATGGCATTCCGAACAAAATGACAGTCTACTTCGATATGCTTGGTACGCTCATGAAAAACAGGATTTTTGGCAATGTGAAGTGTGCCTGGACTGTCAGCAGAACAGTTCATGGGTCGAGTGGGAAATGCCAAGACAACTTAGAATGCTCTTTAACCATTTTAGTTCACATGTGGTGGTGGCCATGGAACGATATTCGGCCTCAGCAGATGAGAGAGAAACAAGCAGGTTGCTTCTTGGTTTTCCAAGAGATAGGGGACTGTCCCAAGAGCACGAACCAACCAGTGAGGGATCGATGAGTCATTGGGCAACCGGCCCAATCTGAGTCACACCATCCATAAAGGGTCAAACTGCTATCTCTTCGTAATAAAATACCTTGTCCTGGACTTCCTTTAAGATACCAAACAACCCTCAAGGCAGCATCCCAATGCACCTGCTGCGGTTGTTGCATAAATTGCGATAAAGTATGAACACAATAAGATAATTCAGGTCTAGTGAAGCACGTATAAATAAGTTGCCCAACTAAACGATCAGGGAAGTCGGATTGGAGAGACATTGCCCTTTAGCAAGAGCTAGATGATGGTTTTGTTCCAAGGGTGTGGAGGCCGGCTTGGCTCCAAGCAATCCGGTTTCTTGAATAATATCTAAAGCATATTTGCGTTGGGAGAGAAGAATACCTACTGAGAATGAGTCACTTCCACTCCTAGAAAATATTTGAGCAATCCCAAATCTTTCATGTGAAAACAAGTATGCAAGTAAAGTTTAAACCGTTCAATAGCTGCATGATTATGGCCTGCCACGATAAGATCATCTACATATACCAGGACCACAATGTGAACCCCTGGTTTCTGCAAGACGAACAAGGAATAATCGGAGAAAGATTGTTGAAAACCATAAGATGAGAGAGAAACAGTGTGTTGCTTCTTGGTTTTCCAAGAGATAGGGGACTGTCCCAAGAGCACGAACCAACCAGTGAGGGATCGATGAGTCATTGGGCAACCGGCCCAATCTGAGTCACACCATCCATAAAGGGTCAAACTGCTATCTCTTCGTAATAAAATACCTTGTCCTGGACTTCCTTTAAGATACCAAACAACCCTCAAGGCAGCATCCCAATGCACCTGCTGCGGTTGTTGCATAAATTGCGATAAAGTATGAACACAATAAGATAATTCAGGTCTAGTGAAGCACAGATAAATAAGTTGCCCAACTAAACGACGGTAGGAAGCTGGATTGGAGAGACATTGCCCTTTAGCAAGAGCTAGATGATGGTTTTGTTCCAAGGGTGTGGAGGCCGGCTTGGCTCCAAGCAATCCGGTTTCTTGAATAATATCTAAAGCATATTTGCGTTGGGAGAGAAGAATACCAGTTGGAGAATGAGTCACTTCCACTCCTAGAAAATATTTGAGCAATCCCAAATCTTTCATGTGAAAACAAGTATGCAAGTAAAGTTTAAACCGTTCAATAGCTGCATGATTATGGCCTGCCACGATAAGATCATCTACATATACCAGGACCACAATGTGAACCCCTGGTTTCTGCAAGACGAACAAGGAATAATCGGAGAAAGATTGTTGAAAACCATAAGATGAGAGAGAAACAGTGTGTTGCTTCTTGGTTTTCCAAGAGATAGGGGACTGTCCCAAGAGCACGAACCAACCAGTGAGGGATCGATGAGTCATTGGGCAACCGCCCAACTGAAATACACCATCCATAAAGGGTCAAACTGCTATCTCTTCGTAATAAAATACCTTGTCCTGGACCTCCTTTAAGATACCACACAACCCTCAAGGCAGCATCTCAATGCACTCGCCGCGTTGTTGCATAAATTAAGTATAAAGTATGAACACAATAAGATAATTCAGTCTAGTGAAGCAATGTATAAATAAGTTGCCCAACTAGACGACGGTAGGAAGCTGGATTGGAGAGACATTGCCCTTTAGCAAGAGCTAGATGATGGTTTTGTTCCAAGGGTGTGGAGGCCGGCTTGGCTCCAAGCAATCCGGTTTCTTGAATAATATCTAAAGCATATTTGCCTTGGGTGAGAAGGATACCAGGGGCTTGAGAATGAGTCACTTCCACTCCTAGAAAATATTTGAGCAATCCCAAATCTTTCATGTGAAAACAAGTATGCAAGTAAAGTTTAAACTGCTCAATAGCTGCATGATTATGGCCTGCCACGATAAGATCATCTACATATACCAGGACCACAATGTGAACCCCTGGTTTCTGCAAGACGAACAAGGAATAATCGGAGAAAGATTGTTGAAAACCATAAGTTTTGAGAGCATGAGACAGCTTTGCAAACCAACATCGTGGGCCTCGCTAAGTCCATAGAGGGACTTTTTAAGTCGACACACCTTCCCGGGATGAGGTTCATGGAATCCAGGTGGAAGTTTCATGTAAACTTCTTCTTGTAAGTCGCCGTGGAGAAAAGCATTGTGCACATCCATCTGATGTAATTCCCAATTCTTACGGCATTAACCGCTAGCACTACTCGCGACTGCTACTATTTTTGCAACCGAGTAAATGTCTCGTGTAGTCAATTCCTTCCACTTGATGATTCCCCAGATTACCAAACGAGCTTTGAATCTCTCCACTGTGCCATCTCGACTCGCTTAATTTTGTAGACCCATTTACACCCAAGGGCCTTCTTTCCAGGTGGCAAGGATGTAACGGTCCATGTTTGATTATTCTCCAGAGCATTCACTTCATTTTTCATAGCGTCTCGCCACCTGTGATCTTTGACTGCCTCATTATAAGTCACTGTTCCGCTTTCCCGGTCAAGAGATGTGACAAAAACACCTGGCAAAGAAAAAGTAGCATAATGCATATAATTAGCAATGGATGAGGTGTACCTTAAGATGGTGATGATGCAAAAAGCGAAGAGATGGGCTCAGAGTGCGGATGGTATTTGTTACATAGTCACGAAGTCTAGATGAAGGTTGTTTGGTCCTCAACCCATGTCCCAATGGTTCTTTGTCACTGCAAGTACCAAGGTCTTCGTGAGGGTCAGCTGAGCTAACAACACCCCCCCTTTCGATGGTACCTCCTTCAGTATTAGTGCTTGGAGTAGGATCTCAGACAACTGGCAAGCACTCATCCTCATCAACACATACCGGAACATTCTGCACTCCCATATTAGTATGTGTGGACATGTTGTCATCGGCCACATGGGTGATTGGATGTTGAAAAGGAAAAACATTCTCAACAAAAACCATGTCCCGAGAAACGAAAAACTCCTTTGTCTCTAAGTCAAATAATTTCCAACCCTTTTTCCCACAGGGATACCCAACAAATATACACTTTTTGCTTCTACTACCAAATTTATCCCTTTTTCCTTTTTGATTATGGGCATAACACAAACATCCAAAAACTCTTAAGTGGTTAAACAAAGGAGGCTTCCCATGCAACATCTCATACGGTGTTTTCCCATTAAGTAATTCAGATGATGTTCTATTTATCAAGTACCCCGCAGTCAATATACATTCTCCCCAAAATTCAATAGGCAAGTTTCCTTGGAATCTAAGAGCACGAGCGACATTTAAGATATGCCTATGTTTATGCTCTCTACTTCCTACCATTCCTGCTGTGGTGTGCCAACACAGGAGGTTTGAAAAAATTCCTCGATCGTGAGAAATAATTTTTCATGGAGAGAAATTCAGTGCCGTTGTCACTTCTAAAAATTTTGACTTCTTTATCAAATTGCCTTTTTACTAGAGCAAAGAAACTCATAAGCATCCGAGGTACTTCTTTCTTATCAGCAATCAAATAAATCCACACACTCCGTGAATAATCATCAACTATAGTCATGAAATAAAATGCACCACAAGAAGAAGAAGTTTTATATGGACCCCATAAATCACAATGGATTAGTTCAAAGAGTTTACTGGCATTATGTTCACTAATGGAAAATTTTTCCCGTGATTGTTTTGCTCTAAGACAAACATCACAATGTTTATTTGACAATCCTTCATACTTCTGCTTACTAAGATTAGGTACTGACTTGGTAGTCTTGTAAGATGGATGCCCCATCCTTTTGTGCCAAATCTCCAATTGACTCATACCATTCACCTTGCAAGTCTTCACCATTTGCTTGCCGTGAAAATAGTAGAGCCCATCTTGACGCTTACCCGCACCAATCAACATCTTCGAAGTGCGGTCCTGCATAACACAAAGCTTATTAGTGAACTGCACAAAACAATTAGATTCATCTAGCAACTGAGAGACAGATATCAGGCTGCAATTCAATTTTGGAACATAAAGGACATTTGTTAGTTTCAATCCTCCTCCCAAGATAACTGTGCCTTCCTTAGTTGCATTTGTTTGACCTCCATTTGGCATCCCTACTGGACATGCGACAATATCACGTATCTCACTTATTCCTTCCAAGTTTCCAGTCATATGATTTGATGCCCCAGTATCAATTATCCACAAAGAGTTACCTGCCATCTTCTCATTAGTGTCTGGTTTATTAATCATCTCCACGAGCCTTTGCCATTGGTTAGCAGTCAAACTAGGAAAGCCAGTTTTGTCTTCTTCTGTTATGAACGTAGATGTTCCTTCACTACTCCCAATGCGTGCTGCATGAGCTCGTATGCCAGTCCCTTTTCCATGACTTGAACCCATACGCTGTTGGGACTTGCCCCTGCCACCTGTTATCCCGTCACTCCTTGGCCTATCACCCCACCATTCAGGATAGCCAATTACCTGGAAGCACTCACTTTGATCATGTCCAGCTTTGTGACAATGAGTGCAGATTTGTGATCTAATTCTAGTCTCTCCTCGTGCTTTTCCTTTAACACGAGCAGCCAGTCCCATGATTTCACCTCTATCTTCCTTATGTCCGAGACGCTTCTCACGCTTCCCCTGTATCATAACAGAATAAACTCGATTTAAAGATGGCAGAGGATCATTCGCTAGCAGATTGGAGCGCACAGTTCCATAAATGGCGTCGTCTAACCCCATCAAAAATTGATGCACCCTCTCTTCTTCTCTTCGGATTTCAAATTTTGAGGTTATGCTGCATTTGCAGCCCCCACATTCACAAGTCGGAATCTGTTCACAGTCAGCCAACTCATCCCACAAAATTTTCAATTTGCCGTAGTACGCCGCCACTGTCTGTTCGTTTTGCTTACAATCTGCTAACTCTGATTTTAGTTGATGAATTCTCGGGCCATTAGCGATAGAAAATCTCTCTTTGATGTCATCCCAGATGTCTTTGGCATTCTCCATATAGGAGATCGTGGACCGCAAGCTAGGCTGTATGGTATTCATTATCCAAGAGACGAGCATAGATTGGATAGTCCACCAATCTTCCATCTCAGGTGTGTCTTTCTTCGGCTGCTTGACTGTTTCCATCCCAACGATAGTTTGTATGGCAAAGACACCTCTTTCCGGGTCTTGCTGCTTTGCAATTTGAATGCTTCCAACCCTCACAGTCTACAGAGTTAGTGCAAATGGGTTCGGGTGGTGGTTGCCAAGTAACCTCTACTTCGTCTTCATCAAGACAATTGTTGGTCACATTAAATGGAAATCGAATTTGCAGAGCTTCATCGCTGCTAGATCTATCATAATCACAGTAAGTGTTTAAAGGATCAACCTGGATGACGAATTTTCTGGATTCTACATCCATGCTAGTAACTTTATGAGTGTCACTGGAAGTAGTAGTACTGAAGCTAAGTTGACCGGTTGAGTGGTTGCAGCTGAAGTTGAAGTACATGGGGTCACCACAACTGGGTCCAGTGCTCAGTGGATAAGGGACCATGTTTGTCCCACAAGGTTCACAAGTTCTTGGAGTTGGTGCTGCAATGCAATTCCACACAAGAACAAATTTTCAGGGCATGTTCCTATTTGATTAATGCCATATGCACATCATTTACGCACACATGGCACTGCCGAGTCTCTAACATATGCTTATATTTGGTTTCACGGTCATTTGTTTTATGGACACATGCACTTTGATTTTGTACCTAACATTATACTTTTTCTTTATATAAAAAAACACATGAAATTGAAAGTTGGTTGGGGAGTACTATGGTGAAGATGGGTTTTTTCATCTTCATATGAAGATATGATGTGGATATAACAAATAGATGACATGTGGCAGAGGTGTATTGATGCACCAATCACCTATGATGTACTGTAGTAATATCTAATTTTAAGAAAATTTAAAAATATAATTAAATATATTTTAAAAATTAATTATCATACACTGACAGTATAAAATTATACTGGTAATATAAAATAATTTTATACTATCAGTGTAATTAAAAAATTTTATCAGTATAATTTTAATTATCATACACTGATAATATAAAATTATATTGGCAGTATAAAATAATTTTACACTGTAAGTGTAATCAAAAAATTTTATCAGTGTAAAATTATTTTATACTACCAGTATAATTTTACAAATACACTGATAAAATTTTTTGATTATACCGATGTAAAATTATTTTATACTACCAAAGTGTAATTTTACACTGTCAATGTATGATAATTAAAATTATACTGATAAAATTTTTTGATTATACTAACAGTGTAAAATTATTTTATATTGCCAGTATAATTTTACGTGAAATTCTTCATATAAAATTTTTTTATTACACTGATAGTATAAAATTATTTTATACTGCTAGTATAATTATTTTATATTGCCAGTATAATTTTATATCACAGATGATAATTAATTTTTAAAATATATTTAATTATATTTTTAAATTTTCTTAAAATTAGATATTACTTCAATACATCATAGGTGATTGGTGCATCAATACACCTCTGCAACATGTCATCTATTTGTTATATCCACATCATATCTTCATATGAAGATGAAAAAATCCATCTTCACCATAGTACTCCCCATTGAAAGTACCTATGTCTGATATGTCTAGCCGGACAGAAAGATTACGACCATAATCATCTTCTTCATCACCAAGGTACTCTTCTTGAAGTGTGTCTAAATCCTGTGTCAATATCCAGCAATTTGAGACACTACTGTGATTGCTTGTAGATGCAGCATATGAATAGGCCTGGCACTCTTGACACTTGCGATTGCACATCTGTTTGCATTCTGTTTCATTTTCTGTCGGGAACGTTTCATCCGGGATTCCCGTTTTCACCATGACTAACGTTAAGAATCTTGTCGTGCCTACTCCGCATGATGCTGTTGTTGATCTTCTGGCACATCCCTTTTCACCAACTCTTCTGAATCCTGGTAAACACTTGCAGGTCACATTGTTTTTAACGTTACAGCTGGTGAAGTGGCCGCAAGCATTATGCACGTCGCAGATGCTATCTGGGGCCCTCCAACGAACGGACCAATCACGTTGGAAACTATCCCAAGTTAGAAACTGAAGCTCCCCAGTGGAGTTCATCACTAGCCTCGTGTTGTCATAGTTCATGTATGCAGAAGAAGGGTCTCTGTCTGAGCTCATGCTGAAGTTGTTCAACAAGTAAGCAACGGTTTCGAACATCGACCCCGAACTCAAGTTTTTTCCTCTTTCCCAATAGGGTTGGTAGTTCTTCAAGATGATGTAACGGTTGTCCCCAGTTGGAGCCATCAAGAAGGTGTAGATCCCACTTCCGGGATCATTGTCTCCACTCCAAGAAGTCAGTTTTATCTCCGCGTACATTTTCATGCCCGGAAGAAACGTGTCTGTGGGGTGATGGAAGCTTTGAAAGACGATCGTGCTCTTTCCCGTCTGATCATATTGTAACAGCACTAGGTTCCCAGAATCCAACAGCTTCACTGTCATGTTTGTGGATGTGGAGCCTTGTGTGGAGGACCAATATCTTTGACCTGATCCTGATGTATCCGTTACTGCAAGGTTTCCATCATCTGCAATTTGAAATTCTCCGTTGGAACTCACAACAGGATTGTCTCTGTTGGCAACCCACACCACTGTTTGCGTTCCTGGGTATTGTGATTGGTTGTACCATATCCCGAGGTAACTCTCTTCAGGGCGTCCCAAAGGAGAAAAAAAGCCTAATACAAATCTTTGTCCGGCTGAAGTAAGAACACTTGTAGTTCCAGTTATGTTTTGGCCGGCGTTCAAAATGTCTTTCGCTAAAAACGCATGAAAAGTGCACAGCAAACAAAGGGGGAAGAGAAGAGTGGTTCTCATGTTATCGCTTATTAGCGTCATGAGATTGAGAACCAGGTGGAGTGCTATAGTGCATATGGGCAACAGCCTCAGGCGGGTATACAATATTATCAAAAAGATTACAGGGATACTATATTAATCATATCTTTGCACCTTTGAGTTTTCTACAAGTAATGGTTCAACTATTGAATAAAGCATGCACTCTTAAAACATCGCGTGGATACTAAATCATTGTAAAGAGATTTTTAAAATTATTAGAATTAAAAATTATACATTATTTTAAGTTGAAGACAAGTAGGGATAGTTCCATTGTATGAGAGATCAATTGACCTCTACTTCGTGCAATTTGCAGCCACGAATCTTCCACTGCAGTTCCTTTATCTCAATGCCTATAATTTATACATATGATGAGTATAAATAATATTTATTTATTTATTTTTTTAGTTTATCGATACTCTACCAAACTACTAGTGACCTTTAATTTCGACCTTTTTTACTTTTCACTCATCCCAGCTGCTACTGGGCTGCTCCTTACACGTATCTATCTTTATATTTTTTTCGTTATCCTTTCCTTTCCTCCGATCGAAAAGCCAAAACAGAATTTTTGTTCTCCAATAAATATGATAAATTATTCATGAGAAATATTATTTGTATTTTTTTTAATATTTTTAATGAGATATTATAAAATCTCTTTTAAATATTACTTGAGAGTGAATTCTAATATTTTTTTAATTAATATTTAATACATACCACATAATATCCCTATAAAAAGGTATCGAAAAACAAATAAGATTACTTGTTAATCATGCATCTGTTTTTTCCCTTCCATTGACTCGACTATTAGTACGACTAGTTTCATTTCATCAGTCGTTCTTATTTCATAGTTCTATAAAATCGATGAATGAATGAGAAATTATTCTCCTCCTTTAACTGTTGCGTTATGATTTTTGTCTAATAAAATTTGATCAGCTAATAATCGAAGACAATAATATATTTATGTACTTAAAAATAGCACAACATAATTTAATAAAACAAACGGTAAATTTGAGACTATTACCAACGAACACTGCACAACATATTTTTCGGTGACACAACTTTTGATAATATATATCAGAACATAAATAACTTTACATCATATTACAAATAAACATGAGAGCAGAGATAAGCTCCATACGTCCGTAATCTTAATTTTAAAACAACTTTTTAACTAGCTGCGCAGAAAAAAAACACAAGACCAGGCACATATATAACCATATTGAACCTATTCTATAATACACATCAGCACACTAATGTTGTGAGACAGATTGAGAGTTTTTTTAAATCGCGAAGAGAGAAGAGGGGGGGGGGGGGGGTTTAAGTGTAGGGAGAAAGGGGAATGGGGGTGTGCACTCCCCTGGGATCGAACACAACCCCTGACTTTGAGAGACAGTGTGGTGTACCACAGATGCCGGGCATTGTCAACCCTAAATTTGGGTCCATTCTTTCTTTTCTTTATTTCGGACGATAGTTCAATTCTGTTTCTTGTTATCCACTTTTTCTTATGCCTACGGTAAGCGCCAATCTTGTGCCTTATATGGTTTACTTTCTTCTAGACCCAAGAATTAAACTACGCGTATAGTACATGCACATGCATGTAAGGGTGTGTTTGATATGGCGTATTAAGCATAATAGAATAAGGTAATACAGTACGTTATGACCTTATATATTATTTGGTGTAATTAACGTATTATGTAAATTTATCCATCAAACCTCCCTTATACGTCAAAATGATGGATAATTTAATCCAGTCTAAAAAGATCGTATTAGGCCTGATTAGTTTTTTTATGTATAAGGGTTCTTTTTTTTTTTTAAATATATTTTATTAAAATAAAAATAATTATTAAATAAATAATAAATAAATAAAATCATATAAACAAAAAATAATATTATTTAATAACAAATAAACATTTTTAAAAATAATAATTATAAAATAACTATTCAAACTAATATAAAAATATAAGAATAAAAATTTATTAATACAATATATAAATAATATTTAATATAAATTTAATTATATATAATAAAAAATACAACCAAATATAAGAATATGATATTAAACTTGCTTAAATTTTAATGTATAAAAACTCTGTTATTATTTCTCTCTCTCTTTCTCTCTCACTCATTTATATTTTTTATATTATGAAAAAAATATTAAAAATAAATAAATCATTTTTAATATAAAATTATATTTATATATAATAAAAAATAGCTAAAATAATTGTAATAAATATTTAAAAAATTATATTAATTTTTAAATTTTAAATTTAATATTCAAAAATTATATTTATTATAATCTTTTTTTCTAGTTATATTATATATAATGCAATATCTTATACAGTGATATACCAAATATTACATAGTATTAAATTTTATCAGGCCTTATGTTATCAACCCGTATACTATCAGGTGTGTCAAATGGGCCCTAAATCCACCAAATAAAAATTGAATCCATAACTAGAAATGCTTGTCCAAATTATGGCATCCTGATAGTGAACAGTTGCAATGACTAGTTGGGATCGAAGACCCCAAAAACAAAAGAGTAGTTGGCAACTCTCTAACTATTGAGATTTTTTGTTTGCAATGTTAATTTATGTAAAGAAAATTTACAATTACAAAATTGTAAAACCATTTTAACCTGTAAAATTTTGGGCTAAATCTGTTCAGTATAACATTAATTTTTTTATGTATAAATTCACGTATAGTTCAAGGACTCTATGCATTTATTATATATTTTTTTTCAAGAAAAATGCATTTATCCTTGAATTATAAGTCATATGTATTTCAATACTTAAACTTAAAAAATTGTGTAATTAGCGAAAAATTATTAGATGTTCATAGAATATTAGGTGGATTGTATTCATATTTAATAATTTAATGATATTTTAGAATATGACTCACTACTAACTTACATTTTTTTAATAAAATATCACTTTATTATTGGGTAAAGCATAATCCATGTGGTTCTCTATAAATGTGTTATAATTTCTTGTAATTAGCATGATCTCTAAATGTTTTGAATATGTACCTCAGTCATTATATTAAATTTTCTCTCTATATTTAACAGAATAATCACATGCAGTTGGCATATCTACTTTGAAGACAAAATAGTCCTTCTGCGTAAACGATTGGCAATGCTTTTGAATCTATTAGTGCAAATCAGTTAGAGTGTGTTTGGAATGTTAAAAAAATGGAAATGATTTGATTTAGAAATCAAATATTATATTTGGGTGTTTTAAAAATAAGAAATAAAGTGATTTCTAATTACTATGGGATTTAACTACTTTTTATTTGAAATCTTACCAAAATTGAAAGGATTTGATGAGAATTGATTTGATTTTAAAATTTAAGTACAAATCAAATCAAATCAATTCCATTTTTAATCATTCCAAACACAATCTAATATATTATAAACATAAGAATTGATTTCTAAATTAATTCAAATCCTATTTTTATACAATCATTTCAAACATAAAATTTAATTTATAAATCAAATCAATTCAATTTAAATCAAATCAATTCAATTTAAATCAAATCAATTCCAAAATTTAGTTAATCCAAACACACTCTTAGTGAGAATTTGTTAGGACAAATCTATTAGAATAAATCTCTAGTTTAATTAATCAGTAGGTGCTTATAACTTAACCAAATTTTTAATTAGGTCATATAGCTTAAAAGTTTTTAATTAGGTTGGTATTGGATGAATTTTTGTTATCAAGTCCTTGGAGTAGGCTAAAATTTTCAAATTGTTTAAAATTTTATATAGTTTAATAGATCTTTATCTAATTTTGTAAAATCAAACGTAAAAATTTATTCAATCTAACTGAAAATTTTGTAATGATGAATTATTCTAGGGATTTGACTACAAAAATTTATTTAATGTAGAGATTTAATTAAAAATTTTTAAGCTATAAAAACCTAATTAAAAATTGAATCAAATTATACGGACCAATAGATTAGTTAAACCGAAATCTCTTAAGCCATGTTACTTCTCATAATTCCTTAAATAATATGATTTTAACATATTAGTCTCTTGCAAATTGGCCACACCCAACACAGATGACACGTGGCAATTAAAAATGCATATATGTTACTGGATAACAGATGTTATTAACAAAACGATTAACATGGTCAAACTTTGTTAATTGTAGGAATTTATATATGATTTTTCTTTGAGAAACTAACTTGTTAAAACACAAATTTTTTAGGGTCCAAAATATGATTTTTCTTAATAAAACATCTATATACTATATAATATTTACAAAGAGAGTTCATCAATGAAATTCTCTTTCTTTCTTTTTTTTTGATACATTCATCCATGAAATTCTAAAAATATATAGGATTCATTTGGTTAAAACTTTAGGAAAAGTATTTTTTCAGGATTAGAAGTAGAAATAGAAGTACAAGCAAAAAATTATTTTGCATTTGTATGTAATTGTAGAAATATTTTTTAATCAAAATTAGAAGTTGTTAAATTATTTGAATGTGATAAAATATAAAAGTGCATTTTCTTATAAAATTACAATATTAATAGGCAAAAAATGATTTTTTTTTCAAAAAATAAAGTTAAGGATAGAATGGTTTGTGGAAAAGTAATAGATTCGAAATTTTTGAGAAAAATAACTCCCTATATGCTTCTAAAAAAATTAAAAAATTGATTATTATCTATTTTTTTTTAAAAAACATAAATAAATAATATTTAAAAGTATTTTTTTTTTCAAAAATTAAGAAAAAGGAAGTACTTTTTTCCTGTGAGAAACGGAAATCAAACGGCCTCATACTGGAACATGCCAATGTATATTAACAATGGTTTATTTTTATTGTTGAGGATAAATGTTGGGTGATTTTTTTGAATATGGAATTTTGAGAGTGAAATTGAGAATATATGAAATTTTTGCCAAAATTGGAGAAATATGAAATTTTAAAGGAAATTTAATAGAGCTTGAACTGGATTCTATTTTTTTAATTATTTTTAAAAAGTAAATTCAGTGGAGAGAGAACTAGATTTATTTTTTTTATTATTTTTAAAAAACAAATCCGGTGAAAAGAAAATCAGATTCTATTTTTTGTTATTTTTAAAAAGTAAATTCGATGGAGAGAATCGGATTTATTTTTTTTATTATTTTTTTTAAAAAAAATCCAATAGAAAGAGACCAGGATTTGCCTTTTAAAAATAATAAAAAAATAGAAAGAGTGGGTATGTGAGAGAGAGTGTGAGCGTGAGAGATAGGGGGGAGAAAGAGAGAGAAGAAAAAGGAGGAGAGAAAAAAAGAAAATGAGAGGATAGAGAAAAAGTGAGAGAAAGAAAAAATAATAAAAAATAAAAATATTATATTTTTTAAATTTTATCAAAAATATCATATTTTTTAAATTTTTTCACATATAAATCATATAAAAAATAAATAACTCATGTTAGGTGATAATAAAATATCGTTATCTATCAAAGTTAGCAGTGTGTAACCGGCTTTGTAGGTATGTATAAATTAAAATCTCAAATATATCAATTTTATTGTTATTTACGATAACAATCATCTATCAACTAAACCAATTTCTGCAAATTAAGTAACTCTACTTTAATCTAATCTAATATAATATATTAAAATAAAATACATGACCTAAAAATTCTGTCACGTAATAATTGGTATTAAAAATTGTAATGATTTAAGTTATAAAATTTGAGCCACATGTCCCCGCAAAAAATAAATAAATAAATTGAGCCACATGGCAATTGCGTGTTCTACTTTATAAATATGTGGCAATTGTTTAAATGTCACTAATATGTAATTTGACATATGAATAATTAATTGATTGTAAATCATCACAGAATCAGTTATTATTCAGTTCAATTAATAATTAATGCTGTAAGTTTTTATTTTATTTTTAAATTAAAAAATATTTGAACCATAAAAGCTAACATAATATTTAATCTATAAAAGGAATATACATGACTTGAAATCCTGTCTTATGACAATTCCTTTTACAAAGTTGTGTGTAATGACAGTATACATCTTTTAAAAGAAAAATTATAATCATATGCAAAAAATGTAAATAAAAAAGCATTGTACAAGGACTGACATTGGATACAACTACATCTCCGTTTTTGAAGTATCCGTGCATTATAGCTGATGACATATAAAGTTGTTATTGGTTATGGTTTCTTTAGCTAAGAAATGCATAATATAAGTGAAAGAGGCTGCACAAAACGAAGATAGGTAGTATGTGATCAACAAACTAGTTAAGGATAAATTATCCTTCTGCTTTCTCTGTGTTTCAAACACATGATAGATTGCAAACGGTTATATTTTCTTTACAAAGATTCCCAGGGGCATTATCCCACTAGTTTGTCTTAAAAGGCTACCAAGTTTGTTAGCAGACAATAGACTGCTTCAGGAGTTCTTTGGTGGAGTAATTTAACTGTCGGTTTGACTTTGGATCTGACTATAAATTATTAGATGTGAACTAAAATCAAATAATAGTGCAATAGCATAATTATGGTTTGCAATAAGATTGATATAGCAAGTCCATTACATCCCCTTGCTCCAACTTGTGCAGGCCTGTCTGGAAGACAAAGCCCAAGCTTCAGGCGTGGCAAGGTTCAAACCGGTTTAAACTGATAATGATGAAGATTTTGGGGATGTTTTGGCAGCTTTGAAGCAATATTCAGAAAGTGAAGTGTGTTTTATCAATTTGTCACAAAGTATGGCGAAAAGGATATTATTGATGTCAAACATCCATCCATCTAACAATACTTCACTCTGATGTTTCCTTACACTATTTTGGTAGGTAGGATCAAGTAATAATTGAATTGTCTTTAGGAAACTATTGCAAGTCTCGTGTCTGAGCCTCTTTCTAAACTCTAAAGCCAACACGTACATTATTATCCAAGTCCTTCCCTGCAATGTTTTCCACGCCAGCTGATACTTTGTCACTTTACCTTTCTTTTCAAAGAAAAAGTCATGTCTTTGTCTGGTGTGACTTGTCTTTACGACTTGAATGCATTTTATAATTCATCACTGTGAACGCAAAAATCATCAACCAAATGGAAAGCAGCAATCAATGAGTTACTTTGGAGAGATCTTCTATAAGATGAAAGATGGTATGCTTGATCAGTGATCAGTCATCTAAAAGCATTTTCAACAAGATTGCAAATCATGGCTAGAATCTAATATAGAGTTGGTTACTTTTTCCACTTAGTGTGATTTGCACTCGGTCGATAGTGACTCAACACCATCAAAGTCAGCCGACGGACTCAGCTCAAGTCTCGAGCAAACATTCACGAGTGGATTACTTCTGACAATTTATACCAACATTAACAAAGCAAACTCAATCAGTGTTTTAGTTGGCTTATTTTATATTTATGTAATCAAAATCTTATTAAAAGAGTTATTGAAAAAATAATCAATGCCAAACATACATTTTTATACACACTGCAGTTCATGGACATTATCGCCTATGCTATATTTCATGTGCAGAGGCAGAGAAGTGCCAATTAGCCTTACCACAACTATGTTCAAAGTCAAACATTGATGAGTTTGGAATTCAGGTGCGTAGAAAGAAAATAAAATGAAGCAAGCACCTTAGGAAGCAGTTTCAGACGCAGGAGCATCTCATTATAGCCTCGTTCATGCCCTATCGACCTTCTTCAATGCTACTCTCAAATTGCAGACATATTTCTGGTTTACTGGAAGACGTTGTGGTAGATAGGCCTCTGCTCCCAGAAAGAGTTGGTTGTTTTGGGGTTGGAACGGTTGCAGTCTCACTATCAAGCAATGTCACAACATTTGACATGGTTGGCCGATCACTTGGTTCATCTTGTACGCACAAGAGTCCAATATGTGCGCACCTAATAAATTGATTTGCTTTGCAACTTTCACCTAGGGACATGTCCATTAACTCCAGCAACTTATTCTCTGTCCATAGTCTCCAAGCCTGGAGCAATTTTGATAGAAAACTAACGATAAGAAATAGATTGCTAAACAAAATTGAAAGAAACAAAAAAAAAGAAAGAAAAAAGAGTGCAACAACTTAAACATACATAACCCAAAAGGCTTGAAAATTGGTCAGATTGATAAAATTCTTTGTTCTTTTTCCCACTGATAATCTCAAGTAAAACTACACCGAAACTGAAAACATCAGATTTGGTTGAGAAAAGTCCATTCACTACATACTCAGGAGACATATATCCACTGCAAAAAAAAAAAAAAAAAAAAAACAAAAGTCATTGATTTATATATGCTTGTGTAATTTGTGAAAGCTTTCTATGATTACATATAATGGTACCAATACATATAAAAGCTGGCAACTTTTCAATGACACACATTGAATTAACTTACTGAGTCCCTGCTACCCTTTCTGTGTTTGCTTCAGTGTCTTTGCCTCCAACTATTTTTGCCAATCCAAAGTCCGAGATTTTTGGTTGCATCTCTTCGTCTAGAAGAATGTTGCTGGTTTTCAAATCTCTATGGATTACTCTTAGTCTAGAATCTTGGTGAAGATAAAGCAATCCTCGAGCAACTCCTAGAATTATGTTGAATCGCATTTGCCAATCCAAAAGTACACTTTGTTTGGGATCTTTCAAGATTTTCATTTCTCATCAGAAACAATGCAATTGGCAAACATGATATATTTGAAACATACTAAAACATAGCAATAAATGTATTTTGAAACTAACCGAATATAAATGAGTCTAAGCTCTTGTTATGCATGTATTCATACAATAAAATCTTTCATCTCCTTTGATGCAATAGCCCCTTAGTCTAACAAGATTCCGATGTTGAAGTTTGGCTATCAAAATAACCTCATTCTTGAATTCCTGTAAACCTTGTGATGAAACACTAGAAAGCCTCTTTACTGCAACAACTTCACCACTTTGAAGCTTACCCTAAAAACAAAATCAACATATGTCATTACCCAAAAGTTGGGTGGTAAGAAAGTAACTAAATTCCATCACCTTGTAAACCGGCCCATAACCACCTCGTCCAAGCTTATTTGCATCTGAGAAGTTATCTGTGGCTAGCAATATGTTCTCAAAATCAAAATAGGGTACCTCTATGCCTTCATTGTCTTGTTCTTCTAATCCCCCTCCCTCAATCAAATCCTTCACATGTCTTGCACTGTCATACAAGCGCTCTCGATTTCTCTTATTACTTTCCTTGTCTTAAATTGTTAATTAGAGACATAACATAACAACATCAATTACTATGACGCAACTGGTAAAAAAGAAAGATTAACAAATAAAAGATTCCAAAGTAATTCAGAATTTCAAAATAAATAAACAAAATCGTTACCTTTCTTTCGAGTTATTTTCCTTCTGTATACATAAGCAACAATAATTGCACTTGTGAAAATAACCACGCTTGTAAGAGTTATCCCAAGAATCAAAGATGCCTGGCTTTTTGAGTTTCCTTCATTTGCTTTAGTACACTCTAAGGAAACACCATCCCAGCGATAGTTTTTATTGCAAAGACACCTCTTTCCTTCTCTTGCTGCTTTGCAACTTGAATGCTTCCATCCCTCACAGTCTATAGACATGGTGCAAATGGGCTCGAGTGGTGGTTGCCAAGTAACTTCTACTTCGTTTTTATCAAGGCAATAGTTGGTCACGTTAAACGGAAGACGAATTTCATCGCTTCGAGATATCTCATCTTCACAGTAAGTGTTTGAATCATCGACCTGGATGATGAACTTTCTGGATTCTTCATCCACGTTAATCACTTTATGAGTGCCACCAGAAGTAGCAGCAATGAAGCTAAGCTGACCTATTGAGTGGTTGCAGCTGAAGTTGAAGTACATGGGGTCACCGCAGTTCGGTCCCGTGCTTAGGGGATAAGGGACTATGTTTGCCCCGCAAGGTTCACAAGTTCTTGGAGTTGGTGCTGCAATGCAACTCCACACAAGAACAAATTTTCAGAGCATGTTCCTATTTGATTAAAGCCACATGCACATCATTTACACACACAATTTCAGGGCATGTTCCTGCCGAGTTTCTAACATCTGCTTATATATGGTTTCACCTTAATTTGTTTTATGCGCACATACACTTTGATTTTGTACCTAGCATCATAATTTTTCTTTATATGTATATTAAAAAAAAAACATGAAATTGAAAGTACCTATGTCTGATATGTCTACACGGACAGAGAGATTACGACTATCATCATCTTCATCATCATCAAGGTACCTTTCGTGAAGTGTATCTAAATCCTGTGTCCAGATCAAGCAACTTGAGACACTACCATCGTTGTTGATAGGTGCAGCATATGAATAGGCCTGGCACTCATTACACATGTGAAGGCACATTTGTTTGCATTCTGACTCACTTTTTGCCGGCTTTCTGTCATCCGGGATTCCCGGTTTCACCTTGACTAACACTAAGAATTTTGTCGTCCCTCCTCCACATGATGCTGGTGCTGATTTTCTGGCGCATACCTTTTCACCAACCTTTCTGAATCCTGGTAAACACTTGCATCTCACACTTTTGTTAGCGTTACAGCTGGAGGTGCTAAAGCGGCCGCAAGCATTATACTCGTCGCAGGCGCCATCTGGGGCCCTCCAACGAACGAGCCAATCACCTGGGTCTGGGAGACTCTCCCACTTTAGAAACTGAAGCTCCCCAGTGGACTTCATCACTAGCCTTGTGTCGTTATAGTTCACGGTACGCACACGAGGCACGTTTTTCGTAGAAGTGTCTGTGGTCATGCTGATGTTGTTGCTCAACAAGCTAGCTATGGTACCGAACATTGACCTTACACTCGAGTTTGTTCCTCTCTCCCAATGGGGTTGGAGGTTCCTGCTAGTGATGATGTAAGTGCTGTCCTCAGTTGAAGCCATCTTGAAGGTGTAGCTCCCAGTTCTGGGATCATTCTCACTACTCCAAGAAGTTAGTGTTAAAACTGCGTCCATGGTCATGCCCGGAAGAAACGTGTCTGTAGGTTGTTGGAAGCTTTGAAAGAGGGGGAAACTCTTCCCCGCTTGATCATATTGTAACAGCACTAGGTTCCCAGAATTCAATAGCTTCACTGTCATGTTTGTGGATGTGGAGCCTTCAAATCTAGAGGACCAATATGTTCGACCTGATGTATCTATTACTGCAAGTCTTCCATCATCTGAAATTTGAAACACTCCAATATTGGAACCCGATACAGGACTGTCTCTGTTGGCAACCCATACCACTGTTTGATTTCCTGGATATTGCGCTTGGTTGTACCATATCCCCAAGTAACTTTCTGTAGGGCTTCCTGGAGGAGAAAAGAAGCCTAATACAAATCTCTGTCCAGCTGAAACAAGAACACTTGTATTTCCAGTTATGTTTTGGCCAGCGTTCAAAAAATCTTCTGCTAAACACGCCTGAAAAGTGCACAGCAGACAAAGGAGGAAGACCAGAAGAGTGGTTCTCATGTTATTAGTCAATTAAGACTAATGACGAAATTTTTGTAGTTGTGATCCTCTTATTACTTGTCATGGGAACCAGGCGGAGTGGTATAGTGCATATGGGCAACAGTGCATATGGTGGGGGTATACGTTATTAAAATATTATATGGATACTAAATCATATGATTCATATCTATCCACCTTTAACTACTGAAAAAAGGATGCAGTCTTAAAATATTAAGAATATGCTAAATTATAAAGAGATTTATTTTCAAATATTAGAATTGAAAATTATACATTATTTTAAGTTGAAGACAAATAGCGAAAGTTCCATCGTACGAGAGATCAATTGATCTCTACTTCCTGCACCTTGCGGCCAAAAAACTTCCATTCCGGTCTCGGATAATCACTTCCAACCCGAAAGCATTTTCTTCATCAAGAATGGTTGCATCCACATTGATTTTAAATATGAGTTTGGAGGGGGGAAAACCATCTGTTTGGAGAGGTTGTGGCGGGTTCTTGAATCCCATCTTTCAACTGAACCTCTCTCTTTGGAAGCCATCCAGATTTAATTTAACTTGTTCTGCAGTCTAGTTTGCGCTTTTCCTCTGATTTCGTTGTCCCCATACATACAGCTTCCCAAAAGATAGCAATTTTTGCAATGTCTTCCTTAGTCAACTCTCTAAACCAACGTTGCATGAGTTATAACCACTCCAGCGTATTTTGTAACTGCTTTTGTCGCACATTCAGGAGACATTTTACATCCTTTTTTTGGGGTAAAACATTCTTATTCCATTAGAGTAATCGTTATCTTTAATTTTAAAGGTATAAGAAAGAGAAAAAAATGGAGAGAAAAAATTTTAAAAGTGAATAAATATAGTAGAATATAAAAAAAAAAATTTCCTCTACAAAAAAAAATAAGAATTTTCCCATATTTAGACTCCATGTTTTGCGATCGATGAGGAGAATTCACATGTTTATAAATTTAGTGTTAATACTTATATGTATTTGAACATGTTTATATGCTACACTTCCCGAGATTTATAAATTTAGTGTTAATACTTATGTATTTGAACATGTAACTATATTGGAAATTTATTTATTTATTTATTTATTGAATTTATATGTATTTTATATTGGAGGCAATTCTATTTAAGCCGAATAAGACTATTTGGACGATAAAATTTTTTTTTTTCGAATTTTAATACAACTATGTATCTAAGATTTGAATCCTAAGTTTCTTTTTTTTTTTTTTTGATATGATATTCTGGAACCTTATTATTGTTGGATGTCAATATGATCAAATTATTATTTTCATTATTATTATTTACTATATCAAGGCTCAGCCTACGGCATTTTCGACCGTCAAATTTAGTTTTATGCAACCATATTATATAATGATTTTATGTCCGAGAGTAATCAAAATCCTGCGATGATTAACACATGCATTTTTTTGCGGGACAGGGAGACTCAAGGGCATGCAAGAACGTCAAAGTCATCATTATTTCAATTTTTAATTCATCGATACTCTGCTAGATTCCCAGTCACCTTTCTACCCTTTTTCCCCCTCCACTTGTCCTCGCTGCTACTGGCCTACTACGTATACTTATCTCTCTTTTTCATTTTCCGTTATCCTTTTCTTTCCTTTCCTCCAACCGGAAAGCCAAAACCGGAGTTTTCGTTTCCCAATAATTTTGGCAAGGAAATACGAAAATATTTTCGTACACTTAACATGAATAGTTTTAATATATTCCCTTTCCAATTTTTCTTTTTTTTTTCTGTAATTTCCGTCAAATGAAGCATTTGATTGGTGTTAAATTTTTTCATTTATATTCGTCACAATGCTATTCATTGTAAATGCAATGCTCTTTTGGCAAATTAATCATGCAACTGTTTTTTTCCCTCCCATTGACTTGACTATTAATATCCCTAGTTTCATTTCATCAGTCGTTCTTATTTCATAGTTCTATAAAATCAATGAATGAATGAGAAATTATTCTCCTCTCTCTCCCCCTCACCAATAAAATTTGATTAGTTAATAAATCAAAGGCAATAACTTATAAGTTTAATTGGTATGCATTGACAGTATAAAATAATTTTATACTATCAATCAATAGAAATAGGAGAAAATGAGAAATCATAATGATTTTTCATTATAATGGGTGGTTATTTGTATAAGTTGGCACTTTCTATTATTTCTATTGACTGATAGTATAAAACTATTTTGCACTATCAGTACATTTAAATTAAATTTATAACTTATTTATAAATGTAAAACTAGCACAACATAATCCAATGAAACATAAGTTAAATTTGAGATTATAACTAATTAACACTACACACCTTTTAATATTACATATTAGAATATACATGATTTTACGTCGTATTACAAACAGCGTTGCTTCATGGCACCAAAAAACTTTTTGTGAAAAGACAACGAATAACGGCATGACATCATAGGAGGAGAGATATGGAAAATGGAGGAGAGAGAAAATTCATTGCCAATCAAAATGCAACTCTCTTCCTTTTCATGTAAACTATTCATGCATCATTTCAGGAATAGAATTTGTTCCTATTACCATTTTCCTATTGCTAATGAACATGAGACCAAAGATAAGCTCCTTAGATCCGTGATCTTGATTTTAAACCAACTTTTCAACTAGTTAGTGTAGAAAACGAGCACGAGGCCAAGTCCATAACTATTAACTGAAATATCACATTCACAATTCTATGGAAATAAAAACACCAAACATGAAAACATCAAACTTATTTTATAATACACATTAGCACACTAATATAGCGTTATCGATTGCACCTACCCCGCCTATAATGGGTGAGGTAGGTGCAGGGGAAAGGGGGAATGGGTGTGAGTGGCCTTCGGGATCAAGCACATCCCTTGACCCTGGGAGACAACTTGGTGTACCAATGAGACCAGGCCACGTCCACCCTAAATATTTTGGGGCGCACCTTTCCTTTTTTTGAGAGGGTCGATAGTCTAATTCTATCTTCTTATTGTCCAACCTTTGCTATGGCTACAAGAATCTCTAATTTTGTGTGTTATGGTTAGAAATTTGGTTCAATTTATCTAGGCTTTTCATTGTGGTTGAGGCGCTAGTTTGATGGTAAAATTGTCCATTTCTCACTAACTATATCCTGATTCAATATGAGATATAACCTATTTTATGATATATGAATCCTTCTTCATCTCTATAAAAAATGTTTGTATGTCAACAAAAAAAAATTATACTTTTTTGCTTTGACCGAAACAAAAAAAAAAAAGAACTAGGCTTTTTGCTCGCCCCTAGTTACTTCTAGACCCAAGAGTTAAACTATACGTAATATATGCACATGTAAATCCACCAAATAAAAATTGAATCCATAACCAGAAATGCTAGTCCACATAATGGCTTGCTGAAGCTGATAATGCACAGTTGCTAGCTCGGAAGGAAGACCCTAAGAAAATGACTAGTTGGCAACTCTCTGACTATTGAGTATTGAACAACAGCTCTAGCTATTTGTATGCAGTGTCAAATTATAGGGTAATTAATACAACCTTTGAAGTCTCTCAAGATTGTACTCCACCCAAACTATGATGAAAATTGTTTAACCAAGATTACATGTTTTGGGAAAAAGATAAGGAATCTATCTAATTCAGAGATGAAATTCACCAGTAGGTGACTCTCCTTCTATTCCGAGCTCATCCCATTTAGAAGCAATGGATGATGAAGTAGCAGGTAAGGAAAATGAAATATGAGGGGAAGGATTACATTTCCTTTTTTTTTTTTTTTGAAAAAAAAATACAAGTGTGGTAGAGAAAAATTGTCAATCAAGCATGCATCAAGTATCACGACCAAAAAGGAAAAAAAAAAAAAAAAGCATGCAAGAAGAATCAGCATGATTCCAATTCAAAACCATTTTTGTGTGTTCAATCTGACTAGTTAAGCCAACTCTAGTTACTATATGTCCTACTTATTTTCATCTAGGTACGCGTGTGACATGCGCATGACTATTTGCCTATGATCTCTCAACCTAAAAATCCAAAGACGAAAGGAGACTTCTAGTAACAAAATTAACCACCAAAATATATGTGGTGATTTTCTTCAGATATAAAAGATATAGGTTTCAAAAAGAAAAAAAATTTGAAAAAGCCGTAGTTTCTTGGTAAGTGAGAGAGGAATGGGATCAATTGATTAGGTCGAACAATGTCGACGAATAAATCTTTGATTCAATTATTATTAGTGGTTCTTCGTATTCTCGGAATAGATGACATCATCTCGCCTAAACTTTACCCAAAAGAAATTAAACAAGAAGAAGAAGAAGAAGAAGAAGAAACAGAAAGAGTGTGTAGGACAAATTCTTGCTCAAGCCTCCTATGACTTGGCTCTAGTGTGCAAAGTTATAAATCATTTGAAATGCAGGGCATGCAGGTCCTAACAACATATTTTACTATGAAAATAATCCTGATTCTTGGCTTTGCATCTCAGCATATTAAGTCCTTCATGACTGAAACATCAACCTCAATAAATTTAGGGAAGTGGCTCCTAGCATTTGGTTTTAAGTATTCGACAAAAAGGGTCACGAGCCAACGTGTAGGACTTCGACAATAACTATTGTAATAAAAAATTTCCGGTGTATAAAATGTTGCAGCATGTCTTAGTTTAGGTAAAGCAGCAAAAGAAGTGAAGCAGTGATTCTTGGAGGACATGAGAACAGCCAAAACGTGTATGGCAAATTGGCACCAGGTCGGTACTTATTCACTATTGAATCCCATAGGAAATCCAAATGCACGCCACTAATGAATGGAGGAAGAGAAAAAGTTTTGATGATCAAAGGACAAGCAGAGTAGATGTAAATAGACGAGAGTATACTGAGAAATTTTCTCTGCTTTCATCATGAATACTGTACACAATGTATATAGCAGCAGCACTGCTACATTCAGCAGCTCAGCAAATACTAGCTAAATCTTCCAAAACGGAAAAGATTCCTACAGCTAACAATTTGCAATATTACAACAACGTTCCTACCAGCTCTATAAGAAATGACTCAGCATAACAAACCGATGCTTCTAGAACTCTAGAACTAACGGATAAGAAAAGGAAAAATAGAATAGAATAGTAGAGCAGCAGAATATACAATGCACTAGAGTATGGGCTTGTTCTGATTGTCAACGGATTTTGTTTTGGGCTTCAAACCTTAAACTGACCAAAAACAAAAAAAAGATTCCACTTAGTTAAGTACTATACTGTGAACAGGGTGTAAAGGCCACCAGTTAATTGATTAGCAAATTTATTTGTGGCATTGGCTTCCAGGGCAATGTAATTTATCTCGTTTTTATTCCACGAGAGGTAGTGTTGCCACTACTTAGTACTTATAAGTCATTAATATTATTACACAGTAACAAAAAAGATTAGCAAGAAGTTTGATAGAATTTAGGTACACCGAATGAGTTACTACATAAGATAGAAGTAGTAGAAACTGCTAATCTAAAGTTGATGAGTATATGTTAGCCGGCTTTGACAAAAATTCGATTAAAATATATATATATATATATATATATATATATATCTGTCCAGCATTTTTCTTAATCCTTACCATCAAAGCCACCGGCTGATACGAACTTAGGAGAATGACACCATCGAAAATGTTCTAAAAGCGAGGACAAGGATGCCATTCACTTCATTAAAGGAAAAAACAGTTGGCTATCAACGTTACATTCAGTAGATTATTGTACAGGATTCCGTTTAAATAACCTTAACAAATACTCTTAATTAAATTCAAGGCCATTAGATAACTTAGCAGCAAAGTAGCAAACAACAAAATAAAGTTGCTTTAATTCTCTGCGTCCATCTTCATATACTGAAGTTGACCCCATGAGCCATGAGCATCCTTGTGCTATCATACAGTGATGAAGTGACATAGGGAACAGAGTTGTTTGGGGATATTCTAGTGACATTCGACAATAAGTAAGATATTGCTGAAGACATCTCACATGATCCAACACATTTTTCCTTTGAACACTGCTTTTCAAATAATTTACTGATCTCCTCCATATAATATACTGGTTCTCTCCTTGGTCTTGCTGAAATGAAAAGCCCCCGGTGCTGGATCATCATAACTTTTCCTTCCATCAAGTTAATGCTAAATTTACATCTACTTTCATGCCTGTAAGAATTGTATCCATTGGATAAGCAAAACTTTATTAAAGAATCTCCACTGAGTGATTTCCTTGATCTCTATCGCTTTACAAATAAGATTCCCACTATCCGTTAGCTTCACTTTCCTGTGCATTGAACATGATCTTTCTAACATTTTGTTCTCCACTAGGATCTCCCACTTCCATCCAGAACAATGATCCTTTTCAAGAGGAACCTCGCAAATAATAAATAATTCTAATACCTTCCCAATTATGAGTCTATGGACTAAGATCTATACTGTTATCCATACTAATAAGTGTTACAGATGTTTAAACTCAAAACAAATGGACCACTTAAATTAATAATTGGAATTTAAGACTGCATTCTAACATAAATCACATATTTCACCATTTTTATTAAAACCAAAATATCTCAATTGATTGTAATTTAGAAGAATTATTAGATAATCTTCCCAATTCCATCCATAACCATTTTGCTTTCTCTGTGTTTCAAACATATGACAGATTGCAAATGGTTATATTTTCTTTGTTAAGATCCCCAGGGCTTTAACTCACTAATTTATTTCAAAAGCTACCAAGTTGGTGAGCAGACAATGGACTGCTTCAGGATGGTGGAGTAATTTAATTGAAAGGTTGACTTTGGATCTTATTATAAATTATTACATGTGACACCAAAAATCCTTTAAAAAATAAGTGAAATCAAATGAGATACTTTCAATGGAAATATTCATAAATATCCAGAGGTAGTTCACTGAAACCTTCTTTACTGGGGCCAAATGAAATAAATGATCAAAAGATTGTCGTACGGGGTTGCTTGAAACTAAGAGCTTCCTTTTGTCTCGTCTTTATTATTTTTATTTCAATTAATTAATTATTATTATTATTATTATTATTTTTCAAATAGGATCATTCTAGGGCATTTAGGCCAAAAATATTTTGTAGCTTTTTGAGCGCAACCGGACAAAGTGACGAAGCTAGGAAATAAATCGCTGTACCAGAATCAAAAAACTAGTGCTATACTATAATTATCATTTGCAGTAAGATTCATATACCAAGGCCAAAGGATGAATAAGTGATTGATTGAAGAATGCAAGCTGGACAGTGAGGTTAAGTTTATCCGATTATGTCAATTTCACCTTTATCATCTGAGTCCCTCTCGTTTCTTTTTTCTTCCTACATACATTACAAGTGACATCAAGTTTATACTGGGAAGCCATCCTTTCATCAAGCATAATGTGCCAAAAACTTTGTTTCCAGTGTTAATGTTCAATAAAATTGTAGCATGGTGTGAACCTGGCTTATTTTGTTGGTAACCTGTTGTGCTATACTATTGGCTTGAGTTCTTTCTTTCAGAATCAATCTACAGGTAAGTCCCCAATAGCCACTACCTCCAAGTTGTGCAGGCCTATCCGAAAGACAGAGAGAGAGCCCTAGCTCCAGGCATGGCAAGGTTTAAACTGGTTTAAACTGATAATGATCAAAATTTTTGGGATGTTTTGGCAGCTATGAAGCAATATTCAGAGAAGTGAACTGTGATTTATCAATTTGTCACATGGTATGGTGAAAAGGAAATTATTGATTCTGAGTTATTGATGTCAGACATCCATCCATCCAACAATAATTCACTCTGATGTTCCCTCACATATTTTTGGTAGGGTAGGATCTAATAATGATTGAATTGTCTTTAGAAAACTATTGCAAGTCTCATGTCTGAGCCTCTGGTCTAAATCCAACACGCAAAATTCTTATGTCCTTCCCAACTATGTTTTCCACGCAAGCTGATATTCTTTTTCATTTCACCTATCCTTTTTGGAACAAAAGCCTGGTCTTTATTGTCTGGTGTAACTTGTCTTTGTTGACCCACACAAGTTGAATGCATTCTTCAGTTGCTCTCTCTGAACGCAAATCATCAACCAAAGGTTGGAAAGCAGCATCATAATACTTTGGACAGATCTTCCAAGATGAAAGATGCTAGTGGGTTACATTTGACAATTTATACACAAATTACTTTAACAAGAAGCAAACTTAATTAGTGTTTTAGTTAGCTTATTTATAAATCTTATTAAAAAAGTATTCGAAAAAAATAATCACTACTAAACATACACTTGTTATTTGATGTGTGTCCTCAACAAGGTCTCTATGCCTCAGCACATGATATAAAGCATAGGCAATAACGTAGTTCATATTAGTAATAGAAATCATAGCTTTGTCATGAACTGCAGTTTGTATAAAAATGCATCCCTTAACAAGAAAGAAATTCATTTCCAATATTATGACTATATACTGCCAATCAGCATTGCCACAATTATGTTCATACATTGAAGAGTTTGGAATTCAGTTGTGCAGGAAGACAATAAAAATGAACCAAATTAGGAAGCAGTTTCAGACCCAGGAATTTCTCATTATAGCCTCGATCATGCTCTATCGACCTTCTTGAATGCTGCTATCAAATTGCAGACTTATTTCTGGTTTACTGGAAGAACTTGTGGTAGACAGGCCCCTGCTCCCAAAAAAAGTTGGTTGTTTTGGGGTTGGAATGCTTGCAGTCTCACTATCAAGCAATGTCACAACATTTGACATTGCTGGCCGATCACCTGGTTCATCTTGTACGCACAAGAGTCCAATCTGTGCACACCTAATAAATTGATTTGCATTGCAACTTTCACCTAAAGACATGTCCATTAAGTCCAACAACTTATTCTCTGTCCATAGTCTCCAGGCCTAGAATAATTTTGATAGGAAAATGATTATAAGAAATAGATTGGTAAACAAAATTGAAGAAAAAAAGACAAGAAGTTCATCAGGTGAAACGTACATAACCCAAAAGGCTTGAAAATTGGTCGGATTGATAGAATCTTGTGCTCTTTTTTCCACTAATGATCTCAAGTATGACTACACCAAAGCTGAAAACATCAGATTTGGTTGAGCAAAGTCCATCCATTGCATACTCAGGAGACATATATCCACTATAAAAAAAAAAAAAATCACGATCATATGTAGCAAACATGTGTAATTTGCACAAGCTATCTACATTTCCATGTAATGGTATCAAAACATATAAAAGCTATCAATATTTCAATCACACATATCAAATTAACTTACTAAGTCCCTACTACCCTTTTTGTGTTTGCCTCAGTCTCTTTGCCTCCGACTAGTTTTGCCAATCCAAAGTCTGAAATTTTTGGTTGCATCTCTTCATCTAGAAGAATATTGCTGGTTTTCAAATCTCTATGAATTACTCTTAGCCTAGAGTCTTGATGAAGATAAAGTATCCCTCGAGCAACTCCAAGGATTATGTCAAACCGTACTTGCCAATTCAAAAGTACACTTTGTTTGGGATCTTTCAAGATTTCCATTTCCAATCAAAAACAATGCAATTAGCATAAACGATATATTTGAAAAGCACTAAAATATAATGATAAATAGATTTTGAAGAGAGAGCTAAAAAATATATATTTTGAAGAGATGTATTATTTGAACACCTTAATTAGACATCAATATGGGATATTGTAAGACTTATATGAAAAAATATAGATAACTTTTCCTTTTTCAATTTTTTTTTAATTTTATTTATTTCCCATCCCACTTATATGATGTCCAAGAAAGTGTCTAATAATAATGTATAAAATAATATTCTTGTATTTTGACACTAACCGAATATAATTGAGTCTAAGCTCTTGTTATGCATGTATTCATAAAGTAAAATCTTTTCATCTCCTTTGATGCAATAGCCCCTTAGTTTAACAAGGTTTCGATGTTGAAATTTGGCTATCAAAACAATCTCATTTTTGAATTCATGTAGGCCTTGTGACGAAACACTTGAAAGCCTCTTTACTGCAACAACTTCACCATTTTGGAGGTTACCCTAAATACAAAATCAACATATGTCATTATCCGAAAACTTGGATGGCATGAAAGTAACTAAACTAAAATGGCTGCCTTAGTCACCTTGTAAACTGGCCCATAACCACCTCGCCCGACCTTGTTAGCATCTGAGAAGTTATTTGTAGCTAATAGTATGCTCTCAAAATCAAAATAGGGTACCTCTATGCCTTCATTGTCTTTTTCTTCTAATCCCTCCACCTCAATCAAATCTTTCACATGTTTTACACTGTCATATAAGCCTCCTCGATTTTTCTGATTGCTTTCCTTGTCTGAAATTGTTAAATAAACACATAACATTAACTACTTTTATACAGCTAACAAAAAAGATTAACATTGTACAAATAAAAGATTTCAAAGCAATTCAAAATTCCAAAATAAATAAATAAAATCTTTACCTTTTTTTCGAGTTATTTTCCTTCTGCGTACATAAGCAAAACTAATTGCACATGCCAGAGCAACCACACTTGTAAGAGTTATCCCAAGAATCAAATACATTTTGCTTTTTGAGTTTCCTTCTTTACTAGGAACTGCAAAAAGAAGAGAAAGATCACAACCCAAAAAAAAAACAATGTAAATTTAATACACCTTATGTGTTTGTTGACTATGATCAACATAACATACTAACCTTTAGTACAATTCAGAGAAACACCATCCCAACGATAGTTTGTATCACAAAGACACCTCTTTCCAACTCTTGCTGCTTTGCAACTTGAATGCTCCCATCCCTCACAGTCTGCGGACTTAGTGCAGATTGGTTCGGGTGGTGGTTGCCAAGTAACCTCTACTTCGTCTTCATCAAGGCAATCGTTGGTCACACTAAATGGGAAACGAATCTGTAAAGTTTCGTCGTTGCCAGATCTCTCATATTCACAGTAAGTGATTGAAGGATCGACCTGGATGACGAACTTTCTGGATTCTACATCCGTGCTAGTAACTTTATGAGTGCCACTGGAAACAGTGGTAGAGAAGCTAAGCTGACCCGTTGAGTGATTGCAGCTGAAGTTGAAGTACATGGGGTCACCGCATTTCGGTCCAGTGCTCAATGGATAAGGGACTATGTTTGTCCCACAAGGTTCACATGTTCTTGGAGTCGGCTCTGCAATGCAGGTCCGCACAAGAACACATTTTCAGGGCATGTTCCTATTTGAATAATGCTACATGCACATAATTTGCACACACAGATGGTACTGCAGAGTTTCTCGCGTCTGATTATATTAAGTTTCACCTTAACTTGTTTTATGCACACATGCACTTTGATTTAATTTGAACCTAGCAGTAAACCGAAAAAAAAAATTGCACCTAGCATTATACTTTTTCTTTTTCAATTTAGGGAGAGAAAAAAGTTGAAATTGAAAGTACCTATGTCTGATTTGTCGACCCGGACAGAAATATTACGACCATTATCATCTTCATCATCATGAATGTACCCTTCTTGAAGTGTGCTTAAATCCTGTGTCCAGATCCAGCAACTGGAGAAACCACGGTCGTTGTTGATAGGTGCAGCATACGAATAAGCCTGGCAGTCATGGCACTTGCTAAGGCACATTTGTTTGCATTCTGATTCATTTTCTGCCGGTAATCGTTCATCCGGGATTCCCGGTTTCACCATCACTAACGTTAAGAATCTCGTTGTGCTTTCTTCGCATGATGTTGCTGCTGCTGATTTTCTGGCACAGTCCCCTTCACCAACACTTCTGAATCCTGGTAAACACTTGCATGTCACGTTGTTGTTAGTGTTACAGCTTGTGAAGTGGCCGCAAGCATTATACACGTCGCAGAAGCTAGGTGGGGCCACCCAACGAACGGACCAACCATCTTGGAAACTGTCCCATACCAGAAACTTAAGCTCCCCAGTGTCCTTCATCACTAGCATCGTGTTGTCATAGTTCATGGCACGCACAAGTGGCTTGTCACCATTGATTTTGTAATGAGAACTGTTTGATACGGAAGGGCTTGTGGCTGTGCTGGTGAAGTTGCTCAACAAGTAAGCTACGGCATCGAATATTGACCGCGAATCCAAGTTTTTCCCACTCTCCCAATAGGGTTCGTGGTTCTTGGAGATGATGTAAGGGTTGTCCCCCGTTGGATCCATCGTGAAGGCGTAGCTCCCACTTCCTGGATCATTGTCACTGCTCCAAGAAGTTAATTTTATTTCCGAGTCCATTTTCATGCCCGGAAGAAACGTGTCTGTGGGGTGATGGAAGCTTTGAAAGACGTAGACGCTCTTCCCCGTTTGATCATATTGTAACAGCACTAGGTTCCCAGAATTCAATAGCTTCACTGTCATGTTTGTGGATGTGGAGCCTTCAAATCTAGAGGACCAATACGTTCGACCTGATGTATCTATTACTGCAAGTCTTCCATCATCTGAAATTTGAAACACTCCAATATTGGAACCCGATACAGGTCTGTCTCTGTTGGCAACCCATACCACTGTTTGATTTCCGGGATATTGTGCTTGGTTGTACCATATCCCCAAGAAACTTTCTGCAGGGCATCCAGGAGGAGAAAAGAAGCCTAATACAAATCTCTGTCCAGCTGAAACAAGAACACTTGTATTTCCAGTTATGTTCTGGCCAGCGTTCAGGGAATCTTCTGCTAAACACGCCTGAAAAGTGCATAGCAAACAAAGGAGGAAGAGAAGAAGAGTGGTTCTCATGTTATTAGCTAATTAAGACCGATGACGAGATTTACGTAGCTGTGATCCTTTTATCCTTTTATTGCTTGTCATGGGAACCAGGTGGAATGCTTTAGAGCGTAAGGGCAGGGACACTCTGGTGGGTCTGCACCAGAACATTGAAGGATGCATTATTAGAAGATTAGATGGATAATAAATTAATCATATCTATTAAAAGCAATGGTTTTATTCTTGAATGAAGGATATAGTATTAAGAGATTAGGTGGATACTAAATTATAAAGAGATTTTCTAAAGTGCTAGAATTGAAAATAATAATTTTTTTTTTAAGTTGACGGCAAATAATGATAAAATTGTAATATATAAATTTAGTCTATGTACTAAATTTTGACTATATATAATTATACATTTTGACTTTGATTGATTTGGTAATATAAAATTTTACGTCTCACAAAGTAAACAAAATCCTGCGATTAACAGATGCTCTTTTTATATGGGCCTGTGTTTCAATCTCGTTATATGTTTTCTTTTCGAATGGAAAACACTTGAGTGCTAAAATTCTTTTCCAAATTTATTTGTTAAAATGGTGTGATAGGTAATTTGAGTATTAGATAGATAAGTGAGCCTTTATATATATATATATATATATATATATATATATATATATTTTTCTGATATCATGCATATCATTAGACCACTCATAGTGGCTTTTTAACAACTATCTTTATTTTCTATTAAATATTTTGGCAACAAATTTTGATGGAATAGCATTATTCTTTTTCAATTCATTATATTCTTTCAAACTCTCAGTTACTAAAAAATATTATTTATACCATTTTTTAGAATTTTTCCAAGAAATATCTTAAACTATTCTTTAAACATCAATTAAAAATGAGTTTTAATTTTTCTTTCAATTAATATTTAAGAGACACTTGAAGATATTATTACTTTAAAACTATCTAAGAGCAGTAAAAATAACATTACTAATCAGCCACCTTTCTACCATTTTTCCCCTCCACTTGTGCTTGCTGCTTTAGGCATACTACTACTTACCTGTCTTTTTCTTTTTGGTTATCCTTTCCTTTCCTAAGTTCGGAATGGGAAATCAGAATTTTCGTTTCTCAATAATTTTGCCAAATTAATCATGCATATGTTTTTCTCTCTTCCATTGACTTGACTTTTAATATCACTGGCTTCATTTCATCAGTCGTTCTTATTTCATAGTTCCATAAAATCAATGATTATTCTCCTTCCTTGCCTGTTGCGTTATGCCTCTTTTTTTCTTCCCCTAATAAAATTTGATCCATTAATAACCTAACACAATAGTGTATTCATATCGTTAAAATCTATAAAGCATAACTTAATAAAACACACAGTAAATCGAGATTATGACAAATGAATATTACACAACTTTTTATAATACATATCAGAACATAGGAAATCTTACATCATATTACAGATTATAAATCACATATAAACATGAGAATAAAAGGTAAACTCGTAAAATATGTGATCTTAATTTTAAAATAACTTTTAAACTAGCTGCAAGGTATGAAAAAAGACACGAGATCAATCACATAACTTAACAACTAACTAAAGTATCATGTTGCGATATCAATTGAGTTTAAGCTTCTTTTTTATCTTTTAACATGTGGGAGAGAGAGTGGGGGGAGAGGCATTATTGGGTGCTCATGAAATATCAGATTGGATTATACTCTATCTAATAATAGAGTGATATTTCAACTTAAAATGATTCATTCCTACTTAAATTTTTATCTAAAATGTTACTCTAATAATTTCTCATCGGAGAGAGGAGGGGAGTGGATGAGAACAGGGTGGGTTGAGATTCAACATATTACTATTGTGCCTCCGGCGTCAACAGCGATTGGGTTTAAGCCTTTTTTTTTGTGGGTTTAAGATTATGAGCTACAAGTGTGATCAATATGGTCTGAATTTATCAGCCCACTTAAATTTGGGCCCAATCTGTCTTTTCTGTTTTTTGTCAATAGTCCGATTCAATTTTTTATTGTCCAACCTTTCTTTTGGTTACAGGGAGCTCAATCTTGTGTGTTACGGTTTACGTCAAGACCCAAGAATAAAAACTCTGAGTACGCATTCAACAAATAGAAATAGTCATTTGCAAAAATTATTTTATAGCTATTAGCTAATTAAATGTTTTATATTTAAATAATTTTTGTTAGAACTTTCTTAGTAATTTTTTATAAATTTTATTACTAAAAATTAATTAGCTGGACTTGATGGTCCCTTAACATTACTTTTTCAAAAATAATTAATATATCTAAATAATATATTACAAAATAGTTCATTTGTAAAAGACATACTGTCATGTGACAACATCAAATAACAATATGTATAAGATTGTCTAAAAGTTTGTAAAATTTAGGTGAGAATAATTTTTTCTTTAAAAGTACTATTTATTTCTTTAATACTCGTAGTGAAAATTCAAATTTAAATTATACAAATATATTATCTAAATAATAATTATAAAAATATATTTTAAATTTAAAATTAAAAAATATAATTTTTTATTTCATCATAATAAAATTTAATATATGAAAAATTTAAAATTTCAATTTTCAATAGATTGAAAAATATATATTCGATATTTATATTCTAAATTTCAAAATATTATATATAAAGATAACCATTTTTTATGCAAACATAAAAATAATTCTATAGTAAAATGTTACAATGACGTATTGTGATATGATAAGATAAAATATTAATATGTACAAAATTTTAAATTAAAAAATTAGTAATAAAATGTCACAATAGTATACTACGTACTATGCGAAGAGTTATAATACTAGTATGTAAAAATTTAAATTAATTCATATTATTAATATTTTAATAGTAAGATCTAATTATTTTTTAATTACTTTAAATGGATTATCAGTAAACTTTTTTTTATGTTATTATTTAATTATATATTTTTTTTGTATAACTTATGAAGTAGTTATTATAAGAGTTAGAGTAAATCCCAAAGTGGTCCTTATCAATTTTTACATCAGATAAATTAGTTCTTGACAAAAATAAACTGATAAATTGATTCTTAACTTTTAAAAAATTGGACAATTTAGTCCCTAATATTGTTTAATAAAGAGACTTGATGGAGGGACTAAATTATCCGATTTTTAAAAGGTTAGGGATCAATTTGTCAGATTATTTTTGTTGAAGGCTAATTTGTCATAAACTTTCAAAATGATTTCTATTGATAGTATTTGCGGGAGTTTTTTATGGGTGCTACAGAAGGTAAGAAAAAGATTCACTTGTGCAATTGGGATGATGTTTGCTGACCGAATCACATTGGTGGCCTTGGCTTACAGCATGCCAAGTATTCTAATTTGGCTTTTACGCTAAGTTGGGCTGGGGCCTCGTCCATCAACATGATGAGCTTTGGGTGAAAGTTCTGAGGAGCAGGTATGACTGTGGGGAGGATTTAATTCCTTCTATTTCTTTGAAGCAAGGGTGTTCCAATGTTCGGAAAGGTATTTGTGCAACTTGGCCTTATGTTCAGGATAATTTAATTTGGTGGATTGGTTAATTTTTGGCAACACAAGTGGGTGTCAGTGTCACAGTTAGATTCTCTTGCTAATCATTCTCTAGTTCCTTTAACCGCAACTGATCTTAATGCAGTTGTGGCAGATTTTGTGTTAGATGATGGGTCTTGGAATTGCCAAAGACTCTTGGCTATTCTTCCTGATAGTATTTGTGATCACACTGCAGGTTTAGCTCCTCCTTTGGATTTGGGTTTAAACGATTCTCTCATTTGGAAAAGCAGCCATGATGGTGTTTTTTCTGTGAAAACTGCTTATGATTATATTTCCAATACTGTGCACATGGATTTTGATCCCATTTTTTGCCTCATTTGGAAGTGGAAAGGTATGGATCCGATGAAGGTTTTTCTTTGGCAAATTGTGATAGATGCCCTTCCTACTAATTACTTCCGATTCTCAAGACATATCTCGAATGATGCTACTTGTTCTAGATGCAGGATGAATTTATATGAAACCACGTTACATGTGTTCCGTGATTGTGTTCTGGCTTCTTCCTTTTGGGCTAGACTGCTGGACCCCATTTCACATCCAATTTTCTATACTGCTAATTTGCTTGATTGGATTCAATGGAATCTCAGCCCGTCTAATCCAATTGCAGGTGAAGATTGGCCTCAATTATTTGCTTCAGCGGTTCATTATCTTTGGCATGTCAAAAATCAGGGAATTTTTGAATTCCAAACACCTTCTGATGATGACATACTTCAGCAGTTTTGGTTGGTTTTTAAGAGCCAAATTTATTATTCTTCTAAAGTGGCTGGTTCGGATTCTAGGCCACATTTTCAATGTTATATATCTTGGTCTCATCCTGACGAAGGTTGGATCAAGATTAACGCTGATGGCTCCGTGAAGCAACAGCGCAAAGCCTCTTGTGGTGGTCTCTTGACAGATGGCATTGGTCGATATGTGGCCGGTTTTGCTGTTAATTTGGAATTTTGTCCCATTACAATTGCGGAGATTTGGGAGCTTTTTATGGTCTTCATTTGACTTGGCAAGAGGGCTATAAATAGAGGTGCTCGTGGTCGGTTTC
The DNA here is from genome assembly GCA_031439585.1 of Pterocarpus macrocarpus. NCBI lineage: Eukaryota > Viridiplantae > Streptophyta > Magnoliopsida > Fabales > Fabaceae > Pterocarpus > Pterocarpus macrocarpus. Next base: position 8,187,311 of record CM062517.1, read on the forward strand.
GGTTTGGTTTAGTTGGTTTTAAGAATTCAGAATTATCATTTGTGCAAAACAGTTAGAATACAGAATACAAGCATAAACCAAACAAACTCAACACAACAATTGCATACAAGCACAAACCCTCTAAATCCTGCAGAGAATCCCATATCTCAAGAATCAACAACAAACTCAAATCAAATCTCATACACATTATATTTCAAACGAGGATAGTATGTTTAGAAATCAAAAAAATGAAAACTTAAAAAGGTACAAATCAAAGTTCAAATTTCAAATTTCAAATTTCAAAATTTAAATAACAAAAGAAAAACAAAAAACAAAGGAAAAAAAAAATGGCAAAACAAATCAATCACTTAATCACCGTCTCAAAACCTTATCACCCCCAATACCCAAACCACCATCTCACCATTCATAGTTCATTTAAGCAAAAAAGAAAAAGAAAAAGAAAGGGGCACATAGAACAGACGTTGCAAAGAGCAGCGACTTTGGGAAGGAAGGGTGATGAGGCGCAGTGCGGTGTGGCCAGAAAAGGAAGGTTGTGCCATCGACAAAAAGCAGGGCAGTGGCATTGCAGGTGGTTAAGCTTGAAGAGTCGAAGAGCAAAGCCACTGCAGTGTCACACTATCATGGTTTGTTTGAAGAGATGAAGATGAAACACCTTGAGATGGCGAGATTTTGTCTAGTGAGAGTTGAGTATGAGAGATAAAAGGGAGAGGAGGAGGTGTTGAGTGAAAGAGAGAGAAGAGGGGTCGTGAAAGTAAAAAATATTTGGGTTACTAAAGGTTGGGCTTGGGCGGCAAAATAAGGGGTGGTCTTATTTGTACCAGGCCTAAAAATAAAAGAATATTGGTTATATTAATTAGTTCGATTAGGTTTGATTTTCAATTTTGGAACTGAAAATCAAACTGAGCATATCTATTTTTGTAGAAAAAACCAATCTTTTCTATTTTTATTTGATTTTCAGTTTTTTGGTTCAGTTTTTTGGATATTTTTAAGTTTAATTTGGTAATGAACACCCTTAACTATAAGCAAGTGACTTTAGAGTTGGATTCTTATGCAGCAAATGCACTCATTCTTAAGGATTTAGATGACCATCGCCCGTTTGCCATGGTTATAGCAAAGTTCATGACTTACTTTTAAAACCATGGCGGGTGAAAGTTAGAGATATCTATAGTGAGCCAAATAGGGTTGTATATTGTTTAGCTTTTGTTGGCCAAATAGGGATCTATTCTTAAAGATGATTTAGTGGGGTTGCGGCTTATGGATTAGTTTTGTTTTGTTTTCATTGGTTTGGGCGTTGTTGTCCTATTAATCACACACAAAAAAAAAATTTGCACTTATAGTAAATTGAAATAATTTTTATTTTTTGTATGATTTATAAATATTAAGATTATGACTTTCATAAAAAAATCATTAATTTATATTTTTTCAAATAAGAAAGACTTTAAATATAATATATATATATATATAAAATCAAATATTTAAATTAATATAAAATAATAAAAATATAAACAAATTGTTACATATTATTTAAATAATTTTGTGCGCTATACTTGTGGTTAATTGCTAATTATATGAAGAGAAAAACTACAAATTCATCCTTAAAATAAAAGACATATAAATTTTGATTCCTGAATTTAGAACAATATAAACATAATTTGGTCCCTGAATTTAATAGAAAAATTAACAAAGAAATTAACTTGTTCTAATATGATTAAACTTAGGGTTTTTTACTATTTTAAATTAAAAAAATATATTATTTACGTATATATTTTTTTAACATTTTTTTAATTAAAATATCTTTTTTTTTATATCATAATGAATTCAATTAAGGATGGATCGAATTCATTACTGTGTAAATTTATCTCGTATGAACGGAATTCGATTTTTTCTTAATCAAATTCAAAATGGCCAAAGAGGTTTAGGGTAGAATTTAGGGTGGGCTATAGTATTTTAAGTTTATGGTGGACCTAATATGGTTAAATGACTAAAAAGTATGGTTAATTATTAAACAAGTATAGCTTCTTGTGTGGCAAAGTGCCGGATCCACTATAGATTGGGGTCTATCCTAAAATATAGCAATAATTAAACTTTATTCTTTATTAAAACTGTAAAAAAATGAATAAGGACGACATCCGAATTAGTCATTGAAGGCTTAATTCTCACATATTTAATATTTAAAAAAATTATATTTATTATTTCTATGTATGTGATTGTGGGTATATATACATTCCCTTGCTATATATAAAATCAATAGTTTTTTATATTTATATTGCACCAATGATAAATTTGATCTAAGTTGAATCGGATTTATCATTACTCACTTGAAAAAAAAAATATAAACCTGTGATATTTCTTCATTAATTACCATTACAGGAAATAAATTAAACTAAGTTACTACTTAAGTACATTAACTAATTTAAAATATCCCAAACTAATTTCTAAGTTGCCATTAAATTAGTTTAGATTATGTTAACTTAATTAATATATTTAAGTAGAAACTTAGTTTGGTTAATTTATTATAATGGTAATTAATTAAAAAATATCACAAGTTTATATTTTTTGTTTCGGGTGAATCATTATGAATCCGATCCAACTTAGATCAAATTCATCACTGATGCAATATAAATATAAAAAAATATTGACTTTAGATATAACCAGAGAATATATATATATATCTACAATCACATATATAGAAGCAATAAGTATGAATTTTTTAAATATTAAATATGTTGCTATTAAACCTCCAACGATTGATCCGGATGTCATCCTCATTTATTTTTTTATAGCCTTAATAGAGAGTAAAGTCTAATTGTTGCCATATTTTAGGATGGACCCCAGTCTATAATAGACCCGATGCTTTGGACAGCCAATCCCGTAGGGACGAAAACGAAACTGCTATTCTTTTTCATTTCGAATGCAGCGAATAGTCAGGAGGTACACTAGCTGGCAGGACTGCTTTTGAATCGAAAGACGTTAAACAACAAGCACTCAAGCTACAAGAGAAGAGGAAAAGCTACAACTGCTACGACCGAAATGCCGATACACTAAAAGGATTAAGGCATCAGAGAAAAAGAATGATTTGACTCCTCAATTACCAAGTGTGGGTAAGGTCACCAGGAAAGACCCTCTTTTTTGGGGTATGGCAATTAGCTATATTTGTATGATAATTAACCATAATTTTTTGTTATTTAACTATATTAGGTCTATCATGCACCTAAAATACTATAGTCCACCCTAAACTCTACCCTAAATCACTTTGGCCATTTTGAATTCGATGCAGGATAAATTGAATTCAATACTATTCATGTAAATAGTGTTGAATTTGATCCAAGATAGATCGAAATCAATACTATTCATATGAATAGTATTGAATTCGATTTAGCATAGATCAAATTTTGTTCATACGAGATACATTTGTACAATGATGAATTTGATGCAGCTTTAATCGAATTCACTATAGTAAAAAAAATGACATTTTGGTAAAAAAAATTTTGAAAAAACGTATATACGTAAATAATACATTTTTTTAGTTTAAAACAGTAAAAAAGCCCCTAGACCAAAATGTACACATTTTTTATTACAAGAGCGAATTTGTTGCAATTCTAATTTTTTAAGGACGAAATTATAATTTTTCTTCATATACACTAGTGGCCATGGGTTTTGCCAATTTATACACATTTTTTTTTTCATATAATTATACACAAATTGTTTTTTACACGAAGCAAATTTAATTGATATATTTTTTTTCATATAATTATACACATTGTTTTTTACACGAAGCAAATTTAATTGATATCTCAATTAGATCCTTTTATATTTATCTAATAAAAATCTTATTAAGATTTTTTGAAATGAATAATCAATAGCAAACATACACTTCTCACTTGTGTGTCCTGAACAACAAGTTTTCTTTGCCTCTAGCTACGAAGATGGGACTGATTTTTGCAAAGGATTTGTGTTTTCAGCATATCATAGCGGAGAGCGACTGCCTGGAAGTGATCAAAGCGATCAATCATCATGAGAGTCACCCATCCTACTTTTATTCAGCAGTGAATGATTGTATAGGTTTCAGTTCCTCATTTGCAGCACGTTATTTCTCCCATACGAAGAGGGAGGGAAACATTGTTGTACATAACTGAGCAAAATTTGCTTGCAGTAGTCTAGACAAGATATGGATTGAGGTCATTTGAGGAGCACCCCCCAGTGGTCACTTCCTTAATAAACTCTGACTGTATTGCTTTGGCAGTTTCTTGAATAAAATTAGCTCTCCTCCATGTCAAGAAAAAAAAATAAAATTTTCTATGCCTCTGCACATTGAAGTAAAGCATAGGTGTGTTTCATATTAGGAATAGAAAACATAGCTTTATGATGAACTACAATTTGTACAAAAATGCATCCCTTAACAAGAAAGGAATTCATTTCGAACATTTTGACTCTACACTGCCGATTAGCAATGCCACAGTTATGCTTAAACAACGATTAGTTTGGAATTCAGGTGCAAAGGAACAGAATAAAATGAACCTAGCACCTTATGAAGCAGTTCAGATCCAGGAGTATCTCATTTGAGCCTTCATCACGCTCTATCGACCTTCTTGAGTGCTACTCTCAAAATGCAGACTTATTTCTGATTTGCTGGAAGAAGTTGTGGGTAGTCCTTTCCTCGCAAAAAAAGTTGGTTGTTTTGGGGTTGGAAGGGTTGAAGTCTCACTGTCAAGCAATGTCACGATTTTTGACATGGTAGGCCGATCACTTGGCTCATCTTGTACGCACAAGAGCGCAGTATGTGCACACCTAATAAATTGATTTGCATTGCAACTTTCACCTAGAGACATGTCCATTAAGTCTAGCAACTTATTCTCTGTCCATAGTCTCCAGGCCTGGAACAATCTCGATAGAAAATAATGATAAGAAATAGATCGCTAAAAAACTTGGAAGGAAAATAAGTAATGTAACAAGTGAAACTTACGTAACCCAAAAGGTTTGAAACTTGGTTGGACTGATAGAATTCCGTGTTCTTTTTCCCACTAATAATCTTAAGTAGGACTACACCAAAGCTGAAAATATCAGATTTCGTTGAGAAAAGTCCATCCATGGCATACTCAGGAGACATATATCCACTGTAAAGAATCATTGTCATATTTAGCAAGCATGCATAAAAGTTATTGATGATTTCATATAAAGGTGCCAAAACATATAGAAGCTATCAACTTTTCAATCACATGCATCAAACTTACTAGGTACCCACTACCCTCTCTGTGTTTGCCTCAGTCTCTTTGTCTGCTACTATTCTTGCCAATCCAAAGTCAGAAATTTTTGGTTGCATTTCTTCATCTAGAAGAATATTGCTGGTTTTTAAATCTCTATGAATTACTCTCAGTCTAGAGTCTTGGTGAAGATAAAGCATCCCTCGAGCAATTCCTAGAATTATGTCAAACCGCATTTGCCAATCCAAAAGTACACTTTGTGTGGGATCTTTCAAGATTTCCAATTTTGCATTCCCATTAGAACAATGCAATTAGCAAACATGATATATTTGAAATGCACTAAAACATACTGATAAGTATACTTTGAGACTAACCGAATATAAATGAGTCTAAGCTTTTGTTATGCATGTATTCATAAAGTAAAATCTTTTCATCTCCTTTGATGCAATAACCTCTTAGTCTAACAAGATTTCGATGTTGAAGTTTGGCTATCAAAACAACTTCATTCTTGAATTCTTGTAAGCCTTGTGATGAAATGTTCGAAAGCCTCTTTACTGCAATAACTTCACCATCTTGGAGCTTACCCTGAAGATAAAAATCAACATATGTCATTATGTGAAACTTGGTTGGCAAGAAAGTAACTAAACTAAAATGGATCAATGATCACCTTGTAGACCGGCCCATAACCACCTTGTCCAAGCTTATTTGCATCTGAAAAGTTATCTGTAGCTGCTAGTATGCTCTCAAAATCAAAATAAGGTATCTCTATGCCTTCATTGTCTTTTTCTTCTAATCCCTCAATCTCTATCAAATCCTTCACATGTCTTTCGCTATCATAGAAGCGACCTCGATTTCTCAGGATGCTTTCTTTGCCTAATTTTTTTGAATAGGCATATGACATTGATTACTTTTATGCAACTAACAACTTTATATATACAGATGAAAGATTCCCAAACAATTCAGCATTCTCAAAAAAGAAAAAAAAAAAAAAAAAGGAAAGAAATTGTTACCTTTCTTACGAGTTATTTTCCTTCTGCATAAATAGGCAAAAATAATTGCACATGCCAGAATAACAACACTTGTAAGGGTTATCCCAAGAATCATAGACGTTTGGCTTTTTGAGTTTCCTTTACTTGCTTTTGGCCCTTTATTGGGAATGGATGTTGCTACTGCAAAGACAGAGGAAGAGCACCACCAAAAAAAAAAAAAAATTGTAAAATTTTTATTTATTGTGCGTTGACCTGATCACAATGTTCAACATAGCATGCTTACCTTTATTAGTACAATTCAAAGAAAAACCGTCCCAGTGATAGTTTGAATTGCAAAGACACCTCTTTCCATCTCCTATATTTTGGCAAGTTGAATGATTCCAACCCTCACAATCTACAGACTCAACGCAGATAGGTTCGGTTGGTGGTTGCCAAGTAACCTCTACTTCATCTTCTGCACGGCACCCGTTGGTCACATAAAATGGAAAACTAATTTGCAGAGTTTCATCGTTTCGAGATCTCTGGCTACAATAAGTCTCCGAAGATTTGACCTGGATGATGAACTTTCTGGAATCTGCATCGACGCTAATAATTGTATAAGTGACACCGGGTGCGGTGGGAATAAAGCTAAGCTGACCGGTTGCACGGTTGCAACTGAATTTGAAGTACATGGGGTCACCACAATTCGATCCAGTGCTCAACGGATAAGGGACTATGTTTGTCCCGCAAGGTTCACAAGTTTTTGGAGTTGGTGCTACAATGGAATTCCACACAAGAACACAATTTCAGTGCTACATACACATTATTTATAAGCAAAATTTTAGGCATCACACAGATATTTGGGAATGGATATATAAATAACTTGGGAGTTTAATTTTATGAATATAGTAGATGTGGTAAGATAAATAATAACGGATGTGACATCATTTAACCATATTCACCAATAAGAAGAAATCTGAAATTATTAACACACCATTTTTCATATTTTTTATAGGTAAATTTACCAATAATGCAACTGAAATTATCAATTGTTTGCATGAAATTCACTATATGTCTGAACGTAATCCATAAATATAACATTGACATAATAATATTCAACCGAGACATAGTACTACAGAGTTTTTACCGTCTCCTTATACTTGGTTTCACCTTATTTGTTTTTGCGCCCACACACTCGAGTGCTGAGATGATGTGCAGCTAGCACTATGACTGTGTTTGGGAAGGAAAAAAAAATAGAAATTGATTTGATGTGTAAATCAAATTTTGTATTTAAATATTTTAAAAATAAAAAATAATCTCATTTGTTAGATCTCATTATTTTAATTACTTTGTATTTGAAATTTCATCAAAATTAAAATGATTTGATAGGAATTAATTTAATTTTAAAATTTAAATACAGATTAAATTAAATCAATTTCATTTTAATTATTCCAAATATTTATCTAATATATTTTAAATATAAGAATTAATTTCTAAATCAATTTAAATCTTATTTTTTATAATCATTCAAATCATAATTTTAATCATTTCAAACACTACCTACACTCCCTCTTTTGCAGTAAACAATAATAATAATAATAAGCAACCATGAAATTGAGAGTACCTATGTCTGATATGTCTACCCGGATCCGGACAGAGAGATTACGAGCATAATCATCATCAAGTTCTTGGACTGTACTTAAATCCTGTGTCCAGATCCAGCAAGTGGGGAAACGAATGTCACGCAGCTCAGTGTCCATAGGTGCAGCATATGAATAGGCCTGGCACTGGGGGCACACTTTTAAGGCACTTGTTTTCGCAATCTGATTCATTTGCTGCCATGCGTATATCTGGGTTTCCCATTTTCACCATGACTAACGTTAAGAACCTTGTCCTGCCTTCTCCGCATGATGATGCTGCTGCTGCTGATTTTCTGGCACATCTCCTTTCACTAACTTGGCTGAATCCTGGTAAACATTTGCAGGGCTTACTGTTCTTGTCGTTACAGCTGGAGAAGTTGCCGCAAGCATTATATGAGTCGCAGAAGCTTGTCGGCGCCTTCCAATGAATGGACCAATCACCTTGGAAACTATCCATTGTTAGAAACTGAAGCTCCCCTGTGGAAATCATCAGTAGCCTCGTGTTCTCATAGTTCATGGGACGCACAGTCTTCTTATTAATGATTTCGTAAGGACCTTTTGTTCCAACCGGGCTTGTTGTGCTCGAGCTGAAGTTGCTCAACAAGTAAGCTATAGCATCAAAATCTGACCCTGACTTCAACTCTCCGTTTTTTCCACTCTCCCAATAGAGTTTGTGGTTGTTCATGATGACGTAAGAATAGTTGTCCCCAGTTTGAGCCATCTTAAAGGTGAAGTTCCCACCTCGGGGATCACTCTCATCTCTCCAAGAAGTCAATTCTAAATTTGTGTCCATTTTCATGCCCGGAAGAAACGTGTCTGTGGGGTGTTGGAAGCTCTGCCAGATGCAACTCATTCCCATGTGATCATCTTGGAACAACACTAGGTTCCCAGAATCCATTAGCTTCACTGTCCTGTTAGTGGACGAGGAGCCTTCAAGTTTTGAGGACCAATATATGTCCCCTGATGTATCTGTTACTACAAGATTTCCATCACCTGCAATTTGAAAGATTCCATTTGAACCCGCAACAGGCTTGTCTCTGTTGGCAACCCATGCCACTGTTCGCGTTTCTGAGTCTTGTGATTGGTTGTACCAAATTCCGAGGTGATAACTTTCTGGAGGGCTTCCCGGGTGAGAAAAGAAGCCTAACGCAAATCGTTGTCCAGCCGAAAAAAGACTTGTATTTACAGTTATCTTTTGGCCAGCGTTGAAGAAATCTTTTGCTAAACTCGCATGAAAAGAGTGTAGCAAACAAAGGAAGAGGAGAAGAGTGGTTCTCATGTTCTCAGCTAAGTTGACGAAACCTTTGTACTAGTGATCCTTTATAGTGAGCATACGGTTAACAGCACTCTGGTGGGGCAGACACCGTCAAAAGATAAGGTATCCGAGGTGCAACCTTGTTACTAGATGCTCTCGTATACTAGTCCTCTTTCCGAAAATCAATTAATTACCCTTCGTCCACTGTTCGCAGCTTTGCACATTTGTAACGTCATAAATTTGACTAGGACGATGATCAACCGACCAGAATAGACAATTTAATGATTTACAACCTCGGTCTATAATTTTAAGTTTCTCTTAAGGTTTTGGTATAGTGATTACAAAATCATTAAGTTATTTCAAATATAGAAAAAAAATTAGTTTATTTACACGAAATTACTTTTTCTTTACTTTTATTTCTCACTTTTAATTCTCTCTTAAATCTTCTCCTTTTTTTTCCAATGCATAAATATTATAATTATTATATTTAGTTGAAGGAATAAGAAATAAGGGTAAAATTAGAAAAAAAAATAATTAATATTTTGTCAAAATTTTTAAATGACAAATAATTTTTACTGGAAAGACACTTAGAAGTAGTCCGAGGAAGTACCAATAATGAGTTCATGAAAGACAAACATTTTACGTGGCACTTGAATAATATCCTTGTGCATACGTCAAACAAAATAATAATGCCAACTACGCCCAATAAATCCAAAATATACTTGTACTAACTATAGTCTGAGATATCCATGTGACGAGTTATGACGGCAAGGGCAAAGGGAAAATGCCCACACTTTTTTCGTATACTACATTTCCTGTTTATCAGCCTTTTTCTCCTATATCACTTGTACAATTGGCCTAGAAAAGATATTACGATATTATGATATAATTTACAATAAGAAAATTGATCAAAAAAAATTAAATGTACAGAAAAAAAATGTTATGATATGTCTTCTTCAGTTGCGTAACTTTGCATATAAAGTATTTTTGGATGACAAGAATTTGGCCAGGACAGGGGTCCTCCCAACCGCAATAGACAATTCAATGACTTTTACTAGTCAATAGTGGCTAATAACTCTCGTTATTACAAAGGTTTGGGTGACTTGCCGCCATGCCAGTCGTCGTGTGAGACACTAGCAAGGGTTTACGACTTACTAGAAATTATTAGATGTCCACATAGCAGAATTGTGTTCTATCTATTTATAAAGCAACATTTTAACTTTGAGTAGTGTAGGAATATCAGCATTAACTTATATATTTATTTGAAATGTTGTCATTCTATAAATTAATAGGGTACAAATTTACTTGTGATTCATAAACACACAATAATTTATCCGGGATTAAAACTGTAGCAACGATATCTTCATCAGTGAAGATACTTTCACACAAAGTTCATTATAGATTCACTACAGTTATTGGGAACAAGTAGTGGTAATTATTTTGAAATATGTATAGGATAGTATGTTTTTAGGATTTTTATTTTATTTGTCACTTTGAGAAAAAAAAAAGTCTATTTTATTTGTTATTCTTACACATTATTAACAAATTTATTATTAATTTTTAAATTTTATCATTCATATAATTTTAAACACAAAATTAATTGAGAAATATAATTAATTAGATGTTAAAATTAAATATAAATATGTTAGTAAATATATTTTAAATTAATCTTTGATTTTTAGTTTTTTAATTCTCGTACATATAATTAGAATGACTGATAAAAGGACCAAAGGGAATAATGATCAAAAGTTTTACAAGCCATTGATTATTGAATGTCAAAAACAATAATGCTTTGCTTGAATGCAAAGAAAAATAAGAGAAAATAAAGAAAGAAATTAGAAGATAAAGAAAATGAAAAGAACAATGTATTTTCTCTTTGATTATTTGGTTGGATAAAAAAGCGTGAAGAAAGAAAATAAAATAAGTTAAATATTATAATCAATTTTATTTAGATTTATTAAACATATATATTAGATAATATTAAAAATAATTTTTATTTTAAACAAAATTTTTTGAAATTATAATCAAGTTACTCAAATATACATTTGTACCAATGGAGTTGGGAAGAAGAGTCAACCGAATTGAAGCTCCCGTGGAGGCATAGTCCGCGTAGGAAAATGAAAAAGTTCACAAGATGTATTTTTATACAACTAAAGTTCGCAAGAAGTAGTTTGTATTAATTGTGTATGGGTTACATGTTTTCAATGTTAACTGTGGCTTGCGTTAAAGTACGCCCGTTTTATGTAAAGAAACAAAACTTCCATTTTAAAATGTCCACTATGACACAATCAAATAGCATCACAAAAAATGCATTCAAACATCTACACAGTAGGAGGATAATAAAAGAACAATAATACTAAGCAGTATGAAACTTTTTTTAAAAACCACTAGGTACGAGAATGCTGATACACTAGGTAATTCAATAGTGAGATGGATAGGTGTATTGTTACAAAAAACAGTCTGTGAGTAATTCTCTATAATTGCGTTTTCACTCAAAAAAATAGAGACAATATTTACACAAAGTTTTCATCCTATAATGCAGGAAACAATCCCGAAAAAATATTTCTGTATTTAATATAGCAGATTAGTCAACTAGCAAAAAAATTTTAATAATTATAAAATCAATCTCATCCCTATGATTACTCGGCATATCAGAAACTAATATTTATAGCACATATATGACTCTTGGTAACACTCCCCCTCAAGTTAGAGTATAGATATCTATTATGCCCAGCTTGTCAATTATACCATGGACCACCTTGCTTGAAACAACTTTTGTTAGCATTTCAGCAAACTGATCTTCAGATTATACAAATGGAAGCTGTATAATCTTTTGGTTGAGATTTTACTTGATGAAGAGATGATCAACTTCAACATGTTTGGTGCGGTCATGTTGTACTGGGTTTTGTGCAATCTCTATGGTAGCTTTATTATCACAGTAAAGATTCATAGGTTCTGCATATTCAATCCCCAAATCTTTTAGAATATTTCTAATCCACAGCAGCTCACATACACCATGAAGCCATACCTCGAAGTTCAGCTTCCACACTCGATCTTGCCACAACCTTTTGCTTCTTGCTTTTCCAAGTTACAAGATTACCTTCCACAAAGGTAAAATAACCAGATGTAGACCTTCTAGTTGTTTGATCTCTTGCCCAATCAGAGTCTGTATATTCTTCAATTTTAGAGACACCATTTCTAACAAATAACAAACCTTTACCTGGAGCATTCTTCAAGTATCTCAATATTCGAAACACTGCATTCATATGTTCTTCACTTGGTGAACACATGAACTAACTCACAATGCTTACCGCATAAGCTACATCTAGCCTTGTGTATGAGAAATAGATTAATTTGCCAACCAAACGATGATATTGGCCCTTGTTTGTTGGAACTTGATCTAGAAAAATTCCAAGTTTATGATTCATTTCTATGGGTGTGTCCACAGGTTTGCAAGCAAGCATTCTAGTTTCAATTGAAAGATCCAACACATATTTATGTTGAGAAAGGAATATCCCCTATTTTGATCTTGCAACCTCAATTCCCAAGAAATATTTAAGTTGCCCCAAATCCTTCATTTCAAATTTAGTAACCAAATACTCTTGCAATGCTTTCATTTCACCAGGGTCATCACCTATCAAGACCATATCATCAACATACACAATCAAAATTGTGACTTTCCCTGCTTTGTGTTTTATGAACAAAGTATGGTCTGAATTACTTTGTTATTGCATAAGAGAACCTTCCAAACCAAGCTCTAGGTGATTCTTTCGGTCCATACAAGGACTTCTTCAATTTACAAACTACACCTCTACATGATGAACTATGTTTAACTCTAGGTGGGAGCTCCATGTAGACCTCTTCTTCTAAATCTCCATTGAGGAAAGCATTTTTGACATCAAACTGCTCAAAGGCCAATCTCGATTTTCTGCTATAGAAATGAGAATACGGATTGTATTGATTTGGCTACCGGTGCAACAGTTTCTTGGTAATCAACTCCATATCTCTGCATATATCCCTTTGCAACTAATCTTACTTTGTATCTATCAATACTGCCATCTGCTTTGAGTTTTACTTAAACACCCATCTAAATCCAATTGTCCTTTTTCCTTTAGGCGAAGGAACAAGCTCCCATGTGTCATTCTTTTGCAAAGCCTCCATTTCTTCATTTAGCGTCTTTTCCCACTTTGAGTCCATCAATGTATCCTACACACTACTAGGAATAGATACATTGTATAATTGATTAATGATCAGTGCATATGATTCAGACAGTCTATGGATGGACACATGGTTGCTAATTGGGTATTTAGCTTTGGCTTTAGGATCAGGTTCATATTATTTCTTTGCAACTCCTTTATTAGATCTTTGTGGATATCTAGGAGCTACATTCTCTGTAAGAGCAGATGTTTCATGGGAATCATCAAAAATGGGATTCAATAGTTGAAAATAAGACTCATTAGACATAGGAATTGAGGTTACCTGAGGAGGAACATTCTTGATTGATTCTTCAGTTATTGGTATAGACATGGGCAATTCTGAAGGCATTGGAGTTTTTGACAAGCTTGGAGAACCTGATTCAATTTCTGGAAGAATAAGCAGCTCACTATCAATGTTGAGACTACCATCACACCTTTGCTCAGTATCTTTTACAAAATGTTCAGTCAAGTCTTCTAACTCCATATACACATCTCCTCCATTGCCTTGTAAAACATTCTCCTCATTCCTTTGAAGAAAAGAGAGCCGGATAGTCCCCCCGAATAATAAGGCTCTAATTCATGAAAGGAAACATCCAATGTCACATGTAATTTCCCAGTGTGAGGGTCATAGCAATGATATCCTTTTTGAAAATCTGAATATCCAACAAACACACATTGTTTGGCACATGGATCAAGTTTATTCTGCAAGATTTTCATAATGTGAACATAAACAGTACAACCAAAGACACGTAGTTCAAGATTCGATAGATGCGGAACTGAAAGTAAGGATTGCATTTTTTGCTAGGGTGTTTGAAAATCTATCACTCGACAGGGTATTTGATTAATGAGATAAGCAGCAGATTTCACAGCCTTTCCCCAGTAGAAACGAGGCATATTCATGCCAAAGAGAGAGGCACGAACCACCTACAAAAGTTGTCTATTTTTTCCTCTCAGCTAATCTGTTTTGCCGCGGGGTGTAAGTGCAAAAGTCTGATGATGAATCCCATGTTGGCGTAGAAATGTGTCAAATGATGTATCTAGATACTTAATACCATTATCAAAATGCAAAACACAAATCTATTTTTGATACAGAATATACACCATAATATGAAATTCCTGAAAAGTTGTGCAGACATCACTTTTTTTATGAAGCAAAGACACCCAAGTCATCCTATTGCATTCATTAATAAATGTAACAAAGTAACGGGCTCTTTGCCATTTCACAAATGTCACAATGAAAATCTGAATCATTGATAGTTGAAAAAAGATTGGTTGTAATTTTCTAAGATAACCAAAAGAAAGATGTCCTAGTCTTCGGTGCCATAGCCATATGGTTGCTCGAGCTTTGTTGACATTACCGGTGTGATTTGCTTCATTAAGTTCATGTCCCCATCTGTTGTCAACTCCAAGTAGTAGAGTTTGCCCCGTCTAACACCATAACCAAGAATCTTTCGAGTTAGAATGTCCTCGAAAACACAAAATAATGGCCAAAAAGTTACAGTGTAGGCAAGATTAGAGGTAATTTGGCTAACCGACAAAAGATTATATTCAAGGGATGGGACAACAAGGATAGTTTCTAATGTGAGGCTGTTAGGGAAATTGAGATGAAGTGTTCTTTGAATTTTCTGGTTGGTTTGATATATTTGGAAATCTATGTCAATGAAAGTCATTTGGATATGATGTGCTGCGCTGTCATTCCCAGTGTCGACTGCGTTTTATATATTACAATTAATTTGACATGTTGAGAAAGGAGAGTCCACTTGTGTTATTGAAAGGAATGATTTTCTTTCATATGCTCTGTGCTGAGGCAATTGTGCATCTTGTGTCCATATGTATTTGATGCAGTTTGGCGTTTCGCATAGCAAATAACAAGGTGGGGCTTGATGGAATTTACTACTTCTTTTGGTTTGTACCTTGGTTCTGTTTCCTCTTGTGAGCATGCTAGTCCGAGCAAAGAAATCATGTGGTCTATCTTCTCAGGGGTCATCTTATGTCTTCTTGTAAGTCAATTCAACTGTCCCTTAATTGGTGGTGAAAATTATTTTTGTTTTGAAGATTTAGAATACCATATCTCTATGAACCGTAAATAGGAGCTTGAAGCCTTATATACTCTGAGTTTTAGAAGGGAAGGAAAATTTTTTTTGTTTGGGGGAGGGGGGGGGGGTAGAACCATATATGACTTGTGAAGGCTGTGTTTGTGCCTTTTTGAGATGAAGTTGTTGGTTTAAGGCTTTGTATAGAGTGTGGGATTGTGGGGTAAATATCTGGGTAGTTCTAGAGTGTCCTTGAACTGAAATTGCAATTTTGTTTAATCTAGTTAGGGAAGATATGTTTCTTTTTATTGCTCTATTGGCTTCTTCCATTTCGAGTTCATATGGTTTGGTCTTATTGTGTAGTTATATTTTCTCCAAAATAATGTTTAGTAAATGATGTCACCCCTTTAACAATTTCAAAGAAAATTTTAATGCTTTACTAGTTGGGAAAAGATTGTATGTCGTGAATAAGTTGTTAACTTAACACTTGAGTCCTGAATGTGAGATTTTTTTTTTGGCACCATGTACTTTATATTTTGAACTTCTTTCTGTCTTGGTACAAGGGAAATGAGCTCCAAATGTTTGCTTTTGTAACTTCAGATTCTGAAATCTTTTTTCTTTTGTGTATCTGAGAGGCTAATTTTAAGATTAGATTAACTTTTAGGTTTATATTGATGAACATAGTGTGCTTTGTTCCCTTTTCAAATTGTTCATTTTTCTTTGGGTAAAAGCATGATTAATTCACGCTGCATATTGTATGAGGCAGCTTTACTTTATCAGTAGGGTGTGTCATGCCTTGGAAAATCAGCACTATTTTACTAAGTTATGTCATCAAATTGTTAGTGACCTTACTTTAGAATAAACATGATATAAAAACTGTCTCAGTTTGTTAAGTTACCTAACTTCCTAATTGTTTGAATTTTGAAATGACAATGAGCTTCTCTTATGAGCTAAACTGGGTTGAATTCAAAATAAGATGCTGAAGCCTACTAGATTTTTAGGGAGACTATAGGGTTAAGAAAAGTTACAATTTGAATGGGTTTTTTTTTTATTATTATTGAAATGCTCCTTTAGGGTGTGAATATGGAAAATAAATAATCATTGAGCTTTATAATAAAGCCAGATCCGTCCATCATATCAGTTGAGTATTCACTTTTTTACCTTGTTTGCACGTCAGTGCAAATTTTGGATTTATCTATTGAAATTAGCACTCATAGATACACAAGGCAAGTTGATTTTATGCTTGCTTCTTTTGAGTACTAGTATTTAGAATAAGTGACTAAGTTTGCAAGATATTTGTTTACATCATGATACATAAACATTGTAGTAATTTATGTTGTTTTAGTAAGTTCATTGAAGAAAGCAAACTATTTAGTAAAAGAGTGTCAATATAAAAGAGTGTCTATATTACTTTGATACTATATGTGATGTATGCCAGATTGCTTCTTAGTAAGTTCCTAGAAAGAGAAGTATGGTATGGTTTATGGACAATACAAAATAATTTGGCGATTTTTAAGCACAAGTTTATATTCCTTTTATAATTTATGCTTTTTCTGTTGACTTGGCAAAAACATTTGATGGTCAATACGGTCTTATCAGACTAAGTGCAATATTGTAAAATGCATCACATAAACATGTTCGGTTCTTTCTACTTTTTTTAAAATAGTTTTTGCATTCTAAAATATTTTAGCTCCCATATTGTATTCTATTGTCTATTGCCCAGTAGACTTTGTATTTTATTTTAGCGCATTGATTTTCCTCAGTTAAACTTCTAATAATTCATTATGTGCTTAGGAATGAAAGCCAAAGCTGACATTCTTTTTTCTTTAATTTCGTTATCATTTCAAGAGAGTCCTATGCATTGGTTTTCTAAGCCAGAAGCATGAGATCTCAATTGAGCAAGCCACCAAGGATCTGGAGGTAAGCTACTATGATGAGATGTTATGGCTTAATTCTTGGATTGATTTCCATTTGCATGTCTATAATATTTTCCTTTCCTTAGCCATAATGTAATGTACTAATTGCAACCTGAAATTTGATCTTGATAATATGATTTTTGTGATGGGGAAAAAATCATTGTGGCATGCTAGAGAGATCTTAGATTTTCTTTTTCTACAGGTCAGTTCTGGATATTGAAGATGATTGCATAAAATCACAGATAGAATTTGTGCTTGGCTTTTTTAAATTCTGAAAGGCTGTAAATAGTTGACCATATGAATATATGATTCTGCTGCCTTTGAAAGCAGTGTGCACAAGACTGTAGGTACTAGTTCAAATAAATTATGTAAGCAAGGCTTGCAACTTTGCTATTAGATAGTAATAGTTAGATTGTAATAGTACTTTCCTTGTTTGCTATATGAGTGCTGAATATCTATATTTTGAACTTGAATATCTATATCTATATCTATATTCATATAATTTGCTACCTGATGTTGAATTATGCCTTTTGGTTGGACTTGAATTATAGGTAAGCTTGTGTTGATTTCTGGATAGTAGTTAAACTTGTTGGCCTTGTTGCAACACTTGTTATCCTTACGTATTTTTGTAAGAAAGTGAAGCATCTCGTTGTACCCTGGTCAATGTGTTCTGTTTAACCAACGTTCTGCTGTGATTGTCTAGAGTTGGTTTTGGATTTGCTAATTTATGAGGAATTTTGGCGTTAAGAGTAGTTCAAATTATGTTAAATAATCTGTTAGTTTTGGGCAAGGTTCAGAATTCCTCACTTTGCAAAATTTTGTTCTCAATAAGTTCCTATCTTCTGTACATTTGGAAACACTTCTTTAATCTATGTTGCTTATGCGCATGTATTGTTCTACAGCCTAATGTTACATATCCCTCTCCTTGGCATTAGTTTCTCTTGAAATGCATGACAATTGTTATCTTTGGGAATTGCTTTTGAGCTGCATTTATTTCTTATTTATATGCTAAGTGCATGATAGGAGTATGTGCTTGTTGATCCTCTAAATGGCCGAGTTTACATGGAAAATAGCATTGTGATTATATTTGACGTTTAGTAATGGGATAGGTGCTGTTCTTTTGTAAGTTTCTATTCCTAGATGGAAGAAATGGATCATTACTCCAATTGAATGTAGAAGCCTAAGTGAGTTGATAATTATCAATTTGGATAGATGAATTGCATTGAGTTGGATGAAGATCGATGCAAAATCTTTTAAAACTCTACTCTATATGTATTCATTGTGGAATGAAGTGATCAATATGTTAGATGTGCCAAGAAGTTGCATTGAATTATTTTATGGCATCTTTTACAGATATTGTTTGCACTTTCTTATTTTCTAATTGGTTTTGTTAAAATCATTTTCTAATATTGACTGCTGTTGCATAGGAAGGTGATCCCATGCTAACAAATAGTTTCTATTATATTATGTCACAAAACATGTATTTTCTTTTCTTATTCTTATATTTTTTATTTGTATTCTAATTGTGTAGGATAATGTGAATGGTGCATTGGATGGCAATGGAGCATCTTAATCTCTAGCATTGTGAAGAGAGATGGATTATGAGATCATGGTGTTTTATACATTTTGTGACTTATAATATATGTTCCTTTTCATCTTGTTTCTCGACTTATTCTAGCTACTACTTAATTAAACCAATATGTTAAATCTGTTTCTATTACTTGTGTAGACTAATATGTTAGTATATTACTTTAGACAATATTAATGAATTATTGGTGTGTCTTTTTGTTTAATGATTATTATCTTTGAGCAATTTATTTTGAGAATACATCTTGGGAGTATATGAATATGTATATAATTGAAAATTGTTTAGGCTTAGTTAAAATTATTTATGTATTAAAATTAAAAATAATGAATTATTATTAAATAATGAAAATTTTTAAAATAAATTTTCTTTTCAAAATTGTAGCCATTTTTAAAACTCAAAATGAATTGGTTATGTGCCACAATTGAAAAGTGTGGGCTTTGAGTGGTATTTGTTTAACCCAATAGCCACACTTTACAACCATGGTCTTAAGTTTATAGAATAGACCACGGTTTGAAAGCGTGGCCTAAAGTGAAAACCAAAGACCACGATTTGAAAGCGTGGCGGTAAGCGAAGATCAAAAACCACAGTTTGGAAGCGTGGCCTTAAATTTATATAAAAGGCCACACTTGCTTCGATCAAATGCCACACTTTTGAAGCCAATAGCCACGTTTTGGCTACAAACGTGGCCTTTGCCTTGGACAAACATAGCCAAAGAGAATAGGATACGGTTTTATAAGCCACGACCGGAAAAAATGTGGCTTTTTTGCGAAAAGTGTGATTTTTTATCAAAGGCCACACTTTTTATAACTAAAAGCCACCCTTTTTAAGCGTGGCCTTAGGATTTATTTGTTGTAGTGATAGTAGATTGATAATGGTTGACCATTCTGTTTGGTAGAGAAGGATCTCTAGTTTAGTTCAAAAAGACATGTTTCATCCTATCCATCATAGAAGGTTTTTGACACTGCCTCCCATATCTTTCACAGTTAGGAGATGAATAAATCGTTGCATCAACGATGGGCTCATTGAATCAATAAACTAGCTTTTCATTCCTTGATTTTCAGTAAGCCATGTTCCAAGATTAGGATCTCCAAGTGCAGGTCTTTTCGCTTCTCCAGTGAGATATCCAGCTTTGTTGCGAGCACCAATATGCATCTCCATGAATAGAGACCACAGGGAATAATTCGTATCATTGACTACGATGTTGTTAGGGACTACAGAGTTGTCTTGGTGGACAATGATGGGGGGCGGTGGTGGTGGTGGGTTGGGGTTAGGTTGTGTAACTGGAACAATGGGATTAGGGTTGGGATTTTGATTTTCCATGTGATTCTAGTAAAAGTAAACAAAAGAAATAAGGGATTTGGATTTGATTTCAAGTACGAGGGTTACAATAAGTCAATCTTTTCGAGGTTCAAAAACCTCTCTGATACCATGTTACAAAAAATAGGTTCGTGAGTAATTCTCTAAAGTTGCATTTCCACTCAAAAATAGAGACAATATTTATACAGAGTTTCCATCCCATAATGCAGGAAACAATCGCGAAAAAATATTACTATATTTAATACAACAGATTAGTCAACTAACAAAAAAATTCTAATAATTATAAAATCAATCTAATCCCTATGATTACTCAGCATGTCAGCTCTTGGTAACATGTATTCATATACCCAATTCTAAATTTGTGTCCAATTTTTTTTATGGTCCGAAAGGTGGGTTGAGATTCAACATATTATTATTGTGTCTCCTTCGTCAACAGCGATTGGGTTTAAGCCTTCTTTTTTTAATTTAAGATTATGAGCTATATGTATGATCGATATGGTCTGAATGTTCGTTCGTTTTGCTATCTACGTCATTATCAGGCCACCAAATTTGGGCCCAATCGTTCTTTTCTGTTTTCCGTGGACAGTCGGATCCTATTTCTTATTGTCCAACCTCCCTTATGGCTCTGACCAAAAAAACCAACCTCCCTTATGGTTACAGGGAGCTCAATCTTGTGTGTCATGGTTTACGTCAAGACCCAAGAACTAAACTGCATAAGTACGCATTCAATTAATAGAAATTGTCATTTGCAAAAATTATTTTATAGCTAATTAAATGTTTTATCTTTGAATAATTTTTGTTAGAACTTTCTTAATATTTTTTTAATATATTTTATTACAAAAAATTAATTAGCTGGACTTGATGGTCCCTTACCATTACTTTTTCAAAATCAATTAATATATCTAAATAATATATTACAAAATAATTCATTTGGAAAAGACATACTGTCGAGTGACAACATCAAATGACAATATTTATAAGATTTTCTAAAAGTCTGTAAAATTTAGGTGAGAACGATTTTTTTCCTTTAAAAGTATTATTTACTTCATTAATATTAATAGTGAAAATTCAGATTTAAGTTATACAAATATATTATCTAAACAATAATTATAAAAAATATATTTTAAATTTAAACTAAAAAAATATAATTTTATATTTCATCATAATAAAATTTAATACATGAAAAATTTAAAATTTCAATTTTCAATAGATTGAAAAAAATATATTCAATATTTATATTCTAAAATTCAAAATATTATATATAAAGATAACCATTTTTTATGTAAACATAAAAAAATAATTCTATAGTAAAATGTTACGATGACATATTGTAATGTGATAAGATAAGATGTTAATATGTACAAAATTTTAAATTAAAAAATTAGTAATAAAATATTACAATAATATACTAAGTACTATGCGAGGAGATATAATACTAATATGTAAAATTTCAACTTAATTCATATTATTAATATTTTAATAGTAAAATCTATTTATCTTTTAATTATTTTAAATGCATTATCAATAAAAAAAATTATATTATCATTTTCTTATATATTATTTTTTTATAACTTTTAAAGTAATTATTATAAAAATTAAATACTTTCAATAACTTCGCAATATATAATAAGGTATCAGCGTAAAAAAAATTTACACTTTATCCTATGCAAATAGCTTTTCTTCCTCAGCCCGTGTGTGATAAAATTTATGGTATTTGCAGTAGTTTTTTATGGGGTGATATAGAAGGTAACAAAAAGATGCACTGTGCAAATGGGATGATGTTTGGAGACCGAAACGCATTGGTGGCCTTGGTTTACAGCATGCCAAGTATTCTAATTTGGCTTTTATGGCTAAGTTGGGTTGGGGCCCTGTCCATCAACGTGATGAGCTTTGGGTGAAAGTTCTGAGGTATGGCTGTGGGGAGGATTTAATTCCTTCTATTTCTTTGAAGCAAGGGCTTTCCAATGTTTGGAAAGGTATTTGTGCAGCTTGGCCTTATGTTCAGGATAATTTAATTTGGCGTATTGGTGATGCTAGGTCCATTAATTTTTGGCAGCACAAGTGGGTGCTACAGTTAGATTCTCTTGCTAATCATTCTCTAGTTGCTTTAACGGCAACTGATCTTAATGCAACTGTGGCAAATTTTGTGTTAGAGGATGGGTCTTGGAATTGGCAAAGACTCTTGGCTATTCTTCCGCTAGTATTTGTGATCACACTGCAGGTTTAGCTCCTCCTTTGGATTTGGGTTTACACGATTCTCTCATTTGGAAAAGTAGTCGTGAAGGTTTTTTTTTTTTTTTCTGTGAAAGCTGCTTATGATTATATTTCCAATAAAAACTGCTTATGAATATATTTCCAATACTGTGCACATGGATTTTGATCCCATTTTTCGCCTCATTTGGAAATGGAAAGGTATGGAGCGGATCAAGTCTTTTCTTTGGCAAATTGTGATAGATACCCTTCCTACTAATTACTTACGATTCTCAAAGACATATCTCGGATGATGCTACTTATTCCAGATGCAGGATGAACTTATATGAAACCGCGTTACATGTGTTGCGTGATTGTGCTCTAGCAATTCCTTTTGGGCTAGATTGGTGGCTCTCATTTCACATCCAATTTTCTATACAGCTAATTCGCTTTCTTGGATTCAATGGAATCTCAACCCCTCTAATCCAATTGCAGGTGAAGATTGGTCTCAATTATTTGCTTCAGCGGTGCATTATCTTTGACGTGTCACAAATCAGGAAATTTTTGAATTCCAAACACCTTCTGATAATGACATATTCCTGCAGTTTTGGTTCGTTTTAAGAGCCAAAGTTATTATTCTTCTAGAGTTGCTGCTTCGGATTCTAGGCCACATTTTCAATGTTATATATCTTGGTCTCTTCCTGATGAAGGTTGGATCAAGATTAACACAGATGGCTCGGTGAATCAACAGCGCAAAGCCTCTTGTGGTGGTCTTTTAAGAGATGATATTGGTCGATATGTGGCTGGTTTTGCAGTTAATTTGGGATTTTGTCCCATTACAGTCGCGGAGATTTGGGGAGCTTTTTATGGTCTTCATTTGGCTTGGCAAGAGGGCTACAAGCACGTGATTTCAGAGCTAGATTCTTCTGCAACAGTTGCACTCATTCTTAAGGATCTGGATGACCATCACCCGTTTGCCACGGTTATAGCAAAAGTTCATGACTTACTTCGAAAACCCGGCAGGTGAAAGTTAGACATATCTATCGTGAGGCAGATAGATCTGCAGATTGTTTAGGTTCTGTTGGCCATTCTTTGAATTTGGGTGTATGTTTTTGTTTTTCTCCTTCTCTTTGCTTGGGATCTATTCTTAGAGATGATTTAGTTGGAGTTGCTTTACCCGGCTTATGGATTTGTTTTGTTTTGTTTTCATTGGTGTGGGCATTGTTGCCCCGTTTAATCAATTAAAAAAAAAAGAAAATTTACACTTAGAGTAAATTAAAAAAAAATTATTTTTTGTTTGATTTATAAATATTAAGATTATGACTTTCATAAAAAAAATCATTAATTTGTATTTTTTTTCTAGTAAGAAAGACTCTTAATATATATATATATATATATACACAAAGTATTTAAATTAATATAAAATAATAAAAATATAAACCAATTGTTACATACTATTTTTATATTTTATTTAAATAATTTTGTGCATTGTATTTGTGGTTAATTGCTAATTGTACGAAGAGAAAAACTATAAATTCATCCCTAAAATAAAAAACATGTAAATTTTGCTCCCTGAAATTAGAACAATATAGATATAATTTGGCTCCTAAATTTAATAGAAAAATTAACAGAAAAATTAACTTATTCTAATATGATTAAATTCAGGGACCAAAATTTACGCATTTTTTAATTACTGGAGTGAATACGTTACAATCCTAAATTTTTAAAAATGAAATTGCAGTTTTTCTTCTTATACACCAGTGGTAATGTGTTTTGCCAATTTACACACAATTTTTTTCATATAATTATACACAAATTGTTTTTTACACGAAGCAAACTTAATGATTATCTCTGTTATTAGATCCTTTTATATTTATGTAATAAAAACCTTATTAAGATTTTTTGAAATGAATAATCAATAGCAAACATACACTTCTCACTTGTGTGTCCTGAACAACAAGTTTTCTATGCCTCTAGCTACGAAGTTGGAACTATCTTTTGCAAAGGATTTGTGTTTCGGCATATCCTAGCGGAGAGCGACTGCCTGGAAGTGATCAAAGCGATCAATCATCATGAGAGTCACCCTTCCTGCTTTTTTATTCAGTAGTGAGTGATTGTATAATAGGTTTCAGTTCCTCATTTGCAGCATTTTATTTCTCCCGTACGCAGAGGGAGGAAAACATTGTTGCACATAACTTGGCAAAATTTACTTGCAGTAGTCTAGAGAAGAAATGGATTGAGGTCATTTGAGGGACAACCCCCAGTGGTCACTTCCTTAATAAACTCCGATTGTATTGCTTTGGCAGTTTCTTGAATAAAATTAGCTCTCTTCCACGTCAAAAAAAAAAAAAAAAAAAAAAAGGTATATGCCTCTGCACTATGAAATAAAGCATAGGCGATAATGTTGTTTCATATTAGTAATGGAAATCATAGATATCTGTACCCCAAAAAAAAAAAAAAAAAAAAAAAAGAAATCATAGCTTTATGATGAACCACAATTTGCATAAAAATGCATCCCTTAACAAGAAAGAAATTCATTTCGAACATTTTGACTATACACTACCAATTAGCAATGCCACTGTTATGTTAAAACAATGATGAGTTTGGAATTCAGGTGCAAAGGAACAGAATAAAATGAACCAAGCACCTTAGGAAGCAGTTTCAAATCCAGGAGTATCTCATTTGAGCCTTCATCGCGCTCTATCGACCTTCTTGAGTGCTACTCTCAAAATGCAGACTTATTTCTGATTTACTGGAAGAAGTTGTGGGTAGGCCTTTCCTCGCAAAAAAGGTTGGTTGTTTTGGGGGTGGAAGGGTTGAAGTCTCACTATCAAGCAATTTCACGATATTTGACATGGTAGGCCGATCACTTGGTTCATCTTGTACGCACAAGAGCCCAATATGTGCACGCCTAATAAATTGATTTGCATTGCAACTTTCACCTAGAGACATGTCCTTTAAATCTAGCAACTTATTATCTGTCCATAGTCTCCAAAACCTGGAACAATCTCGATAGAAAATAATGATAAGAAATAGATCACTAAAAAAATTGAAGGAAAATAAGTAATGCAACATGTGAAACTTACCTAACCCAAAAGACTTGAAATTGGGTTGGACTGATAGAACCCCGTGTTCTTTTTTCCACTAATAATCTCAAGTAGGACTACATTAAAGTTGAAAATATCTTGAGAAAAGTTCATTCAGGGTATACTTAGGAGATATATATTCACTGTAAAAATATCACTGTCATATTTAGCATGCACACATAAAAGCTATCTACGATTTCATATAAAAGTGCCAAAACATATAGAAGCTACAACTCTTCAATCACATGCATCAAACTTACTAGGTACCCACTACCCTCTCTGTGTTTGCCTCAGTTTGTTTGCCTCCTACTATTCTTGCCAATCCAAAGTTTGAAATTTTGGTTGCATTTCCTCATCTACAAGAATGTTGCTAGTTTTCAAATCTTTATGAATTACTCTCAATCTAGAGTCTTAATGAAGATAAAGCATCCCTCAAACAATTTCTAGAATTATGTCAAACCGCATTTGCCAATCTAAAAGTACACTTTGTGTAGGATCTTTCAAGATTTCCAATTTTGCATTCCCATTAGAACAATGCAATTAGCAAACATGATATATTTGAAATGCAGTAAAACATACTAATAAGTATACTTTGAGACTAACCGAATGTAAATGAGTCTAAACTTTTGTTATGTATGTATTCACAAAGTAAAATCTTTTCATCTCCTTTGATGCAATAACCTCTCAGTCTAACAAGATTTCAATGTTGAAGTTTAGCTATCAAAACAACTTCATTCTTGGATTCTTGTAAGCCTTGTGATGAAACACTCGAAAGCCTCTTTACTGCAATAACTTCACCATCTTAGAGCTTAACCTGAAAACAAAAATCAACATATGTCATTATGTGAAACTTGGTTGGCAAGAAAGTAACTAAACTAAAATGGATCGACAGTCACCATGTAGACCGGCCCATAACCACCACGTCAGAGCTTATTTGCATCTGAAAAGTTATCTATAGCTACTAGTATGCTCTCAAAATCAAAATAAGGTACCTCTATACGTTCATTATCTTTTTCTTCTAATCCCTCAGCCTCTATCAAATCTTTCACATGTCTTTCGCTGTTATATAAGCGACCTCGATTTCTATTAATGCTTTCCTTGCCTAATATTTTTGAATAGATGTATAACATTGATTACTTTTATGCAACTGATAACTTCATATATACAGATAAAAGATTCCCAAGCAATTCAGCAATCTCCAAAAGAAAAAGAGAAAAAGAAATTGTTACCTTTCTTGCGAGCTATTTTCCTTCTGCATAAATAAGCAAAAATAATTGCACATGCCAGAATAACAACACTTGTAAGTGTTATCCCAAGAATCATAGACGTTTGGCTTTTTGAGTTTCCTTTACTTGCTTTTGGCTCTTTATTAGGAATGGATATTGCTTCTGCAAAGAAAGAGAAAGAGCAACACCAAAAAAAAAAGAAAAAATTGTAAAATTTTTATTTATTGTGCGTTGACCTGATCACAATGTTCAACATAGTATGCTTACCTTTATTAGTACAATTCAAAGAAACACCGTCCCAGTGATAGTTTGAATTGCAAAGACACCTCTTCCCATCTCCTATATTTTGGCAAGTTGAATGATTCCAACCCTCACAATCTACAGACTCAACGCAGATAAGTTCGGGTGGTCGTTGCCAAGTAACCTCTACTTCATATTTTGCACGGCACCCGTTGGTTACATTAAATGGAAAACTAATTTGCAGAGTGTCATCGTTTCGAGATCTCTCGCTACAATAAGTGTCCGAAGAATTGACCCGGATAATGAACTCTCTGGAACCTGCATCGACGCCAATAATTTATAAGTGACACCGGGTGCGGTGGGAATAAAGCTAAGCTGACCTATTGAGCGGTTGCAACTGAATTTGAAGTACATGGGGTCACCACAATTCGATCCAATGCTCAATGGATAAGGGACTGTGTTTGTTCCGCAAGGTTCACAAGTTTTTGAAGTTGGTGCTGCAATGGAATTCCACACGAGAATACAATTTCAGTGCTACATACACATCATTTATATGCATAATTTTAGGCATCATATGGATATTTGGGGATTGATATATTAATAACTTGGAGTTTAATTTTATGAATATAGTAGATGTGTAAGATAAATAATAACGGATGTGACATCTTTTAACCATATTCGTCAATAAGAATAAATCTCTAGTTATTAACCCAAGATTCTTCATATTTTTTATAGGCAAATTCATCAATAATATAACTGAAATTATTAATTATTTGTATGAAATTCACTCTACATCTAAATGGAATCCATAAATATGACGTTGAAATAATATAAAATATTCAACCGACACATAGTACTGCAGAGTTTTTGCCATCTCCTTACAATTGGTTTCACCTTATCCGTTTTTGCTCACATACACTCTTGAGTGCAAGATGTTGTGCAGCTAGCACTATAAATTTGTTTGGAATGGAAAAAAATAGGAATTGATTTAATTTATAAATCAAATTTTATGTTTAGATATTTTAAAAATACGAAATGATCTCAATTGTTAGATCTTATGGATTTAATTACTTTGTATTTGTAATTTTATTGAAATTGAAAAAATTTGCCAAGAATTGATTTAATTTTAAAATTTAAATATAAATTAAATCAAATCAATTTTATTTTAATTATTTCAAATATTATATAATATATTTTAAACATAAAAATCAATTTTTAAATCATCTTATTTTTTATAATTATTTCAAGTATATTATTTAACTTATAAATCAAATTGAATCATAATTTTAATTATTCCAAACTGTACCTATACTCCTTCTTTTGCAGTAAATAATAATAATAAACAACCATGAAATTTAGAGTACCTATGTCTGAGATGTCAACCCGGACAGAAAGATTACGACCATAATTAACAAGTTATTGGACTGTACTTAAATCCTGGGTTATGTTATTTGTGTATACCCAAAATTTCAACACCCCAATATTCTCTCTTAATTTTTTCTCTCTTCATCAATCATTTCACTCTTTTCACTTTTTTTTATAATTTTTTTTCTCCTTTCTATCTCTGAGTGTCCAAGATATCTACCTACCCCAATGTTATAAAAAATATTTCTCTAAATCCTGTGTCCAGATCCAGCAAGTGGAGAAACTAATGTCACGCCGTGTAGTGTCCACAGGCTCAGCATATGAGTAGGCCTGGCACTGGGGGGCATATTTTAAGGCACTTGTTTTTGCAATCTGATTCATTTACTGCCATGTATTGTCTATCCGGGTCTCCCATTTTTCACCGTGACTAACGTTAAGAACCTTGTCCTGCCTTCTCCGCATGCTGCTGCTGATTTTCTGGCACATCCCCTTTCACTAACTTGACTGAATCCTGGTAAACATTTGCAGTGCGCACTGTTCTTGTCGTTACAGCAGGAAAAGTTGCCGCAAGCATTAAATGAGTCGCAGAAGCTCGTCGGTAGAAACTGAAGCTGCCCTGTGGAATTCATCAGTAGCCTCGTGTTCTCATAAGGACGGACAGTCTTATTACCAATGATTTTGTTCGGAGAACTGGTCAACTGAAGTTGCTTAACGAGTAAGCTACAGCATCAAACGCTGACCCTGAATTTGACTCTCCATTTTTTCGACTCTCCCAATAGAGTTTGTTATTCTGCAAGATGACATAAGGCTTGTCCCCTGTTTGAGACATCTTAAAGGTGAAGTTCCCACTTTGAGGATCATCGTCGTCTCTCCAAGAAGTCAATTCCAAATTTGTGTCCATTTTCATGCCGGGAAGAAACGTGTCTGTGGGGTGTTGGAAGCTTTGCCAAATGTAACTCATTCCCTTGTGATCATATTGTAACAACACCAGGTTCCCCGAATCCATTAGCTTCACTGTCCTGTTTGTGGATGAGGAGCCTTCAAGGTTAGAGGACCAATTACTTTCCCCTGATGCATCTTTGACTTTGACCACTAGATTTCCATCACCTGCAATTTGGAAGACTCCCATATTGGAACCTACAACAGGTTTGTCCCTGTTGGCAACCCATACCAGTGTTCGCGATTCTGAGTCTTGTGATTGGTAGTACCAAATCCCGAGGTAAGATTCTGTAGGGCTCCCCGGAGGAGAAAAGAAGCCTAGTGCAAATCTTTGTCCAGCTGAAACAAGAACACTTGTAGTTCCAGTTATGTTTTGGCCAGTGTTCAAAAAATCTTTTGCTGAAAACGCCTGAAAAGAGCACAGCAACCGTGCATAAAGGAGAAAGAGGACAGTGACGGTTCTCATGTTATCAGCTAAGACCAATTATGGAAGTTTGGTATTTTTTGATCCTTTACTGCGTGTCATGGAAAACACGTGGAATACTATAGATGAATATGGGTAAACAGCAGTCTGGTGGCGCCTACATCATTATCATCATAGATAAAATATCATTGCTCCTGCAACCTTCTTGTTAGATGCCAATACTACTAGTCTCCTTTAAGAAATACAATTAACCACCCTTCTCCGGTTCTCAGTTTGCATATAAACTACTCGTGATATCAAGAATATGACTAGGACAACGGCTCTTTCTACCGGTGTTAGCCAAATTTAGCTACTCAGTTCCGGCAAGTATTCCGAATCACGGGTAAGAAGTAAAATGATTGCAGGAATATCGTTCTCACCAGAACAAAAATCAATTACCAATTGACTGTAATACGTCATTATTCAAGCAACGCAATTAAGAGAAATTTTGAATTTAAATCAATTCAGAAATTGTAATTAAACAAGTTAAAGAAAATATCAATAAGCAATAGATGGAAAGCAGGCGTTAAGAGTTAATTTCATCAAAGTTCCTTGATATTCGTATTACCTATTTATTAAATTAATTCCTTGACAATATTATTATTGATCGAATTACTCTTAATTATAATCAAAGCTCAATGGCGTGATACTAGGACCTCTTATGACAAGTTGAATAGTTTAATTTTTTAGACTATTCTAAACCTATTCGAAGGATGAAAAACAAAAATTCAATTGGTCGCACAAATGAGTACTTCCACTCCTAACTACTCTAACCTATGTTAATATCTAATTTGGCTTATTTTATTAAGTGAAATAACTTTCAACGTCACAAAATCATACACCAGTTAATAGGTGACCATGCCAAAAATAACATTAAGAATACTAAAAATTAAGTAATATATTAAAAAAATAATTAAAATAACAAAATGGAATACAAAATCAATTTTGTATAACTACATATCCCTAACATTTAGAAGAAATTTACAAGCCATAGAAAAAGAAAAAAAAATAATACTCAGAGTCATGTCAACTGAAAGAGGCATGTGATAGATCTCTAAAGTCTCCAAATTTTAGCCTATATTTCTCTCTTTCTGCCCACCCTCTAACAGATAAAAGAATTTAAATCGAAATCGAATGAAACTGATTTCCTTAATTTTCTCCTTTTTCAAATCTTCATCCTCATTCTCTTATCTTTATTATTATTTTTTTTTTTTGAAAAAATTGATTCAAATGGTCAAATAATCTCTTCTATCTTTTCCCTTCTTTAATGCAAACCAAATCTTTCAAAAATTCCCTTTTTACTCTTCCAAATCTTTAAATCTTTATCCAATTATTCCTCTCTAATTTTCAAATCATTGATGGTAAAAATCAATTTTGCAATCAAATAAATTTAATGAAAATATTTATAAATTAAACTCAAAATAATTAATTTCTCACTAAAAGTATCAATAATTAGGATTTATTAAATTAATCCAAAAAAAATCATTATGAGAATAAATTTAAAAAAATCAATACACAAATACAGAAAAAATATATATATTTTTTCACCCCTTACCAACCAGAATAGGCAATTTCATAAAGTATTAATCAATAATGGTCCATGCAAGACAAATATGAATCCTATTTGTACTGAAAAAAAAATAAAAGGTTCCGACATGCGGAAAAAATAAAATAAAAGTAGCAACTCTTATTACGACAAGGACTTGTGACTTGCTGCCGCCATGCAAGTCAAAGTCGTCGTCTGAGATGCTGGAACTGGATCAAAACTGCAGCAACGATACCTTCATCGGTAAAGATTCTTTCACATGAAATTTCATTATAGATTCATTACAGTTGTTGGGGACGAATGGCGGGGATTTTTCTTGAAATATGTATAGAATAATTGTTAGAAGTTTTTAACGACGAATTTAATGTCTGCATAATTTGCATGTAAAAAATTAGTAATGTTAAATAGCACGAAACTGAACAAATTCACCAATGATAATTTTATTATAAAAATTGTCTTTCATCTTCAATTGCTTTTGTATGGTCTTGCTTTATTGTGATCGATTAGACATTCATTCATAACCTTTTTCATATAAATACTCCCTACAAATAGCATTACTAGAGAAAAATATTTACGATCATATCGATCTCTTTGCTACAACTCTAGCAAGCCTAAGCTGCGCATTTGAAGCTGATAGTGTAATTCTGACCCAAAAATTTGAAAAAAAAAATCGAAAAGCTTGTCGGCCTGTCGGAATTTTTTTTTAATTCTCTTCTCTATTTCTTACAAATTATGGATAATTTTTCTAAAATAATAGTTTGAGAGAAAATATAAGTGATGTCATATAATTTAATTGGTGTCAAATTCTAAATGAGACGAAAAAAAGAGGATGGAAAATTTCAATCTAGCTATGTGCTAGGCTCTAATGCTCCATCTAACTCTTATGATTATTATAATTTTAATTTATAACATTAATATTTTAATTATAATTCGAAACTTTCTTATCAATTTTTTTTTTTCGGCGGACTATCAAATTATAATTTACACAAGAGTAGTGCCAACAAAGCCAAATAAATTTAAACTATACACATGTAAAAAGTATGAACTGGGCCGGCTCCATATGAAGATGTGAAAGGGCAAATGGCCGCATTTTTTTTCCATTACATCTCATTTGGTGTTTGGAATTAAGCATAAAATCAGGTCTTAGAATTGAAATCACAATTCTCAATTCTAATTTTTTATGTTTAGAATAAAATTTATATTTAGAATTATAATTCTATAAACCAATTGTATGAAATTGAAAGAAGATTAAGATGCACTCTTACTAATTCCTAATCTATATTTTAAGAATCATCATATCTAAAGTTTAAAAATTAAATATCTGTTTCCTCATTATAGTCTTTGTGGTTCTCTCCATTTTTTCACTTATTTACTAGCAATCATATTTACTGAAATTTAATGTTTTATATAAAAAAGTATAATATAAAAAATTGCTTAGAATCTATTTTATTATTTTATATATTCATAATTTTCAAAAAGTATTTATAATAAAAAATATTACTATAGTATAAATATATTATTGTACTGATATTTTAATGATTTTAAATTTTTAATCACATCTTTAAATAATAATAAAGAATTAAATTAAGAATTATTTTTCATATTCAAGTTATTTAGCGAACTCAGCATAAATTAAAGATTTTAAGTTAATTTAAATGTTGAAATAATTATAAGTAAAATTAAAATTCTATAGTACGGTTCCGATTCTTATGTTCAAATAGCTCTTACATTTCTTGTTTATCAATTCTTTTTCTCCTATCATAGTATCATGTGTACAATTGCCCTCATAAAAATATTACCATATATTCATTGTTTTCGTTGAAAAAAATATCTTTAATCATATCCATAACAAGTGCAAATTTAATGATTCTAATATTCCATGAAAGATAAATTGAGTAAATGATTACTTGGATACTAAATTATAAAGAGATTTTTTTATAATATTTTAAGCAAAAAAAAACATTTTTTTAAAGTTGAAAACAAGTAGTGAGCAAACTGTAATATATATAATATATATATATACTGTGATTATAATTTATACATGATTGAAAACATAATTATGATATAATTATATAAACAGGTCACCGACCGTGAATTAAGAGTTGAAACAAAATATCAAATTATAATAGCACATTTTTTAAGTCACAACTAACAAATAATCTACCAATAAAGTATTAATTCGAGTGAAAGGGGTGCGGATCCCTTAAGTATATGTGGTCTTAAGTTCTATTTCAGGATTTATATGTATAAAAAAATTAAAAAAATCTCATTTTGAAATTATATTTTAAAAAATTAATCTCTTATGTATTAAATAAAAAAACACCCTTAAAAGAAGAAAAAAAAAACCTAGCATATGACCGTTGTTCAAGTCCGCCATCGCCCAAGCTACTCAAAAAGTCAAAAAGATGCCTAAGATTACATCTGCATGATTTGTTCATATTTTTATTTGGTAAATTATAGAATATTCATTTTTAAATATAAATATTAAATATTTATTTATTTTTATTTATTATAATTAATTATTTTATTTTAATTATTTAATTGATACTTAATTTTGAATTTTGAGTCTTATAAATATCAAGTTTTGAGTTAAAAAATAGGTTTTGTACTAATAAATACTAATGTAAGAATATCAAATTTTGAGTTGTGAGTTGAGTTTCACATTAACAAAAATATATAGATATCAAATTTCAAATTTTAAGTTAAATATTGATAATAAATTACTTGATATCAATTTGATGAATTATAATATTTTAATATTATATATTAATATATTTAATTTATTTTATATTATTTATTATTAAATTTATAAATAATTTTAGATCAATAATTTAATTTTAAATTAATATTTAATATTCATATTTTATGATGAGTATTATAAACTCTACCTTTTTATTGTCGCCGATTGGCCTTGTGTTCCATATACTTTTTCTTGTAGGATTTTTGTTTTTGACATTGGTGGGGCCTACAGGCCCATGCAGGAAGTCTTCTACTCCTTATGAACGTACATTACCCGTGAAGAGTAGGCAAAACGAAATGAATAGGCAGTTTTTGTAGCGCGAAGCTGCTATTGGCTTTTCGTAGTGAGATCCTTGTGGAATCGTATTGCAGTCAAGTCATTGATGCTCGTAGGAGTCGCATCTCAGTCCCCGAGAGAGCGGTAATTGTCGAAGATATTTTGAGGTTCAAGACTTTGTTAGCTATGGATTTTTGTGGACTAAAAATTAGTTTAGTAGTGCTCTTTAAAAAAGTATTTTAGTTTATAAAATGTATAAATTAATTTTTTTTGTTTGGTAAATCGAATCTTAACTTTTGTGAGTTAGGGATGTTTTCCAAAACCCTCTTTTTGGAATTGAGTTATACTCTTTAAAATTTAAAAAATTAATATAATTTTTTTTATTTAATAATATTAAAAATAAAAATTATTTTTTTTAATATTTATAATTATTATAATCATTTTATATATTAAGAATAATTTTATTAAATATTATTTTTATGATTTTTATTTATTAAAAATAATTTTTATATTATTTTACTAAATAATATTATTATAACTTTTTAAAAATAATTTTTAAAGAACTGAAATGGCTCAACAACTTTTAAAAGGTTACAATAATATCACACTAAATCTAAATGAGATGATGCTGCCACGAAGCAGTTCGTCTCTCATTGGCTGGACATCTACCACTTGATTGGTGCCACAGATTTCTAACCACCTCGGCTAGGATTGTGGCTTCTGATAAGCCTTTGTCTTGTTAGCCCATTTGTAAGCCCGTCCATCAAGGTTGTATATTATGCCTACAGCCTTTTGGGCCGTCGTTTTAATGAACACAACTGCTGGCCAAACAAAAAAA
Organism: Pterocarpus macrocarpus; assembly: GCA_031439585.1. Lineage (NCBI taxonomy): Eukaryota > Viridiplantae > Streptophyta > Magnoliopsida > Fabales > Fabaceae > Pterocarpus > Pterocarpus macrocarpus. The sequence continues at coordinate 8,222,334 of CM062517.1, forward strand.
CAGGAATAGGCAGACCAATGTTATAAGGGGCATGACCACAAAAACAAAGAAAAAAGTGTAATAAGGGGCGAAAAAAGCTCAGGTGTCAACCGCTTGTACAGTGCGTCAATCTTGAAATTTTTCAGAAAAACATTTTCCTGATAACAATCACTTCCCTTGTAAATTGCAGTTTTTCCAGTTCGAAAGAAAGTAAACAAAGCACCCACGGCCTAGCACAACTAGTTCAAGCTTCTGCCTCATACAGGGTGCACTCAAGGGGCGCAACTTCGAGTTGCTGAGCCAGAACTCCGTTCCCCCCCCCCCCCCCGGGGCAAAAAACCAAAAAATAAATAAATAAATAAAAGTAAACAAAACCTAAGTCTTAACAAATGCAGTACCAATGGAGTCCGGAAGAGGAGCCAACTGAGGCCCAGGTGGAGACAAAGTCCAGGTAGCAAAATGAAAATTAATTTCTTCCTATCGAAGTGATGTATTTTTTATACAGCTATATAGTTCGCTAGTTGTGATATCTATTAAAAGTATCAATTGTGTAGAGTTCACATCTTTTGAATGTCAACTGTAGTTTGCATCTAGGTAGGCAAGTACGCCCCTTTTATGCAAAGAAACGAAATTTCCGTTTTAAAATGTCCACTATTACAATCAAATAGCATTGCAAAAAACGCATTCAAACATCTACACAATAAGGGAATTTTTTTTAAAAAAAAAAGAAGAAAACACTAAATGAATTTAATTTCAGTACAATAATAATGTAAAATAATTTAGAAATGTACCAAATCATGGTCAACCAATAGAAATCAGTAATGTGCCAAATTATAATAAGCAATTAACTATTATGATAACTATCTATTATAATTTATTACTTTTTTGAATTTCTATTAATTAATAGCATGAAATTGTTTTATAATGTCAGCATAGAAATTATTTTTGGTCATATTAAATAGTTGAATTCTTAGATGCTAAGAGTAAGGAAATGACATTTACTCTATTCCATTTGATGTTATAACATCTCAATTTTATGTGTAATCATTATTTTCTATTACAGCTACATTTATAATACAACTACTAAAATATCAAATATTGAATGATTAAGAATAAATTTTTTCTTGCTCTCAAAGCGCTTAAAAATATCTCTAACTACGTACTAATAGCAATACTCACATAACAAACCAATGATCTTCAAAAGCATTTTCCCACATTCGAGCCTCCACCATGCACTATCGACCTTCTTGATAACTACTGTCAAATTGCAGAGTTGTTTCTGGTTTGCTTGAAGAAGAAGAAGCAGTGCTCGGAAGACGCTTGATTGAATAAAAGGTTGGCTGAGTAGGAGTTGGGATGGTTGCAATCTCACTGTCAAGCATTGTCACAACATTTGACATGGTGGGTCGATCACCTGGTTCATCTTGCACGCATAAGAGCCCAATAAGTGCACATTTAATAAATTGACTCTCGTTGCAAGTTCCACCCAACGATGCCTCCATTAAATCCAGAAGCCTATTCTCTGTCCATAGTCCCCACGCCTGATAAAGTGTCCATTATTGGCAAGTCAACATAACAACAAAATATGAATAATAAGTTGACCGGTTTAAAAAAAGAAAAGAAAAGAACAATAACAAAGTTAGAAGAAATAGATTTGGATCCTTTAAATTGAAAATAATTGTAAAGTAAAAAAATAAAGGGTTATTTATTTTCGATCATTTTGATGGGATCCACATATAACAAAATTATTAATTCAAGGGTGAATAACCCTTTACTTACTCACTTTACAACTATCGTCACTTTAAAGGATCATAATCTAGAAGAAACATACATAACCCAAAAGGCTAGCAGTTTGTTTGGACTGATAGAATCCTGTGTTCTTTTTTCCGCTAAGAATCTCTAGAAGGACTACACCAAAGCTAAAAACATCGGATTTGATTGAAAAAAGTCCGTCCAAAGCATACTCTGGAGCCATATATCCACTGCAAAAAATTGATCGTCATATGTAATGTAGCAAACTAGCAACTATGTGTTAATATCCCTCCAAACAATGATATATATATATATATATATATATGGTCTTAGTGAACTTACAAAGTTCCCACTACTCTCTCTGTGCTTGCTTCAGTCTCTTTACTCCCAAATATTTTTGCTAGACCAAAGTCTGAAATCTTTGGAGTCATTTCTTCATCTAGAAGAATGTTGCTAGTTTTTAGGTCTCTATGAATTATTCTCAATCTAGAGTCTTGGTGAAGATATAGCAACCCTCGTGCAATACCTAGAATTATGTCAAACCGCATTTGCCAATCCAAGAGTAAAGTTCGTGTCCGGTCTTTCAAGATTTGTGTTTCACATTCCAAAGAACAAAGTTAGCAAATTTATGACAATAAAAATTAAACTCTTATATAATGGAATTTGTGGAACTTACCAAATATCAATGAGTCCAAGCTCTTGTTTGGCATATATTCATAAAGTAAGATTTTTTCATCTCCTTTTATGCAATAGCCCATAAGTCTAACAAGGTTTCGATGTTGAAGTTTGGCAATCAAAACAACCTCATTTTTGAATTCCTCTAATCCTTGAGTGGAGCCACTTGAAAGCCTTTTTATCGCAATATCTTGACCTCCTGGAAACCTTCCCTGGATAACAATTATCCATATATCATGAGAAATTCTTGCATAGACTCATTGCTTGGTTGGCAAGAAAGTTAAATGAACTGAATCAATCAAGTTAAATGAACTAAATCTATCACCTTGTAAACAGGTCCATAACCTCCTCGTCCAAGCTTGTTTGAATCTGAGAAATTATCAGTAGCTACTAGAATGCTTCCAAAAGTATAGAAGGGTACTTCAATGCCTTCATTGTTTTTCTCTTCTAAACCTCCCAATCCAATCAAACCTTTGACATGCCTTTCACTTTCATACAAGCTCTCCTGAATTTGAATGTTTACCCTGTCTAAACTCGGTAAAGAGACGTACAATCATCATTACGTTTGTGAAGATGAAAGACATGTAAGTAATTCAAGCTTAAAAACCAAAAATTATTACCTTTCTTAGGGGTTATTTTGTTTCTCCACACACAAGCAAATATTATTGGGCATGCCAAAAATATCATGCCTGTAAGAGTTACCGTTAGAATCAATGGCAACCTGTGGTTTCTCGATTGCTCTTCTGTCAAAGGAAGGAAATAAAATGAAAAAATAAGAGGAAAAAGACCATTAAAATTATGCAGCCAAACCACCTTTATTGACACTACAGTCTATTTAACAATTTTAGTCATAACATTTTTTCAAGGAATATGTAAAATTTTGGACTAGTCCTAGCTTAGCAGGGTACCATAAGAAATTCTTATAGAAAATCTCTTGAAACTCTCGATTGATTTTGGAATTTGATGAACAAGGCTTTGTTAGAATATACAACCCATTCATTTGCTTCTATCTAACACCTTAAGCTTTTGATGAGGATGATTCATGACTTAGTATTAGAGCTTATATAATCATGTGGTTTGATCTATGCATTATCTACGCTTTAAGTCCAAAGAGACTTTTATGTGAAGGGAAAATAATTCATGTGTTTCTACTCAAAAGTTTAAGGCTTGGGAGAGATGCCTCATGACAAGCTTGGCTAAAGAAAAGAACACAAATTAAATAAAATCCTTCTGATCAAGCAAACCTTTATGTTATTAACGGTGAAAATCAGAAAAGTAAATTGTTAGAGATGCATAAGGTAGAATCCTAACCTTTAGTACAATTTAGATTTGAGGCATTCCACTGATATTTTGAATCACAAAGGCACCTGTTTTCCCCTTCTCTTGTTTTACGGCATGTTGAATTGGGCCAATCATTGCAGTCTATAGTCTCATTACAGGGCGGTCCTAGTAGTGCTGGTCGCCAACTGACCTCTGTTTCCTCTTCATTAATGCAACCGTTGGTCACATCAAATGGAGGATCAAGGCTGATAATTTGATCCTTGACACAGTCATTTAAATCACTCGTGTGGATATAAAATTTTCTTGCATTTTCATCGATTCGAGTAACTCGGTATGATTCTCCCCTGTGCATCATGAAGCTTACGTGGCCTGTTGAGTAGTTGCAATTGAACTTCCTGTACATGGGGTCCCCACAGTTTGGCCCAGTGCTTAGCGGGTAAGGTATTATGTATGTGCCGCAAGGCATACATGATTTTGCAGTTGGTGCTGCACAAGAATATAGTCCAGCGAGAAATTATGTGACGCTTATGTTTTCAGCAGCTTAATCCGCCAATTCATCTAATCAATAAATAAATACAGCCTACCATCTCAAGACAAGATTATCTTCATTGTATAATCTATCGTAAAAGCTATAATCTCTATTATATGTAGGTATACATTACACACACACACACAAAGAAGATACAAATTAATGACATGTAAATTTTTGTTTTTATTTTTTGGTTGCAAAATCATTAATTAGGAATACTTTCTCTTTTGCTCCCTCCCTTGCCCCTACCGTAGGTTGTAAACCATGTAAATCAACATCTACCAAGAGGGGGGGGGGGAAGAGAAAAAAAAAACGATGATTTTAAAATTACCTATATCTGAACTCTTGATGAGGACAGAGAGATCACGACCACCATCTTGGACTACTTGAAGAGTAGTTAAATCCTGTGTCCAAATCCCGCAAGTAGGAGAAAGACGATCGTAATTTGGAGTAGACGCGTTATATGCATAAGCCTGGCACCGGGGATGAGACATGTTGAGGCAAAAAGACTGGCATCCTGGTTCAGTTTCTGCAGAGAATTTTAGGTCAGGGGTGCCCACACCTATCATAGGTAAGTTGAGGAATATCATGTCTTTGTTGTCACTGGATGTTGATTTTCTGACACATCCTGGGAATCCCGATCGCCCTTCATAGTTCTGATTCTCCCCTGACCTGGGCCTAAATCCTGGCAAACATTTGCAGGTCATCCAATCATTTGGGTCGCAGCTACTAAAGTTACCGCAAAAATTATATATATTGCATTTGTCTAATGGCTGCCTCCATAGCGTGATCCATTCAGACTCTTCCCACTTCAAAAATTGTATCTCCCCTCTAGAATTCATTACAATCCTCGTATCCTTATATTTAAGATACAGTGATTTCCAATCCCAAGTGGCCGATTGGTTCACATAATGCGATGAAAGATTTAAAGGTGAATTGGTGAAGTTTGCCAAATAGTTAAGCGCATCAGGGGTCAGCGCATCTGAATTGAGTCCATCATTTTCCCAGTGAAGTTGCTGCTGTTGATTATTGAAGATAACATAACGGTTGTTTCCATTTTGAGCCATCTTAAAGGTGAAGCTCCCATTCGAAGAAGTCAACTTCAAGTCTACGTCCATTTTCATGCCGGGGAGAAACGTGTCCGTGGGGTTATGGAAGCTTTGATAGAGGACACTCCTTCCCGTCTGATCATGTTGGAACAGCACTAAGTTCCCAGAATCCATTAGCCTCAGTGTCCTGTTCGTGGACGCGGAGACTTCAGGACCTGAGGACCAATATATTGTCCCTGATGATGTGTCTGTTACAATGAGCTTTCCATCGTCTGCAATTTGAAACACTCCATTAGAACCCCTAACAGGGTAATCTTTGTTGGCAACCCATACCACTGTTCGCTTTCCTTGGTATTGTGATTGGTTGTACCATATCCCGAGGTAATTTTCTGTAGGGATTTCCGGAGGAGAAAAGAAGCCTAATACAAATCTCTGTTCAGCTGAAACAAGAACACTTGCTCCAGCTATGCTCTGGCTAGCATTTAAAATATCCTTTGCTAAACACGCCTGAAAAGAGCACAGCAACCGCGCATAAAGGGCGACGAGAACTATGATGGTTCTCATGTTAATTATTAGCTAAGACAGTAAGACCGATGACGAAACTTTTGTAGTTGTGATCCTTCATTGCTTGTCATGGGAACATATGGTTAACTGCACTCACCACTCTGGTGGGGCGTACAACATCATTGTCAAAAGATAATACGTCAGTGGTGGAACCTTGTTATTAAATGGCACTGTAAACCAGTCCTCTTTTAGAAAAATAATTTAAGAAAAAAGAAAAAAGGACTGGGTGACTTGCTGCAATGCAAGTCAAAGTCGTCGTGTGAGACTCTAGCACTGGATTAAAACTGTAGCAAACGATATCTCCATCGGTAAGGGTACTTTGGTATAAAGTTTGATTATAGATTCAATACAATTATTGGCAACAAGTGGTGCTAATTATTTTGAAATATGTTGTATAGAATAGTTGTGAGAAGTTTTTAAGGACACATCTAAGTTAATGTTTGCATAATTATCAACAGGGGTTGGATCTAATTCCTCACATCTGGCAAACCATAGTTCCAGTTTCAGTTGGCAAAGATATCTATATTTAATATTCAGCCATATCTTGAATATAATTGCATTATTGGAGGATATCCATGAAAAATCAAAATAATAATAATAATAATTTACATGTGAAAAATTAGTAATTTAAAAAGAAAATGTTTTACTTAGTCACCAACAATGATAGTGAGCAATAGTAAGTAAATTATACTTCCAAAAAAAAAGGACCAAATTTCAAATTTTAGAGAAAATAATTATTTTAAAAACCTTTAGTTGCAATGGTGGCCGATGATTTAATCTCATGTCAAAGTATGTAAAAATGCCCTAAAGAAAAAAAAATATCAATTTTGACAAATATTTCTAACTCTCCAGCATATTTATAACGTTCAAGTACAAGCCCAAAAAAAAAACGTCACTGATGATAATTTTATTAGAAATCGTCTCTTAGATTATGTACGTGTCGCATTAAGCATAATTAAATAAATTAATTTAATATATTATAATTTTATTAATTATTTAATACAAATAATATATTACATAAATTTTTTTATCAATTAAAATATCTTTATACATCAAAATAATAGATAAATTAATCAAAATTAAAATGATAGAATTAGATCAATAGTTTGACAGGGTCATATTAGTGCCAAAATTCTGCCATATTCAATGCATGCATTTTTGTATTGGACTGCTAGAATGAACGGCGTGTAAGTCCACGTCAAAGTCTTCATTATTTGTCGACACTTTAAATTGGTGGTATCTAATTTGTTCCATCTTATGTTTTGGATTCCATCTCTATGTACTATTAAATTTAGTTTAATAACAATTTTATGGTTGAGATTAAATGTGTGTGTATATGGACTTTATTTAATATAAAGCATGTCAAGTATTAGGATAAAAAATGCGACATTTAGAAATAATCTACCCAAATGGCATTTGTGGTGTTTAATACTGGGTATAGTGATTAAATGTGTGTGTATATGGACTATATCACACCAACAATTGCCATACCAGGTATATACCCGATACTGGTACTTGTTAGGTACTCATAAGTATATGTTGGTCAAGTATTAGAATAAAAAATGTTACATAAATATAAATTAGTCTTTATAAAACATTAAATCTTGGGATTAAACTATTCAATTTACTTTTAAATAAAACATAGTATTTTATTCTTTCAAATCTTATGTCTCTTTAAATATTTTTGCTTAAATATTATAAAAAATTATATTTATTTTATAATTTAATAATTTTATTTATAATTTTATATTTTTATATAATATATCCTCCCATATCCATAAGCTATCTTTTGCAAAATTTTCATACTACATACCCAATATCTATACCCAGTACATGTATTCCACCTGTACCTATGCAACATAACATCTCCGTGTCTCTAAGAAGCTTGTTTGATGCTCCGCCATGCCAATCCAGCTACTACCTTGCCATTGTCACTGCCTCTCTGCTGTCACTACCACCACCACCACCACTTATCTCTACTCCAAAGCAGTACTCAAACTCTTCTCCACCCCCACCACCCAAATGACCCCCACCAATAGTAGCCACCACCACAAATCACCATTGCCTACCCAAACATAAACATGACAACATCAAATTTTAAATCCTAGGCACTAGAAATTCTCATTTTTTGGTGTGATAGAGACACGCAAGGATAAGAAAGATTACTCCAACATAAATAAAAAAAAAAAAGTTCAAAACTTTTTGTGCAATTGTGCAATATTTTCAAACTTTCAAAGCTTATTGCTATCGATCATGTACAGATGGAATTGAGCTTACTGCGATGATTAAGATAATCAGCTCCAACCAAAACTTGAGTTCTCATTTGACACTAGTTTTGACTTTTATTTGGCATAATCTACACTATACCTCCAAAACAATGTTAAAAAAGTTTTGAACTTTATTGTTTTTTTTTTACTTATCACGAAGTCTTGTCCTTTGTTCTTCCTCGCACCGGAAACCCATTGACCTCCATCAGGTTCTACTGCAGCAATGCTGACCATGGGGCTTGCTATGGGGGTGCAGCTAGAATTTCTTCGTCGGATTATGAAAGAATTGTATATCGAACAGTCTTTGATACAATATAAAAACAAACCACATGATTCATGAAAAGAATTTTTTTTCTTTTTCACGGGAAGAAACAAGCAAGGTTTGCTGTTGGTAGATAGATGGAAAAGGGCAGAGAGAAAAACTAGCATGGTCTTAACACTTAACATGCTCTGCGTTAAGTAAGGTTCATATGCATATGTATTTGATCTCAACCGTAAATTATCATTAAACTATATCTAATGTTTTACGGAGGTGGACCATATGATGGTCCAAAATATAGGGTAAAATGGTCCAAAGTGTGGACCAAATTAGACGCAACATTATCACAATCAGTCAGTTTATCTTTTCCACTTATCGTTACACTTGTCCTGGCTGTATTTGCTATTTGACTGTTACTCATCTCCTTGTAATTTTCGTTGGAGAAAAATGTACCCTTTCCCTGTCTCTGGACCGGAAAGGCAAATCAGAATATTCATAATAGGGTATATACTTTTCTTTTTCCCCCATTAGTTAGTTAATTATATTGACTATCATTACTAGTCCCATTTCATCAGTCCTCGTACTCTTATTTCCTAGTCCTATAAGATTAATGAATACTAAATGAGAAATCGTCATGTAACCTTTCAAATTCATCTATTAGTTATTCTTTATGAATACTTGCAAGTTCTTAATTCGAAAGGTTTTTGAACATTCCATCAAGGAGAAAAAAAATAAGCCCCTAAACTCATATCCCTCATTTTATTTTATTTCCTTCTCTTTCTATTACGAAATTTAGCTGTTGCCATGAGAACAAGGTTGAGTGCTATAGAACCTATGGATAACAGCACTCTGGAGTCCACTTTCAGAGAAACATTTAATTACCCTTCTTCCACAGTTCACAATCTTGCATATGAACCATTTGTGGGGTCAAAATTTGTTTAAGACAATGGCCCTTCCTCCCAGAATATTTTGCGTGTCACTTGATCAATATTCCTAAATATACGCCAAAATAAATGCCAACTACGCCCAATAATTCTAAAATGTATTATACTTGTAATAACTAAGATCTGGCTTGGATGCTATCATGTTTTGGATGCTGTATTATTGATCTTCTCCTCACCGTGTTTCTTTGGTGAGTTGAATCATAAAAAAAGCGATCATTTATGTTACTTGAATTTATATTATTTTAATATCTCTCTAAAATATGCTTGAATAATTCATGCATACAGTTCACATGGCTTTTTATTTATCTTTTAAATTTTATATTTATCATCTAAAATACAAATTGAGTTTTCATGAATCAAATCTTATACTAAATCTTCTTATTAGTATTACCGTGAAGTTAATTACTTTTATCATATGTAAGCGTGAGTTATTTGAATATTAATTTAATTGTATGCAAACTTTAAAAAAAATCATTTAATTAGTAAAATATAGTTTTCCAAATATCATAATACTAGTTAAGTTTATAATTACTTACATATTAGTCAAATAAGAGAAAAATGAAAAAAGGAATAATATTAAAACAATAGTGGAAAGAGAATATTACATAAGAGAGAGAAAAAAATAGAATAATTAATATGAAATAAAATTACATATTTATCCAAAATTATAAATGACTAAGAAGAGAGAAATGTGGATTTTATATCCAACACAAAATATGAAATTTGTTAACCTCCACATAAACATACGAAGGTTAGTAATCTCCTACATATATTATTTGTCTTTTCTCCTACCACTTGTACAATTGTCCTAAAAAAATATTATAATATATTTATTTGTTACAATTTTTTTTATGTTGAAGGCAAATACTGAGAAAATTAGAAAATTGTAATATATAAGTATAGTATTAATAATTATACATCATTGAACATGCAGCTATACTGGAACCATATGTTATTATTGTTAGATGCCATTAATCAAAATATTCTTATTTACTTTACTATATCAAGACTTGGTCTACGGCATTTTCCACCGTCAAATTTTATAGTTTAATGCAACCATATTTCGTAATAATTTTTCGTTTCATACAGTCAACACAATCCCGCGTATGATTAACACATGCATGTGTATGTGGGACAGCCTTCAATGGCATGCAATTGGACGTCAAACACAGTTTTTTTTGGTAGATACGTCAAACATATGGTTACTATTTATTATAATTTTTTCTTTTTTAATTCAGATTATGCCAGACTACTAGCAACCTTTTTCCTTCCACTTGTCCTGGCTGCTATTGGCCTACTACTTTGTGTTATACTTTTATTAATATATATTTTATTTAGAAAATATAATTTTTTTTCAAAGTCAACAGTTTTTTTCACGTTCTTTCTTTTTTCTTTTTTTCTTTTTTTTTTTTGGTTTTGAGGGGGGAGGGTTCTAACCTCGAATTTGGGTGCAGCATTATTTTAACAAGTCTTGTACAATTTATATTTTTTTCAAAAAGGGTCTTATACACTCTGCACACTACCGGAGTACACGTTTTTTATTTTGTCGATGAGTATCTCTTTTTGGGTCATGATCAGCATACATTTTATCACCTACAAGGCTACATATTTTTGACCGCACCCAAGTTTGCGCCCAATCCCTATCACTGGCTTTTGCTACAGGAAGTGAACCCCAATCCTGTTTCTTATTTACTTTTGCTTGGGCTTCTGAAGTAGCAGTGAAGCTTCAATAAGCTGAGACCCGTGATTGCTGACCAAAAACAAATAAAAAAAGATCCATTGATTTAACATCAAGTCTGTTATGGCTTACTTTCTTTTCTGGTGATAGTTGTGGCTTACTTCTAGATCCAAAAATTAAACTATACGTAATATGTGCACGAGTAATTCTTAAGCAGATATCTTTTATTATAGGCATGTAAATTATTTTTTAACGTGTAAAATTCTGGAGATCACAGTGGAAGTACACCTATCATTTGTTTTTTTGGCATGTTAAATAATATTTGATTGTCCAAAAGATGACATGATAGGCCTTGCTTAGGTTAGTAGGTAAGAATTTTTATTTATGCATATGTAAATCCACTAAACAAAAATTGAATCCATAGGAACTGCGGGCCCGCGTTATGGCCTTCTGATAGTGCACAGTGGCAATGACCACCTTTGGCAACCCTCTGAATATTGATCAACAGCTCTAGCTATTTATTTGCCATGTTAAATTATATAAAGAAAACTCTACAATTACAGCACTGTAAAACTATTTTAAATTTATAAAATTTTGGGCTAAATCTTTTCAGTATAACATTAAACTTTTTATGTACATATTCACATATATTTGAATGACTCTATGCGCTTATTATAATTTTTCTTGTTCTGTTAAACGCAGTTCGTAAAACATTATCCTTCTATCAATATCAATTCTCCAACTTGGCATAGTCCCTACATTACAGTTTCGATCACCGTATTGCTACCGTCAAGAAATACAAACTTTCCCTTCTATAATTGAACATGAATTATCTTTTATTTGTTTATTTATAGTTCTTTGATAAAAAATAATTGAAAGGCAAAAAGAAAAAATGGTTACATTCAAATGCCATGTCATAATTTTCAATAAAAGTTTAGAGCGCCTTATAAAAAAAAGGATTATGTTATGACCTAAGCCCATAAATACAACCGAAAATATTAACTTATTGAGAAAAAGAACCTCATAACTCAAGTATTTCATTAAGTTTTCTTATTTGTTTGATGTAGGACCGATAACAGATTACCACCATGACTTAAGTCCAAGGCCTTTATGAACATAAACTTTATTAAAGAACAAAAATGAAACATAGGAAGTAGAAAAATAAAAAACGACAGTGTCTTCCTCTAAGTTTAATTGCGTGAAATTAAAATGACTTTCTAATTGCTTTTTATTGTGCTAAAAAGTTTAGGATGAGGGTAAGGTATCTCTATTTCAAGGCTATAACAAATCATTAATCTTAACAATAATACGTCATTACATTACAGATTGAACCAATGATAGCTAATCTTAAAATTTAAACCCAAATCATGTAGTGGTTATGAGTAAAAATTCAATCATATAATTTAGCCCGATTGTCATTCTTTACCAATGATAAGAGAAAATATGAAAACAACATATCTAAATCTTAAATAAAAATGTACAGATAAAGTTTAATTTTATTAATTTAATGGTGTCGTAATCCAACTATTAGTTTATTAAAATAGATTTAATGCTTATTTTTTTAAAAGTAAAATTTTAGATTCAAATTTGTAGATTAAAAAAAAATTAGCTCTAGAAAAACTTTATCCTTATATTAAACTAATCGGACTCCATGTAAACTAATTAGACTCCAGAGCATGTGTAAGAGTAGTGGTATTATATTTGATGTCATATGATCACATATAAATTGACACAACTCTTATCGGCACATGCGTACAGAAACTCCACTTTTTCTAAAATTTTATCGCAACTCTAATTAAAACTTAGACTTCCGACATAAGTAAACTCTGTCATACAGATGAAAATAAAAATAAGGAGAATATATTAGGGGGAAAAATGGAAATATGTAGTCTTCTACGATGATTGCTGATCATGTGAAGAGAGGTCAATATAGATATATATAGACACGACGGCTGTATCGGGGAAGTTCATACTATATTCGTCAATTTCCTCAGTAATCGAAGCTGAAATTAGCGCAAGGACCCAAATTATCTGTTAACAAAATAGGTGAGAAAAAAAAAAAAAAGGAAAAATCTTGTAGGACTTTCCTAAAATCTAAAGATAAAGCTGATCAAATGTTAAAGCAGTTTATTCCATTGTAGATATATCATTTCCAAACCAATTACAACATGCGTAACCCTACAGTGAAGATCCTCTACCATCAAAGTCGGGCGGTCCACGGCTCGAATTCAAACCAAAATAATCATTCTATATGTCATCAATTATATATATATATATATATATATCAAAGGGTGAGTTCTATGGTACCTTTGTAAAAATGTGTATTTTGTGCATTTTTTGTGATGAACGGTGAGGATCGTGTTATAGATTGTGAGGTGCATCAATGCACCAATCACCTATGATGCACTATAAAAATATCTAATTTTAAGAAAATTTAAAAATATAATTAAATATATTTTAAAAATTAATTATCATACACTGATAATATAAAATAATTTTATACTGTCAGTATAATAAAAAAATTTTATCAGTATAATTTTAATTATCATATATTGACAGTATAAAATTATACTAGCAGTATAAAATAATTTTACACTGTTAGTGTAATCAAAAAATTTTATCAGTATAATTTTAATTATCATACATTGACAGTGTAAAATTATACTGGTAGTACTGTAAAATTACATTGATAAAATTTTTTTACACTATCAATGTATGATAATTAAAATTACACTGATAAAACTTTTTTGTTACACTAACAGTATAAAATTATTTTATACTGCCAGTATAATTTTACACTATCAATGTATGATAATTAAAATTATATTGATAAATTTTTTTGATTATACTGACCATATAAAATTATTTTATACTGTCAATATAATTTTATATTATCAATATATAATAATTAATTTTTAAAATATATTTAATTATATTTTTTAATTTTCTTAAAATTAGATATTATTATAATATATCATATATAATTAATATATTAATACACCTCACAATCTATAGCACAATCCTCATCATTCATCACAAAAATACACAAAATACATATTTTTGCAAAGTTACCGTAGCATAGCATGCACCATCTCCAAAGTTATAAAGCGAGAACAACCTGAAGTCTCCTGCACTAGCTAGAGTTGACAAACCAAGCTTGAGAACGGCTGTTCAAGACTGGAATCAGTGCTCCATTCTCATGTGAAAAACGGCGTTGCTGCGCTGCCATCATCGCACATTGAATTAAATAAAACAAACACATGGCAGCATGGTGCACAGCTTGATTGCTTGAAGGTGGTGAGGGGAATACTAGTATAGCCAATGGGAAAAGCAGAAAATGCCATCGGCCACGTGGGGTGGGGGTCCAACGTTATGGTGTGTGTAGCGCGTGAGCCGCAGTTTCTGACCAACGTTATGGTGTGTGTAGCGCGTGAGCCGCAGTTTCTGACACCAGCGACTGTGATATATATGGATAAAAAGAAGGAAAGAAGGGGTTGGAGTTGTTGAATGAATGATCATGGGTGTCGTTGATATAGGAGAGAGAGGAGAATCAAATCAGGTGGAGAAGGCCACATCCAAATCCACATGGCTCAGTCTCCACCCAGTGAATCAAATCCAGCCACGCAAGCAAATCGGAATCTCGACGATGCCTGGGTTCCACGTGGACGCACCGCGTTGCTTGTCAGTTCTCTCCCAATTTCCAAAGGCAAAAACAAAAAAAAAAAAAAGACAATCCCCAGCAGCCGAAAGGGGAAGGCTTTATTTATGTTAAGTGATAATAGTAAATGATAAATATGGTATGCAGTCTCTTACCACAAAAAAAAGTATTCTTATTTTTTGATATCAGATATTTGATATCCTCTCTCATCATAAAACATATACGTCCCCATTATTTTACTTCTTCCTTTATTTACTTTTATTATTGTCTATTACATTTTGTTTTGATATAAAGAGAAAATAAAAGAAAAAAAAGATAAAGATAAAATAATATATATATATATATATATATAAAATTATGCTCTCTTTCTTATTATTTGAATAAAAAAAATAGAAAAAAATAAAAAAATAAAAAATATGTAAAATAATATTTATATCTTTATTATATAATAAAATATAAATATATTATTTTTACTTAAATTTTAAACTATTTTTATAAATTTCATAAACAAATAATTTTATAATAATTATTAATTAAAAATTAATTTACGAATATGTAAATTACAAATTTTAATTTGAAATAATTTATTCAAATAAAAATAAATTTGATATAAATCAAATATTAGCGGTCTATTTGTATTAGTCAAGATATTGATTTAATTTGAAAAAAAGATGTTCATTTTATCATAATCACAAAATGATTGTGTAGCTTGATATAATATATTAGCGTTGTTAGTATGTAGCAAGAAACAAGAAATGACACAGTTCATAAACATGACATGCCGTATTTATGTATCAATTTTTCTTTTTGGAATTAAAATAAAATAGGGATATAATTATTTTTTGATTAATCCATAACTTTTTATGCTAGTTTTCTTCGCATATGTGAGAAGAAAAAATGCAGGTGGACCCCATGTTTAATTTTCTATTTTCTCTTTATTTTCGTTTGTTAACCAAACAGAAGAAAATCACTTTATCATCCACCTTTTTTTCGCCAGTTTTCTTTCCTTCTATAATCTGTCGATCCAAACAATGGCTTAGTAGTCTAATATACATGTATATATATAATATAACTCTTATCAATTTAAATAAATTTAATTAAATAAATTATTATTTGATAATAAGATATCTACGAAATTGCGTGGGTATGAATAACATTATTTGAATAATTATTAAGTATTTGGTACGGCTTTTATCTTGAGAAACATAGACATTGCGATTGATTGTATGTTTCGTGTAGTTTACAGATTACACTATTTGTTTGACCGGAACAGGAATTTTGTTGTTTAAGAAGCAATACAAGATCGAAAATAATGTGCACATGAACTTTTGATTATAAAGAAAATAGTAGAACATATTTTCGAAGGAAAATGCACCCAGCTATCCTTAGTATGCTTTTTTCTTAAAAAAAAAAAGAAGAGTTTCCAAGAGACAAAGAAGAAAAAACAATGAACAAGGAGGCGTGGCTTTATTAGCATATTAGTGGTTTGTTGCTAATTTGAATTTTACGTTAGTGGATTTCAATTATGCTGTAATGGTTTAAAATTCATCAAAATTACTTTGCAATAATGATCAAGCCAACGTCTGAATAAAGATTTACAACAAAATAATATTAAAGCATCTTGTCCTTTTTGTAAAAACAAAAAGAAGTACACACTAAATGCATAACCAATTGAGCTAATGTAGCTCAAATTTTCATTTTGATGAGACCCTTCTTTACATGAAGTCCACATATGGCTTTATTTTTTGGCCAGCTAATTTTGGCTAACATCAAATTACGGTACGCGTAAGCCTTTAAACGCCTTGGTGAAGAGGTTCGCCACAAACTTTTTAGTTGTTGATGATTTGAATTGGATCTTGAAAAGCCAATAGAATTACATTGTAGAGTGGGCGAAACCTCCCGAAAATGGTACTTCTCGGACCCAAAAAGGACAATGAATGCACAAGTGCATAATTTCTAACATTGGGAGAGCCCCCAGCTGATGTTCTACTGCCATAATATCTAGTCTACTTTATTTAATTAAGTTAACTAAAGAGTCTAGTACTCTTCATTTCCTTTATTTATAAAAGTAGTTATACTTGGAGTACTTAGAATTTATTATCATACGGCGCGCTAACAACTCGCCAGTCAAATTTTAAGAAACTTTTTCCAAACTTATTAACTGATGATTACATAATAACTCATTAAAAACCTATGAATGAAACTAACAACTAATAAAATATCATAATATACTTAGTACCCTAAGGAGGAAAAAAGCACCCAAATAATTCCTAAATAAGATATAGGTTAACAAGAAAGAGAATTTGTACAGAGGGGTTTGATTAATTTTCTATTATAGAGTCATCATAAAAATCGAGTCTAAGAATATATATTGACCCAAATTGAGACAAGTTTTTCTTTTAAGGTAAATTTTACCTAGAAGTAGAATTTAATTTTGATGTTTGTTATTAAGAAAGTTTCTTATATAGTAATTTAATTATATATTATTGCATTATTTAAAATATTTGACTCTTATAATAATTATGTCAACAATTTCATATATATATGATTAATTAATAATATAAAATATTTTATATTAATAATATATCAAATTTAATTTCTTTAATTTAAAAGAAAAAAGAGAAAATGAGAAGACTAAAAAGATTTTTCACATAACATTTTGATTTGAAAAACATTTTTTAATATAAATATTACTACATAAACACCGTACATATAAATGTGAGTAAATATTAAGTCACGAGTGTATACAAATAAAATAAATATTATACATTTACATGAGAAAATATAATTTCTGGCGACAAAATATGATCCACATGTAACATAACTCTTCTTGGTTTGCATGTCTCAATCTGAAGGGGTGGATTGGTACTACAGTGAAAAAAAAAATCTGATATAAACTATTACAGAATAGAGGGCAGTTTGGGACTTTGAAAGGTAACCGGTGATTAATATTATTTTATTTATATATATATTCGCAAGTTGCACTTTCTTTTCTCTTCCTTTCCTTCCCACCCATACCGTAGCCGCAGAGAGGAGAGAGACGAGAGAGAGAGAGAACCTTAGATCCCGGACACAAAAGCAAACCCCCCACACATACAGAGAGAAAGATAAAAACAAAGAAAGAGAAAGAGAAAGACCAAAACCAAACCACAGAGGAAAATCATAAGACTCAAATCAATCATTGTTTTTGTTTTCTGAGGTGCAGATGAAGAGCTGCGAGCTGTGTAAGGTTCCGGCGAGGACCTTCTGCGAGTCCGACCAGGCCAGCCTGTGCTGGGACTGCGACGCCAACGTTCACGGCGCCAACTTCCTCGTTGCAAGGCACACGAGAACCCTTCTCTGCCAAGCGTGCCAGTCCCCGACGCCGTGGAAGGCCTCCGGCGACAGGCTCGGGAACACCGTCTCGCTCTGCGAGAGGTGCGCCGGCGGCACCAAGGTCGGCGCCGAAGGGGCCGAAGAGAGCGAAGGAGGCAATGACGACGACATAGACACTGAGGAGGAGGAACTCGATGAAGAGGACGAGGATGAGGAGGACGAGGTTGTTGGCGGCGAGGAGGAGGAGGAGGAGGACGGAGATAACCAGGTGGTGCCGTGGTCCTCTACGGCGCCGCCGCCGCCGGCTCCGAGCTCATCCAGCAGCGAAGAGTCGGTTAGCCGGTGCAACCACGGCGACGACGATGTTTCTGAGACAGTTTCGCTAAAACGACGTCGTCACGATGAGGATCATGATTTTCAGGTTTGTATTATTATTTCCTTTTAATTTGTCACCGAATAAGTTTTTTATTTTTGCTTTTATTTTTATTTTTGATTTTTAGGCATCTATTACCGTTACTGATTTTGGGGAAAACGAGGTTACTTGTTATTGTTTCTTCTTGAAAGTGATGATTTTCATTTTTAATGTTTTGTTGTTGAATATGTATAGGAGGGTTCGAACGGTTGGAGATGTAAACGGAGGTACGGTGTTGGTTGGTTAGGGTGCGCCGTCGAAGCGGGCGGTGTGCGGCGGAGGGAGTAGACCAGCGGCGTTGGCGATGGAGAGTTTTGATGGCCCACGCGGTTTATGCTGTGATGGTAGAGCGTCTGAAGACGTTTGATCTGGAGAGGACACGGCGTAATCTCAGCCGCACGATCATTGGGGTCGTACCATTAGATATTATTTGTTTTTCATTTGTTTATGAGCTCTTTGATTAACACCCTCTAACAGCAGTCATGGGTTTTTTTGATGATAATGGCTATGACCATCATATGTATGAGTCGGTTTTTTCTTTTTTAATTATTTTCTGCTTTGATATTTTGAGGATTAAGATTGTGGTGAATCTTATCTTGGTGATGATATAGCTTCTTTTTCTTTTGTCTTTTTCCTTTGTAAATCAATAGGTTTTTTCTTCTTCTTCTTCTTCTTCTTCTTCTTATGGTAAGAATGAAATGTTGATCGAATTCTCCAATTATGCATTTACTTTTGATTTCATTAATATTCAATTTAGTTGTATAATGATAACACTGGACATTAGATTATTAGTTTTTGAAAAAAGAACATATACGTTAATTTTAATATTCCAATGCTTAAAATGGTTAATTAATGAGCTAATTTTACGCGTGAACAATTGAACATGGAACTTGGGACACGAAATGAATAATTAGGTTGGAAAGCTGCGTCCAGTAGTTATTTCCGAGTTATGAAATTTATCGATGGTGATGTGAAAACTTTGTTTTTACAATAATTTTGAATCGGTTGGAGTTTGAGTTGCATGAAATGGTCAAAAAAAAAGGTGAGTAGCTTGAAGCGGAATGCATTGGTATATTCTTCGTTTTTTCAACCGAGAAAGACAAAAGGGAGTCAGAAAATGCTACGACGAGTGGTTAGACACGCCACACGCATGTAAACTTGTGGCTGTGGCTATGACCGCAAATTTCCCTTTCCTTCTATGGTGTGTGAGGAAGTTGCTTTGCTGGAGCGGTTATGCTGGCTAGTCATGCCTTACAACCACAAACATGTGAATTACGAAATGAATGGGAACCTCCCTAACTCTATGACCATTAATCCATGCTTACTTCATGTGCCATGCTTCTGGAATTGCACCTGGTTACTTGGTCTGCTTAATAATATCTGCTCCCACCAACCAATTACTATAGTCTTACAAGGTCAATGTCGTAACTGCACTGAGTGCTCCTATCCACACTTTGAGATGTTGTAATAAATAAATCATTTTAAGAAGAGATATTTTCATTTTTTTTAATTTATTAATTAATGGGTAACCAAATATCTGGGAGCTATTATCCTTGGTCCAATACAAGTCGGTTGGATTAGTATGATTATCATTATAAAAATGCAGCTAATCAATACAATATATAATTAAAAGATTGATTCGCTTTGCATGAGCATGCTACTTTGAATGCACATCGGTAGAACAAATCATGGCTTGCGCGGCCGGCCATCACATCAAGTGGATGAAAGCTTTATACAAGGGGAATTCACCTTTATTGAAATCAGATACAAAACCCTGTTACTTGTATAATATAAAAAGGTAATTATATATTAAGTTAATAATAGTATAATACAAAGCCGTACTAAGCCAGTAAAGCTATTTTAAGGGCCTCAGAAGATGTTGTGGCTGAGGGAGGTTCTCCCAGCAAATCAGCCATCAACCAACCATTTGAATTATTAGAAGCACACATGGTAAAGAGGATGTAACCTAGTCTAATCACATACTTTAATTAAAAATTTAATTCAAAGGGTGATTTTTATTTTAGGGGATGTAATCGAGGCAGTTGCAGCTGCAAATTTGAAAATTGAAAATGAAAATATTATATACCACTAAGAAGAAAAATAAACAAATATATTATGATAAAGGGGGAAATGTATATAGTGGGCTAAGTTCTTGTGGTGGAGAATTATCGGTGTTATGTACGGTGTGCTTGGATTGTGTGGTGGTGGTTCTATGCTTTGGTTTCTTCTCTGGATTTTCTCTCCTTTCACCACTGTCTATTGACGGCGATTGAGAGTGGATCCTGATCCTCTCTCTTTGTGGTGTCTTTCTTGTCCTTTGATGCATAGCAGTGTTGCGCTGACCAATGATCTCATGGCCGTGAAAACGACAACAGAATTTTTACTGACTTTTCACCAATTCGTAGAGTATGGAAGAATTTTTACGCTTCTTGCTCCTGCTTTGTTTCTTTTGGACACGTTCAACCTCCGTGTCGCGGAATATAAATGATAGTCAAAGTGATTTCGCGTTTGAATAATGGTGCTCCACTTGACGAAGCACCTCGGTCTCTTCTCATGTCATAACAAAGGGAATTTATAGAATGACTAGCCTCTTGTTTGAAAATTTTCAAATTATAATTTGAGTGTAAATTTCTTTCTGGTAATTTTTATCTAAATTATAATTTGAGATTTCGTAACATAAAATTAAACATTCTATCAATTGATTCATTAATATTGTAAAAGAACTTCGAGTATCCGTAGTCGATACTTAAAAAAAAAAAAAACAGAGGAGAGAGAGACTTGGAGTATCAGAGGACTGTCAATTATTATTTTATGATTGATGAGTGTGCGGTGCAAACTTAATTATAATAAACAATTTTCGTACGGAAATCGGGTTACTTAGTTCCATCAATTACATAAATGTTGTTTGTATATAATTTTTTTTTTAACATTATATCAACATATACTCATCTATTATTGGATAGAGATATGAACTCCACTTAAATTGGATCTTATATTTTATTTAATAATAATAAATATATATTGGTATGATGTCCAAAAAATAGAATGTACATATAATATTATTCTTATATTAAACGTTTAATTATATGTTTGTATTTATAATAAACTTAATTATAAATGTTGTTATCTTCTAAAGATTTAATTAGAATATACTAACAATGTAAAACCAATAAAAATGCTAAAAAATGAAAAATCATGGCAGATCCTTCATTATAACAGTGATTATTTATATAAATTGGCACTTTCTACCAATTTTATTTTACACTGTCAATGTATTTAAATTAAATTCATCTTCTAATATTTATCAGTTTGTATAATTAATTATAGTAAAATAAATCAATTTCTTATTGCATCATTGTAATTCATTGTTATTAATTATTAGTTTTAATCCAAATAAAACAAGTTCAACTGAATTGGAACATGGCAAAAACTCACCAAAAAAAAAGAAAAAAAAGTAAATTCACCAAAAAAAAAAGTTGGAACATAGCAATAGTAATAATATTGATGATAATAATAATAATAATAATGAACTTTTTAACAAGTGCCCTAAGGACACTTGTTAAGGTATAAAAATTGACAAGGTTGTGAACTTTTTAATGTATCCAATATACATATTGAGAACCTAAAAATTTTACTCTTCAATAAGAAACTTACCACAGATTAGAAAAACCCTAATAATAATAATAATAATAATAATAATACGAACAAGGTGTTTGATTCAAATAGAAGAGACTTGAATCCCTTCAATATGTGATTCTAAATTTGATATCAAAATTTATGTGTATGTAAAAAAATATCATTGGAAGGGATTGTCACTTAAATATCTGACTGTATTCTGGGAGATTAGACTCTTATCTGTTGGGTGAGGAGATACTCTGAAAAACAATAACAATAATAATAATAATAATAATAATAACGTGGACACAAAGAAAATAAAGGAAATATTGATTTGATTTGATTCATTAAATACTACATAGATTTTATGGCTCATATTTCGTACGAGCAAGATATTTTAACTTATGTTTTGAGGATTAGCTCATGAAGTTGACTTATCAAATCAAAAATAGAATACGGTGAATGGAGTTGGCCAGCTTGATCATTTTCAGGCCATGCTTTAAGCCCGCCCGTTCATAATCATATAGCCCCACACTATCCTCTTCCCATTTCGAGTAAAGATGAAATAAGTTGATGCTCCTCAATATGCATGGTCGAATGTGGCTAGTACCTGCACTTTCCTCATTACTTCCGAATGCTGCTTGTTCATTTTGGGAAAGTTGCAAAGCAAAATAAAATTTCCTGGCAAGAGAATAAGGCCGAAGAAGCTATTATATATACTTGGCTGAATTTTCTTTGCATAGGATAGGATGGCAGCTCCAAGTAAGTGGAGGTTAGCAAGCATAGGTTTGTATTTATAGAACCGCACGTTGCTAGGTGGTGGTTAAATCAATTTACAAGCTTTTAAATTGATCTACCACATTATATTAAATTAGAAGAGTCACTGATATAAAAAAAAATAATAATAATGATGTTACTCTCATAATTAAAAGAGAATTAGTTTCATAAGTCATTTAAATAGGTTAAATCTATGATAATATCTTAAGCTCTGAAAAACGAGACTATTGATGCAAATTGATGAAGTATTTAAATGTGTTTTTTTCTTTTAAAGAAGAAGGTATTAAATATTTTAAAATAATAAATTTTCATATATTTTATTCAACTTTTACAATAGAGTTAGGTTCACAATTAGAGCGCATTTTGATTGGCTTTTCTTAGAGAAAAAGGTTTTTTTTAAATGATTTTATGTATTTTTTAAGGTGTTAGGATTGCACTACTAGAATTTTGGCTGATTACTACCGATTTTTCGGTCGCAAAATAAGTAAATTCAGTCGCAAAGGCCATTTGCGACCGATTTTGCGATCGATTTTTTCAATCACATTTAGGCAGGTTGCAAATATATTTGCAATCGCAAAAATTTGCGACCGATTTTGCGACCGATTTAGAGCAATCATGGACTATGTCTGAATTAGTTGTTTGTTGACTATTTTGCAACCAAAAAATCGGTCGCAAATTTGCCACAGAAAAATCAGTTGCAAATTCAAGATTTTGCGACCAATTTTTTGGTCGCAAATACGGATTTCGATATTAGTCGCAAACATTAATCAGTCACAAAATTGGTTGCAAAGTTACAAACAGAAAAAAAATAAATTACTAGAATATTATAAATCCAAGTTAAATACACTTGAATTCAACAACAGTTCAAAAAATAATATCCAACAATCCATAATGCATCTTTTTGTCTAAATAATATTCAACAACAACAAGTTTTCCAACACACACAATATTATCAATACCACTATCAACTACATATATTCTAAACACAATATACATAAACTAAAAAATATAACAACATACATCGTTGACCAAACTACAAGGTTCTTCTTAATAAAACTTTGGAAGATAAATTTTTAGCATACTTCTAACTAATTCTCGTTTCCATGGTTCTTCAATTCTTTCCATTGAGTCTTCAACTTTCATTGATTTCTCATCAACTTCTATTGTATCTTCAACATTCTCCATTGAGTTTTTAATAATTTCTATTGAGTCTTCCATTTTATCTAATGAGTCTTCAACTATTGAGTCTTTCACCAACTCTATTGAGTCTTTAACTTGCTCAGTTGAGTCTTCCACAATCTCAATGTCATCTTTTGGTCTATCCATTTAGTCTTCAGCAAATTAAGTAGATATTGAATAATTATTAATATAAAAAAATAATCTAATAATATGAGGAATTAAAACATAAAGAACAGATATGAGGAATTAAAAAAATTAGAACAACCCCATACTTTTACTGTCACCTGACAATATAATTAAACCAAATTCCAAAAAACAACAACCCATTAATAATAATAATCAACCAATAAAATAAAAAATCAACAAACAGGATAGAAAATTTGTAAAAAAAAAAAAAAAACTGCAGTAAAACATAATAGCAAACTAACAACAACAAATAAACACTTCAAGTTTATTTCAAAAAAAAAATAGAAGAGTAAATTTGTGCAAAAAAAAGAAAAGAAAAAATAAAGGCAAATAAGAGCACCACAATGGAGGAGCAGCAATGGCGGATCTGGCACGGTGGCGGCGGATCTGGCATGGTGATGACGACGACACAGCAGCGACGACGTTGGGGTAGGGGGAGCGGCGGCAAGACAACAACCTGCAGCAGAGGCGTCTTCGCGAGTTTCCTCTCCGGCGTAAGCGCGACGGCGGTGGCTTCTGTTGGGGGGAGTCTTGGGGTGGGAGGGAGGTTGGTGGTGGAGAGAAAGTGGGAGGGAGTCTTGTGGTGGTCGGGAAGATGATAACAGAGAATGGGGGAGAGACGAGTTCTGTAGCTTTTTTGTGTTAAAGCTTTTAAATTTGCGACCAAAAAATCGGTCACAAATTTCAAGATTTGTTATTTTGAAAATTTTTAAATCGGTCGCAAATTTTGTTAAAGTGTTAATTTTGCGACCGAAAAATCGGTCGCAAAGTTACTTCACAACATATTGTACGAAATTTGGGGTTCAAATTTGCGATAAAAAATCGGTCACAAATTTCAACATTTTTCCCAATTGCTTTGCAATTTTGCAACTGATTTTTCGGTGGCAAATCTTGTTAGAATGTTAATTTTGCGACCAAAAAATTGGTCGCAAATTTCAGCACTTCCCCAACCTTTACCTTATTGTTTTGCAATTTTGCGATCGATTTTTCAGTCCCAAAATTCAATAATTCTTTTATGTTAAGATGTTAAATTTTGCAACTATGTTTTTGATCGCAAAACTAATGTCTTTAGTCTGTTAAATTTGCGACTGATTTTTCGGTCGCAAATTTCATTATTTGCGACTATATTTTCCGTCGCAAAATTCAATAATTCTATGTTAAATTTTGCGACTGATTTTTCAGTTGCAAAACTAATGTCTTTAGTCTGTTAAATTTGCAACTGATTTTTCGGTCGCAAATTTCATTATATGCGACTGAATTTTCGGTCGCAAAATTCAATAATGCTATGTTAAATTTTGCAACCGAAAAAATGTTAAATTTTGCGACCGATTTTTCGGTTGCAAAGTTAATGAAATCTTTGACTTTCATTTATTCATTTTGTGACGGATTTTTCAGTCGCAAATTTTGTTATTTGTGACTGATTTAGTATTCTACATTTTACTCCTTTTATTCCCAAATCGGTCACAAAATTGGTCACAAATTTCAGTTTTTGTGACTGATTTACTATTCTACATTTTACCCCTTTTATTCCCAAATCGGTCACAAAATCAGTTGCAAATTTCAGTTTTTACAACTGAAAAAATTCAGTCACAAATTCGGTCGCAATATCGATAGTTTCTAGTAGTGTTGGCTTTTTAAAGAAAGCACTTGTAATTAAAAAAATTATTTTATCATTTTTTTAAGTTAGTCATACTCAACTTCTAAGAAAAATAGAAGTATAAGTAATTTTTAATAAAGTTATCTTTCAAAAATATCATTTATCTTTATCAATAATTTAATTTATATCCTCTTTTTTTTATACTTACCAAATCCTAATTCTCTCTCCTGTTTTAAATGTCATTTTCTGTAATTTGACCATAAAAATGCACTTCTCTTCATTTTTATCCAAACAGACTTATAAGTATTTTTAATAACTAAAAGTACTTCTCATATAATCTATCCAAATATAAAATAACTTCTTAAAAATAAAGTTTTACTAAAAAAAGTTCAATAAAAAAAGTGCTTTTTTTAAAAGCCTATTCAAGTGTAGCCTTAGCCTTTATAATAGTTGTATGGACAGTCCTTCCCTTAACTAATTTTTAAGATTGAATTAGATCTATAATTCTAAAATAATTTCAAACATTAACAAAATATTTTTAAAAATAAATATTTAAATTGATTGCCAAAAAGCATATAGAGTATTCCATTGGTCGTATAAAGGTTTCATACATTAAGTTAGTTTTTAAATTGATGCATAATTTAGATAAGAGTAAATTATCTTTACCTTCCCTAGATTCAGTTGACAATTCTAAGTATTTTAATTAGCTTGAAAATTTTTTTTTAAAAAAAAGAAAACTTAAAATTAATAATATAAAGTTGATCTAAGTCTTAAACTTATGGTCTTATCATTATTACCAAATTTTTAAATTTTAAATGAAGTTACAAATATGAATTTATTACAAGTACACTATACTAAACAACAATGAATATGTAAGATTGTAAGCGAGTAAGTAAGTTAGGATTGTATTTTCTTTATTTTTGTATTAAAAATATAATAAATATCAATTTTATATATGAAATTACTAATATACCCTCGGGACAAATATCCCCACAAGGCAAGAGGCATAATTTCCATCCCCATCCCCACAGAAAAAAAATCCCACATTCAAATCCCCATTGGCGGATATCTCCACTTACGCATCCCTATTGCCATCCGTAGTTAGACATTACACTTACCCTTTCGTTAAATTTAAAATTATATCTAATTTCGTTAAAATAAACAGTGTTAATCTCTATTAACACAAATGGTGAAATCTCCAACATACTCTTATTAATCAAAGACCTATTGACTATTTTGACCCCATTTTACCTTCTAAGTTCCACCAACACCACCTTTTCTTCTTCCCAACCACCACCCAGCAACTCTAGCACCAACACCACCACCCAGCATCTCCTTTATGCTAAGGCCATCCCCTTCATGAAACCACCTAAAACCATTGTGGCCATTCATCCCAAACACCCAATGTTGCCTCCATCCGCCTCCAACCAAGGTTGCAACACCACCACAACCTCCTCCTTTAGCCGCATACATGGAGCATCCATCACTATGGAGCATCAATCTGGAACGAAGTAATGTCACCGCTGTAACACCCTACTAATTTAATATTATGCTTAAGTCATAACATGAAATTAGGTAGACTGTGTTACCGTGTTAATATTCTGCATATATATGTTTTTTTTTTTAAATGAACGAATGCATGCTACGCTATACTATAAAAGGTAATGAAACTCATCATAACATTACATCAGATAAGAAATAGTATAATAACATCAACTGTATGCATACATGCATATTTACATATCAGAAGTCATTGCTTCAGTCTATATATATATATATATATATATATATATATATATATATATATTAACAAAGAAATGGAATAAGGACAAAGAAAATCCCTAGTGCTAAAGGCAAGAGGCGTAACTAGCAGAGCAAGTGAGTGTGCAACAAGTCCAACTCGGGGTCATAATGAAGCTGCAGGTCTAGAATTTCAATGAAAAGAGTGGTCATTGAGCTCTTCGCCAGCGTCTGAGAAGGATGCGGAAGATACAAAACAAGATGAGAATTTCAAGAAATTCTCAGTAGGGTTCGGGTATACAAAGTTAATCACATCACATACATTCTCGCCTGCTCGTTTTATTTAATTATAAAAATATGTATTCAAGTAAACTAACCATTTTAATGAGTTCAATAAAACATCCGATCCAAGCAAGGTCTGGGGCTTTACTTTAAACATTATAAGAAATAGAATAGGCTACCAACAGTAAAATATAGAATAATGAGCATGGCAAATAAACATACAGTAGTACGTAAATATAAAAGACAAATCAGAAGTAATCCCAAATAATCATGCCATGTAATCATGCATTCATGTAGTTATGCAAACTCATACTTGAACTTTCCTTCATAAACTTTTCATTTCCTTTCATCATTTTTCCATCTCTTGGTCCCCTGGGAGTTCTCGCCATTTAGACTCCCTGGGTAATAATCAAG
Organism: Pterocarpus macrocarpus; assembly: GCA_031439585.1. NCBI lineage: Eukaryota > Viridiplantae > Streptophyta > Magnoliopsida > Fabales > Fabaceae > Pterocarpus > Pterocarpus macrocarpus. The sequence goes on from CM062517.1 coordinate 8,250,486, forward strand.
CCAGATCGAGCCTGCTCTATACAGGAATTGTCGGGTTTACTTTCCCCGACGTTCCCACCGATCTATTCCCCTTAACTTCTTATCCGGGGCTGGCCCAAGTAGCATGGAACTTTCATAGTACATAATCTTTTTCATAACTTTCATAACTTTCTTAAGGATGCATATGCATTAACATAGAATTCATAACTTGTGCATGGGTCCTACCATAATTTTGGTAGCATAACGGAACGTGTCCACTTCCCCATGAATAGTGCCAGCATACCAGAACATCAATTTATCATAAGGATCACAATATTACATACATATTCCAATATTGAACTCATATCAACGTGCACCATTAAGGCGTAGTTTCGCCAAGCATATTCAACCAACCCGATTTTTATAATTCAAGCCATAATTTCTACTTAACTCATTTGGAACTCAAATTTGAGTATGTTAAAGTGTTATGTTTCTATTTTCTAACCTCTTTGGTCCCATCTAATTTTGATATCTATAGCTCAAGATATTCAGATTTTATCCCGGCATGCCCAGTGGCTTGCCAGAATCAAGCAACTAAAAGTAAAAATTCACTAAAAATCGAAAACTGACTCAAATGATACGAAATTAGACTCATATTAAAGTTAACAGGGTAAAGTTTCATTTACAAAAAGTCCCATCCCATTTGGCTTGGTAGGGCTCGAGTTATAAGCCCCAAAACTTAATCTTCTTGAACTGCTCTGATTTGGCTCGATTTGGACATAGGTTAACTTTTCAAATCACTGAGAACAAATAGGATGGTAACAAACTCGGAATTTCTGGGTACGATGTTCTCCTATGTGTAAGCTTTCCAACAAAATTAGTTTCACTCGATTTGGAGTTATATAGGGTGAGTTACACCCTTTTCAACCCATACTGCCCGGGTGGATGTCTGGATTCCTAGGTCAAACTTCAAAAAATCATATCTCTCTCAATATTAATCCGATGGTCTTATATGATATATGTATGGAAAGCCCTAGATGTCTAGTTTCACATAAAAATGGTTTCATTAATTTTGAACGGCGGGAGACAGAGCCGTACACTCTGCCGTACGGACTGCCGAGGGTTTTGAGTTTTCCAGCCTCTTAACTTCTTTAAATCTTCATCCTTTCTTGTTTTCAATTCAATTTTAATCTCACAAACAGCCAATAGACCAGCCATAATTTATCATCATCACTCAATCAATATATCAAAATTGAAGAATTAAACCACCAATAATCATCCAAGAAACAGGAAAATCAAGACAAGAATTAAAACCTCTACCTCTTACTATGAATGATTTTGGTTTAAGTTTGTAGCTGCAACTTGGTAGAATTCCAAAGTGTAGTGGAGTTCGGTGAGTGAAGAAAAGAAAAGAGAGAGCTGGAGTGAAGTATGCAACGTGAGAGAAGAGTCTGAAGAAGAGGGGAGAAGGTGTTATATAAGCATGAGTAGTAGTTAACTTGGAAGGTTTTGATTGGCCTCAAAACATAAGGCTGAGTTTCAACCAACCTTGCTCTCTTTTTGTGACCAAATTGCTCTCCACGTCGTCCTCTTTGTGTGATAGAATTGCTCTCCACGTTGCCTAAAGTGGGACTAGTTTTTAGTATATTCTGAAAATGGAATCGGAACTCGTATTTTATAAAGCTCTAACTCGTGAACATCCTATATGAAGTCTAACCCGGAAACGATCCTGGGCTTATTCAAAACTTGAAAGCAAAGCCTGATGAAGCCAGTACATAAAGCTCAAGTCGTGGAATTGTAGGACCCTCGATCTCTAACTCGGAGGATAGAGAAATGAGGGCTCTTGGTATTAAACTCTAGATCGGAACTCGTGGAAAATTTGACTTTGACTTGGAGACAAGTTCAAAATCCATCTCATGCCCATTCCCTGGTTGAGATAAAATCGGACGTCGGATTTAGTGTTAAGTTGGAAATCTTAAGGTCGGAAATTGGAAACATTAGCCACTTGAAATGAAATCAGAAATCAGAATTTATACTGATGAGGTCAAAATTCATACACGCTTACACAAGGTCGGAAATCAGAAAATGCAAGGCAATCCGTTTGAGCCTTCCTAAAGTCGAAAATCGGAATTTTATTCACTGAGATCGGAAATCGGAAATCATGTCTGTCCAGCATTGAAGATGAATTCGGATGTCGGGAATACTGATGGGCTCGGAAGTCGGAAGTCGCGGACGTTACAACCGCAATGTTCACACACTCCTAGATCAAGATACAAGTTTCGAGCTCGATGGAGAGCAAGTGAAAAAGGAGAAGAAATTGGGGCGTATTATTTTTTGGGGGGGGGAGGGGGATTTTGTTGGTTGCATAGGAAATGAAATGTGTGGTTTAAATTTGGGTTCTAGTTAAAAAGTTAATCTGATTGTGGGGGTGTTTGCATGTATGGAGAAAGGAACACATTATAGGAGTAGCGATGATAGGAGTGATTAAGGAGGGGTTGATTTTGAAAGGGGAACTCTTGAAGTTGGTGGCAATGAAGGTGAGTTCCAAAAGGAAGCTAAAGCCTAATTAAGGCATTTGTAACGGCAGAGTGGCATTGACAGTGGCGATGTGGCATGAGGGGGTGGCGAAAGGTGGAGGACTAGGAGTGTCAATGGGGTGAGGCGGCAATGGGGACCACCCCGTGAATAAGTACCCGCCCCTGTCCCCTGCCCCATACCCACGCGAGTACCCATGTCGGAGACCCCGCGAATACGTGGGTATCCACCGATATCCATGGGTATCTATAAGGAACATATAATCATGACATGCCTAGGTTCAGTACCAACATCAACAATAAAGTAGGCCACAAAAAGAAAGGTCCTCATGGTAACAATTGTAATTACAGAGCTCAATGATGGATGTGTACAATTAAAATCATGGCAGAGAGCCTTCATTTCTTTCCACTCTTATTGAGGCCAAAACCTCCAAAAGATCCTTTTTGTTGTGCCTTGGCTTTCAACTCCTTTGGCGCCTATTTAGTGCATGCAACAGGGTTAACAGGATCATTATTCCAACAGATCAATTGAACACAGCACACACTAAATTATGGTAAAATATTTGACCTTCTCTTCTTCCTTTTTCTTCTGAATGTTAGCCATGTCAATCTACAAAATAACAACAGAAATCAATTGTAAGTTCACAAATAGATTCAAAAGTTGACAAACACCAGAAAAAGAGATTTCAAACCAATCATGGTTGAAACTAACATTTCACAACAAACAGTAATTACAAGCATGCAATAGTTCACACATGGCACTGATTGGATATCATACTTCAAACACAACAAAACTCTCATCATAAACTTAAATGGTTTATTCTGAATGAAACCAACAAGCAAGGTTTTAAATTGCCCACAATTGCAGCCACAATACTGTTTCCACAAAGTTCTCTGCATTAGCAATTTAGAACCATGCACCAAGTAAACTCACTTCCATCTTTTGGGAGTAGAAAGAGACACAAGTGGTGCCCAGTCCAACTCACAAATACAAGTAATTGACTAGAGTGAAAACAAGTTAAAGGAAAGAATCTAACACGGTCATCATTATCCTAATCATCTGGAGACAGATCAATATTCAAGAACATATATATGGAATATGTTTAAGGGGGGAAAAAGCAACATTTAACATAAAACACCACCTTAGCAAAAATTGACCCAAACAATTATGCATGTGCAAAACCAAAATTAAGCTAACTACAAGTTCTTGTTTTGCAAATGCTATGTTTAGGCCAAGAAATGAATAAGTGTTTGTGAAGCCAACCAGAGGCAAAAATGTTCTTACCCTCCACGCATATATAAGGTGATTGTTTCATGGTAGGCACGCAAAGTTCCACTCTTTATATATTTGTTTGAACAAATATATTCCTAGCTGGTTCTTAAATTTCAATTTAATACATGATTAGATAACTAAACCCAAATGAATATAAATATAGCTCTAAGATGAAACCTTTGCAAAAGGCCCAAACCCCACACCCTCGTTACCCTTCTTCCTTAAACTTGTTGGCAATTTTCAAACCAAAGAACATCAATCTTGAAAATTGTTTATTAATCACAACACCAACTAAAAGATAATAAAAAAATTGAGAAAATAGCCCAAAAAAAAAACCCAAAAAGGGTTTGACTGAAATACCTCATCGTATTCTTTCTTGTCAGTCTTGGGTTTCTCCAAAGGCTTAGCCTTTCTATCCAAAATTAATTAGATGAATTGCAAAATCAACATCCTTAATCCTTAATAATAGATATGCAAAAGAAAGAATCATAGGCTAAAATTAAAGAAGCAATCCACCATAAAAATATTAATGGACTCCGTTAAGTTTTCAAAGTTGAAGGAAGTAATTACTAGAGCACTAGAGAGATATGGCGGTAGAGGTAAAGGCTTGTGGTTGCAGAGGCGGACACGATCTGGGATAGCGGACAAATGTGGGACAGTGGACAAATGTAAGACAGCGGATGAATGCGAAATGACAGATGAACGTGGGATGGCGAACAAATGCGGGATGACGGACGAACGTGGGGCAGCAGAGCAAGACATAGGCACCGACGCTGGAGGCAGAGGCAACATGTGGTTGTGAGGTTGAGTTCGGAACTTGAATAGCAGGAAGAAGAGGGCAAGGGAGCAGCGGCTGGAAAACTGAAAAGGGTGAGAGAAAGAGAAGGTCATTAAGAACTAGGGCTTGTAATGTGTGTGTGTGTATGTGTGTGTGTGTGTGTGTATGTATATAAGGGTAATTTAGTAATTGTATATTGGATACATACGAGTATAGGGATTATGATCCATGCACCTGTCCCATTTAGCAAATGGGTATTTGAATTCTCCATTCCCATTATCCGCAGATGGAAAATCCTCCCCCTATACCTGCCTCATCGCAGGTATTATCCGCTGGTACCCATGAGGGCGAATAAAATTGACATCCCTATGGGGGACTAAGATGTGGGTTAAACTTGAGTATGAGGAAACTAAAGGGAAAATACAATATTTTATTTTTCTTTTAGATTTTCAAAAACCAAGAGCTGTTTGGTTTTGTTTTTATTTCCTATATTTTTTATTTTTAGGATTTTATTAGGAAAATAATGAAAATAGTAAAAATAATAAAATTATGTTTGCTGTTTCTAAAAATAGGAAACATGAAAAATAAAATAGAAAATAAAAACGTAAACTAAACAAACTCTAATACTAACAAATCATAAGTAGTGATATGGAAGTCAGATATAGGATGCATTCGTTTTAACTTTAAAAAAAATATTTTGAAACTTAACTTTTATATATAGCTAAAAAAATTTAAAATTAATTTTTTTTCAGAAACTACTCTAACTTCTATAAAAAATTTGAAAATAAATTTTTTTGAGAATCTGATTATTTTTTAAAAATAATCTAAATATATAAAAACTGATTTTTTAATAAAAAAATCCCAAACAAGTACACCCATAATTAATGTCAATAATTGCCCATTGTCTATAAGAGAGATTATAGTATTGTTCTTCATAGATAAAGAGAGTCAAGTGTAATTTTAAAAATAATAAGGGAACAAGTATAATATCAATTAATCTTGTGGTAGGTTTGTAATTTTCCTAATTTTAGATTATAGAAGACTGAATTAGTGTCTAAAATTTTTAAAATATTAAATTTATATCTATATCTTTTTTAAATTTGAATATTTACTTAAAAAATGGGTGGACTGTAAAATAGGTAGATTTTAGTATTGATTGCATATAAGAAAACATCATTGCGATGGTGGGTTGATTGAAAAGATTTATCCAATCAGCATACAAAGCATGAACGAAGGTGTATTAAAGACAGCCATCATTCATTCCATTTCCTCGAACACAAAACAAGCAAGTAGCACTACTAATTTTCATGGAACTGGGGCAGCGCCTGAACGAGAGGAAATCATTATCCATCTTATGTGGTAGATATGATGAAAGAAAGCGTTACATGGCACACTAAAGCTAATTTGCCTGCTTTATGCCAACATGAAAATCAACCCTTCAGAATAAATTAAAGTCGTCCAAATTCATTTCATATTGTTTCCCAATTCTCAACGTTATCCGCAAATTGGCCAACAAGGTCAGAGTGGATACTTCAGTTAGGCATTTCGCAAGTTCAAAGATGGCGCGTAAGGTTAGGACTAAAGGACTCCCGTTTAATAATCAATTTTAAGTGAATGAGCTAAAAAGAATGGTCAATTCACGTTTTTGAAAATTAGTTAGACTATTAATCAAAATCTAGCTCATTCAACCATAATCTTATTTTATAATTTTGAACTTGTTATTCAAAAGGACAAATACTCCTTGCATTGGGATCCTCCCAATTATCATTTTTCCCGAACAAAAAATATAGAAAGTAAGGGAAAAAGGTCTGTTGATGTGATAAAGATAAACAATCTCAACTTCATGAGATGAGGATGCATATAAATTTAAGGAAGCAATCTGGCCGGTGCAACCTCCGACTCGATTTTTAAGACATTGGTTCCTACATGGTAATCAAAGAAATTTACAAGAGTTAAATTTAACAAGTTAAACTCCTCATGAAAAAATATTTTGCTAAATTTAATTCATTGTTTAATTGATACAGTAAAGATAAGGGGAAAACCAAAGGAAAAGGGCCAAAGGCATGCATGATAAAAAATCCTAATCAACGAATCATTCCTTATTAGATGAAATTCGTTATGAGGAAGGCACATTTTCAGCAGCTTATAGGGAAGTAGAACAATGGGTTTGCCACACAACTGTAACAAGAAGTCAGATTCTAAAATCAAACCCGGTTTGCAAAAGGTTTAAAGGAATAAGGGGTTACTACATTTCAATGTCACATCATATCATAGGCCTCAATGGGATAGTTTACTCTATCTATAAGAGACTGTGAAACAATTATGGAAGAAGGTAAAAGTACAGTACATGCATACGGTCATAATTAAAATCCCTATTCAGCCATGGGCCAAATCATATGCCATCTATCTTACTTTAAAGTAAAGCGGATGAAGTAAAAACAGCTTGTGAAAAACCGCTCTAATTTATTTTACATAACTTATCGAAGGGCCTTTTCCAGCACATTCACGTCCACATGACCAAAAATGAAAGCCCTTCAATAAATAGATCTACATTCAAAGCCTTAGACATGACGCAAAGCCTCCAGAATGACATGACAATGCACAACACCATACTTACGATGTCACTGAACGCTAACTTTCACTGTTGAATCGAATCATACTTTGACGAAAGCTCGCAAATTCAGCCATCTAATCGGTTATACGCAAACTGTGTGCCAAATTTAACGCACTGTTGCACCAGCGTCTCAGAATTTAGTTGTTGAATCATTGAATTTTCGTTGTCATTGTCAGTGGTAATTTACCTACCTTCTTGGCTAGGTCCTCTTAAGTCTTGACAAGCCAATCATTATAGTCTCGAACATGACTTATTTAGAAGGACAAGCATAACATGTAGTTCAAACGTGGTGATTCAATAAAGACAAGTCACGAAATAGCATGTCGATGCCGAAGCACATGATGACCGATTTAAGTGCAGGTTGTTAAGTCAACAAATTACTACTAGTTAGCTACTCGTAGGCATCAAGTTCGTCAAAACTTGTGCTCGTGACTTTATCCCTTTCACTCGCTGCTTGCTTTAACACTCTCACGCGTACCTTAGTAACTGTTCTATCAATTTTAAGCAAACTAATCTTCAATTACTAATTTATTTGACCATACCACAGCCAACACTTTTTACTTTACATATATTGTATAAGCCGACTGGTCAAAGACCAACATATGGAAACAACATATTGAAACAATGTAAACCGCAGTCTAGAAACCTTGGTATAACAAACCAGGAATGTGTTTTGTTTCGCGGGGTCAGGCAGTGAGGATCTTCTAATGTGAAAATTTGGTGTCTTAATCATGAGCATATCTTCACTTTTGATTTTTTTTTTTTTAATTTCTCGTATTTTTAACATGACCTAATCAATAGTGAAAACGTCCCCATGCAGGTTATGCACAATTTTCACATGAGAAGATTCTTTCTTTTTAGAAGCAAATGAAAAAAATATTTGTGATGGGCCATCATCAATCCAACTTTCCTTCAACATATATTTAAGCATTGTAACAGGTATTACAGCACATACATAAACAAAATAAAATAAAGCTCCCTTGTTTCTTGATCTATAAATGGTTTTCAAACATGAAGTGGATCAAGAGACTCCAAACCAATCATCGATGTTGAATGATAGCATATTCAAACCTGTCAATGAGTATTGAAGCCGTGTAGAAGCAAACTTGTACAAAAGCATACAAATGCTAACTAAACAAACAACCGCTTTACAATGTATAATTTGTCCAAGAGACTTCTCAAATTTAACAAATTCTTCTCCTTTAGGCTCATGCCTTGGTGCTGTGACTCGTTTCTGAAAAATTAATCAAAGACATGTAAATTTTAATGTATAGGTCATGATATATACAGCAGTTCAGAAGATAGCAACACTAATATATTCATCTAATAAGCTAAACTTTTTCTAAATGTAAAAATCTGGCAGCTGCCAGTGAAGAAACATCAATCAACTGTGCTTCTAGTCTTCTACAATCTTGGCATGTGGTTTTTCATATTCCAGCAAATTATATCTCTTGGAAGATAATTTAGATAGAGGGAACTGGGAATACCACTTCCAACACTTCCCTCGTCCAATTCCAACTTAGAAAAGAGCACAGAAGGCAACGAAAGTTATCCATCTGTCTCTATACATTACAACAGTTCAATGGGAGCCAATAGCATCCGATTCTGAAACTTGAGGAATGATAAAATGTTTATTGACCAATTGCAGATGTTAATCATGCATTACCTGAAGTCAGTAAGATATTGACGTTGCTCTGTACTCTTATCAAGCATCTGTTCACAGGCCAAAAATCAACAGGTTCAACATGAGAAAACGTCAAACTGTAATGATATACAATATACCATAGCTTGCATACTTCCTAGTACTGTTGTGGTTATTTCATAATTTGATGGCTTCTTGGAATAGGAACAACAGGCAGTATTTTATATTCTTTATGCTTACAACTGGATACAACAGAGTTAATGGATAAAATGGTCAATCTAGAAATAAAAAGGAGCTCCGTGGTCTCCTTGACCAAAGAAAATTTAATTAAAATAAAAATTATATCTTTGAGGATCTACCTTCTTTTTTTTTGCAAAATCCTCAGTTTTGTAACCTTTCTTTGTTTGTGCTAAAATAGCAAATGGATTCAACCCAGCTCTGTTTAGTAACTATAGCTTTTAACTAAATGGAATTATTTAGTACCAGCCACAATAGAAAAGAGAGGGGGAAAAAATGGATCATAGTGTCATGTATGTTATAGACATGATTTTGACATGAATGCGTTAATGCAAACATAACAAGTGATGGGAATTGGATTGAGCTTTAGGTTGACAAGTGACAACTACTAAATAAATGACTTCTGGTAGCAGTCTAGAAATACATAGTAATATATCATCATTATTGATCCTCTGAATTGCACCATTAAGCATATCAAACCATCAAATTTGAGTAAACAGTTCAAACTTACCTCCAAAAGTACAATGATAATATTCCGCACTTCCATAAGAAATTGCAATGCAAGAAACATTTATGAGTTTGAATTCAGTATGAGAAAGAGGGAGTGATAATGTAAACAGTCTTCTGATGCAGAAGACGGCTCAATTATTATTTGTAATTAAAAAGTTGGGGGTGCTATTCAGGCTACTTTAGCTTAGTGTTGTTCACGCTACTGAAGCACAAGTATTGCCCATGTTATAGTAGCAAGGGCTGGGCATGGTTTGGTTAATTAGAAGAACCAAATTGAACTGAACCTAAACCAGAATTCTGGTTCAGTTTTTTGAACCAAACTGATTTAAGACATCTAAATTGGTTCAAAACCCAATAAAACCGGTGACTGTATTGTTATTGAACAAACAAGATGAATGCAGACCCACTTAATGAATTCCCAACGAGGTTGTGCAACCATGCCCCATTTTTGCTGTTAGCAGCCCTAGTAGTTGAGTGTATAATCACAAAAGAGAGAGAAACAGGGTGAGAGGCCATGGGTTTCTTCCTTCTTGAAATTAGAAAAACAGAGAGAAACAAGATTTGCGCTTTCTGGATATAAGAAAGAGTCAAACATGTAAAGATGTAAAAACTGAGAATTAAAATTTGAGAAGAAAGGAGACTTGGTTCAGTTATGGGTATAACCGGTTTTCTTGAGTCATTTATCTAAACCAATAAAACAGGTTCAGTTATAAACTTTTTTTTTTTTTTGGCAAAAAACCAGTTTATGGTGATTGGTTTGGTTTGGTTTGGGCTAACAGGTTTTTTTTTAACAGCCCTAATTGTAGCACAGGTACAGTGGTATTGATCTCCTTTATTTTTTTTGGGTTTCTTAGGTTTCTATTGTTCAAGTTATCGAGGATTAGATGTATTCCAAGGATTACAAATCTTTTTAGTGAGGGTTGCTATGCTATATACGGATCTTTTTCTATTTCAGCTATTGTATATGAGAAAGCCAGTCCTCTTCGTTGGTGTTCAGATCTCCTTTCTATCCTTTCACTCCTCCATATAGTTTTTGTGCCACAGCTTAACTGAAACAGCGTAGGGCCTATTATTCTACATGGCTACATCACATACCCTCAGTTGTTCATGTATAGAACAGTGAAGTCCAAAATAATTCACCTCAGAAAAGTCGTCAGAACCACAAAATCATCAAACAAATCATTGACCAAGAGCTGAAGAGCTCAATAGGAAATACTGAGAACAAACAACACAGAACTAGATGCCATAGAAAAAGTGAACAAGTTAGAAAAATACTTGAACATGAACTACTTCTAAAATCATAGAATAGGCACTTCCCTGAAGCTAAACAGACAACCAACGGTAAACCAATAAACCCAAGCACTTCGTTTCTTCTCTGTTGTTTTAAGAACTAAGGAAGGCCAGCCAACCATTACGCAGAATTAAATCCCAATAGTCCAACACCATGAAATTAAGGGCATTTCTAATTCTACCTGCTATGATCCTCATCATTGCAAATTGCAAAATGCCAACCTCAGCTCCAATTGAAAATTCAATAAACAAAGAAACCAACAACACGAACCCCAACCCAAGTCATGAATTCTCAAAAACACAAAAACCAAATAACAAGTCATTCATCAATAGTTGCTCTGTACTACTACTATTCAACAAACACATCAGTTTTTTAATGTAAAAGCTCAAGTGTTAACCATTAAACACCATACAGAACAATTACTTTCTCTTTTGCTCTAAGACAACATACGAATTTTTGTTCACGAATTTTTTAATTAAAAAAAAAAAAGCAAATTTGACTACACAATTTCAATTTTCAAGTTAACAGAAGCTAAAGGCCAAACCTTTGTGTTCATCCTCGGCATCATGATACTCCTCAACCTCATGCTCCTCCTCAGGCACAGGGTGAAGAACCTCCACCTCATCCCCAACCTTCCCCTGACCTCCACCGCCACCACCAACACCACCACAGCCATTACCACCGTCCTTATCCTCGGGGTACCTCACAACCACAACAGGGCAAACACAGTGATGAACACAATAATCACTAACACTCCCCAACCTTCCACCCTTGGAGGCCCTCTTGGAGGCACCAAAACCCCTACTCCCCATGATAACAGCACTCAGCCCCAACCTCTCCACCTCCAGACACAGCCTCTCCTTCATGTCGTGGTCCTTCACAATGTGGATCCTGAACGGGATCTGCGCCTCCACCAGTGGCTGCGCCAGGTCGCTCGCCTTCGTCGCCGTGAAGTTGTCGAAATCGTCCTCAAGCTTCTTCCGCTGCGACTCCTCCGACAAGGCATCGTCGCCGCCGTCCGCGGCGGCTAGGTCGACGGAGCCCCAGTCGGCGCCGTAGAGGACGCTTGTGGGGCGCACGTGCAGGAGGATCACGGTGTCCCCCGGGCGGAGGTAGTTCTGCACCGCCCACCGGACGGTGTGGGCGCTCTCGTCGCTGAGATCGACGGCGATCGCGATTTTCCGGTGGGAACCGGACGCTACGGTGATGGGGGAGCGAGGGGAGAGGGTCGGAACCGGACGATCCGGTTCGGGTCGAGCCGGTGATTGCGGCTTCATCAGCGGGGATTAAAAAATTGAAATTACGGTTTTGGTCACCGGAGATAGACGGGAGAGAGATTTTTTTTTTTTTTCTTTAGAGTGCCTAGATTTTTGGGGAGTTTGAGGAATTGAAGTGGTAACGGATCAGAGACTTTTTTGCTACGGGAAGTTTCTGTTTCTGTTTGTTTCTCTCTCTGTGTGTCGAATTTCTCAGTGGTTTCCTTCACTGTCCTCGAGCGTTAGCCGTCAGCACAATGGGCACTAGTCATTGAATAAAAAAAAAACTCGCTTAGGTTACTTCACGGGTGGACTAGTCTTTTCACGTAGCTTACTTCTCACATTTTGGATTTCTTTAGCAAATAATTGCTGATTAGATAATAATTATCCATTCCTATCCAATTGATCACAGTTACTTATCTTAATGATCTTAATTACATGTCATTTTAAATAAAATAAGAAGAACATGCATTTCAGCAATTTTTTTCCCAAGGAAGAAAGTATAACATATAATACAAAGAAAATGATGTGGAAAAAAAAATCATCTTTTGATCACCCAATCGCCCTGGCGTGGTTATTGTAATGTGAACAAAGACTCTTAATTTTCATATCTAATTTATGTCATTACATGAGCCAATAAACTATGAATTGTCTATATTTTTAGTCGATATTAAAGTTACCCACGAATTTAGTTTTGGGTTGGTTACAACTTACAGCATCGTTAATTAATGTCACCTGAATATCAGAATTGGTAGATTTTGTGTTGGGCGCTAAATATTAGATGGTATGTTAGCAGACATGTTTTTTTGTTTGAGGCAAATGAAGCCAAATGCCCAACAAACTAGGAAGAGAATTCAATAGGGACGTATCCTGGGGAATTCAATACTATGGTCTATGAAGAGGTGGGGGTAAGCAGTAGCAGATGAACAATTGTTTATTAGCAATTATAGGCCAAAGAGGATGGGTCAATTTGTGTAACATCATTAATATATGACTCAAATAGTGTTGTTTAGTGGAATGAACGGCTTTTGCTAAACACAAGCAAGGATTGTCAAAAAGGTTTTTCAATCACAGCTGTTTTCTGTAGTATTAGTTGAATCTGGCTTTACTGTTACATCCATGGCTAGCTGATAGGACACTAATGTTTTTGCATTTATGGCTGAAAAGTCATAATCTAATCAAGGAACGAGAGAAAGATAAAAGTCTTCGCGATGTAACGGGTCACTCGATTGTGATTAGGTTAGACAATCGGTGGCTTGTTTTATTTTTTTCAATAATAATAAATAAATAAATAATACTGAATAAATAATATTATGAGGTTGTAGCATACTCTAATATATTTGGGGAATCATAAGTTTTCATCAATATGTGACCTTAACTTGTTGCGTTTATGCTATCGTTGGTCTTCTGATTAAATTTTTGCTATAATCAGCTAATCACATTTTTGTTCGGATGATCTATCACAGTAGTTGGAGACGAACACGCTTACAATGGGAAACATTTAAAAAAGATGGCTGGTATTGAAAGAGTATATTATACAAACATATATAAAAATGTTTTATATTAGTAAACATACTTTTTATATTTCTATTTTCTTATTTTTACCACTGACATATCATTGTCATTTTTTGTTATTGATAACGAAAATGATCCATCGATAATGCCCTGGAATGGAGACAAAACTGGTGTGTCTGCTTGGTATATTGACTCACGTGTAAATTACAATATTTCATATGGTGATTGAATTTATCGGTCACGAGGGAGCGGGAAGAGCGAGAGGGTTTATCAGTTAGTGATTGATGAAGCAGTCCTCAAAGGATGATGAGTATGCATTTGTTTCATGATGCTTATGCAAGGTAGATAATTCCCACTAGGCTCCAGATTTTGGAACTGTACATTCATAAATCTATGTGCGAAAAAGCGTTAGATGAAAGAGTTTTTTTTTTATTTTGTTTTCGTTGACCAAAAAGGAGAATTTTGGTACTATAGATGAAGGAGTCTAAATTTAATGTAATGTTAGTATACAATCTGTTTGTTTTTTTTTTGGGGGGGGCGGGGGGAGGGAGGAGGGAGGGGATATGGTTAGTATACATTTGTTTTAAACCATCAACAAATGTTGCATTGACACTTATTATTTAGAAGTTAAATTTTCTAGTAATTAATTACAATAGCCATTTTTTTAATAATTTAATTTGTATATATTTTTAATGTAAAAAATTTATACAAATATGTAATCACATATTATCATATCAATAAAAGTATTTAATTTAATCACCATTATTTTATAAATCTTATAAATAAAAATATCTGATTAGATAATAATATAAAAAAAATTATTTAATAATTTAAATTAGAGTTGGCATTTGTTTAAACATTTTATTAGTTCAATTGATTCAACACTTATTTTCTTTAAATCTCTTAATCAGTTGATTTGATTAAAATTATATTAGTTAAAATTTAATAAATTCCAGAGATTAATAGTTTAAATAAAAAAAATCAAATTGAAACATAAACTCCTCTTTGGAACGTAATATGCATTTGAAAACACAACAAAGTCGCGTGGGCAGATAATTAACTTGCTCAAACTTAATAGTGACGCACTAGTGTATATTTTCACGGAGACTAACTGGTTCCCTAGGTACAAATATCCCCAACGCATCTCAGGAGTATATCAGTTGGGCGCTGATGCTCTTTGCTAATCAACCATCATGGCACACTTTGTAATTTGACGGAAATTATAAGGTGTACCGATATATTATTTATTTATAATAAATTATAATAATATCTTAATTTTAATTAGATTAAAAAAATAAGATTAAATATTTTAAAAGTGATTAATATTTATTTATATGATTTTATTTGTATATTTTGTAATTATAGAAAATATTTTTAAAAATTTTGTTTAACTTTAGAATAATTCTACTTAATTTTGGGATTATATAGATAAATTAAAAAAATATTTTATAATATTATAGTATTATTTAAAATATTCCAAAAAAATTATTTAATTTTAAAATCATATAAATAAATATTAATCGCTTTTAAAATATATTTAATCTTAGTATTTAATCTAATTAAAATTAAGATATTATTATAATATATTGACGGTTGCTCTAGTGCTGATTTAAAAAAATTAGTATTGTGAAGATATTATTTTATCAAATAAGTGGATGACAAATATAGTAAATATATCATATAACTAGTGAAATATGATATATCATAAATTCCTCTATATATTTTTGTCAATGTGACAACCAACTTGGAACTCGGAACTGGTATCTATATATTTTTGTCAATATAACACCCAACTCAGAACTTGGAACCCGATATCCATGCATTGATATTTATTAGTGCAAGACCCAACTTTGCACTCGAAAATCAGAGGTCGGAACTCTGGTGCTTGACAGAGTCTTCAAGGGAGTGCATTTGGTGGACCATGTGAGATTAATTACATCATAGACCATTTATATGTCATTTATTTAACTGCTATCTTCACGATGCTAATTTTTTTTAAATCAGCTCCAGAGCAACTGCCTAATATATTATAGATAAATAATATATTGATACACTTTATAATTTTTACTATCAAATTATAACATGTATCATGCTTATTGACTAGTGAAGAGGATGGTAACACTCGCCAATTGCTCATTTGGTTATATTTCTAGGAGGCTCAGAAGGTTTTTTATTTAAATAAGAATAAAAATATATAATAACTAATATATTTGATATGTAAAGACCATTTTTTAAAAAGTTTTTTGAAATTTCAAAAAGACCTTTTGGGATAAATATCTTTAAGATTATTTTTTATTCTAAAAAAAATATTTTAGAAAAGAATCTTACTTTTATCCTCACATTAATAATTAAAAATAATTTTACTTCATTCTATCTAAACAAAATTTATTCTCTTAAACTTATTTTTAATATTTTTAAATCAAATAAAAATCATTCTTTTAAAAATAATTCTCCTAAAAATTAAACCAACCAAACTGTTGACTGGATCAAAATTTTAGCTCGTCAATGTTTTGTGTAACCGTATGAAATGTTGCTGCCACACAAATAAGTTGTTTCTGGAATAGGCAATGCTGTTTCGGTGTCTCCGCCAAAATGTTAACAAAATCAGTTTCCAGTGGACGTGCTGTCACCATATCATCTATCACGTCACGCGGCATTTGCTTTTGAAAAAATAAAAATAAAAATCTTATCCGTGCCAAGTAGTAGTTTAAAGAATTATGAAAAAAATGTGTAATGCCCCGCTTAAGTTGACTCGCCTTTGATTCATATAGCATTATAATTTAGATTTAGTTTTTAGATTTTTCAATTAATAAATAACCTATAAATATTTTTATAAATATTCAACAAAACTAAATACATCTCATGGCTTTAAATTAACACGAACTTTTCTCTAAAACATAAACTTATAATAACAATAAAAAAAGGGAATTCAGTAAAAAAAAATTATTCTGTTCTCCAAGTCTGGGATAAATAATTTGTGAAGCACCCTTAGAAACCTGTAAGAGCCCCAAAATAGTCTAAAACCAAAATCAGTTCAAAGAATTGACTCTGCAATTCGTGACTGTGTTTAGGTTCTGAGTCATGGCCTCATGGGACACATGACTTGGTCATCAACGCCGTGTGGTTTTCCTATTCATCTTACTGCTGGTAGAGGAAATTGAGGAAATTGAGGAAAGAAGAATTCTCTCTAAGGAACAAAGATCCAGTCACGAACAATGATCTTCGCATTTAGATCTGTTACAAAGGACTTAAGGAATGTAAAAGGAATTTCATGCATTGTGAATGATTGTGTAGACCAAACGGGCCTCACATCTTTCAGTAAATAATTAATTTTTGTATACTATTATGTTAGGAGAAATTTTTAGATATTATGAAAATAAGATAAAAATTTTATTTTATATTATTTATGGCTTAATATATCAATTTTTATGGCCATTATTGTTTCTTATTTTTTTTTAATTTTTAATATAATAACTGACATATTAAATATTGAATAATACAGAACAAAACTTCTATTTTGCTTTTATAACATATAAGAAGTTCTCATTACAGGAGTACATCCTTGTTTACACCTATTTGTTAATGCTATTGCAGATTTTGTGACAGACAAATTCTAAGGACTTTGGTTTAAACTCATCACCTCCCCTGCACATTCTTTGAACCAACACCAAGGTTCTATTAATTTGATTGCACGCATCGATCTTTCACTAATGTGAATTGGAACTTGGAAATCGGTTCAAAGTTCCAACCCAGCAATCCAACTATCCCATCTAGTATTAGTTAAGGACAAAACAGAGGCTGCGAAAGTCAAATGTGATAATCATCCCAATATTTTTGGGTGGGCCTGTTTAGACTTTTCATATAGACGACAAGAATTGCCAAAAGGTTTCTTGTGCATTTTCAAGTTTTGGACTTTGGCGCACAGGTAAAATAGGGTTGAATTTGTAGCTGCATATACAACTTTCTAGAAATTATTAATAAACTTCTATTTTGTTTGGATAGGCTGCTCCAATTTTGGGTCACCTCCTATAAGATTTGAATTCAATATCTATTTGTTCACACAAAGTTGAGGAAAAGATTTATCCTATTAGGACATTTTTTCTATCTTATCAAGTGCTTATAAAAAAAATTTATTCATATTAATTTTAATAAGAAAATCAAGGAACCAAATACAAGTTATATATCACAAACCATGAATAAAATGTTAGTAGACGAATCAACTCTGTTAACAAATAAGCAAATCATTAATAAACTTTAGGTTAAACAACGTACATAAAAAAATTTACATAAATCACATTGTATACTATAGTATAAATTTTTTATTATTTTCTCCATTTTCTTGTTCATGATGTTTCTTCTTCTTATTCCTCTTTCTTTTCAGAGTCCTTTTTTATACATTTTTTTTCTCTACCAAGTAGCCATTGCATTTCATGTAATATTCTTTATAGATTTTGAATAATGTTACTTGTACATATATTTTTACATACGTATTCTTTTATTCACCAACCAATGGATAAATTCTAGTCTAGACTAAATTTAAGGATCCAATATCTTGATCAACCCACTAAGGTCCGACCTTCATAAAGCCCAAAAACCCAAAATCGGAGATTGTTGAGAATGAAGTAATGGACCGCGCTTCAGCTACACAGATATTTAATCCAGATTCGGTAATGCGTGAACTTGGATTCCATAATGTGCACAAAACCGTTATGAACCCGAGGCATTTACATAAGAATTTTGGAGATTCGTTGAAACAACCATTATCACCAAACCTTGCCTATAAATAAGAGTAGACACTCTCAAATCAGATACTTTTACATTCTTTAAACTTTATACCTCTTACACTTTCTGATTTGAGTATCGAAATCCTTGCAGGTATTCCTTTTTGTTATGGAACTCAATCTATCCACTAGTAACTACTATCAATGGCAACCCTTAGAGTTCCATCTTTGGTTCGGAGCACCCCATTTTCAGAACTCGGTGACTCAATTTCCAAACAAATTCTTTATTTATTTATGTACTCTAAAAAAAATTCTTTATTCATTTATCAATCCATAAATTCTGAAGTTGACTTTTTATTAGTTAATCTATATGTGATGCTCCTTCTTTTGTCTTCTTATTCCTCTTTCTTTTCATAGTCCTTTTTTATACATTTTTTTTCCTCTCCCTTTGCATTTCACGTACTATTCTTTATAGATTTTGAATAATGTTATTTGTGTATATTTTTTTACATACGTATTCTTTTATTCACCAACCAATGGATAAATTCTATTCTGGACTAAACTTAAGGGTTCAATATCATGGTCAACCCATGAAAGTCCGATCTTCATAAAGCCCAGAAGCCCAAAATTGGAGATCATTGAGAATGAAGTAATGGATCTCGCTTTAGCTACATAGATATTTAATCCAGATTTGATAATGCATGAACTCGGATTCCATAATGTGCACAAAATCGTTATAAACCCGAGGCCATTATACAAGAATTTTGGAAATTCGTTGAAGCAACCATTATCACCAAACCTCATCTATAAATAAGAGTAGATACTCTCAAATTAGATACATTTACATTTTCTAAACTCTATACCTCTTTTACTTTCTGATTTGAGTATCGGAATCCTTGCAAATACCCCTTTGTTATGGAATTCAATCTATCTAGTAGTGACCATTGTCAGTAGCAGCCTTTAGAGTTCCATTTTTGGTTTGGAGCACCCCATTTACAGGACCTGGTGACCTGAACTCCAAACAAATACTTTATTCATTTATGTACCCTAAAAAAAATTCTTTATTCATTTATCAATGCATAAATTTGAAGTTGACTTTTTATTAGTAAATCGACATGTGATGCTCCTTCTTTTGTTTTGTTAGGGCTTTTCACAAATAAGCGTCGGATGATTCACGAAGGATATATATCATTATTCATTCTCATTGCCATGACAGTCAACTTTTGTATTGAAAATAAATAATACAACTAAACTAAATCAAAATCAAATAATTTTATAATTAATTTTCTATTTATTAAACCAAACAACTAGCTCATTTTAAAATTTTTTGTTAGATCTAACTAAAACTTTCACCATCAATTCAATAAAAGTAGGATTCTTCAACCCTTATTTAAAAAAAAACAAAAACAAAAAATATGACTATATATAGTGAAAGAAAATACTTGGGATTTACGTATATTGAGTACAATTAACAATTAACAATTAATAGATTACTAAATATACCTAAATAATTGAGTAACCAAATTTTTTATATATTAATTATTTTATTTATTTATAAATTTTTAAGATCTTAATATTATTAAAAAGTAAATCTTAATTAATCTACATTAAAAAATAAATTAATATATAAATAATTTTACACATAGAGGTAAAACTGATCTAGTCATATCATATCATATATTTATATTTTAAAGTAATATTATAACTTCTTATATTCTGATATCAAAAGTCTCTATTTAATGCTCTTAATTTAATATATTTCATTTTTGTCTTTTTCTAACATTCTGTATTAAATATTTATACCACCAATTTTAAGCTTTTCTACTCATTTATTGATAGCCATTTTTCTTTTCCAAAATCAAAATTTTTCAAATTTTTATTAATTCATGCATTTTCAAAATATGTTTTTTGATACAAAATCAAATACATTTTTGATCAAATTATTTCTATATGTTTGTAAAGATTTCACATCCTGTACCATTAGTATATTGACTAAAAAACAAACAATAGAAACTTAAATAAAACATTTAATATATTAATGGCTCAAACATCTTTATAAATTCTTATTTTAAGTATTTTACATTTTTCAAGGTAATACAAACACATGACCAAATACTTTTTTTTCACATACATCAATTCTAACCATATTTATGTATGTATGTGTGTGTCTATATATATATATATATATATATATATATATATATATATATATATATATATATAGTAAAATAATCAAACATTTTTACTTTGAATAATATACAAATAAATTTAATAAATATAATTTTGTTATATTATTCATGTAATTTATTTTCTTTATTTTTATGTGTTTTATATCTTTATTTTGTAGTTATAATTTAAAATTTTTAATTTAATTTAATTATATTTACAAAAATAATGATGTATATATATTTTCTTTGAAATATTCATATCACTTATCACTTATTCCATAAAAAAATGGAAATATCTAAATTTATTTGATGAAAGTAATATCTAAATTTTAATTTAATTAATTTCAAATTTTTTATACCTTTATAATTTTTATCATTTCATCTAATTCAATGTTTTATAGGGTATTCAAAATCTTTATTATTTTTTTAAAAAATGTGGTTAATCAAATTAATTGTCAATTAAATTACTTGCATTATTTTACTTAAACTCATTAACAAAATTAATTTTATAACTATATTAGGGGTGTTTTATTATGTAAAACTAATATCTTGCTATTATTTAATTTATAAAAGACATATTTACTTGTATTAATTTAAGCTTGACAAAATCAAAATTTTAGAACAATTTAAGTGATTTTAAATACTTATTTTAGAGATATACTTGATAATATTTTGTAATATTTTAATATATTTATAATATATATTTGTTCAATATATGTTAAATTCAAATTGACAAACATAATATCTATAATTCGACTTGATTAATTTCAAAATTCTTAAGATAAATAATTGTGCACAATCATTGGATAATCATAATATATATATATATATAAATCATTGTTACAATTTAAAATAATTACAGTAATTATCCTCCAATTCATAACCAATATATTTATATTAAATATAACCTAATAAAGACAATATCTAAATTTTAATTTAATTAATTAGTATCAAAATCTTTATATTTTTATATGTTATATCATTTTAACTAATTTATTATTTTATTGGATATTCTATTGTCCGGTGAAAATGACCGTAAGTTGTTTCCCATCAAACCCGACGCATTGCCATTAATACCACTTTGTCTTTTCCCAACTAACCCCTCAACTTGATCTTCAGTGTCTTCATCATCATTAAATGAGAGAAAATGACGGAAAACAACATTTTAATTCATTTTAATATATATAAATAGCATTAAATAAGAATAGTTGTTATTGTGAAAGTGAAGAAAATAAATTTAATTATCAAATTCTTAAATTTTATATGAAGGATTAAAATTAAAAATTTAATTTAAATATATTAATAGTATAAAATAATTTTAAAGTTAAAAATAATAAAAAATATTAATTTATATAAATAATTATTTATTATAATAAAAAATTTATTATAATTTATTATTTTTTTTATTTTTATTAATTAATAGTATAAAATTATTTTATACTATCAGTATATATTAATTAAATTCTAAAATTAAAATATAAAATTATATATTTATGAAATTATTTAATTTTTAAATAATTTTAAATCTCAATCATTGTACAGTATAACCTAGCAATCAATCTTTTTCTTAACTTATGAATATAAAAGAATTGATGGAGTCATACCCCTTGATGAATAAGAAGTCATGTATATATAGAAGTCTTTAATCAAAAAACCAAAAAAAAAGAAAAAAAAGGGGGGAAGTCATGAACCCATTGCAATTTTACCAATTCATTTATAGTAGTAGACAACAGCGGTCCTGAGAGAATGGCATAACCACCACCTGGTCAAATGTGGCAATGACTTTAAAATTTGAAACTGCATGGACCTAAGCAGGAAATTCTCCACGACAAACAGTACCATGGAAGAAGAAGAAGAAGAAGAGTTCATTGACCTTAGTTTAAGGCCTTGGTGATCGATACGTATCGCATCATGTGGCATGCCCCAACACGTTAGATAATTGAAAATTTTGTGTTGGCTACGAATTTACTATAATAAAATTTCAAATAAAATCACAAAGTGTTTCAAAAAATTTAATTATGAAAGTATGAAGTTATGCAATTTTTATAAGATTTTTTTTCAAAGATCAAAATTGTTTATCTTCTTTAATCATCCTTTATAAATATACAATATTTGTGACAAACAATAAAGTACTTATTTCAGTGCAAGTGTACAACCTGAGTTCTCGTTTAATTGGTTTAATCAATACAAATATTGCGGATCTTATTTTAAAGAAAATTTATATTTTCATACAAAATTGAATTATTGGCAAAGTGAGACTAAGTTGCCAGAGCAGAAATATAAATACTCATTCATTCACACAATGACACTTGTATATCGTTGTCCACTTGTACTATTTCTACATTAATGTTTTCCTATTAAAAGGGTAACGTGTACCTAATAAAAGAGGGGAAAGCTATCGTTTGACGGGCGCGACTCTGGTGCTAATTGAAAAAAATCAGCGTGAGATAGTGTTCTGTCAAATGAATGGATGGTAAATATAATAGATATATTATGAAATTAATAAAATATAATATATTATAAATTTTTTTATATATTTTTATTAATATGACATCTAATTTAAAATTTGAAATTAAAATCATATATTTTAATTATTATAACACTTAATTTGAAACTTAAAATTTGATGTTTATACATTAATAATTATTAATGTAAGATTCAATTTTAAACTTAAAAATTAGAGATTTAAATTTGGAGATTTGATAGAGTCTTTAAAAAAATATCTTTAATAAATTATATAAAATTAATTACATCATAAATTATTTATATATAATTTATAGAATTTAATTAAAATATATTAATTATCATTTAATTAAATTTTCTATTTATATAATCATATAAATAATAAATAATTATATTCAAAATTTTTATTAATATAATAATATATAATTAAATATTTATATAAAAAAATTTTATACTAATAATATATTTAAATTAAATCCTAATTTATATAGTTACTACCTTCATTGTTAAATCAGCGCAACCGCCTTGTTTGACTTTTCGCCAGATTGTTACCCGCCCCGGATCAGAAATCTTAGCAATGTTGGCCGCGCCTTCATGAAACGACGAAAAACACCTTGACGGCATTGGAAGTAGTACTTATTTTGTTTTTATCCCCTTTAAAGAGGAGATAAAATACCCTGGATTTTGGTATTTAGCAAGTTTCACCATGATTGCCAAGAACTTTTATTTATAGTTTTGTTAATAAATAAATTTTCAGAAAAAAGTAGTGCACTATTCATGAGTAACTTCTTTATAGTATTTGGTGAATTGGATTTATTTTATGTTTACTCATTTTTTCCCAAACATTTTATGAAAACATGTAATGCTTATCGTTTTTACTAAGAAATTATAAGTATTAATCAAATTATATATATATATATATATATATATATATATATATATGTTTGACAAAATATTTATTTTGATTTTTAACAAAAATTTTAAAGAATAAATTGATTTTTAAAAATTTAAAAATTTATGAATAATCTCTTATTATTTAAAAATATATATTAATCCTTTCGTATATTTTAAAATTTTTTTGATGGTATGAATATATATAGAAAGATTAATATTTTTTTTTTAATAATGAGAGATTATCTATAAATTTTTAAATCTTGAAAGACTAATTTATTTTTTAAATTTTTTATTAATAATCAAAATAGATATTTTATTTAAATTTGTTTAATGAAAAATTCTGTAAATAATCCATCCATGGATTCGTTGCTTTCTCAATTATGACAAGAAGTTTACAACTCATGACAATGACATAACCCTAGAAAGCTAGATTGAGATATCTTAAAAACGTGATGTAAGGTGGCAAAGAAAAATGCAAATTTGTGAATTAAAATAATAATTACTTTTAATATTAAAGATAATAATGCAAGTTTAAGTTTTAAGAAGTAGCTCGTATACTATTTTTTATTCATTTTATTTGTCACTTTAACTTTATATATAAGAATTAAGAAATTTAAAATCAACCGTTAATATTTAAATAATTTTTTATTAATCTCATATTATATTTTTTGATTAATTTTTATTTTGATGAGATATTTTTTGATATTTAGAATCATGTGAATGATAAAATTAATAACAAATACTTTTAATTATATATAAAAATGCCAGAGAAATTAAATAAATTTTTTTACTTAAAATGTCAGATAAAATGGATAAAAATAATAATAATTAATATGCCCCTGCTTCATATGAGAATTACTTTCACATGGAATTCAAATAAGCTAAATATTTATGTCTTGTAAAAAAAATAAGTTAAATATGTAAAAATATCTTTAAAATTATTTTTTTATTCATTGGCATGTAAGCTGACTGTGAGTCAATAGAATTTTAAAAATATGTAAAATAATAAAAAGAAACTAAATTGGTAATTAATAAGAAAAGCTAAGATTGGATTGAGATAGTGCAGCAAGCCAAAGCGGCACAACTGTCAGTGGGCTACGTTTTTGTTGACTTTCGTGAAACACAACAGCAGCCACCCTTAACCCCTTCCAACACGACACACTCAAACCTGTTCTGTTCTCCAACTTCATGTCTTGATTGTCTGTTCTGTTCTGTTCTGTTCTGTTCCACACTTCCACCCAAAGTCGCACAAAATATCTCCCTTCTTCTCGCCTTGCAACTTGCTCGGTGGAGAAAGAAAGCCATGGAAAACATGAGTAACCCATGCTTCTTCTGGCTTTCCCTCCTCATCACCCTTTTCTTCTCTTCTTTGCATCCTTCCCTTGCAGCTCTCACCATCATCTCCTCAAACCAAACTCTCTCTGGTGATCAAACCCTTCTCTCCCATGGTGGCATCTTTGAACTGGGTTTCTTCAAGCCAGGTAACTCCTCTAACTATTACATAGGCATGTGGTACAAAAAGGTCTCGCAACAAACTATTGTTTGGGTAGCAAATAGAGACCACCCGGTATCTGATAAGAACACTGCCAAGTTCACAATATCTGGCGGTAATTTAGTTCTCTTTGATGAATCTCAAAATCAAGTTTGGTCAACGAATATGAGTTCTCCTAGCTTAGGTTCTGTTGTAGCTGTCCTTCTAGATAATGGGAATCTTATATTAAGTAATAAGCCTAATGCATCATCAGAATCAGAAGCTCTTTGGCAGAGTTTTGATCATCCAACAGATACATGGCTTCCTGGTGGCAAGATCAAACTTGACAACAAAACAAAGCAGCCTCAGTATCTCACTTCATGGAAGAACAACGAAGATCCTGCAACGGGTCTCTTCGATCTAGAACTAGACCCCAAAGGATCCACTGCATACCTTATTCTTTGGAATAAGACTGAGCAGTATTGGACGAGTGGCCCTTGGAATGGACACATCTTCAGCTTGGTCCCTGAAATGAGGTTGAATTATATCTACAATTTCAGTTTTGTGTCAAATGAGAATGAGAGCTATTTCACCTATACCGTGTATAATACTTCAATTATATCTCGGTTTGTGATGGATGTCTCGGGGCAGATCAAGCAACTCTCGTGGCTGGATAGCACTCAGCAATGGAATTTGTTTTGGTCGCAGCCGAGACGGCAGTGTGAGGTTTATGCTTTCTGTGGCGCGTTTGGGAGCTGCACTGAAAACTCAATGCCATTCTGCAATTGTTTGAATGGTTTTGAGCCAAAGTCACAGTCTGACTGGGACCTAGAGGATCACTCAGGTGGGTGTGTGAGGAAAACCAGGTTGCAATGTGAGAGTTCCAATCCCTCTAGCGGCAAGAAGGACAGGTTCCTTGCAATCCCAAACATGGCATTGCCTAAACATTCACAATCTGTGGGGGTAGGGAATGTTGGTGAATGTGAATCAACCTGCTTGAACAACTGCTCCTGCACTGCTTATGCATATGACAGCAATGGATGTTCAATTTGGAACGGAGACCTCTTGAATCTTCAACAGCTATCTTCAGATGATAGCAGTGGAGAAACTTTGTATCTCAAGCTTGCAGCTTCTGAGTTCCATGATGCTAAAAGCAATAAGGGGACAGTTATTGGTGCTGTTGTGGGAGGTGTTGTTGCCATAGGGGTTCTCCTGGCCCTTGTTCTATTTGTCATGATTAGGCGAAGAAAGCGAATCGTTGGGAAGGGAAAGCCTGTGGAGGGTTCATTGGTGGCATTTGGGTACAGAGATTTGCAAAATGCAACAAAGAATTTCTCGGACAAACTTGGGGGAGGAGGTTTTGGTTCTGTCTTCAAAGGAACTTTGGCTGATTCAAGTGTTGTGGCCGTGAAGAAGCTGGAAAGCATTAGCCAAGGTGAGAAGCAGTTCAGAACAGAAGTTAGTACAATTGGGACAGTCCAACATGTTAATCTTGTTCGGCTAAGAGGGTTCTGCTCTGAAGGAGCCAAAAAGTTGCTGGTCTATGATTACATGCCAAACGGCTCCTTGGATTCCCATCTGTTTCAGAACAAGAACTCTGAGGTGTTGGACTGGAAAATGAGGTACCAAATTGCTCTTGGAACGGCAAGGGGATTAACTTATCTCCACGAGAAGTGTAGGGACTGCATCATACACTGCGATGTAAAGCCAGAAAACATTCTTCTAGATGCTGACCTTTGTCCCAAAGTCGCGGACTTCGGCCTGGCAAAGCTAGTTGGAAGGGAATTCAGCAGGGTCCTCACAACCATGAGAGGAACAAGAGGTTACCTTGCGCCGGAGTGGATTTCTGGGGTGGCTATCACAGCCAAAGCTGATGTGTACAGCTATGGCATGATGCTTTTCGAGTTTGTATCCGGTAGGAGGAACTCTGAGCCTTCTGAAGATGGCCAAGTGAAGTTCTTTCCCACATGGGCTGCTAGCGCTGTAACCCAAGGAGGAAATGTCCTTACCCTTTTGGACCCTAGGTTGGAGGGAAATGCAGACATTGAAGAGGTCACAAGAATAATAAAAGTCGCATCTTGGAGTGTCCAAGATGATGAATCTCACAGGCCAACCATGGGTCAGGTGGTTCAAATACTTGAGGGGATCTTGGATGTGAGTTTGCCTCCAATTCCAAGGACACTACAAGTGTTTGTTGACAATCAGGAGGACATAGTTTTCTTCACTGACTCAAACTCCTCCACCCAGAGTTCACAGGTGAAGAGCGCCGGCGTATCAACAACCTCATCTCAACCCAAAAGCAATGTTTCATCAGCAAGCACCAAGTCCTTAGGAGAAAATTAAGAGGACACGTTTGGTGATCTTTGAGTCTCTCTTGTTAGTTGTTGTTATTATATGCTATGTTTTGAACCTCTTTTTTTTTTTTTTTTTTTTTCGGGCGAATGTAATTGTAATGTAATGCTTGAATCATGAGGTTCTCTTTCCATGTTACTTGTATATTCAATCTACATAATGGTATCTGATATAGCTAATCCGGAGGACTAGAATTTGAGTTGTATTTACAGGAACATGGGGTTTAATAAAATCAAATTTTCTGATTTTAGTTTTGTACAGAGTTCCAATTTTACAAGTTTTCATCACACTGAAATCGGAATTTTCAATTTTCTGTTTACGCTGAAAATATGCTATGTTTTGAACCTCTTTTTTTCTTTTTTTGGGCGAATGTAATTGTAATGTAATGTTTGAATCATGAGGTTCTCTTTCCATGTTACTTGTATATTCAATCAACGTAATGGTATCGGATATAGCTAATCCGGAGGACTAGAATTTGAGCTGTATTTACAGGAACATGGGGTTTAATAGAATCAAATTTTCTGATTTTAGTTTTGTACAGAGTTCCAATTTTACAAGTTTTCATCACACTGAAATCGAAATTTTCAATTTTCTGTTTACACTGAAATCAAAAATTCCAATTTCAATGTAAACAAAAATCGA
The DNA here is from genome assembly GCA_031439585.1 of Pterocarpus macrocarpus. NCBI lineage: Eukaryota > Viridiplantae > Streptophyta > Magnoliopsida > Fabales > Fabaceae > Pterocarpus > Pterocarpus macrocarpus. Next base: position 8,278,805 of record CM062517.1, read on the forward strand.
AATTTCTAATTTTATTGTTAACAAAAATCAGAAATTGTAATTTTATATAAAACTCATATCTATCCAAAATTGTCCCAATTTTTATATTTTGATACATTTTAAAACCGAATCTCATAAAAAAAAAAAAACACCCTATATATATACGGTATAATTTGCATTCGCAAAATTGCAATACTACTGCACGTGTGTTCATCTTTAGCTGATTCCTCTTGAAGATTTTCCTTTCAAAACTCGTGAACTCATTTGTCCAGCTGTTTAATTTTGTAAACATCAGATTTGTTCAATAACCGTACTAAGAGAATAAACAATTTGTTAAATGATTTCGAAATTCCATATATCAATCAGCAGATAAGCATAAATTAAACCAATAGTTCCAAGTAGAGCTGTAGTGTCGATTGTCGGTTGGAATGTGCCACGCGTTTGTCTCTCCGCTATACCTGTATCTTTTATCTGTTGGTGCAATGTTACTGTAACACAACAATTAACACTGCATTTCTTTTACCCTCAATTGTATAATTAACTGCCTTTTGCTGTATATAATCAGCAAGTTAAGATTCCATACAACGTTGACGATACTAATGAGAAAACAGCCAATTGCTGTTGGCGCAGAACAAGTGACATGTAAATGTTGGATTTAACGCTAATCATTAAATCAAGAGTTATAGTTTCATGGTAATGTTGTAATTTTATCTGCTTAGAATTTCTCAAAATTATATCTAATATAAGAGACTCCATCCATTACAGACATCATGAACAAATATATTAAGTTCATCATATCGTAAAAATAATCCTGTCTATTGCCAAATAAAGCCAACAGTAAGATTACTTTGTAGAAGTTTCGTGGATATACACTTACATCGGATCCATCGAAACGTACAATGTTTGGGCATCCTTCTCTGGAGAACACGCATTTGAAACAGACGGACAAGTCAGACAAAAAAAAAAAAGAGACAGACGGATAAGGTCCATTTAACGTGCTGCAGTTGTCACCGGACACCATCTTTAATAAATCTACGAAGTCGTCACGCAAAACTGCAAAAGGAAAAGCCTCATATTTCATTTGGTGGTCGATAAAAAGTATGCATCACTTTCGAGTCTTTCTTAGTTTTATCCTTTGCAAAAGTTAAACTTCGAATGCCTGCATTGTATACAAGTAACCACTTTAGTTTTTCTTTAATTTAAAATGGTAACTTTTTAACAAAGCAACATTTTTTCAGAAGTTTCTTTTTTTCCCCCACCAACCTTTTGTTTTCTGGTGGATTTTGCAGCAGAGGGGTGAGTTAGTGACCAATTTGATTAATCAATCTTAACCATTAAAATTATGAGTTTAATTAGTATGTACTGGCACTGTCAATCAATAGAAATAAGAGAAAGTGATAAATCATAATGGATTTTTCATTATAATGGGTGGTTATTTTTATAAGTTAATACTTTTTACTATTTCTATTAATTGATAATATAAAACTGTTTTACAATGTATTTAAATTAAATATTAAAATTATAACCAATAGTTGAGATTGGAGTTTTATATTACAAAAAAATAAGTTTATACAATTTGTTTATTTTATTCATCTTATTTTTTAATTTCTTTGCTGCTCCATCCACTATCGCCCCCATTTCCAACACCTCCGCCGAAACCCTCCCCTCCTGATGGGGACCACCAAGTTAGGATATAAGGATTGGTTGAAATGACACTCTCAAATAACTACTTTGAAAAGATTGATTTAGCTATAGAATCAAAGTAGTTGACTTTAATCATAATTGAAGAACACAGTTGATTTGGGGTGCTCTTATATTATTTGGGCTAGATATTGTTACATTAATTTTGGCCAATTAATTGAAGTTTAGTAATTATGATATTTTGGACTTCAATTTTATTGTTATTTGAATTTTTAGTTAGAATCAGTTACGATCAAATCTTTTGGGATGAAATCAAATATTTTTTTTAGTTAGGATCAAATCTTTTAGGATTTCAGTTTTTCATTACCTTTTTTTTTAATATTTAAATAGGCAAATTGGCTTATAGATCAGATAGAGTTTTTATAATTAATACATTTGTGAGGTTTACTCCTTTTTACTCTCATATTTTGTGAGTTCTTAGTAATCTTGGATCTTGTTTCATCTATAGACAACGGATTAAGAATCCTAATCCTTATCCCAAGGTTTTTATTCAAGTAAGTGTTACGAGCGCTATACGATTTTAAATCTCTTATGGATGTCACGTTTCTATACGGAGTTCGTATCACCTCCCTTTTTCGGGTGCCATTGCCCTATCGTCGACCATGGCACCACCACCTTGATGTTGACAAAGTCAAAAAGAAGAAAGATTTGCATCTCCATTGTCTCTACCATCCCATGCAATGCCCCACCCTCCACCGCCGCCTTCCGCCACTGCTCCTGTCACCGCCACTGACCCCATTCCCCTTTTCCCACCCCCAACCAAAATTGAATCTTAAGAAATCAGAATGGGATCACCCAAAAACACTCCATCCCAATAGTCAAACCAAACTCTTCGCCCCATTTTGTAAACCCAAGAATTAAGATATGGCTATAATTTAATCTAATAGTAGCTACTTGGGCTATGAATGGCAATAGGATGGAATAGTAGGGAAGGTCTTCTTTGCTCCATCCTCAAATATCTCTTACATTACATGCTACATTCTTGTTCTAGTGCTTACTTGTAGAGTGGGAGGGAGATGGATTTGGGAATTAGACCATAGATTGGTTGAAGAAAATGGGCACATTATTTAGCTCTCACAGTCACTACACACTAAGGTGATTGTCAGCCAGTGAGGTGGTTGCTAGCAGAAATGGAGACAGGACGCTGCAAGAGAGGGGGACACAATTGAAGAAGTGGAGGAGGGAAAGAGGGAGGGAATTGGAAAAGAAAGTAACAAATGAAAATAGAAAAATTATTTTATTATTTTTTATTATTGTAATATTATCAATGACCAAGTTGGTCACAAATTTGTTAAGTCCCGCCACATAATCCGCCTTGTTTTCTATATACACAGGACGCCCCTCTTCTTGATGAGAAATTCTTTCAGCGTGTTTGTATATTGCATCACGTCACAGTACTTGATGAATTGTGTTGATAAGTATGAAACAAGCTGCACTTTTACGTATTATATTGTGTTACTATTTCATATGAATGTAAATCTCATAATTCGAGATAATTACTTCTTTTTAAGTTCTCATACCCTTTATCCACTCCAAAAAAAGAAAAATCTCATACCTTTTAGCAAAGACGGAATTTGTTTCTTAATATTCGGATAAAATATACTATAAAATAATAATCAATTAATTAAGAAAAAAGTTAAACAAATTAAATTTATGCTAACCTCAGATAATATAACCAAAAAAAAAAAACTCCCCATTTGCTTTGTCCTTTTAGAACTAATATCAGCTACACAGTAAGAATTGAAGTATACATAAATATTTTTTGTCACCCAAGTTTTAGCGGCCTTTTTAATGAAAGGTTTAAGGAAAATCTTGGTTTCTATAATTTTACTCATTTGAGTTTTAGTCTCTATAATATTTTTTGGGATTAAGATTTTTCTAAGTCTCTATTATAAAGGTTTTGGTTCTTTAGGAATCTTTAATTTAACCATAAAGATCAACCATGTAAAAATAATAAGAACCATTTAATTTTGATGAATAAAATTTATAGAAGCTAAAACTCAAATAAGTGAAAATATCATGATACTCAACAATATCTCAATAGAATTAATTGTCTCACCTAATTATCTTTCCAATCATGTTTTTTCATAACTCAAGTTTGGTTTTTGAAATTTATTTTTATTGAGTTATCTATGAGTATGCTTTGATGACCGTTGGACTAGAACAAACCTTTCTCCTAATTTAAAATGTTTTCTAGTAAATAAATTCTCAACAATATGAATAAAAATCAAATAAGTGAAAAATATAAGGATTGAAAATTTGAAATCTCAAAAAATTATAGGGACCAATATCTACTATGATTAATAGAAACGACAAAACATTATCTTAAAATTTAAACTGCAATTAATGGTAATGTTTATTGTCTAGTCATTAGTAAAGTGGGCATTGCTTTCCTTATTTGTATTTAAATTTAGAGTTTAATTAGTATGCACTGACAGTGTAAAACTATTTTACACTGTCAATCAATAGAAATAGGGAAAAATGAGAAATCATAGTGGATCTCTCATTATAATGGGTAGTTATTTATGTGAGTTGGTACTTTTTACTATTTCGATTGGCTGATAGTACAAAACTATTTTACACTGTTAATGCATTTAAATTAAATTTTTAAATTTATTTAATATTTCTTTCGGTTCATAATATATGTTATTTTAACTATTTATGTTAATATTAAAAAATTTAAAATTAAGAATTGATTGTAAAAATATTTATCAAAATATCCTTATTTAATAATTAATATATTGTATTAATATTTTATTATTTATTATATTTAGAATTATGCAAAGAGTATAATTGAAAATTTTATAATAATTTTTTAAAAAAAATATTAGAATAACAAATAAATGAATTTAAAAAAATTTACTTAAAATAACAAATATTATGAATAAGAAAAGTAGCATTCATGTTTTCTTTGGCTTTGGTTTCCTAACTTTTACTACTTATAGTTTTATCATCTTTTCTTTCTCTCCTTTTGATTGGCCAAGAGCAGCTATGCTTAAGCAACTTTAGGGATGGGCCCGCATCTTTAGAGTTACATTTTCGTTCATGATAGTCGGTCTTTACAGTTACGTTTAAGGAGGGGAAAAGACTTCGACCCGAAAAAAAAAAAAAAAGGGAAAAGACACATAAATATTGTTTCAATCATAAGATTAACAATGCCACGGATCTCAGGTCCTGGAACGGAATATAAACTAACCCTTAGGGTGGAACTAGGTCAGACAATTTGTTAAGAGTCTTTAGTCTAAACTACATTCGCCTCTAATTTAGCCTAGCCTTTATATTAATGAAGTTTGGTTCAAGTTTTTCAGAAAATCTTTTTAATTAAATAAGTCAGATTACAGGTTATAGAAAATATTTATTAGATTCAATAGAGTGCCTTATTTATATTATATTATATTATTATTTTAAAATTTTAATGATAATCAAAATTTTATGATCTATTTTGAATAATTTTTTTAACTTATTTAAAAAATATTTTAATTTATTTAAAAATATATTTTTTTGCCATATTTAATATTTTGATCTATTTAAGAGTAAATTTTTTGATCTATTTAATAATTTTATGATCAAGCAAATTTTTAAATAAACTTTTAGGTGGGTCAAACCAAGCTTTTAAAATGGCTTGATTAAGATCCTAAAAAAAGTCTATATCAAATAATAAGGCTAAATTCAAGTTACATATTTATAATATAGATCAGATCCATTTAAATTAAAGCACAACGTACTTACTTTCACCCCTCACCCCTCTATCTATCGATGCAATAAATTAACCCACACGTAAGAGAGCCAACATCTCCATGTGCAAGGATGGACGCAGGAGTACAAAAACATAAAGAAAAATTTTCTCTCCTACACATGAAAGAATTGACAAATAGTCGTTTCTTTTTCTTAAAAAAGAGTTGGGGCTTGGTTTTTTGAAAACTAGTTGAAACTTGAAACAATTCCGTGAAATATAATGGAGGACAAACGTGTGGTTCATGTCAAGGTAGTGCAGCCAACCTGAGAAAACTAATCTCGCCGCTGTTTAAATGTTTCTCCAAAAGTTGCCAACAACTTCTATAACCAATGATTAAGCCAGAGTTCTATATATCTCATACAAACATTTCTTTGTATTAAGAAAAATAATAATAAGCTATGGCATCAGTGACATGGCCCAACTTAGGCAAAAAGAGGCGCCCCACCCACATATTAAACCTGAGGGCTTCTATCTCTACTCAACTAGATCATGAGCATTGGATCTCCTTTTAGAGAAATGACCACTAAATATGAAAATCAGTCTGAGAGAATTTAATTCCATGCACCTAAAAAATACATAGTCTTATCTCAATTCCTCAAACCAGTTGAGTCATGGACACGAGCAAGATAAATGCCGCATTGGCACATGATAAAAGATATCTGTACATAGCTTTTTTTGACATTCATAGAGATATCCATGAAAAAGAATAATGAAAAATATAGAAAAAGAAGAAATAAAAAAGAAAAGTGATGATGGACCCCATCTTTTTTTTCTTTTTCTTTTTTAAATTTTATATACAAATAACAAACATCTTAGCATATATATATATATATATATACATAAAAGAGTGACTCAACATTTGGTGATGATATACATAAGATGCAAAGTATTTGATAATAATAGGTGAGGTTAAAGTTTTGTGTCACTCTCTCCCTTAATTGTTTACTCTTAATTATTCACTTTTGATGTCCATAATCTATGAACAAATCACGTTATTTTTCCTATGAATCTCATTAGGATTTACGATTTATTCCTATCTATTATGTAAAAACCAGATCAGATTGGATCTCCTTGTCCACCCGTGAATCTAGTAATTTTAGGCTGTGTGACCGTTATTTTATATTTCTCTCGTGATCATGGATTACCTTGCTGCATTGAAAGGGAATTGAACCCCGTCAAAACCATATTAAAAAAATAGATTGCCAAGATATTTAGAATTTAACGCTCATTTACTACCCTGTTAGTACTTCAGGTAATCAGGTGAAGATTTGTGACACGTTAAGTTTTAGATACAACAACCAAACAACTACTTTTTCTACCTTCCATTTGTTAAGTACAGTTATTTCAACATTACTTTTGTAGAATGGTAATTTCAGTTAGGGTGAATATGCTTGGGAAATTATGTGTTAATAAGCATAAGTTTCAGCTATATTAATGATAAATTCAGTAAAAAAATTTTACATCTATTATTAGTTATTTTATCACTTCTATTATATTCACCGGAACTAAAATTTTGGTTATTTATGTATTGATTCCCAAATGTCCGTATAATATCTAAAATTATAGATACAAATATCATTTCTGTTGTTAGATACATGTAACAAAGCCAAACAGGAAAAAGAGCAGGAGAAATAAATAATGGAACAGTGTTTCAGCTGTCCTCTCCTCTCAGCTACTTCCCAAATGTGAAAAAGATAACGCAAGAAACTTGTGTCCCTGCCTGTTGTGCCTAAGAAAGCTTTATTTTATAGGAAGCACGGAGCAGCAGAGAAGAAGCCTCAAGCACGAAAAAGAGAATTCGCACGTCAAAAATTTAATGCCCCATTATGTATAGTCCCTTTGGACCAGCCCTTCCCATTATGGTTCGGTTCCCTATTCTTGTAGTCTTTGGATTCTGTGTTCCACAACTTGGCAGCCTCTTTTAGCCGGCGAAAGCTTGCCAACAAAAGAGAGTAAAAGCATAGCCATATTGATGTCAAAATAATGCCTCTCAACCTGCCCCAATAGGCCGTAACTGCTAAGCTTATGAGAACCAGGAATATTCCACAGCACTTCTCTAATTGCTCTTTGTTAGAGTCATACTTGGATAAGCCCTTTGATTTTGGTGCCGGGGAGCTAGAAGATGAACTTGGCAACGACAATTCATTAGTCTTGTCCACAGACTCTAGCCTTAACATGGATTTCTTGACACCAGTTGATGAACTTGCTGAGTATTCCGAATAACTGCGCTTTGATCCAAAACAATCTTGGCTAAAGCGTTTTTTGTATTGAGCTCTTTTATTCTGCAAGGTAAAGATATTCAAGACAAATATAGATATTATTAATTAACTTTTTTAAAATATAAACTCAATTTATGAATACAAAAACAAGCGAATGAAAGTTTAAAAGACTAACCAATATGGTTTCAAACACCACAACTTTGATCACCTTAGCAAGCTTTCGTTTTGGAGGTTGAGGAGCAACCCAATTCTCTCGGTCCAAAAACTTGGTCTCAGGTTTGTCTGCAACGGGGACACACGAGAAGCGACGACTAGAAGAGCGATCAACAGAAGCTCTGGACTCGAGCATCGCATCTATGTCAACGACGGGGCGGAAACAGGCTAAGAACCTGTTCTTTGAAGCGTTCTTCATGGCTTTTCCTTGTTGTGCAAACAAAGAGAAAGGAGATAAGGATAACAAGAGGGGGGGTCTTGGAGAGTTACGAATGGAGGTATATATATTAATTGAGTCCAATAAAGGGAGGACGAAAAAAAAAGAGGAGCACTTTAGTATTTAACGCGAGACTTTTGGAGTGATCAAAACTTGAGAAGGCCTGCAAATGGTGTCTGTTTTGATAACACTGGACAAGACGACAAACACTTGAGAGTCTTACTGGCAATATGTAAGGTTGGCACGGACGTGTGTGTCCGTTCTGTTTTGACTATTGACCCAAGGTTGCCGTTCATAGGATTTGCTGTGTGACTTTGTGAGTGAGGGTTAAAAGTGTAGTGGGGCCAAGGAAAAAAACAAAAAAGAAAAAAAGAAAAAGGCAATGCAACTTTGGGGCCACTCGTGATGGACAAGTTAGGATATATATAACAATACTAATATCTACACCAATTTTTTAGACATTATCGGGAATTTTTTTTTTTTTTTGGCTTATTGAGGGTATCCCTTTTCATATTATTAAGGAAGGGAGTTAATCTCTTTTATGTGTAGTTAAGTTTGTCCTTTCAACTGACTTTCTTTCTAAAAATCGAATCGGAGTCCTTCCTAAGGCCATAATGTGCCTCTATTACTGTATCAACACCTTTGTTGGTACATTATTCGGATATTTAAGGAATTACGTGTGAATAATTAGATTTTAATTATATTATTAATAAATTTGTTGGTAAAATATATGGCCAATAATGTATTAATATCTAAATATTTTAGTTATCTTATTTGATGAATTTGATAAAAAAAAAAAATTTATATCTATTAGTAATTACTTTATGACATTCATATGAAATGTAATTAAAATCTTTAATTATTTATATATCAATTTTCAAATGTCTAAAATGTGGGTGCAAAAAGCATTTATGCATGTATAGACTTTTATTTTGGTGAGAAAGACAGACTTTTCCTTTTAAATTTATAACCATAAGATTATCAGCAATAGAGAGACAGAGCAATTCTAAATTATCAATTTGACTTAGGTCGGTCGAGAGAATACCTTTACAAAGATATATGTTAATTTGAGTAAAAGGAGCTCATTGTACAGTAAGGATGTTATCTTGAATTAGAGGCGTGTACGGAAAAACACTGCTAAAAAAATTTTTATATAGACCTTGTTAAAGCAGCATGAAGCCTATATTCTGGAGAGATCTTCTCCATCAATCGGTTAAACATAAAATTAGAATAGTAGACATGATACATGTTAATCCAAAATCTACCTTAAGTCAATAAGTTTATAAGTTTATGCATTTATATGGTCTTTATTTCCTAACTAAGACAAGATTTCATCACTCAAACTTTAAAATTGTGATTATAACATCAACACTTTGTTTGATTCAACCCTTGTTATCTTTAAGTAAGGTCTTATGTTTGAATCTTTTGAATAAAAATAAAAAAACTTAAATATAGTTTTAGCACTTATAAATATAAGTTATTTTGATTTTGGTCGTTTTAAAATTTTTACTTTGATTTTGGTCTCTTTCTTTTTTTATTTTTAGTCTATGTAGTACTAAATTTTGATCTTTATAAATATTTTAGAATATATATTTATCCTTACAAATATTTGAAATTTTTTTATGGTTATTATAAATATTTTCTGAATTTTCTTTTGAACCTTATAAATATTAATATATACCACTGGATCTAAATGATAGAGAACATGCAAAGACCTAAGAACAAAAAAAAAGGGACTAAAGCCACAGCAAAAGTTTTAAAGGGATCAAAATTAAAATAATTAATATTTATATAGATAAAAAAATATATTTAAACTAAAAAAAATAACGCTGAAAGATCTTTATTTCCGTGAATTAACCTAGCTTGAATAAGATAAAAAGATACCTCTATACCTTAAGAGAAAAAGGTATAAATTAAACGTAAATATATACTTGGAAGATTTAGTGTAGAGCACGTCAACAAAGAATTTTTTTTATACAAGACTTAAAGTTATGATCTCATATATATTACTCAAAATCCTCACCATTAATTTGCTCATAATTGTTTGTTAACTAAAAAAATTGGAAAAATATAATAAATTAAGGGGAAATATTTATATTTTCTTAAGGATTTTTTTTTCCCACAAAACAATAAGCTCGTTGAAGCAAGAATTTTCTTGCTTCAAGAGTACGGAAGAACTTCTCTAAATTATGAGAAATTTCAAGCGAGCGACATACAAAACAAGCAACAGACAAAAGAATTGAAATTGAGAGTTTGAACTGTATTGCTAATTAAGTTGAAAGGCTTATATTAGGTTTTTCCCCCCCACGCAATCTATATACGCGAGATAAAAGTTCTGTTGGTTTTCATCATACTACTGTGAAAAATTAACGTGTACGTATATTATTTAATATAGCGTGCATCATCCATGAATGAATTTTGAACTTTTTGTAATTTATCAATTGAAATCAAAATTTTCACATATATAAATCATAGTCATTTTACATAAAACACTGCTCTCACTATGAATGGTACTACATTTCTAGAGATTTGTTTTTTCCTTGTGGGGTAAACATTTTCCGAGCTATATAAGTTTTAAGCGCTTAAGCGAGAAGACGATACAAAGATGGGTGCTCTTTCTAAAAGATAAAACAAAATTGAAACAGCCTTGCTACTGGTAATTGGATATATGTGGGCTAAAACTCGAAAAAGTAATAAACATGAAAGAGCTGGGAGGCACTACTCATGCATAAATAGTTTAATTAATATTAATATAAGCATTGTTGAGCGAAGATGCTAAAATTTGTTCCCTTCTTATTACCATTCTTCTTATTACCGTTCTTTGTGTTTTCACGTCTGAATTTGACTAGCCTGTTAGTCTTGGACGATGAGAACACAAACTTTCTCTTATTCCTTCCTTCCTCCTCTCTTTGTCCACCTGATTCATGAAGCTTTCATTATTTTATGACCGAATCGGGGATATCTTAAGCTATTCAACTGAGTTTTAGACAACACTTTTACAGTTATTTCTTAGAATATTTAACAGTATTATTCTTGAAACCAATATGTTTTTATTCTCTTGCTTTCCTCGTCCATTTTGATCTTCTAGGTGACTTACAATTTTAAAAATACACGTTTAACGCGTAGTATGTTTTCAATGAGCACTATTATTGCTCAGTGGTTAAAGGTTCTTTATAATATAAGAATCGAGTTTGCGTATGCTATTACGTTGTCCCGTATAAGATATATGACCTGCATAAAAGATTGGAAAGATGAAAAATTAACGACATAGTAAAAATGTTCCCAAAAAAAAAAGGATGGGGCAAAAATAACTGTTAACCGAAACCATGTCATCTCAAGAAGGAAAGAAAAACTATTAATCGGAATTATGCCCAAAACAATTATCCAAGAAAAAAATCATTGCCCAAGATGAAAATATTTGTTTCGTTGAGTAAACGTTCAGATTAGTGCTAGAAAGACTAGAGCGTTACCATATTAGTCTTCCAAATATTTGTTTCACCAACACAGATTGGGCTTTATTCAAATGGAGTTCAGCCCCCTCGGTGAGAAAAACACTTTGGGCTTCCCTCGATGGTTTACGGCCCAAGTTTGTGACGATGAAGAGAGTATCGCAACTTTATCCATTCCTCTTGGTTTTGAAACTGTAAGGTATCAGAACTGTGATTGAGAAGGAGAAATGAGAGAGTTCTGGGGTGAGAGCAATGAAGAGAGTTTGTGAAAAATATGAACTTGACTGAATTCAACTCAAATCTGATCCAAGACTGAATACAAGATTTTATACCAATGCATTATACACTAGGTAACTTTTAGCTAACACAGATGAATAACTGAAAGCTGAAACTAGTTAACAACTTTCTAACAGAATTTAACAGCTGCAACTAACTGACTAACTTTGACTCCATCCCTAATATGGACCGAAAATGAAAGTGGGTATGGAGAATATTAAACCAAAATATAACCTGGTGTCTCCTATTGCAAGCGAAGGCCGCCGAGTGGGGGAATTGCAGGAGGGGTAAAAAAATAAGTTCTCCTTGCTCAGAAGTAACACAAAAGCTTGCTTCAAAGGATTCAAAATATTACAAGATATGATGACAGGGTGGATTTGGTCTAGGCGGAGTTCAATAGTATAAAGGTGCGTGGCATTATTAGAAAGCAAATGGGTTTCATCATGGCTTCCCCCCCCCCCCTCTCTTCCCTTCTCTTTTGTTTCTTTGTTGTTAATCTGGGACTATTGAAATTGGAAATGCCTGAATAGAAAGCAAGAGGTAGTCACTGTTAGGAATGTGACTATAAGTGGGGGGTTGGGGGTGAAGTGAAAAGGCGTATCTTTGTAGTTTATAAAGGACGTATGGGAAGTATATAGGTGGTGCTCTAATTAATTAATGAGAATTTTTTATGCATTCTTGTGGATTAGATATAAGGAAGCTAGTAATAGAAATGAAGCTGAATTATGTCATTGCTAGTTCCCTTCAGATATCTTTTTGCAAATCATGGCTTGTGGAGACTCGAATAATGGAGTTAGTTCTTCAGTGACAGTATCTTGAATGGATTGTGAAAAGTTGTTTTATGGAAGCTTTCTTTCTGGGAATAAGCTTCAATATATTGGAAGCTGGTTTAAGAACATAACAGCAGTGTTCGAAACACATTGAAGAAATCTATGGGAGAACAAGGTGGTTTAGTTAAAGTCATGCCTTTTCCTTTGATTTTAGTCTTCTTTTTGTGTTTTTTTTTTGTCAACAGCTATCTTTTGTGTTTCTATTTTTGATGCATGACCTTTTGGTTTTCTACTTCTCTCTTTTTGGGAGAGTTTTGACTTTTAGGCCTTATCTTTTATATTTGTGGTGATGATTCAAAAAGATGAAATCCGTAATTGTTTTATATTTTTAAAGGATTAAATTTATAACAAAAATTTTTATTGAACTAATATAGCGAGACACTAATTTTCAAAATGATTTACTTCTTTTTCTTTTTCTTTTTTTTGGGGGGTGTCATGAATGATTTACTTCTTTGTTTATATTTTTTTGGTAGATAGAAGGGGTAAAAGCCTAAAACATAAAGCATAAAGTAAGAAATCCAATAGCATCAAAGCAACAAACTCATCTCAGCAAGAGGGGTGTCCCAAATTTTTTGGCCACGTTATAAGTTAAGACTACTATTTAAGTGGTCTGTACGAAAACAAGCTTCTCTCAATTGGTGGGAAAATAGTCCTTTTTTCTTTTTTTGCAAGTAGTGCTTCTGTCCTTGTTTAATAAGGTTTTTTCAATTCTTGCCAGGATGGCTCCAGGTGACAAGCTATCGCATTTGCTTCTGTTTTTTTCTGGCCAATCATATGTGCTCCTTTTCATCCAACCTTGGATTCACACTCGAGTTGTACATGTCTAGAGCCCGCATGCTAGAAGCAAGATTAAGGCCCCCCACTGCACCCGAGGCCTCACCTTCCAGCACCCACCTCACAATCGCCAAACACTCCAAGAATCCTTCAATCCAGAAATACTTTGGATTACGAATTAAACAACATCCAACTTCATTTGAACTCTTTCTAGCATCCCATCAGTGTTAATTTTAACCCAACTTTCTCCGGAAGGTCTCCACCCAATTTCAACCATTCTTAGCTATTGAGGCTCACTAAAATCCTCAGTTTTACAAGAAATAAGCCTTCCAACGGCGCATGATCAATGGCGGTTAAAGAAAACTGCCTTCAGTTTCGTTTAATGTGAGTATATGCAGACGCTTAGAAAAACCGCTGTAAGTGGAAGTTAAACAAGAGCGGTTTCTCCTTTTGCTTTTGCATTTTCATTTTGGTGCTGACTCTTTTGTTCCTGCGGTTCACCTTTTTTCTGCATTTCATTTATGCACTACGAAACCTAGCCTATCAGTCTTTCTTTGTTGCCCCAAATGTAAAAATAAAATATTTCCTTTGAAAAAAAAGAAACAGAGGAAACCCTCATTCTTTCTCATCTCTACTCTCAAGTCCCTAATCCAAGTTGTAAGCACTGATGGCTACCTAGCTTCCACCACGACCCACAATGCTGGTGACCATCTTCCACCATGACCCACAACTCAGTGAGAGCTTCCACCATGACCCATGAACTTTCGGAGCAAGCCGCAGCCTAGCCTCACTATAGCCACCTTTCCTTTTCAGCTTTAGAGCAAGCCGTTGTTCTAGTGGAAGTAATGAAGGCAATCTCATCATTTTCAAGGTCTTTCTCTATTTCCCTCTTTCCCCTTTAACTCCTCTCTTTAGTTATTAGCCAATGGGACAGACACACAGTGGTGCTTGTAGGTTTATCTGTTTTATTGTTTGGATCTCAATAGTCATAGAAGAGAAGGGTGACCATTCAGGATTTAAGGCAAAACATTGGTCTCCATTCATGAATATTATAGAAAGGACAGAGAGGAAGTTCCTACTTCCGAAGGTACTTCACTTAACTTGTGTTATTCAAAGCTTATAAAAATCAATTTTGGATATTGGGGATCTGAAAGCTTTGATTTTTAATTTGAAATAGGGATAGGTTGGGAGTTTTGTTTTAACCATATGTTAATCTCTTTGTCATCGAAATAGGGACAATTAACATTCTTTCGTAATGATCAATATGTGGTAGTTCAATGCGTGTAGACCATTTATAATATCTCGAGGCATTCCCTGGGCCGTTTATGTTAAGTATTTTTATTTCCCGTTGTATCATGTTTTATGCATTTAAAATCAAAGGCATTACCCATGGCCATAATAAGTGCCTGCAACTTTGTTCATATGCGTTCAGGTTTGGCTCAATTTTGTGTCTAGGTGTGCACATCAATATCAAAATGTTCGAAGATTCAGTGATGGATTAAATTTAGCATTTTAGAGTGTAATATGCTCCTATTGGTATCTAAGAAATAATAAGACCAAATATATGGTTTGGTTCACCTTTTCTTCTGATTTGAATGTTACCTAGTAAACTTTTCTCATCTTTAGATCAATGCTAAGTTGAGAATTCTTACGGTTGCACTTGAGAGGAGCTAATTGTTGTCGAGCCACTTTTTTTCAAAAGTTTTCTATAATATGTCAATGCCAAGAAAGAGAAAAAAAAATTATATCAGAGATGGCCATGCTTGGATTGTTTCTTATGGTAGAAAAGTATATTAACATTTACTATTTAACTATTGACTATTTGTTTTTACACCACTAGGCATGAGCCTCTCTTTTTTACTCCCTTTATATTTGCTTGATAGTGACCTTCATCATCATGCTCTTTCTCCTTACTATTCAGAAAAATATTACATGGAATTTCAAGCTAGATGTCCAACTTTTTAACAAAATAGGGGAACCTTATTGAATTATCTAAATAGAACCCTGTGTGTGATGTGTTTCTTGATGCCTATATTCATAATTTTGAACCAAGTGCTTCTGAATTATGTCAAAAAATTGATAGGTAATATTTGGATAGATATTGTTGGAGATTTCCACAAATAGAATATGCTTACCTCTAGGGATTGGGCACATATATCGTCGATACTAGGACATATGGTTAATACCTGAAACATTAGGCTCCATCTAGCTTCACCCAAACATACTTTTTAATTAATTTGTATTTCAAAACTTGCTAACTTTGTTTCCTTACTTTTGTGCCATTTGATAAACACTTCCTTACTTTGTTACAATTTTCTTGATTTTAGGATGTTAGTGTTGATTAAATTTGCTTTTAGATACAAAAGATTGAGTTCAGAAATTTTACTTAAACTTGAGAAAATTATAAAAGAAAATATGACTTAATAAAGAATTAAACTTAAAATATTCAAATATCATGGTGACCCTTCAAATATTATAAAGTTAGACTAATTTTAATTTGATTATAGGGTTCTTTGCATTACTGCTAATTCTTAATCATCAAGAAACTAAATTACTATCTATCTCCAATAAAATATATTTGCTTTTGACAAGTTTGTTTGACGTGAGCTAATTTGCTATGATAAGAATATTATTAATTAATTTATTTTTCTCAAGAAAGAAATAAATACATAACAAAACTTACATACATATTCGTCACAAAACTGATGAGTAATTGGAGATTTTTTATATCATGCATAAAATTAGACTAACACTCAATTGTAGTATTATAAAGAATTATTATTAAAGGGCCCCAATTGGATAGTTCTAATTATAGGCATCAATGGTCAAAACTCATGTAGATACCTAAGTTAGTGAGATAATTCTAAAAATTCAAGGTATGCCAATGAGATCTTTACTTCAAGCTATGTTAATAATGGGGTGCGTTTGAGTTCTGTTGATATTGTAATGGCCGATGGAATAAACATGATAAAATTATTGACTTGTTTAATTTTTGACACAACACAAAAGTCTATATAATTTTTAAACTTCTCTGATTTTTTATGATAACTACATTAGATATTCATTGCCATGTAATTTCTAGAGAAGTCATTGCTTTACTTCACTAGATGTATTGGTCCTTGATCTTTTTGCAATTTAATAGATTTTGTACATAGAAGTTTCTTCAATTAACTTTTAATCAAAAAAAAAAAAAGACTTGTTATTCATTATGACATATTAATTACTTCAAGTCATCTAACTTGAAGAAATGTCGATGCAATGGTGCAATTAGTGCAAGGTTATGTACTGATGCTTCAATAGTGAAAAATCTTCTTGATAACACCTTGGCCCTCATTGTGCAAAACCAAGCAAGAGTCGTAGAAGTCTAGTTATAGCATTCACAGCTAATTGGATTCTACCTTTTGTGGTTCAGACATATAAATTGAAAGCCACATACAGGATAAATATCAAGTTAGTGAGGATCAGTCAAGATGCTACTTGATATGAATATACTTTCAAATTGTATTATAGACTCCAAATGGTATGAGATTTATTTATTCCACTTTTCCCTTCTCTTTTATTAATTATTTTCTTTGTTTGATGGCTTCTCATGCACCAACAAGTTCACTTAAGCTCAATCAATCCACTGTCAAAGCTTCAGCCTTTTCTTGCCCTCTTTCCCTGCTATCTCTGAGAGTCAGATTGGATGTCAGAGGTAATAAAATTCAAGGCCTTACATCAATTTTGGTTTTTGAGTTTTTTTTTATTAAAAAAAATGGATTGATGAACTATGAATAGCTGTAGCACTGTTAGCTAACTTGAGTTTCATGAAATTGAACTTGTCTATCCTTAGATATTAAGAATGAGTACAACAGTTTTCACTATACTGAGATATACTATGCAAACTTAGCACCCCAAATAACTAGTAATGCATTTTTATATTTATTAGATGTTTATGAAGATTTAGTGATTTACATTATATTAAATATTTAAATATATATTTTCTATTAAAAATCCTACATAGTGCTAGCTCAGAATTGGTTTCCATTTGTTTGTACATTGTTCTATAGTTGTTTCTCTTGAAATTCTTTAATATGGTATTTTTGGAGATTTTTGAATTTGCCCAATGTCCTTGGATCAGTTTCTATTGACTTGCTTTACTAGCTTTGGGAGAAGGAAAGAAGACAAAATATTCTAGTGATGTGCAGTGTGTGTTTGGCTTGAGTATTTTGCTAGCATCTTTGAGGAGAATTCTTTAGGTTGTAATGAATATGGATTATAGTTGCTCTGCATTATTTTTTGGATTGTAGCAGAATTTATGTAATGCATGTATGAGAGCTTAACACATAATTTCTTTTGTTTCTCTTTTTTGTGATTGCTTAGGCCATGTTATTCTCATATTTTTCACTTCGTTCTGGATACATAAGATCTACCCCATGATAGGCTTAAGAAATATATTTGGGTGTCAATGCTTTTGCTTCTTGTTTTTCTTATTGTTCTTTGGTGGTAACAAGTTTTCTAACCAACAATTTAACCGATTTTAGTATCAACACCAGTCTTGCGATGTTTATGGTCATATTTTGGTTTTTCTTATTTTTGCATATGATTATTTTACTTGTTATTTCTGGTTCTTCTAATCTTTCATTCTAAAAAAATTTGTTTTGTTTTCTTTCTTAGATTGCAAATTGAGAATTACTTGTGCAGACAAGAGCTCTTCTTTTGCTAATATGACCTGAATATGATGGACTATGAAATCCTTAGATTATTATTGACAAGCCTTTTATCGAGTTCAATTTTAGAATAATAGAACGTAACTTTCTATGTTATTGCAAGATAATCAACGCTTGTATATTTTGTAATTTTCTTCATATGATTTTATAGAATTTCTAAATATTTATGATGTAAGATACTACATTTTATTATATAGTATTTTGATTTAATTCTTATATATCTTTTATTTTAGGTAATGAATGTTTGATAATTTTATATTCATGTATAATATTTTTGAATTTTTCAATTGTTACAAAGTGATTATTATAGAAACTAAGGTTTTGTTACAAAGTAAATAAGGAATTGAAAATATGCTGAACGCTGGTGGCAATTTTAAAAATGTTGTAAGCATTTTGGCACTTTTCCAAAGTAACTACCTAGCGGCGGTTCAAACTGTCGCGAAAATGTTATTTGATGTTTCAATTCAATATATAGCAGCGGTTCGAAACCGCCGTAAAATTTAATGGTCAACTTCTCAAGTTGGTTTAACCGCGACAATATTTATTGAACATTTTAAGAATGACCTTTAATGGCAGTTCAGAACCGCTGCTAGTAATTCAACGGTCTCGCGGTGGTTGTTCCAGCGATTGGCAAAAACCACCGCTATTTGACATGCCGAAGCCTTAACCGCCGCTAATTTCCTTTTTTCTATTAGTGGTAGTATTCAAACTTCGCTTACAATTATTAATCCACCAAAAGATTACCAGAAGAGGACTAGTACATCATACATATTCTTGACAATTCTCTGGAAGTTTTCATCAATAACATTCTTGTCGTGCCATTTCCAACTTAACCTAGCTGCAGAAACCTATGCCAATTGCTATAATTCTCTTTTCCTAGAGTCCAAGTTGTCTTTCACCCAAACCTTGAGGTTTGATGAGAAACACAGGGTGTTCATTCCTAAAATAGAAAGAAATATATCAGAGAAAAGGGCCGTGAGCATGCCTGCATAACTGGTATAACCTAAGTTAAGGTTTAAGCAACCTTAACCTGTTAGGAGAAATATTTAAGTTCTTATTCCACAAAAATAGCTCTTGAACAGCTTTTGTGCAGAAATATAATCCTATATTCTTATAATCCTATGGTTAAAAGAAGATCAATTTCATAGACAATTCAAATATATTGAACATGTAAAGATCTATTTTGCAATAACAATCTAGTTTTAATCACATCAATTAAAGAAATGATTGAAAAAGTCTTAATAATAAAAAAATTTAGATTTATTTTATAAAATTACTCTTACATAATTTTTTTTTTGTTAATTATTTTTTTCACTTACTTTTCTCTATCTAATAGGGGTATAGCTAAAAAATAAAATTTTAAAAGTGGACAATTATTTCAAAATAGAGAGAGTATAAAACCAACTTATTACTAGTCAAACCAACTTATTACTAGTCAAAGTAAGTGACCGGGAGTTTTGGAATGAGTACCCGCAGCCGCTCATGTTGTTTAATGACAATTATATAATGGAAATGTCTCTGTCCACTACGCCTGTAACAGTGTAATGATATAAAAATGAGGTCCCATGCAACCACATATGCCAAAAACATCTACAAACATGCAATACGACCGAGCGCAATCAAAAAAATGAACTTCCATGAGCAACCAATGGATTCCTATCTTTCTTTGATTCCTCACTCAAGAAAATCCAAAATGTCCTATGCCTTGCAAAATAACAAAAGCTAATCTCCGTAGACATGCATGTTGTCAGCAACCGGAATGGCGATAGAAAGGCGAAAAAAGGAGTAAATTAAAATGAAAAATAATGGAGTCGACAACTTCTATTGCATCCTTGATAAGTTCGTATTATCTTAAATTAGTCCAAACCAAATTAATTGAAAAATCTATTTGTTTCTATTTTTATTTCTTATTTTTAGTTTTAATTATAACAATGTCACATTATTTTCAATTTATTTCTTGTTTGCAAGATTTTGTAAAGGAAAGAATAAAGAGAAGAAAATCATATTTTCTATTTTTACTTTTTTTTCATAAAATCCTGAAAATAAGAAACATATTAAAAACAAAATGATATTTTTGTAGTTAAAACTAAAAACCAGAAAGGCCCTTAGTTTTTAGCTTGAAATTATTCACAAATAAGATAATAAATTTTGAAGATTTAATTTTATCTTGATGGGGGAATTCCCGCTCCTATGTATCATCTAGTACAAGAAATCAAAATCACATCTTACTTTAAAAATACTTTTGGTTACTTGATTTTAATTAAGAAAATTATTTGTTTCCTTTTTAAAAAAATTAATTAAAAACAAAACTCTTTATGATGCTAAAAGGGGTATTAGTCTCTATTAGCTCCTTATGCGGCAACAAGTAAGTTGGGTTGGTACTAACAAAGGCACTCTGAGGTTCAAGTAGAGATTTGCACCAGGAGAGTAGAAAGTAGAGAAGATGATCCTTTTCTTGACGGTTAAATCCTTTTATATAGATAGTGAGATGGTTGCTTTTGAGAACAATCCATCTAGAATTTAGTTTTCTTCTTATTAGGAGTTGACAAATATTATTAACTGATATCATGGAGAATTTAATTAAGGGAGATTTTAGCATTTATTTTACGATATAGGAAGAGTTAAGAAGATATAATTCTTGAAAAAAAATACAGTTACGGAAAGACGGCGCTAATCCTTTTTTTTTTTTTTGAAGTGCTGGTATCTTTCTTTTTCGTTGGCAGCTTTATTGTTTTCTTTTTCTTTTCGTTGCATAGAGTTTTATGCGTTTTGTTTTGATTTTGTTATTGTCTTTGTCCCTTTTGTGGTCGTTTCTGTTGGCTCTCTTTATGGACATTTTTGTTATCCCTATTGTGGGTATTTGATTTCCACTTGTGTGTATTTTTATTTTGATGGCCTTATAGATATTAGAAATGTTTAAATCTATTTTAAAAGGAAGTATAATATATTTTTTAATCTGTAGCATTATTTATATTAGTCTTTGATGTAAAAGGTGTTTAAATATCGATAACATTCAGGTAAAGAGTAAAATCACATATCGTTGGTTAGTTTATAATGTAGAATATATTTTATTAAATTTAAATCTAAAATATCTTTTTTGATTTGTAAGTATTATTAAACTTTTTTATAAATAGATTTTTTTTCTCCTGAAAAAAAAAGAGATATATTTCTTCTTTAATTATTTTTCAAAAGATATAATCATTATGAGATAGGATTACTATAAATATTAAAGGAACCAAAATCTCTAAATAAGTTCACATTCTCTTATTTAGTTTATTGTCTCTTAATTTTTAATTATTTTTTAAAATCATAAAATGTTTAATTAATTAATTTTGTTATCTCAAAATGTGGATGCTGATACATGCTGATCGAGCTTCACCGATTACAAAAGCTTTATCTGTACTGAAGCCATCTCAACAAGGAATTTAATGTGGCTATCTGACGACATTGCTTTATCCAAATGTATAAATACACACATTAATTTCTAGATTTTTATATACTAGCAGCTTAGATATTTTTTATAAGATTAATTTTGACATATTATCTATATAAAAAAATTTTATATTATCATCAAATTATATATTATTATATATAAGATTTTTAAAATAATAAATATAAGGGTCAAATATTTTTACTATTATATAATACCCATTTGAATATATGATACTTATATATTGACAATGTACCAAAAATAATTTCAAGTTTTATTGTTATGTTCCAGACATAACACACCTTTTGTGGTTTTTCCTTCTTGCCAAGACAACTTATATCATGTTTGGATTGCGGTTAGAACTCCAAAATCATGATTTTTAAAGATATTACAAGCCAGGTGCTAACCATCTTAAAGCTTTTCCATTAGAAATCCAAACAAGCTTTTAGATATTTATCATGTGATTTTTATGTCTGGGGTGTGGTATTTCTTTAACCAACTATGCTCTAAAGAAACAACTACGTATTCTCTATGATGTATTTTATCTGTTCTCTTAGGGAAAAGTTTGGGTTTATAATATTTATTATTATTATTATTACGTATTAATAAAGTATTTATAATTAGTTTTCTAGTCTTATTCTTTACAATATTTAAATATACCAATAATAGAAAATGGGCAATATTAATAGAAGAAAGTAATTATATGCTAAAAATGAAGTAAGGATAATTTGGTAAAAATAATTCGTAATTAAGTATTATATTTGGATTCTTTAATTTTTATGTATATGATCAAAATTATAAATAAAATAAACTGAAGAGAACAGTTATTTTTTGTCTTTGTCCCAAACCAAACTTAGATATTTTTCATTTGATTGTTACCTTTCGGGAGTGCGGCTATTCTTTTTTTTTTTTTGACGTGGTGCGGCTATTCTTTCTTTGTCATGGTTAGTCCATCTTCATGTTCTTTCATTTTCCATAAAATAAAATGACGCATCGCGTGTCATTTAGAGCCTATGCCAGCTGGTTATTTGTACACTTGCGCTTTTCTCACCGACCGTTTACGTAAGGAGATGTCCCTTCAACTAATATGAAAGCAAACAATGCTGTCATAGAGGCTTATCAATTTTTATATGAAATTTGTGTGAAATTATCATAGGTTATTTTGAATATTTATAAAAGTGTGATTTTTTTTTTTTGACAATCTATCATAGAATAAGTAAGAAAGTTTATTTTATTATTTTTTATAAAAACCTGTGCAAAATCCTATATTCTAGGTGGTGGATTTTGAAACGAAAAAGGCTGGTTGGATTCCTACCCTTGCAGCTGGGGATTTTGGAACAAAGGAATTGTGGCATAACAAAGTTTGCAAAGAATCCTGCATGTTGCATGTAGGGTAGGGTTTTGAGATAAGAACATTTGCAAAAAATTCTACATGGTCCATATAGGATTTTGCAAATCTAATAACAAAAATAAAAAAATAAAACACACACACACACACACACACAAATCCATGCAGCTCAATAAGTAATTAACAAACATAGGGTGTATTTATTTTAGCTTCTTTTGATAAAAAAAATAAAATTTTAATTATTAAAAAAATTATTTTTGTATAAATTATTTGTTTCAACTTTTATTTAAAAGTTAAAAATAATTTTTTTTTTAACTTTTGAGTGAAGGTGAGATGGATAACTTTTATAAAAAAAAATTTGTCAAAAAAAGCTGAAATAAATACACTCATAATTTGATTAATACTAATCAATTTAAATTAATTGGGATGAGATTGGTTTTGAAAATTAAAATTGAAATTTGATCTAATCTAATCTAATCAATCAATCTCACATGTTTTGAAAAAACAAGAATTAACATAATCATTATTTTTTTTTACAATAATCAATTTTTAATTTTTATATATTTTTTATTTTATTAGAATTTTTCTTTTAAAAACTTGAATAACAAAATATACATGGGTAATTATGAAAATAAAAATATATTAAACTTTAAATTTAACTAAAGTTAATTAGGGAAAAAAATTAGAAGCAAATATAAGCGAGTGTACATAGACAAATAAAAAAAAAAAGAGTCACCAGCCCTACTCATAAATAACTAGAAGTCCAAATTACTAAAATTCTAAATTACACTTGTTAATAAATATTCAAACAACAACTATTTACATAGATGAGCTGGTGTCAAATACTTATGGAGATTTGATTACAACATCATTAGCAATATATAGGGGTTTAGATCATATTGGTTCACATAATCAAGTAATGACTAAAATACTATAACAATTCCTATAATGCAGTAGTCAACATTATGTGTATATCTCATTTTTCATTTTATAATGCAATTACAATTTCTATGGTGTCCTTATAAAATTTCTATAATTGCTAGCTATGTTCCGGGCCATGTGTGGCAATACTATATAGTGTGCTTGGCCGTCACTGCACTTTATATATATATAAGTCATGTTAAGCAACTATGTGACGTGTTAATTTGGTCTTTATCAGCTTGTTCCTTCTGATCTCGTCAATCTCAGATTATCTCATAAATTAGAATTTGATCGAGACGCATCAGTAGCGGATTGATACATGGCACAAGTGATCTAAGAATGGGTTTCAATGAAATCTTTCGTCCATGGTTATACTCTTAAGTTCAGTGTTTAGTATACCTCAACCATAATTACAATAAGCAATCTCATTCTCATTGTGGTTTTTTTATTTATTTTAATTCTCTCCAACTTAGTGTTCTTGGTATCAATTATCTGGGGATAATTTTTATTTCTATTTATATATTATTTGTGTTATCTCATTGAATTTTTCTAACAATAATAAAATTTAGAAGGAAATATGAGCGAGTGTAAATAGATATAAAAGAAAAACCAATAGTCCCACTCATAAATAACCAGAAGTTAAAATTACTAAAATTGGAAATTACATTAACCAACAATAATAAAAATTAAAAGCAAATATAAGCAAGTGTAAATAGACAAAAAAAAAAAGACCCACTAGTCCCATTCATAATAACTAGAAGTTTAAATTACTAAAATTAGAAATTACATTAACTAATAAATATTCAAACAAACAACAACAATTTTTTTGTTATTTAAATTAGAAGTGAAAATATTTTTAGAATATTTAAAATAATTTTGTTCAACAATTCTGTCGATTTTAATATGATTATTTCATTTAAATCTTAAGGCCAAAAATATAATATTTTTTTATTCACTGCATTGACATGAATTAAGATATTATGTTTAAGTAAAGTTAATCATTATGACTTTCATTTTTTACGTTAAATAATAAATTTAAAGCACCATATCATTCAATAGTAATATTTACATATATATTAAATTTATTAATTTTAATTTAATAATTAAAAAATTTTATACTAATAATTAGCATGTTTTAATATATATATATATATATATATATATATAATATATATATATATATATATATATATATATGTAAGTATTATTATTTATTTAATGTACAGGTAGTAAGTCATGGTAACTAACTTTTCTTAAACATAATTTCTTAATTCATGTTAATGCAATGAGTGAACAAAAAAAAATTGATTCCTTAAGGTTTAAATTAAATTATTAAATTAAGGCTTAATTTAATAATATTTTTTGAGAGGGTGCTTTTACTTAAAAAAATATAAATTAATTTTTTTATTTAATAAATAAAAAAATTAAGATATATTTATTTTTAACTTTTAAAAGTTAGCGACTACTCTTAGAAGTCTTAATGAAATATTTTTCAGAGCTAGATTATATTCTTCAAAATTTAAAAGATTAATAAAATTTTAAATTTTAATAAAAATCTAATATTATATTTTTATTAATTAAAAATTCTAATTTTCAATTTTATCATCTAATTTATTTAATATTTATATTTATTATAATTATTTTAAATTTTAAAAATACTTTTATAAAAAAAATTGAAACAAACATATCTTATATCTATTAATTACTTATCGAGACTGCTTGGATTTGTGTGTTTTTTTGTTGTTATTGGATGTGTCAAAATCTTACATGGACCATGTACGAATTTTTTGTAATTTTCCTTGTCACAAAACCATAAATGCAGCAAGTAGGATTCTTTGTGAATATTTTTGTGCCACAATTACTTGTTCCAAAATCCACATATGCAAAGGTAGGATTTTGGCCAGCTTTTTTTATTCCAAAATCTGCCGCAATGAATGTAGGATTTTGCATAGGCTTTTGAAAACAATAATAAAATAACCCACATTGCTGCTTTGAGCAATCTAATTTATGTGATAATGTTGCTTTCACATTAATTGAAGGGACATCTCCTGACATTGTGATAATTTATGTGATAAAATCATTTTGAAAGCCAAAAATAATTTATATGATAAAATTATCACAATGTGGGTTATTTTGAACAATCTAATTATTGGATTATAATTATTTTTATAAAAATCATTTATATCAAATTTCACAAAAGTTAAATATCAATAAAAATGTAAACTAAATTTTAAATCCTAAATTTTAAACACATAGTCTCTCTCTATATATAATCATTGGATTATAGTTACCTTTATAAAAATTATTTATATTAAATTTTATAAAAATTAAATATTAATAAGAATGTAATAGCTGTTACTCTTATTTTTACTTATCTATCTGTCACTGTCCATCGCTTTTGAGAAAATCTTCTTCCTATACACGCTTTTATATCATTACTAAGATTTCTCTTTGAGAAAACAGTCGCATATAATTCAGAGGGACAGACAGAGACGGACCAGTGTTTAGGTAACCAGTAACCTTACCTCTTATATATATATTAAACACTTTAAGGATTTTAATGTAGGTAGCTTCGATCTCTCTAGTTACACACATTATTGAATCTATGCTCGCTTGGACACCGTGGGTAACCCGGAACAATAAGCAACCTGCAGGGATGGTGAGAACGCCTCATGTTGATAAAAATGGACTGAGGAAAGGAACATGGACACCAGAGGAAGACTGGAGGTTGATTGCTTATGTTGCTAGATATGGCCACTGGAATTGGCGCCAACTCCCCAGGTTTGCAGGTACGTTATTTAAGATATCTATTCTATTATTTCTTCCTTTGTTTCTACCAATTCTGGCGGCAGGAGAAGTCCTCCAGGAGTTTTGGATTTCTCTCTCTCTCTATCCCTCTTAGAAAAGTCTAGGAGGTTTGGTGTCACTTATTTTACAGGTAAAGCCTTAAAGTTCAAATAGTATTTATAAAGACTTATAAGATTAACTATTAAAATTGTTCTATATAGATAGAAAAATTAAATTTACGTCTTAATGGGATATAAGACTATTCTTTATCAATTGTGTCAACCTTTATTGGCACCAACTTCAATTTCTACTTATTCTACATCATCACACTTTTTTTTTTATAATAACCTGGTGCTTTTTGGGTGTCATGGTATGCTATGTGGTTTTTTTTTTTTTGGAAGTATATGGTATTCGTTAAAAAGTAAAATGTATAGTTATAGTCAATGATGAGAAAATTAAGATTTAAGATTTTAGAAAATATTAGCACTTCCATAATAAATTATATATGTGTGGTTATTCATTCATTTTAATTTTGTCATCAATCATTAAAATTGAGTATTTTACTTTTTAAAATATATTCTGCATTCATTAAAGTCTATATATATAATGTGAAAAATGTTATGAAACGACCTTAACTCTAAGTGTAAAATGATTTAAGAGTCTTATACTTTAAATATTTTAATTAAGGACCTTAATGTGATCAATTCAATTTTCAATTTTCAATATATAGTAGGTATTAAAAAATGCCAACATATCTATACCAAGTAGACTATGTGTTTTAAATATTAGTAAGTAATTTTAAATTAAAATTTACATTGCATTTTTTGAGTGTTTTATAATTTGAATAAAAAATAAACTATTTTATCTATATAAACTATAATTTGAAATGTCTACTATTTTTTACATTTCAATTTTGGTTGTATCTAAAGTAAAAAGTATATATAAAATTTAATTTTGATACATTATTGATGCAAAAGTATTTTACATAGATATCTAATCTATATTACTACATTAGTAAAAATATTTGACTTTCATATCTATTGTTTTAAAGGTGTGTTTGTGAGTTTATGTTTTAAAGGAGAATGAAGGGAATGGAAGGGTTTAAAGAGTAACTAATGAGTACATTTTACTCTTTAAATTCTTCTTTTTCTTCCCTTTTTTTTTCAAAATCTCAAATCACAAATATACTCTAAAAATCTCATATAGTGGTATAAAATTTGATGACTATATAAAATTTTTTTACAATTAATCTCATATATATATATGAGATTAATTTTTAAAATTAAATTGAAAATAAATTATTTTGTATATATTAATTATTATTTGAAATGAAACATTTCTCTTAAACCGTACTTAAAATTATTAATAATAACAATATAATTAAATAAAATTGATAGTATCATTAAATCATAATCATTCAAAATAAAGGCAAAAAAATTAATATTAATTTTAATGTATATAAAAATTTAATGACATGTCATTAGAAAATGTATGTATTAATGATATGTAATTTTAATGTATTACATAATTTTTTTAATAATAAAAAATTAATTCACGTTCTTGATTACAAACTAAAAAACAAGACCCTACGTTAATTGAAGAAAAAGAATTGAGATCCTCAAATTATACTTCACTCTATGTATAAATTGGATTTTATTTTTCAGGTCTTGCTAGGTCGGGAAAGAGTTGCAGACTTAGGTGGTTGAATTACTTAAAGCCAAACATTAAAAAAGGGAACTTCACTCAAGAAGAAGATGAAACTATTGTCAAGCTAGTCCGCCATCTTGGTTACAGGTGTGACACCTTCCCCGGTCGTACACAAGCGTTTTGCAAACCAAAAACACCTCGTGCTATGAGACGGAGTAAACGAAGATTTCCTTTCCGAGTCATATTATTTGGATATCACAACTCAAAATTAGATTATAACATCTGTTCTACGTAAATATATTTATCTCATTTCGGTAAATATATATTTCAATATTTATTAACACTTATATTAATATATAATGTTCTCGTCAATATATATAATATTTATAGGCGATATTTATATGGTATGAACTGACAAAAAAAGCATATTACTTTATTTCATACCCTTTTAAGGAATATCAAACCTTTATCGATGCTTATAGTCTACAAAGTTTATAAGTAATAACGCAATCAACCATTTTTTTAAGCTGCGACTTCTCCTGAACTTTTTTACACGAAAACGTTACAAATGTCTTGATGACTAATCTCGGACAGAGTTGAAATATTGTTTTTGACTTGATGGCAATCACCTTGTTTTCTATGATTTTGTTTTTTTGAAGAGATCAATTAATTTGATATATTATGAATGTAAAATTTTTTTATGTTATTATCTAATTTTATTGTATGTGACCTTGAAGTAGTAATTATAAAAATAAAACAGTTTTACAAATATAGTACATGATCAAATAATTTTGTAAAAAAAATTTATACCGAAAATGTATAAAAATTGAATTCTTTCCTAAAATAAGATTCATAAAGTTTTTTTTTTTTTTCACTTGGTTACAACTTTAACCATCACAATTAATTAATGTCGAGTGCTACATTTATTCTATAGATGATATATAAAGCATTAACGTTGCTTGTTTGCAACATTAACCACCTTTTTTATGAAAAAAAATTAGGTGTTTTTAGGGGAAAAAATGTTTTGCTCCATATCATTTAATATTTAACATTTTTAGTTTGTGAGTTGGTTCCTATCTATTTATCCAAAAAAAATATATTAACACTTTAGTTATTACATTAAAAATGTATTAAAGTGAAAAATAGGAATAATCAATACAGTTAAAGTGTTGAGGAATAGCCACTGTTGTTAAAATTTCAACTTCTCATAGGATAACTATAAAAAAGTGGACCAATTCTCGTTTTTACTAATAAGTTTATGGGGCTGTTTGACAGCTTTAGAAAATTAATTTAACATGATACAAAAATAGAGCTAACTGTGTCGACTTGTATAAAAATAAATTAGTATTTGATTTGAATCTACCTTAAAAATTAGTTTAATTAGTTTTTCAAATTGTTGAGAAATGATAAGGTAATAGATATATATAGAGAAAGAAAAAAATACAAAATTAGTTTTTTTGATATATAGAAAATACAAGATTATAAAAAAAAACCAACTTTAAATTTGTTAATGGAACTATTTTTGAACTAAAATTGATTTAAATAAAAACTAATTTTAGAAGATTTTGTTAGTTAGAAAACAACATGTATCTAAAATCTGACCCTATTTTATCTATATAATTAATTTTTTAAGATTGTCAAACATCTTCTATGAATCTAAATTTATACTTGATATAAAACAATCTTACATAAAATAATAATATATTTTTGATACATTCTCAATGTAAGTAATTTTTACACAATAATATATTATCATATTATTAAAAATATTTAACTCTTACATTATTATCTTAAAAATCACATACAAGAATATATATTTGATTTACTTTAATTAATAAATATATCAAAATTACTCTAATAAAATAATACCTTTTTCTTATTTTATGAGCGTGTAAAAATTTCTCTTCTTAATTTTATTGTATAGATGATATATATGCGTATAACTTTGTGCAGATGGTCTGCCATTGCTTCTCAGCTGCCAGGAAGAACGGACAACGAAATAAAAAACTACTGGCGTGCCAATCTCCAAAAGCGATTTCAACGGAACTCAACCACACACGAAGAAGCTCAAGTTTCCAACTCGAGAGATCACTACTTAATTGAACCAATGCCCAACAATATAATTGGCCCTTTCCAAAGCCTTCCACCAACCTCTCAATCCAACGTTACTTTGTCACCTTCGAGTGAATTTTTCACAGCCACTAATCTTATTACTGCAACTGCAAGCAACAAAAATTTGGTTTTGGAAAATGAGTTTGCTTTTTTGGATGCATTCAAAGAGCCTATGAGCGAATTTTTCTCGTTGGATGACACAGCAATCGGTCCAATAATGCCAAACAATAACATAATTGACCCATTTCAAATCCTTCCATCAACCTCTCAATCCATCGATTCTTGCCCTACTTCTATACCCTCATCCTCGAGTGAACTCTCTATTATCACAGATCATACCACAGTTGCTAGCAACAATAAATTGGTCCCAGAAGATGAATTTGATTTCCAGGATGCATTAATAGAAAAGCCTATGAGCGGAATTTTCTTGTTGGATGACTCCCCAATTGATCCATTGCCAAACAGTATGATGGATCCATTCCAAATCCTAGCATCCTCTCAATCTACCAATTATTGCCCTACTTCTACACACTCATCCTCCAGTGAATTCTCTATAACCACAAATAATAATATCACAGTTGTTAGCGACAAAAATTTGATTCCAGAAGATGAATTTGCTTTTGTGAATTCATACGAAGAACCTATGATCGGAAGTTTCTCGTTGGACTGCTCTTTGGTTGAACCAATGCCAAACTGCCCAAACAATATAACTTGTCCTTTACAAAGCCTTCCAACCACTTCCCAGTCCCTTTATTCTTGTCCTTTTCAATCCTCGAGAGAATTGTTTGTATCCGCACACGATGAAAATGTGCTTGTGGAGGAGGAATTTGCTCCGCTAGAAACATATGGAGAGCAGCTTTTGTTTGGAAGCATTCGAGGATGACATTGCTGAGGTTGCAGATGAAATATTGATTGCTGGCTGGACCTGAATGCTCAGTGTGTGATGTTGAGCATTGAAATCTAACGTATGTATTATTTATGCTAAGAAATTTTAGAATTAATTAGAGTAAATAAAATTTTTTTTTTCTGTTATTTATACCTTGTTTGCTATATCAACTTTTTGAAAAAGGAAATAGATAGTTAAGGAGACAATAATGACCTATAAAATTGATTTAACAAATAGTAATTAAATTTATAATAAAAAAAATGTCTTACTTCAACAATACTTAAGATTATTTCATGTATACGCTAATGTAGATTTGCCAATAATTAATTAGTACTATTTATACTGATGTTAATGGGCGACAGTCATACGAAACGAATAATAGGTGGGGACAACTTATGGGATCAAAGAAGAAAAATGAAGTATATGTATTCCTTTTCTTTTTTGTATTTTTAGCCTTAGGTAGTGCACTAAAAATGTCTGATGCCGACATAAGTTATATTACTTCATATTTATGTGAGGTATGAAGATAAAATCTACTCTTTCTTTGTCACTTGAGTATGGCTCACGGATAGCATATAAATTAAATAAACCCAAAGAGTTTGGATTAGTTGTGAAAAATAACCATTTAATATTTTATTATATACAACAGTAAAAAAATTTTCTTATATGAAAATGTTAATCATAGTGATTGAAAATCATTTTCTATTTAGATAATAACCTTTATATAATAAAAAATAAGTATAGAATAATTTAAGAAATTATTTTTTGGAGAGTTAAAAACATTTGTGTCTAAATTATGAAATAGTCAAGCATCGATAATTAAAAAATAAATAAATTATAAATTTGTAAGTTATTTTAATATCTAAAAGTGATTGGTTGCTGTAGAACGATCCCAATTGGATTTTATCTACAATTTTACAAATTCAAATCTATAGTCATTATTACAGAGAAGACTTAGCTAATTACCACCTTTCTTTTTTGGGTGGAGGGGATGCGATGGGATATGGGGATCAAGCCCTTGGTATGTGGTTACAAGGTAGTAAACTAGTAATTCTACCACTTATGCTAAGGCCTCAACCATAATCACCACTTCCGACTTGAAATTAGTGAGCAATTCTTTAAACGAAAAAAGTTATTTTAATAAAAAAATTAATCAATAAATTTTAATTTAACAAACCAAACATACATGTTAGTAAAAAATAAAAATATCTTCGTTTGCCAAAAAATTCTTTCACAATGAAAAAAAGTTATTTTCTAAACTAAATCAAAATCAAGCATACGCTATACTGAAGGGAGGGTGGTCATAATACAAAATCACGGTATAGATCTTGCTTTAATGAACATTTACTAGAAACTTAACATATATAACTCACTAACAACAGATTCCAAAATTTAAAATATTATTAATCAAGCATATATAAATGCTTAAGAGAAAATTTATAAAAAAAATTCTTTTTTAGTATATTGGTAGCAATGAAATTTGAATCTATATTTACATGGTCTAGGAATTAAATGAAAGTTTTTTTAATATCATACGGATTAAATTTGATCACTTTTGCAATTCAAAAATATTGTTAAATGTATTTTTAAAGTGATCAAATTTTATCTATATAATCATGGAATTAAATGAAATTTTTTGAGTATCACATCAATAAAATCTAGTAATTTTTAAAATATATTTAATCATATTTCTAAAATTTAACTAAATCAATGAACTACTACAATATATTACAAGTAATTTGGTATATTGATATACTTTGTAAACTTCACGCGTGAAATCACAAAGTGCACCGCATACATTATTTGCTAAAGATCACTGCAGTCAGCACCTCACTTCAATTCTTGCGAGGATGGGTCTAGATGACAACATGCCCCATTGGGCATTTGCTGCTTTTCATCCAACGAAACCAGAGTCACTCTTAATGTTTTATTTTTTCGGTCAGCGAAGTATTTTTCTTTGGGTCAATATCAGGGGATCACTCTAAACTTTTTATCGGATGTCCTCGACGGGACGATCACTCTTAATTTAAGTTGTGCATGTTTTAGGTCCATGGTCCACAACCAAAAAAAAGAAGCCCATGTTCGAGGCAACATTAAGGCCCTCCAACGAACTGCAGGGTTGGTTTTTGGTCAGACAGGTTTCACCTTCTTCTAAGCATTATTCGATTAGGAGGTGTCTATTATATCATTCACTTATTGCTTATTCTAATTTTTATTCAATTAGTTTTTTATTTTATTTTTTAAATGTTGTTTTTCTCTTTTAATTGAAATAATAATATAACATTAGTTCAATATTATCAATCATATTTTAATTAAGCATATCATTAATTTGGTTAATATGTAATCTAACTTTTTAAATATTTATTATTAATTACATTTTTATTAATTATTAATTACATTTTTTAATTTTTATGTGACCGCTAAATATTATAAGTATTTGTAATTAACTTATCAATACAGTTATTTAAGTCTAAATATTAAATTATTTTTTCGAACTTTTCTTAAGATAATAATTATCTAAGTAATATGGTGATAAGTATTTTGGGGGAAAAATAATAACAAGAATGAATAATGGTAAATCAATATTCTAGGCACAATTCAATGGCAGACCTAGAAAATTTAGCTAATAGGGGCAAGACTAATACATAAGTATAATAAGAAGTTTTACATAATTATGTTTATGTATTAAAAGTATATTAATCAAGTTTTAAATAATTCAATTTACATATAAAAAATATTAATTTAAAATGATTAAAAAAATCCTAAATGAAATTGTAAGTAAAGTAACGAGTAAAATGGAAAATAAAAAAATGAATTGACTTCTTTCAATTATATTTATTATCTTGCTATAGTGTCAAATTTAATAAAATAATAGGAACAAAAATATAAATACTTATATCATCATTAAAAATTTTCAAATTTTGATGGGTGTATCTACCCTCACCCCTTACAATATGCATCAATCCTTTAGGCACATACGCGCGGAACGATAATAAGTTATTAGTGTAATAGTGTTAATAG